>OZ024935.1:83725234-84972479 GCA_964017235.1 Sabellastarte sp. h YS-2021 | reverse complement strand
GGTGTAAAATACATGTAAATCAGCCCAAATGAGTAGTAAATGTTGGTCTATAATTCTGAAATTTGGCAAGAAAATAGTCTGTAAGCTACTAAATCTGACTGCATAGGTTTTAGAATTACATCCAGTATAGCAGTGATTACTGGTGTGGTATATGGGCCCCAGGAGGCCTGTAATTCGCCTTCTGGGGGGTGCCTTAAGATTTGCTCATAATTTGACCAATAAGGCAGAAGTGAGGCTGTAAACCATATTTTTGGCGAGAGTGGGCACCACTAAAAGAGAAATAAGTAGTGTATTCATTAAGAAATACATACCAAGCTCAAAATACATGTATTGGGAGTGCATGTAGCGAGGGTACCATCAACAAGAAAATCAGCTCAAAACACCCCTTAAATGGGTTGGATCTGGCTCAGATTTTCACAGGAAACTCAGTTTCCACCATAGAATTAAATTGCATTTGTCTGACAAACTCGAGGGCCATATTTGGAATTTCAGTTTTTCGGGGTGTGGACCTGGTCTGCCCCCCCTCATGAGGGGTAATTTCAGGTATATCATATTGTGGTCAATCTGGAGCACTTATGGAATTTCAGACATGTTTTGATCAGAAATGAGGACATTTTAGGCACATTTGGAGCATTACATGTCTGAACACAAATTATTTAACCCGAATATTGCTGTTAAAATGGTGTAAAATACATGTAAATCAGCCCAAATGAGTAGTAAATGTTGGTCTATAATTCTGAAATTTGGCAAGAAAATAGTCTGTAAGCTACTAAATCTGACTGCATAGGTTTTAGAATTACATCCAGTATAGCAGTGATTACTGGTGTGGTATATGGGCCCCAGGAGGCCTGTAATTCGCCTTCTGGGGGGTGCCTTAAGATTTGCTCATAATTTGACCAATAAGGCAGAAGTGAGGCTGTAAACCATATTTTTGGCGAGAGTGGGCACCACTAAAAGAGAAATAAGTAGTGTATTCATTAAGAAATACATACCAAGCTCAAAATACATGTATTGGGAGTGCATGTAGCGAGGGTACCATCAACAAGAAAATCAGCTCAAAACACCCCTTAAATGGGTTGGATCTGGCTCAGATTTTCACAGGAAACTCAGTTTCCACCATAGAATTAAATTGCATTTGTCTGACAAACTCGAGGGCCATATTTGGAATTTCAGTTTTTCGGGGTGTGGACCTGGTCTGCCCCCCCCTCATGAGGGGTAATTTCAGGTATATCATATTGTGGTCAATGTGGAGCACTTATGGAATTTCAGACATGTTTTGATCAGAAATGAGGACATTTTAGGCACATTTGGAGCATTACATGTCTGAACACAAATTATTTAACCCGAATATTGCTGTTAAAATGGTGTAAGATACATGTAAATCAGCCCAAATGTGTAGTAAATGTTGGTCTATAATTCTGAAATTTGGCAAGAAAATAGTCTGTAAGCTACTAAATCTGACTGCATAGGTTTTAGAATTACATCCAGTATAGCAGTGATTACTGGTGTGGTATATGGGCCCCAGGAGGCCTGTAATTCGCCTTCTGGGGGGTGCCTTAAGATTTGCTCATAATTTGACCAATAAGGCAGAAGTGAGGCTGTAAACCATATTTTTGGCGAGAGTGGGCACCACTAAAAGAGAAATAAGTAGTGTATTCATTAAGAAATACATACCAAGCTCAAAATACATGTATTGGGAGTGCATGTAGCGAGGGTACCATCAACAAGAAAATCAGCTCAAAACACCCCTTAAATGGGTTGGATCTGGCTCAGATTTTCACAGGAAACTCAGTTTCCACCATAGAATTAAATTGCATTTGTCTGACAAACTCGAGGGCCATATTTGGAATTTCAGTTTTTCGGGGTGTGGACCTGGGGCCGTATTCATAAAGAGATCTTAAGTCTGAGACAAAAAATAGTCTCAGCTTTGAGATTTGGTCTCAGCTGAGACCAAGTCTCAGCTTTGTATTCACAAAGAGGTTCTCAGCTGAGACCAAGCTGAGACCAGTCTCAAGTCTTTCCAATGTAAACAAACAATAAACTTGCAAATATATCTAACATTTTTTCAAAGATCAATAGTTTTTGTGTGTTTTAATTCTTAACAAAAATTATACTGTCTATTAAAATAAAAAATAAATAGAAAATTGTGTCAAGTGTTTTTTATTTTTCATGTCACATGATCTACTTCTTTGTTGCTATGCAGTCAGAAAACACTGTTGAAGAGTGTCTCAAAGTAAGGTACTTTTGAAACCAAAGTATGGGATATCCGTTGTTACAAAAGTTTAGGCCAAGTATTATATATGTTGTAAATTATTTCTACTTTACATTAAACCCAAAAAAATTATAATATGCATCTCAGTTAAGATGAAATAATATGCTTGAGACTTTGAACAAAATATTTAAGACAACTATGTACCAGTCTTAAGTTTGAGACCAAATCTGAGACTAAATTTGGTCTCAACTGTTTTGTGAATAGCTAACAAGTTTGAGATCAAAAATGGTCTCAGACTTGAGACCAAAACTTAAGACTTGAGACAAAATTTGGTCTCAGCAAGTTTTATGAATACCGGCCCAGGTCTGCCCCCCCTCATGAGGGGTAATTTCAGGTATATCATATTGTGGTCAATCTGGAGCACTTATGGAATTTCAGACATGTTTTGATCAGAAATGAGGACATTTTAGGCACATTTGGAGCATTACATGTCTGAACACAAATTATTTAACCCGAATATTGCTGTTAAAATGGTGTAAAATACATGTAAATCAGCCCAAATGAGTAGTAAATGTTGGTCTATAATTCTGAAATTTGGCAAGAAAATAGTCTGTAAGCTACTAAATCTGACTGCATAGGTTTTAGAATTACATCCAGTATAGCAGTGATTACTGGTGTGGTATATGGGCCCCAGGAGGCCTGTAATTCGCCTTCTGGGGGGTGCCTTAAGTTTTGCTCCTAATTTGACCAATAAGGCAGAAGTGAGGCTGTAAACCATATTTTTGGCGAGAGTGGGCACCACTAAAAGAGAAATAAGTAGTGTATTCATTAAGAAATACATACCAAGCTCAAAATACATGTATTGGGAGTGCATGTAGCGAGGGTACCATCAACAAGAAAATCAGCTCAAAACACCCCTTAAATGGGTTGGATCTGGCTCAGATTTTCACAGGAAACTCAGTTTCCACCATAGAATTAAATTGCATTTGTCTGACAAACTCGAGGGCCATATTTGGAATTTCAGTTTTTCGGGGTGTGGACCTGGTCTGCCCCCCCTCATGAGGGGTAATTTCAGGTATATCATATTGTGGTCAATCTGGAGCACTTATGGAATTTCAGACATGTTTTGATCAGAAATGAGGACATTTTAGGCACATTTGGAGCATTACATGTCTGAACCCAAATTATTTAACCCGAATATTGCTGTTAAAATGGTGTAAAATACATGTAAATCAGCCCAAATGAGTAGTAAATGTTGGTCTATAATTCTGAAATTTGGCAAGAAAATAGTCTGTAAGCTACTAAATCTGACTGCATAGGTTTTAGAATTACATCCAGTATAGCAGTGATTACTGGTGTGGTATATGGGCCCCAGGAGGCCTGTAATTCGCCTTCTGGGGGGTGCCTTAAGATTTGCTCATAATTTGACCAATAAGGCAGAAGTGAGGCTGTAAACCATATTTTTGGCGAGAGTGGGCACCACTAAAAGAGAAATAAGTAGTGTATTCATTAAGAAATACATACCAAGCTCAAAATACATGTATTGGGAGTGCATGTAGCGAGGGTACCATCAACAAGAAAATCAGCTCAAAACACCCCTTAAATGGGTTGGATCTGGCTCAGATTTTCACAGGAAACTCAGTTTCCACCATAGAATTAAATTGCATTTGTCTGACAAACTCGAGGGCCATATTTGGAATTTCAGTTTTTCGGGGTGTGGACCTGGTCTGCCCCCCCTCATGAGGGGTAATTTCAGGTATATCATATTGTGGTCAATCTGGAGCACTTATGGAATTTCAGACATGTTTTGATCAGAAATGAGGACATTTTAGGCACATTTGGAGCATTACATGTCTGAACACAAATTATTTAACCCGAATATTGCTGTTAAAATGGTGTAAAATACATGTAAATCAGCCCAAATAAGTAGTAAATGTTGGTCTATAATTCTGAAATTTGGCAAGAAAATAGTCTGTAAGCTACTAAATCTGACTGCATAGGTTTTAGAATTACATCCAGTATAGCAGTGATTACTGGTGTGGTATATGGGCCCCAGGAGGCCTGTAATTCGCCTTCTGGGGGGTGCCTTAAGATTTGCTCATAATTTGACCAATAAGGCAGAAGTGAGGCTGTAAACCATATTTTTGGCGAGAGTGGGCACCACTAAAAAAGAAATAAGTAGTGTATTCATTAAGAAATACATACCAAGCTCAAAATACATGTATTGGGAGTGCATGTAGCGAGGGTACCATCAACAAGAAAATCAGCTCAAAACACCCCTTAAATGGGTTGGATCTGGCTCAGATTTTCACAGGAAACTCAGTTTCCACCATAGAATTAAATTGCATTTGTCTGACAAACTCGAGGGCCATATTTGGAATTTCAGTTTTTCGGGGTGTGGACCTGGTCTGCCCCCCCTCATGAGGGGTAATTTCAGGTATATCATATTGTGGTCAATCTGGAGCACTTATGGAATTTCAGACATGTTTTGATCAGAAATGAGGACATTTTAGGCACATTTGGAGCATTACATGTCTGAATACAAATTATTTAACCCGAATATTGCTGTTAAAATGGTGTAAAATACATGTAAATCAGCCCAAATGAGTAGTAAATGTTGGTCTATAATTCTGAAATTTGGCAAGAAAATAGTCTGTAAGCTACTAAATCTGACTGCATAGGTTTTAGAATTACATCCAGTATAGCAGTGATTACTGGTGTGGTATATGGGCCCCAGGAGGCCTGTAATTCGCCTTCTGGGGGGTGCCTTAAGATTTGCTCATAATTTGACCAATAAGGCAGAAGTGAGGCTGTAAACCATATTTTTTGGCGAGAGTGGGCACCACTAAAAGAGAAATAAGTAGTGTATTCATTAAGAAATACATACCAAGCTCAAAATACATGTATTGGGAGTGCATGTAGCGAGGGTACCATCAACAAGAAAATCAGCTCAAAACACCCCTTAAATGGGTTGGATCTGGCTCAGATTTTCACAGGAAACTCAGTTTCCACCATAGAATTAAATTGCATTTGTCTGACAAACTCGAGGGCCATATTTGGAATTTCAGTTTTTCGGGGTGTGGACCTGGTCTGCCCCCCCCCCCCCCCCCTCATGAGGGGTAATTTCAGGTATATCATATTGTGGTCAATCTGGAGCACTTATGGAATTTCAGACATGTTTTGATCAGAAATGAGGACATTTTAGGCACATTTGGAGCATTACATGTCTGAACACAAATTATTTAACCCGAATATTGCTGTTAAAATGGTGTAAAATACATGTAAATCAGCCCAAATGAGTAGTAAATGTTGGTCTATAATTCTGAAATTTGGCAAGAAAATAGTCTGTAAGCTACTAAATCTGACTGCATAGGTTTTAGAATTACATCCAGTATAGCAGTGATTACTGGTGTGGTATATGGGCCCCAGGAGGCCTGTAATTCGCCTTCTGGGGGGTGCCTTAAGATTTGCTCATAATTTGACCAATAAGGCAGAAGTGAGGCTGTAAACCATATTTTTGGCGAGAGTGGGCACCACTAAAAGAGAAATAAGTAGTGTATTCATTAAGAAATACATACCAAGCTCAAAATACATGTATTGGGAGTGCATGTAGCGAGGGTACCATCAACAAGAAAATCAGCTCAAAACACCCCTTAAATGGGTTGGATCTGGCTCAGATTTTCACAGGAAACTCAGTTTCCACCATAGAATTAAATTGCATTTGTCTGACAAACTCGAGGGCCATATTTGGAATTTCAGTTTTTCGGGGTGTGGACCTGGTCTGCCCCCCCTCATGAGGGGTAATTTCAGGTATATCATATTGTGGTCAATCTGGAGCACTTATGGAATTTCAGACATGTTTTGATCAGAAATGAGGACATTTTAGGCACATTTGGAGCATTACATGTCTGAACACAAATTATTTAACCCGAATATTGCTGTTAAAATGGTGTAAAATACATGTAAATCAGCCCAAATGAGTAGTAAATGTTGGTCTATAATTCTGAAATTTGGCAAGAAAATAGTCTGTAAGCTACTAAATCTGACTGCATAGGTTTTAGAATTACATCCAGTATAGCAGTGATTACTGGTGTGGTATATGGGCCCCAGGAGGCCTGTAATTCGCCTTCTGGGGGTGCCTTAAGATTTGCTCATAATTTGACCAATAAGGCAGAAGTGAGGCTGTAAACCATATTTTTGGCGAGAGTGGGCACCACTAAAAGAGAAATAAGTAGTGTATTCATTAAGAAATACATACCAAGCTCAAAATACATGTATTGGGAGTGCATGTAGCGAGGGTACCATCAACAAGAAAATCAGCTCAAAACACCCCTTAAATGGGTTGGATCTGGCTCAGATTTTCACAGGAAACTCAGTTTCCACCATAGAATTAAATTGCATTTGTCTGACAAACTCGAGGGCCATATTTGGAATTTCAGTTTTTCGGGGTGTGGACCTGGTCTGCCCCCCCTCATGAGGGGTAATTTCAGGTATATCATATTGTGGTCAATCTGGAGCACTTATGGAATTTCAGACATGTTTTGATCAGAAATGAGGACATTTTAGGCACATTTGGAGCATTACATGTCTGAACACAAATTATTTAACCCGAATATTGCTGTTAAAATGGTGTAAAATACATGTAAATCAGCCCAAATGAGTAGTAAATGTTGGTCTATAATTCTGAAATTTGGCAAGAAAATAGTCTGTAAGCTACTAAATCTGACTGCATAGGTTTTAGAATTACATCCAGTATAGCAGTGATTACTGGTGTGGTATATGGGCCCCAGGAGGCCTGTAATTCGCCTTCTGGGGGGTGCCTTAAGATTTGCTCATAATTTGACCAATAAGGCAGAAGTGAGGCTGTAAACCATATTTTTGGCGAGAGTGGGCACCACTAAAAGAGAAATAAGTAGTGTATTCATTAAGAAATACATACCAAGCTCAAAATACATGTATTGGGAGTGCATGTAGCGAGGGTACCATCAACAAGAAAATCAGCTCAAAACACCCCTTAAATGGGTTGGATCTGGCTCAGATTTTCACAGGAAACTCAGTTTCCACCATAGAATTAAATTGCATTTGTCTGACAAACTCGAGGGCCATATTTGGAATTTCAGTTTTTCGGGGTGTGGACCTGGTCTGTCCCCCCTCATGAGGGGTAATTTCAGGTATATCATATTGTGGTCAATCTGGAGCACTTATGGAATTTCAGACATGTTTTGATCAGAAATGAGGACATTTTAGGCACATTTGGAGCATTACATGTCTGAACACAAATTATTTAACCCGAATATTGCTGTTAAAATGGTGTAAAATACATGTAAATCAGCCCAAATGAGTAGTAAATGTTGGTCTATAATTCTGAAATTTGGCAAGAAAATAGTCTGTAAGCTACTAAATCTGACTGCATAGGTTTTAGAATTACATCCAGTATAGCAGTGATTACTGGTGTGGTATATGGGCCCCAGGAGGCCTGTAATTCGCCTTCTGGGGGGTGCCTTAAGATTTGCTCATAATTTGACCAATAAGGCAGAAGTGAGGCTGTAAACCATATTTTTGGCGAGAGTGGGCACCACTAAAAGAGAAATAAGTAGTGTATTCATTAAGAAATACATACCAAGCTCAAAATACATGTATTGGGAGTGCATGTAGCGAGGGTACCATCAACAAGAAAATCAGCTCAAAACACCCCTTAAATGGGTTGGATCTGGCTCAGATTTTCACAGGAAACTCAGTTTCCACCATAGAATTAAATTGCATTTGTCTGACAAACTCGAGGGCCATATTTGGAATTTCAGTTTTTCGGGGTGTGGACCTGGTCTGCCCCCCCTCATGAGGGGTAATTTCAGGTATATCATATTGTGGTCAATCTGGAGCACTTATGGAATTTCAGACATGTTTTGATCAGAAATGAGGACATTTTAGGCACATTTGGAGCATTACATGTCTGAACACAAATTATTTAACCCGAATATTGCTGTTAAAATGGTGTAAAATACATGTAAATCAGCCCAAATGAGTAGTAAATGTTGGTCTATAATTCTGAAATTTGGCAAGAAAATAGTCTGTAAGCTACTAAATCTGACTGCATAGGTTTTAGAATTACATCCAGTATAGCAGTGATTACTGGTGTGGTATATGGGCCCCAGGAGGCCTGTAATTCGCCTTCTGGGGGTGCCTTAAGATTTGCTCATAATTTGACCAATAAGGCAGAAGTGAGGCTGTAAACCATATTTTTGGCGAGAGTGGGCACCACTAAAAGAGAAATAAGTAGTGTATTCATTAAGAAATACATACCAAGCTCAAAATACATGTATTGGGAGTGCATGTAGCGAGGGTACCATCAACAAGAAAATCAGCTCAAAACACCCCTTAAATGGGTTGGATCTGGCTCAGATTTTCACAGGAAACTCAGTTTCCACCATAGAATTAAATTGCATTTGTCTGACAAACTCGAGGGCCATATTTGGAATTTCAGTTTTTCGGGGTGTGGACCTGGTCTGCCCCCCCTCATGAGGGGTAATTTCAGGTATATCATATTGTGGTCAATCTGGAGCACTTATGGAATTTCAGACATGTTTTGATCAGAAATGAGGACATTTTAGGCACATTTGGAGCATTACATGTCTGAACACAAATTATTTAACCCGAATATTGCTGTTAAAATGGTGTAAAATACATGTAAATCAGCCCAAATGAGTAGTAAATGTTGGTCTATAATTCTGAAATTTGGCAAGAAAATAGTCTGTAAGCTACTAAATCTGACTGCATAGGTTTTAGAATTACATCCAGTATAGCAGTGATTACTGGTGTGGTATATGGGCCCCAGGAGGCCTGTAATTCGCCTTCTGGGGGGTGCCTTAAGATTTGCTCATAATTTGACCAATAAGGCAGAAGTGAGGCTGTAAACCATATTTTTGGCGAGAGTGGGCACCACTAAAAGAGAAATAAGTAGTGTATTCATTAAGAAATACATACCAAGCTCAAAATACATGTATTGGGAGTGCATGTAGCGAGGGTACCATCAACAAGAAAATCAGCTCAAAACACCCCTTAAATGGGTTGGATCTGGCTCAGATTTTCACAGGAAACTCAGTTTCCACCATAGAATTAAATTGCATTTGTCTGACAAACTCGAGGGCCATATTTGGAATTTCAGTTTTTCGGGGTGTGGACCTGGTCTGTCCCCCCTCATGAGGGGTAATTTCAGGTATATCATATTGTGGTCAATCTGGAGCACTTATGGAATTTCAGACATGTTTTGATCAGAAATGAGGACATTTTAGGCACATTTGGAGCATTACATGTCTGAACACAAATTATTTAACCCGAATATTGCTGTTAAAATGGTGTAAAATACATGTAAATCAGCCCAAATGAGTAGTAAATGTTGGTCTATAATTCTGAAATTTGGCAAGAAAATAGTCTGTAAGCTACTAAATCTGACTGCATAGGTTTTAGAATTACATCCAGTATAGCAGTGATTACTGGTGTGGTATATGGGCCCCAGGAGGCCTGTAATTCGCCTTCTGGGGGGTGCCTTAAGATTTGCTCATAATTTGACCAATAAGGCAGAAGTGAGGCTGTAAACCATATTTTTGGCGAGAGTGGGCACCACTAAAAGAGAAATAAGTAGTGTATTCATTAAGAAATACATACCAAGCTCAAAATACATGTATTGGGAGTGCATGTAGCGAGGGTACCATCAACAAGAAAATCAGCTCAAAACACCCCTTAAATGGGTTGGATCTGGCTCAGATTTTCACAGGAAACTCAGTTTCCACCATAGAATTAAATTGCATTTGTCTGACAAACTCGAGGGCCATATTTGGAATTTCAGTTTTTCGGGGTGTGGACCTGGTCTGCCCCCCCTCATGAGGGGTAATTTCAGGTATATCATATTGTGGTCAATCTGGAGCACTTATGGAATTTCAGACATGTTTTGATCAGAAATGAGGACATTTTAGGCACATTTGGAGCATTACATGTCTGAACACAAATTATTTAACCCGAATATTGCTGTTAAAATGGTGTAAAATACATGTAAATCAGCCCAAATGAGTAGTAAATGTTGGTCTATAATTCTGAAATTTGGCAAGAAAATAGTCTGTAAGCTACTAAATCTGACTGCATAGGTTTTAGAATTACATCCAGTATAGCAGTGATTACTGGTGTGGTATATGGGCCCCAGGAGGCCTGTAATTCGCCTTCTGGGGGGTGCCTTAAGATTTGCTCATAATTTGACCAATAAGGCAGAAGTGAGGCTGTAAACCATATTTTTGGCGAGAGTGGGCACCACTAAAAGAGAAATAAGTAGTGTATTCATTAAGAAATACATACCAAGCTCAAAATACATGTATTGGGAGTGCATGTAGCGAGGGTACCATCAACAAGAAAATCAGCTCAAAACACCCCTTAAATGGGTTGGATCTGGCTCAGATTTTCACAGGAAACTCAGTTTCCACCATAGAATTAAATTGCATTTGTCTGACAAACTCGAGGGCCATATTTGGAATTTCAGTTTTTCGGGGTGTGGACCTGGTCTGCCCCCCCTCATGAGGGGTAATTTCAGGTATATCATATTGTGGTCAATCTGGAGCACTTATGGAATTTCAGACATGTTTTGATCAGAAATGAGGACATTTTAGGCACATTTGGAGCATTACATGTCTGAACACAAATTATTTAACCCGAATATTGCTGTTAAAATGGTGTAAAATACATGTAAATCAGCCCAAATGAGTAGTAAATGTTGGTCTATAATTCTGAAATTTGGCAAGAAAATAGTCTGTAAGCTACTAAATCTGACTGCATAGGTTTTAGAATTACATCCAGTATAGCAGTGATTACTGGTGTGGTATATGGGCCCCAGGAGGCCTGTAATTCGCCTTCTGGGGGTGCCTTAAGATTTGCTCATAATTTGACCAATAAGGCAGAAGTGAGGCTGTAAACCATATTTTTGGCGAGAGTGGGCACCACTAAAAGAGAAATAAGTAGTGTATTCATTAAGAAATACATACCAAGCTCAAAATACATGTATTGGGAGTGCATGTAGCGAGGGTACCATCAACAAGAAAATCAGCTCAAAACACCCCTTAAATGGGTTGGATCTGGCTCAGATTTTCACAGGAAACTCAGTTTCCACCATAGAATTAAATTGCATTTGTCTGACAAACTCGAGGGCCATATTTGGAATTTCAGTTTTTCGGGGTGTGGACCTGGTCTGCCCCCCCTCATGAGGGGTAATTTCAGGTATATCATATTGTGGTCAATCTGGAGCACTTATGGAATTTCAGACATGTTTTGATCAGAAATGAGGACATTTTAGGCACATTTGGAGCATTACATGTCTGAACACAAATTATTTAACCCGAATATTGCTGTTAAAATGGTGTAAAATACATGTAAATCAGCCCAAATGAGTAGTAAATGTTGGTCTATAATTCTGAAATTTGGCAAGAAAATAGTCTGTAAGCTACTAAATCTGACTGCATAGGTTTTAGAATTACATCCAGTATAGCAGTGATTACTGGTGTGGTATATGGGCCCCAGGAGGCCTGTAATTCGCCTTCTGGGGGGTGCCTTAAGATTTGCTCATAATTTGACCAATAAGGCAGAAGTGAGGCTGTAAACCATATTTTTGGCGAGAGTGGGCACCACTAAAAGAGAAATAAGTAGTGTATTCATTAAGAAATACATACCAAGCTCAAAATACATGTATTGGGAGTGCATGTAGCGAGGGTACCATCAACAAGAAAATCAGCTCAAAACACCCCTTAAATGGGTTGGATCTGGCTCAGATTTTCACAGGAAACTCAGTTTCCACCATAGAATTAAATTGCATTTGTCTGACAAACTCGAGGGCCATATTTGGAATTTCAGTTTTTCGGGGTGTGGACCTGGTCTGCCCCCCCTCATGAGGGGTAATTTCAGGTATATCATATTGTGGTCAATCTGGAGCACTTATGGAATTTCAGACATGTTTTGATCAGAAATGAGGACATTTTAGGCACATTTGGAGCATTACATGTCTGAACACAAATTATTTAACCCGAATATTGCTGTTAAAATGGTGTAAAATACATGTAAATCAGCCCAAATGAGTAGTAAATGTTGGTCTATAATTCTGAAATTTGGCAAGAAAATAGTCTGTAAGCTACTAAATCTGACTGCATAGGTTTTAGAATTACATCCAGTATAGCAGTGATTACTGGTGTGGTATATGGGCCCCAGGAGGCCTGTAATTCGCCTTCTGGGGGGTGCCTTAAGATTTGCTCATAATTTGACCAATAAGGCAGAAGTGAGGCTGTAAACCATATTTTTGGCGAGAGTGGGCACCACTAAAAGAGAAATAAGTAGTGTATTCATTAAGAAATACATACCAAGCTCAAAATACATGTATTGGGAGTGCATGTAGCGAGGGTACCATCAACAAGAAAATCAGCTCAAAACACCCCTTAAATGGGTTGGATCTGGCTCAGATTTTCACAGGAAACTCAGTTTCCACCATAGAATTAAATTGCATTTGTCTGACAAACTCGAGGGCCATATTTGGAATTTCAGTTTTTCGGGGTGTGGACCTGGTCTGCCCCCCCTCATGAGGGGTAATTTCAGGTATATCATATTGTGGTCAATCTGGAGCACTTATGGAATTTCAGACATGTTTTGATCAGAAATGAGGACATTTTAGGCACATTTGGAGCATTACATGTCTGAACACAAATTATTTAACCCGAATATTGCTGTTAAAATGGTGTAAAATACATGTAAATCAGCCCAAATGAGTAGTAAATGTTGGTCTATAATTCTGAAATTTGGCAAGAAAATAGTCTGTAAGCTACTAAATCTGACTGCATAGGTTTTAGAATTACATCCAGTATAGCAGTGATTACTGGTGTGGTATATGGGCCCCAGGAGGCCTGTAATTCGCCTTCTGGGGGTGCCTTAAGATTTGCTCATAATTTGACCAATAAGGCAGAAGTGAGGCTGTAAACCATATTTTTGGCGAGAGTGGGCACCACTAAAAGAGAAATAAGTAGTGTATTCATTAAGAAATACATACCAAGCTCAAAATACATGTATTGGGAGTGCATGTAGCGAGGGTACCATCAACAAGAAAATCAGCTCAAAACACCCCTTAAATGGGTTGGATCTGGCTCAGATTTTCACAGGAAACTCAGTTTCCACCATAGAATTAAATTGCATTTGTCTGACAAACTCGAGGGCCATATTTGGAATTTCAGTTTTTCGGGGTGTGGACCTGGTCTGCCCCCCCTCATGAGGGGTAATTTCAGGTATATCATATTGTGGTCAATCTGGAGCACTTATGGAATTTCAGACATGTTTTGATCAGAAATGAGGACATTTTAGGCACATTTGGAGCATTACATGTCTGAACACAAATTATTTAACCCGAATATTGCTGTTAAAATGGTGTAAAATACATGTAAATCAGCCCAAATGAGTAGTAAATGTTGGTCTATAATTCTGAAATTTGGCAAGAAAATAGTCTGTAAGCTACTAAATCTGACTGCATAGGTTTTAGAATTACATCCAGTATAGCAGTGATTACTGGTGTGGTATATGGGCCCCAGGAGGCCTGTAATTCGCCTTCTGGGGGGTGCCTTAAGATTTGCTCATAATTTGACCAATAAGGCAGAAGTGAGGCTGTAAACCATATTTTTGGCGAGAGTGGGCACCACTAAAAGAGAAATAAGTAGTGTATTCATTAAGAAATACATACCAAGCTCAAAATACATGTATTGGGAGTGCATGTAGCGAGGGTACCATCAACAAGAAAATCAGCTCAAAACACCCCTTAAATGGGTTGGATCTGGCTCAGATTTTCACAGGAAACTCAGTTTCCACCATAGAATTAAATTGCATTTGTCTGACAAACTCGAGGGCCATATTTGGAATTTCAGTTTTTCGGGGTGTGGACCTGGTCTGCCCCCCCTCATGAGGGGTAATTTCAGGTATATCATATTGTGGTCAATCTGGAGCACTTATGGAATTTCAGACATGTTTTGATCAGAAATGAGGACATTTTAGGCACATTTGGAGCATTACATGTCTGAACACAAATTATTTAACCCGAATATTGCTGTTAAAATGGTGTAAAATACATGTAAATCAGCCCAAATGAGTAGTAAATGTTGGTCTATAATTCTGAAATTTGGCAAGAAAATAGTCTGTAAGCTACTAAATCTGACTGCATAGGTTTTAGAATTACATCCAGTATAGCAGTGATTACTGGTGTGGTATATGGGCCCCAGGAGGCCTGTAATTCGCCTTCTGGGGGGTGCCTTAAGATTTGCTCATAATTTGACCAATAAGGCAGAAGTGAGGCTGTAAACCATATTTTTGGCGAGAGTGGGCACCACTAAAAGAGAAATAAGTAGTGTATTCATTAAGAAATACATACCAAGCTCAAAATACATGTATTGGGAGTGCATGTAGCGAGGGTACCATCAACAAGAAAATCAGCTCAAAACACCCCTTAAATGGGTTGGATCTGGCTCAGATTTTCACAGGAAACTCAGTTTCCACCATAGAATTAAATTGCATTTGTCTGACAAACTCGAGGGCCATATTTGGAATTTCAGTTTTTCGGGGTGTGGACCTGGTCTGTCCCCCCTCATGAGGGGTAATTTCAGGTATATCATATTGTGGTCAATCTGGAGCACTTATGGAATTTCAGACATGTTTTGATCAGAAATGAGGACATTTTAGGCACATTTGGAGCATTACATGTCTGAACACAAATTATTTAACCCGAATATTGCTGTTAAAATGGTGTAAAATACATGTAAATCAGCCCAAATGAGTAGTAAATGTTGGTCTATAATTCTGAAATTTGGCAAGAAAATAGTCTGTAAGCTACTAAATCTGACTGCATAGGTTTTAGAATTACATCCAGTATAGCAGTGATTACTGGTGTGGTATATGGGCCCCAGGAGGCCTGTAATTCGCCTTCTGGGGGGTGCCTTAAGATTTGCTCATAATTTGACCAATAAGGCAGAAGTGAGGCTGTAAACCATATTTTTGGCGAGAGTGGGCACCACTAAAAGAGAAATAAGTAGTGTATTCATTAAGAAATACATACCAAGCTCAAAATACATGTATTGGGAGTGCATGTAGCGAGGGTACCATCAACAAGAAAATCAGCTCAAAACACCCCTTAAATGGGTTGGATCTGGCTCAGATTTTCACAGGAAACTCAGTTTCCACCATAGAATTAAATTGCATTTGTCTGACAAACTCGAGGGCCATATTTGGAATTTCAGTTTTTCGGGGTGTGGACCTGGTCTGCCCCCCCTCATGAGGGGTAATTTCAGGTATATCATATTGTGGTCAATCTGGAGCACTTATGGAATTTCAGACATGTTTTGATCAGAAATGAGGACATTTTAGGCACATTTGGAGCATTACATGTCTGAACACAAATTATTTAACCCGAATATTGCTGTTAAAATGGTGTAAAATACATGTAAATCAGCCCAAATGAGTAGTAAATGTTGGTCTATAATTCTGAAATTTGGCAAGAAAATAGTCTGTAAGCTACTAAATCTGACTGCATAGGTTTTAGAATTACATCCAGTATAGCAGTGATTACTGGTGTGGTATATGGGCCCCAGGAGGCCTGTAATTCGCCTTCTGGGGGGTGCCTTAAGATTTGCTCATAATTTGACCAATAAGGCAGAAGTGAGGCTGTAAACCATATTTTTGGCGAGAGTGGGCACCACTAAAAGAGAAATAAGTAGTGTATTCATTAAGAAATACATACCAAGCTCAAAATACATGTATTGGGAGTGCATGTAGCGAGGGTACCATCAACAAGAAAATCAGCTCAAAACACCCCTTAAATGGGTTGGATCTGGCTCAGATTTTCACAGGAAACTCAGTTTCCACCATAGAATTAAATTGCATTTGTCTGACAAACTCGAGGGCCATATTTGGAATTTCAGTTTTTCGGGGTGTGGACCTGGTCTGCCCCCCCTCATGAGGGGTAATTTCAGGTATATCATATTGTGGTCAATCTGGAGCACTTATGGAATTTCAGACATGTTTTGATCAGAAATGAGGACATTTTAGGCACATTTGGAGCATTACATGTCTGAACACAAATTATTTAACCCGAATATTGCTGTTAAAATGGTGTAAAATACATGTAAATCAGCCCAAATGAGTAGTAAATGTTGGTCTATAATTCTGAAATTTGGCAAGAAAATAGTCTGTAAGCTACTAAATCTGACTGCATAGGTTTTAGAATTACATCCAGTATAGCAGTGATTACTGGTGTGGTATATGGGCCCCAGGAGGCCTGTAATTCGCCTTCTGGGGGGTGCCTTAAGATTTGCTCATAATTTGACCAATAAGGCAGAAGTGAGGCTGTAAACCATATTTTTGGCGAGAGTGGGCACCACTAAAAGAGAAATAAGTAGTGTATTCATTAAGAAATACATACCAAGCTCAAAATACATGTATTGGGAGTGCATGTAGCGAGGGTACCATCAACAAGAAAATCAGCTCAAAACACCCCTTAAATGGGTTGGATCTGGCTCAGATTTTCACAGGAAACTCAGTTTCCACCATAGAATTAAATTGCATTTGTCTGACAAACTCGAGGGCCATATTTGGAATTTCAGTTTTTCGGGGTGTGGACCTGGTCTGCCCCCCCTCATGAGGGGTAATTTCAGGTATATCATATTGTGGTCAATCTGGAGCACTTATGGAATTTCAGACATGTTTTGATCAGAAATGAGGACATTTTAGGCACATTTGGAGCATTACATGTCTGAACACAAATTATTTAACCCGAATATTGCTGTTAAAATGGTGTAAAATACATGTAAATCAGCCCAAATGAGTAGTAAATGTTGGTCTATAATTCTGAAATTTGGCAAGAAAATAGTCTGTAAGCTACTAAATCTGACTGCATAGGTTTTAGAATTACATCCAGTATAGCAGTGATTACTGGTGTGGTATATGGGCCCCAGGAGGCCTGTAATTCGCCTTCTGGGGGGTGCCTTAAGATTTGCTCATAATTTGACCAATAAGGCAGAAGTGAGGCTGTAAACCATATTTTTGGCGAGAGTGGGCACCACTAAAAGAGAAATAAGTAGTGTATTCATTAAGAAATACATACCAAGCTCAAAATACATGTATTGGGAGTGCATGTAGCGAGGGTACCATCAACAAGAAAATCAGCTCAAAACACCCCTTAAATGGGTTGGATCTGGCTCAGATTTTCACAGGAAACTCAGTTTCCACCATAGAATTAAATTGCATTTGTCTGACAAACTCGAGGGCCATATTTGGAATTTCAGTTTTTCGGGGTGTGGACCTGGTCTGCCCCCCCTCATGAGGGGTAATTTCAGGTATATCATATTGTGGTCAATCTGGAGCACTTATGGAATTTCAGACATGTTTTGATCAGAAATGAGGACATTTTAGGCACATTTGGAGCATTACATGTCTGAACACAACTTATTTAACCCGAATATTGCTGTTAAAATGGTGTAAAATACATGTAAATCAGCCCAAATGAGTAGTAAATGTTGGTCTATAATTCTGAAATTTGGCAAGAAAATAGTCTGTAAGCTACTAAATCTGACTGCATAGGTTTTAGAATTACATCCAGTATAGCAGTGATTACTGGTGTGGTATATGGGCCCCAGGAGGCCTGTAATTCGCCTTCTGGGGGGTGCCTTAAGATTTGCTCATAATTTGACCAATAAGGCAGAAGTGAGGCTGTAAACCATATTTTTGGCGAGAGTGGGCACCACTAAAAGAGAAATAAGTAGTGTATTCATTAAGAAATACATACCAAGCTCAAAATACATGTATTGGGAGTGCATGTAGCGAGGGTACCATCAACAAGAAAATCAGCTCAAAACACCCCTTAAATGGGTTGGATCTGGCTCAGATTTTCACAGGAAACTCAGTTTCCACCATAGAATTAAATTGCATTTGTCTGACAAACTCGAGGGCCATATTTGGAATTTCAGTTTTTCGGGGTGTGGACCTGGTCTGCCCCCCCTCATGAGGGGTAATTTCAGGTATATCATATTGTGGTCAATCTGGAGCACTTATGGAATTTCAGACATGTTTTGATCAGAAATGAGGACATTTTAGGCACATTTGGAGCATTACACGTCTGAACCCAAATTATTTAACCCGAATATTGCTGTTAAAATGGTGTAAAATACATGTAAATCAGCCCAAATGAGTAGTAAATGTTGGTCTATAATTCTGAAATTTGGCAAGAAAATAGTCTGTAAGCTACTAAATCTGACTGCATAGGTTTTAGAATTACATCCAGTATAGCAGTGATTACTGGTGTGGTATATGGGCCCCAGGAGGCCTGTAATTCGCCTTCTGGGGGGTGCCTTAAGATTTGCTCATAATTTGACCAATAAGGCAGAAGTGAGGCTGTAAACCATATTTTTGGCGAGAGTGGGCACCACTAAAAGAGAAATAAGTAGTGTATTCATTAAGAAATACATACCAAGCTCAAAATACATGTATTGGGAGTGCATGTAGCGAGGGTACCATCAACAAGAAAATCAGCTCAAAACACCCCTTAAATGGGTTGGATCTGGCTCAGATTTTCACAGGAAACTCAGTTTCCACCATAGAATTAAATTGCATTTGTCTGACAAACTCGAGGGCCATATTTGGAATTTCAGTTTTTCGGGGTGTGGACCTGGTCTGCCCCCCCTCATGAGGGGTAATTTCAGGTATATCATATTGTGGTCAATCTGGAGCACTTATGGAATTTCAGACATGTTTTGATCAGAAATGAGGACATTTTAGGCACATTTGGAGCATTACATGTCTGAACCCAAATTATTTAACCCGAATATTGCTGTTAAAATGGTGTAAAATACATGTAAATCAGCCCAAATGAGTAGTAAATGTTGGTCTATAATTCTGAAATTTGGCAAGAAAATAGTCTGTAAGCTACTAAATCTGACTGCATAGGTTTTAGAATTACATCCAGTATAGCAGTGATTACTGGTGTGGTATATGGGCCCCAGGAGGCCTGTAATTCGCCTTCTGGGGGGTGCCTTAAGATTTGCTCATAATTTGACCAATAAGGCAGAAGTGAGGCTGTAAACCATATTTTTGGCGAGAGTGGGCACCACTAAAAGAGAAATAAGTAGTGTATTCATTAAGAAATACATACCAAGCTCAAAATACATGTATTGGGAGTGCATGTAGCGAGGGTACCATCAACAAGAAAATCAGCTCAAAACACCCCTTAAATGGGTTGGATCTGGCTCAGATTTTCACAGGAAACTCAGTTTCCACCATAGAATTAAATTGCATTTGTCTGACAAACTCGAGGGCCATATTTGGAATTTCAGTTTTTCGGGGTGTGGACCTGGTCTGCCCCCCCTCATGAGGGGTAATTTCAGGTATATCATATTGTGGTCAATCTGGAGCACTTATGGAATTTCAGACATGTTTTGATCAGAAATGAGGACATTTTAGGCACATTTGGAGCATTACATGTCTGAACACAAATTATTTAACCCGAATATTGCTGTTAAAATGGTGTAAAATACATGTAAATCAGCCCAAATGAGTAGTAAATGTTGGTCTATAATTCTGAAATTTGGCAAGAAAATAGTCTGTAAGCTACTAAATCTGACTGCATAGGTTTTAGAATTACATCCAGTATAGCAGTGATTACTGGTGTGGTATATGGGCCCCAGGAGGCCTGTAATTCGCCTTCTGGGGGGTGCCTTAAGATTTGCTCATAATTTGACCAATAAGGCAGAAGTGAGGCTGTAAACCATATTTTTGGCGAGAGTGGGCACCACTAAAAGAGAAATAAGTAGTGTATTCATTAAGAAATACATACCAAGCTCAAAATACATGTATTGGGAGTGCATGTAGCGAGGGTACCATCAACAAGAAAATCAGCTCAAAACACCCCTTAAATGGGTTGGATCTGGCTCAGATTTTCACAGGAAACTCAGTTTCCACCATAGAATTAAATTGCATTTGTCTGACAAACTCGAGGGCCATATTTGGAATTTCAGTTTTTCGGGGTGTGGACCTGGTCTGCCCCCCCTCATGAGGGGTAATTTCAGGTATATCATATTGTGGTCAATCTGGAGCACTTATGGAATTTCAGACATGTTTTGATCAGAAATGAGGACATTTTAGGCACATTTGGAGCATTACATGTCTGAACACAAATTATTTAACCCGAATATTGCTGTTAAAATGGTGTAAAATACATGTAAATCAGCCCAAATGAGTAGTAAATGTTGGTCTATAATTCTGAAATTTGGCAAGAAAATAGTCTGTAAGCTACTAAATCTGACTGCATAGGTTTTAGAATTACATCCAGTATAGCAGTAATTACTGGTGTGGTATATGGGCCCCAGGAGGCCTGTAATTCGCCTTCTGGGGGGTGCCTTAAGATTTGCTCATAATTTGACCAATAAGGCAGAAGTGAGGCTGTAAACCATATTTTTGGCGAGAGTGGGCACCACTAAAAGAGAAATAAGTAGTGTATTCATTAAGAAATACATACCAAGCTCAAAATACATGTATTGGGAGTGCATGTAGCGAGGGTACCATCAACAAGAAAATCAGCTCAAAACACCCCTTAAATGGGTTGGATCTGGCTCAGATTTTCACAGGAAACTCAGTTTCCACCATAGAATTAAATTGCATTTGTCTGACAAACTCGAGGGCCATATTTGGAATTTCAGTTTTTCGGGGTGTGGACCTGGTCTGCCCCCCCTCATGAGGGGTAATTTCAGGTATATCATATTGTGGTCAATCTGGAGCACTTATGGAATTTCAGACATGTTTTGATCAGAAATGAGGACATTTTAGGCACATTTGGAGCATTACATGTCTGAACACAAATTATTTAACCCGAATATTGCTGTTAAAATGGTGTAAAATACATGTAAATCAGCCCAAATGAGTAGTAAATGTTGGTCTATAATTCTGAAATTTGGCAAGAAAATAGTCCGTAACCTACTAAATCTGACTGCATAGGTTTTAGAATTACATCCAGTATAGCAGTGATTACTGGTGTGGTATATGGGCCCCAGGAGGCCTGTAATTCGCCTTCTGGGGGGTGCCTTAAGATTTGCTCATAATTTGACCAATAAGGCAGAAGTGAGGCTGTAAACCATATTTTTGGCGAGAGTGGGCACCACTAAAAGAGAAATAAGTAGTGTATTCATTAAGAAATACATACCAAGCTCAAAATACATGTATTGGGAGTGCATGTAGCGAGGGTACCATCAACAAGAAAATCAGCTCAAAACACCCCTTAAATGGGTTGGATCTGGCTCAGATTTTCACAGGAAACTCAGTTTCCACCATAGAATTAAATTGCATTTGTCTGACAAACTCGAGGGCCATATTTGGAATTTCAGTTTTTCGGGGTGTGGACCTGGTCTGCTCCCCCTCATGAGGGGTAATTTCAGGTATATCATATTGTGGTCAATCTGGAGCACTTATGGAATTTCAGACATGTTTTGATCAGAAATGAGGACATTTTAGGCACATTTGGAGCATTACATGTCTGAACACAAATTATTTAACCCGAATATTGCTGTTAAAATGGTGTAAAATACATGTAAATCAGCCCAAATGAGTAGTAAATGTTGGTCTATAATTCTGAAATTTGGCAAGAAAATAGTCTGTAAGCTACTAAATCTGACTGCATAGGTTTTAGAATTACATCCAGTATAGCAGTGATTACTGGTGTGGTATATGGGCCCCAGGAGGCCTGTAATTCGCCTTCTGGGGGTGCCTTAAGATTTGCTCATAATTTGACCAATAAGGCAGAAGTGAGGCTGTAAACCATATTTTTGGCGAGAGTGGGCACCACTAAAAGAGAAATAAGTAGTGTATTCATTAAGAAATACATACCAAGCTCAAAATACATGTATTGGGAGTGCATGTAGCGAGGGTACCATCAACAAGAAAATCAGCTCAAAACACCCCTTAAATGGGTTGGATCTGGCTCAGATTTTCACAGGAAACTCAGTTTCCACCATAGAATTAAATTGCATTTGTCTGACAAACTCGAGGGCCATATTTGGAATTTCAGTTTTTCGGGGTGTGGACCTGGTCTGCCCCCCCTCATGAGGGGTAATTTCAGGTATATCATATTGTGGTCAATCTGGAGCACTTATGGAATTTCAGACATGTTTTGATCAGAAATGAGGACATTTTAGGCACATTTGGAGCATTACATGTCTGAACACAAATTATTTAACCCGAATATTGCTGTTAAAATGGTGTAAAATACATGTAAATCAGCCCAAATGAGTAGTAAATGTTGGTCTATAATTCTGAAATTTGGCAAGAAAATAGTCTGTAAGCTACTAAATCTGACTGCATAGGTTTTAGAATTACATCCAGTATAGCAGTGATTACTGGTGTGGTATATGGGCCCCAGGAGGCCTGTAATTCGCCTTCTGGGGGGTGCCTTAAGATTTGCTCATAATTTGACCAATAAGGCAGAAGTGAGGCTGTAAACCATATTTTTGGCGAGAGTGGGCACCACTAAAAGAGAAATAAGTAGTGTATTCATTAAGAAATACATACCAAGCTCAAAATACATGTATTGGGAGTGCATGTAGCGAGGGTACCATCAACAAGAAAATCAGCTCAAAACACCCCTTAAATGGGTTGGATCTGGCTCAGATTTTCACAGGAAACTCAGTTTCCACCATAGAATTAAATTGCATTTGTCTGACAAACTCGAGGGCCATATTTGGAATTTCAGTTTTTCGGGGTGTGGACCTGGTCTGCCCCCCCTCATGAGGGGTAATTTCAGGTATATCATATTGTGGTCAATCTGGAGCACTTATGGAATTTCAGACATGTTTTGATCAGAAATGAGGACATTTTAGGCACATTTGGAGCATTACATGTCTGAACCCAAATTATTTAACCCGAATATTGCTGTTAAAATGGTGTAAAATACATGTAAATCAGCCCAAATGAGTAGTAAATGTTGGTCTATAATTCTGAAATTTGGCAAGAAAATAGTCTGTAAGCTACTAAATCTGACTGCATAGGTTTTAGAATTACATCCAGTATAGCAGTGATTACTGGTGTGGTATATGGGCCCCAGGAGGCCTGTAATTCGCCTTCTGGGGGGTGCCTTAAGATTTGCTCATAATTTGACCAATAAGGCAGAAGTGAGGCTGTAAACCATATTTTTGGCGAGAGTGGGCACCACTAAAAGAGAAATAAGTAGTGTATTCATTAAGAAATACATACCAAGCTCAAAATACATGTATTGGGAGTGCATGTAGCGAGGGTACCATCAACAAGAAAATCAGCTCAAAACACCCCTTAAATGGGTTGGATCTGGCTCAGATTTTCACAGGAAACTCAGTTTCCACCATAGAATTAAATTGCATTTGTCTGACAAACTCGAGGGCCATATTTGGAATTTCAGTTTTTCGGGGTGTGGACCTGGTCTGCCCCCCTCATGAGGGGTAATTTCAGGTATATCATATTGTGGTCAATCTGGAGCACTTATGGAATTTCAGACATGTTTTGATCAGAAATGAGGACATTTTAGGCACATTTGGAGCATTACATGTCTGAACCCAAATTATTTAACCCGAATATTGCTGTTAAAATGGTGTAAAATACATGTAAATCAGCCCAAATGAGTAGTAAATGTTGGTCTATAATTCTGAAATTTGGCAAGAAAATAGTCTGTAAGCTACTAAATCTGACTGCATAGGTTTTAGAATTACATCCAGTATAGCAGTGATTACTGGTGTGGTATATGGGCCCCAGGAGGCCTGTAATTCGCCTTCTGGGGGGTGCCTTAAGATTTGCTCATAATTTGACCAATAAGGCAGAAGTGAGGCTGTAAACCATATTTTTGGCGAGAGTGGGCACCACTAAAAGAGAAATAAGTAGTGTATTCATTAAGAAATACATACCAAGCTCAAAATACATGTATTGGGAGTGCATGTAGCGAGGGTACCATCAACAAGAAAATCAGCTCAAAACACCCCTTAAATGGGTTGGATCTGGCTCAGATTTTCACAGGAAACTCAGTTTCCACCATAGAATTAAATTGCATTTGTCTGACAAACTCGAGGGCCATATTTGGAATTTCAGTTTTTCGGGGTGTGGACCTGGTCTGCCCCCCCTCAATAGGGGTAATTTCAGGTATATCATATTGTGGTCAATCTGGAGCACTTATGGAATTTCAGACATGTTTTGATCAGAAATGAGGACATTTTAGGCACATTTGGAGCATTACATGTCTGAACACAAATTATTTAACCCGAATATTGCTGTTAAAATGGTGTAAAATACATGTAAATCAGCCCAAATGAGTAGTAAATGTTGGTCTATAATTCTGAAATTTGGCAAGAAAATAGTCTGTAAGCTACTAAATCTGACTGCATAGGTTTTAGAATTACATCCAGTATAGCAGTGATTACTGGTGTGGTATATGGGCCCCAGGAGGCCTGTAATTCGCCTTCTGGGGGGTGCCTTAAGATTTGCTCATAATTTGACCAATAAGGCAGAAGTGAGGCTGTAAACCATATTTTTGGCGAGAGTGGGCACCACTAAAAGAGAAATAAGTAGTGTATTCATTAAGAAATACATACCAAGCTCAAAATACATGTATTGGGAGTGCATGTAGCGAGGGTACCATCAACAAGAAAATCAGCTCAAAACACCCCTTAAATGGGTTGGATCTGGCTCAGATTTTCACAGGAAACTCAGTTTCCACCATAGAATTAAATTGCATTTGTCTGACAAACTCGAGGGCCATATTTGGAATTTCAGTTTTTCGGGGTGTGGACCTGGTCTGCCCCCCCTCATGAGGGGTAATTTCAGGTATATCATATTGTGGTCAATCTGGAGCACTTATGGAATTTCAGACATGTTTTGATCAGAAATGAGGACATTTTAGGCACATTTGGAGCATTACATGTCTGAACACAAATTATTTAACCCGAATATTGCTGTTAAAATGGTGTAAAATACATGTAAATCAGCCCAAATGAGTAGTAAATGTTGGTCTATAATTCTGAAATTTGGCAAGAAAATAGTCTGTAAGCTACTAAATCTGACTGCATAGGTTTTAGAATTACATCCAGTATAGCAGTGATTACTGGTGTGGTATATGGGCCCCAGGAGGCCTGTAATTCGCCTTCTGGGGGGTGCCTTAAGATTTGCTCATAATTTGACCAATAAGGCAGAAGTGAGGCTGTAAACCATATTTTTGGCGAGAGTGGGCACCACTAAAAGAGAAATAAGTAGTGTATTCATTAAGAAATACATACCAAGCTCAAAATACATGTATTGGGAGTGCATGTAGCGAGGGTACCATCAACAAGAAAATCAGCTCAAAACACCCCTTAAATGGGTTGGATCTGGCTCAGATTTTCACAGGAAACTCAGTTTCCACCATAGAATTAAATTGCATTTGTCTGACAAACTCGAGGGCCATATTTGGAATTTCAGTTTTTCGGGGTGTGGACCTGGTCTGCCCCCCCTCATGAGGGGTAATTTCAGGTATATCATATTGTGGTCAATCTGGAGCACTTATGGAATTTCAGACATGTTTTGATCAGAAATGAGGACATTTTAGGCACATTTGGAGCATTACATGTCTGAACACAAATTATTTAACCCGAATATTGCTGTTAAAATGGTGTAAAATACATGTAAATCAGCCCAAATGAGTAGTAAATGTTGGTCTATAATTCTGAAATTTGGCAAGAAAATAGTCTGTAAGCTACTAAATCTGACTGCATAGGTTTTAGAATTACATCCAGTATAGCAGTGATTACTGGTGTGGTATATGGGCCCCAGGAGGCCTGTAATTCGCCTTCTGGGGGGTGCCTTAAGATTTGCTCATAATTTGACCAATAAGGCAGAAGTGAGGCTGTAAACCATATTTTTGGCGAGAGTGGGCACCACTAAAAGAGAAATAAGTAGTGTATTCATTAAGAAATACATACCAAGCTCAAAATACATGTATTGGGAGTGCATGTAGCGAGGGTACCATCAACAAGAAAATCAGCTCAAAACACCCCTTAAATGGGTTGGATCTGGCTCAGATTTTCACAGGAAACTCAGTTTCCACCATAGAATTAAATTGCATTTGTCTGACAAACTCGAGGGCCATATTTGGAATTTCAGTTTTTCGGGGTGTGGACCTGGTCTGCCCCCCCTCATGAGGGGTAATTTCAGGTATATCATATTGTGGTCAATCTGGAGCACTTATGGAATTTCAGACATGTTTTGATCAGAAATGAGGACATTTTAGGCACATTTGGAGCATTACATGTCTGAACACAAATTATTTAACCCGAATATTGCTGTTAAAATGGTGTAAAATACATGTAAATCAGCCCAAATGAGTAGTAAATGTTGGTCTATAATTCTGAAATTTGGCAAGAAAATAGTCTGTAAGCTACTAAATCTGACTGCATAGGTTTTAGAATTACATCCAGTATAGCAGTGATTACTGGTGTGGTATATGGGCCCCAGGAGGCCTGTAATTCGCCTTCTGGGGGGTGCCTTAAGATTTGCTCATAATTTGACCAATAAGGCAGAAGTGAGGCTGTAAACCATATTTTTGGCGAGAGTGGGCACCACTAAAAGAGAAATAAGTAGTGTATTCATTAAGAAATACATACCAAGCTCAAAATACATGTATTGGGAGTGCATGTAGCGAGGGTACCATCAACAAGAAAATCAGCTCAAAACACCCCTTAAATGGGTTGGATCTGGCTCAGATTTTCACAGGAAACTCAGTTTCCACCATAGAATTAAATTGCATTTGTCTGACAAACTCGAGGGCCATATTTGGAATTTCAGTTTTTCGGGGTGTGGACCTGGTCTCCCCCCCCTCATGAGGGGTAATTTCAGGTATATCATATTGTGGTCAATCTGGAGCACTTATGGAATTTCAGACATGTTTTGATCAGAAATGAGGACATTTTAGGCACATTTGGAGCATTACATGTCTGAACACAAATTATTTAACCCGAATATTGCTGTTAAAATGGTGTAAAATACATGTAAATCAGCCCAAATGAGTAGTAAATGTTGGTCTATAATTCTGAAATTTGGCAAGAAAATAGTCTGTAAGCTACTAAATCTGACTGCATAGGTTTTAGAATTACATCCACTATAGCAGTAATAACTGGTGTGGTATATGGGCCCCAGGAGGCCTGTAATTCGCCTTCTGGGGGGTGCCTTAAGATTTGCTCATAATTTGACCAATAAGGCAGAAGTGAGGCTGTAAACCATATTTTTGGCGAGAGTGGGCACCACTAAAAGAGAAATAAGTAGTGTATTCATTAAGAAATACATACCAAGCTCAAAATACATGTATTGGGAGTGCATGTAGCGAGGGTACCATCAACAAGAAAATCAGCTCAAAACACCCCTTAAATGGGTTGGATCTGGCTCAGATTTTCACAGGAAACTCAGTTTCCACCATAGAATTAAATTGCATTTGTCTGACAAACTCGAGGGCCATATTTGGAATTTCAGTTTTTCGGGGTGTGGACCTGGTCTGCCCCCCCTCATGAGGGGTAATTTCAGGTATATCATATTGTGGTCAATCTGGAGCACTTATGGAATTTCAGACATGTTTTGATCAGAAATGAGGACATTTTAGGCACATTTGGAGCATTACATGTCTGAACACAAATTATTTAACCCGAATATTGCTGTTAAAATGGTGTAAAATACATGTAAATCAGCCCAAATGAGTAGTAAATGTTGGTCTATAATTCTGAAATTTGGCAAGAAAATAGTCTGTAAGCTACTAAATCTGACTGCATAGGTTTTAGAATTACATCCAGTATAGCAGTGATTACTGGTGTGGTATATGGGCCCCAGGAGGCCTGTAATTCGCCTTCTGGGGGGTGCCTTAAGATTTGCTCATAATTTGACCAATAAGGCAGAAGTGAGGCTGTAAACCATATTTTTGGCGAGAGTGGGCACCACTAAAAGAGAAATAAGTAGTGTATTCATTAAGAAATACATACCAAGCTCAAAATACATGTATTGGGAGTGCATGTAGCGAGGGTACCATCAACAAGAAAATCAGCTCAAAACACCCCTTAAATGGGTTGGATCTGGCTCAGATTTTCACAGGAAACTCAGTTTCCACCATAGAATTAAATTGCATTTGTCTGACAAACTCGAGGGCCATATTTGGAATTTCAGTTTTTCGGGGTGTGGACCTGGTCTGCCCCCCCTCATGAGGGGTAATTTCAGGTATATCATATTGTGGTCAATCTGGAGCACTTATGGAATTTCAGACATGTTTTGATCAGAAATGAGGACATTTTAGGCACATTTGGAGCATTACATGTCTGAACACAAATTATTTAACCCGAATATTGCTGTTAAAATGGTGTAAAATACATGTAAATCAGCCCAAATGAGTAGTAAATGTTGGTCTATAATTCTGAAATTTGGCAAGAAAATAGTCTGTAAGCTACTAAATCTGACTGCATAGGTTTTAGAATTACATCCAGTATAGCAGTGATTACTGGTGTGGTATATGGGCCCCAGGAGGCCTGTAATTCGCCTTCTGGGGGTGCCTTAAGATTTGCTCATAATTTGACCAATAAGGCAGAAGTGAGGCTGTAAACCATATTTTTGGCGAGAGTGGGCACCACTAAAAGAGAAATAAGTAGTGTATTCATTAAGAAATACATACCAAGCTCAAAATACATGTATTGGGAGTGCATGTAGCGAGGGTACCATCAACAAGAAAATCAGCTCAAAACACCCCTTAAATGGGTTGGATCTGGCTCAGATTTTCACAGGAAACTCAGTTTCCACCATAGAATTAAATTGCATTTGTCTGACAAACTCGAGGGCCATATTTGGAATTTCAGTTTTTCGGGGTGTGGACCTGGTCTGCCCCCCCTCATGAGGGGTAATTTCAGGTATATCATATTGTGGTCAATCTGGAGCACTTATGGAATTTCAGACATGTTTTGATCAGAAATGAGGACATTTTAGGCACATTTGGAGCATTACATGTCTGAACACAAATTATTTAACCCGAATATTGCTGTTAAAATGGTGTAAAATACATGTAAATCAGCCCAAATGAGTAGTAAATGTTGGTCTATAATTCTGAAATTTGGCAAGAAAATAGTCTGTAAGCTACTAAATCTGACTGCATAGGTTTTAGAATTACATCCACTATAGCAGTAGTAACTGGTGTGGTATATGGGCCCCAGGAGGCCTGTAATTCGCCTTCTGGGGGGTGCCTTAAGATTTGCTCATAATTTGACCAATAAGGCAGAAGTGAGGCTGTAAACCATATTTTTGGCGAGAGTGGGCACCACTAAAAGAGAAATAAGTAGTGTATTCATTAAGAAATACATACCAAGCTCAAAATACATGTATTGGGAGTGCATGTAGCGAGGGTACCATCAACAAGAAAATCAGCTCAAAACACCCCTTAAATGGGTTGGATCTGGCTCAGATTTTCACAGGAAACTCAGTTTCCACCATAGAATTAAATTGCATTTGTCTGACAAACTCGAGGGCCATATTTGGAATTTCAGTTTTTCGGGGTGTGGACCTGGTCTGCCCCCCCTCATGAGGGGTAATTTCAGGTATATCATATTGTGGTCAATCTGGAGCACTTATGGAATTTCAGACATGTTTTGATCAGAAATGAGGACATTTTAGGCACATTTGGAGCATTACATGTCTGAACACAAATTATTTAACCCGAATATTGCTGTTAAAATGGTGTAAAATACATGTAAATCAGCCCAAATGAGTAGTAAATGTTGGTCTATAATTCTGAAATTTGGCAAGAAAATAGTCTGTAAGCTACTAAATCTGACTGCATAGGTTTTAGAATTACATCCAGTATAGCAGTGATTACTGGTGTGGTATATGGGCCCCAGGAGGCCTGTAATTCGCCTTCTGGGGGGTGCCTTAAGATTTGCTCATAATTTGACCAATAAGGCAGAAGTGAGGCTGTAAACCATATTTTTGGCGAGAGTGGGCACCACTAAAAGAGAAATAAGTAGTGTATTCATTAAGAAATACATACCAAGCTCAAAATACATGTATTGGGAGTGCATGTAGCGAGGGTACCATCAACAAGAAAATCAGCTCAAAACACCCCTTAAATGGGTTGGATCTGGCTCAGATTTTCACAGGAAACTCAGTTTCCACCATAGAATTAAATTGCATTTGTCTGACAAACTCGAGGGCCATATTTGGAATTTCAGTTTTTCGGGGTGTGGACCTGGTCTGCCCCCCCTCATGAGGGGTAATTTCAGGTATATCATATTGTGGTCAATCTGGAGCACTTATGGAATTTCAGACATGTTTTGATCAGAAATGAGGACATTTTAGGCACATTTGGAGCATTACATGTCTGAACACAAATTATTTAACCCGAATATTGCTGTTAAAATGGTGTAAAATACATGTAAATCAGCCCAAATGAGTAGTAAATGTTGGTCTATAATTCTGAAATTTGGCAAGAAAATAGTCTGTAAGCTACTAAATCTGACTGCATAGGTTTTAGAATTACATCCAGTATAGCAGTGATTACTGGTGTGGTATATGGGCCCCAGGAGGCCTGTAATTCGCCTTCTGGGGGTGCCTTAAGATTTGCTCATAATTTGACCAATAAGGCAGAAGTGAGGCTGTAAACCATATTTTTGGCGAGAGTGGGCACCACTAAAAGAGAAATAAGTAGTGTATTCATTAAGAAATACATACCAAGCTCAAAATACATGTATTGGGAGTGCATGTAGCGAGGGTACCATCAACAAGAAAATCAGCTCAAAACACCCCTTAAATGGGTTGGATCTGGCTCAGATTTTCACAGGAAACTCAGTTTCCACCATAGAATTAAATTGCATTTGTCTGACAAACTCGAGGGCCATATTTGGAATTTCAGTTTTTCGGGGTGTTGACCTGGTCTGCCCCCCCTCATGAGGGGTAATTTCAGGTATATCATATTGTGGTCAATCTGGAGCACTTATGGAATTTCAGACATGTTTTGATCAGAAATGAGGACATTTTAGGCACATTTGGAGCATTACATGTCTGAACCCAAATTATTTAACCCGAATATTGCTGTTAAAATGGTGTAAAATACATGTAAATCAGCCCAAATGAGTAGTAAATGTTGGTCTATAATTCTGAAATTTGGCAAGAAAATAGTCTGTAAGCTACTAAATCTGACTGCATAGGTTTTAGAATTACATCCAGTATAGCAGTGATTACTGGTGTGGTATATGGGCCCCAGGAGGCCTGTAATTCGCCTTCTGGGGGGTGCCTTAAGATTTGCTCATAATTTGACCAATAAGGCAGAAGTGAGGCTGTAAACCATATTTTTGGCGAGAGTGGGCACCACTAAAAGAGAAATAAGTAGTGTATTCATTAAGAAATACATACCAAGCTCAAAATACATGTATTGGGAGTGCATGTAGCGAGGGTACCATCAACAAGAAAATCAGCTCAAAACACCCCTTAAATGGGTTGGATCTGGCTCAGATTTTCACAGGAAACTCAGTTTCCACCATAGAATTAAATTGCATTTGTCTGACAAACTCGAGGGCCATATTTGGAATTTCAGTTTTTCGGGGTGTGGACCTGGTCTGCCCCCCCTCATGAGGGGTAATTTCAGGTATATCATATTGTGGTCAATCTGGAGCACTTATGGAATTTCAGACATGTTTTGATCAGAAATGAGGACATTTTAGGCACATTTGGAGCATTACATGTCTGAACACAAATTATTTAACCCGAATATTGCTGTTAAAATGGTGTAAAATACATGTAAATCAGCCCAAATGAGTAGTAAATGTTGGTCTATAATTCTGAAATTTGGCAAGAAAATAGTCTGTAAGCTACTAAATCTGACTGCATAGGTTTTAGAATTACATCCAGTATAGCAGTGATTACTGGTGTGGTATATGGGCCCCAGGAGGCCTGTAATTCGCCTTCTGGGGGGTGCCTTAAGATTTGCTCATAATTTGACCAATAAGGCAGAAGTGAGGCTGTAAACCATATTTTTGGCGAGAGTGGGCACCACTAAAAGAGAAATAAGTAGTGTATTCATTAAGAAATACATACCAAGCTCAAAATACATGTATTGGGAGTGCATGTAGCGAGGGTACCATCAACAAGAAAATCAGCTCAAAACACCCCTTAAATGGGTTGGATCTGGCTCAGATTTTCACAGGAAACTCAGTTTCCACCATAGAATTAAATTGCATTTGTCTGACAAACTCGAGGGCCATATTTGGAATTTCAGTTTTTCGGGGTGTGGACCTGGTCTGCCCCCCCCTCATGAGGGGTAATTTCAGGTATATCATATTGTGGTCAATCTGGAGCACTTATGGAATTTCAGACATGTTTTGATCAGAAATGAGGACATTTTAGGCACATTTGGAGCATTACATGTCTGAACACAAATTATTTAACCCGAATATTGCTGTTAAAATGGTGTAAAATACATGTAAATCAGCCCAAATGAGTAGTAAATGTTGGTCTATAATTCTGAAATTTGGCAAGAAAATAGTCTGTAAGCTACTAAATCTGACTGCATAGGTTTTAGAATTACATCCAGTATAGCAGTGATTACTGGTGTGGTATATGGGCCCCAGGAGGCCTGTAATTCGCCTTCTGGGGGGTGCCTTAAGATTTGCTCATAATTTGACCAATAAGGCAGAAGTGAGGCTGTAAACCATATTTTTGGCGAGAGTGGGCACCACTAAAAGAGAAATAAGTAGTGTATTCATTAAGAAATACATACCAAGCTCAAAATACATGTATTGGGAGTGCATGTAGCGAGGGTACCATCAACAAGAAAATCAGCTCAAAACACCCCTTAAATGGGTTGGATCTGGCTCAGATTTTCACAGGAAACTCAGTTTCCACCATAGAATTAAATTGCATTTGTCTGACAAACTCGAGGGCCATATTTGGAATTTCAGTTTTTCGGGGTGTGGACCTGGTCTGCCCCCCCCTCATGAGGGGTAATTTCAGGTATATCATATTGTGGTCAATCTGGAGCACTTATGGAATTTCAGACATGTTTTGATCAGAAATGAGGACATTTTAGGCACATTTGGAGCATTACATGTCTGAACACAAATTATTTAACCCGAATATTGCTGTTAAAATGGTGTAAAATACATGTAAATCAGCCCAAATGAGTAGTAAATGTTGGTCTATAATTCTGAAATTTGGCAAGAAAATAGTCTGTAAGCTACTAAATCTGACTGCATAGGTTTTAGAATTACATCCAGTATAGCAGTGATTACTGGTGTGGTATATGGGCCCCAGGAGGCCTGTAATTCGCCTTCTGGGGGGTGCCTTAAGATTTGCTCATAATTTGACCAATAAGGCAGAAGTGAGGCTGTAAACCATATTTTTGGCGAGAGTGGGCACCACTAAAAGAGAAATAAGTAGTGTATTCATTAAGAAATACATACCAAGCTCAAAATACATGTATTGGGAGTGCATGTAGCGAGGGTACCATCAACAAGAAAATCAGCTCAAAACACCCCTTAAATGGGTTGGATCTGGCTCAGATTTTCACAGGAAACTCAGTTTCCACCATAGAATTAAATTGCATTTGTCTGACAAACTCGAGGGCCATATTTGGAATTTCAGTTTTTCGGGGTGTGGACCTGGTCTGCCCCCCCTCATGAGGGGTAATTTCAGGTATATCATATTGTGGTCAATCTGGAGCACTTATGGAATTTCAGACATGTTTTGATCAGAAATGAGGACATTTTAGGCACATTTGGAGCATTACATGTCTGAACACAAATTATTTAACCCGAATATTGCTGTTAAAATGGTGTAAAATACATGTAAATCAGCCCAAATGAGTAGTAAATGTTGGTCTATAATTCTGAAATTTGGCAAGAAAATAGTCTGTAAGCTACTAAATCTGACTGCATAGGTTTTAGAATTACATCCAGTATAGCAGTGATTACTGGTGTGGTATATGGGCCCCAGGAGGCCTGTAATTCGCCTTCTGGGGGGTGCCTTAAGATTTGCTCATAATTTGACCAATAAGGCAGAAGTGAGGCTGTAAACCATATTTTTGGCGAGAGTGGGCACCACTAAAAGAGAAATAAGTAGTGTATTCATTAAGAAATACATACCAAGCTCAAAATACATGTATTGGGAGTGCATGTAGCGAGGGTACCATCAACAAGAAAATCAGCTCAAAACACCCCTTAAATGGGTTGGATCTGGCTCAGATTTTCACAGGAAACTCAGTTTCCACCATAGAATTAAATTGCATTTGTCTGACAAACTCGAGGGCCATATTTGGAATTTCAGTTTTTCGGGGTGTGGACCTGGTCTCCCCCCCCTCATGAGGGGTAATTTCAGGTATATCATATTGTGGTCAATCTGGAGCACTTATGGAATTTCAGACATGTTTTGATCAGAAATGAGGACATTTTAGGCACATTTGGAGCATTACATGTCTGAACACAAATTATTTAACCCGAATATTGCTGTTAAAATGGTGTAAAATACATGTAAATCAGCCCAAATGAGTAGTAAATGTTGGTCTATAATTCTGAAATTTGGCAAGAAAATAGTCTGTAAGCTACTAAATCTGACTGCATAGGTTTTAGAATTACATCCACTATAGCAGTAGTAACTGGTGTGGTATATGGGCCCCAGGAGGCCTGTAATTCGCCTTCTGGGGGGTGCCTTAAGATTTGCTCATAATTTGACCAATAAGGCAGAAGTGAGGCTGTAAACCATATTTTTGGCGAGAGTGGGCACCACTAAAAGAGAAATAAGTAGTGTATTCATTAAGAAATACATACCAAGCTCAAAATACATGTATTGGGAGTGCATGTAGCGAGGGTACCATCAACAAGAAAATCAGCTCAAAACACCCCTTAAATGGGTTGGATCTGGCTCAGATTTTCACAGGAAACTCAGTTTCCACCATAGAATTAAATTGCATTTGTCTGACAAACTCGAGGGCCATATTTGGAATTTCAGTTTTTCGGGGTGTGGACCTGGTCTGCCCCCCCTCATGAGGGGGGATTTCAGGTATATCATATTGTGGTCAATCTGGAGCACTTATGGAATTTCAGACATGTTTTGATCAGAAATGAGGACATTTTAGGCACATTTGGAGCATTACATGTCTGAACACAAATTATTTAACCCGAATATTGCTGTTAAAATGGTGTAAAATACATGTAAATCAGCCCAAATGAGTAGTAAATGTTGGTCTATAATTCTGAAATTTGGCAAGAAAATAGTCTGTAAGCTACTAAATCTGACTGCATAGGTTTTAGAATTACATCCAGTATAGCAGTGATTACTGGTGTGGTATATGGGCCCCAGGAGGCCTGTAATTCGCCTTCTGGGGGGTGCCTTAAGATTTGCTCATAATTTGACCAATAAGGCAGAAGTGAGGCTGTAAACCATATTTTTGGCGAGAGTGGGCACCACTAAAAGAGAAATAAGTAGTGTATTCATTAAGAAATACATACCAAGCTCAAAATACATGTATTGGGAGTGCATGTAGCGAGGGTACCATCAACAAGAAAATCAGCTCAAAACACCCCTTAAATGGGTTGGATCTGGCTCAGATTTTCACAGGAAACTCAGTTTCCACCATAGAATTAAATTGCATTTGTCTGACAAACTCGAGGGCCATATTTGGAATTTCAGTTTTTCGGGGTGTGGACCTGGTCTGCCCCCCCTCATGAGGGGTAATTTCAGGTATATCATATTGTGGTCAATCTGGAGCACTTATGGAATTTCAGACATGTTTTGATCAGAAATGAGGACATTTTAGGCACATTTGGAGCATTACATGTCTGAACACAAATTATTTAACCCGAATATTGCTGTTAAAATGGTGTAAAATACATGTAAATCAGCCCAAATGAGTAGTAAATGTTGGTCTATAATTCTGAAATTTGGCAAGAAAATAGTCTGTAAGCTACTAAATCTGACTGCATAGGTTTTAGAATTACATCCAGTATAGCAGTGATTACTGGTGTGGTATATGGGCCCCAGGAGGCCTGTAATTCGCCTTCTGGGGGTGCCTTAAGATTTGCTCATAATTTGACCAATAAGGCAGAAGTGAGGCTGTAAACCATATTTTTGGCGAGAGTGGGCACCACTAAAAGAGAAATAAGTAGTGTATTCATTAAGAAATACATACCAAGCTCAAAATACATGTATTGGGAGTGCATGTAGCGAGGGTACCATCAACAAGAAAATCAGCTCAAAACACCCCTTAAATGGGTTGGATCTGGCTCAGATTTTCACAGGAAACTCAGTTTCCACCATAGAATTAAATTGCATTTGTCTGACAAACTCGAGGGCCATATTTGGAATTTCAGTTTTTCGGGGTGTTGACCTGGTCTGCCCCCCCTCATGAGGGGTAATTTCAGGTATATCATATTGTGGTCAATCTGGAGCACTTATGGAATTTCAGACATGTTTTGATCAGAAATGAGGACATTTTAGGCACATTTGGAGCATTACATGTCTGAACCCAAATTATTTAACCCGAATATTGCTGTTAAAATGGTGTAAAATACATGTAAATCAGCCCAAATGAGTAGTAAATGTTGGTCTATAATTCTGAAATTTGGCAAGAAAATAGTCTGTAAGCTACTAAATCTGACTGCATAGGTTTTAGAATTACATCCAGTATAGCAGTGATTACTGGTGTGGTATATGGGCCCCAGGAGGCCTGTAATTCGCCTTCTGGGGGGTGCCTTAAGATTTGCTCATAATTTGACCAATAAGGCAGAAGTGAGGCTGTAAACCATATTTTTGGCGAGAGTGGGCACCACTAAAAGAGAAATAAGTAGTGTATTCATTAAGAAATACATACCAAGCTCAAAATACATGTATTGGGAGTGCATGTAGCGAGGGTACCATCAACAAGAAAATCAGCTCAAAACACCCCTTAAATGGGTTGGATCTGGCTCAGATTTTCACAGGAAACTCAGTTTCCACCATAGAATTAAATTGCATTTGTCTGACAAACTCGAGGGCCATATTTGGAATTTCAGTTTTTCGGGGTGTGGACCTGGTCTGCCCCCCCTCATGAGGGGTAATTTCAGGTATATCATATTGTGGTCAATCTGGAGCACTTATGGAATTTCAGACATGTTTTGATCAGAAATGAGGACATTTTAGGCACATTTGGAGCATTACATGTCTGAACACAAATTATTTAACCCGAATATTGCTGTTAAAATGGTGTAAAATACATGTAAATCAGCCCAAATGAGTAGTAAATGTTGGTCTATAATTCTGAAATTTGGCAAGAAAATAGTCTGTAAGCTACTAAATCTGACTGCATAGGTTTTAGAATTACATCCAGTATAGCAGTGATTACTGGTGTGGTATATGGGCCCCAGGAGGCCTGTAATTCGCCTTCTGGGGGGTGCCTTAAGATTTGCTCATAATTTGACCAATAAGGCAGAAGTGAGGCTGTAAACCATATTTTTGGCGAGAGTGGGCACCACTAAAAGAGAAATAAGTAGTGTATTCATTAAGAAATACATACCAAGCTCAAAATACATGTATTGGGAGTGCATGTAGCGAGGGTACCATCAACAAGAAAATCAGCTCAAAACACCCCTTAAATGGGTTGGATCTGGCTCAGATTTTCACAGGAAACTCAGTTTCCACCATAGAATTAAATTGCATTTGTCTGACAAACTCGAGGGCCATATTTGGAATTTCAGTTTTTCGGGGTGTGGACCTGGTCTGCCCCCCCCTCATGAGGGGTAATTTCAGGTATATCATATTGTGGTCAATCTGGAGCACTTATGGAATTTCAGACATGTTTTGATCAGAAATGAGGACATTTTAGGCACATTTGGAGCATTACATGTCTGAACACAAATTATTTAACCCGAATATTGCTGTTAAAATGGTGTAAAATACATGTAAATCAGCCCAAATGAGTAGTAAATGTTGGTCTATAATTCTGAAATTTGGCAAGAAAATAGTCTGTAAGCTACTAAATCTGACTGCATAGGTTTTAGAATTACATCCAGTATAGCAGTGATTACTGGTGTGGTATATGGGCCCCAGGAGGCCTGTAATTCGCCTTCTGGGGGGTGCCTTAAGATTTGCTCATAATTTGACCAATAAGGCAGAAGTGAGGCTGTAAACCATATTTTTGGCGAGAGTGGGCACCACTAAAAGAGAAATAAGTAGTGTATTCATTAAGAAATACATACCAAGCTCAAAATACATGTATTGGGAGTGCATGTAGCGAGGGTACCATCAACAAGAAAATCAGCTCAAAACACCCCTTAAATGGGTTGGATCTGGCTCAGATTTTCACAGGAAACTCAGTTTCCACCATAGAATTAAATTGCATTTGTCTGACAAACTCGAGGGCCATATTTGGAATTTCAGTTTTTCGGGGTGTGGACCTGGTCTGCCCCCCCTCATGAGGGGTAATTTCAGGTATATCATATTGTGGTCAATCTGGAGCACTTATGGAATTTCAGACATGTTTTGATCAGAAATGAGGACATTTTAGGCACATTTGGAGCATTACATGTCTGAACACAAATTATTTAACCCGAATATTGCTGTTAAAATGGTGTAAAATACATGTAAATCAGCCCAAATGAGTAGTAAATGTTGGTCTATAATTCTGAAATTTGGCAAGAAAATAGTCTGTAAGCTACTAAATCTGACTGCATAGGTTTTAGAATTACATCCAGTATAGCAGTGATTACTGGTGTGGTATATGGGCCCCAGGAGGCCTGTAATTCGCCTTCTGGGGGGTGCCTTAAGATTTGCTCATAATTTGACCAATAAGGCAGAAGTGAGGCTGTAAACCATATTTTTGGCGAGAGTGGGCACCACTAAAAGAGAAATAAGTAGTGTATTCATTAAGAAATACATACCAAGCTCAAAATACATGTATTGGGAGTGCATGTAGCGAGGGTACCATCAACAAGAAAATCAGCTCAAAACACCCCTTAAATGGGTTGGATCTGGCTCAGATTTTCACAGGAAACTCAGTTTCCACCATAGAATTAAATTGCATTTGTCTGACAAACTCGAGGGCCATATTTGGAATTTCAGTTTTTCGGGGTGTGGACCTGGTCTCCCCCCCCTCATGAGGGGTAATTTCAGGTATATCATATTGTGGTCAATCTGGAGCACTTATGGAATTTCAGACATGTTTTGATCAGAAATGAGGACATTTTAGGCACATTTGGAGCATTACATGTCTGAACACAAATTATTTAACCCGAATATTGCTGTTAAAATGGTGTAAAATACATGTAAATCAGCCCAAATGAGTAGTAAATGTTGGTCTATAATTCTGAAATTTGGCAAGAAAATAGTCTGTAAGCTACTAAATCTGACTGCATAGGTTTTAGAATTACATCCACTATAGCAGTAATAACTGGTGTGGTATATGGGCCCCAGGAGGCCTGTAATTCGCCTTCTGGGGGGTGCCTTAAGATTTGCTCATAATTTGACCAATAAGGCAGAAGTGAGGCTGTAAACCATATTTTTGGCGAGAGTGGGCACCACTAAAAGAGAAATAAGTAGTGTATTCATTAAGAAATACATACCAAGCTCAAAATACATGTATTGGGAGTGCATGTAGCGAGGGTACCATCAACAAGAAAATCAGCTCAAAACACCCCTTAAATGGGTTGGATCTGGCTCAGATTTTCACAGGAAACTCAGTTTCCACCATAGAATTAAATTGCATTTGTCTGACAAACTCGAGGGCCATATTTGGAATTTCAGTTTTTCGGGGTGTGGACCTGGTCTGCCCCCCCTCATGAGGGGTAATTTCAGGTATATCATATTGTGGTCAATCTGGAGCACTTATGGAATTTCAGACATGTTTTGATCAGAAATGAGGACATTTTAGGCACATTTGGAGCATTACATGTCTGAACACAAATTATTTAACCCGAATATTGCTGTTAAAATGGTGTAAAATACATGTAAATCAGCCCAAATGAGTAGTAAATGTTGGTCTATAATTCTGAAATTTGGCAAGAAAATAGTCTGTAAGCTACTAAATCTGACTGCATAGGTTTTAGAATTACATCCAGTATAGCAGTGATTACTGGTGTGGTATATGGGCCCCAGGAGGCCTGTAATTCGCCTTCTGGGGGGTGCCTTAAGATTTGCTCATAATTTGACCAATAAGGCAGAAGTGAGGCTGTAAACCATATTTTTGGCGAGAGTGGGCACCACTAAAAGAGAAATAAGTAGTGTATTCATTAAGAAATACATACCAAGCTCAAAATACATGTATTGGGAGTGCATGTAGCGAGGGTACCATCAACAAGAAAATCAGCTCAAAACACCCCTTAAATGGGTTGGATCTGGCTCAGATTTTCACAGGAAACTCAGTTTCCACCATAGAATTAAATTGCATTTGTCTGACAAACTCGAGGGCCATATTTGGAATTTCAGTTTTTCGGGGTGTGGACCTGGTCTGCCCCCCCTCATGAGGGGTAATTTCAGGTATATCATATTGTGGTCAATCTGGAGCACTTATGGAATTTCAGACATGTTTTGATCAGAAATGAGGACATTTTAGGCACATTTGGAGCATTACATGTCTGAACACAAATTATTTAACCCGAATATTGCTGTTAAAATGGTGTAAAATACATGTAAATCAGCCCAAATGAGTAGTAAATGTTGGTCTATAATTCTGAAATTTGGCAAGAAAATAGTCTGTAAGCTACTAAATCTGACTGCATAGGTTTTAGAATTACATCCAGTATAGCAGTGATTACTGGTGTGGTATATGGGCCCCAGGAGGCCTGTAATTCGCCTTCTGGGGGTGCCTTAAGATTTGCTCATAATTTGACCAATAAGGCAGAAGTGAGGCTGTAAACCATATTTTTGGCGAGAGTGGGCACCACTAAAAGAGAAATAAGTAGTGTATTCATTAAGAAATACATACCAAGCTCAAAATACATGTATTGGGAGTGCATGTAGCGAGGGTACCATCAACAAGAAAATCAGCTCAAAACACCCCTTAAATGGGTTGGATCTGGCTCAGATTTTCACAGGAAACTCAGTTTCCACCATAGAATTAAATTGCATTTGTCTGACAAACTCGAGGGCCATATTTGGAATTTCAGTTTTTCGGGGTGTGGACCTGGTCTGCCCCCCCTCATGAGGGGTAATTTCAGGTATATCATATTGTGGTCAATCTGGAGCACTTATGGAATTTCAGACATGTTTTGATCAGAAATGAGGACATTTTAGGCACATTTGGAGCATTACATGTCTGAACCCAAATTATTTAACCCGAATATTGCTGTTAAAATGGTGTAAAATACATGTAAATCAGCCCAAATGAGTAGTAAATGTTGGTCTATAATTCTGAAATTTGGCAAGAAAATAGTCTGTAAGCTACTAAATCTGACTGCATAGGTTTTAGAATTACATCCAGTATAGCAGTGATTACTGGTGTGGTATATGGGCCCCAGGAGGCCTGTAATTCGCCTTCTGGGGGGTGCCTTAAGATTTGCTCATAATTTGACCAATAAGGCAGAAGTGAGGCTGTAAACCATATTTTTGGCGAGAGTGGGCACCACTAAAAGAGAAATAAGTAGTGTATTCATTAAGAAATACATACCAAGCTCAAAATACATGTATTGGGAGTGCATGTAGCGAGGGTACCATCAACAAGAAAATCAGCTCAAAACACCCCTTAAATGGGTTGGATCTGGCTCAGATTTTCACAGGAAACTCAGTTTCCACCATAGAATTAAATTGCATTTGTCTGACAAACTCGAGGGCCATATTTGGAATTTCAGTTTTTCGGGGTGTGGACCTGGTCTGCCCCCCCTCATGAGGGGTAATTTCAGGTATATCATATTGTGGTCAATCTGGAGCACTTATGGAATTTCAGACATGTTTTGATCAGAAATGAGGACATTTTAGGCACATTTGGAGCATTACATGTCTGAACACAAATTATTTAACCCGAATATTGCTGTTAAAATGGTGTAAAATACATGTAAATCAGCCCAAATGAGTAGTAAATGTTGGTCTATAATTCTGAAATTTGGCAAGAAAATAGTCTGTAAGCTACTAAATCTGACTGCATAGGTTTTAGAATTACATCCAGTATAGCAGTGATTACTGGTGTGGTATATGGGCCCCAGGAGGCCTGTAATTCGCCTTCTGGGGGGTGCCTTAAGATTTGCTCATAATTTGACCAATAAGGCAGAAGTGAGGCTGTAAACCATATTTTTGGCGAGAGTGGGCACCACTAAAAGAGAAATAAGTAGTGTATTCATTAAGAAATACATACCAAGCTCAAAATACATGTATTGGGAGTGCATGTAGCGAGGGTACCATCAACAAGAAAATCAGCTCAAAACACCCCTTAAATGGGTTGGATCTGGCTCAGATTTTCACAGGAAACTCAGTTTCCACCATAGAATTAAATTGCATTTGTCTGACAAACTCGAGGGCCATATTTGGAATTTCAGTTTTTCGGGGTGTGGACCTGGTCTGCCCCCCCTCATGAGGGGTAATTTCAGGTATATCATATTGTGGTCAATCTGGAGCACTTATGGAATTTCAGACATGTTTTGATCAGAAATGAGGACATTTTAGGCACATTTGGAGCATTACATGTCTGAACACAAATTATTTAACCCGAATATTGCTGTTAAAATGGTGTAAAATACATGTAAATCAGCCCAAATGAGTAGTAAATGTTGGTCTATAATTCTGAAATTTGGCAAGAAAATAGTCTGTAATCTACTAAATCTGACTGCATAGGTTTTAGAATTACATCCAGTATAGCAGTGATTACTGGTGTGGTATATGGGCCCCAGGAGGCCTGTAATTCGCCTTCTGGGGGGTGCCTTAAGATTTGCTCATAATTTGACCAATAAGGCAGAAGTGAGGCTGTAAACCATATTTTTGGCGAGAGTGGGCACCACTAAAAGAGAAATAAGTAGTGTATTCATTAAGAAATACATACCAAGCTCAAAATACATGTATTGGGAGTGCATGTAGCGAGGGTACCATCAACAAGAAAATCAGCTCAAAACACCCCTTAAATGGGTCGGATCTGGCTCAGATTTTCACAGGAAACTCAGTTTCCACCATAGAATTAAATTGCATTTGTCTGACAAACTCGAGGGCCATATTTGGAATTTCAGTTTTTCGGGGTGTGGACCTGGTCTGCCCCCCCCCCCCCCCCTCATGAGGGGTAATTTCAGGTATATCATATTGTGGTCAATCTGGAGCACTTATGGAATTTCAGACATGTTTTGATCAGAAATGAGGACATTTTAGGCACATTTGGAGCATTACATGTCTGAACACAAATTATTTAACCCGAATATTGCTGTTAAAATGGTGTAAAATACATGTAAATCAGCCCAAATGAGTAGTAAATGTTGGTCTATAATTCTGAAATTTGGCAAGAAAATAGTCTGTAAGCTACTAAATCTGACTGCATAGGTTTTAGAATTACATCCAGTATAGCAGTGATTACTGGTGTGGTATATGGGCCCCAGGAGGCCTGTAATTCGCCTTCTGGGGGGTGCCTTAAGATTTGCTCATAATTTGACCAATAAGGCAGAAGTGAGGCTGTAAACCATATTTTTGGCGAGAGTGGGCACCACTAAAAGAGAAATAAGTAGTGTATTCATTAAGAAATACATACCAAGCTCAAAATACATGTATTGGGAGTGCATGTAGCGAGGGTACCATCAACAAGAAAATCAGCTCAAAACACCCCTTAAATGGGTTGGATCTGGCTCAGATTTTCACAGGAAACTCAGTTTCCACCATAGAATTAAATTGCATTTGTCTGACAAACTCGAGGGCCATATTTGGAATTTCAGTTTTTCGGGGTGTGGACCTGGTCTGCCCCCCCTCATGAGGGGTAATTTCAGGTATATCATATTGTGGTCAATCTGGAGCACTTATGGAATTTCAGACATGTTTTGATCAGAAATGAGGACATTTTAGGCACATTTGGAGCATTACATGTCTGAACCCAAATTATTTAACCCGAATATTGCTGTTAAAATGGTGTAAAATACATGTAAATCAGCCCAAATGAGTAGTAAATGTTGGTCTATAATTCTGAAATTTGGCAAGAAAATAGTCTGTAAGCTACTAAATCTGACTGCATAGGTTTTAGAATTACATCCAGTATAGCAGTGATTACTGGTGTGGTATATGGGCCCCAGGAGGCCTGTAATTCGCCTTCTGGGGGGTGCCTTAAGATTTGCTCATAATTTGACCAATAAGGCAGAAGTGAGGCTGTAAACCATATTTTTGGCGAGAGTGGGCACCACTAAAAGAGAAATAAGTAGTGTATTCATTAAGAAATACATACCAAGCTCAAAATACATGTATTGGGAGTGCATGTAGCGAGGGTACCATCAACAAGAAAATCAGCTCAAAACACCCCTTAAATGGGTTGGATCTGGCTCAGATTTTCACAGGAAACTCAGTTTCCACCATAGAATTAAATTGCATTTGTCTGACAAACTCGAGGGCCATATTTGGAATTTCAGTTTTTCGGGGTGTGGACCTGGTCTGCCCCCCCCCCCCTCATGAGGGGTAATTTCAGGTATATCATATTGTGGTCAATCTGGAGCACTTATGGAATTTCAGACATGTTTTGATCAGAAATGAGGACATTTTAGGCACATTTGGAGCATTACATGTCTGAACACAAATTATTTAACCCGAATATTGCTGTTAAAATGGTGTAAAATACATGTAAATCAGCCCAAATGAGTAGTAAATGTTGGTCTATAATTCTGAAATTTGGCAAGAAAATAGTCTGTAAGCTACTAAATCTGACTGCATAGGTTTTAGAATTACATCCAGTATAGCAGTGATTACTGGTGTGGTATATGGGCCCCAGGAGGCCTGTAATTCGCCTTCTGGGGGGTGCCTTAAGATTTGCTCATAATTTGACCAATAAGGCAGAAGTGAGGCTGTAAACCATATTTTTGGCGAGAGTGGGCACCACTAAAAGAGAAATAAGTAGTGTATTCATTAAGAAATACATACCAAGCTCAAAATACATGTATTGGGAGTGCATGTAGCGAGGGTACCATCAACAAGAAAATCAGCTCAAAACACCCCTTAAATGGGTTGGATCTGGCTCAGATTTTCACAGGAAACTCAGTTTCCACCATAGAATTAAATTGCATTTGTCTGACAAACTCGAGGGCCATATTTGGAATTTCAGTTTTTCGGGGTGTGGACCTGGTCTGCCCCCCCTCATGAGGGGTAATTTCAGGTATATCATATTGTGGTCAATCTGGAGCACTTATGGAATTTCAGACATGTTTTGATCAGAAATGAGGACATTTTAGGCACATTTGGAGCATTACATGTCTGAACACAAATTATTTAACCCGAATATTGCTGTTAAAATGGTGTAAAATACATGTAAATCAGCCCAAATGAGTAGTAAATGTTGGTCTATAATTCTGAAATTTGGCAAGAAAATAGTCTGTAAGCTACTAAATCTGACTGCATAGGTTTTAGAATTACATCCAGTATAGCAGTGATTACTGGTGTGGTATATGGGCCCCAGGAGGCCTGTAATTCGCCTTCTGGGGGGTGCCTTAAGATTTGCTCATAATTTGACCAATAAGGCAGAAGTGAGGCTGTAAACCATATTTTTGGCGAGAGTGGGCACCACTAAAAGAGAAATAAGTAGTGTATTCATTAAGAAATACATACCAAGCTCAAAATACATGTATTGGGAGTGCATGTAGCGAGGGTACCATCAACAAGAAAATCAGCTCAAAGCACCCCTTAAATGGGTTGGATCTGGCTCAGATTTTCACAGGAAACTCAGTTTCCACCATAGAATTAAATTGCATTTGTCTGACAAACTCGAGGGCCATATTTGGAATTTCAGTTTTTCGGGGTGTGGACCTGGTCTGCCCCCCCTCATGAGGGGTAATTTCAGGTATATCATATTGTGGTCAATCTGGAGCACTTATGGAATTTCAGACATGTTTTGATCAGAAATGAGGACATTTTAGGCACATTTGGAGCATTACATGTCTGAACACAAATTATTTAACCCGAATATTGCTGTTAAAATGGTGTAAAATACATGTAAATCAGCCCAAATGAGTAGTAAATGTTGGTCTATAATTCTGAAATTTGGCAAGAAAATAGTCTGTAAGCTACTAAATCTGACTGCATAGGTTTTAGAATTACATCCAGTATAGCAGTGATTACTGGTGTGGTATATGGGCCCCAGGAGGCCTGTAATTCGCCTTCTGGGGGGTGCCTTAAGATTTGCTCATAATTTGACCAATAAGGCAGAAGTGAGGCTGTAAACCATATTTTTGGCGAGAGTGGGCACCACTAAAAGAGAAATAAGTAGTGTATTCATTAAGAAATACATACCAAGCTCAAAATACATGTATTGGGAGTGCATGTAGCGAGGGTACCATCAACAAGAAAATCAGCTCAAAACACCCCTTAAATGGGTTGGATCTGGTTCAGATTTTCACAGGAAACTCAGTTTCCACCATAGAATTAAATTGCATTTGTCTGACAAACTCGAGGGCCATATTTGGAATTTCAGTTTTTCGGGGTGTGGACCTGGTCTGCCCCCCCTCATGAGGGGTAATTTCAGGTATATCATATTGTGGTCAATCTGGAGCACTTATGGAATTTCAGACATGTTTTGATCAGAAATGAGGACATTTTAGGCACATTTGGAGCATTACATGTCTGAACACAAATTATTTAACCCGAATATTGCTGTTAAAATGGTGTAAAATACATGTAAATCAGCCCAAATGAGTAGTAAATGTTGGTCTATAATTCTGAAATTTGGCAAGAAAATAGTCTGTAAGCTACTAAATCTGACTGCATAGGTTTTAGAATTACATCCAGTATAGCAGTGATTACTGGTGTGGTATATGGGCCCCAGGAGGCCTGTAATTCGCCTTCTGGGGGGTGCCTTAAGATTTGCTCATAATTTGACCAATAAGGCAGAAGTGAGGCTGTAAACCATATTTTTGGCGAGAGTGGGCACCACTAAAAGAGAAATAAGTAGTGTATTCATTAAGAAATACATACCAAGCTCAAAATACATGTATTGGGAGTGCATGTAGCGAGGGTACCATCAACAAGAAAATCAGCTCAAAACACCCCTTAAATGGGTTGGATCTGGCTCAGATTTTCACAGGAAACTCAGTTTCCACCATAGAATTAAATTGCATTTGTCTGACAAACTCGAGGGCCATATTTGGAATTTCAGTTTTTCGGGGTGTGGACCTGGTCTGCCCCCCCCTCATGAGGGGTAATTTCAGGTATATCATATTGTGGTCAATCTGGAGCACTTATGGAATTTCAGACATGTTTTGATCAGAAATGAGGACATTTTAGGCACATTTGGAGCATTACATGTCTGAACACAAATTATTTAACCCGAATATTGCTGTTAAAATGGTGTAAAATACATGTAAATCAGCCCAAATGAGTAGTAAATGTTGGTCTATAATTCTGAAATTTGGCAAGAAAATAGTCTGTAAGCTACTAAATCTGACTGCATAGGTTTTAGAATTACATCCAGTATAGCAGTGATTACTGGTGTGGTATATGGGCCCCAGGAGGCCTGTAATTCGCCTTCTGGGGGGTGCCTTAAGATTTGCTCATAATTTGACCAATAAGGCAGAAGTGAGGCTGTAAACCATATTTTTGGCGAGAGTGGGCACCACTAAAAGAGAAATAAGTAGTGTATTCATTAAGAAATACATACCAAGCTCAAAATACATGTATTGGGAGTGCATGTAGCGAGGGTACCATCAACAAGAAAATCAGCTCAAAACACCCCTTAAATGGGTTGGATCTGGCTCAGATTTTCACAGGAAACTCAGTTTCCACCATAGAATTAAATTGCATTTGTCTGACAAACTCGAGGGCCATATTTGGAATTTCAGTTTTTCGGGGTGTGGACCTGGTCTGCCCCCCCTCATGAGGGGTAATTTCAGGTATATCATATTGTGGTCAATCTGGAGCACTTATGGAATTTCAGACATGTTTTGATCAGAAATGAGGACATTTTAGGCACATTTGGAGCATTACATGTCTGAACACAAATTATTTAACCCGAATATTGCTGTTAAAATGGTGTAAAATACATGTAAATCAGCCCAAATGAGTAGTAAATGTTGGTCTATAATTCTGAAATTTGGCAAGAAAATAGTCCGTAACCTACTAAATCTGACTGCATAGGTTTTAGAATTACATCCAGTATAGCAGTGATTACTGGTGTGGTATATGGGCCCCAGGAGGCCTGTAATTCGCCTTCTGGGGGGTGCCTTAAGATTTGCTCATAATTTGACCAATAAGGCAGAAGTGAGGCTGTAAACCATATTTTTGGCGAGAGTGGGCACCACTAAAAGAGAAATAAGTAGTGTATTCATTAAGAAATACATACCAAGCTCAAAATACATGTATTGGGAGTGCATGTAGCGAGGGTACCATCAACAAGAAAATCAGCTCAAAACACCCCTTAAATGGGTTGGATCTGGCTCAGATTTTCACAGGAAACTCAGTTTCCACCATAGAATTAAATTGCATTTGTCTGACAAACTCGAGGGCCATATTTGGAATTTCAGTTTTTCGGGGTGTGGACCTGGTCTGCCCCCCCTCATGAGGGGTAATTTCAGGTATATCATATTGTGGTCAATCTGGAGCACTTATGGAATTTCAGACATGTTTTGATCAGAAATGAGGACATTTTAGGCACATTTGGAGCATTACATGTCTGAACACAAATTATTTAACCCGAATATTGCTGTTAAAATGGTGTAAAATACATGTAAATCAGCCCAAATGAGTAGTAAATGTTGGTCTATAATTCTGAAATTTGGCAAGAAAATAGTCTGTAAGCTACTAAATCTGACTGCATAGGTTTTAGAATTACATCCAGTATAGCAGTGATTACTGGTGTGGTATATGGGCCCCAGGAGGCCTGTAATTCGCCTTCTGGGGGGTGCCTTAAGATTTGCTCATAATTTGACCAATAAGGCAGAAGTGAGGCTGTAAACCATATTTTTGGCGAGAGTGGGCACCACTAAAAGAGAAATAAGTAGTGTATTCATTAAGAAATACATACCAAGCTCAAAATACATGTATTGGGAGTGCATGTAGCGAGGGTACCATCAACAAGAAAATCAGCTCAAAACACCCCTTAAATGGGTTGGATCTGGCTCAGATTTTCACAGGAAACTCAGTTTCCACCATAGAATTAAATTGCATTTGTCTGACAAACTCGAGGGCCATATTTGGAATTTCAGTTTTTCGGGGTGTGGACCTGGTCTGCCCCCCCCCTCATGAGGGGTAATTTCAGGTATATCATATTGTGGTCAATCTGGAGCACTTATGGAATTTCAGACATGTTTTGATCAGAAATGAGGACATTTTAGGCACATTTGGAGCATTACATGTCTGAACACAAATTATTTAACCCGAATATTGCTGTTAAAATGGTGTAAAATACATGTAAATCAGCCCAAATGAGTAGTAAATGTTGGTCTATAATTCTGAAATTTGGCAAGAAAATAGTCTGTAAGCTACTAAATCTGACTGCATAGGTTTTAGAATTACATCCAGTATAGCAGTGATTACTGGTGTGGTATATGGGCCCCAGGAGGCCTGTAATTCGCCTTCTGGGGGGTGCCTTAAGATTTGCTCATAATTTGACCAATAAGGCAGAAGTGAGGCTGTAAACCATATTTTTGGCGAGAGTGGGCACCACTAAAAGAGAAATAAGTAGTGTATTCATTAAGAAATACATACCAAGCTCAAAATACATGTATTGGGAGTGCATGTAGCGAGGGTACCATCAACAAGAAAATCAGCTCAAAACACCCCTTAAATGGGTTGGATCTGGCTCAGATTTTCACAGGAAACTCAGTTTCCACCATAGAATTAAATTGCATTTGTCTGACAAACTCGAGGGCCATATTTGGAATTTCAGTTTTTCGGGGTGTGGACCTGGTCTGCCCCCCCTCATGAGGGGTAATTTCAGGTATATCATATTGTGGTCAATCTGGAGCACTTATGGAATTTCAGACATGTTTTGATCAGAAATGAGGACATTTTAGGCACATTTGGAGCATTACATGTCTGAACACAAATTATTTAACCCGAATATTGCTGTTAAAATGGTGTAAAATACATGTAAATCAGCCCAAATGAGTAGTAAATGTTGGTCTATAATTCTGAAATTTGGCAAGAAAATAGTCTGTAAGCTACTAAATCTGACTGCATAGGTTTTAGAATTACATCCAGTATAGCAGTGATTACTGGTGTGGTATATGGGCCCCAGGAGGCCTGTAATTCGCCTTCTGGGGGGTGCCTTAAGATTTGCTCATAATTTGACCAATAAGGCAGAAGTGAGGCTGTAAACCATATTTTTGGCGAGAGTGGGCACCACTAAAAGAGAAATAAGTAGTGTATTCATTAAGAAATACATACCAAGCTCAAAATACATGTATTGGGAGTGCATGTAGCGAGGGTACCATCAACAAGAAAATCAGCTCAAAACACCCCTTAAATGGGTTGGATCTGGCTCAGATTTTCACAGGAAACTCAGTTTCCACCATAGAATTAAATTGCATTTGTCTGACAAACTCGAGGGCCATATTTGGAATTTCAGTTTTTCGGGGTGTGGACCTGGTCTGCCCCCCCTCATGAGGGGTAATTTCAGGTATATCATATTGTGGTCAATCTGGAGCACTTATGGAATTTCAGACATGTTTTGATCAGAAATGAGGACATTTTAGGCACATTTGGAGCATTACATGTCTGAACACAAATTATTTAACCCGAATATTGCTGTTAAAATGGTGTAAAATACATGTAAATCAGCCCAAATGAGTAGTAAATGTTGGTCTATAATTCTGAAATTTGGCAAGAAAATAGTCTGTAAGCTACTAAATCTGACTGCATAGGTTTTAGAATTACATCCAGTATAGCAGTGATTACTGGTGTGGTATATGGGCCCCAGGAGGCCTGTAATTCGCCTTCTGGGGGGTGCCTTAAGATTTGCTCATAATTTGACCAATAAGGCAGAAGTGAGGCTGTAAACCATATTTTTGGCGAGAGTGGGCACCACTAAAAGAGAAATAAGTAGTGTATTCATTAAGAAATACATACCAAGCTCAAAATACATGTATTGGGAGTGCATGTAGCGAGGGTACCATCAACAAGAAAATCAGCTCAAAACACCCCTTAAATGGGTTGGATCTGGCTCAGATTTTCACAGGAAACTCAGTTTCCACCATAGAATTAAATTGCATTTGTCTGACAAACTCGAGGGCCATATTTGGAATTTCAGTTTTTCGGGGTGTGGACCTGGTCTGCCCCCCCTCATGAGGGGTAATTTCAGGTATATCATATTGTGGTCAATCTGGAGCACTTATGGAATTTCAGACATGTTTTGATCAGAAATGAGGACATTTTAGGCACATTTGGAGCATTACATGTCTGAACACAAATTATTTAACCCGAATATTGCTGTTAAAATGGTGTAAAATACATGTAAATCAGCCCAAATGAGTAGTAAATGTTGGTCTATAATTCTGAAATTTGGCAAGAAAATAGTCTGTAAGCTACTAAATCTGACTGCATAGGTTTTAGAATTACATCCAGTATAGCAGTGATTACTGGTGTGGTATATGGGCCCCAGGAGGCCTGTAATTCGCCTTCTGGGGGGTGCCTTAAGATTTGCTCATAATTTGACCAATAAGGCAGAAGTGAGGCTGTAAACCATATTTTTGGCGAGAGTGGGCACAACTAAAAGAGAAATAAGTAGTGTATTCATTAAGAAATACATACCAAGCTCAAAATACATGTATTGGGAGTGCATGTAGCGAGGGTACCATCAACAAGAAAATCAGCTCAAAACACCCCTTAAATGGGTTGGATCTGGCTCAGATTTTCACAGGAAACTCAGTTTCCACCATAGAATTAAATTGCATTTGTCTGACAAACTCGAGGGCCATATTTGGAATTTCAGTTTTTCGGGGTGTGGACCTGGTCTGCCCCCCCCCCCCCCCCCCCCCCCCCCCCCCCCCCCATGAGGGGTAATTTCAGGTATATCATATTGTGGTCAATCTGGAGCACTTATGGAATTTCAGACATGTTTTGATCAGAAATGAGGACATTTTAGGCACATTTGGAGCATTACATGTCTGAACACAAATTATTTAACCCGAATATTGCTGTTAAAATGGTGTAAAATACATGTAAATCAGCCCAAATGAGTAGTAAATGTTGGTCTATAATTCTGAAATTTGGCAAGAAAATAGTCTGTAAGCTACTAAATCTGACTGCATAGGTTTTAGAATTACATCCAGTATAGCAGTGATTACTGGTGTGGTATATGGGCCCCAGGAGGCCTGTAATTCGCCTTCTGGGGGGTGCCTTAAGATTTGCTCATAATTTGACCAATAAGGCAGAAGTGAGGCTGTAAACCATATTTTTGGCGAGAGTGGGCACCACTAAAAGAGAAATAAGTAGTGTATTCATTAAGAAATACATACCAAGCTCAAAATACATGTATTGGGAGTGCATGTAGCGAGGGTACCATCAACAAGAAAATCAGCTCAAAACACCCCTTAAATGGGTTGGATCTGGTTCAGATTTTCACAGGAAACTCAGTTTCCACCATAGAATTAAATTGCATTTGTCTGACAAACTCGAGGGCCATATTTGGAATTTCAGTTTTTCGGGGTGTGGACCTGGTCTGCCCCCCCTCATGAGGGGTAATTTCAGGTATATCATATTGTGGTCAATCTGGAGCACTTATGGAATTTCAGACATGTTTTGATCAGAAAATGAGGACATTTTAGGCACATTTGGAGCATTACATGTCTGAACACAAATTATTTAACCCGAATATTGCTGTTAAAATGGTGTAAAATACATGTAAATCAGCCCAAATGAGTAGTAAATGTTGGTCTATAATTCTGAAATTTGGCAAGAAAATAGTCTGTAAGCTACTAAATCTGACTGCATAGGTTTTAGAATTACATCCAGTATAGCAGTGATTACTGGTGTGGTATATGGGCCCCAGGAGGCCTGTAATTCGCCTTCTGGGGGGTGCCTTAAGATTTGCTCATAATTTGACCAATAAGGCAGAAGTGAGGCTGTAAACCATATTTTTGGCGAGAGTGGGCACAACTAAAAGAGAAATAAGTAGTGTATTCATTAAGAAATACATACCAAGCTCAAAATACATGTATTGGGAGTGCATGTAGCGAGGGTACCATCAACAAGAAAATCAGCTCAAAACACCCCTTAAATGGGTTGGATCTGGCTCAGATTTTCACAGGAAACTCAGTTTCCACCATAGAATTAAATTGCATTTGTCTGACAAACTCGAGGGCCATATTTGGAATTTCAGTTTTTCGGGGTGTGGACCTGGTCTGCCCCCCCCCCCCCCCCCCCCCCCCATGAGGGGTAATTTCAGGTATATCATATTGTGGTCAATCTGGAGCACTTATGGAATTTCAGACATGTTTTGATCAGAAATGAGGACATTTTAGGCACATTTGGAGCATTACATGTCTGAACACAAATTATTTAACCCGAATATTGCTGTTAAAATGGTGTAAAATACATGTAAATCAGCCCAAATGAGTAGTAAATGTTGGTCTATAATTCTGAAATTTGGCAAGAAAATAGTCTGTAAGCTACTAAATCTGACTGCATAGGTTTTAGAATTACATCCAGTATAGCAGTGATTACTGGTGTGGTATATGGGCCCCAGGAGGCCTGTAATTCACCTTCTGGGGGGTGCCTTAAGATTTGCTCATAATTTGACCAATAAGGCAGAAGTGAGGCTGTAAACCATATTTTTGGCGAGAGTGGGCACCACTAAAAGAGAAATAAGTAGTGTATTCATTAAGAAATACATACCAAGCTCAAAATACATGTATTGGGAGTGCATGTAGCGAGGGTACCATCAACAAGAAAATCAGCTCAAAGCACCCCTTAAATGGGTTGGATCTGGCTCAGATTTTCACAGGAAACTCAGTTTCCACCATAGAATTAAATTGCATTTGTCTGACAAACTCGAGGGCCATATTTGGAATTTCAGTTTTTCGGGGTGTGGACCTGGTCTGCCCCCCCTCATGAGGGGTAATTTCAGGTATATCATATTGTGGTCAATCTGGAGCACTTATGGAATTTCAGACATGTTTTGATCAGAAATGAGGACATTTTAGGCACATTTGGAGCATTACATGTCTGAACACAAATTATTTAACCCGAATATTGCTGTTAAAATGGTGTAAAATACATGTAAATCAGCCCAAATGAGTAGTAAATGTTGGTCTATAATTCTGAAATTTGGCAAGAAAATAGTCTGTAAGCTACTAAATCTGACTGCATAGGTTTTAGAATTACATCCAGTATAGCAGTGATTACTGGTGTGGTATATGGGCCCCAGGAGGCCTGTAATTCGCCTTCTGGGGGGTGCCTTAAGATTTGCTCATAATTTGACCAATAAGGCAGAAGTGAGGCTGTAAACCATATTTTTGGCGAGAGTGGGCACCACTAAAAGAGAAATAAGTAGTGTATTCATTAAGAAATACATACCAAGCTCAAAATACATGTATTGGGAGTGCATGTAGCGAGGGTACCATCAACAAGAAAATCAGCTCAAAACACCCCTTAAATGGGTTGGATCTGGCTCAGATTTTCACAGGAAACTCAGTTTCCACCATAGAATTAAATTGCATTTGTCTGACAAACTCGAGGGCCATATTTGGAATTTCAGTTTTTCGGGGTGTGGACCTGGTCTGCCCCCCCCTCATGAGGGGTAATTTCAGGTATATCATATTGTGGTCAATCTGGAGCACTTATGGAATTTCAGACATGTTTTGATCAGAAATGAGGACATTTTAGGCACATTTGGAGCATTACATGTCTGAACACAAATTATTTAACCCGAATATTGCTGTTAAAATGGTGTAAAATACATGTAAATCAGCCCAAATGAGTAGTAAATGTTGGTCTATAATTCTGAAATTTGGCAAGAAAATAGTCTGTAAGCTACTAAATCTGACTGCATAGGTTTTAGAATTACATCCAGTATAGCAGTGATTACTGGTGTGGTATATGGGCCCCAGGAGGCCTGTAATTCGCCTTCTGGGGGGTGCCTTAAGATTTGCTCATAATTTGACCAATAAGGCAGAAGTGAGGCTGTAAACCATATTTTTGGCGAGAGTGGGCACCACTAAAAGAGAAATAAGTAGTGTATTCATTAAGAAATACATACCAAGCTCAAAATACATGTATTGGGAGTGCATGTAGCGAGGGTACCATCAACAAGAAAATCAGCTCAAAACACCCCTTAAATGGGTTGGATCTGGCTCAGATTTTCACAGGAAACTCAGTTTCCACCATAGAATTAAATTGCATTTGTCTGACAAACTCGAGGGCCATATTTGGAATTTCAGTTTTTCGGGGTGTGGACCTGGTCTGCCCCCCCTCATGAGGGGTAATTTCAGGTATATCATATTGTGGTCAATCTGGAGCACTTATGGAATTTCAGACATGTTTTGATCAGAAATGAGGACATTTTAGGCACATTTGGAGCATTACATGTCTGAACACAAATTATTTAACCCGAATATTGCTGTTAAAATGGTGTAAAATACATGTAAATCAGCCCAAATGAGTAGTAAATGTTGGTCTATAATTCTGAAATTTGGCAAGAAAATAGTCTGTAAGCTACTAAATCTGACTGCATAGGTTTTAGAATTACATCCAGTATAGCAGTGATTACTGGTGTGGTATATGGGCCCCAGGAGGCCTGTAATTCGCCTTCTGGGGGGTGCCTTAAGATTTGCTCATAATTTGACCAATAAGGCAGAAGTGAGGCTGTAAACCATATTTTTGGCGAGAGTGGGCACCACTAAAAGAGAAATAAGTAGTGTATTCATTAAGAAATACATACCAAGCTCAAAATACATGTATTGGGAGTGCATGTAGCGAGGGTACCATCAACAAGAAAATCAGCTCAAAACACCCCTTAAATGGGTTGGATCTGGTTCAGATTTTCACAGGAAACTCAGTTTCCACCATAGAATTAAATTGCATTTGTCTGACAAACTCGAGGGCCATATTTGGAATTTCAGTTTTTCGGGGTGTGGACCTGGTCTGCCCCCCCTCATGAGGGGTAATTTCAGGTATATCATATTGTGGTCAATCTGGAGCACTTATGGAATTTCAGACATGTTTTGATCAGAAATGAGGACATTTTAGGCACATTTGGAGCATTACATGTCTGAACACAAATTATTTAACCCGAATATTGCTGTTAAAATGGTGTAAAATACATGTAAATCAGCCCAAATGAGTAGTAAATGTTGGTCTATAATTCTGAAATTTGGCAAGAAAATAGTCTGTAAGCTACTAAATCTGACTGCATAGGTTTTAGAATTACATCCAGTATAGCAGTGATTACTGGTGTGGTATATGGGCCCCAGGAGGCCTGTAATTCGCCTTCTGGGGGGTGCCTTAAGATTTGCTCATAATTTGACCAATAAGGCAGAAGTGAGGCTGTAAACCATATTTTTGGCGAGAGTGGGCACCACTAAAAGAGAAATAAGTAGTGTATTCATTAAGAAATACATACCAAGCTCAAAATACATGTATTGGGAGTGCATGTAGCGAGGGTACCATCAACAAGAAAATCAGCTCAAAACACCCCTTAAATGGGTTGGATCTGGCTCAGATTTTCACAGGAAACTCAGTTTCCACCATAGAATTAAATTGCATTTGTCTGACAAACTCGAGGGCCATATTTGGAATTTCAGTTTTTCGGGGTGTGGACCTGGTCTGCCCCCCCCTCATGAGGGGTAATTTCAGGTATATCATATTGTGGTCAATCTGGAGCACTTATGGAATTTCAGACATGTTTTGATCAGAAATGAGGACATTTTAGGCACATTTGGAGCATTACATGTCTGAACACAAATTATTTAACCCGAATATTGCTGTTAAAATGGTGTAAAATACATGTAAATCAGCCCAAATGAGTAGTAAATGTTGGTCTATAATTCTGAAATTTGGCAAGAAAATAGTCTGTAAGCTACTAAATCTGACTGCATAGGTTTTAGAATTACATCCAGTATAGCAGTGATTACTGGTGTGGTATATGGGCCCCAGGAGGCCTGTAATTCGCCTTCTGGGGGGTGCCTTAAGATTTGCTCATAATTTGACCAATAAGGCAGAAGTGAGGCTGTAAACCATATTTTTGGCGAGAGTGGGCACCACTAAAAGAGAAATAAGTAGTGTATTCATTAAGAAATACATACCAAGCTCAAAATACATGTATTGGGAGTGCATGTAGCGAGGGTACCATCAACAAGAAAATCAGCTCAAAACACCCCTTAAATGGGTTGGATCTGGCTCAGATTTTCACAGGAAACTCAGTTTCCACCATAGAATTAAATTGCATTTGTCTGACAAACTCGAGGGCCATATTTGGAATTTCAGTTTTTCGGGGTGTGGACCTGGTCTGCCCCCCCTCATGAGGGGTAATTTCAGGTATATCATATTGTGGTCAATCTGGAGCACTTATGGAATTTCAGACATGTTTTGATCAGAAATGAGGACATTTTAGGCACATTTGGAGCATTACATGTCTGAACACAAATTATTTAACCCGAATATTGCTGTTAAAATGGTGTAAAATACATGTAAATCAGCCCAAATGAGTAGTAAATGTTGGTCTATAATTCTGAAATTTGGCAAGAAAATAGTCCGTAACCTACTAAATCTGACTGCATAGGTTTTAGAATTACATCCAGTATAGCAGTGATTACTGGTGTGGTATATGGGCCCCAGGAGGCCTGTAATTCGCCTTCTGGGGGGTGCCTTAAGATTTGCTCATAATTTGACCAATAAGGCAGAAGTGAGGCTGTAAACCATATTTTTGGCGAGAGTGGGCACCACTAAAAGAGAAATAAGTAGTGTATTCATTAAGAAATACATACCAAGCTCAAAATACATGTATTGGGAGTGCATGTAGCGAGGGTACCATCAACAAGAAAATCAGCTCAAAACACCCCTTAAATGGGTTGGATCTGGCTCAGATTTTCACAGGAAACTCAGTTTCCACCATAGAATTAAATTGCATTTGTCTGACAAACTCGAGGGCCATATTTGGAATTTCAGTTTTTCGGGGTGTGGACCTGGTCTGCCCCCCCTCATGAGGGGTAATTTCAGGTATATCATATTGTGGTCAATCTGGAGCACTTATGGAATTTCAGACATGTTTTGATCAGAAATGAGGACATTTTAGGCACATTTGGAGCATTACATGTCTGAACACAAATTATTTAACCCGAATATTGCTGTTAAAATGGTGTAAAATACATGTAAATCAGCCCAAATGAGTAGTAAATGTTGGTCTATAATTCTGAAATTTGGCAAGAAAATAGTCTGTAAGCTACTAAATCTGACTGCATAGGTTTTAGAATTACATCCAGTATAGCAGTGATTACTGGTGTGGTATATGGGCCCCAGGAGGCCTGTAATTCGCCTTCTGGGGGGTGCCTTAAGATTTGCTCATAATTTGACCAATAAGGCAGAAGTGAGGCTGTAAACCATATTTTTGGCGAGAGTGGGCACCACTAAAAGAGAAATAAGTAGTGTATTCATTAAGAAATACATACCAAGCTCAAAATACATGTATTGGGAGTGCATGTAGCGAGGGTACCATCAACAAGAAAATCAGCTCAAAACACCCCTTAAATGGGTTGGATCTGGCTCAGATTTTCACAGGAAACTCAGTTTCCACCATAGAATTAAATTGCATTTGTCTGACAAACTCGAGGGCCATATTTGGAATTTCAGTTTTTCGGGGTGTGGACCTGGTCTGCCCCCCCCTCATGAGGGGTAATTTCAGGTATATCATATTGTGGTCAATCTGGAGCACTTATGGAATTTCAGACATGTTTTGATCAGAAATGAGGACATTTTAGGCACATTTGGAGCATTACATGTCTGAACACAAATTATTTAACCCGAATATTGCTGTTAAAATGGTGTAAAATACATGTAAATCAGCCCAAATGAGTAGTAAATGTTGGTCTATAATTCTGAAATTTGGCAAGAAAATAGTCTGTAAGCTACTAAATCTGACTGCATAGGTTTTAGAATTACATCCAGTATAGCAGTGATTACTGGTGTGGTATATGGGCCCCAGGAGGCCTGTAATTCGCCTTCTGGGGGGTGCCTTAAGATTTGCTCATAATTTGACCAATAAGGCAGAAGTGAGGCTGTAAACCATATTTTTGGCGAGAGTGGGCACCACTAAAAGAGAAATAAGTAGTGTATTCATTAAGAAATACATACCAAGCTCAAAATACATGTATTGGGAGTGCATGTAGCGAGGGTACCATCAACAAGAAAATCAGCTCAAAACACCCCTTAAATGGGTTGGATCTGGCTCAGATTTTCACAGGAAACTCAGTTTCCACCATAGAATTAAATTGCATTTGTCTGACAAACTCGAGGGCCATATTTGGAATTTCAGTTTTTCGGGGTGTGGACCTGGTCTGCCCCCCCTCATGAGGGGTAATTTCAGGTATATCATATTGTGGTCAATCTGGAGCACTTATGGAATTTCAGACATGTTTTGATCAGAAATGAGGACATTTTAGGCACATTTGGAGCATTACATGTCTGAACACAAATTATTTAACCCGAATATTGCTGTTAAAATGGTGTAAAATACATGTAAATCAGCCCAAATGAGTAGTAAATGTTGGTCTATAATTCTGAAATTTGGCAAGAAAATAGTCTGTAAGCTACTAAATCTGACTGCATAGGTTTTAGAATTACATCCAGTATAGCAGTGATTACTGGTGTGGTATATGGGCCCCAGGAGGCCTGTAATTCGCCTTCTGGGGGGTGCCTTAAGATTTGCTCATAATTTGACCAATAAGGCAGAAGTGAGGCTGTAAACCATATTTTTGGCGAGAGTGGGCACCACTAAAAGAGAAATAAGTAGTGTATTCATTAAGAAATACATACCAAGCTCAAAATACATGTATTGGGAGTGCATGTAGCGAGGGTACCATCAACAAGAAAATCAGCTCAAAACACCCCTTAAATGGGTTGGATCTGGCTCAGATTTTCACAGGAAACTCAGTTTCCACCATAGAATTAAATTGCATTTGTCTGACAAACTCGAGGGCCATATTTGGAATTTCAGTTTTTCGGGGTGTGGACCTGGTCTGCCCCCCCTCATGAGGGGTAATTTCAGGTATATCATATTGTGGTCAATCTGGAGCACTTATGGAATTTCAGACATGTTTTGATCAGAAATGAGGACATTTTAGGCACATTTGGAGCATTACATGTCTGAACACAAATTATTTAACCCGAATATTGCTGTTAAAATGGTGTAAAATACATGTAAATCAGCCCAAATGAGTAGTAAATGTTGGTCTATAATTCTGAAATTTGGCAAGAAAATAGTCTGTAAGCTACTAAATCTGACTGCATAGGTTTTAGAATTACATCCAGTATAGCAGTGATTACTGGTGTGGTATATGGGCCCCAGGAGGCCTGTAATTCGCCTTCTGGGGGGTGCCTTAAGATTTGCTCATAATTTGACCAATAAGGCAGAAGTGAGGCTGTAAACCATATTTTTGGCGAGAGTGGGCACCACTAAAAGAGAAATAAGTAGTGTATTCATTAAGAAATACATACCAAGCTCAAAATACATGTATTGGGAGTGCATGTAGCGAGGGTACCATCAACAAGAAAATCAGCTCAAAACACCCCTTAAATGGGTTGGATCTGGCTCAGATTTTCACAGGAAACTCAGTTTCCACCATAGAATTAAATTGCATTTGTCTGACAAACTCGAGGGCCATATTTGGAATTTCAGTTTTTCGGGGTGTGGACCTGGTCTGCCCCCCCCCCTCATGAGGGGTAATTTCAGGTATATCATATTGTGGTCAATCTGGAGCACTTATGGAATTTCAGACATGTTTTGATCAGAAATGAGGACATTTTAGGCACATTTGGAGCATTACATGTCTGAACACAAATTATTTAACCCGAATATTGCTGTTAAAATGGTGTAAAATACATGTAAATCAGCCCAAATGAGTAGTAAATGTTGGTCTATAATTCTGAAATTTGGCAAGAAAATAGTCTGTAAGCTACTAAATCTGACTGCATAGGTTTTAGAATTACATCCAGTATAGCAGTGATTACTGGTGTGGTATATGGGCCCCAGGAGGCCTGTAATTCGCCTTCTGGGGGGTGCCTTAAGATTTGCTCATAATTTGACCAATAAGGCAGAAGTGAGGCTGTAAACCATATTTTTGGCGAGAGTGGGCACCACTAAAAGAGAAATAAGTAGTGTATTCATTAAGAAATACATACCAAGCTCAAAATACATGTATTGGGAGTGCATGTAGCGAGGGTACCATCAACAAGAAAATCAGCTCAAAGCACCCCTTAAATGGGTTGGATCTGGCTCAGATTTTCACAGGAAACTCAGTTTCCACCATAGAATTAAATTGCATTTGTCTGACAAACTCGAGGGCCATATTTGGAATTTCAGTTTTTCGGGGTGTGGACCTGGTCTGCCCCCCCTCATGAGGGGTAATTTCAGGTATATCATATTGTGGTCAATCTGGAGCACTTATGGAATTTCAGACATGTTTTGATCAGAAATGAGGACATTTTAGGCACATTTGGAGCATTACATGTCTGAACACAAATTATTTAACCCGAATATTGCTGTTAAAATGGTGTAAAATACATGTAAATCAGCCCAAATGAGTAGTAAATGTTGGTCTATAATTCTGAAATTTGGCAAGAAAATAGTCTGTAAGCTACTAAATCTGACTGCATAGGTTTTAGAATTACATCCAGTATAGCAGTGATTACTGGTGTGGTATATGGGCCCCAGGAGGCCTGTAATTCGCCTTCTGGGGGGTGCCTTAAGATTTGTTCATATTTTGACCAATAAGGCAGAAGTGAGGCTGTAAACCATATTTTTGGCGAGAGTGGGCACCACTAAAAGAGAAATAAGTAGTGTATTCATTAAGAAATACATACCAAGCTCAGAATACATGTATTGGGAGTGCATGTAGCGAGGGTACCATCAACAAGAAAATCAGCTCAAAACACCCCTTAAATGGGTTGGATCTGGTTCAGATTTTCACAGGAAACTCAGTTTCCACCATAGAATTAAATTGCATTTGTCTGACAAACTCGAGGGCCATATTTGGAATTTCAGTTTTTCGGGGTGTGGACCTGGTCTGCCCCCCCTCATGAGGGGTAATTTCAGGTATATCATATTGTGGTCAATCTGGAGCACTTATGGAATTTCAGACATGTTTTGATCAGAAATGAGGACATTTTAGGCACATTTGGAGCATTACATGTCTGAACACAAATTATTTAACCCGAATATTGCTGTTAAAATGGTGTAAAATACATGTAAATCAGCCCAAATGAGTAGTAAATGTTGGTCTATAATTCTGAAATTTGGCAAGAAAATAGTCTGTAAGTTACTAAATCTGACTGCATAGGTTTTAGAATTACATCCAGTATAGCAGTGATTACTGGTGTGGTATATGGGCCCCAGGAGGCCTGTAATTCGCCTTCTGGGGGGTGCCTTAAGATTTGCTCATAATTTGACCAATAAGGCAGAAGTGAGGCTGTAAACCATATTTTTGGCGAGAGTGGGCACCACTAAAAGAGAAATAAGTAGTGTATTCATTAAGAAATACATACCAAGCTCAAAATACATGTATTGGGAGTGCATGTAGCGAGGGTACCATCAACAAGAAAATCAGCTCAAAACACCCCTTAAATGGGTTGGATCTGGCTCAGATTTTCACAGGAAACTCAGTTTCCACCATAGAATTAAATTGCATTTGTCTGACAAACTCGAGGGCCATATTTGGAATTTCAGTTTTTCGGGGTGTGGACCTGGTCTGCCCCCCCTCATGAGGGGTAATTTCAGGTATATCATATTGTGGTCAATCTGGAGCACTTATGGAATTTCAGACATGTTTTGATCAGAAATGAGGACATTTTAGGCACATTTGGAGCATTACATGTCTGAACACAAATTATTTAACCCGAATATTGCTGTTAAAATGGTGTAAAATACATGTAAATCAGCCCAAATGAGTAGTAAATGTTGGTCTATAATTCTGAAATTTGGCAAGAAAATAGTCTGTAAGCTACTAAATCTGACTGCATAGGTTTTAGAATTACATCCAGTATAGCAGTGATTACTGGTGTGGTATATGGGCCCCAGGAGGCCTGTAATTCGCCTTCTGGGGGGTGCCTTAAGATTTGTTCATATTTTGACCAATAAGGCAGAAGTGAGGCTGTAAACCATATTTTTGGCGAGAGTGGGCACCACAAAAAGAGAAATAAGTAGTGTATTCATTAAGAAATACATACCAAGCTCAGAATACATGTATTGGGAGTGCATGTAGCGAGGGTACCATCAACAAGAAAATCAGCTCAAAACACCCCTTAAATGGGTTGGATCTGGTTCAGATTTTCACAGGAAACTCAGTTTCCACCATAGAATTAAATTGCATTTGTCTGACAAACTCGAGGGCCATATTTGGAATTTCAGTTTTTCGGGGTGTGGACCTGGTCTGCCCCCCCTCATGAGGGGTAATTTCAGGTATATCATATTGTGGTCAATCTGGAGCACTTATGGAATTTCAGACATGTTTTGATCAGAAATGAGGACATTTTAGGCACATTTGGAGCATTACATGTCTGAACACAAATTATTTAACCCGAATATTGCTGTTAAAATGGTGTAAAATACATGTAAATCAGCCCGAATTGGGAAGTAAATGTTGGTCTATAATTCTGAAATTTGGCAAGAAAATAGTCTGTAAGCTACTAAATCTGACTGCATAGGTTTTAGAATTACATCCAGTATAGCAGTGATTACTAGTGTGGTATATGGGCCCCAGGAGGCCTGTAATTCGCCTTCTGGGGGGTGCCTTAAGATTTGCTCATAATTTGACCAATAAGGCAGAAGTGAGGCTGTAAACCATATTTTTGGCGAGAGTGGGCACCACTAAAAGAGAAATAAGTAGTGTATTCATTAAGAAATACATACCAAGCTCAAAATACATGTATTGGGAGTGCATGTAGCGAGGGTACCATCAACAAGAAAATCAGCTCAAAACACCCCTTAAATGGGTTGGATCTGGTTCAGATTTTCACAGGAAACTCAGTTTCCACCATAGAATTAAATTGCATTTGTCTGACAAACTCGAGGGCCATATTTGGAATTTCAGTTTTTCGGGGTGTGGACCTGGTCTGCCCCCCCTCATGAGGGGTAATTTCAGGTATATCATATTGTGGTGAATCTGGAGCACTTATGGAATTTCAGACATGTTTTGATCAGAAATGAGGACATTTTAGGCACATTTGGAGCATTACATGTCTGAACACAAATTATTTAACCCGAATATTGCTGTTAAAATGGTGTAAAATACATGTAAATCAGCCCAAATGAGTAGTAAATGTTGGTCTATAATTCTGAAATTTGGCAAGAAAATAGTCTGTAAGCTACTAAATCTGACTGCATAGGTTTTAGAATTACATCCAGTATAGCAGTGATTACTGGTGTGGTATATGGGCCCCAGGAGGCCTGTAATTCGCCTTCTGGGGGGTGCCTTAAGATTTGCTCATAATTTGACCAATAAGGCAGAAGTGAGGCTGTAAACCATATTTTTGGCGAGAGTGGGCACCACTAAAAGAGAAATAAGTAGTGTATTCATTAAGAAATACATACCAAGCTCAAAATACATGTATTGGGAGTGCATGTAGCGAGGGTACCATCAACAAGAAAATCAGCTCAAAACACCCCTTAAATGGGTTGGATCTGGCTCAGATTTTCACAGGAAACTCAGTTTCCACCATAGAATTAAATTGCATTTGTCTGACAAACTCGAGGGCCATATTTGGAATTTCAGTTTTTCGGGGTGTGGACCTGGTCTGCCCCCCCTCATGAGGGGTAATTTCAGGTATATCATATTGTGGTCAATCTGGAGCACTTATGGAATTTCAGACATGTTTTGATCAGAAATGAGGACATTTTAGGCACATTTGGAGCATTACATGTCTGAACACAAATTATTTAACCCGAATATTGCTGTTAAAATGGTGTAAAATACATGTAAATCAGCCCAAATGAGTAGTAAATGTTGGTCTATAATTCTGAAATTTGGCAAGAAAATAGTCTGTAAGCTACTAAATCTGACTGCATAGGTTTTAGAATTACATCCAGTATAGCAGTGATTACTGGTGTGGTATATGGGCCCCAGGAGGCCTGTAATTCGCCTTCTGGGGGGTGCCTTAAGATTTGCTCATAATTTGACCAATAAGGCAGAAGTGAGGCTGTAAACCATATTTTTGGCGAGAGTGGGCACCACTAAAAGAGAAATAAGTAGTGTATTCATTAAGAAATACATACCAAGCTCAAAATACATGTATTGGGAGTGCATGTAGCGAGGGTACCATCAACAAGAAAATCAGCTCAAAACACCCCTTAAATGGGTTGGATCTGGCTCAGATTTTCACAGGAAACTCAGTTTCCACCATAGAATTAAATTGCAATTGTCTGACAAACTCGAGGGCCATATTTGGAATTTCAGTTTTTCGGGGTGTGGACCTGGTCTGCCCCCCCTCATGAGGGGTAATTTCAGGTATATCATATTGTGGTCAATCTGGAGCACTTATGGAATTTCAGACATGTTTTGATCAGAAATGAGGACATTTTAGGCACATTTGGAGCATTACATGTCTGAACACAAATTATTTAACCCGAATATTGCTGTTAAAATGGTGTAAAATACATGTAAATCAGCCCAAATGAGTAGTAAATGTTGGTCTATAATTCTGAAATTTGGCAAGAAAATAGTCTGTAAGCTACTAAATCTGACTGCATAGGTTTTAGAATTACATCCAGTATAGCAGTGATTACTGGTGTGGTATATGGGCCCCAGGAGGCCTGTAATTCGCCTTCTGGGGGGTGCCTTAAGATTTGCTCATAATTTGACCAATAAGGCAGAAGTGAGGCTGTAAACCATATTTTTGGCGAGAGTGGGCACCACTAAAAGAGAAATAAGTAGTGTATTCATTAAGAAATACATACCAAGCTCAAAATACATGTATTGGGAGTGCATGTAGCGAGGGTACCATCAACAAGAAAATCAGCTCAAAACACCCCTTAAATGGGTTGGATCTGGCTCAGATTTTCACAGGAAACTCAGTTTCCACCATAGAATTAAATTGCAATTGTCTGACAAACTCGAGGGCCATATTTGGAATTTCAGTTTTTCGGGGTGTGGACCTGGTCTGCCCCCCCTCATGAGGGGTAATTTCAGGTATATCATATTGTGGTCAATCTGGAGCACTTATGGAATTTCAGACATGTTTTGATCAGAAATGAGGACATTTTAGGCACATTTGGAGCATTACATGTCTGAACACAAATTATTTAACCCGAATATTGCTGTTAAAATGGTGTAAAATACATGTAAATCAGCCCAAATGAGTAGTAAATGTTGGTCTATAATTCTGAAATTTGGCAAGAAAATAGTCTGTAAGCTACTAAATCTGACTGCATAGGTTTTAGAATTACATCCAGTATAGCAGTGATTACTGGTGTGGTATATGGGCCCCAGGAGGCCTGTAATTCGCCTTCTGGGGGGTGCCTTAAGATTTGTTCATATTTTGACCAATAAGGCAGAAGTGAGGCTGTAAACCATATTTTTGGCGAGAGTGGGCACCACAAAAAGAGAAATAAGTAGTGTATTCATTAAGAAATACATACCAAGCTCAGGATACATGTATTGGGAGTGCATGTAGCGAGGGTACCATCAACAAGAAAATCAGCTCAAAACACCCCTTAAATGGGTTGGATCTGGTTCAGATTTTCACAGGAAACTCAGTTTCCACCATAGAATTAAATTGCATTTGTCTGACAAACTCGAGGGCCATATTTGGAATTTCAGTTTTTCGGGGTGTGGACCTGGTCTGCCCCCCCTCATGAGGGGTAATTTCAGGTATATCATATTGTGGTCAATCTGGAGCACTTATGGAATTTCAGACATGTTTTGATCAGAAATGAGGACATTTTAGGCACATTTGGAGCATTACATGTCTGAACACAAATTATTTAACCCGAATATTGCTGTTAAAATGGTGTAAAATACATGTAAATCAGCCCAAATGAGTAGTAAATGTTGGTCTATAATTCTGAAATTTGGCAAGAAAATAGTCTGTAAGCTACTAAATCTGACTGCATAGGTTTTAGAATTACATCCAGTATAGCAGTGATTACTGGTGTGGTATATGGGCCCCAGGAGGCCTGTAATTCGCCTTCTGGGGGGTGCCTTAAGATTTGCTCATAATTTGACCAATAAGGCAGAAGTGAGGCTGTAAACCATATTTTTGGCGAGAGTGGGCACCACTAAAAGAGAAATAAGTAGTGTATTCATTAAGAAATACATACCAAGCTCAAAATACATGTATTGGGAGTGCATGTAGCGAGGGTACCATCAACAAGAAAATCAGCTCAAAACACCCCTTAAATGGGTTGGATCTGGCTCAGATTTTCACAGGAAACTCAGTTTCCACCATAGAATTAAATTGCATTTGTCTGACAAACTCGAGGGCCATATTTGGAATTTCAGTTTTTCGGGGTGTGGACCTGGTCTGCCCCCCCTCATGAGGGGTAATTTCAGGTATATCATATTGTGGTCAATCTGGAGCACTTATGGAATTTCAGACATGTTTTGATCAGAAATGAGGACATTTTAGGCACATTTGGAGCATTACATGTCTGAACACAAATTATTTAACCCGAATATTGCTGTTAAAATGGTGTAAAATACATGTAAATCAGCCCGAATTGGGAAGTAAATGTTGGTCTATAATTCTGAAATTTGGCAAGAAAATAGTCTGTAAGCTACTAAATCTGACTGCATAGGTTTTAGAATTACATCCAGTATAGCAGTGATTACTGGTGTGGTATATGGGCCCCAGGAGGCCTGTAATTCGCCTTCTGGGGGGTGCCTTAAGATTTGCTCATAATTTGACCAATAAGGCAGAAGTGAGGCTGTAAACCATATTTTTGGCGAGAGTGGGCACCACTAAAAGAGAAATAAGTAGTGTATTCATTAAGAAATACATACCAAGCTCAAAATACATGTATTGGGAGTGCATGTAGCGAGGATACCATCAACAAGAAAATCAGCTCAAAACACGCCTTAAATGGGTTGGATCTGGCTCAGATTTTCACAGGAAACTCAGTTTCCACCATAGAATTAAATTGCATTTGTCTGACAAACTCGAGGGCCATATTTGGAATTTCAGTTTTTCGGGGTGTGGACCTGGTCTGCCCCCCCTCATGAGGGGTAATTTCAGGTATATCATATTGTGGTCAATCTGGAGCACTTATGGAATTTCAGACATGTTTTGATCAGAAATGAGGACATTTTAGGCACATTTGGAGCATTACATGTCTGAACACAAATTATTTAACCCGAATATTGCTGTTAAAATGGTGTAAAATACATGTAAATCAGCCCGAATTGGGAAGTAAATGTTGGTCTATAATTCTGAAATTTGGCAAGAAAATAGTCTGTAAGCTACTAAATCTGACTGCATAGGTTTTAGAATTACATCCAGTATAGCAGTGATTACTGGTGTGGTATATGGGCCCCAGGAGGCCTGTAATTCGCCTTCTGGGGGGTGCCTTAAGATTTGCTCATAATTTGACCAATAAGGCAGAAGTGAGGCTGTAAACCATATTTTTGGCGAGAGTGGGCACCACTAAAAGAGAAATAAGTAGTGTATTCATTAAGAAATACATACCAAGCTCAAAATACATGTATTGGGAGTGCATGTAGCGAGGGTACCATCAACAAGAAAATCAGCTCAAAACACCCCTTAAATGGGTTGGATCTGGTTCAGATTTTCACAGGAAACTCAGTTTCCACCATAGAATTAAATTGCATTTGTCTGACAAACTCGAGGGCCATATTTGGAATTTCAGTTTTTCGGGGTGTGGACCTGGTCTGCCCCCCCTCATGAGGGGTAATTTCAGGTATATCATATTGTGGTCAATCTGGAGCACTTATGGAATTTCAGACATGTTTTGATCAGAAATGAGGACATTTTAGGCACATTTGGAGCATTACATGTCTGAACACAAATTATTTAACCCGAATATTGCTGTTAAAATGGTGTAAAATACATGTAAATCAGCCCAAATGAGTAGTAAATGTTGGTCTATAATTCTGAAATTTGGCAAGAAAATAGTCTGTAAGCTACTAAATCTGACTGCATAGGTTTTAGAATTACATCCAGTATAGCAGTGATTACTGGTGTGGTATATGGGCCCCAGGAGGCCTGTAATTCGCCTTCTGGGGGGTGCCTTAAGATTTGCTCATAATTTGACCAATAAGGCAGAAGTGAGGCTGTAAACCATATTTTTGGCGAGAGTGGGCACCACTAAAAGAGAAATAAGTAGTGTATTCATTAAGAAATACATACCAAGCTCAAAATACATGTATTGGGAGTGCATGTAGCGAGGGTACCATCAACAAGAAAATCAGCTCAAAACACCCCTTAAATGGGTTGGATCTGGCTCAGATTTTCACAGGAAACTCAGTTTCCACCATAGAATTAAATTGCATTTGTCTGACAAACTCGAGGGCCATATTTGGAATTTCAGTTTTTCGGGGTGTGGACCTGGTCTGCCCCCCCTCATGAGGGGTAATTTCAGGTATATCATATTGTGGTCAATCTGGAGCACTTATGGAATTTCAGACATGTTTTGATCAGAAATGAGGACATTTTAGGCACATTTGGAGCATTACATGTCTGAACACAAATTATTTAACCCGAATATTGCTGTTAAAATGGTGTAAAATACATGTAAATCAGCCCAAATGAGTAGTAAATGTTGGTCTATAATTCTGAAATTTGGCAAGAAAATAGTCTGTAAGCTACTAAATCTGACTGCATAGGTTTTAGAATTACATCCAGTATAGCAGTGATTACTGGTGTGGTATATGGGCCCCAGGAGGCCTGTAATTCGCCTTCTGGGGGGTGCCTTAAGATTTGCTCATAATTTGACCAATAAGGCAGAAGTGAGGCTGTAAACCATATTTTTGGCGAGAGTGGGCACCACTAAAAGAGAAATAAGTAGTGTATTCATTAAGAAATACATACCAAGCTCAAAATACATGTATTGGGAGTGCATGTAGCGAGGGTACCATCAACAAGAAAATCAGCTCAAAACACCCCTTAAATGGGTTGGATCTGGCTCAGATTTTCACAGGAAACTCAGTTTCCACCATAGAATTAAATTGCAATTGTCTGACAAACTCGAGGGCCATATTTGGAATTTCAGTTTTTCGGGGTGTGGACCTGGTCTGCCCCCCCTCATGAGGGGTAATTTCAGGTATATCATATTGTGGTCAATCTGGAGCACTTATGGAATTTCAGACATGTTTTGATCAGAAATGAGGACATTTTAGGCACATTTGGAGCATTACATGTCTGAACACAAATTATTTAACCCGAATATTGCTGTTAAAATGGTGTAAAATACATGTAAATCAGCCCAAATGAGTAGTAAATGTTGGTCTATAATTCTGAAATTTGGCAAGAAAATAGTCTGTAAGCTACTAAATCTGACTGCATAGGTTTTAGAATTACATCCAGTATAGCAGTGATTACTGGTGTGGTATATGGGCCCCAGGAGGCCTGTAATTCGCCTTCTGGGGGGTGCCTTAAGATTTGCTCATAATTTGACCAATAAGGCAGAAGTGAGGCTGTAAACCATATTTTTGGCGAGAGTGGGCACCACAAAAAGAGAAATAAGTAGTGTATTCATTAAGAAATACATACCAAGCTCAGAATACATGTATTGGGAGTGCATGTAGCGAGGGTACCATCAACAAGAAAATCAGCTCAAAACACCCCTTAAATGGGTTGGATCTGGTTCAGATTTTCACAGGAAACTCAGTTTCCACCATAGAATTAAATTGCATTTGTCTGACAAACTCGAGGGCCATATTTGGAATTTCAGTTTTTCGGGGTGTGGACCTGGTCTGCCCCCCCTCATGAGGGGTAATTTCAGGTATATCATATTGTGGTCAATCTGGAGCACTTATGGAATTTCAGACATGTTTTGATCAGAAATGAGGACATTTTAGGCACATTTGGAGCATTACATGTCTGAACACAAATTATTTAACCCGAATATTGCTGTTAAAATGGTGTAAAATACATGTAAATCAGCCCAAATGAGTAGTAAATGTTGGTCTATAATTCTGAAATTTGGCAAGAAAATAGTCTGTAAGCTACTAAATCTGACTGCATAGGTTTTAGAATTACATCCAGTATAGCAGTGATTACTGGTGTGGTATATGGGCCCCAGGAGGCCTGTAATTCGCCTTCTGGGGGGTGCCTTAAGATTTGCTCATAATTTGACCAATAAGGCAGAAGTGAGGCTGTAAACCATATTTTTGGCGAGAGTGGGCACCACTAAAAGAGAAATAAGTAGTGTATTCATTAAGAAATACATACCAAGCTCAAAATACATGTATTGGGAGTGCATGTAGCGAGGGTACCATCAACAAGAAAATCAGCTCAAAACACCCCTTAAATGGGTTGGATCTGGCTCAGATTTTCACAGGAAACTCAGTTTCCACCATAGAATTAAATTGCATTTGTCTGACAAACTCGAGGGCCATATTTGGAATTTCAGTTTTTCGGGGTGTGGACCTGGTCTGCCCCCCCTCATGAGGGGTAATTTCAGGTATATCATATTGTGGTCAATCTGGAGCACTTATGGAATTTCAGACATGTTTTGATCAGAAATGAGGACATTTTAGGCACATTTGGAGCATTACATGTCTGAACACAAATTATTTAACCCGAATATTGCTGTTAAAATGGTGTAAAATACATGTAAATCAGCCCAAATGAGTAGTAAATGTTGGTCTATAATTCTGAAATTTGGCAAGAAAATAGTCTGTAAGCTACTAAATCTGACTGCATAGGTTTTAGAATTACATCCAGTATAGCAGTGATTACTGGTGTGGTATATGGGCCCCAGGAGGCCTGTAATTCGCCTTCTGGGGGGTGCCTTAAGATTTGCTCATAATTTGACCAATAAGGCAGAAGTGAGGCTGTAAACCATATTTTTGGCGAGAGTGGGCACCACAAAAAGAGAAATAAGTAGTGTATTCATTAAGAAATACATACCAAGCTCAGAATACATGTATTGGGAGTGCATGTAGCGAGGGTACCATCAACAAGAAAATCAGCTCAAAACACCCCTTAAATGGGTTGGATCTGGTTCAGATTTTCACAGGAAACTCAGTTTCCACCATAGAATTAAATTGCATTTGTCTGACAAACTCGAGGGCCATATTTGGAATTTCAGTTTTTCGGGGTGTGGACCTGGTCTGCCCCCCCTCATGAGGGGTAATTTCAGGTATATCATATTGTGGTCAATCTGGAGCACTTATGGAATTTCAGACATGTTTTGATCAGAAATGAGGACATTTTAGGCACATTTGGAGCATTACATGTCTGAACACAAATTATTTAACCCGAATATTGCTGTTAAAATGGTGTAAAATACATGTAAATCAGCCCAAATGAGTAGTAAATGTTGGTCTATAATTCTGAAATTTGGCAAGAAAATAGTCTGTAAGCTACTAAATCTGACTGCATAGGTTTTAGAATTACATCCAGTATAGCAGTGATTACTGGTGTGGTATATGGGCCCCAGGAGGCCTGTAATTCGCCTTCTGGGGGGTGCCTTAAGATTTGCTCATAATTTGACCAATAAGGCAGAAGTGAGGCTGTAAACCATATTTTTGGCGAGAGTGGGCACCACTAAAAGAGAAATAAGTAGTGTATTCATTAAGAAATACATACCAAGCTCAAAATACATGTATTGGGAGTGCATGTAGCGAGGGTACCATCAACAAGAAAATCAGCTCAAAACACCCCTTAAATGGGTTGGATCTGGCTCAGATTTTCACAGGAAACTCAGTTTCCACCATAGAATTAAATTGCATTTGTCTGACAAACTCGAGGGCCATATTTGGAATTTCAGTTTTTCGGGGTGTGGACCTGGTCTGCCCCCCTCATGAGGGGTAATTTCAGGTATATCATATTGTGGTCAATCTGGAGCACTTATGGAATTTCAGACATGTTTTTATCAGAAATGAGGACATTTTAGGCACATTTGGAGCATTACATATCTGAACACAAATTATTTAACCCGAATATTGCTGTTAAAATGGTGTAAAATACATGTAAATCAGCCCAAATGAGTAGTAAATGTTGGTCTATAATTCTGAAATTTGGCAAGAAAATAGTCTGTAAGCTACTAAATCTGACTGCATAGGTTTTAGAATTACATCCAGTATAGCAGTGATTACTGGTGTGGTATATGGGCCCCAGGAGGCCTGTAATTCGCCTTCTGGGGGGTGCCTTAAGATTTGCTCATAATTTGACCAATAAGGCAGAAGTGAGGCTGTAAACCATATTTTTGGCGAGAGTGGGCACCACTAAAAGAGAAATAAGTAGTGTATTCATTAAGAAATACATACCAAGCTCAAAATACATGTATTGGGAGTGCATGTAGCGAGGGTACCATCAACAAGAAAATCAGCTCAAAACACCCCTTAAATGGGTTGGATCTGGCTCAGATTTTCACAGGAAACTCAGTTTCCACCATAGAATTAAATTGCATTTGTCTGACAAACTCGAGGGCCATATTTGGAATTTCAGTTTTTCGGGGTGTGGACCTGGTCTGCCCCCCCTCATGAGGGGTAATTTCAGGTATATCATATTGTGGTCAATCTGGAGCACTTATGGAATTTCAGACATGTTTTGATCAGAAATGAGGACATTTTAGGCACATTTGGAGCATTACATGTCTGAACACAAATTATTTAACCCGAATATTGCTGTTAAAATGGTGTAAAATACATGTAAATCAGCCCAAATGAGTAGTAAATGTTGGTCTATAATTCTGAAATTTGGCAAGAAAATAGTCTGTAAGCTACTAAATCTGACTGCATAGGTTTTAGAATTACATCCAGTATAGCAGTGATTACTGGTGTGGTATATGGGCCCCAGGAGGCCTGTAATTCGCCTTCTGGGGGGTGCCTTAAGATTTGTTCATATTTTGACCAATAAGGCAGAAGTGAGGCTGTAAACCATATTTTTGGCGAGAGTGGGCACCACAAAAAGAGAAATAAGTAGTGTATTCATTAAGAAATACATACCAAGCTCAGAATACATGTATTGGGAGTGCATGTAGCGAGGGTACCATCAACAAGAAAATCAGCTCAAAACACCCCTTAAATGGGTTGGATCTGGTTCAGATTTTCACAGGAAACTCAGTTTCCACCATAGAATTAAATTGCATTTGTCTGACAAACTCGAGGGCCATATTTGGAATTTCAGTTTTTCGGGGTGTGGACCTGGTCTGCCCCCCCCTCATGAGGGGTAATTTCAGGTATATCATATTGTGGTCAATCTGGAGCACTTATGGAATTTCAGACATGTTTTGATCAGAAATGAGGACATTTTAGGCACATTTGGAGCATTACATGTCTGAACACAAATTATTTAACCCGAATATTGCTGTTAAAATGGTGTAAAATACATGTAAATCAGCCCAAATGAGTAGTAAATGTTGGTCTATAATTCTGAAATTTGGCAAGAAAATAGTCTGTAAGCTACTAAATCTGACTGCATAGGTTTTAGAATTACATCCAGTATAGCAGTGATTACTGGTGTGGTATATGGGCCCCAGGAGGCCTGTAATTCGCCTTCTGGGGGGTGCCTTAAGATTTGCTCATAATTTGACCAATAAGGCAGAAGTGAGGCTGTAAACCATATTTTTGGCGAGAGTGGGCACCACTAAAAGAGAAATAAGTAGTGTATTCATTAAGAAATACATACCAAGCTCAAAATACATGTATTGGGAGTGCATGTAGCGAGGGTACCATCAACAAGAAAATCAGCTCAAAACACCCCTTAAATGGGTTGGATCTGGCTCAGATTTTCACAGGAAACTCAGTTTCCACCATAGAATTAAATTGCATTTGTCTGACAAACTCGAGGGCCATATTTGGAATTTCAGTTTTTCGGGGTGTGGACCTGGTCTGCCCCCCTCATGAGGGGTAATTTCAGGTATATCATATTGTGGTCAATCTGGAGCACTTATGGAATTTCAGACATGTTTTTATCAGAAATGAGGACATTTTAGGCACATTTGGAGCATTACATATCTGAACACAAATTATTTAACCCGAATATTGCTGTTAAAATGGTGTAAAATACATGTAAATCAGCCCAAATGAGTAGTAAATGTTGGTCTATAATTCTGAAATTTGGCAAGAAAATAGTCTGTAAGCTACTAAATCTGACTGCATAGGTTTTAGAATTACATCCAGTATAGCAGTGATTACTGGTGTGGTATATGGGCCCCAGGAGGCCTGTAATTCGCCTTCTGGGGGGTGCCTTAAGATTTGCTCATAATTTGACCAATAAGGCAGAAGTGAGGCTGTAAACCATATTTTTGGCGAGAGTGGGCACCACTAAAAGAGAAATAAGTAGTGTATTCATTAAGAAATACATACCAAGCTCAAAATACATGTATTGGGAGTGCATGTAGCGAGGGTACCATCAACAAGAAAATCAGCTCAAAACACCCCTTAAATGGGTTGGATCTGGCTCAGATTTTCACAGGAAACTCAGTTTCCACCATAGAATTAAATTGCATTTGTCTGACAAACTCGAGGGCCATATTTGGAATTTCAGTTTTTCGGGGTGTGGACCTGGTCTGCCCCCCCTCATGAGGGGTAATTTCAGGTATATCATATTGTGGTCAATCTGGAGCACTTATGGAATTTCAGACATGTTTTGATCAGAAATGAGGACATTTTAGGCACATTTGGAGCATTACATGTCTGAACACAAATTATTTAACCCGAATATTGCTGTTAAAATGGTGTAAAATACATGTAAATCAGCCCAAATGAGTAGTAAATGTTGGTCTATAATTCTGAAATTTGGCAAGAAAATAGTCTGTAAGCTACTAAATCTGACTGCATAGGTTTTAGAATTACATCCAGTATAGCAGTGATTACTGGTGTGGTATATGGGCCCCAGGAGGCCTGTAATTCGCCTTCTGGGGGGTGCCTTAAGATTTGTTCATATTTTGACCAATAAGGCAGAAGTGAGGCTGTAAACCATATTTTTGGCGAGAGTGGGCACCACAAAAAGAGAAATAAGTAGTGTATTCATTAAGAAATACATACCAAGCTCAGAATACATGTATTGGGAGTGCATGTAGCGAGGGTACCATCAACAAGAAAATCAGCTCAAAACACCCCTTAAATGGGTTGGATCTGGTTCAGATTTTCACAGGAAACTCAGTTTCCACCATAGAATTAAATTGCATTTGTCTGACAAACTCGAGGGCCATATTTGGAATTTCAGTTTTTCGGGGTGTGGACCTGGTCTGCCCCCCCTCATGAGGGGTAATTTCAGGTATATCATATTGTGGTCAATCTGGAGCACTTATGGAATTTCAGACATGTTTTGATCAGAAATGAGGACATTTTAGGCACATTTGGAGCATTACATGTCTGAACACAAATTATTTAACCCGAATATTGCTGTTAAAATGGTGTAAAATACATGTAAATCAGCCCGAATTGGGAAGTAAATGTTGGTCTATAATTCTGAAATTTGGCAAGAAAATAGTCTGTAAGCTACTAAATCTGACTGCATAGGTTTTAGAATTACATCCAGTATAGCAGTGATTACTAGTGTGGTATATGGGCCCCAGGAGGCCTGTAATTCGCCTTCTGGGGGGTGCCTTAAGATTTGCTCATAATTTGACCAATAAGGCAGAAGTGAGGCTGTAAACCATATTTTTGGCGAGAGTGGGCACCACTAAAAGAGAAATAAGTAGTGTATTCATTAAGAAATACATACCAAGCTCAAAATACATGTATTGGGAGTGCATGTAGCGAGGGTACCATCAACAAGAAAATCAGCTCAAAACACCCCTTAAATGGGTTGGATCTGGTTCAGATTTTCACAGGAAACTCAGTTTCCACCATAGAATTAAATTGCATTTGTCTGACAAACTCGAGGGCCATATTTGGAATTTCAGTTTTTCGGGGTGTGGACCTGGTCTGCCCCCCCTCATGAGGGGTAATTTCAGGTATATCATATTGTGGTGAATCTGGAGCACTTATGGAATTTCAGACATGTTTTGATCAGAAATGAGGACATTTTAGGCACATTTGGAGCATTACATGTCTGAACACAAATTATTTAACCCGAATATTGCTGTTAAAATGGTGTAAAATACATGTAAATCAGCCCAAATGAGTAGTAAATGTTGGTCTATAATTCTGAAATTTGGCAAGAAAATAGTCTGTAAGCTACTAAATCTGACTGCATAGGTTTTAGAATTACATCCAGTATAGCAGTGATTACTGGTGTGGTATATGGGCCCCAGGAGGCCTGTAATTCGCCTTCTGGGGGGTGCCTTAAGATTTGCTCATAATTTGACCAATAAGGCAGAAGTGAGGCTGTAAACCATATTTTTGGCGAGAGTGGGCACCACTAAAAGAGAAATAAGTAGTGTATTCATTAAGAAATACATACCAAGCTCAAAATACATGTATTGGGAGTGCATGTAGCGAGGGTACCATCAACAAGAAAATCAGCTCAAAACACCCCTTAAATGGGTTGGATCTGGCTCAGATTTTCACAGGAAACTCAGTTTCCACCATAGAATTAAATTGCATTTGTCTGACAAACTCGAGGGCCATATTTGGAATTTCAGTTTTTCGGGGTGTGGACCTGGTCTGCCCCCCCTCATGAGGGGTAATTTCAGGTATATCATATTGTGGTCAATCTGGAGCACTTATGGAATTTCAGACATGTTTTGATCAGAAATGAGGACATTTTAGGCACATTTGGAGCATTACATGTCTGAACACAAATTATTTAACCCGAATATTGCTGTTAAAATGGTGTAAAATACATGTAAATCAGCCCAAATGAGTAGTAAATGTTGGTCTATAATTCTGAAATTTGGCAAGAAAATAGTCTGTAAGCTACTAAATCTGACTGCATAGGTTTTAGAATTACATCCAGTATAGCAGTGATTACTGGTGTGGTATATGGGCCCCAGGAGGCCTGTAATTCGCCTTCTGGGGGGTGCCTTAAGATTTGCTCATAATTTGACCAATAAGGCAGAAGTGAGGCTGTAAACCATATTTTTGGCGAGAGTGGGCACCACTAAAAGAGAAATAAGTAGTGTATTCATTAAGAAATACATACCAAGCTCAAAATACATGTATTGGGAGTGCATGTAGCGAGGGTACCATCAACAAGAAAATCAGCTCAAAACACCCCTTAAATGGGTTGGATCTGGCTCAGATTTTCACAGGAAACTCAGTTTCCACCATAGAATTAAATTGCAATTGTCTGACAAACTCGAGGGCCATATTTGGAATTTCAGTTTTTCGGGGTGTGGACCTGGTCTGCCCCCCCTCATGAGGGGTAATTTCAGGTATATCATATTGTGGTCAATCTGGAGCACTTATGGAATTTCAGACATGTTTTGATCAGAAATGAGGACATTTTAGGCACATTTGGAGCATTACATGTCTGAACACAAATTATTTAACCCGAATATTGCTGTTAAAATGGTGTAAAATACATGTAAATCAGCCCAAATGAGTAGTAAATGTTGGTCTATAATTCTGAAATTTGGCAAGAAAATAGTCTGTAAGCTACTAAATCTGACTGCATAGGTTTTAGAATTACATCCAGTATAGCAGTGATTACTGGTGTGGTATATGGGCCCCAGGAGGCCTGTAATTCGCCTTCTGGGGGGTGCCTTAAGATTTGTTCATATTTTGACCAATAAGGCAGAAGTGAGGCTGTAAACCATATTTTTGGCGAGAGTGGGCACCACAAAAAGAGAAATAAGTAGTGTATTCATTAAGAAATACATACCAAGCTCAGGATACATGTATTGGGAGTGCATGTAGCGAGGGTACCATCAACAAGAAAATCAGCTCAAAACACCCCTTAAATGGGTTGGATCTGGTTCAGATTTTCACAGGAAACTCAGTTTCCACCATAGAATTAAATTGCATTTGTCTGACAAACTCGAGGGCCATATTTGGAATTTCAGTTTTTCGGGGTGTGGACCTGGTCTGCCCCCCCTCATGAGGGGTAATTTCAGGTATATCATATTGTGGTCAATCTGGAGCACTTATGGAATTTCAGACATGTTTTGATCAGAAATGAGGACATTTTAGGCACATTTGGAGCATTACATGTCTGAACACAAATTATTTAACCCGAATATTGCTGTTAAAATGGTGTAAAATACATGTAAATCAGCCCAAATGAGTAGTAAATGTTGGTCTATAATTCTGAAATTTGGCAAGAAAATAGTCTGTAAGCTACTAAATCTGACTGCATAGGTTTTAGAATTACATCCAGTATAGCAGTGATTACTGGTGTGGTATATGGGCCCCAGGAGGCCTGTAATTCGCCTTCTGGGGGGTGCCTTAAGATTTGCTCATAATTTGACCAATAAGGCAGAAGTGAGGCTGTAAACCATATTTTTGGCGAGAGTGGGCACCACTAAAAGAGAAATAAGTAGTGTATTCATTAAGAAATACATACCAAGCTCAAAATACATGTATTGGGAGTGCATGTAGCGAGGGTACCATCAACAAGAAAATCAGCTCAAAACACCCCTTAAATGGGTTGGATCTGGCTCAGATTTTCACAGGAAACTCAGTTTCCACCATAGAATTAAATTGCATTTGTCTGACAAACTCGAGGGCCATATTTGGAATTTCAGTTTTTCGGGGTGTGGACCTGGTCTGCCCCCCCTCATGAGGGGTAATTTCAGGTATATCATATTGTGGTCAATCTGGAGCACTTATGGAATTTCAGACATGTTTTGATCAGAAATGAGGACATTTTAGGCACATTTGGAGCATTACATGTCTGAACACAAATTATTTAACCCGAATATTGCTGTTAAAATGGTGTAAAATACATGTAAATCAGCCCGAATTGGGAAGTAAATGTTGGTCTATAATTCTGAAATTTGGCAAGAAAATAGTCTGTAAGCTACTAAATCTGACTGCATAGGTTTTAGAATTACATCCAGTATAGCAGTGATTACTGGTGTGGTATATGGGCCCCAGGAGGCCTGTAATTCGCCTTCTGGGGGGTGCCTTAAGATTTGCTCATAATTTGACCAATAAGGCAGAAGTGAGGCTGTAAACCATATTTTTGGCGAGAGTGGGCACCACTAAAAGAGAAATAAGTAGTGTATTCATTAAGAAATACATACCAAGCTCAAAATACATGTATTGGGAGTGCATGTAGCGAGGATACCATCAACAAGAAAATCAGCTCAAAACACGCCTTAAATGGGTTGGATCTGGCTCAGATTTTCACAGGAAACTCAGTTTCCACCATAGAATTAAATTGCATTTGTCTGACAAACTCGAGGGCCATATTTGGAATTTCAGTTTTTCGGGGTGTGGACCTGGTCTGCCCCCCCTCATGAGGGGTAATTTCAGGTATATCATATTGTGGTCAATCTGGAGCACTTATGGAATTTCAGACATGTTTTGATCAGAAATGAGGACATTTTAGGCACATTTGGAGCATTACATGTCTGAACACAAATTATTTAACCCGAATATTGCTGTTAAAATGGTGTAAAATACATGTAAATCAGCCCGAATTGGGAAGTAAATGTTGGTCTATAATTCTGAAATTTGGCAAGAAAATAGTCTGTAAGCTACTAAATCTGACTGCATAGGTTTTAGAATTACATCCAGTATAGCAGTGATTACTGGTGTGGTATATGGGCCCCAGGAGGCCTGTAATTCGCCTTCTGGGGGGTGCCTTAAGATTTGCTCATAATTTGACCAATAAGGCAGAAGTGAGGCTGTAAACCATATTTTTGGCGAGAGTGGGCACCACTAAAAGAGAAATAAGTAGTGTATTCATTAAGAAATACATACCAAGCTCAAAATACATGTATTGGGAGTGCATGTAGCGAGGGTACCATCAACAAGAAAATCAGCTCAAAACACCCCTTAAATGGGTTGGATCTGGTTCAGATTTTCACAGGAAACTCAGTTTCCACCATAGAATTAAATTGCATTTGTCTGACAAACTCGAGGGCCATATTTGGAATTTCAGTTTTTCGGGGTGTGGACCTGGTCTGCCCCCCCTCATGAGGGGTAATTTCAGGTATATCATATTGTGGTCAATCTGGAGCACTTATGGAATTTCAGACATGTTTTGATCAGAAATGAGGACATTTTAGGCACATTTGGAGCATTACATGTCTGAACACAAATTATTTAACCCGAATATTGCTGTTAAAATGGTGTAAAATACATGTAAATCAGCCCAAATGAGTAGTAAATGTTGGTCTATAATTCTGAAATTTGGCAAGAAAATAGTCTGTAAGCTACTAAATCTGACTGCATAGGTTTTAGAATTACATCCAGTATAGCAGTGATTACTGGTGTGGTATATGGGCCCCAGGAGGCCTGTAATTCGCCTTCTGGGGGGTGCCTTAAGATTTGCTCATAATTTGACCAATAAGGCAGAAGTGAGGCTGTAAACCATATTTTTGGCGAGAGTGGGCACCACTAAAAGAGAAATAAGTAGTGTATTCATTAAGAAATACATACCAAGCTCAAAATACATGTATTGGGAGTGCATGTAGCGAGGGTACCATCAACAAGAAAATCAGCTCAAAACACCCCTTAAATGGGTTGGATCTGGCTCAGATTTTCACAGGAAACTCAGTTTCCACCATAGAATTAAATTGCATTTGTCTGACAAACTCGAGGGCCATATTTGGAATTTCAGTTTTTCGGGGTGTGGACCTGGTCTGCCCCCCCTCATGAGGGGTAATTTCAGGTATATCATATTGTGGTCAATCTGGAGCACTTATGGAATTTCAGACATGTTTTGATCAGAAATGAGGACATTTTAGGCACATTTGGAGCATTACATGTCTGAACACAAATTATTTAACCCGAATATTGCTGTTAAAATGGTGTAAAATACATGTAAATCAGCCCAAATGAGTAGTAAATGTTGGTCTATAATTCTGAAATTTGGCAAGAAAATAGTCTGTAAGCTACTAAATCTGACTGCATAGGTTTTAGAATTACATCCAGTATAGCAGTGATTACTGGTGTGGTATATGGGCCCCAGGAGGCCTGTAATTCGCCTTCTGGGGGGTGCCTTAAGATTTGCTCATAATTTGACCAATAAGGCAGAAGTGAGGCTGTAAACCATATTTTTGGCGAGAGTGGGCACCACTAAAAGAGAAATAAGTAGTGTATTCATTAAGAAATACATACCAAGCTCAAAATACATGTATTGGGAGTGCATGTAGCGAGGGTACCATCAACAAGAAAATCAGCTCAAAACACCCCTTAAATGGGTTGGATCTGGCTCAGATTTTCACAGGAAACTCAGTTTCCACCATAGAATTAAATTGCATTTGTCTGACAAACTCGAGGGCCATATTTGGAATTTCAGTTTTTCGGGGTGTGGACCTGGTCTGCCCCCCCTCATGAGGGGTAATTTCAGGTATATCATATTGTGGTCAATCTGGAGCACTTATGGAATTTCAGACATGTTTTGATCAGAAATGAGGACATTTTAGGCACATTTGGAGCATTACATGTCTGAACACAAATTATTTAACCCGAATATTGCTGTTAAAATGGTGTAAAATACATGTAAATCAGCCCAAATGAGTAGTAAATGTTGGTCTATAATTCTGAAATTTGGCAAGAAAATAGTCTGTAAGCTACTAAATCTGACTGCATAGGTTTTAGAATTACATCCAGTATAGCAGTGATTACTGGTGTGGTATATGGGCCCCAGGAGGCCTGTAATTCGCCTTCTGGGGGGTGCCTTAAGATTTGCTCATAATTTGACCAATAAGGCAGAAGTGAGGCTGTAAACCATATTTTTGGCGAGAGTGGGCACCACAAAAAGAGAAATAAGTAGTGTATTCATTAAGAAATACATACCAAGCTCAGAATACATGTATTGGGAGTGCATGTAGCGAGGGTACCATCAACAAGAAAATCAGCTCAAAACACCCCTTAAATGGGTTGGATCTGGTTCAGATTTTCACAGGAAACTCAGTTTCCACCATAGAATTAAATTGCATTTGTCTGACAAACTCGAGGGCCATATTTGGAATTTCAGTTTTTCGGGGTGTGGACCTGGTCTGCCCCCCCTCATGAGGGGTAATTTCAGGTATATCATATTGTGGTCAATCTGGAGCACTTATGGAATTTCAGACATGTTTTGATCAGAAATGAGGACATTTTAGGCACATTTGGAGCATTACATGTCTGAACACAAATTATTTAACCCGAATATTGCTGTTAAAATGGTGTAAAATACATGTCAGTCACCCCCCACCCTGGGTCAGTGAAAGGCACCCTGCGGAGCATAGTGTTTATTATCATTAACATAAGTAAATACATGTATAACATCAATTGACTATTGAGACTACTAATAATATTTACAATCCAGAGTCACAAGTGAAGACTTGTGTAATATATGATTAATTTTTACTAACATTTACTATTACTACCATGCAAATGACTTAGAGTCCATTACACACGAGTGGATTACAAGTAAAGTCCATACACAAATAAGCACAAGTAATATCACACAGCAAGTGATTAAATACTCAGTTAGGACACATGTGATTAATTACATATGAAACATTCATGGGCACCAAAGTGCAATCCAAAAGACTAGTTTTTACATGTGAGTCGAAGGTGACCTTGACTTAAGGTCACTACAGAACATAAGTTCAAATTTACTGAATCAAGGCATTACTCCAGCTACTACACAAAGGTACATATCAATAATTTTATACTGTAACGGTGCACTGTAATTTTTACTATATTACAAGAGATTGACCAAAAATATAATGTTCACAACCATGTATGAAGTACATCAGTTATAACAAGTAATTTATGATATTAACCACCAGCTCATTATAACAAGAGAGAGCAATAGTAACACTCCTCAAACCCCAAAACAAACATTATCTGCAGTAACCTTAGGAGGTAGGGGAACTGCGAATAACTTCTACAAATGACATAGCAATATCTTTACTGAAATTCTGATCTGCTTGAATATATTTCCAAACACAATCTGAGGTCCAGGAGCCATGATGCTTAATCTTTTGGATGGGCATGTGCGAGTTATAGGCCAGAAAGGCTCCTGAACGCCTGAAACAATGAAAAGAAAAATGATGAGGATGGAAACCCAATTTGGAATTTAGTTTTGAAAGAACCTTTCTGATCCTACTGTCTATAATAACTTGCCATCTACCAGCACTATAAACTTGAAACAATGGTTGGTCTCCTGTCGGGTTATACATTTTCATGGCCCTCTTGAGGGCTTTCACGGGGCAAAGTGGCGAACCACGAAGCCTAGGAAGAGTGAGGACATGGGTACGATCCCGGGTTTGAAGTGTCTTTGACCACTTGATAACAACTTTCATACAAGTGGACTCAAATGATATATCTCGAGGGGTCAAGTGCCTGGATGGATCAAAGGATTTACCAGCATGGGGGGCCAGGTTTGAGATCCTCAAGAATCCGAAAAACGCCATCAGAAAAATGGCTTTAAAAACTTTACCAGCAAAAATAAAATTACATTCTCTGACCAGATTTTGGAGTACCTGCAATGACATGATATTCCGCTTTACCTGGACTAAGGGTCTGTTAATTTTTAGGGACCTGATGAAATACCTGACCTTGGGGTGATCTAAGATTGTGTAATCTAGGTCATACATGATGAACTTTGCCTTAATGGCAGACACATGATTAGCCACTATGTTCACAGAAACATTATTTTTCACCAGGAACTCTAGATAAGCTAGAATGGTGACCAACGAGACCTTCTGCAATTTCATTTTACTGCACACACAAAACCCTACAAAAGTTCTGAACAGCATGCTGTAACACTTTGTGGTCTTGGGTCTGAAGGCCCTTGATACCCTTGCTTGTGCTTCTCCCGCCAGGTGGCCCAGTGGCTTCTGACCTAAAACAAAGTGTAGAATCTATCAAAGTACATGGAATCTAGATTTCATAATTGAGTTCTAGTAGGTGTGAGCCCACTCCCACCCAGACTGGGCTCTCCACCAGAGCATTTAACAAATGATATTGTGTTTCAGTATTCTCCCATCGCGACAGTAAATCAGCTGTTTTGTTTTGTTTACCCATATTTCAGCTCTATATCCCTAGCAGCTGCTTCCTGCCAGATATTCCTAGCACATGTTGCTAGAAAAGGGTCCTTTGTTTTACCTGAATTTAAAACTTGCACAACTGCATCATTGTCACATTTCACCAGGATAAGTTGCCTGTGCCACATGTGACCAAAAACTCTGGTGGCCACTAGTATGTTTATCATCTCCAGGTGCACAATAGATAGATTTTTGTAATGTCTAACCACTGGGAGATGATAGACAAAATTTTTGAACCTGCCACCCAGGCCCACTAGACAAGCATCCAACTCTGTAACATGGTTGGGAGGTTTGTGGTCAAAGTAAGAAGTACCATTGTATCTGGTCAAAAATTTCCTAAACCATCTGATATCTCTCTTGAAGTCAGGGGTCAAGGTTATACGTGTGGCGTCATAATTTTGACGCAGTAGCTCAAGCATCCTGTTGACAAATATGCGTGATGGTCTTACACATTTATGAATGTACAATAGGTTTCCAAGCAAAGACTGGAGCTGACGCTTTGTGCAAAACTGCTTGCTAGACCATTCATAGACCATTGCTGTGATATTACTCAGCTTTTCTGGAGGTATAGAGATGGTGGCGTCAATTGTGTCAATAGTGACGCCCAAACACACAGCAGACGTAGAAGGACTGACTAGTTTTTTGGCACTGACGTCCAAACCAAGTTGACGCATCAATTGACGCAAGAAGTCGTAAGAACGACGGGCGACGTCGGGCGTCGCGACCCCCACAAAATCGTCGACGTAGTTTATAACCTTGAAACCTTTTTGACGCATGACGTGACGCACAGCATCACTGAGTCTCTGGAAAATTTGCGTCCCGTGACGACTCCCGAACGGGACGCACGTATCGACGTACGTGACGTCACGCCAACACAACCCTAAAAGGTCATAATCTCTGGGATCCAGTTTTACGTGACGGAACGCACACGGCTGACGTCGACTTTGTAAATATGACACCCTCTGCCAAACTTCTTCAACTCCTGAGTTATATGATCTACTGTGGGAAACATCAGACAGAAATCAGTAGCTAAGTAAGAATCTTTGTGAATACCGTCATTAACTGACGCCCCTTTTGGCCAGGAAAGATCTATAATGACCCTTCTCTTATCCGAACCACTCTTCTTCCTGGTCATAAAGGGAGAGAAATGGGCGTCATTTATTGGATGTTTCTGAAAAGGACCCAAAATGGCTCCAAACTTCATTTCCTCTTGCAAGTAGGCATCCACGTGCTGTGGAAATTCCACAGCTGACTTATGATTGCTGGATTCCTTACCAAGATAAGAATTTCTATTAAAGTCTAGTGAAAATCCAAACTCTAGGAGGTGAATTAACTGGGTGTCCCAGTAACCTTGTAGCATTTCCTTCCATGCTGCAATGTTTAATTGGGAAGGTACAGGGATCCTACAGTGCATATAGTTTGGTTGACCACTGGCTTTGACCATGGCATGCATTTTCAATGGTGTTAGACCTTTGGAACTACTCTCAGCCACCACATGTGGCATAATAAAATCTGATACTGGTAAAAAACCGAAATGAAAATCAGTTTGATTTTTCCATGCATCAAAAAACACACTCTTTTTACACAATGCAGATTTCTTAGTGTTCATGAGAATGGAATTTAAAAATTTTTCATCCCCACAAGAAACCCTCACATCAAATACTGGGACACAATCACCTTGTTCTATCAATGTGTTTTTCACACCTGCAACACTGGGTGTTTGTATTTTGTCACACTCATGATTTCCAGTGACACCTTTGACACTAACCGGTGCAACCTGTTTTTTGTGACCCCCAGCTTTTGTACCACTAGTATGGTTTCTATTGACACTATTTTCTGACATTTGACATACCTTTACTTGTGTATACTGATTGTACATATTACCTTCTGGCTTTCTGTGAGAGGCACCACCACCTGGGTTCACATTTCCCTGAGCATTACCTTTTGCCTTGGTCATGAGCATTTTGTCATTGGTCGTGCAGCTTGGCTGCCCCTGGGTTAAATCTCTCTTCTTATTACCTCTGGCCAGGAGGCCTGCTACCTTTTTTGAATGATATTTCGAGTTATTTTCGAGAACATATCTGGTTCTGATTTTAGTTGTGTTGTTATACCTACCCTGGGTGATGCCTCCCACTTCATCCAGTTTTAGTACACTTTTTACTTCAGAATTTCCATTCTGACAGCTTCTAAAAACACAATTTCTCTTACTACTGACACTTTGACTGACTTTTTTGCTGCCCAGTTCTGTGCTTACAGCTGAGCAGCCACTTGTTCGTTTTTTGGGACCTTCTTACTGAAAGCACATTCTTTTTCCGAATGACCCATAATTCGACCCTGGGACAAGCAGTGGGAGCAAATATGCCTATGCACCTTGCCATTGACCTCATGGTCTTTTTGAAAACGACAAACATTGTTCTGGAATGCCTTGCAAAACCAAGGCTTTTTGACATCTTGACTTTTGACCCAATTTGTTTTATAAGATGTGTGTTTTTGGCCATGTGCCCTTCTGATCCTGTCTATCCTGGGCGTATCCAACCACTTAAGGGACCCCCGCTCCATTTCACATAGGAGCACCGCATGTGAAGCTTTGGCACTAGCCCAGGAAAAATCAGTAGCATCCTCCATGAGGTCTGCTAAGTATCGAAGCATGTTATCTTTGTAATTTTGATTGTCTTCTTCCAAAACATTTTTAATGAAACCCTGTACAAATTGTGTCAAACTTAACTGGTCATAAGAAATTCTTTGTTTAGTAGACCCCCCCCCCAATATTTGTTCATGAGGCCAGGATACCTTGTGACTGACTATGACATCAACTGCCCCCCCCCCCTTTTTGATTTTATCTTCTGACCTTGGTCATTACCTTGAAGGTGCTGTGTTCGGGCCAAATTTCTAATTTTTTCATCAATTTTCCTCTGTACCACATTTGACATTCTTATTTCCGAGAGTGTTGGTAAATCAGAATCTTCATCTGATGAATCAGACGAGTACACAGTTTTACATTTACTTTTTGAACAAGAATCTTGCTTTTTACTTAACTTTGAATTGTCCTTCCTGTGTTGTTGTCTGTCACTGCCATCTGTTGCCACTTTCTCTTCTACAGCATCTAGTCGCTTGTTCACTCTTCTCAGCTCCTGTAGAATCTGTAGTTGGACATCCCCTGCACAGCTGCCATCCGCCTTCGGCTGCTCTTCTTGCTCTGAAGCAGATGAGTGCTCAGGGACCATGGTCCCCTTAACTTTAGAGTTCTGTCCCCCAACACTCTGAGCACTCTTACCACCACTTTTCTTCTTGTTCACACTGGCTTTTTGCACTGTCACGTCATGATTTGTATTAACAGGAGAACTGTCCTGGCATGATTCCTCTGATGAATCTTCTGAATCAGTTATTGCTTGGATTTTGCATTTTTACCGGTTGGCGGATAATGCCTCACTTTACAGTTGGTACACCAACCCTTATGCTTTCCCATAGTTAATTGTTCAAATTATATACTGAAAATACATACACCAAGGCGCTGAGAATGCTGTCCACAGTCAAGATCAGATTTAATTTGGCTACACAATAAGCAAGGGTGCAAAGATATAGGTTAGACCGTCCCTTTCTTGTAACCAAATGAAGCCTGAGGTTGCCTCGATGACAGCATAATCAGTGATGTAATGATGCAGCAATCACAGTCCTGTCGCACAACAGAGTCAGTTTTCATCATACAAAAGTCCAGTAGTTAATTCAAATCACATAAAAACAGTACATTAAACAATCCTTGTGTATAATATGTATAAACTAAAAAATGTCTCTGTCTAAAAACCGTTCATAAAAATAATAAAACAATCAGTAAATTCAAATAACACTTCCAGAGCAAAATTTTCAGTCTGTACTCTCTGGTTTCAAAACATAAACTGACTCTTTGCCTCCAAAAACCTGATGCTACAGATGCCTAGCCAATGAAATGTCCCCAATTCAAAGGTTACCCCAGTGACCAGGAATGCCTTCCTGGAACTACAGATGTTAACCCCAGAGGCCCCTTAAGCAGCAGTCCCACTCACCCAGGGTGAGTGACTGACAGGCGTGATGTCCTAGACACCACTGATGAAAATCAGCCCAACTGAGTAGTAAATGTTGGTCTATAATTCTGAAATTTGGCAAGAAAATAGTCTGTAACCTACTGAATCTGACTGCATAGGTTTTAGAATTACATCCAGTATAGCAGTGATTACTGGTGTGGTATAGGGGCCCCAGCAGGCCTGTAATTCGCCTTCTGGGGGGTGCCTTAAGGTTTGCTCATATTTTGACCAATAAGGCAGAAGTGAGGCTGTAAACCATATTTTTGGCGAGAGTGGGCACCACTAAAAGAGAAATAAGTAGTGTATTCATTAAGAAATACATACCAAGCTCAAAATACATGTATTGGGAGTGCATGTAGCGAGGGTACCATCAACTTTAAATTCAGCTCAAAACACCCCTTAAATGGGTTGGATCTGGCTCAAATTTTCACAGGAAACTCAGTTTTCATCATAGGTTTCATCACCCTCCAGTTATTTTTCAAATGCACTGTAACAGCCTCATACAGAGTTGATCTAGGTAAGAGGGACATCAGCTGCTGGACCAGACAGGTGTGTTCGGAGAGCATCTTCTAAATCTTTGCATTTAAAGTCTGCCAACACTCTAAGGTGAGTCTGACCTTGTCTTCATTCAGGTCGAACTGGTAGTCTACGAAGTCAAAGACTTGTTTGGGATCCAGCTCTGACTTTTCCAGGTTTGCCATCCAACCTAATTCATGACACACAGCTACAAGAGTTAGTCTATGCTGGAGTCAGGTTTGGTGGGACTTGCCAGTCATCTAGGTACTGGTGGATTTTTATACCCTTGTGTAAAGCCATTAGTTTGATCTCCTTAACCACCACCGTGAACTCCATGGGTGTTGTGGACAGACCATATGGTAGTGCTTTGAATTGGTAGGATTGACCTTGAACGTTAAAAAAGTACTTCCTTGACTGGGTCTGTATGGGAATGTGGAAGTAGGCGTCCTTGAAGTCTAAGGACGTTACCCACTCCCTATGGGCTGAAGGTAGGTCCTCATAGTTTCTTGTGTTTTCACTTTAAATTTCTCTATATTAAGAAATTTGTTCAGGGTACTGAGGTCCAAGATAGATCTCCACATGTTGGGTTTTTGAACCAAGAAAATTCTGTTGAAGAAACCTAGAGATTTTTTAGTTCTGACTGGTTCTACTGCATTCTTTTGCATAAGCGGAGGTAATGCGCCTATCAGGTAGTTGTTCCTGAGGGCATATACATAGCCACTTATTATTCGAAGTTGGTCAGTTCTGGAAGGGCAGGGTGTAGCCTTCTTGAGAATTCCTATGACCGTGGGGCTGACCCCTAGGGTGGTCCAAGTTCCCAAAATAACTGACTGGTCTATCAGGCTGGAGCACTGGCATCTCACTGTTTATGAACATTGACAGAAACTGATGTGGCAGGTTTCAAGCTGATACTAAACTGGCTGACTGGTCGGGTGCATTAATGAATGGTCTATCTGAAGTACACCAACCTGTGACTGTCTCATGGGTGATACTGGCATTGAGATCTGTTGAAAAGGAAGTCTGGCTGATAGTTGTTGGAAAAGTCTTGGCAATGAACATTGCTTTAAGTCTGGATAACCTCTCTGAATATTTCTCGTCCAGTACCTTGACATCATCAGGAACAGAAAAAAATGGACGACTTGGGAGATTTCTTCTTCATAGATTCTTTTGCAGGGGAGCCTTTCTCTTGTCTGTAGCCACCTTCTGATCACAGAGTGGATTCTGATAGAAGACTGGCTGACCGGTATGGTAGGTTGAGCCACTGGCATGTCACCTGGGCCATCAACTGACAGGCTTGAAGAATTTCTCTGTAACCAATTTCAGTACTTTACCCCCTTGTTTATTTTCTGCCAGCCTGTTTTGCTTGTATTTCTCTGTAACCAATTTATTCAGAGATTCACTGGCTAGTTACCTTGCGTCTGAATGCACATGCGCCAAAGGAAAAAGTTGCCATGACATCACTCTGTGTAGACAGGAAGGAAGTAACATTTTCTACATAGCGAATTCACAGTACCAGACTGGTCCTGCTGGTAGATAACACAGGACCCTTTTTTCTGTCGTTTTGTGGGACCGGGTGTGCCGACCAGTTTAGCAAATTTTACATTTGGTAAGATATATTAACCCAATAAAAATCATATTCATAATTTGCCTAAAATACATCAGGCAAACTGTGTAATAAAGAGATGGCCAAATTTTAGACATTACACAAAATGCCTGGAAATTTTAGGCATTTCATGAGTGAATCAGGCATCTCATGCAATGCCTCAATTTTTTAGGCATTTCATGAAATGCCCGATTACACAGTTTGCCTGTAACACATTTATTTTCAAAAAAGAAAGACTTATGACCTGATTCAAAAAGAAATAATGCACTGGTAGATATGAGCAATAGTTTCAACAGCTCCGAGAAAGCCCAAAATGAACACGGAGGCACTGATTAAGTGCCAGGGTCCTCTTTTAAAATTGCATAAATTTTCTATCCAAATACTTACAACATATTGCACAGTATTGATAAGTTGGGTACTACTTGTGACAAGATACTGCTTGAATAGTATGAAATAGTGTCTAAGGTTTATAGGGAGGACACTATTGTGTATATTTTGGGCTGGGTGATCGTTATTTGCCTTGGTACTGTCCTCTGAATGGATATTCATTTTCTGCTTTTCTTGAACTACTGAAAAGCAAAATTGTTTGTTGAAAGGGTTAATTATCATTGTCCACATGATAAAATATTCTAAGCTACTACGCAGAGATACCTTGCAGGACAGAAAATTCGTTGAAATCGAAATCTCGCACGGTTTTCAAGATATAAGCATTTTTGTGTTTTTCAACTTTTGCGAAAAATTCTAATTTTTTTTAAAATTGGGATGGCTACTCTAAAGAGATACCCTGTGGGTCAAAACTTTCGTTGAAATTGCTCTATCTAGCAGTTTTCGAGATATAAGCACTTTTGTGTTTTGAAATGTTTTTCAAAAAATTTGAAAATTCAAAATGGCCGCCATTTTTGGTGAGACAAAAATTTTTTGAAAAATGTGTTAGTTCTTCTGCAGATGCCCTGCTGGCCAAAAATTTTGTCGAAATCGCTCTATCGCGCAGGGTTTTCAAGATACATGCATTTTTGTGTTTTCCTTATTTGTAAAGATTAATAATTAATCATTCAGCCATTTCTTAACGAATCAATGCCAAAATCTAATGATTTCCAGATTTTAATACAATGAATGTATTTGCCAAGTTTCAGGTGAATAGAAAAAAATCCCTTTCAAGTTATCATCCAGACAAGCTTACCCATCAAAAAAGACATGTTTGGTCATGTGACCACTCTGATTGGTCGAAATGTCACTGCAGCATATTCAAAAAATTTCCACAGGGCTACTGCATACACCTGTCAAATTTGAAAAGAATTCGTTCAACGGTCACAGAGTTATAAGGAAAACAAAAGTGCTAATTTAATAAGTAAATTAAGTTTTTATAAGTTAATACCCTATCCAATGGACAATTGCTTTACCGGTCAGTGCCACCGGTCCCGCCAAACGCCAGAAAAAGACGTCCTGTATATAATACCGGCAGGAAGGGTAGTGTGCATTCACAGAGTGTGCATTTGCTAGGTGGCGCATCGTACTTCCTTCTTGTCTAGACAGCGTGACATCATAGCTTCTTTTTCGTTGTCTAAACATATTAAGACCCCTAGTAAGCTGATAGCGGGGCCGGATGGGTGGGCCTTGCCTGTCCATTGGATAGGGTATTAACTTATAAAAATTTAATTTACATATTAAAACATCCTACCCAATGGACAATTGCTGAATAACTACCGCTTGGAAGGCAGGTAAGCTGCTAGGGACATGTGTGAACTCATAAAAGAACAAAACTGAGAAGGCCGATTTTGACCTAGGGTCAAATGACCCCAAAGGTCAAGGTCGGCTAAGACTAACCAGTTACCCGGAAGTCCAAGGTTGCCCTCCCCCCTTTTCTCAGACCTGCTCTGAGAATAGGAAGAGAGGGTTGAGTTCAGTCCCATAAGAAATAAACTTCCCAAAGGAAGTAAGTCACAGTTTTTGTTGTTTTTTTAAATTATATACAAATGTACAAGGCTATGTACACATATACATATTTACATATATACATATCTCCTCATTTTTGTGGTTGGTGGTGGACCTGTTGGGCAGCCACCACTGGCCCTAAATGAAAAAGCTCTGTATCAGCCCAAGCCACATCCTTTAAATAGAATTGTGTGAAGGTGTTATGGGATTTTCAGTGACAGGCTGACAGAATCTGCTCTAAGGAGAGCCCCGACTGGAATGCCATAGAAGCAGCAAAGGCCCTGACATCATGGGCTTTGACCTGATGCAGTGTGAGGGCCTCCTGGTCAGAGAGCTCATAACAAAGGATCACAGTTTGTTTGATCCATGAGGAGATGTTGGCAGGTGAGATGTCCTTATCAAAACCTTTCTTGAAGGAGACAAAGGCCAACTCCTTGTTCTGCCTAAGATTGGAGGTCCTGTCCAAGTAATACCGAAGGGCTCTGACTGGACACAAGGACCTGTCACCCTTGAGTGACTTATCCAGAGTGGGGGCCAGGGCTGGAATGACCACTGGAGCCACACTATCTGGACCCTCCTTAGCCAGCTGATTCTTGGATAGAAAGCTGGGTGAGGTGTATAAGGACACCTTAGACCAGTCTGACTGGTGTCTGATGTTCTTATGTAGCCTAGCATGGAGATCACTCCTGTGTTTACCAGAACCCAGGGCCAGCATAAAAACAGTCTTGAAGGTCAAGTGTTTTCATGAGGCCTCTTTTAAAGGTTCAAAGGGAGCCTTGGTCAGCTAGTGCAAGACCAGGGACAGGTTCCAGGAGGATATACTCCTCCTGCTCTTGGGCCTGTCTCTATGGAAACTATCCCGGAGACGGGTGAGATTCTCATCTTTGCTGACATTAATGGTAGAGTTGCCCGACTTGTCAGCAATGGCTGATCTGTACCCATCAATGGTACCAGGTTGTAACTTCCTGTCCTGAAACAAGTGCAACAGGAAGTCAGCTATGGCTTTTAGAGGTGGTACCCTGAAGTCCACCTGATTGCTGAGGCACCACTTTGTAAAAATGGTCCACTTTGCCTCATAGACGGATCTGGTTGATCCTCTTTGAGGAGCATCAATTCCTGCTGCCACTGCCTCAGAGAAGCCCTGCTCCTTGATTGCTGTGAATCTAGGAGCCAGGCATGTAGAAATAAAATAAGATGGATGAATTCGCAGTAAACTTAAAAAAACGTCTCTTGTTGAAAACATGTCCGCACACTCCACGCGCCAAACGAAAAAGATGCTATGACGTCACGCTGTCTAGACAGGAAGGAAGTACGATGCGCCACGTAGCGAATGCACACTCTGTGACCGCTCCTGCTGGTATTATATTTCTGGCGTTTGGCGGGACCGGTCTGCGACGACCGGTAAAGCAACTGTCCATTGGATAGGATGTATTAACGCAATAAAATGTGGAGCTTGATTTCCTCCTATATATACACAAGCGTCCCTTGCGGGATGCTTAATTATGTGAGTTGGTGGAGGTAGACATTCTCTGAATGCTTTTGATTTCTCTTTCTTTTAAAAGTGCCCTCCAGGGAAATATTTAAGTGTCAATGGAAACAGGTCAATGGGTTCAAGTTTTCATCATTATAAAATAAAGAAGGAAAAAGATAAGTCTCCAAAATACATGATTTATTTCCATGTTTTTGCAGTTGTTGCATCAATCATTCATTTTCATTAGATCATAGGGATGGGCCAGTACAATAAGATATGCAATATTTACTGAAATACCACAATAAAGTATTACAACCAGCATTTTGATTACTGGAAAAACCTAAAACATTGGTAAGACGCAATAACTCAGGATAAATTATATTCAAAATATCTGTTTGTACATTTTTAGGTATTTTTGACAATACTAGCAAACCACTTTTTTTCTGCATTTTACAATTGTAAAGGCTTTACATTGGACATCTGTTTGCTACCAACCCTTCCCCAATAGATTACAATAATTGGGTAGACTTAACAGGAAATTTACAAAACCATGTGTATATGCTGCATGCTATATTAAATTAAAAAAATAATAATAAAAAGAAATTACACTAGAGCCTCAATTACAAAATCTTTAAAATTACACTAGAGCCTCAATTACAAAATCTTTAAACAAAGATCAAACAGAAATTCAATATAGTTTTCAATGTCTATGGTTATTCATGGACTAACACAGAGAATCACTGTATAAAATTCTTTACTTACAAGATGTTTCAAGGACTAGCTTTAAGTCATCAGTATACAGAACAATTCACATATGGTATGACATGAACACAATCAAAAATCTCTTGGGGCATGTTGTTTTGAGAAAGCAAGCTTTCACTAGGAAAAATACTGAAATCAAGACATAATTCTTTCAGAAGATAAGTTTCTTAGAAGAAACGGTTAATAAATTTTGTTAGGAGACGGTTAATTACTTAAAATGTCAAATGTAGTAAACTATGGATACATACATCTGGTGCACATCCATTTAAGGTATTAGTCTAATTAGTTTCAAGGTACAACAAATTCCTTACATGGATATGTTTTTAGAAAAACAAACTGTCACAGAAACCACAAGAAATTTTACAAAACAGTGTTTTCCTGTTCATGTGTACATACAGTAAGAAATCTAAAATTCGCCAGGAATCTAAACTTCGCCACCTCTATAACCTTAGTTAATTGTAGGAAAAAAATGATATTTTGTCTTAAAATTGGCAGTTTTCAGTTCAAAAAGCCTAGATTTACTATACCTTCAACAAATCTCACCTCATTTCATTTATTTTATTAGTATTTCAACGTGTGGCGAATTTCAGATATGTGGCGAATTTTGGATTTCTTACTCTGCATATAATGTGGTGTGTAAGTGCACAAGAGAACAAGGAAAAAATAGTTTCCAAGAGAGATTACTTTACTGAAATTCTTTCTCTCAAGAGAATGGTCCATTAATGGATGTACACAAAGTCCACTGTATTTTGACAATATCTGGGGTTGTAAGGAATCTGCTGTACTACTAGTTACTGAAACACAGTACCCACCATGGACACCCTATAACACAAAGTAACACAAAGTAAAACTCAATCGATTCAACAAATGGTTTGATATTGTCTCAAAAAAGACATATTTGACCAGAATTTACAAGAACTTAACATACAGGGCTTTCTAGTTGGTACATTGTTTATTGTTAATGTTTGAAATAAAGCCTACATCTGAAGAAAGAGTACAGCTTTATCTCGCATTTTTGCTATTTTTGATGAAAAACTTTCATGTTTTTATTTGGTAAAGTTCACTCTCTGTTAGAGGTGGGGGATAGGCTAGAGGCTGTTTTTGATATCCCAGATTCAGACTATAGTTAGACCGATTAATCTGTCTCTCAGCCAATTTTTAAAAGATGGATGTATTGGCGAAAGACAGATGGCACAAGTATGCAAAAAACATAAACGTCCTGAAGGGCAACAAATGGCACACATCCTGACATTAAACATGTACTAGGCTACCAAATTGAGTATCAAGGATGTGCCCCGCATTAAAAGAAATAAACTTTTTGCATAGTTAATGGATATATTTACCAAAATTTATTTCACTTACAAAATTTCACCATTGTTTATACAAACAGGAAGTGCAGAAAAAGTGTCTATATTACTGCAAACACAAAAAATTGTGTTCCTGCATCTAAATGCTTTTTACTGTTAATACATTTAAGTGGATATTTTAAAGTTTAAAGTAACAGTAATTTTCAGATATTGAAGTTTTCTGTGTGGCGAGGAACTCTGTCCCAAATGCCATCCATCAGTTTTGAAAAGGCATATTTTGGAACAGAAAACTCGGTCTAGACTATAGTAGACAATCTAAGCCTCTCGATATTGGCTGATATTGAAATATTTTTGCATTCAATATCCATATACACAAAGCCAAATAATTTACCCACTAGGGCTTTCCCCCACATTAAATTTAACCTATTGCCATGAATTTCACACAGCTTCAGGTTTATCAAGTTTGGAAATAAATCCTTTGGACCATCGAACTAAATAACAATGGCTGAAACAAGAATTACAAAGATTCAATATCAATTTTTGAGGCATTTAGTTACACGAATTACATTGATTCATTACATCAGCTTCATTTTGCTCAAAACAAGAAAATCAAATACATCTGACCTTTACAAATCATCAATACAGTAACAGGTACATATACTGAATGTCACAGAATTCTGTTTTCACAGTGATTATGGTCAATGCCAGCATGGTGGACATCCCTGTCTAATGTTGAAATTGAAATATGAATCTCGGGCTCTTGTTTAGCATTACATGTTAATCACTCTTGCAATTCTGTTCCACAAATAAATTCTAATTCTAATAGTACTTTTATAGCGCTTAATCTTTATATTAAGTCAAAAACTGCAATAAAGAGCACCAAATTATGTATAGGAAAAAGACTGCTGTAAAAGCTTCATAAAACATCTTTTTGTATGAATAAATGCGATTCAATTAAGTGTTGATAATTACCACCATTTTAAGAATACTGCCCAGTGCATTCGAAACAATATGACAAGGGACCCAATAAGAACAAATATTTAAATCCTGAAAGCTATATGGCATATTTTTAAATACTGACAATCATTACCGTGAAAATGTGAGATCAATCTAGGCTGTCTGAAGAAAACGAAACCTGCAACTTGCTATAGAAAATTGTAAATGTACTACTGACCACAAGAGCAAAGCAAGAAGTAACAATCTTGCCTATATTTTTCACCAGTGGATACAAACAAGACAGTTTATGCAGAATTTTTTATCTCAGAGTCTAAGTTCTGGTGTCAAAATAAAGCCCAAGAACTTTGTTACTGTACTGAAAGGTAACCTAGAATTGTCAATAAAGTACACGTTGGACTAACCACGTACATACATGTATGTTAATGTTTATTTTACTTTAAAATTTAGACTATTTCATCTACATCTTGAACAAAATCTAATTTACTTGTTCTGTTCTTTATTTTTAGATAAAATATGGCCAGAAACTGCACAGATAGCTTTGACACTTTGTGTGCACTTGGTCGTTATAATGAAACCCAGTGACGGGTTCAGTCCGTTAAAATATCAAACTAGCTTATGAGAAACCTCTATGACATTCTGTACTAAGTGAAATGTTCTGTGGAAAATGGTATTTCACTTTCAAATAAATGCACCTTTGCAACTAAAACGTGAGTGATTATTTCTCATTCATTAGATTAGATTAGCAGATGCATATCGAGTGCTTAGGGTAACAATATGTACATGAGGCTATTACACTCACAAAGGCTTTTTACACAGCACAGTATGACTCTGTTCATAGGTTTCCTATTACAAAAGATTTCTCATACAGCCAAGTCTTGTTAAGGCTGATATCAAGGTACCAGAAATAACAAGAACCCCAGCCAACCAGGAAAATTTCAACAGGAAAACCTCTCTAAGGAAATAATATTTACATCCACTTAAAGCCGATTCTTCTTCAACAGAAATTTGCACAAAAGGATTCAACTGTATAGCAGCTTCACCACATGTGGCATACTGTTATCACAAGCCTCTACTTATTTCTAAATTAGACTTGTACAAACTACCACAGAACTAAAATAAAACATTCAAAAATTCAAAATATTCTTTACAAGACTGTCTTTTGATCCTCACATACAAGGCAGTGTGATTCGGCATATGAAAGAGTATCCTCATTGTCAAAAAACCAGGTTTTTGAAATGGAATGGATCACTGCATTGTGGGAAGGAATTCAAAACATTCTATGTCACTAGTAGTCTCTCAGTCTAAAGTATTCATCACACGTCACTTCGCCACAGTTTTATGGTTCTGTCGTTTTCTAAGGCTGCAGAAGCGATGATATTTTCTGTGGGATGACAGGCACAGCATAGCACCACATCTGTAAATATTGTATGTAAAATCATACAATATCTGTAAAGTTACACAACATCTGTGAATATTATTAAGGATGGGTCGGTATAAAAAATATGTATGTTACAGTAAATATGCGAAATTAGTAAATACGCGTATTTACTGAAATTTTCCATAAATATGCGTATTTACTGATTTGGTCAGTAAATATGCGTATTCCCTAAAAATTTCAGTAAATACGCGTATTTACTGTTTTTTTTTGGTCCAGTAAATATGCGTATTTACTAAAATCATAATGAAGACTTTAAATCTTTAATAGTTGGGTGTTATCTGCTATGTCTTCATATTAACAGTTATTTAAAACTTTAAATGGCTTTGTCATATTCAAAGTTTGATACATGTTTACCATAGAAATCGTAAAAAAAGCTAGCTTTTTTCACAATTTCTACGATGTTTACAATCCAGCACTGGGATTACTATTTTACATCACTTTATAATTTCAAGCAGTTGCATGTGTAATACAAATATGTGATAAAAAATTGTATTTTTTTTTCATTTAAAATAAATTGAAATGTAATTCAACAAGTTTATAAATTTAAATATCCAAATATTTGTCAAATTATGACACTTTATGTATGAGGAAGAACAAGCAAGGTAAAAAGATTAACATATATTTATTGTTTAAATACTGAACTTCAATGTAGGTCACCAATGAAATGTAGCTCTCTACAATTAGGGTTGAATAAAATCTCTTGTTAATGTTGTCCCTTTAATCAAGGAAGCCACATCATAACCACAGATGCCTTAAAAGGGATTAAGTCCCTCTGAAAGACATTACTTTAATCCAATTAGGGGTTAGCTGGCCTTTTTAATGTTTGTAACAACTATCCTTTGATCAAGTAGCAAGTACCTACATTAAAGTCCTATATCTACCTGAAAATGGCAAAACATTAAGCCTTGATTGAAATAAAACTAGACCTATGCATCGGAGAACCGATGCAAATCTGTATCCACCGGAAAGACAACTCACCAAAGCCAGTGAACCATCGTTTGACCTTGAAGGAGGGGCCAAAGGTCAAATCTGACATCAGAAGATTCCCAGCCCACAATATCCTGCAAGTTGGTTTCACATTGCAAACCTCTAGGATCAATAATAAACGAGTTATTAATCCTTTTAAGTTTGGCTCTCCTCGTTTGACCTTGAAGGAGGAGCTCAAGGTCAAATCTGACCACATCAGAAGATTCCCAGCCCATGATTTCCTATAAGATGGTTTCACATTGCAAACCTCTGGGACCAATAATAAGCAAGTTATAAGCACTTTTAAGTTTGGCTATCCTCGTGTGACCTTGAAGGAGGGGCCCAAGGTCAAATCCGACCACACCAGAAGATTCCCAGTTCATGATTTCCTATAGGTTGGTTTACCATCCCAAGTGTCTTGGGCCAATAATAAGCGAGTTATAAGCACTTTTAACTTTGGCTATCCTCGTTTGACCTTGGAGGAGGGGCCTAAGGTCAAATCCGACCACACCAGAGGATTCCCAGCCCATGATTTCCTATAGGTTGGTTTACCATCACAAACCTCTAGGACCAATAATAAGCGAGTTATAAGCACTTTTAAGTTTGTCTATCCTCGTTTGACCTTGAAGGAGGGGTCAAAGGTCAAATATGACATCAAAAGATTCCCAGCCCATGATTTCCTATAAGTTGCTTTACCATCCCAAACCTCTAGGACCAATAATAAGCGAGTTATAAGCACTTTTAAGTTTGGCTGTCCTCATTTGACCTTGAAGAAGGGGCCCAAGGTCAAATCTGACCACATCAAAAGATTCCCAGCCCATGATTTCCTATAGGTTGGTTTACCATCCCAAACCTCTAGGACCAATAATAAGCGAGTTATAAGCACTTTTAAGTTTGGCTATCCTCGCTTGACCTTGAAGGAGGGGTCCAAGGTCAAATCTGACCACACCAGAAGATTCGCAGCACATGATTTCCTATAGGTTGGTTTCACATTGCAAACCTCTAGGACCAATAATAAGGTAGATATAACAACTTTTAAAGTCCACTATGTGGGTTACTTGGGCACTCCGTGGATGACCTTGAATTAAGAGCTTCAAGGTCAAATGTCTGCAAGGTTGTAGAGGACATATGTATCTGTTATACATATCACCTATGAAGACATTCAACCTTCTACCTATGAGAAACAGCCAGTAGAAAAATGTATATAATTTTCAAAGAAATGCCCGCGGCGGCCATCTTGTTTTTCAGAATGAGGCTAATTTCCTTCCCAGAGAAGCTTACCCCCCAATGAAGATATCCTGCAAATTTGGTGAACCTAGCTGATGTAATTTTCCTCTTAGAGCATTAACGCCAAAAATCTCTCTACGCGCGGCGGCGGCGTAGTGAACGCTAAACCAAAGTATCCACCAGATACCTCCGGTGGATACAATAAAGAAACCACTTACTGATAATCTCTGACAGATTCTTAAAGAATACATGTGGATATGTTTGGGTGTAAATCATTATGTCTTAAATGATAAAACAAAGTTTCTGTTGAATGAAAATATAGTTAAAATATGTTAAAATTTTGAAACTCAAATTTGAATTAATTTCTCAAACTTTTATTTACTGCCAATAAAAACACTTTTTATGTATCGGTCACATAAAAATGGTGAAAAGTTAATTGATCTTTAATTATTTTTAGGGATGTCATAGGTCCTTTGTAGCTGTGGGATTAAAAATAATATAAGCTTAAATGAAATATTTACTGAAAGCACATACCCAAATTTTGTAAACATAAATATTTAAAATTCTAGTGTTATTTTTTGACATAAAATATTACATGTAATGTATTGCTAAGTATATTGTAATAGTCAATATATGTTTTGGTTCACACTTTAATATTATATATTCACAGCCAGTAAACATCAAAGTTTCATTTCACACATTTACTGAAAGTCAAACCAGTAAACTTGTGAAATAAACACAGGTCATAAATCAGTAAATACGAGTATTTACTGAAAATTTTAGGGAATACACGTATTTACTGACCAAATCAGTAAATACGCGTATTTACTGATTTCACATATTTACTGTAACATGTACATTGGGAAGTCGCCAATGCAAAACCGTACCGAGTCCGGGACTCTGCGTTTTAGTACATCTAAAAAAACATGGACATTTCCCCTTCACGACATTGCAATAAAAGTGGCCAAATGCACAAACTATGAGATAAAATCTTATAATTTCTTCAGATTTCTTGTTTGTTCCCAATATTTTAAGTTTTCCTTCAGTTATATGAGCTGACAAGCAAGATTGAGGTTATAAATTCTCGTAACCAAAACATGGCAGTTCTGCACAACGTAATCACAGCTAGTACTGTGTGAATTCTGCAAATGCCTGAAAATTGGGGATAAAAGCTTCTAATTTCTTCAGATTTGGGGTATGTTTCTAATATTTTAACTCTTACTTCCATTATATGTGCTGACAAGCAAAGTGGAGGCTGTAAAATCTCATCATAGTATTTCAGTAAAATGCTCTCGATACCCAGATACCGGCCTACCGACCCATCCGTAAATATTATACATCTGTAAATATTGCACATCTTAAAACACCCAGGTATATCATAAAACATATATTAATTTGAGTAGCACACAGCATCAAGAAACATCACATATACATGATATCTGTGAAGAATAACTCATAATATTTGCTTATGTTTGATAGGTTTTTAAAGATTGACTACAATATATGATAAAATATCCGCAAATATCATAAATCTTTAATATCACACATCTGTAGCATTATCGTGGAAAGTCTGTCAATAATGTGCATCAGTTACAAGGACAGACCCTCTGTATGTTTCTTGAATTTACACCTCCCTATGTGTTTTGTTGATAACTTGTAAATAGGAACCCATGAACCACCGGATTCATGCACTTCCTCCATTTCCTTATATTCATGACATACATTGCTTGTTTGAACAAGGGCCAACCTGTTGTACAAATCTATACCTGTATGTCCTTGTAGTTTTTGTACAATTTCTTTAGTTTGGAGATTCCATATAAACACCATATTGTCTTCAGAGCCAGAAACAATCCACTGAAATGAAAAACATACAAACCATCACAAGTCATATCTGTAGGTTGTTTCGTTTTTTTTTAAAAACAGCCAGAGTGATATTGGGAGAGACTTTTGGAATTTCCAAGATACTGTCAACTGGATTTGAATCTGTAACTAATACACCAATTTGAAAACCACTAGGATAGTGATGTTTCTCTTATACTATATAAATTTTGTACAGCTTTCTAATGGATGTAAGGTCTGCTCCTGCACTATCGTCATTCAGGAGTAGGCCCAAGGCTAAATTGTTCCATAAAATATATCCTCCATAGCATTTTCTCCTCTGGATGTGCAAACGCTTCTTTTCTCGTTGACCTTTTTACCAGCCCTAGACTTATGTCGTTGCTTCACCCTTGTAATGTGCCTTAAAATTTGATGTATTTCCAAATTAAGCACTTAAAAAGTTTGTACAAAAAAAGTGAATAAATACAAAAATGAACTGGAAGAACATTTCATTAATTTTCAAATTTTAAGAAATTTAGCAGAATTAATTTTCACTCATGACCAGTTTTTAAAACTTATTAAACCAGTGGGTCACAGTAGTAAATGAGATTCTATGCTTTCTGTTTTGGAAACGTCGGCACTTAATTGTAAACTAATATTTTCAGATCATTTAAAGTTTGTAAATTAAAGGCAATGAAATAAGAAAATCACTTTACTGAAATAGCTAGGACTAGACGCAGCTTGTAATAGTATGAGCTTCACCAACCTTTCCTCCTGTGACTGAAAAGTTGGCAAAAATGCAGTATTTTCCATTCTCGTGACCAGTGTAAGTCTTCAAACACTAAAAATAAATGTACATGAAATGTTCATTAGTGTTTGAAAATATCAGCAATAATTCAATACAAAACTGATGACACTGGTATCTCAGTATCGAGACAATTTCAGTGAAATATCATGACAAAACTTTACAGCAACCATCTCGGGGGCCATGGTGGCAGAGTGGTAACACTCTCGCCTCCCACATCTGAGGCCGGGGTTCGGTTCCCGGCACGGCCTCAAAGTGGGAAAGCTGGTAGTTACTTAACGTTGGTCGGCAGTTTACAGTACAGAACCCTGACGAACTGTATGTACTGGTTTCCTCTGCCCGTCGTGATATGACCTGTACAGTGTTGAAAGCGACGTAAAACCCCAAATAAATAAAATACAGCCATCTCGATTGACAGCACATTTAAATGTAGGAAAATTTAAAGTATTATACAGCATAAATCTCCAGAAATTAAACACTTTTTCCCATATTTTAGTGTTGAAAATGGTAAACTGGAAACCTATTTGCCGACCAAAAGACACTGATCCGGTTACATTCTGTTTTCTTCTTATCAAACCGGTTTCCTCACATATTCATTATTTGAACATAATTTTAGCAAAATATTCAACAGCAACACATATTTCACAGCATTTTATAATATTCTATTAATATATCAGACGTTTTGTACTCAGAAACAAAAACGATTCTGTTTGAAAGTCGAGTCAAAAAATGTGAACCAGGTCTTCAAAAACAACTAAAAATAGACATAAAATCTCTGACAAAATTTGATTTTTATTTTAATGTATGAATATATTTATATATTTTTCTAATACAAGGTGATTCCGTTTCCATTTTATACATTTTTTTCATTTTTTATACTTGAGGCATTTGCAAAGTTTAAATGTGTGTGTAACAATGTTTTGATACGGTGGCAATTTAATATAACATATTTCGAAGACGCCTCAAATCTCGCAATTATCAAACGCATCCGATTTGTTGCTGAATTTCTGCTTTCGGTATCCAGTTCTAAAATTCGTATTCAACCACAACATTTAGATATTTGCAATTTCTCTGAACAAAATGGTAATGGTTTGTTTTCACAAATTTCACTTCTTGTTACTCGCAAAATACACCTGTCCTTATTTACGTTTCTGTATCCGCATCTGTAATTGTCGACAACTGTGATACCCTGGATGTTTAGGTATCAAACAGTGAACTATTGTCAGCATCCACAAAATAACTAACTCAACCCTTTTTCTGCGGATGTGGACGGAAGTTCACTGTGTTATACCAAAATATCTAGGGTATTTCAGATGCGGATAAGGACGCAGATGCGGGTACAGACGCAGTTAAGGACAGGTGTATTTCTGGCCTTAGTGGGCCTATTTTGCACTGGGGATAGGTAAGAAAACAACTTTTTTTAGGCTGGAATCGGAATAGGTATTTGCACTGATACGATACTGAAATGAAATATATGTTATTGAGCCATCCTTAGTTCAAAAATGCTGGTAAAACTGAATATGAGAAAAGAATCAATAAAAAGTGACAGGACTTTATTCCACAATGTGAAAAGGAATCTGTAATATCAACAGTTTTATCGCTCTGGTTTTATTCTGACAGACAAGCATCAAATATTTGTTTTCAAACCCTTTACAGAACTGTTGTCACTGCTTCTCATTTTTGCATTTGGGACAAACTTTGAGAGAAATCAGGTATTCTAACATTACACTTTTAAAAGCTTCACTAACCTTCCCTTTACTGTAATCCCATAACTTTAAGGTACTACAAATAGAAGAAAACATATCAACATTCAGACGATATAAAGGGTACATATTTTACAATTACATCTAACACTTTATATCATTTTTAAAGACTGCAATAACTGTTGCTAGTTAAGGTGATCAAATTTCAATATTAATCCTCTATAATATAAAACATCCAACATGTCATATCAACTGCTACCAATTAAGTACCAACATGCATTTTTACTTTTATCATTTCAAATTTCCGACTGGGACCACAGAACAAAGAAATAGAACACCACAATATTTACTCACAATTCAACATTTTAAACCAACACAACTAAAAGAAAGAGCAATATATATCTGTGGTGAGCAGATACAACTTACTTATCGAGCGTAGCTGCCAGAATGTATTTTCCATTTGGTGAAAACTTCACAAATGATACTGGAGGGTTGTCGTCATCTGAAAAAAGAAACCAAGATTTTTGTAAAATGATGCCTTCAACAAGCAGAAAGGTGGCACAAAGATATGTATACTAGATGTATACTAGTTGGTGTTAGGTAAGTTCTCAACTTACAGTCTAACCCACTTATCCCAATCTCGGAAATATCAACTTCCTGTTTATCTCGAGGTTCCACCCTCAGTCCCAACTCATTTAAACTAAAATATATAAGAAAATTAAAGGTTATTTCGATGTGAAATGCTAGTATTTGCGTTTATATCGAGGCTATTTGCCATTATACACACCATGTTTTCTTTATATTTAGTCCGGTGGAAAGTGTTGATTGTAAGAAAAACAAACAAACGCATCTGGCGTGTGTTACAAAAGGCAATTTACCCAGTAAAGCTGAAAGTCAAACAATAATATGACCATCTCTGAAGATTACATCTACCATGCAGCAATACTTTGAATGAGAAGCCAATTTGTTTTTTTTTTCCTCCCAATTTCTCTCCGTACTGTAACTTATTTACATAGAGATTATACGAGAGATTAAAGGTATTTACTAGTTCATTTACTATATACCCCACGGACATTGCTTAAAACAACATCTTCCAGCTATTTGGCTAATATCATTCATTATCACCCATACACTCGGTAGTTGTTTTGAAAAGTTTAGTTTCTCAAAGGCTGGAATGGTTATTTCGACTTTTGGATAAGTCAAGGTTATTGGAATGGTCCCATAAAATTCGAGATAATGAGGTTAGACTGTATTTATAAAGCTCTGTTGTAACAACACTCTGTACATTATAATTTGATCTGTGATTTCTGTGGGACTTATCAGGGTCATTCAACCCTCCACTCAGTTTGACTATCTGACTACCTTATGTCAATGTATACTAGCTGGTTAGGACTTTAAATCATGGAGCATGAACAAACCACTAAGCAGATGCATCAATAACAGTGTCAAATTGACTAGAGCTAGCTACGGGTGTGATAAAATGTTACACAATGTCAGGTTATCAATATTTGAATCTTAATTAATAAAGCTGCTTGAGTTTTACACCAGTGGAAAGAAAAAGTTTAATATCAATTTGCAATTACATATACTTTCGGGATAAAGTCACATATATAAAGTCACACGTATATAGCAACTTGTCCAAGGGCATCATTTCCATTACCTGGACAAGGATCAATCCCCAGACCAAACAATCTGATATCCAATAGTCTAATCACAAACACTATGCAACAAATACTTAATTAGCTGTAAAAATCTGCAATTGGTAAACTATCTTACACAACTCCCCTTATTCACAAGGCATCAATTGGCTCAGGTTCTGTCATCCAGTAATTTTGTCTAAACACCGACTTCAATTGCAATTGTTATGTTCTCCAACACGGCCTATATGCTCATTTTTTAAAGATTCTTCATTCCTTCTACGCACATTGAATAGAGACTTTGGTTACATTGATCCTGCTTTAGTTTTACCTATTAATGTCTTCAGACACTGTCCTGACGCCGTGTCCCATATTCTGCACAGACCGTCGTAGCTACTTGACACTATCAGAGAACCGTCTCTGTTAAAATGCACCTGTTCAATAAAAGAGCAACAGGCATGCAAGTAATTATAATGTTGTTGATAAGCTTGTTTAGCTCAGAAAGTTTCAGTGTAGGCAAAAACCAGTGCACAAAAGTTTGTCAGAATTAATACACTGAAAGCTACAGAATTTCATTTATTGCCGCACAACATTGAGGTTTTTATGCTACTTTCAACAGCTCAGGTCACATGACCCTCAGTGAACCCCACATGTTGCCATGACATGGACGCGGGACCACAGGGGGGACACCAGTGATTAAATGTCAAACCTGAGACTGGAAATGTTGGAAGCAATTCTCGACTGTCAAGTAATTAGGAGTGCCTATCTGCCACTGTGGCCTAGTGGGTAACACACTCACCTAGCAACACACAAGATGTGGGTTCAAACCCACGAACAGGCATATAGAAACATAGTGGCTCGGATGACCAAAGTGGCGGTCCTCTGTGACTGTCACCGAGTCCTGTGCCCAGTGGCAGGTTAAAGAACCTCAAATGGTCATCCTTGAGCCTCTGTCTTTCAGTAAGGGGAATGTCAGTAACTTGAGCATTGGGCTGTACTTGTGCAGTTGGATAGGTCACATAGATCTTTGAGTCCTATAGTACATGGAGATATTGTGCTGAGTATAAATACGCAATACAATACAGTGGAAATTGGGACAAGTCAAACTCCAAAGAACAACAAAAAACACTTGATTTTTCATCTGACCTCAGCCAATCAGATGCTTTGAGACTTTTAGTTATTTTTATTTAACCTGACTTCAACCAATGAGATGCCCTGACACACTGTTGCTATGACTCACCGCGGTGACTGGGTCAGAATGAGCTGGTAATGTTTTCAAGCACTTGCCACTCTTCACATCCCAGATGCGAACACTTTCATCAAACTGCAAATATAATAAGCAGGGTTCTGTCACACAACTTGAGTGGTAACAGGAGTAGAGAACTATTAAACATAGTTTTCAAATGTGGAAAAACAAAAGGTCCTTGGAGAACACAGAAAATAGAATATACTTTGATTGGCCTGACTTTGCTGGAATGATCCCAAATAGGTAACAACAGGCTGAGCATGTCAATTGCTTGATCCTCCACACGAGGACACAGATTCACAAAGGGAGATTACTATCTTGTGAGGGCAATATTCAGCTCTTCCAGTTTAATATACGACTTTGTCAAACAACACAAGCGATACATAATAAAAACACAGTTTCACACGAAGCAATCTAGCAAAAGTCATTCAACAGTTAATTTAGTTACAATCAAGGTAGAAACTAGTAAAATTTCATTCACAACAACCATATTTTCCGGATTAGTTCACTTATATTTTAATTGTTTTCTCCCTTCAAATCATACAAATATTAAGAAAGATTCTTTTTCAAAAATTAAAAAATCTACATCAGGCACAAATATTACAACTCATAAAACCTAATGCACATGACACAAGATATTTTACATTTCTCATATCAGTACAATTAAAATTAAATACATACTATTAGAAATGCTCATACCCCACAGCTTGGGGGAATCAGCAAATGTATATAAAGACAAAGTAGCAAAACCAAGAAATTTAATTGCAAGATTACTAGTGTTGGTATCGAATAATAATATGCATATCGCTATCAAACCATATTTTTGCCTTCCGTATCGATCGATATTGAAATATCGGGGCATGAGATGCTTTCCTTTGGGAGACCTTCCAAACTCTTTTGCGAGGTTTAGTATTTCCCGAAACGTAAACAAATATGGCGTTTCCGCTTTAGCGGTAAGTGAAAGTTGAAACCATATGAAAAAATAATATGAAAACCAATGTATTCTTCAAATATTGTCCTTTATTTGAATGAAAAACCCCATATTTGTACCTGTTAAGTAGTATATTTCGATATTGATATGGCACTCTACATTATTGATATCGGCAAACTTAGCGTGAATCGATAAATATTTCAATATCGATAAACAATACCAGTACTAAAGATTACAGCTACATTAATTTGTAAACTAAAAGTTATGAAGCTGTAAAATTTAATAACTGATTTATTTTAACTGAAGTATATGCATTAATAGTGATAGCACAATAAGGTAAAGTACACAGTTGTATCAATCCATATATCTTTGTGATGGGAGAAATATGTCTCAAATACAATAGGAGAAAATATTCTGGCTGACCAAAGGTCAAAAGGCAAACCAAGGTTACACTATAATGTTCAACACCTACACCTTCCAACCAATGTCCCAACAAAGTATCAACTTCCTACACCTTCTTGTTTTCAAGACATAGCCTGGGCAAAATTTTGAAGATCAAGGTGACTACAAGAAGGTCAAATCAAGGTCCCATCTTGACATTGTACACTATATTCCCAAGCAATGTCCCTACCAGGCATCAACTTGGCTGTGGGATAAAAATCAAGGAGTATCTTAACACAGATATTTAGTTGATTTACTTGGTGACAGTTGTGAATGTGACATGTACAAATTAAAGTAGATGGTGCCAACATCAGCTTTATCAGTCACATAGTTTGACAGCTATAGGCCTTAGAAGTGGCAAAAACTGTATAAATTGGGTCTCTATGAGCATTTTAGAGACCTTAAGGTGACTTTAAAATTAAATTTACAGACTTCAAATTTTCCACAGATACAGTTTGAGGCTTGTCAGACTTACCATTTCCCAGTTACATGGCAATATATGTGAAAAATATCGAAAAAAATTGTCTGGGCCCCATACACAATTTTAACCTCAACATAACATCTTGATTTTTGGTATATGTAAGAATATTTCCAAGTTATTGGCCAAAACATGTGAAAAATATCGAAAAAAACTGTCTAAGCAGGGTCTTTCTGGGCCTCAGACACAATTTTAACGTCAACATCAAGTCTTGATTTTTGGCATATATAAGAATATGTTAAGATTTGAACCAAATGAACTACATAGTTTCGGACCTAGAGGGCATTAAGTAGCAAAACGGCTAATTTCTGTAAGGTGGTCAAAACCTTAAGGTGGTCATAACTTCCCTATTATTGGAAGTTTAAGGTCACCTCAAAATAGGGTTCCTCTCCTGGCCCAAATACACGTGTGTGCCATGGATGAATAAAATCAGTAAAAGCATTTTTGAGTTATCTCACATAAAATCAAACATATGGCAGCAGCTGCCCAATGGAGGTGAAACCAGCATATCCTCGACTTTCGTCTGGGAATATAATTATTAAAATCAAGAATCAGTCAGCATACTTACTGAACCAGACACAATGAGATTTGACTGTGGGTTGAAGTTACAACAAAACACGTAATTACTGTGACCTTTGAGTGTCTTCAGACATTTACCCTGAAAAGACAAAGATATGAAAAAGGTTTAAAAATAAAGAAGAACTATATAATGGTCCAGAATAATACAGCAGATAACTCACAAGCCCACTTTGGTTTATCAATACATGTTAGTGATTAGACAGGTTCTGAAAAATCAAAAAAAAGTTTTGGGGCTTTGAAATCAAATGAAATTCGGGATTTTGTACACTTGCTAGTAATATGGTGAAAATTAACCTCAACCATACATGGGATATAATTTAGAACAGGAACGTCTTTTTGTTGAGAGGAAACTACCATGTTTTGATTTCATGAGGTTCACTTCCTGTCAATGGCCTATTTGACTGGGAGTTTACTAAAACACATCATTTTTTGGAATCCCATAATGGGAACAGATCTGCAGACTCCCCATTTGCACATTTTCGGTACCAACCTATCCCTAGTTTTACCCAATTATTTTAACTGAAAACTCTATCTAAATATTTATAACATATGTAAAGTTGTACATTCAATTTATATCTATACAGTAGATCAATTAATGCCCTTGCTACTTACTCACACTTGTTAGCTTTACAAATATTTCAGTGGGTTGGAAATAAATATTTTAGCATTTTTTTTTCAATTTCTTCCAGTTTTTTCCACTAGTAAACTCCCAAAAAAAATCTCTGACTGTATATTGTCATTCAAGTAGCTTGGACTTCTAGGGGTATATATGTTATTTCCATCAGAGGGATTTAGTTTATTACAGGGTTTAACTTTCAGCTGCTTGGTTTATTGTTTCAAGATGCACATTACTCACACTGGAAATGTCCCATATTTTGAGGGTTTTGTCATCTGAAGCACTGACCAATAATCTGCTGTCCGTTGACCAGGCCACGTCAGAGATGCCCTGAAAGTAATAGTCAATGGGAGATACAAAATTACACTGATTATTAATGGAAAATATTCCACATAATGTAGTGTTGACACAAGATTTTCTTGAATATCTTTCACAAATTCAGATTTTGGGGTTTTATAGAAAGCAGCCCCATTTGTCACTTTTAGCATGTCTTAGAAAGTTACAAAGAGTTCCTGTAGAAGTGGAAAACAAAAGTGGAGAAAAGCAGAGCAAGCTAGTTGGTCAAGATCCTGCACTGCAAAACGCCAGGTGTGGGCAAGAATAACACACTTTGTGAATTATGGCCAGGCTAGGATAAACACAGTAAACCCTTTTCAACAGGAGATGTATAAAATACGATTTAATTTGAAATATATGTAATTTGTTATTTATTTAATCAACAAAACTAGACCTACGCATCAGTTCTGCAGAACTGATGCAAATTTGTATCCACCGGAAAGACAACTCACCAAAGCCAGTGAATCATCATTTGACCTTGAAGGAGGGGCCAAAGGTCAAAACTAACACCAGAAGATTCCAAGCCCAAGATTTCCTATGAGTTGGTTTCACACTGCAAACCTCTAGGATCAATAATAAGAAAGTTATAAGCACTTTTCTGTTTGGCCGTCCTCGCCCAAGGTCAAATCTGTCCACAACAGAAGATTCCCAGCCCATGATTTCCTGTATGTTGGTTTACCATCCCAAACCTCTAGGACCAATAATAAGCGAGTTAAAAGCACCTTTAAGTTTGGCTATCCTCGTTTGACCTTGAAGGAGGGGCCCAGGGTCAAATCTGACCACATCAAAAGATTCCCAGCCCATGATTTCCTATAGGTTGGTTTACCATCCCAAACCTCTAGGACAAATAATAACCGAGTTATAAGCACTTTTAAGTTTGGCTATCCTCGTTTAACCTTGAAGGAGGGGTCCAAGGTCAAATCCGTCCACACCAGAAGATTCCCAGCCCATAATTTCCTATATGTTGGTTTACCATCCCAAACCTCTAGGACCAATAATAAGCGAGTTATAAGCACTTTTAAGTTTGGCTATCCTCGTTTGACCTTGAAGGAGGGACCCAAGGTCAAATCTGAACACATCAAAAGATTCCCACCCCATGAATTCCTATAGGTTGGTTTACCATGCCAAGCCTCTAGGACCAATAATAAGTGAGTTATAAGCACTTTTAAAGTCCGCTATGTGGGTCAAATGTCTGCAAGGTTGTAGAGGACATGTAAATCTGTTATACATATCACCTATGAAGAGATTCCACCTTCTACCTATGAGAAACAGCCAGTAAAAAATGCAGATAATTTTCAAAGAAATGCCCGCGGTGGCCATCTTGTTTTTCTGAATGAGGCTAATTTCAGTCCCAGAGAAGCTTACCCCCCAATGAAGATATCCTGCAAATTTGGTGAACCTAGCCGAAAATCTCTCTACGTGCGGCGGTGGCGTAGCGATCGCTAAACCAAAGTATCCACCGGATGCTTCCGGTGGATACCATTAGCCTTAGTTAATTCTAATTCTAATTCTAATTGGACTTTTATAGCGCTTAATCTCCCCAAACAAGAGGACTCTAAGGCGTAACAAAACAAAAAGCAGTCAACAAAATTCTGTGTCCAGGGACATAACAGGGGTCGAACACCACGGAGAACGCCAGGAGGATGATTCAGGCTAGGGTGGATATGCTTTGGTGTACAGGTAGGTTTTAAGCTGTTTTCTGAAGGAGGCCAGGGATGGAGAGGCACGAATCACATCAGGGAGAGTATTCCACACAGTAGGAGCATCAAACGCAAAACTATTACCAAACTGTTTGACAGATTTATGAACAGAGGGGCAGAACTTTGGAATAACTAGGAAATTACCACCACTTTCACTGCGCCTGGTACTATAAGAACTGCTGTAGGAAGAAAGATGTGGTGAAAAATACCTGGGAAAACCTGTGTGAAGATACTTATAAACAAGTGTGACTGTCTGGAACACAATGCGCTGTTCAACAGGAAGCCAATGCAGTTTCTTTAGCACAGGAGTTATGCTGGTGTATCGACTGGTGTTTGATACAATTCTAGCTGCACTATTTTGGATGCACTGTAATTTGCATAGATTGAACTTGGACAGGCTCCTGAAAAGTGAGTTGCAGTAATCCAACCGACTACTAACAAGAGCGTTGGCTACAAGCACAGAAACATCATGAGTAAGAAACCGCCTGACATGTCTGAAGTCACGGAGTTTAACAAAACAACTTTTGCAGACATTCTGAACATGCTTGGACAAAGAGAAATCTGAATCAAGCCACACACCCAGATTTTTTACTGAATCTGCAGGGCAGAGTGAGTTGCCCAGGATATCAATTGGAAAACATGCTTTCAACTTATCCCTTTGTCTCTTCGAACCAAAGATGATAAACTCAGTCTTATCAGGATTCAGTTTGAGCTTACTAGTTGTCATCCACTCTTTAACATCGTTTAGGCACTTATTTAGCTTTTCAAAGGCAGCAGATGCATTCTTCTGGGATAAATGTATATAAAGTTGGCTATCATCTGCATAGAAATGAAACTTTATTCCATTATGTTTACTGATAATGGAACTGAGGGGGGTAGTGTACAATGAGAACAACAAAGGACCCAGGACAGAACCTTGGGGAACACCAAATAGGAGTTTACAAACATCTGACAAAGTAGAACCAATTTTTACTGATTGGTAACGGTCCATTAGGTAGGATGTGAACCATTTCAGAACGGAGCCACTGACCCCAAACCAGTTTTGGAGGCAACCTAGAAGAGTAGAGTGATCAATGGTGTCGAAGGCAGCAGACAAGTCAAGCAATACCAAGGCCGTGGATTCACCTCTTGACAATGATAAGTGAACCTCATTTTTTATGTAGAGAAGAGCAGTCTCAGTTGAATGGCCCGCCTTATATGCCGACTGGTACGGGTTGTCTAAGTTATTGGCATTAATATGTTCTAACAGCTGCTTAGCAACCACACGTTCTACCAATTTAGATATAAAACTGAGACCTGATACAGGGCGATAATTCTTAAGGTCATTTGAGGGAAGATTTGGCTTTTTAATAAGTGGAGTGACCACAGCAGATTTGAAGGCATCAGGAACGCATCCCTCCATGAGTGAGCAGTTGACCAGCTTTGTAAGGGATGGTAGCAATATATCAATGCATTCCTTAATCAGGAATGTTGGCAGAGGGTCCAACAGGCATGATTTTGTTGGTGATGCTTTAATTATTTTATCAACAGCATCTTCAGAAACTTGCCTAAAGACAGTAATTTGGGGAGGATCTGAAGGAGGGTTAACATCATATTCAGTGCCAGAAGAAGCAAAATTATCTCTAATCTTCTTGATTTTGTTGGTGAAGAAGGAGGCAAACTGGTCAGCCAATGACTTTTCGGACTCATGAGATGGAAGTGTGGCATCAGAAACCCTGTTCAGGGTCTTATGCAGCTCACGCCAAAGTTTTCGAGAGTCATGACTATTGTCTGAGATCAGTTTGCTATAGTAGTCTGATTTATCTTTATTTACAAGTGCATTGCACCGAGCAATCTGGCGACGAAGCCTACTCCTGTTAAGTGTACTTTTAGCCCTACGCCAGGTTCTCTCAAATTGGCGCCTAAGGGACTTTGCACGTCGATAATCATCAGACATCCAATCGGCGGACTCCTTTTTCGTCAATTTAGATATAAGAGGTGCATGCCTATCCAGAACATCACTCAAATCATGTACATATTGATCATACAGATCGACAACAGCATCAGCTGGAGACTTGACGAAGGACGTATTTTTGAGATCTGAGCGGAAGTCAGACATATTGATACGGTGGAACCTTCTATATTGAACTACATTTGGAGTATGAGACACTTGACAAGGGAAGGCAACTGAACATTTGACTAATGCGTGATCGGAAACAAAGTCACAAATTTTAACATCAACAATGGTGTCCTGATCACAGGGAGATAAAATCAGGTCCAAAATGTGACCATGTAGATGAGTAGGTTTATTGACTAACTGTTTGAGGTCACATGAATCAAGAAAGGTAGTGAATTTCTGACCGTCACCAACTGGAACATCAACATGAATGTTGAAGTCACCACAAATGTAATATGAAGAATTAATGGATGAAAGGTAACCAACAAATGACATGAATTCTTCCAGAAAATTACAGGTACATGATCCTGGAGGGCGATAGATGCAGGCAAGCAACACTGAATGGCCATGAAGCCCGATTGACACCACTATATTTTCAAATGACTGATAACAAGGAGTTTCAATTATATGGGGTCTGTAGGAGGATCTGATGAAAAAACCCACACCACCACCAATACCTGAGGGACGATGCTTGTGAGGAAAGTTAAAATCGGGAGGAGTTATAGACCGTAAGAAGCTGTCAGAGTCAAATGGACGTATGTGTGTTTCCGTGAGGCATAGAAGATCAAGGTCGTATGAAGCCACCATGTCGGCAAGGAGAGGACCCTTGTTCCTTACGGATCTGGCATTCACAACACCGAGTGTAAACGGACCAGGGTTGAGGGATACATCTCCACCCAGTAACAGTAACAACATGAGCCCTCTTCCATTAACCATGGTCGGAAATTTTCGGCAGGAACACAAATATGATAAATTTTTCGCAACCCGTGTCAAAGGAGGACATGATGTGTAAGATGCTCTGGTGCTGAACCAATCATATCTGTGGGCCAGTGCCACTGCAAACAGTGCCATGAAGAGGAGTAACCGAGGGCTGAACATGACTGGTGGGGTTGTACATCAGTAAGAGCCCCTAGTCTAAGCTCAACAATGGGGAGCCTCAATAATATAACCCTACACCTAAAAGTCACAACTCTTCGTCCTGTGGGCGACTCACAGGCAAACACTACAGCCTAACACCCCACACTACAGCCTCACCTTAAGCTAAAAGACAACACCACCAGACACCAACAGGAAAATGTCTATATACTGATTGGAAATAAACTTAAAGTGAACTTACAAGACACAAATTAGATTATAAATAATACCCAGTACTTGAAATAGGGGAATTATAGATCAAATTACTACGGTAATTCCCGGCAAATGGGCGATAATACCCGCTTTTATATAGAAGTTGATACAGCAGTGAATTGGAGGAATATATACATAAAACAGGCAAAGAATAAGAAAGTAAGATGAAATTAATATATAAGATAGTGAATCCGTCTAAAAATGTGCTACATGTACATAAAAACGACCATTATTATACAGAGAATTCCAAAAAGCGTCTCCGCGGTGCGTACTAAAACAACAATTAAGTTAAGTTAAGACAGTTAAGACAATTAGTTAAGACAGATAAAGACACAATTACGTCATAGTACATGTAAGCACTCAGAAGGGTTTTAACACAGTAAATACATAATGTTGTACATTCCAATTGGCAAGGCCTAATTAATAGTATTACAACTGAAAACTCTAAGACTTCTTACAAACAGAAATAGCTTTACCAAAAGTTCTCACCAGTTTGTGTCCATTTATTGTTTTTTCAAATTTTCCATCATATGCACCCCAGATTTTAATCAGTTTGTCAGCAGCTGAAATACATTTAGAGATTCATCAACAAAGTCTAAAGAAACTTTAGCTAATGATCCATACACACTGTCCATGTGGTTATAATTGAGTGGAATTGAATCCATCTTTCATGGTCGATCATTCATACATTTTTCCAACTACTAACTGGCCCATTATAGACTTTTTTTACGCTACTGTTGGTCAATATGTCATAAAACATTTCCGGGATGAAGTACATATCAATCCGGTAACAATAACAATGTCATTTATGTTTTTTCCATTCCGAATCTACCGAAAGCACTCACTTCTTATAAATATGGCGGAAGTTATAAACAAACCCAAATTTCGTGACAAATCTGTCGAGTTATTAAAGGAAACTGCCTAAAATATAAAAACATTTGTGGATATTAAGATACAAAGAAGGGCAAGATTTAAGCTGAATAATTGACTGCTAGAAATTGTCGAGCATCCATCTAATCGTCCACCCATTAGTAGTCATATCAACACGTGTCTGGTGGACTCGGTATCTCAGTATGGAGATTATTTTACTGATATACTTTGACGACACTTTACAAATGCCTTCTTAATTATTAACACATATATCCTTTGTGAACCAGAATCCGGTCCATTCCACTTTCCGGTCTAAACGGTTTTAAAATCAGACTGTATGTTTTTGTGCCAATATATAAACAGAAGTTATATATTCTTAAAATATAATTGTTTTGGGGTATACACATGATTTTGTGGAACAAGAAAAGTGCGCTGAAATGTTTCAAATGTTACAGCGAGAAAAGGCTTTACAATTTTGGTAATAGACTGGAAATAGGTACAACAATCGTAACTGAAGAAAAAGTTAACATAGGAGACACAAACCCTCAATCTGAGGAAATTATAAACTTTTATCCCATATTTTTCTGTATTGGCAGACTGTTATAGTAATTTTGTTGAGGAGGAAGGTCATATTTTGGTTTCATGAGTTTCACTTCCTGTAAGTAGGCCTATTCAATTGGGGTGTACTAACGACCTCTTCTTTGCGGAATCCCTGAATAGGACTGGTGGCCTTCCTATTCACAACCTTATCTACATTGTTCCCTCAACGGACTTTGTGTGGGTTGAGCAAGTTTCACATCAAACTGCCCCATAAAGCAATACCCCTCCCCTTCACTTCTCTGGCCTGTATGTTTCATCTTACTGGTTGAAGTTTTTTCAAACATTAAAAAATATCTGTCGTTTGCCGAAAACGCTGTCCGTGTTTTGTCGAATGAGCCCTGCCTTAGTACAAACCCAAACTTATTACAATAAGTGGATACCACTAAAACATGAAACATGTCAAGAAAACAAACGAGCTCCAATGAGTTATATATTTTGCGTTCTTCCGTAGCTCATGAGACCAGCATGGAACAATGTCATCTTGGTATTAGTGTAAACAAATATATTAATAATTTACGTTTCAACTAGTGGGTGCTATTATTATTTATTTTGTGTATTTAAAAACCCAACTTACATATACACATTTTTTTTAAAAGTTGAATTAAATAGTATATCCCTTTTAGAGCATTTCAGAGTCGTTGATTAATTCAGATTAAGAGAATAACCTTAAAATAATGAATTATAAATCTTTCATATTGGTGCACAGCTTGTGACATTAAAGGGGTAAACAATGGCATAATTCTGAGAATTTAAGCTGCAGATAAAAGAACCAGAACCCAGCCATGAAATGTTCTCCGGTGATTAATCCAGGTGACAGATTCAAATTATACAAAGTAGACTACCAAATGAACTTACATGAACTGGCAAGCCATTCTCCGCTTGGGCTGAATTTGACAGCAGACACAGCCTTTGTGTGTCCAGCTAGTGTAAACTTCAAGGTATAGTTAGGTTTCTGTGGGAACAAAAAATACATTGTAAAAGCAACTCTGTGATGAGCTTTATACCATCATTAAAAATATTAAAATATTTATACTCTACAACACTGACCTTTTAAGTCTGCCAACTTTTTCTTTGGCCAAGAACTGGAACCCAACATGGAAATATATGTCAATCATGAAAAATTGCAAATTTAATAAGTAAATTAAATTTTTAAAATAGCATCAGAGATGCCCGTACCCCACAGCCTAGGGAAATATTTTCAACACCATGAGATACAGAAGCACTGTGCCAGTACAAAGTTCAGGATACTTTCAGAGCACTGTCAGTTATATAAAGTTCCAAAAAATGTTTAAATGCAGAAAATAATGTTTAAAAGAAAGATAATGCATGTAAAGATGAAGTATTAAAACAAGTCAATTCAATAACAAGATGACAGCATTAATCAGTAAACTAAAATTCAACATTCTTTATCTACATCTGCATGGCCGAATTATGGTTTAGATGTTTTGAATATTACCATGCATACAGAAGTGGTAATGCATTTAATGAACGCTTATGTGTGGTGTTGGAGCAAAATCTGTGGCTCACTTGATGAAATTCTATCTCTTACAATGGGAAGTTATGAAAGTAAAATTCTTAATAAATTTTAATATGAATTAACAGTGCTTAATCTGCATCAAAAGACAGGCCCAAAGGTGCAACAAGATTTTAAAGGTCAAGGTCACTACGACAAGGTCAAAGGTCAAATTAAGGTCACACCATGATAATACACACCTATGGCCCCTGACCAATGTCCCTACCAAGTATTAACTTCCTACACCTTACGGTTTCCGAGATATAGCCCGGACAAGATTTTATAGGTCAAGGTCACTACGGCAAGGTCAAAGGTCAAATTCTGATCAGACCATGACGTTGCACACCTACACCCCCTAACCAATGTCCCTGCCAAATATCAACTTCTTACACCTTACAGTTTCCGAGATATAGCCTGGACAAGATTTTATAGGTCAAGGTCACTACGGCAAGGTCAAAGGTCAAATCAAGGTCACACCATGACGTTGCACACCTACACCCCCTAACCAATGTCCCTACCCAGTATCAACTTCCTACACCTTATGGTTTCTGAGATATAGCCCGGACAAGATTTTATAGGTCAAGGTCACTACGGCAAGGTCAAATCAAGGTCACACCATGACATTGCACAACTACACCCCCCTAACCAATATCCCTACCAAGTATCAACTTCCTACACCTTACAGTTTCCGAGATATAGCCCGGACAAGATTTTATAGGTCAAGGTCACTACGGCAAGGTCAAAGGTCAAATCAAGGTCAGACCATGACGTTGCACAACTACACCCCCTAACCAATGTCCCTACCAAGTATCAACTTCCTACACCTTGCGGTTTCTGAGATATAGTCCAGACAAGATTTTCAAACTCAAGGTCACTACGGCAAGGTCAAAGGTCAAATCAAGGTCAGACCATGACGTTGCACAACTACACCCCCTAACCAATGTCCCTACCAAGTATCAACTTCCTACACCTTACGGTTTCTGAGATACAGCCCGGAGAAACTTTTTCCCGCCGCCCGCCCACCCATCCGGACACCATGGGTGAAAACAATACCCCGACAGCCCTTAAGGGCTGTGGGGTAATAAGTTAATACCCTATCCAATGGTCAATTGCTTTCCCGGTCGGTATGCCAATCGTGAAAAATACAAATACTAGGGCTGCGAACGGTTATTCGAGTCTCGATAGATGAGTCGGTGATTGCTAGTACTCGAGTCCTTTTTAACTACTCGATTACAGTGTATTGTATTATCCCCCACATATGCTCCATATGCTATAATACTTGGTTAAATAGAAGACGCTTTTCTTCAAAAATTGCATTATTATTTGTTTACAGAGGAATTCTAATGGTAGGTACCAAATCTTGTGGTTACTCGAATTCGGGTCAGTTCTCAGCCTGCGGGTACTCGGGGCTGATTTCAACCACCTGTCACAGCCCTAACAAATACTGGGGAACACTTATATGTCTGACTAAAACCTGTTGTGTTATTTCAGAAAATTAATATTTACTTTCAACATCAGAAAGGCCAGCAATTAGATTTAATACCGGAACACTATCAAACCTTTGTCAGTAGAACTAAATACTAAATCCTTCAGAGGTAAAATTCTAGTTCAGTAGAAATACTTTTCTAGCAGTGTTGTGAATGATAAACTGGTATGTGGTTTTTCGTTCATTTCTGACAAAAATAACGAAATTCACAAAGAATATTTGGGAGCCAGTTATTGACATCATCATTTTAAGCCACCTAATGGCTGATACTTCATCAAAACGACAAAAAATATACATATTTTATAAAATATGTCACATTTTTATTTTATATTGTGCAAAAATCATTTTTATGAACTTAATAATTTCTCGCGAAAGCCATTTCCACTTGCAAGTTCTGCCTCAAGTACCCCATGTGAATAATTTTACTGTACACTAACAAGCATAAGAAATACCGGATTTCGTTCTTTTCAAAGCCCCGGTAACCGGTTTGCAAATTTGATTTCTGTAAACAGTCCCACCACTATTTTCTAGGTATCCAAGATTCAACTCCAAGAGTGTTTTTGTTAGTCTTACCATGGGCTGTCCACTTTTGCTGCCTGTACCCCCTGAGGAAGGGGCAGAGGTTGGTGTAGTAGTGGTGTTCGGTGTACTACTTGGAACAGACCCTGGTGTCTGTGACTGTGTGGTGGTATTTGGTACAGTGGTTGCTATTGGTGGCTTCAAGTCCTCACCACTATGTGGTGGCTTGAAATCAGCTTCCGACATGACACAACCTGCTGATCAGAAATAGACATTACTTAGAAGCAATTAAACATTCACCTCCAAACAAAACAAGACCACTGCCGCGATGTGTATCTCCCGCCGAGTATTAAAGGGGCAGAAATACTGTTTCCGAGATATTCACAGTTTTCATTTTCCACTCAAATCCAAGATGGCCGTCAAAAGTGGCGAAAACTGAATTTTTTCTCCTAGGCACAGGATACTCCTGTACTTCGCTCTGTCTCTTACCCTTTTCTAGATATTTTCAATGTTTTATTTTCCGCTAAAATCCAAGATGGCCACCAAAAGTGGTGAAAATTGAAATTTTTCCCCTTAGCATAGGATACTCTTGTACTACCCTGTGGGTAAAAAATTAGCTCGAAATCGCTCTATCTCTTATGGTTTTCAAGATATTCACACTTTTTCATTTTCCGCTAAAATCCAAGATGGCCACCAAAAGTAGCGAAAACTGAAATTTTTCCCCTAGGCACAGGATACTCCTGTACTACCCTGCGGGTCAAACATTCACTCGAAATCGCTCTGTCTCTTATGGTTTTCAAGATATTCAGACTTTTGCATTTTCCGCTAAAATCCAAGATGGCCGCCAAAAGTGGCGAAAAATAAAAAATCTTTCCCCTGGGCACAGGACACTCTTGTACTGCCCTGTGGGTCAAAAATTCGCTCGAAATCGCTCTATCTCTTACGGTTTGCGAGATATTTGTGATTTTTCACATTTTCACTAATAGTAGCAATAAAGTAGCCATTACTCACTTGTACATTGAGCAACAGTTGTGAAACTTAAATATGTTACAGTTCACAAAAAAGTAGATGAATAACATATTTGGGAGAAATTGTGTAGCTGCAATACTTTTGAAGATATAAGCCATTTACTCATTATGGTTATCATTAAAAATTGACAAAGCAGCTATTACTCACTTAGCTATGGAGATACACTTCCAAACTACTGACCATGTGGTAGCTGTGGAGAAAGAAGCTGAACAACATATTACAACAAAATACTCTAAATGCAATAGTTTGAGAATTATAAGTCATGTAACTATATTAGGTAAAAGTGCTATTACTCAAAGTTCACCAAACCCAAAAAATATTGAAGAGCGTAAAAATGCATTAGGACAAGTAATTTACCAAAAATGTGTAACTGTAGTAGTTTCAGAGAAAACTGCACGGACGCGCACATATGGCGAGGCCGGGCGGGAGATAATTACTGTTTGTGAAATGTATTTTACACTTTTAACTCAAGTTTTACAGTTTTAGCTGAAATACCATATAAAACACACAAGTCTCAGTGTAGCAATGGAAGAGTGGGTCAAATATTTTGATTTTTTTTTTTTGATTTTTTTTTTTTTACATTCCATTAACACATTCTCCTCTCCATGAGACCTGTTGTATAATTCTCAGTAACCAGCACCTCTGGCTCTCCACACCACACTTATTGGGTGCAAAAGGTTTCCAGGGAACTTGAACACACAAACTCTTATTTAGAGGTCCATACTGTAACAGGAGAGCTATAAGGGAAATAACTACGAACCGAGCCAGTAGATGAGCTGTAAGGGAAATACCTACTACACAAGTCAGGAGCAGTGATTTTAAAACTTCTTGGGTTCTGTCACATACTGCTTGGCATCGTAACTTCGCACAAACCTCATCCAAGCATAGCCGGACAACAGATGCACCATTTGTGCATTTCTGGGGATGTACTAAACCATCAATACCATATATGTTAGGTACAGGTTGGTACCAAAAATGTGTAGATCAGGAAGCCACCAATGGAAGACCGTTCTGATTCCGAGATTTCAGTACACCCCAATTAAATGGGCTATTGACAGGAAGCGAAGTTTATGCAATCAAAACCTGGTAATTTCCTTGCGCCAAATTAAGAATAAAAGTTCACAAATGTGAAAAAAAACATGGGAAAAAGTGTTCTATTTCTTCAATTTGGGGTATGTTTTCCATCTTTTAAGATTTTCTTAAAAACAAGGCCACTGCAACAGCAGTTATCTCCAGCCTTAGAATCAGTAGTAATGGAGAACTAAAGGAGATATAAGGCCTTTGTAGTAAGATGACCCCACTTTACATTGAAGAAGGGGTCAAAGGTAAAAGTAGGCATTTGGAAAAGAGTCTCAGGCCATGACTTCCATTAAGTTGTTTTCACATTTGGAACCCCTAGTAGCAATGATAAGGGAGATATAAGGCCTTGTTAATAGGATAATCCCATTTAAGATTAAACATGTGATATGATGGCCATTTTGTTTTCGAAACTAGGCCAAATTACTACCAGGCTAACTTTCCTTGCTATATATCTTTTGTGCAAATTTGATGGACCTAGCTGCAATATTTCAAGTTTTATAGCATCTTAATGATTTTGAAATAATTGGCTATGGCAGCCATCTTGTTTTTCAAAATAGAGCCAAAATTTTTCTCAGGCAAAACATTTGCAGGCCAGTACTTTTCATGGTCTGTCTTTACATTTTAAAGCCATAGCACCAATAATAAGGGACAAATAAGGACGTTTTAGTGTGATGACCCCATTTATCCTTGAAGCAGGGATCAAAGTTCAAATTCAACACCTGGAAAAGATTCCCAGGCCATGACTTCCTACAAGTTGGTTTCACATTCCGAACCTCTAGGAGCAATATTTGGGGAGATACAAGGCCTTTTTAATTGGATAACCCCATTTGACATTAAACATGTGATATGGCGGCTATTTTGTTTTTAGAACTCGGCCAAAATTACTATCAGGCCAGCTTTTCTAGCCATTTATCTTTTTATGTAAATTTGATGAAGCTAGCTAGAATATTTCAAGATTTAGAGCACCTTTATGATTTTCAAACAATTGGCTATGGCAGCCATTTTGTTTTTTAAAATATGGCTAAAATTTTGCACAGACAGGTTTTCATAGCCATAAACATTCCCTGCAAATTTTGTTGAAGATATCTTTATAAATGAATGAGATATTGAGGTTTATGTAAAAATGTGACAAATGGACGCACGGACGCACATACGGAAGGCGTTTTATAATCTTCCGACCATGGCCTTCGGCTGCAGGCGGGAGATAACTATGTGTTAACAAGTGAGATGGTGGTTTTAAAGTATCATCACAGTATTCCAGTAAATGCTCTTGATATCAAGATACTGACAACACGGATCAGTCCCTGACAGTACTGTGAAATCATTTAGAATTTTGGGTTCAATATTTGGTATCTGTACAAGCTAGCGAACTTTGATCTAGTTTGATCAAATCAACATCTTCAAAAAATGTGAAAACACAGAAATCTAATACATAATCTTTACCTTGTTGATATGGTAAAAATAAAAAATCCATAGATATTTCAAATAAATTTCACCACATTTAGAGTCCTGTTTTCTTTGAATTGTCTATCCACGATGGTACTCAAAGCAGGGATAGTCACCGGAGACACACTTTGAGAACTTTCTCTTGCTAGTTGGTTTTTGGCTATGAAATCTGAAGAGGGGAACAAAGCTACCTTTTCCCACTTGCCTAAATTAGATACTTTGCATCCCAGGCATGAATTTCATCGCGGCGCTTGCCAGAGGCCAAAGCTAGCAAGAAAGACGTTTTGAGGATAAGATGTTTGAGGTCTGTGTCTTTCATAGGCTCAATGGGTGCTTTTGTGAGCTCATTAAGAACAACAGAAAGGTTCCACTTTGGAAGATTCCTGGAACTTTTTGAACGATCCCTGTGAAAGCTATAAAATAACCTGTTAAGGTCAGTGCTTAGAGAAATATGGAGCCTGGCTGGGCCCAAGGTGTCAACAATGGCCAACCTGTAACCATCAATGGTCGACGAGCACCCATTTAGGTCTTGGTACAGGTACATGAAAAAGTCTGAGGCTTGTTTCACAGGAGTGGAGAAATCCAGCAAATTTTCTGTGCACCATTTTTCAAATAGAGCCACTTTGAGTTGTAGATGGTCCTTGTTGATGACCTTTGAGGGGCAGCAATTCTATCTGCCACTTCCATAGAAAAGCCTGTTCTTGGAGCTGTCCACTCCTAGACATGAGGTGTGGAGGTTGAGATGTTGTGGATTGTTGTGAAACACTCGGATGTGGGACTGTTTGAGAAGTGTTGTTGACACTGGTAGCTGGAGTGGGATCTCTGTTGAGAGCTGCACTGGGTCCCAAAACCAGGGCATCCCTGGCCAGCCTGAGGCTATTAGAATGATGAGGCAATTACTTTGCCTGATATTTTGGACCACCCTGTGAAGGAGATCCAGGGGAGGGTAAGCACAAGCTCGCATATGGACATCAGATGGTAGTTGAAGGACTGGGGCATTTTGACCAACACGTACTACCGCAGGACAAACCACTTGTAATGTTAAACGATACACCAAATCTCGGAAGATATGCGGCGTCCTTGGAAGTCAGTTCTGTCTGTAATGTGTAAATTTGGGTATAATCAATTCAAAATCACTAGTCTTTTAAATTCATATGTCGATTATCTCACTTGTTAATTGGTTGGTACTAATTGATGAAATTTTCAGTGTGGGAGGACTTAGTAAACTGCTAGATCTACATTAGACGTGGTTACCTCGGCTTTACTTTACTTGCGTGTAGAGCCGTGGCACAACCCCACATAAAACTGGAGATTTGCATAAAACACAAATACCATAAAAACTATACACAAAACTGTTCCCACAACTATTTTGTTACATTAACCTCAACAGTCAGTCAACATGCAAGCATATTTGACAAAAAAATTAAATTATATTTCTTCATTTTCAATACTTTTTGGACCATTTCTCCAAAACTTTGAAAATGCTTTTTTGTTATAAAAGCTGTATAAAATAGCAAATATATTTGACACATATTGTATTTGTTGTGTCCTTGGCTTAATATCAACTGCTTTTAAATATATCAAACCATTTTGAGTCAGTTTATCAAGTTTTATTCAACAGAAAATGATTTTTTCGCAAATCTCTAGTTTTATGTGGGGTAGTGCCATGGCTCTACACGCAAGTAAGCAGAGCCGAGGTAACCACGTCTAGATCTACATGTGGGTATGATTCAACTAGCACCTTTACTGGTCAAATATCTTGACTGCTTAATTAATTGCTATGTTAAATGGTAATTTCTGGCATTAGTAAATTGCACCGACTTGATTGCTAAGAGAGGTACTGCTTGGCACCATATAATGGCACAAGCCTTAAATTGGCACAAAACGGAAGTTAAAATATTAAGTAACACTTGTACTTTATCGCCCACACTCACGCATTTCTGTTTAACAAATATATAAGGAAGTGGAAGTGATGACAAAAATAATTTAAATATCGGCAATTTCAGTATGCAAATTGTGCCAATCTGAGGCGCTGATTTCATATAGAAATTACATAATCGGTCATTAAAAACAAGTGTAAAAGATTTATTATTTTGACTTTATGTCAGTAAAATGCTTTTATAATTTGCGGTTGTGTCAATACATATTTTAATTAAAAGAAATCCATGAAACTACACTCAAGACAATCAAAAATAAGCGTTTTGTGTCCAAGGTATGCCAAGTTAAGGCGAGAAGCAGTAAATTATAAATTTCAATACAAATGCATTCCGACATGATTGCCAAAGGGTACTGCTCAGCCAGTGAAGTTCGTCACCCAAGTGAAGTTCGTCACCTCCATTTTGTGACAATATGTAAGAACTTTTATTGTCCAGTTACGGAATATATGTATACTTTGCCGTTGAAAGAAACTATTCCATTTATTTAAATGTGAATATTGCATGTCCTTGAGCATTTTCACGGCAGGTGACGAACTTCACTGGGGTGACGAAATTCACTGGCCGACCAGTACATAGTACACTAAATTATCAAGAATTATCAAACTCTTTGCAATTTTAACTTGGGCTCACTTCCCTTATGTCATACATTTACTCATTTGTAAAATGATAGGCGACACGATCGATAGATAGCATTTCTAACGAACGGGGACCCGACTGACAGACTCTTGCAAACGCAAATGAATATCCGAAATAATAAGAAATAAGGAGGGCAATTACAAAGTTTGGGATTTGAGGGACACAACATAATAGATTGTAATTTACTTGGGATGTGTTAATATTTGATCATTTCTATAGATATCGGATGATACTAAAATAGAATTGCAATCATTAGCATACCAATTAGTAATGGTACTGAGACTTTCTTTGCTAAATTCTCTTAATCCAATAGAATTTTGATAAATATACACATTGAGCGAAAATTGAAAACGGAAGTGTCTTCAATCGAAGCGCCTGCGCAGGTCCGTTTTAGGTCATGTGATTTGAGACCGTTGAGGGACTTTTCAACATGGAGAATTTATTTCTGAAATTTATAATGTTTCCCAATGGATAAATCGTCCTGTGAGCAATACATATCTCTAGGTGGATATCATCTATAATATGCAATGTCTTTCACATATGTAGATTATGAGGGAATTGCTTAATTCGCTTGTACAATTTATTAAATGAATAATTTTCTGAAAGTCACCTGACTAATCTTGGCCAATCAAATTTCAGTTGGGCAACGCTGACGTTGGGGAAAAAGACATGGAAGTCATTTGATGACATTCAGACGAAGGGAGAAAGTCTCTATTTCTTGCCTTCTTTTGAAAGAAATGACAACCAAAATCACAGATGAGGTTGGTAAAAGTCTTATAGGTGACAAGACTTTATGTTGTACCCCCATACACTTTTATATTGCACAGAATTTAGTAAATACTCGTCACATGATCTTTCTTGACCAATCAAATCCATGAAATTTGAAGAAAAGGTATAAAAGGCTCACAAGTCCGGCATGTCGCATCACTGCTGGAATAAACGTACAAATGTCTGTAAAATCTTGTAAATATCATGGAATCTATGGGTCATCTATCATTGACCAATAATCAGCAGAATGCCAATCTGAAAAATAAACGGTATTTTTCTACTATTTTTTGCTGATGAGGTAAATGATGAAAATTATTGACTCTTTTCCTAAATTTTTGAGGCGTTGGTTGAAACTGGCTTGGCCGCCATTACATCGGCAGTGGCGACATTATTTCCAATATTTGTGCACGTATTTTAACATGAAATCAGGCTCGTTATGATTCCTATTTTGTGTAAGAATGATACTGTAGCTTTATAGCATACTATGGCATGTTTTGCTCTGTGAAGTATCGTCGAAATGATGCATTATTTTGAATAAACAAGGTGCGAAAATGTATGTAGAGAACAACAAAGTTCTCGCAAAGATCCTTGTGATTTGTTGATTTTCTGTTTGTATATTCTGTCAAAATGAGGTCGCTCTTCTGTTGTAGCTATGTGACTGGATGTTTTAAAATAGTGTCTTTGCATTATGGATACAGCCAATAGTGCAGATGTGTTTGCAAGTGTGTATATTTAGCTAAGTAAGCACTTTTTTTGCTGAAAAGGTTTTTTTTTTTTGTCTGAGGTAATGGACTGTTCGTCTTCATATTTTTACTTCACTAGATTTTCACAACCTGTCAAAATTCTCCAAAAATAACCATTCGCTGGCCCAAAATAGCTACACAAACAGTAGCATGTGAATTGGACAATGTATGCCATACTTTCATCAAAAATGTATCATAACTGTAATATTACAATACCACAAAAAGAGCTTCACTACTGACCATGATGGTTGTACTTGTCAAAAAATAAAGTTAGATACGATTTTCATGAAAATAGTAGTAGTCCATTAGAATTCTTTTTGTTTGTTATACAAAATTAATTCAGTTGAAATTCTTTTGCTTTGCATAAAGTCAATAAGACCGATGTGTGTATGTTCTGTAGATGTTTTTGAAATCTGTTTTACTTGGCTAGAATAAAATGATTTGATAATGCAGGACAGTGTCTCCTGTCAGTAGTGTGTGTTTTGTTGTGAAAATGTTTTTGCACACCCGATATGCAACCACAGGACTGGTAACATTGCATGGATAAATATTGATAATAAAATGACAGAAATGTATGTAATTGCTAATTTTAATTGACACTGTAAAGTTGTTAAGTAAAAATGTAAGACACTTTCAAATAGAACTATGTCATGAATAAGTGGTAAAAGACTAAATGTGAAATGGAAATTATTTTTTGCAGAAGTCCACCACTGTCTCCCCCCAAGGATCCACCAAATGGTGATTCTGGGAGCAATGAATCGAAGAGCGCATCGGTTGCAGGCCAACCCATGGTGAATGGGTTATCAAGTGATACACATTCCACTGTAAGTTACATGTCAAAATTTTGCTTGTAAAATAACGAGGCTGAAACGATAAGTGTAATTGTGTAGCTATATAGCTACTTGCATAAACAGTAACTGGTTAACTACTAGATGTGCCAGGAAATGCCAGAAACCAGGGTGTATCCAGTCGTGGAAAACCTGGAAAAGTCATGGAATTCGATTTTCTTTTTCTAGGCTTGGAAAAGTCATGGAAATTGACTCCAGGTTTTGGAAAATTCATAAAAGTCATGAAAATTAAAAGGCATCCTTTCACGAAACGGCGTTGTTCCTTTCTTTCATCCAGCATTTCAATACAAGGATACATGTAATCAGATTTTCAAATTTTGGTGGCTTCCACATCTTCCTGTACTGTGACTGGAACCTAGGTTCTCAAGACAACTGGCGGGAGCTCGTGGCCTCGGTACATGTCTCTTTAATGCCACGAAGCATGTAAAAGGTCCTTAATTGTAAAGCTTTGGTCATGGACAAGTCACGGAAAAGATATTAAAATCAAGTGGATACACCCTGAGAAACCTGTGGCTGTGTGTCCCAGATGTAAATAAACAATATGGTGGATTGCCAGATGTCACGAAAGTAGAAAATTCACCTGGATTGTTTTCAAATTACGTAATGGTTTTATATGATTAACATAAATACAGATAAATACTTAATTTGTTACCGTTTTGATTATTTACTCAAAATATTAATAAGTTTAATAACAGCACAAAATAGGAAAACTTCCTGAATGACATGTACAGAAAAAAAATTTTTCCCACAAGTGCAGAATAACGATATTTAAACTAGGGATGGGTTGGTAACAGGGTTGGCAGTTTTTTCCACCTGGTTTTTTTGTTTTTTTTCCGACCCGGAAAAAATAGGTTTTATCCACTTTTGGACAAAATCGGAAAAAAACCCTTTCTTAGCTATAAAATACATAGGTTTTATTCACTTTTGGACAAACCTGGAAAAACACACTTTTTAAGTAAAAAAAAAAAATCAGAATTATGTCAATTTTTTTAAAAGCTACTTTGTAACATAAGAAATTGAAGAAAGAATTTACAATATACCGGTGCCGCGCTGTGTAACGCCCATGGGCAATGCGTCCAAATATTTGCAAAAGTTGGGGATGGGCATTTACGACAACGAAAACAAGCCGGGCGTTTCTGATCTAATCTACTGCTTTGCAGGCGCAATATCTTCCCCACAAAGGGGAACTCAGTGCGCTGACTTAACAAAATCATTATCATAAAGAAACTCAAGGCGTTCAAGGTAGGGATGGGTCGGTAGTTCCGGTATCTCGGTATCGAGAGCACTTTACTGAAATACCGTGATGAGATTTTACAACCGCCACTTCGCTTGTCAGCATATATAATGGAAGGAAGAGTTAAAATATTAGAAACATACCCAAAATCTGAAAAAATTATAAGCTTTTATCCCCATATTTTCGTCCATTTGCAGACTTTTATAAGCGATACATTGAGCAGAACTGCTATGTTTTGGTTACGACACTTTATAACCTCAATTTCGCTTGTCAGCTCATAAAATTAAAGGAAAACTTAAAATATTGGAAAGAAACCAGAAATATGAAGACATTATGCGTTTTTATCACATATTATGTGCATTTATGAGCTTTTATTGCGATGTCATTGAGGAAACGTCCATGTTTGATTGGGGTGAACTAAAACGCGGAGTCCCGAATTCGGTACGGTTTTGCATTGGTGAAATCCCGATGTTCATATTTTTCATACCGACCCATCCCTAGTTCAAGGTCAGTAATCCAGAGTTGTGGGTGTGACCAAGAGGGAAGGAAACTAAGTTGGAAAACTAGAATTAAAGAGGTGGGTTTTGAGGTGTTTCCTGAAAGATGTGACAGAGGGGCTATTTCTTATTTGGAAGGGGAAGGAGTTCCAGAGAACTGGGGCATAGTGACTGAAAGAATTGGAGAAATGTTTGACTGATTTATGAACCTTACGGTCGAAGGTGGGAGTATGAAGGAATTTGAGTTTTGGGGTACTTTGCCTTGTGTTCCTGGAAGAAGTGTAGGATGAATTAATTCTCTAAGGTAAACTGGTTCACCCTGGTTGAGAGTTTTGTATGTGATGAGACCAATTTTAAATTGTATCCTGTATTTGATAGGGAGCCAATGCAGTTTTTTTAATTGAGGGGTAGTTTCGAAGAAATAACCCGAATTTGGGGAAACCGTATTTTAGCACACACCGACTGGAAGTAAAATATGCGGTTGGTAAACAAATCTCGATGCAATAAATAGTAGGGCTGCAAGCGAGCCCGAAAATGCGCCTCGATTCCTCGTTTTGGAAGAATCGACTCGGACTCCGTTAATCGCTTGATTATCGCCCACGAAATAAACTGCTTCATATTTTGACATTTCACGCCTTATAAAATGGTTACAAACCACACAACAGGAAAGAATTTTGATAATTTATTGAATTTTGGGGAAAAGACGTATTTATAATGCAAAATATAAGAAACTTTAACCATCTTTATATTGCGAGATTTGAGGTGTCTTTGAAATACGTTATAATAAAATGTCTTATAAAACGTTGTTACACAAAGAATTAATGTTTGCAAATACTTAAAATACTGAAACGCCTTAAATTAGTAAAATATATAAATATATTCATATATTTAAACAAAAAAAAATTGAATTTTTTGTATTAGATTTTACGTCTGTTTAGTTGTTTTCGAAGACCCGGTTCACTTTTCTTGCCTCGAGTATTGAACTGAATCATTTCGTTTACGAGTAACCGAAGAATCATTGCACCCCTAATAAAAAGTGACATAACTACTAAAATAAGGACAATTTTGTTGAAAATGGCTATAAATTAAACAAATTTCACCGAATATTGGGTATTTATGGAGAAAGTTTACCTCGAAACAACATATTAGCAATTTATGAGCGATAACATAAGATTGTGGATGGGCGCTTTCAAAAACATGAGCGATACAGAGCGCGGCTACGGTAATAATTTTTAATTTCTGGATAGCTAGACTATTATAAATTTATTTACTTAGTATGTCCATGCAATCAATTTTAGTACAAAACAAAAACAGTAAACCATTTAAATTTACACAGGATTTCAGTTATTTTTGCTCAATAAAAATTAGATGTGATTCTTGAAACTCTGTTACTTTGTTTGTAGGTACAAGATTTCACCTAGTGTAGCATTTTGTTCAAGTCTAACTTCCAAGACATTGCAAAAGTATCACAGGATAGGAAAAGAGATTGCAAACCAAATTGTAAACCTCAAGAGCTATAAGCTATGTTTGAGTGACGTGTTTGATGGCCAGGAATACTTGACACAATTGCAATTGAGCATTTAGTAGCTGGTGTTCATTACAGCAGATAACCACAATAAACTCTGGGTTTCATAAACCCCTCATAATGAGTTTTATGTTAATTGTTTTGTGAAATAAAAGCTTCTATAAAAGAAAAGCCAAGGGCATTGTAACACCCTCTGCCTCAAGAATCATTGTACACAGTATCTCTTGTCACTGGAAATGTTGTTCCTTATAAGGTTGACACATGTCAAACCTGAGTTATTGACAAATTATGGAAACAGTGAAATAAAAGATGACAATCTGGAAAAATTTGTTTGGTAGCTATTGGTTTTACTTATGTCCTATAATGTCAGTCTCTAAGTATCACATTCTTTGTCACTTCACGTTTTTAGTCTGTCTCTTTACCCTGAATAATTTAAAATATTGCGTAATATTCACAGTTTTAACTGTTTAAATGATAAACATTGATCGTGTATACTTTTTACTAGGGCTGGGACGGGTGCTAAAAATGACTCCCCAAGTACTCGCCCTCTGGCAACCGGCCCGAATTCGAGTAACCGCAAGATTTAGTACCCACTAGGGCTGTAATCATTAGTGATTTCTGTAGATTGAGGATCGACTGTTAGATGCGAGTTGAACTCGAGTAAATGACACAAATATAAATAAAATAACAATGTCCAAATATTGTAATTAAGGGATCCGCCATTACGTACAGATCTATATGAGCACTTTATGGAACAGCCACGTAAATCAGGGAAATAAAAAAACGACCATTGCTCATTGATTTTTACGTCTTTGTGGTTAAAAAAATTGCAAAAGTGGTAGTTTGTAACAAGATTAGTATATCATTATATATTTCTTAAAAACTCGAGTTTAAATTGCGTAAACCGATGTGATCCCCAAATATCGCCCATCGAGTTACGACTCAAGTTTCGGTCAACTCGTTACAGCACTAGTACCCACCATTAGAAGTCTTCTGTAAACAAGTAGTCGATTCCGGAAATGAAGCTTTTGAAGATGAACGTCTTCTGTTTCACCAGATATTATAGAATATGGAGTAAAAATTGTACGTTTTTAAGCGAAAACCACAACTTTAATTGATATTGTGTGACGGAAATACTGAAATGTAGCATATTTTACACAAAGGTTTCATTACGCGGGCGATAATACAATACCTCGCAAGTAACCGAGTACTTAAAATGGACTCGAGTACTCGTTCGCATTTAGTATCCACCATAACGGGAAACTACATCCAATATGGCGGCTCCCGTAAACGAAAAAATATAAAGATAAAAACTTTGAATCGCTTGAATTAGCTATTGTCAGCACATAATATCAATATTATGTTACAAATGGTGAATTATGCGATTTAATGAAAGTAAGGCATGTTATTTATGTTTTATTGGCTAATAAAAAACGTAACCGGTTCTATAGGTTGTTTTATGCACACGAGTAGTCGATCCTAAGAATTGGGGTCGAATTTTCGTGACATTCGCCTCGCTCGGCGAGTGTCAACTGCTCGGTCGCACCCCTACTTTTTATCCCCAATTTTCATACATTATCAGACTTAATACAGTACTAGCGATTAGTAGAGCAGACTTGTGATTTTTTGGTCCTTTCTGTGGGGATTTTTATGAAACAAAAATTAGCAGAAGTGCTGTAAAAGGACCTTTCTAATTATATAATACATATTTTCATATCAATAACTGTTTGAGTCACGCTTCCTTTGACATGTCTTCTTGTATCTCAGAAACCGTAAGATGTAGGAAGTTGATGCTTGGTAGGGACATTGGTTAGGATGTGTAGGTGTGCAACGCCATGGTGTGACCTTGATTTGACCTTGCCGTAGTGACTTTGACCTATAAAATGTTGTCCGGGCTATATATTGGAAACTGTAAGGTGTAGGAAGTTGATGCTTGGTAGGGACATTGGTTAGGGGTTGTAGGTGTACAGCATCATGGTGTGACATTGATTTGACCTTTGACCTAGTCGTAATGACCTTGACCTTTAAAATCTTGTTGCACCTTTGGGTCTGTCTTTTGATGCAGATTAAGCACTGTTAAAGTCATATTAGAATTCATTAAGAATTTTACTTTTACAACTTCCCATTGTAACAGATGGAATTTCATCATGTGAGCCACAGATTTTGCTCCACCACCACACATAAGCATTCATTGAAAATGCATTGCCACTTCTGTATGCATGGTAATATTCAAAACATCCAAACCATAAAGTGTCGTAATGTTTAGTTTACTGATTGATACCGTCATCTTGTTCTTGAATTGTCTTGTTGTAATACTTCATCTTAACATGCATTATCTTTCTCTTCGACATTATTATTTAAACATTGTTTGGACCTTTATATAACTGACAGTGCTCCGAAAGTATCCTGAACTTTGTACTGATACAGTACTTCTATATCTCATGGTATTAAAAATATTTCCCGAGGCTGTGGAGTACGGGCATCTCTGCTATTTTTTTATTTGTAGTATATTAGTTAATTACATGGAAGAGGTCAAAACATTTAAGGATTTGGATCTGCTCAAAATCCTTTTGAAATATTGTTCATAGACATTTGCCCCAGTGAAATGGCTAGGTTTAGTGGGGAGAATTGTTATTCAAGTTATGATCTTTTGATGAATTCAAGCTGAATCCCAAAGAAAGGTTGATGCAGATACAGAGGAGGTTGGGCAGATGATCCATCTTAATGCCAACCGAAAGATGATCAGGGAGGCAGGACCACCTACCTCATTCAGTCCAGGATTTAGCTGACTGAATGAAGGCCGAGTATCCTGGTGAAGGCCCACTATTTCAAAGACAGCTCCAACCTCATGACAGGATGTTTTTCAAGGATTCCCAAGTGAAGTCAGCCTTTCAAGTTTCCCAGTGATAATTTTGGCAGATGCCACACATAAAACCAATGACCAGGGGATGGTCCTGTATACGCTGTTCTGCATTGATGGCAGTGGAGAGGGTCAGGTGGTAGCTTTCTCCCTCATCCAACATAACGGTCATTACGCACCATGATAAGACTTTTAAAGAGCACAACAGATGGCAGGACACTCAGTTGGTAATGACTGGCAAAGATAAGTTGGAGAGGATGCCATCAAAACAGAGATGCCATAAATCAACATAAAAATCTGCGTCTTCCATGTGCCCAGTAACCATTGAGAAGATGGAAATCACAGCTGGTGGGAGAAGTACAGTCCTTGATCATGTCCAAGATATAACATGTGCCGCGGATGAAACTTCATATGAAGAGAAATATGTTCACTTGTGACATAGTTCAAAATTACTATGACAAGAACCGGCACACTGTTAAGGAACAGTGGGTGCAGGGCCTCAAAGGAACTTGTGTACACATACAAACAACAGGATTGAGTCGTTCTTTGCGATACTCAAATCATATGTGACTAGAAGAAGAAATATCCAGGACCTGATATCTGGCTTGATAAAGGTTACCCACATTCAGGAAAGAAGTCACTGATGAATGAAGGTCTTACCCAAAGTGTTGACGTCCCCAATCCTGGATGAAGGAAAGCCTTTCCAAACTCACCTTAACCCATTTGCTTTCCATCAAGTCCAGCTTCAACTCTGGGCATCTAAAAGGGTAAAGTGGTGGCAGTCAGTGGGACCGTTTATAGTAGGGGTGCGATGGTACCAGATTTTCTAGTCCGGGATTCCGCCAATGCAAAACCGTCCCGATTCCGGGATACCGAAAATGTTTGAGTTTCGGCATTTCACCAATCGAATAGACCTACAAACAGGAAGTGATTTTCCGTAATCCAAAACATGGCAGTTTTTCTCGAAGAAATCGCTATAAATACATCAAAATCTCATGAAATATGAGGCAACAGTTCATAATTTCTTCAGATTCTGGTTTAAAATTTAATATTTTACGTTTCTCAATAATTATATAAGCTGACATTCGAGATTCCGGTTGTTAAAAGCGGTCACAGTATTTCAGTAAAATATCTCGATACCGGTATACCGCCACTACCGACTCACCCCTAGTTTATAGAAATTAAAACTGGTTACCAGGGCTTTGAGCTATATTTCACTAGATTTAATGCATTTATAACAATTTCTTTGAGAAAAACTTACATGTTTTGGATTACGGATAATCACTTCCTCTTTGTAGGTCTATTCGATTGGGAACTTTTTGGGTATCCTGGTATCAGGATGGTTTTGCATCGGCAGAATCCCTAACTAGAAAATCTAGTACCATCGCACCTCTACTATAAACTATCATAGAATTCACCTTTTCACCACGAAGCATCCTAAGTATTAAGGGACTTTGACACCTGGCTGACTAGGTCTGGTACTGCCATGTTTAGGAGAAAGCTGGACACTCTAAAGGAAATTCTTGCATTCTGGGAAAGCGGCATAGAAGTTTTTGTTGAACATGTGCAGTTCATACAAACTGGGGAAGTCTGAAGACCACAGACAAACTGAACAACACTCGGATGACCATGTACAAATTAACTACTCCCCGGTGACCATCCTCCAACTGATGACCATGGACAGTCTGAACAACACTGATGACCATCTAAAGGGACATTACGACTAAGGCTGCAACGATTCTTCGGTTACTCGTAAACGAAACAAATCAATTCAATACTCGAGGCAAGAAAAGTGAACCGGGTCTTCAAAAACAACTAAACATAGACGTAAAATCTACTACAAAATTAGATTTTTCCTTTAAATATATTAATATATTTATATATTTTAATAATAAAAGGTGTTTCCGTTTCATTTTTTTTATATTTTAAGCATTTGCAAACTTTAATTGTTTGTGTAACAATGTTTTTGTAAGACAGCATTTAATATAGCGTATTTGAAAGACGCCTCAAATCTCGCAATACCAAAATGGTTAAAGTTTCCTGCATTTTGCATTATAAATGTGTCCTTTTTCCACAATTTAATGAATCATCAACTTTCTTTCATGTTTTATGCATTTGAACCATTTATAAGGTGTAATATGTCAAAATATGATATCGTTTATTTCGTGGGCGATAATGAAGCAATTAACCGAGTCGATTCTTCCAAAACGAGGAACCGAGGCGCATTTTCGGGCTCGCTTGCAGCCCTAGTTACAACTACATATATTTCATGTCGGCTAATTCTAATAGTACTTTTATAGCGCTTAATCTCTATCTAATGATAGACTCTAATTAGGGCTGCAACGATTCTTCTGTTACTCGGATGCAAAACGATTCAGTTTAATATTCGAGTTAAGAAAAGTGAACCGGGTCTTCGAAAACAACTAAAAAGAGACATAAAATCTACTACAAACTTTGATTTTTCTTTAAAATATATGAATATATTTATATATTTTTCTAATGTAAGGTGTTTACGTTTTAAAGTTCTATTTTTATGCATTTGCAAATTTTAAATGTATGTGTAACAATGCTTTTATAAGACGGCATTTTACTATAACATATTTCGAATGCGCCTCAAATCTCGCAATATAAAAATAGTTAAGTTTCCTGTATTTGATGGATTCAGACCTTCTGCCATCTTTTATTACATCGAGCGATTATTCATACTTTAAAAATATGAACTGGTTAATAACTCAATTCTAACTGTTGTCAATTTGTTGGCTAGTCGTGCCGCCCCTACCATCTACAGACGTAAACCACCCAGTGACTGAAGACACCCTTGAAGGTGTATCCTTTGCTGCTAAGCCAAGGAAAAGAGGCCATCACAAAGGTAGCTGCACCACTGCAGTTTGCTTGTCAAGGAGGAAAAAACAGAGGGTGGCTGGCCACCAAGTCCAAGAAACAAAAAAAATGTGGCCATGGCATCACTTGTGGCCAGATATGGCCATAAAACTAATCAGCTCCAGTCTGTGCAGGGGTATGGAAAGCGAAGAAGCCATAAAAATATTTATATAAGTCCAAGAAAAGGAAAAAAAGTGTTGCCATGTCACTTGTTGCCAGGTTTTAGCAAAAAGATAATCCGCTCCAGTCCGTGCAGTGGTATGGAATGCCAAAATACATAAAAATATGTATAAAAAGTCCAAAAAACAGAAAAAAGTGTTGCCATTGCATGACTTGTTGCCATGTATCATTGAAATGCTACTCCACTCCAATCCATGCAGGGGTTTGGAATGAAAGAACCCCCCAAAAACATTAAGCCCAAGAAACAAACCGTTCCCATGGCAATACTTGGTACTTATTATTTTGGAAAAGCTGATCAGTCTCCGTTCCCTTTGCCTCAAACATATCCTGACAACTGGTTAATATCTGTGTTGACTGTAAAGTGCCCACAAGATAAAAAGTTCAAAAACAACGCAGGAAAAGTGTAGCTATAGCCACAGTTGTTACCAAAATTTGACAAGAGGTTTAATCACTACTCTTTTAGTTCCTCTTGCACGAATTATATCATAAAAATTTTGGTTAAAATCTGTACATGGTCTTTATCCCACAGCTTTTGAGGACTGCCAAGGTATTGTTTTCACCCATGGTGTCCAGATGGGTGGGCAGTGGGGGAAAGTTTGTCTGGGCCATATTTCCGACCGTCATGGTGTGACCTTGATTTGACCTTGCCATAGTGACCTTGACCTATAAAATCTTGTCTGGGCTCTCAGAAACCATAAGGTATCGGAACTAGTGGGCGATGAGACGTGTGTTAGCCAGGTATGTGTGAAAGAGGATCCTAGTGAACTATAGAGTTCAAAATTGGGAAACTAGGTAGTATTCTTGTCTTGTAGACTTGTACAGTCAGTTTTGCAAAGATTCTCATAAAATTGACCTGCGGTATGGAAATATTGTTTTCATATCTTGCAAAGGAAAAGCATTCTTAAGAGAACTGGTGTAAAATTCACTTCACCTTTATTTCCAAGAATCATCAAGGAAGTGGGGTGAGTTTGTACTTTATGGAAAGCTATGTATGAAAATTTATAGAAATGCTATCTCTGCATTACCTTCTAAACCTGCTTTTATGATGTCATCTAAGCTGTTAAAATTCCACAGAAATGTAATATACTTTTTTGTTCTGCAGAAGAAAATGAGTGCCACAACAGAACATAACAATTCTGGTTCCAGTAGTGGGACTGTCAACAAGGTTGACAAGAAGCCTGGTACAGATGGAGATGAGGACATAAAGCCGAAGCGACCGGGAAGGTTGACAAATCAGCTTCAGTACTTGCAGAAAACTGTATTGAAGGCCATGTGGAAACACCAGTTTGCATGGCCTTTCTATACACCAGTTGATGCAGATAAACTGGGTCTGCCTGTAAGTTTATAAGTAAAATCCCAACTTTGACCTTTGTCCTGAAATTTTAAAAAAAAGACACATGAAAGAGTGAAGATGCTGAAGAATCAGCTCTAGTATCATTGATGTAAAGATGTCTCTCAAGTACTTAAACTGTGAAAACTTCAATAGCATTGTATATTTAATCCAAAAACAAACTCGCATTTATAAAGGACAGATTACCATATATCTTGCATTTCTTGATTGTTAAGTACATGTATGTGCATTACTCAAATGAAATACTTCAACCTAAATGCAAATTTGAATTTGGGTAAATCATTTGGTTTTGTGGATATTGTTATTGAATGCAAAAATATTTCAATATCGGGGGCTGAGATGTCCATTAAATAATCAGAATCCAAGAAACTGAAAACATTTTTGTTCTATCATATCCCCAACCTCTAACAGGAAGTGAGCTTTACCACATCGAAACATTGCAGTTTACATCATAAATGCATTGAAAACTACAATAACTCAAGATAAAAGTTTTAGTTAAAGATTTAGACATTATTTCAGACATTTGAAGTGTAAATTTTTTTACTTAAGTTTTACTTAGAATGGCGATATTGATCTACGTCTTAAGACATCAATATCGGCAACTTATCCCAGAACAATAAATATCGCCAGTATCTATAAACGATGTTACTACTAATACATATATTTGCTCAAGTTTTTGGTCATTCATTATTTGACTCAGTAAAAAAAAATGATTGGTGCATCTTGATTGAATTTGAAAATCTTGTGCAGGCAATATCTTGTAAACCACAAGTCGTAGAAAGTTGATACTTGGTAGGGACATTGGTTAGGGGGTGTAGGTGTACAACGTCATGGTGTGACCTTGATTTGACCTGGCTGTGGTGACCGTGACCTTTAAAATCTTGTCCGGGCTATATCTCGGTAACAGTAAGGTGCAGAAGGTTGACCTTTAAAATCTTGTCTGGGCTAAATCTCGGGGACCGTAAGGTGTAGGAAGTTGATAGTTGGTAGGAACATGGTGTGACCTTGATTTGACCTTGCCTCGGTGACCTTGACTATCTTGTCTGGGCCATATCTTGAATCTGTAAGATGTAGAAGGCTTTTTGGTAGGGACATTGGTTTGGTTTGTAGGTGTGCAACGTCATAGTGTAACCTTAGTTGACCTTTGACCTTGCTGTAGTGACCTTGAACTTTAAAATCTTGTCTGAGCTACATCTTGGCATCCGTAAGGTGTAGGAAGTTGATGCTTGGTATGGACATTGGTTATAAAGTGTAGATGTGCAATGTCCCGGTGTTACCTTGATTTGATGTCTGACCTTGTCTTTTGGACTTTGAGTTTGAAAATCTTGTTTTGGCTATATTTGAGACATATTTTTCTTTATCACAAAGATATGTCGATCTCACAAATTACTATAAAATGGTATCACTATGTTAAAAATGAAATATCTAGAGATCATTTAAAAATTTAACTATTTTCTCAATAGAACAGAAGTTTTACAGTTGGACGAAATGGCATCTGTTGTGTAATGTTAGTGATTGCTGTGCACTTGCAAAGGGTCCAAATATCAAAAGTTTGAACCGAACTACATTTTGGGGGTTGTAAACAAGTGAACTACCAAACTTTACAAACATTGTCACAGCACTACAAGCTAAGTTAGAACATACCTTGTTTTGGTATCTCAGAATCGGAACTGTTTTGCATTTGGCAGGTAACTGAAATGGGAATTGTACTTTCAAGCCAGCCCCCTTCACTACACCTTACATTTGTTATTAAACAATCTCCTGATTTTGTATTTCTCTAGGACTACTATGATATCATAAAACATCCTATGGATATGGGTACAATCAAGAGGCGACTAGAAACAAACTACTATTATAGTGCTGAAGACTGTATACAGGATTTCAATCTTATGTTCACAAACTGTTACACATACAACAGACCAGGCGAGGATATTGTTATCATGTGCCAGTCACTGGAGAAAGCATTCTTGCAGAAACTGTCAAACATGCCACAAGAGGTGAGTTACAAGTTTTCTACAATTTGCAAGTGCTAAATATAAAATCCACTGTGTTTAATGTAGGTGCCAACTACAGACAATAAACATCACATTAACAAAAGGTAAGATATATTTGTTTCTGTACTGCCTTTATTTTTTATCCAACTGTGTGGACTAATATTTCTGTGGACTTAAATATGTTTCTGCCAAACACTACACATTTTGGAGCTTCTGAGAGCGTGTCTATTTTAAGGAAATTAATCTAAAACTTAAGGACGTGCCCCTGAAACTTAAAGCAAGTCGATTTTGCAATTAGATAAGCACAGTAAAAGTTCTTTATATAAATCCTTTCTGGGCAAGGACATGTTCTGATGGTGACATGATTCTAAATCATGAAAGGGGACAGAAAATCCAAGTTTAATCCCAGGATCCAGTGTTGGTTTTTCTGATTCATGCCTTGGAGACATATTAACAGGACAGTACATTCAAATGTATGTACAAATGTGTACTGCGCTATATCATTATCTTAATACTTTAGAAAGGAAAAGGGCTTATTTATTTCCACAATGTTAAAGAAAAAAATTATGGTTAAAGAGTGATGGTAAAAGTGTGTTTAAGTTTTAAATCAAAACTTCTTTCCACTGTGGGTATCATTCAGGAAATGGAGTTGCAGCCACCCCAAAAGAAGGGAAAAGGTCGCACTACAGTGTCAGCACCTGCCACCTCAACAGTGAGCGCCCCCAGCACGCCACAGACCCCATCTACACCTGTGGCTGTTGTTGTGCCTCCTCCTCCAGTCACCACAACACCTGCACTATCAGAAACATCAAACACCCCAGCCCCTGCTCCAGTCACCCCTGGGGTGTTTGCCCCATCACAAGTAAGTAGTAGCCAGGTTATATTTGACAAATGGTGCCCTATTTATAAAAGAAGAAAAAAATTGTTTGAAAGTGAAAGGTGAAATTATGCAATTAATGCACAAACAAAATAATCTTTGTGAATTTGACCCCTGGTTATAAAGTCATATATGCTCATATTTATAATACTAAACAAGCACTCTGAAAGCGTTGCCTCCGCTAAGGCATGAAATACTAAGTCCATGGGAAAATCTGGGTTTTGAAATTTTTGGTATCCATAAGGTGATCCAGATCAGTCTTAAATTTTAAAGAGACTTAAGTTGGAGCCAGACCCAGCTTTTTTACAAAATAAGCAAGTCAGTTTTGCAATTAGATAAGTACAGTAGAAGTTCTTTATATAAATCCTTTCTGGGCAAGGACATGTTCTGATGGTGACATGATTCTAAATCATGAAAGGGGACAGAAAATCCAAGTTTAATCCCAGGATCCAGTGTTGGTTTTTCTGATTCATGCCTTGGAGACATATTAACAGGACAGTACATTCAAATGTATGTACAAATGTGTGCTATATCATTTTCTTAGTACTTTAGAAAGGAAAAGGGCTTATTTATTTCCACAATGTTAAAGAAAAAAATTATGGTTAAAGAGTGATGGTAAAAGTGTGTTTAAGTTTTAAATCAAAACTTCTTTCCACTGTGGGTATCATTCAGGAAATGGAGTCAAAAACAAAAATAATCTTTGTGAATTTGACCCCTGGTTATAAAGTCATATATGCTCGTATTTATAATACAAAACAAGCACTCTGAAAGCGTTGCCTCCGCTAAGGCATGAAATACTAAGTCCATGGGAAAATCTGGGTTTTGAAATTTTTAGTATCCATAAGGTGATCCAGATCAGTCTTAAATTTTAAAGAGACTTAAGTTGGAGCCAGACCCAGCTTTTTTACATGAAATCCAACCAATAGTATGTACATAAATCTGAAACGTTCATGTTTGTAGTTTCATTCTTGCAATATAGCTAAGGTAAATTTTGTTCTACGTTTAAAATTACGCAGAAGCACTTGTCAACAGGATCCTACTCCTGTGTCCCCAGCATCTCTGCTTTGGGACTCAATCGTTGCTTAAATTTACTTTATTGGGCTCTTTTTTTTTTTCTTTTTTTTTTTGTAAAATTGTTTATTTCTTGTACTTTCATAATAATTTTCTAAATTCAGCCATACATACATTGTGATTGTTTTCTTTTCAAGACTAAAAAGGGTGTGAAGCGAAAAGCAGACACAACCACTCCAGCTACCACCCCAGTTCCAGTCACCCTTGTAGCAAATACTCCAAGTGCTTTCGATCCACCTTACGATCCTTCTCCAATTAGTCGCCCTGCCTTAGTTGGCAGCACAACAATGGGCAGGAGGGAAAGCCATAGACAGATCAAGCGACCCAAGAAAGATCTCCCGGAGGACAATCCACAGCACAGCACCAAGCCTAAGAAGCGAAAACTCTCGCACCAACTCAAGTATTGCAACAGTGTGTTGAAAGAGCTGTTTTCCAAAAAGCATGCTGTACGTTTGTGTTGTTTACCTATAGTGCTTTGAGATAACCACAGTAGTATCTGTCAATGTTGGTGTCAGGATAAAAGTAAACATCGATCATTGCAGATCGTGGAGTCGGAAGCTTTTTTGCCGAAAGAAAAAAAAACTTAAGTATCTAGAATCATATTTTATAAAAAAAATTGATACATTCACTGACTAAAGTTGCAGTACTAGCTGTAAATGCAAAAATGGAAACAGAAAACACCTTTGGTTTTTCCCACGGCTGTCAAGATTATTGTGGATAAAGTATGGCATGGTGTAAAGGAGGTATTTGTCAATGGTTTCGGGATTATGTTTTGGTTACATATGAGCAGATTTCCTTATTTTAATTAAAATGTTTCATATGAATCTTCTTTGAGATTGTCGGTGTGTTTAGAAATTATCGGTAGTACTTGAATTGTACCGATCATCTGTCAACAACATGCCAACAGTTATAGTACCAAAGTTTTCAAACATTATCCCTATACATTAGCCAGTTATTACATTTATGCACTAATAACTCCGAATATAAATACATTATTGCAGCTAGCTGCTTTTCTGGTATAAAAAGTAGACAAAAGTTTGTTTCGTTCTGAAAATGACATAAAAAGTACAGTACCAGTACAAGTGACATTGGTCATTATCCTTTCTGGGCAAGATTATGTTCCAATACTTGAATGATTCTAAATCAAGAAAGAAGACAGAGAATCTAAGTTTAATACAGATTCCAGTGTTGGTAATTCTGATTCATGCCTTGGCAACATGTGATACCAGTATATATTATCCACAATATTTTTATAACATAAAACATTCATAACTTGTAAATTTGCATTGGTTCTGAAGTTATTGCTTAGCTCAGCAGGGAAATCAGGAACATGAAGCAATGTACAGTCTTTTACACTATAGAAAAGGGTTGCAGAATGAAATTCACAGTTCTTTAATTCTACCTTTATTGTTGAGATTTGCTTTTACGCAGGGTTATGCTTGGCCGTTCTACAAACCTGTTGATGCAGATGCACTTGACCTCCACGATTACCATGAAATCATAAAGAAACCAATGGATCTGAGTTCAATAAAGGTAATTTATTGTTTTATATTGGGAATTTTTAAGTTTAAATCAGATTAAAATGTTCAGGTCTATGTTTTATTTTACTATTACTTTTAAGCATATGTAGATGTGGAATTAGTTTTGTAACTACTCCCCACTTGTTTATTTGCGTGTGTACACTTGTTAGAGCATATGTGGATATAATTATTGTATCCACCGGATGCTACTATGGATTACGCATGAGTACGCCGCTGCAGTGTGTAGAGATTTTCTCGTTACCCCTCTAGAGGCCAGGGTATTATAGGTAGACTTCTAAAATTTTCAGGTTATATTCATAACCATAAAATCTTGACTGAGTATATTTTTGGCCTCATTTTGAAAAAGATGGCCGCCACGGCCGTTTTTCGACTTTCAGCAAGGAGTTTTTTTTGGCCCTCTAGAACAAAGTGAATTATAGGTAGAGATCTCAAATTCGCAGGATATGTTCATCATTACAAAATCTTGACTGAAAATATTTTTGGCCTCAGTGTTTGAAAAACTAGGTGGCCGCCATGGCGTTTCTTTTCAGTCATGAAAAGTGCTTATATCATGGGCTGTAAATCTTCTGGTGTGGTCGGATTTGACCTTGGGCCGCCCCTTCAAGGTCAAATGAGGATAGGCAAATTTAAAAGTGCTTATAACTCACTTATTATTGGTCCTAGAGGTTTGGGATGGTAAACTAACCTATAGGAAATCATGGGCTGTGAGTCTTCTGATGTGGTCAGATTTGACCTTGGACCCCTCCTTCAAGATCAAACGAGGATAGCCAAACTTAAAAGTGCTTATAACTCGCTTATTATTGGTCCTAGAGGTTTGGGATGGTAAACCAACCTATAGGAAATCATGGGCTGGGAATCTTGTGGTGTGGTGGGATTTGACCTTGGGCCCCTGCTTCAAGGTCAAATGAGGGTAGCCAAACTTAAAAGTGCTTTCAACTTGCTTATTATTGAAAAATGCTGTTTATCTTCTAAACTATGTTAGTTGCCCTTTTCCGGTGGATACATCTTGCATCTGGCCACAGATGCGTCCTTGGTCTAGTTTAGATTTACTATGTGGGAAGTCTTAAGCCTGGTGTTTTATATCTTGGGGGTAATAACAAATGATACTTTACTCTGTTTTTAGGAAAGAATGGACAGGAGAGAGTACAAATCACCCACTGACTTTGCTGACGACTTGCGCATAATATTTACAAACTGTTACCGCTATAACCCAGTAGACAGTGATGTTGTACAAATGGCCAAGAAATTGCAGGTTAGCCTCCAATCTTTTAATATTAGTTGAAAAGTTGAAGGAATGAAATTTGTCCTTACTAAATACATTGAAACAAGATTCTTTATAAATCTGCTTTACTGGGGATCTTCAGTGAGTGTGTGATGCAAGCCCATTATATTTGCTGTTAACATTTACAGTTGTATAGTGATTTAAAAGTGGAGTGGTATTGCAGAGATATAACATGTACAGCTCTAACATGAGTTTTGTAAGTTTGTGTCTATTTTTTAGGACGTATTTGAGATGAAGTATGCCCGCATGCCTGATGAACCTCAGGGTGGCTCTGAGCTCGGGTCAAATAGCTCTTCAAGCTCAGAAAGTGAGGAGGAGGAGGAAAGAGACAGTGAGGATGAACGAGAGGAGAAGCTTGGACAGCTCATGACCCAAGTAAGCTGGGATAAACAGTGTAAATAAATGCAGGTGATTGTATCCACCACATTCATCAGATGGATACATCAGATTGTGCTTAGATAATGCCCCTTTCACACTACAGGTGGTATGTCCCTCGGTTAGAAGTTTAACTCTGCGGAACAGCCTCCCAGGTCGCCCCATTTTGTCCCGAGTTGTTCACACTATAGGCGTTGTAATTTGCAGTTATAGGTGAAACGCCTCTGCCCTTCAATTACTGTCAAGATTTGTATGCGACCTTGTGTCACAGTGGGGAAATATCCAGTACCTCAACACACTTTAGTCGCCGTGTTACACCGAAAGACGACCGAGTGGGGAAACATCCAGTACCTCAACACACCTTATGTTGCCGTGTTACACTGAAAGACGACCAAGTCACAAACTTGTGTACACCGCGGACCACTCCTTTGGTTACCTTATTAAGAAAATTCATGCGTGTATGCGCAGAATCGTCTACACATGCTCATGGTATGAAATCAAAGTCAGAAATTTTAAACTTTAGGAAACCACCATGGTACTCGCAAGGTAATGGACAGTTTGCCACTGTGTCACAAGGTGCCATATGAACCTCGGGACTGTAGTTGAAGAACAGGGATGATACGCTCAACGCTTATAACCGTGGGGTATACCGCCTGTATTGTGAATAGTGTATAAGCTGCTGCAGTGTATGTAGAAATTTTCTCGTCACTCCTAGATTTGTAGGATGTATTCAACAATACTAAAGCTTGGCTTTGAATCTTTTTGGCCTCAGTTTGAAAAACGAGTTGGCAGCCAAAGGCTATACCTTGTGGGCTATAGATTTTTTTGTGTGGTTGTCTTTTTATCTTGGAGTGCTCTTGCATTGCTACACAAGGATGACTAGTGTATACCTTACACATGGCCACAGGTGCTTCTTTGATCTTGTGATTGTATACAAGTTCAGCATCATGCTTTAAAAACTGTGAAATCAAGAAAAGTACCCTCACATTAAATTTCCAAACATCTGTATTGGTAAAGCCTATTGTAACAGTATCTAGTAGGTTTCTCTTGATGATGAGTTGTTTTTGCGTGTCAAATGATGAATACTGCCACCTGCAATATTCAAATGACATGCTATAGAACTTCTGAATTTGCTATGAGAAGCTATTGTAGCCGTTGCATTCTTTACTTATTACTTGCATCAAAACTTGGCAAAAATAGAAGCAAAATATTGAACAGCAAAGTACAATTATTATCGAGTTGTAAACTAACTTAGTTGTAAGATGCATTCTCTGTATAATTTCAGATCCGCTTATTGCAGGAGCAGCTTGGTAATCTGCAGAAGGACATGGAGCGTAGGAGGAAGGAGAAGAAAGAAAAGGGGCTTCCTATAAAAAAGAAGAAAAAAAGTAAAGAGCGGCTGTTACTGGAGTCCTCGGTGGCTGCTACAACAGGGACGCCCATGGTTCCATCACCCGCCCTGCCATTACCACCAGTGTCGTCAGTTCCTGCGGTTATGCCGGTCACCACTGTGCCACCCACATTACCGCCCCCTATTCTGGACAATGTTACTCCGAAAATTCAAAAAACCACAAAACCTCCGAAATCCAGACCAGCTGCTACCCCAAAGCCCCGTCGGCAGTCAGGTCCTAAAGGAGGGGGTGGTGGGAAGAAAGGGGGTAAAAATGCAGCAGTTGCACCAGTCACCACAATAGACAGTGACGAGGATGAGGATAGTGCAAAACCTATGACTTACGACGAAAAGAGACAGCTTAGTCTGGATATTAATAAGCTTCCAGGTAAATGGAAAGCGCTATTCCTTACCGAAATAGTAGTCATGGTGCATTAGTGCATCAGTATAAATTTGTTTGTCCAAAGTGGCTAAAGGCAGAAATGGCAGGCTCAGTTTATTGATCGTGTATGTGGTATTGTGGCAAAAAAAAAAAAACTTGCAGGCCAGTTCATCTCCATATTGCCCGAGATAGCTTAGCCTGAATTTTTGGGTTTAATTGCTTGAGAGCTGTTGGGGTATTGTTTCCACCCATGGTGTCTGGATGGGCGGGCGGTGGGGAAAAGTTTGTCCGGCCTGTATCTCAGAAACGTAAGGTGTAGGAAGTTGATACTTGGTAGGGACATTGGTTATGAGGTGTAGGTGTGCAACGTCATAGTGTGACCTTGATTTGACCTTACCGTAGTGACCTTGCCCAATAAAATCATGTCCGGGCTATATCTGGGGAACCGTAAGGTGTAGGAAGTTGATACCTGGTAGGGACATTGGTTAGGGGTGTAGGTGCACAACATCATGGTGTGACCTTGGTTTGGCCTTGCCGTAGTGACCTTCACCTATAAAATCTTGTACGGGCTATATCTTGGAAACTGTAAGGCGTAGGAAGTTGTTAGTTGGCTAACTTAGTACAGACATTGGTTAGGGTGTGTAGGTGTGCAACGTCGTGGTGTGACCTTGATTTGACCTTGCCGTAGTGACCTTGACCTATAAAATCTTTTACTGCCTATATCTTGGAAACCGTAACCTGTAGGAAGTTGTTAGTTGGTAGGGACATTGGTTGGGGGTGTAGGTGTTCATCATATTGGCGTGACCTTGATTTGACCTTGCCGTAGTGACCTTGACCTATAAAATCTTGCCTGGGCTATATCTCGGCAATCGTAAGGTGTATGAAGTAGGGACGTCACGACTCCAGATATTTCATGTTGGTTAATTGCCAAGAATAATTATTCGTGTCCACACTGAATAACCATTGAGTTATAAAACTACCAGAAAAGAAAAAAGGCAATGAAAATAATAAATATATGAAATAAAGTGAAAGTACATGTATATAATCTGTAAAATTCAATAAAAACACTGTTTTCCTGTGACTTAGGAAGTGGGCGATATAAGAGGTATACGGTAATTCTGGTTTTACATGAATGCATAAACAGTGCAGAAAACGTGGCTGTTGTTGGATTTTAGCTTATTTTATGTGACAATATGGACATATTCGACATATTTAGACCACCTGCCATCTTTTACTACATTGAGTGATTATTCATGCTTTAAAATATGAACTGGTAAATAACATTATTCTAACCATTGTCGATTAGTCAGCTAGTCATGCTGCCGCCACTAGGAAGTTGATACTTGGTAGGGACATTGGTGTAAGGGTTGTAGGTGACCTTGATTATGGTGTGACCTTGCCATAGTGACCGTGAGTTTTAAAATCTTGTCTGGGCTATTTCCATAAGGTGTAGAAGGTTGACACTTGGTAGGGATATTAGTTAAGGGGTGTGATCTGTTTGACATGAAAGTATCCAGATCTTTGTACTGTTTCGCTACTCCTATATCTCATGGTGTGGAAAACTATTTTCCCAGGCTGTGGGGTGCGGGCATCTCTGATGCTATTTTTAGAGTGCATGGATATCTGAAGTCTCTGTACAAGTTTAAATGGCTTCCATTGTTTATCTTGATAAACTTAAGTTAAAATGTTCCAAGAAAGGGTATTGGCGAGGGTCTTTGGTAACCTGGTGACCATAAACAGAGCACTTTAAGTTAATGCAGGTTTTTGTATTGGAGAGACACACATTAGCGAAAAAATGGCAAAACATTATCAAAGCTACCTGAAAGGTACCTTGGTCTGTATTTGCTTGCATGTCAAATTTGCAATGTCAAGGTAAAAAAAACATCAGTTGTTGTGTCTAAAAAGATTCTTTGCTGCATCACAAGTTCAAAACTTCTATATCCCAGACTTTGATCTAGGATATTTGATATAGGTAGGCCTGGACTCGAGAATGAAAATGGGGTAGGATATTCGCCCACATTATCACATTTTATCAATACCTAATTTATGTAAAATAAAAAAGATGACTGAATATTTGAGACACCAAGATGTAGTTAACAATATGGGGAAGTTTATTTTTTAAAAGGTGCAACTTCTAATCAAATCACTTTCAAGCCTAGAAGTCCACAAAATAGAGGTTACAAGTTTAAATTTCTGAAATGTCTACCTGAAAATCAGGAAAATTTGTTCTTGTGTCATCCCAGTTCAATATCCAGTAGGCAAGCTGATGACAAGTGGCACTGATTTTTAAAAATGTAACTTCTCATCAAGAAAATCACTAGGATGCTTAAAAATCTACAAATTTGTGGATACAATTTTATATATATAGTATCGTCCGATTGATTATATAATATTTCAAAGAAGGGCACCATTATATGCTGACATTTGTGGTAGCTTTTAAAAATTTATTTAGCATTATCTCAGTATTTCAATGAAATGCTCAAGCCTAGGGACAAGGCACCACTGACTCGACCATACAATAAAGCTCCATTTAAGCCAGATTGCTGGAGTTTTGGGGATCTTGAGATATTCATAATGCAAAGATTTGAGGCAGAAGTAGATATTTTTTCGTTGTAACTCATTGATATCAAGGTATATGGCCTTACAATTGTACCCTGTCTGATGGAACAAGAAAAATTTGAAATTATTTGGGCTTTTAGGCTACTTGAGTACTCTTGTAAAAAAGTAGTTATCAGCTTGTTGTAAACAGTAGTGCTGTTTTCCAACTGAATACAGGCCATTTCAAAATGGATTCGATCCATTTCTGTTGGGTTTCTTTCAAAAAGAGTGTCACTTTATTGTTAGGCTGATTAGCAAATAATCAGAAAACAAACCTGATTTTGGTGAGAAATCAAAAACAAAGTTATACATAAAATGGCAATATTGATATACTTTTTTACACATCAATATTGGTGACCCTGTCCCAAACAATAAAGATTGGTAATATCGATTACCAGTGTACCCACAAATGTTCTCTTAAGGCCATTGTTTTGGTGTAAATCTGCTAATTATCAAATGATTAATGTTTGTAACTATGTATTTGCAGGTGATAAACTGGGCAGAGTTGTACATATAATACAGTCCAGAGAACCATCCCTGAAAGACTCTAATCCAGATGAGATAGAAATAGACTTTGAAACATTAAAGCCATCTACACTTAGGGAATTGGAAGCTTATGTTATGTCTTGTTTAAAAAAGAAGCCAAGGAAACCATATAGTATGTATTGTGTATAGTTTAAACATGTACCCAATTGCTGTAAATTTTTTATCAGAGTTTTAAGATAACTGTGCGTACACCTGTTTATAGAAGGGATATCAATTGCAAGGTTAAAATGGAAAAATATTTAATGTTTTGGACAATATTTGTCTCAACTGATGACTTTTACTGCGCAATCATTATTTAACATTTATTACACAAAAAAGACTAGTCTGTTAATGTGGAGGTATTGTAATAAGTTACCCCTTTGTATTTTTCTGTTGATGCATCCACTGTCACATAGTTTAGAAAGTCGTAATGTTGTTTGGGTTGTTACTGACCTAGATTGTGTACAATTCTGCCTTTGCAGCAAAAAAGTCAACACCAGGAAAATCAAAAGAGGAATTACAAATGGAAAAGAGACAAGATCTTGAGCGACGATTAGATGATGTACAGTCCCAGTTGAGTAAAGGTGGTCAGTCTGCAAAGAAAACTCCAAAGAAAGGTGTGTGTAACAAACTGAGCCTGTAAAAATTAGTTTATCAAACCTAGTTCTCCCCAACAGAATTCCACATAAAAACTTATGACTTTATCAGCCCAAGTTAAATAATAACTTTCTATGGATATAGTGTTAAATGTCAGAAGATTAGGATTTAAGTTTTAAATATTATCCCACAGCCCTTAAGGGCTGTACGGTTATTGTTTTTACCCATGGCGTCTGGATGGGTGGGCAGCAGGAAAAGGTTTGTCCGGGCTGTATCTCAGAAACCATAAGGTGTAGGAAGTTGAAACTTTGTAGAAACATTGGTTAGTGGGGTGTAGGTGTGCAACATCATGATTTGACCTTAATATAGTGACCTTGAAATTTAAAATTTTGTCCATACTGTATCTCGGAAACTGTAAGGTGTAAAAGGTTGATATTTGGTATGGACATTAGATGTTTGGGTATGCAGTATCATGGTATGACCTTCATTCGACCTTCACTGCAGTAACCATGAACTTAAAAATCTTGTTGGGCAATATCTCTGAAATCTTAAGGTGTAGGATGTTGGTTTTTGTTTGGGCCATTGGTTAGAAGGTGAGCAACGATCTTGATTTACTCTTGTTGTAGTGACATTGACCTTTAAAATCTTGTCGGGGGGCCATATCTAGATACTGTAAAAAAAGAGACAGTTGATTCTTGGATGGGTGATTGGTTGGGGTTGCAGGTATGCTAAGTGATCATGTGATCTTTAACCTTGGCTCTGCCAAAGTGTGTTCACCTGCAAAAGTTGAGACATGTTTCTCTTATGACAAAATTTATGGATTGCTGTAACTGATTATTATATGCACCTAATTTTGCTATTTCTGTTGGTAGCTATACTTCAATAAATATATTTTGCAGCTTCATAATTTACAGACATTTTCTCTCTTAAATGTTATTTTCTCTACTAACTTTATATGGACCTTTACATAAAAGGCTGTAAAAGCCTCCTGATCTTTGTATGTTTCATTTCTTCTATGTCTCATGGTGTTGAAAAATATTTCCCCAGGGTGTGGGGTACGTGCACCTCTGATGCTGTTATTTTACTCACAATTAGTTATAATTATGTAGTAGTTTACCCAAAAGAGAAAAAAAATCAAATCGAACATGTGAAGTTGTTTGTACAGGTTTTGACATGAGTGTGTACTGTTTACATTTGCAAGCAGTGACCATTGTCCCTAAGTTGTGTGATTTTCATGCGGTTGTGACTAGATGTGACCTTAGCTGTGAAAGAGTTGTGTATATTGATGATATCTGTGTATATTTTGAATGCTTGTGTAAATATGTTCTATTGTGTGTTTGTAGGGGAGAAGAACCAGCTTGGAGGCAGTGGTCCGGGCAGGTTAAGTGCCAGCAGTAGTTCCTCAGAGTCAAGTAGTAGTGAAAGTAGTTCCTCAGACTCTTCTGATTCAAGTGACTCCGAGTCAGGTTAGAATATATGTGCTGCTACACAGTTGTACAATCACAGTGGTACAAAGTGTGAGAAAAGAAAGGCCACTTAGGAATAGTAATAGCGTGGATTAATCTTTTGTACACCGACGGGTAAGCTATTCAGTGATGCCTCCTGGTGGTTGGCTGAGGAATATATGAATGATTGGCCAAGTTGTTAGGTTTTTACCAGATGCTTGGCCTGACTTTTGCAAAAACAAAGGGGGGGAAAGGTGGTTGTGAGGCCAGGTAGTAGTTAGATCTATATTCCTTGTATTAGAAAACATATTAGCCATGTTTATCTGATCAAAGGAGAGACATTGTCGATCTAATGAAGTTGCAAATACGTGGCATATATTTCTTGGTCCTATTTATAACTGTGTGTCGATGATTTAAAACTGCCATACACATCTTTGCAATGCATTTTCTTTTCGATTTGTATTTGAACACCAAGTGTTCTGTACAGGTGATCCGATCTCATTTGGACTACGGAAACTGTATCCAGATGTAGTTGTGCCTATATTCGTATAGTGTATGTGTGAAGCATAATGTGTGTCGAACAAATGCTGGGGGGTGGGGAAACAAATCAACGTAAAGTACACAAAACCAATGGTGTGAAACAGAATGGTTAGTATTGAAAGTTTGTGTTTAAATTATTTTTGTGAAAGCCAAAGAGTGCAGTGTTTTTATATGAACAGAGGCCAGCCTAGGTTGTTGGGGCTGGAGTTATGTGGGGTAAGAGTTTATTTGTTCCTGTCTAGTACCAGTACTTCTTATACGGGGATGATTTTTCAGTTGTTTGGGGCAGGAAGGGAGTGCATGTGTTGTTTCACCCCCTGTCCTACGTGACATTTGTGTTATTCAAAAGAAGTCAATATCCCACTTATACCAGAGTTTATTGTAGCATTTCATTGGCACTTGAATATGAAAAACCCACTCCAGTACACACAGAATGCAGGATAACATAAATTCATAGCTGAAAAAAACGCTCAACATCTGTCCCAGCAGAATAAACCATTTCAAAACCCTCCACTTTTAGTAATCGCCTTGGGGGTTCTTAACTTTCAGTCTGAACATGCATTAATCCAAAAGGCTGGCCTCAACCAGAATGAACACTATGCACTCCCTGGCTTATGTTCTACACAAGAAAATGACATTCTTTAATGTACATTGCATATATATTTATATTTACTTAATTACATGCCTCATCTGTTAATGTTATTGAATATGTTACAGAAAAGAAAAAAAAATAGAAAAACAATTATGTGCTTGTTAACATTGGTATTTTATCATAATTTTTATTACAGAGCTATTTCTTGAATATTTCATAGATAAAAGAGTCTAGTGATCAACTAAAAGTTTAAACAAAGAAAATAGAATTATTACTAGAATGAGTGAAAGCATGTATAATTTTGTATATGTTGTATCTTTTAGTTTTGTACTGCTATTTCTAATCTAACTTGTATGTTATCTGTTTCACTGTTAAAGTTCCTAACTGCGGAATTGCTAATTTGAGTCAAATGTAAATAGTGACTTTGTAACGAGATGTTTTGTAGAAAGTTGTATTTAAAGACATAGTGCAAACGTTTTTAAATAAAAGTAGTAATTATAAATATCATGTATGGTAATTCTTATGAAAAAGAATAAAAAATGTTATAAACCAATGCCAGTTCTTTTTATTTTAAATCTGGTCTCTGTTCATGGTATTTAACACTGCACTCTGAGGTATTCAATGAGTATTGAAATTTATTTGATGTACTTATAGCAATTGCTTGTGTTTCTTTTGTATGCCAAATAGTTCCGATATACTAAGAATTACTCCTCTCATATAATGTTACTGAAGTTCCATGCGTAGATAACAAAGTGTATATGGTATCACCTCCAGCGTTGTGGGTTCAAATCTCTCCCACACCAGTAAATAAAATGTTGGTAGTTGCCTGCAGATGTACACTGGTTTACAGTACAAAGCTGTGGCCACTTCTTTGCTCAACTGTAATACTCTTACGACCAGTATAACATATTGGAATCCAACTAATTGAAATTTAAGGTGCGACTTGAAACTGATAGTTATGGTTACAAAGTGGAATTAGTGTTTTGCTGACTAGTGCTGGGACGATGTTTGCAAACTTCGGTATTATCGCTCGCTGGCTCATTGCCAATCAATGATCGGCAAACTTTAAGTAAAACCGATATTTGCTAAATCCATTTCTTTGCAGCCTTTTGGTCACAATAAAATACTAACCTTAATAATATTTTGTAAAAATCTGAAATATCCATCAGTTAAAATCACAAAACTAGCCGTGAATGCAATAAAAATAACGTAAATAGAAACACCTTGGGGTTTTCCCACTGTTGTCAAGGTAATCAAAATCAGCCAATCACAAGTGAGGATACATCAAGCATGGTCTGTTAGTGAGGGAGATGTCTGTGAATGGCTGTAGATTATATTTTGGTCATATTTGTGGCAATTTGTGTGTATTTTACTTGATATAATTTAATAATAATATTTTATCTGTCTTTTTTACACTTCAACTCCATAATCGGAAATGTTCGAAGTTTGGTTACAAATGTCCGATACGAACTTCGACAGGAAAAATCCAAGCGATCTCCCAGCACTATTGCTGACTATATATTCACACTTATACCCATACAACATCTTTTAAATCAAAAAGATAAGGAACAACCACATAAAGCCCTGTTACGGGAATCTTCAAAATAGGTCTGCCATGATTAATGCACTTTACACTTAAGTACTCCGGACCATCACCTGGAATACTGGTTTCAGTTATTAAACTAACAAAACTTGCCCTTTTACATCGATGAGTAACAAACCTTTCCAGTTCAGGATTTTTTTTGGCAAGTACTCTATAAACCTGCCCATGTCCAAGTTGATACGGGTACTTCTATTCTAGTCCACAGCTCCACATTTTACAGCCAGAGTTAAAAATTGTTCATACATTAATGACAATATGTGAACCTTTTACGATTCCATGATTTATTGAAAAGCTAAGCAGTTTCAGTATACAAGCAAGTTAGTAGAAGCCTGTGAATCATGAACAGGGACAAGTTTGACCCTGTATAACCACATTGAATTAATTTTTCGGCTTTCATATCAGAATAGTTTGTTGTTAGCTGTGAATCTATTTGCAGCACCAACTTTGACCTGTGTCCGGTGGGTATTGCCGATCTAACTTATTTGGACAGGACCTGCATTTAGAAATAAACACAAGTGCCATTGATTTTATTATGGCAACTAAAAAATATTTCATCACAAACTAAATGTTTAGTATCAAATAAGGCAGATAATATCGGTAGACTTGTTTGATATTTGGTTTGACTAATGTTAAAATAAATACACTGTATTTTAATAGTTTTAGGAGCACCTAGCTCAGTAACTTGGAACACATTTTCTCAACATGGTAGGCATGTTCTCCAATACCTGGATAACCCATCACACTGTTGGTGAAAACTTTTGGCGATACCTAAAAGGCTCTTGAGTTTTGGGATGTGAATAACTGGTAATTCATGGGCTGAGATGTCTTTGGCTCTGTCTTATTTGATTTTTACATGAGATCATGTAGGTATGGCTCATTGGCACCAGTAACGAGGCCAGTTCACTGAAATGCTGTGATCACGTCTTGCAACCACTAACTTGTCCGCAATTGTGGGTTTTAAGATTGGAAACTAACCTAAAATCTGAGGAGATTAGGGTGTGGTCAGTAACATTATCTCAGTATCGTGAACACACTTGAATAACAACACTTTACAACCGGCATTTCGAATATCGGTACATAATATTGTGAGAAAATGTAAGAAAAAAACTCCATATTTAAAGAAATTATAAACTTTTTAAACTTTTATTTCACATTTTTATATGTTACGGTACTTCTATAGTGATTTCTTTCGGAAGAACTGTCAATGTTTTGTTTTCACGGTTTTACACTGTTGGGATACCAAAATAGAAAATTTGCTACTGACCCTGCCCTGGAAAAAATTCTACATTTTTTTAAGTCCACAGCCTTTAAACACTGTGCAGGTATTGTTTCAACCAAGGACATCTCTGTTTGGGTTGAACTCCCATGAGTGGCAATGCTGAAGGCTTGTCCCAATATGACCCTGGTTGTTAAACAGGTCAAGGTCAAACGAGGATAGCCAAACTTAAAAGTGCTTATCACTCGCTTATTATTGGTCCTAGAGGTTTGGGATGGTAAACCAACATATAGGAAATCATGGGCTGGAAATCTTTTGGTGTGGTCGGATTTGACCTTGGGCCCCTCCTCAAGGTCAAACGAGGATAGCCAAAGTTGAAGGTGCTTATGACTCGCTTATTATTGGTCTTAGAGGTTTGGGATGACAAATCAACCTATAGCAAATCATGAGTTGGGAATCTTTTGGTTTGGTCAGATTTGACCTTGGACCCCTTGTTCAAGGTCAAATGAGGATAGCCAAACTTAAAAGAGCTTATAACTCGCTTATTATTGGTCCTAGAGGTTTGGGATGGTAAACCAACCTATAGGAAATCATGGGCTGGGAATCTTTTAATGTGGTCAGATTTGTCCTTGGCCCCCTCTTACAAGGTCAAACGAGGATAGCCAAACTTAAAAGTGCTTATAACTCGCTTATTATTGGTCCTACAGGTTTGGGATGGTAAACCAACCTATAGGAAATCATGGGCTGGGAATCTTTTAATGTGGTCAGATTTGTCCTTGGGCCCCTCTTACAAGGTCAAACGAGGATAGCCAAACTTAAAAGTGCTTATAACTCGCTTATTATTGGTCCTACAGGTTTGGGATGGTAAACCAACCTATAGGAAATCATGGGCTGGGAATCTTTTAATGTGGTCAGATTTGTCCTTGGGCCCCTCCTACAAGGTCAAACGAGGATAGCAAAACTTAAAAGTGCTTATAACTCACTTATTATTGGTCCCAGAGGTTTGCAGTGTGAAACCAACTCATAGGAAATCATGCGCTGGGAATCTTCTGATGTTATTAGATTTGATCTTTGGCCCCTCCTTCAAGGTCAAACGATGGTTCACTGGCTTTGGGGAGTTGTCTTTCCAGTGGATACAAATTTGCATCGGTTCTCCGATGCGTAGGTCTAGTTTAGTTTAAAAACCTGCTTAAATCAACCTTGCAGTCAAATTGGGCATTTTGGATATTTTGTATACAGGCATAAGAGAATTTTTCATTTAGAGCTTTTGAAAGTATTAGGAGATAATAGGACCTTTTCTTCTATTTCAAGGTCAATTCTGTGACCCTAAATTGGTCAGATTTTCACTTACTCCTTAAGATCTCTTAGTATTGCAATTTTAGCTTCAGAACGTATCAGTAGGTAATAGGAAAACAAGGCCTGGGATTCCAAAAAGGTCCAGCAAATTTGCCTTCTTGGTCAAACTGGTAGATATTTTTTTAGTATTTTGCAATTTTCCTACAAAAATATTGGCTGGAAACCTAATGATACATTTTTTTCCTTTCTCGCCTTTCGAGTTCAATTCTGTGACCCTAAATGGGTGAGATTTTTACTTTTTACTAAATATCTGGTAATATTACAATTACTTGGGAACATATTGAGAGGTAATAGGTAAACATGGCCTTAGTTTCTAAAAATCCCGACAAATTTGCACACCCATTTCTTGCTCCTGGTTAAACTGGGGTCAGTGTGATTAAACAAATACTGCCAGGAGTTCTTTAAGTTGTTAGCTTTTTTGCAATCTTTGTTTTTCTAGGTCAATTCTATGACCCTAAATGGGTAATATTTTCAAGATAAATTGCAAAATCAGAGTACAAGATTAATGCTAAGAAGTTTCAGGTGGAAACAAGATGCATTTCAATTATGAAAAGTGGACTATGATACAGGTTGAAACATTCTATAAATCGGTCACTTTGTCCTTAAGAGTGTGTGATGGAGTTTTCACATGCATTATTCTCTCTTCTTCAGAGGCACCAAAGAGAAAGAAGAAGTCTCGTCTGTCCTCAGGTGTAAGTATTCTGTATAGTCTATGTTATTATCTTCTGAAAGATGTTTCAAGAGGGTTATAAGCAGACATTAAAATCTCTGTCCAAGTCAGGAAATTTTTTAAATAGAAGAAAGTGGAGAAAATGTTTTATATTCATTGCAAATCTTGTAAATGCCATTGAATTCTATTTTTATTGCATTAATACATCTTACCAAATGGAGAATATGCTGTACTGGTCAGCACAGACCATTCCCGCCTAATGCCAGAAAAAGATGTCCTGTATTTCCACCAGCACGACCGGTCCATAGCATGCATTTGCCAGGTGGCACACCCTACTTCCTTCCTGTCTGGACAACATGATGTGGCATCTTTTTTGTATGGCGCATGTGCATTCAGTCGCTTTTGTAAAATACTCTGGTAAGAGTCTTTATTTTGTGAAATTATGTTGATCAAGTGCTTTCATTGTTATCATGGGCTCAGCAGTTGTGGCCATATGGCTTCGTTTGATTCACACTCCAAATGCACGCATTGCCGTAAGAAGGTGGTAGGTAGTGACCCTTGTGTTAAAGAAAGACTGGGAACTTTGTAACTCACTGACTTCTGCTCAGATGTCGCAGTGGGCCACCCCCTCATACAGAGTTCATAAAGAGAAAGAAAAGAAAGTAAAGTCCACAGCTTGTTGAGCCAGGTTCTGTTAAGATCCTAGGGTAAGTGGATACTTGTGATGCTGTTAAGTAGAAGTCTTCAACTACCGTCGTTAAGAGGAAGGCAGGGCCTGTGAAGAGCAAAGCATCTTCAACCCCCCCACCACCAGCACTCAAATGAACATTAGAATGCCAGTTTCACCAAGGAAAGAGGGTACACTTCCTTCAAACAAAACTTTTATACAGCCCGGACTGGTCAGTCGGACCAGCTTGTTTCTGGTGATGGTGAGATGACATCTACCAGCCAAGCAACTGCCGGTGTTAAATCAGGACAGTTGACCTGTCACATCAGTTACTGCTGTGATCTGTGACTCAACCTACTGAACTAGTCAGCCAGTTTAGTGCCAGCCAGGCCCCTGCCGGTACCTCCCAACATGGTTGACTGCTAACTCAGTTACTGTTGATGCTCATACACTTGCTGTACCCGGCAGTTACCAGTGCTACAGCCTGTACCTCCCAACAGGAGACCGGTATTAGTTCCAGGTGCTGCCTCTCAGTATGCACTATGACTTTGACCAGCAATCTGATCCTGCTTCCTCTGTCCATTCTCTTGAGGATGAAGAGCGAGTGACCAAGACACTGGTACAGCTGAACAGGAACCTGATCAGGTTACATCAGAAGAACAAAATTACTGGGAAGCTGTATGAGGGGTCAGATCTTGCATGGGTTGGAACCAGGTGCCTGATTTTGAGAGCTTTGCCTCTTCACAGGATCACAACCTGTTTACCGGTCCCAAACACCAGTCAAACAGTAATATCTCTGTCAGACTACCATCTGATGACTGGCTTTGCTGAAAATTAGAGAGATTGAACTTAAACACTCACAGAACGATATCCTACTTAAACTACTGATACCAATGGACTAGCTAAGGGTCAGTTTGTCAAAGTGCCTCAAACACAGAAGTGGTGTGATGTCAAATCTGACAAGAAAGACTTTTCCCAGTCCAAGGTTAACTACTGGTATAATGAACTGGCAAAACTCCCCATTGCTGTCACCAGAATTACTCCACCTAACCTTGCCACTGGCACTGGCTTCCCGACCAATTCCACAAGACACTTTAAAAAATGGGAAGGTCAGCCAGAGACTCGACCTTTATGTGGAACCAGGCAGCCGGCTGAAACAGGAACAGCTATCTGATGGAAGCATTACATGCACTTTTCGAAAGAATGCAGTAGAAAAGGTCATAAATCAGACATCTCTGGCTTTCTTGAACAGAATTTGCTTGGTTCCAAAACCCAACAAGCGGAGGCCTATCCTAGACCTGAGCTCACTAAACAAATATCTAAAATCAGAGACTTTCATAATGGAGACCCCAGAGAGCATAAGGACTTACTTGCAAACAGGCAAATGAGTAACAGCCACAGATTTAAGCTTCCATTTATCAGTAAACTCACAGTCCAGGAAATACCTGTGTTTTCATGTTCAGGGTCAGTCTTACCAATTCAAAGCACTACCATTTGGTCTGTCCACTACTCCAATGGAATTCACAACAGTAGCCAAGGAAGTCAAACTGATGGCTCAAGACAAAGGTATAAAAGAATTCACCAGTACCTGGACAATTGTTTGGTCAAAGCCACACCCTACCAAACTTGTCTCCAGCATACCCAGACCTTAGTACCCTCTACCAGAAAATAGGTTGGGTAGTAAACATGGAGAAGTCAGAACTGGAACCCAAGCAGATCTTTGATTTCGAAGGTTACCAGTACAACCTCAGAAAGGGCAAGGTCAGACCCACTTTGGAACGTTGGCAGACCTTAACTTTGAAAATTCAGGAGCTTCTCGACACATCTTTCTGTTGGGTCAAGCAGCTATGTCACTCCAATTCACGGCTACAGGGAAGCAAGTCCACTTAGGCCGGCTCCGCATGAGACCCATCCAGTGGCACTTTAAAAATCATTGGAGGACCCTGGAATCACCAGAAAAGTGATCCCGATCCCAAGATCTTTCCATCCACACTTAAAATGTTGGCTGCAAGAGGCCAATGTCCTGCAAGGTCAGCCACTACCCCCACTCAACCATGCTCTTCAGATCTTTACAGATGTCTCAAGAGAAGGCTGGGGCGCAATTCAAGATGGGCTTGGTCCCTGCTGGATAACAATTTGCACATAAACTACCTGGCACTAAAGTCAGCCTCCTGACCCTATAAGAGTTCCAAGACCTCTGTTCAAACGAGATGGTGCTCATAGCAGTAGACAACACCACCGTTGTTGCCTTCATGAAAAAAGAAGGAAGCATGAGGTCGGACCCTCTGTGTGCCCTACTGTAGAGAATCCTGACCTGGTGCTCCAGGAAATGGGTAACTCTCAAGGCCTGTCACATTCCAGGCCAACTGAATGTGGTAACAGACCAGCCATCCAGGCTGGGCCAGATAATTCAGACATAATGGTCTCTCCTTCCAGAAGTTTTTCAGTTGATCTGCACCAGGTGACACCAACCTCAAATATACCTTTTTGCAATGAGGTTCAACAAGTTGCCCCCATTTGTGTTTCACCAGTTCCAGACTCTTAAACCATGGAAGTAGATGCACTCATTCTACCTTTGGAGGACCTGGACCCATAGGCATTCCCACCAGTTGCCATTCTGGGCAAGGTGGTGGCAAAACTAAGAGGCTGTGTTCTCATTGCACTGGGGTGGCTCAACATGCCCTGGTTCTGGGATCTAGTAACCATGTCAAGCCTACAAGAATCTGCGAAACCTGAATCTCCATGTCTGGCTCCTAGAGCCTCAACAATCAAGGAGCAAGGCTTCTCTGACGTAGTGGCATCACGAAGTGAAGCTCCTCAAAGAGTCTCGACCAGATCAGTCTACATAGCAAAGTGGGCCATTTTGATCAAGTGGTGCCATAGTAATCAGGTGGACTTCAGGGCACCACCTATAAAATCCATAGCTGACTTCCTCCTGTGTTTGTTCCAGGACAGGAAGTTATAGCCAAGTACTATAGATGGCTACAGGTCAGCAAAGCAGGCAAACTGGGAAATTTGCCCATAAATATCAGCTAGGACGGGAAAATCTCACTCGTCTCCTGGATATTTTCCATGGAGACATACCTAAGGGTCGCAGAGGCATCCCCTCTTGGAACCGTTCCTTGGTCTTGCACGAACTGACAAATGCTCTCTTTGAACCCCTTAAAGAGGCCTCTTTGAAGCATTTGACCTTCAAAACTGTCTCCCCCTTAGTTCTGGGTTCTGGCAAACGCAGGAGTGAAATCTATGCATTGCTACACAAAAACATAAGATGCCAGGCAGAACTTCTTTCGGAGAACCAGCTGGCCAAAGAGGGTCCAGACAGTATTGCCCCAGTGGTTATTCAGGCCCTGGCCCCAGCTCTGGACAAATCACTCACGGCTGATGGGTCACTTTGCCTAGTTAGAGGCCTACGCTACTCTCTGTACAGACCTCGGGAAAAACCAAGAACTGGTCTTTGTCTCTTTCAAGAAAGGTTTTAACAAAGTTATATATCCTGCCACTATCTCATTATGGATCCCAGTGGTGGCTGCCCAGCAGATCCACCAGTAGCCCATACATACGTAAGCAGCCTGTCACCTTTCCCAAGGGTCTTCAAGGTGGCAGTGTCCTGCTCCAGACTAGCAAGTGGTCCCCTCTTCCTTCCATAGAGGGCTTCTCCAGGGACTGAACTCCTACCTCTCTTCCCCCTCCTCAGAGGAGGTCTGTCGAAAACAAGAGGGGTGGCAGCAGGGTCAGTTGCATCCAGTTACTTGTTAACCGGTAATTGATCAATGGGGGCAGCTGAGACTGTTAGTGTCTCATGTTGAGTTCTAGTTTAAGTCCCTAATAAGCTACCAACCTGCTAAGCGGTAGTTACCCTAGCATATTTTCCATTGGGTTAGATGTGTTAATGCAACAAAATTGCAAATGTAATAAATTAAAGTTTTATTACCCGTATTGTTTTCACCCATGGTGTCCGGATGGGCTGGCGGCGGGAAGAAGTTTGTCCGGCCTGTATCTTGGAAACCGTAAAGTGTAGGACGTTGATACTTGGTAGGGACATTGGTTAGGGGGTGTAGGTGTGCAACGTCATGGTCTGACCTCGATTTGACCTTGCTGTAGTGACCTTGACCTATTCATCTTGTCCGGGCTATATATCGGAAACAGTAAGGTGTAGGAAGTTGATACTTTGTAGGGACATTGGTTAGGAGGTGTAGGTGTGCAATGTCATGGTGTGACCTTGATTTGACCTTGCTGTAGTGACCTTGACCTATTCATCTTATCCGGGCTATTTCTTGGAAACCGTAAGGTGTAGGAAGTTGATACTTGATAGGGACATTGGCTAGGGTGTGTAGATGTAACTTGTCATGGTGTGACCTTGATTTGATCTTGCCGTAGTGACCTTGACCTATAATGCCTTGTCCGGGCTATATTTCGGAAACCATAAGGTGTAGGAAGTTGATAGTTGGTAGGGACATTGGTCAAGGGTTATATGTGTGCAACCTCATGGTGTGATCTGGATTTGATCTTGCATATCTGATGCTATTTTATCTCTCTACAGGGATATCTGATACTATTTTATCTCTCTTATATCTCATATTTTTACTTGAATCTTGGTTGTTGCACCTTTGGGTATCTTTTGATGTAGATTAAGCACTGTTAAAGTCATATTAGAATTCATTAACCGTTTTACTTTAATTTGCAACTTCCCATTGTAACAGATGGTATTGCATCAAGTGAGTCACAGGTTTTGCCCTAACTACACATAAAAGCATATATTGCCATATCTGTATGTATGGGTAATATTGAAAACATTGAAACCATAATTCGACCATACAAATGAATATCCAAATTGGGAGAAGTCTTGAAGCTTCATAATTTTTAGTTTACTGAATTGTCTTGTTTTAATACTTAATCTTTACATGCAGTTTCTTTCTCTTAGATGTTATTTTCTCTACTTAAACATTATTTGGACACTGACACTGCTCAGAAAGTATCCCAGTTTATGTACTGTTTCACTACTTCTATATCTCGTGGTGTTGAAAACTATTTCCCCAGGCTGTGGGGTATGGGCATCTCTTACGCTATTTTATAAGTTAATACCTCACCCAATGGGCAAGAGAGGCCCTCCCAACCGACCCCGCTATCAGCTTACGAGGGGTTAATCTAGGTTATACAATGAAAAAGATCCCATGTTACATTGTCTAGACAGGAAGGAAGGTGCGCCTCCTGGCAAATGCATACTATGGGCCAGTGTTGTCAGTGGAAAGACAAGACTTCTTTCTCTGGCATTTGACAGGACTGGTCTGTGCCAACCAGTACAGCATATTGTCCATTGGGTAAGGTATTAACTAATAAATATTTAATTTACTTAATAAACTTGCAAATTTCTATTGTTGAATACTCAATGTTTTCTTCCAATACATTGCACTTGTAGATTATATATATAATTTCATCCTAGATCAGAGATATGGCAATAAATTCTTCATGCAGGGATTTTATCCTCCATATATAAATAGTAAGAAAGTACGGAGGAAAAAGGCTAGGTAAATATACATTTATAGAAATGTTAGGAAATTCACTTACAAAAAGTAACCTTTATCCCTAATTAAGTATTTACATGTGTGATAGATTTAACCAATGTTTCCCTCCCAGTCACTGTTCTGGCAACTTCACATATTAACTTTGTAGTGTAATACAAAATATTACCCAAGTACCTGGATATGCGGTTTACAGTTCATTACCTTAAGTGTCTATTTATATGAGTAACATTCTGTAATGTTGCAATACATTTCCTTTCTGAAATAATGTCTTGGACGTAAATCTCAACCCTTGCCAAAGTTGAAACAGTTGTAAATCTTTGCTGGTCAAAATCCAGTGATTTACAGTGCAGAATCATCTCCACCTGGCTCTCTGTGTTTTGTCCACCATTAAAACTAACCGTCATGAACTACACATTGGTGAACAATGAAATCAAAGTATTTGACATTAGAAATATTTTTTCTACTGTTACTTCATAAAGGAATATATTGATAAAATTTAACAGAACAAATTTTTATCAAATTACATTTCACCAAAAATTGATTTTCACAAGGTAAGTCCACTAGATAAAACTGGTAAAACAACATGCATTATTAAAAAATTCACAGTGTCCTTAGTGTTTGATGAGAATGTAAATGGATTAAGCTCCCAAGCTTTAACTCTTCTGTACTTTGTATTATCATTCAATCCATCCCACTGAATACAGTAGAATCGCTGTTATCCCGCCCTCTATTTTCCAAATTTTCAATTATCCGACCTCAAGTCCACACTTCCAACTCCATTTAAAACCTGTTATATTAGCCTCTCAGTTATGCCACCTTTCTATTATCTGAGCTGTTACTCCGGAAGAGATAGATATTAGAGGTTTTGTTGTGTAAAGAAGAAATAAAGGTTTTTATTGCGTTAATACATCCTATCCAATGGACAATTGCTTTACCGGTCGGCGCGACCGGTCCCGCCAAACGACAGAAAAAGTCATTCTGTATAAAATACCGGCAGGACCGGTCACAGTGTGTACGTTCGCCAGGTGTCGCCTCATGCATACTTCCTGTCTAGTCAGAATGACGTCATGGCGTCTTTTTTGTTTGGCGCTCAGTGTGTACGGACGTGTTTCCTGCAGTGTTAAAGAAGTTTATATTTTATGAGACTTTCACTTTATTTGTCAACGTGTTTTATATCTACTTATTCCTGGAGCAATATGTCTTCCCCTGGCCAACGTAGAGGCTCGTGCGGCCACGTTATGGCCCTATTTGATTTTCATACCAAGTGTGCTCGCTGTCGTGAGAAAGGGATTGGAGGGGACGACTCTGTAGCAAAGAAACCATGCTCCATTTGTGATAGTTTCACAGAAGCTCAGAAGATGCAGTTGGCCACTCCTAAGTATAGAGAACGTAAGGAATCTGGCCAGAAGAAAAAGCCCTCCCCCACCCACGTTGCTGCCTCTGATGTTACAGTTTTGGGTAGGGTCGAGAACAAGGGTGAGAGCTCCAGTGATAGAGGCGAATCTACACCTAAGAAACAAAAGAAGTCCTCTCACAAATCTCCCCTTAAGAAAAAATCCAGCAAATCTTCAGAGCTTCAAACTGAACTACAGTCATTAGACGACAAGTGGTCTGAAAGGTTTTCCAGGTTGGAAGCCCTTTTCCTGGCAAAAAGCTTCTCAGTTCCAGTAGAACCGGTCAAGAAAACTGATGTTCCGGTTACAGACAGACCTTTTATTCCTCCAACTGCTGCTTCCACCTCTATGCAGCAGCAGCAGAAGTCCACCGGTCACAAGAAGACTAAGAAAGCTTCTCAAACTCCTGAGGTTTCCGGTGTCCTGCCTGGCAGCCAGCGCGTGAATCCAGAAGACGTGTCAGCTACCCAGCCTGTTGAGGCCCCCGGTACAGACACAGAAAATCTTCCAGCTGACCAGGAACCTGTCTTCTCACCCACCTCCGGTGATAAACCTCAGATGCATTCACCAGTACTGCCTGTTACTCCCGGTACCATCCCTACCGGTCCCACAGTCCCTGTTGAGGAACCGGAACAAGAAGTTGCCAGTGACCGGTCATCTCTTTCACCGGACGAGGGGGAATTGTCTGACCGGGAATCTATTCAAGGACAGGAAGAACTTATTGAGGGTGATCAAGAACTTTCTGCTGAACAAAGTTACCGGGAGACTTTAAGGGGAGTTAGGTCTTTCATGGCCTGGACCGACATCCCAGAATTTGACTCTGCCTCCTCATCTCAAGATGATAATCCCTTCACCGGTACCAAAACAGCACAGACTGGGAAAATCTCTGTTAAAGTACCAGTAGATGAGTGGCTTTGTCGCAAGGTTGAGAAACTTAATGTGACCTTACAAGAGGGATACCCCACTCGTAATACAGAAACTGCCGGACTCAGTAAAGATCAGTTCGTTAAGTCACCTAGAACTTTGAAGTGGTACGGAATGCATAGTGAGAAGAAGGACTTTTCCCGTTCAGGTGTACACCTGGACCAGTGAACCTGCTCGTCTTAATAGCAGTTTTCCAAGGATAGCTGGTCGTTCTCTCCCTTCTGCCCCAGCTTCTCGTCCGGTGTCACAGGACACACTGAGGAAGTGGGAACGGGCTGCACGGGACCAGACGTATATGTGCAACCAGGCAGCAGCATTCAGTCATTGCCTTACCAAGGTCCAAGAGAACATGACAAACCAATTGAAATTCAATTTGAAAGTGATCTAGGGAATTACGGTTAAGGGAAAGGCTTCACCTAAACTCACTCAAGCGGCTGACGAACTGGATTTTTTGGTCACCTTCAATAGATCTATCACACAGGCAATGGCTCGCACCATGCAAGATCTTTCCGATGGTGTTTTTGTTAATGTGGCCAACTTGACCTTAGCTAGGAGGGACAGTTATCTAGATTTTGTCCGGTCCGGCATCAAGCAGGATACCCTCATGGCCCTCAGGTCTGCCCCACTTCACATGAGTGCACTGTTTCCTGACCATATGATTGCCAAAGCAGAAGAGGAGATACGCCATTTTGAGGACAAGCGTACTCCCGGTCCGGCAAGAAAGACATCACGTTACCACCCTTATGCTCAGTCTACAAAGCAAGGCCACCAACGTTCTGAGCAATCGTCTACCCTTCCAGCTTGGAAGCAGCTTAGGCGCCGGGGTAACAGATCTAACAGGGGCAAGGCCTCCTCTTTCTCTCAGCGACCTGCAAAGACACAGAAGCAATATAAATGACAATTATTGTGTTGTAAAGAGTCAGATAGAGACTTCTGTGTCAGGTGTTATTACAGACTCAAAAGTGCCCGGAGAGAACTGTTGTTGGGACAAAAGAACTCAGTATCCTGTATTATGTCATGTTGCCAATCATGTTCTTTTTGCAGAAGGGTCGTCGCAAAAGAAAGACGTAATGCCCGATCATCAAATGTTAATAAAGTCTGTGAAAAATGTTTCCTGTGTAAATCAGTTGAGTTCTGTCCACAATGTTACAAATGTCCCACTTGTTGCACCAAATCTGCCTGTAGGCTCAAGATTACACCTTTTTTGGGAAAAATGGGCTGCACTGAACGTAAACCCCAGAGTGGTTTCAATCCTAAGAGAGGGTTACGTTCTGCCATTCCGGTCCAGACCTCACCTCACAAGAGAACCGACAATAACAAGCTGCTATGTAGATCCCCACAAGAACAGCTACCTGTTGGAGGCATTGCATCAGCTGTTAAACAAAAATGCTGTGGAGCTGGTCCTAAACCAAAAATCTCTGGGGTTTTACAACCGGTTGTTCCTTGTACCAAAGCCCAACAACCGGTGGCGGCCAATCTTGGATCTGAGCAGCTTGAACAATTTTCTGAAGACCCAAACCTTCAAAATGGAGACCCCGGAAACAATACGCACCTCCCTCCAATCAGGGGAGTGGGTGACTTCAGTAGATTTCAAAGACGCGTACTTCCATATCCCCATAAACAGCCAATCCCGGAAGTACATGCGTTTTCAAATCCAAGACAGGACTTATCAGTTCAAGGCCTTACCTTTTGGCCTGTCCACAGCCCCCAGGGAATTTACAATGATAGCCAAAGAAGTAAAATGGCTAGCCTTGAGGCGGGGTATAAGGATCCACCAGTACCTCGACGACTGGTTGGTCAGAGCCAAGTCCCCCCAAGCCTGCCTTCAGCACACACAAAAATTACTGACTCTCTGCAAAGACTTGGGATGGCTGGTAAACGAAGAGAAATCAGAGCTGGAACCCAAGCAGATTTTCAATTTCGTAGGTTACCAGTTCGATTTGGAAGAGGGCAGGGTCAGACCTACCCAGGAACGCTGGCTAGCCCTAACAGACAAAATCCAGTCAATTCTGTCCGGTCCGGTTTGTCCGGTTCGACAGTTCATGTCCCTCATTGGTCCCCTCACAGCAACAGAAAAACAAGTTCACTTGGGGAGACTACACATGAGGCCCATACAGTGGCACTTGAAAAACAACTGGAGGGTCCCAGAGTCTCTGGAAAAGGTGATCCCGGTTCCCAAGTCCCTCCACCCCCATCTAAAGTGGTGGCTGGAGGAAGGCAATGTACTACTAGGTCAACCTTTACACCCTCTAAAACATGCTCTGCAAATCTTTACAGACGCATCAAAAGAAGGGTGGGGCGCTCACTTAGACGAGCACACTGCAAGAGGAACCTGGTCTCTTCCAGAGAGCAAATTACACATAAACCAGTTAGAGCTAAAAGCAGTATTCCTAGCTCTAAAAGACTTTTGAACCCTCGTCTGCAACAAGACAGTGTTGATAGCTACAGACAACACAACAGTGGTGGCTTATATCAACAAAGAGGGGGGGATGAAGTCGGGCTCGCTGTGTGCCCTACTGTGGAGACTACTGTCCTGGTGCACCAGGCAACAAGTAACCCTCAGGGCACGTCGCATCCCCGGCCGGTTGAACGTGATAGCAGACAAGCTATCCAGGCTTGGCCAAACCATTCAAACAGAGTGGTCGCTTCATCCAGAAGTGTTCAAAGCTATATGCAACCGGTGGCACCAACCCCAAGTGGACCTGTTTGCCACCAGATTCAACAACAAACTTCCTCAGTTTGTCTCACCGGTACCAGATCCCCGGGCATGGGCAGTGGATGCCCTCAGCCTCTCCTGGGAGGATCTGGACCCATACGCCTATCCACCGGCAGCCATCTTGGGCAAAGTGGTGGAGAAGCTTCAGGACTATCCCTGCAACAGAATAATTCTGATTGCCCCAGGGTGGCCCAACATGCCCTGGTTTTGGGATCTGGTAGCAATGTCAAGCCAGATCCCACTGTGTCTGCCCAGCATACCCAACCTAGTGTCTCAGCCATTCAACCAGGTCCTTCACAGGAACCTGTCGAATCTGAATCTACATGCCTGGCTCCTAGAGCCTCAGCAATCAAGGAGCAAGGCTTCTCTGAGGCAGTGGCAGCACGAATTGAGGCCCCTCAAAGAAGATCAACCAGATCTGTCTATGAGGCAAAGTGGACCATTTTTACAAAGTGGTGCCTCAGTAATCAGGTGGACTTCAGGACACCACCTTTAACAGCCATTGCTGACTTCCTCCTGCATTTGTTCCAGGACAAGAAGTTACAACCAGGCACTATTGATGGCTACAGATCAGCCATTGCAGACAAACTGGGCAATGATCCGATTAATATCAGCAAAGATGAGAATCTCACTCGTCTATTGGATAGTTTCCACAGAGACAGACCAAAAGGTAGGAGAGGCATACCCTCCTGGAACCTGTCTCTGGTCCTCCACCAGCTGACAAAAGCGCCCTTTGAACCTTTGAAAGAGGCCTCCTTAAAACACTTAACCTTTAAGACGGTTTTCCTGATGGCCCTAGGTTCTGGTAAACGGAGGAGTGAGATTCATGCTTGGCTACACAAGAACATTCGACACCAGTCAGATTGGTCAAAGGTGTCCCTGTACCCTTCCCCCAGCTTCTTATCTAAGAACCAACTGGCTAGGGAGGGCCCAGATAGTGTGGCCCCGGTGGTGATCCCAGCCTTGGCTCCCACTTTGGATAAATCACTTAAAGGTGATAGGTCTCTCTGTCCAGTCAGGGCCTTATGATACTATCTGGATAGAACTTCAGACCTCAGGCAGAACAAAGAATTGGTCTTTGTCTCCTTCAAGAAAGGTTTTGACAAGGACATCTCTCCTGCCACCGTCTCCTCCTGGATCAAACAGACTGTGATCCTATGCTATGAGCTCTCTGACCAACAAGCCCTTACCTTACATCAAGTGAAAGCTCATGATGTAAGGGCCTTTGCTGCTTCTAAAGCCTTCCAATCTGGAATTTCTTTAGATCAAATTTTGTCAGCTTGTCACTGGAAATCTCACAACACCTTCACACAATTTTACCTGAAGGATGTTGCCTGGGCTGATTCAGAGCTTTTCCACTTAGGGCCTATAGTGGCTGCTCAGCAGGTCCATCAACAAGCCCTATAAGGAGGAGACATCACTGTACATATGTATATAGTGTATATATATCGACTCAGTTAAGTGAAAAAAAAAAAAAAAATCTTCTGACATGCTTCCTCTGGGAATTGTCCTTGGGACTGAACTCATCCCTCTCTTCCCCTACCTCAGAGCAGGTCTGTTTAAAAAGGGGGGGGGGAGGGCAAGGTCGACTGACGGTTCAAGTTTAGAACCGGATGATGATATTCGACCAGAGCCTTAGGGGCATTGACCTCAAGGTCTGCCCAGGCTTAATTATAATAAAATTCTTTTCAATACTCCAGCATGAGTTCCAATATAGTCCCTAGTAACTTACCCGCCAGCCAAGCGGTAGTTATTCAGCAATTGTCCATTGGATAGGATGTATTAACGCAATAAAATTGCAAATTTAATAAGTAAATTAAATTTTTATAAGTTAATACCCTATCCAATGGACAGACAAGGCCCTCCCAGCCGGCCCCGCTATCAGCTTACTAGGGGTCTGATTAGGTCTAGACAACGAAAAAGACGCCATGACGTCATTCTGACTAGACAGGAAGTATGCATGAGGCGACACCTGGCGAACGTACACACTGTGACCGGTCCTGCCGGTATTTTATACAGAATGACTTTTTCTGTCGTTTGGCGGGACCGGTCGCGCCGACCGGTAAAGCAATTGTCCATTGGATAGGGTATTAACTTATAAAAATTTAATTTACTTATTAAATTTGCAATTTAATTTGCACTATATTTCAGTCCTCTCCAGTGAAGTCTCCTCTTAAGATCACAGTGGGCTCTCCTCCCCCAGGCATGGCAGGGCATGTCAAGTCATCAGGAGGGAGCATGACCATACCTGGCACCACAGGCGTCAAGAACGAGACGCAAGCCACTGCTCAAGGTCAGTTTTCACGCACCATATTTATCCAGTGATACTGCTTGTGTTGGATTTTCATGACTTGCAGTGATTATTGCCCATCATTTGCATTATTTGACCTAAGAAAAAACGTTTACAAAGACCTTTTTTGGCAATATCTAAATTTCCAAGCATTTCTGAAAATACCTCGCCTAGATAACCTGAGGGTTGAAATATAGGTATTGAGATTATTTCAGCAGAATACCTGGATGATCCTTTACAACTGGCATCTCAGTTGTCCGCTGATATAATTGAACTTAAAATGTTAGAATCCTATATCTTTGTATATTTTAAGACTTTTGTAGCAATTCCTAGGAACAGGACTGCTGTGTTTTGTTTTCCTGCATTTCTCTTCCTGTTAGTAGGTTTGAGAATCTACTAAAACACTTTTTAATCCAGGAATCAGAATGGTTTTCATTGGCAAGATACTGAAATGAAAAGTACTCTGACCACACCATCCTTTTGTTAATTCTAAAGTGCTTTAGTCTGCCATTTCATCAGTAAACTTCCTCCCCTGCTTTCACGAATTACAGCTTTTGACAGTGTTTTCTCCCAAATATTTCAGTTTAAAGGTCAAAGTTTGTCTTTTGGTATCAACAGGTCCTCTTGGAGCATCACACAGACCTGCCGGTCATGTGTTGCCACAGCAACCAAGTCGACCCACAGGAACTGCTACAGCTAAACCACAACCCAAGACAACTAGTGAGTGCAGCCCCTGTTGTATATAATTGCGAATTCCTATCTGGGAAGTGCATTTCACTATACCACCACATATAATATGAGAATACTTTGTTTACAGCTTTTAGTTAAGCAAACATTCCAAATATGATGGAAGACAAGGATAATGTATGGATGACAGGACATTTTAGTCTACAGCTATAGGAAAGTAAACAAAAAATGAGTTCATAAAATTAAGCATTCAGAAAAACAGGTGCTGTATGGGATAAGCAGTTTGTGTCGACACTTATGAACTATAATTAAACCTCTTATAAAATTTGTATCATTTTAGTATGTACAACCTGTTGTATGTATTTTTCTACTTCAGTTCCACCTCCAGGTTCAAGTGCTTTGAGCACACTGTTGAGTCAGCCAGTTCCTTCCACTAATAGCCTCCCAACACCGAATCATAACACGCAGCTCCCTCTCACCCTCCCTCAACACTCCTCCCCTAGCCCCAAACACCTGTCCCCCCCTACCCCCACACAACAACTCACCACCCAACCCCCTGATCTTCAGACAAAAGCTGCTTCACCCCCACTCTTACAGCCTATCAAAAGTACTGGTCACCAGCCCATAGTCATTGAGCCCCAACCCCCATCAGTACTCTTACCACCCCAGCTCACTCGCCAACACACGCCCCCAGATCTGTCAAAAGAGCCTCCCAGCCTTGTAGCTGAACCCCCCACTACTAACAACTCCCCACCCCAAGTCCTTTCACCCATGGGTCTTATCCATGGTGAGGTCGGCATGGATGATGGTCCAACCAACGACGACTTTGTTTTTGATGCGGACTTTGACCTAGATAGTCCACCAAAGACCTCTCTTCCACTCAGTCCCGGGATAGGGGTCTCTGCAGTATCCATGGCAACAGCCCCACTGATTTCTGGCCTCATGACGACCACCGCCCCTGTTGAACCCATGTCTTCCCTACCTAGTCAGAAACCTCCACCACCAGGAGCTACTGTATGTAAGTATAAGTAAAGGATTTTAAATAATTTAATTTTTCACCATAAACTAAACCTTTTTAGATCTAAAGAAACTACAAAAACACCTAGCCGAGAATTCTGGAGTGGGTAGTTTTAATAAAAGAAACTGATTTTATGGAGACAGTTTTACAAGCAGTTATAAAGACCGGAAGTGCACAGACAACCAAAAACCCTGCAGTTCGCATGTTTTTGCGTACATTTATCTGAAGCAATAAATAGACTGTCGTTTATAGTAGAGGGCACAATGAGGACAAAATATAGTGTGACAAAAAGGTGCATAAAAATAAAATTTAGAATAATCTTAAATGACACCAGTCTTTATAATAGAAATAAAGTCCTCAGTTTCGTACTTTGTGACCTCTAAAAAAGGACGGACTTCTCTGCATAATCATCAGTTAGCTAGCTGCACCTTTTGAAGTACCTGTGTACCCAGCCACAGCACTATATTGCGGTGGTGCGTTCATGTTCTGCAACTTGCCTATAAGATTCTGGTTTAGAATCTCATCTAATACAAGGTTGTAAAGTTGCCTAATAGTTTACCCTACTCACTGTTGACCAACAAAGCCATAAGTTATATTATCGAGATAAGGCATTTCTTGAAACAAATTATATTGCTGGATTTTATGAAATCAACATTTTAAACCATATTTTGTGGGTAATAGCATTTATCCATAGTCTGCTGGTTCTAAAAATGTACTGTTCTTTTCAGTCCATAGTTGACGAAAGGGTTGTTGTTTCCTTTTTTGAAGTTATACATTAACCCTTGCATTACACTGTTGTAGCTGCGAGTGGAGTAGGTGTCGCATTTAGCAGCAAGCCTCAGTCAGTGTCCACCCCTGAACCTGTACTGCAGACCCCTCCCCCTCAGCCTGCAAAGAAGTCGGAGAAACAGCAGAACAAAAAGGTAGGCAGGACAGCCAGTATATGTACAATCCCCAGTAACCCGTCCTTCCCCATGTGTATCACAAAATTATTAAAGATAGTGCAGACTGTGGTTGACAGTATAAGTGGAAGAACGCATTAGTATAGAACAGTATGGACACATTTCCCTTGCATGCACAAATAAGCGTAAATTTACTTTCAAAAGAAAAGATTAACCTCGTGCATAGAGTGAAGATGGTCAATATCGTACTGAGATTTTTCCATCACAGTTCTACCACAGGTTTACAATAATTAACATTTGCAAAAATACAAGACATTGTCATGGTGTCAGTGCAGCTGAAGATGAAATTTTTTGTAATTAACAAATTGAGAAGTTTTTTCTATTAATCAATGTTAAGCCATAAAATTCAAAAAGGAATAGTATTAATTGTAAAAGGAATAGTGAAACAAACAATATAACTAGTATTGGTTCATGAATGACACGTGCATATTATGTGAAAGTGTTACACGTAATGATTACATATATTGTGAAAACAGTGTTTAATTTCACAGCAGGAGCAGGGGTCTGCCAGTAAGCTGAAGAATATAGGTTCTTGGTCAACACTGGCAAACCTTGCAAAGACGGGGAGTGGAAGTGGAGGGGTGAATAAGTCTGCTGCCATGAAGAGCTTCGAAATGTTCAAGAAACAGGCCCTGGAAAAAGAGGAAAAGGTCTGTGTATGGTGTTAGCATATGTGACATAAAGAAGTATATCAGACCATTAATTTTGTTCACAAATAGTACATACAGAGAAACTCTCGGTGCAGTTACGTAGTTCTGAAACTGATGAAAAGAAGGATATTTATTTTACTCTTTGTTGACCATACTGAAATCTATAATAAAAAGTCACCTATGGAGCATTTAGGGGCACTAAGATATATTGGGTTGTGATCAATCTCAGATCACCGAGTGCTTGTAAATTCTTTCAAAACTGTGATTTTCATGCATAAGGTGATCCAGGAGTTCGAGAGATTACTTTTCAACCTTTTTACCATCCATTTACCGATTGGTTTTTGAAACTGCCCACTTAAATTATGAAAATGATGCCAAGCTGATCCAGTCTATAGGCAGAGGCAGGAGAGACAAGGCAAAGATATTTAGAATGAGATCACAGATTAAAAGGGTATCTCTGGACCTATGTGACATACTGTATCAATTCTTGTCGAGTCTCTTTTTTTTGTGAGCCATGCAACTGCTTGTTTCACATAGCAGAGTCGGTGTAAAGGCAGAGTTATGAGGCTTACATAAAACATCTGACTCAAAAGCCATCTTAACTGGTTCATTTTGGTCACTCTTGACTTTTATTAATTTATCTGCTGAAAAAAAAATATTTGTAGGAGAAGGCAATCCGTGAAAAGGCAGAGATGCGTCGGCTGCAGAACGAGCGTGCCTCCCAGGAGCGCCGAGCACGTGAACAGGAACGTCAGCGCGAGCGCGAGGAAGAGGAAGCATTAGAAAAAGCCCTGAAACAGCAGAAAGCCATGGCAGCCAACAAACATGTCGCATCACCGAGCAACAATGCAGCTGGGGCCGGCTCGCCTAACGGGTCAGAAGATACCAGGAAGTTAGCCAGACAGCGCGAGATGGAGAGGAGGAGGAGGGAGGCGGTGAGTGTTGGATCTATTCTAGTCGGGTTTTTATGGAATTTTAATCTATGTTATGGAATTAAATAGTTTTTTTTTATGAGTTTACAATTAAATGTAATCTTTCAACAGTGTACAAGGTCAGTCACAATAAGGTTATAGCAAGGTCTTAAAATCTATGCACTGGCAGAGTCTTGGAGCAATATGGAAGAAAAGAAAACCATTGTTTCAAAATCATGTAGTAGCGGGAAGCAATATGCGTGGTATAGAGGGCTGTGTACTTCAGTAATTTTTGACCAATCTTCCATTGGTCCCTGTTGTGAAGCAACTCTGGTTGAACAAATTTCCGAAAACATCTTAAATTTTAAAATAGTGAAAATTTATTCTAGCTCATACTTTTATACTTGATCTGTTTTTAACTGTTCCCCAGAATGCAAACAAGATCGACATGAATGCACAGAGTGACCTGATGGCTTCCTTTGAAGAAATGTTGTGATATGGCCACACACGGAGAAAAAACTCTCGATGTTATCAACAAATGGCTGCTTCAGGTCATTTCTTCACATTTGCTTGGTTTGTGCAGACAATTCTCGCACGAGTAGCGTGCCATTGATTGAGGAGTTTGTCTCATTGTGGGAAACTTTAACAAGGATTTTGAATTTAAAAGTTGGAACCCACTTGAGACTTTGAAGAAGAGAAAAAATGCGTAGATTTTATCTAGATTTGGTATTCAGTTGAAAACTGACAGAATGGCAAAGCCCCAATGCATTTAAAATCGGCCAAGTCATGCCGGGTGAGTTGGAGTATGACATTGTGATGCAAGGGCACACACACATATATAGTCCCAACAGACATGATTGCTGGTGTCGGTTTACTTAAACTTCCAATGCACACATGAGGGTACTTTTGAGGCTACACTGTTTTCAAATCCTCAAGACTGGGTGCAAAATTCAGGATATATTTGTTGTGGTTAAATAACATGCAAGATGGATGGATATCCCTTATTCAACCACTAAAACTGATATGACATGTTAGAATTACATGTCTGTGTGAGTATCTGTTGTGTGACTGTAAGTATGATGAACTGAATACAGATAAGGCACCAGAATATATACAGATGTATGGAATGAAGAGTGGATGGTAAAATAATAGACAGAGAAGAGAAAGTTCTCAGATCTATGATATTTATAAGTCTAATAAAACATAGTTGACTGTTTTTCTGTTATTGGTAAATGAGACTGTATACTTTGTACATATAGTTAACTCTGTGAGACACAGTTATATTAATGTGCATAAAGCAGCCGCATTGTACATGGACTGAAAAGTGACTGAATCATTTGATTTGTATCTATATCACAGCTGTCTTCATTTAATAAAACCCACAATAGCATATTAATGATGCCATGTTGAACTCGCCACAAAGATGTATGGTTTATATTTTTGCAGCATTTTCATTTACATTTTAATGAAAAAAGGAATTACATTGCTGTTACTGTATTTTTCACAATATGTGACTTGGGAATTGAATTTACTTCAAAATGTAAATAGACCAAGTATCAATTTGAACCAGGTGTCAAAATGAAATGCCAGAAATAGATTTAAACTGTGTAAATATGAATTTCAAGGGACCTTGAAAATAACTGTTGAAGCACGAACTCCAGTGATCAGGAACTGTATATTGAAAACCCCCTCAAGGAAAGAAAATGAAATGTTTACTTCTGGGGAGTGTTGGCTCTACTCATTGGAGTTCTGTGCATAGCGATTCTGCTTCAAGGGATGCTACTGTAGTTCTATAAATTGTCAACCAGGGGTTTTTGCATCAGATGTTAATTTGAATCCAAGTGATATATCTGAAATTTACAGTGAACGTAATGGTATGAAAGTTGAATTTGTGGCAAGGAGAATCAGTTAGGCATTCTACTGTTTTGTTGTATTTGAGTGTGAATATTAGCAAGCTGTTGACTTTGTGTGAAATATCATTTGTGTTTGTCCTAGGAAATTTTCTATTGTCTGTGTATATGTGTGATGTGATGAACTGTATAAATCTTCTGACACTGGCAGAATTTATATTCTGTAGAACTACTAACCAGTTGACAGAAACCAGACGAGTGTAAAGGTTAATGTAAATATTGCACCGACACCATAACATATTATCTGGACATGAATTGGAAGTCACTAGTATTTTACTATTCTTGGTTTTTAAATTTATTTTTTCCTTTATTAGTTATTGACCATCTGCTCATTATCTTTGACATAAAAATATTGGTTTTGCAAAAACTATTACAATAGGCTTTAGCTTGGTATGTTTTCTTGTTAACAAAACTTGATTTCTTGTGCATCTGTGTGAAGTCAAATTAATTATGTATAGTTTATTGAACATTTAGTATGACTTAGCACTTTTAGTGACATGTTCACTCATATGGCTCCTGTGTATTGAATCATCACAGACATCTGGCTATTTTGATATTGTAACAATACATTGCATTTATTCTATTTATTATTGTTGTAATGAGGTAACCCTTTTGTCTGAATTTCGTCTTTTCAGTCATGATGCCTTGGTGACCAATAGCTTAAAAAGTTAGTGTTTAACCTTGTAAGGCTGAAGCAATTTAGTGTAGTAACTAACTGTATGGTTACCAAAGCTCTAGCCAGTACTGATACTGTTGGACCGGTTAACTGTTTTCTTATGTATGTCCCCTCATCTTGAATTTTGGTCTACTGTGTGATAGACATCTTTGTATCGGGATTTTAAACTAACAAATAGTAAGAATTGAAGCAGTTTATGTGAATATCATCTTAAAAGTATATTTTTATTTGCAATTTACCGAATAAGATGCATGAATTTTCTAATTTAACCTTGAGATCTGCCGTATTTTCACAAAGTTTGCATTCATGGCGCATGCACATGTGACATTTCTACCATTTCCTCTCTAAAGATACTGTACATTGGAAACAGTTAACCACTCATGCGATGGCTGAAGCAAGTAGCTACTCTGTGAACTAATTGCTTTAGCCTTGTAATCTTGCGACACTCACTTATGTTATCACGAGTGTTTATTTCTAACCCATCTCATTTCAGCAAGAGGGTCTCACGGAGGAACCGTTGAGATACGACTTTAGCCGGTACAAGAAACATAAAAGTCCAACATTAACCTTTCTGGTGATGGTGTAATTGCTGTAGGTAGAGAGATCTGTAATTCAGACAGGTTCTATAATTTCTGCTCATTGCTGTTGGTTTGCAAGAAGTACAAACTGCTTGTCTTCACCAAAAAGATCCGTGATCCAAACCACTTGAAAAATAAACTCAGAAAACACATGGGAGTGTACATAGCGTTAGCCTTCCTGCTTTGTAGATGAGGAAAAAGAAAGAAAAAGTTATGCATCATAGCACACCATGAATAATCGTGAATACAAAGAAGGGAATTTTTGGTATGCACAAAGTGCCATTAAAGTACTTTGCTACTTGTTAAGGACTTTTTTTCGGTGTAAAGTGACATACAAAAATTGCCAATAAAGTATATGCACAAGCTCTGATGACTTTATGTATGCATTAAATCCTAACAAAGTCATATAAAACTACTGTAATACAGTTAAAAAGTGGAAGAAGGTGGTGTAGAGAGAAATGTGAATTCACCACAGAATTTGAAATTCCCGTTTGGGGCCAGACCCTAAGATTATGTAATGGGCAGTAAAATCCACAAAGCCCTGTAACTATATGAAATTAACGATTCTTTTTGTCACAAATATCATGTTTGGTAAGAATGCTTGTGAATTCAAAGTAAAAGAAGTGGCCAAGTTTTACATATGCAACAAATTTAAGATGCATCATTGCATAAACCCGAGTGTCAAATGAAGTTGAATAGGAAAGTCTCTGCTATAATTATTTAATTGTTTAAAAGACGTGTATGATTTTTGTATTTTTTTCCCGTTTTCTATATTTTGACCAAAAAAAAAAAATAATAAATATGATTTTTTTTTCTTTTAATTAAAAAATGCAAATGTGACAGTTTGTATCAAGCTGAATTTTATGTTTAAAGCTTTTCCAGTTGAAAGTATTTTTACAGGTTTCTGTTATTTTAAAATAATTGATGTTAGCTTTGTCAAACTGGACCTGCCAGATATGATTCTATGCACAAGAAATAATCCGTCTCCCCGTCTTGTCATTTGTACAAACAGTTTATTTAATATAAAATATATTGAACTTTTATCATGATGCAAGTGATCAACATGGAAAAGAATCAACACCAGAAAAAAATTGCAAGATGAGATCAATTCTGATAGAAGTCTTTGGTCAGATGCAAATTTATGTCCATCCGTTTGTCATGTGGAAAAAAAAATAAAATAATGAAACAACTGTCAAATTTATTCTTGGATGGCAAATTTAAAGCAGGAGAGTCTGTTTCTGTGAAACTGTTAAAATAAATCAGTTGCATCTGAAAATGTGTTAAAATGACTTGTGTATTTCTATCATTTTGCTTTGCATTAATTACACATGACCAAAACAATGAAACTACTATGCTCTTAGTAATGTTTCAGTATCATTTGAGACCTTCAGACCTTGAAAATCACGTTGACATGTCTGTGGTATAAATTGGTTTACAAGTTTGGCATCCAATTGCTTGGCTGTCGCCTCGGTGCTTGAGGGTTTGAATCCAGTACAGGACAACATGTGAAGAAGCAATAGAGACTCCATGCTGATGTGACCTTAGTTATAGAATGCCATATAAAACCCCCAACTTAGACTGGTTGTAATTCTACCCCTCTGAATGAAATGAACGCTTAATGCCTGTGTAAATAGGAAGCTCCTTCCATTATTTTGTACAGAAGTTACTCAAGTACCAGCTGCTCTTTGTGTAGAAGTCATTCTAATTGCTTAATCCACACTGGATCTACTTGAGTGGTGAACAATAAAAAGAGGCGTCATCACTAATCATTATGTAAATAGACAGAGTTGCATTTGCCTATATATATATATTAGTTAAGTCATGTATTATTATGGTACATAGTGAGTCTTTTCTTCCATATTTTCTGTAACAGTTGAAGATTTTACAACAGTAAAAATTGAGAAAAAGAACCAGTCAGGTGTAAACCCTGGGAAATTTAACACAGTTTGATTTGGCCGTTGGTAGAACAGGAAGCATAATTAAATGGCTAAAATCACTCCAATGTATTGGAAGTTGTGCTAGGCCCTAAGTTTTAGGAGTTGTATAATGCTGTGCAATAGTTTCTTTGCAGATGATTTTTTATGTTAAACTTTCGGGGATGAAAACTTAACATTTTTTAGCCACTTTATTAAGTCTAGCACTATTTTCCAAGAAAATACTAACGATGCAAGGTGTTTAAAAATCAGCAAAAGTAAGTCAAATTAAATTTAGAGTAACAGAAAATGTGTTCATACTTTCCAGATACAATTTAAAATTTTCCATTTTATCATTGTACTCTATGAGGATTTTTTAATAAAAAAAATATCACAAAACAAATCTGTTCTTCATCGTAAAGAGAAGAACTACCAAATGCTTAATTAAATGTGAAATGTCAACATGCTGGAACCAAAAACCATGTACATAAAGTGTTCCTTGTGTGGGTGTACTTGTTCAGTAAACCGATCATGTTGTAACTTGTGTAATCAGTTAGTGAAATTTGGCATCATAGTTGTAGTTTCTCATTTTGTAGGGTGCATCTTTGCTCTTTTTTGAAAAAAAATACGAAAATCAGTTTATTTATAGCTACTATTAAGCATTGCGAGTCTTTAAATTATACAGGTTTAGTTGTTTTGTATGTGTGTTATGTATGAAATGCTGTACTAAATGGAATTATATATTATCAACAAAGGTATGTTTAGATTTATATATCATTTCTATGGGCCATGTGGCATGAAATAAAAGAAACACTAAAGTTCAAGTTTTTGTTTTTATGGAAAGAAGGATCAGTTAATTTCTAATAAATTCCTAGGGCCTGCATGGTCCACTAGTTTTCAAAATGGGAAGGTTGTTGGTTTGAATGGAGTTCATGATGACATGTGAGATGTATTAACGCCTATTTTAACATAACCTAGCTGTGAAAAAGAATAAAAAATCCCAACTTGACATATTTAAAACTGTTTACCATGGCTTTTTTTTTTTTTTTTTTTTTTTTTTTTTTTACACAAGATGCACTGTTTTGGAGTTCTGGAATTAACCACTTCTATTTATTCAAAAAGTTCTTTTTAGGCGGGTTGCATATAACCAACCTACCTATTGGATTGATTTGTCTGACATCTGTCCGTCCACATTTTCGTTTCCGGGCTCTTAACTCAAAAATGGTTTGTCCAATCGAAATCAAACTTGACAGGGAGATAGATCACCATCATAGCTAGGTTCCTTTTGAAATTGGTGTAATTCTGTCCGTTCATTTGTCCATTTGTCTGTCCGTCAACATTTCTGTTTCCAGACTCTAACTCAAAAACGCTGTGTCCAATCAAATTCAAACTTAACAGGGAGATGGATCATCATAGCTAGGTTCCTTTCGAAATTGGTTTAAGAAATAATTCAATGTGCTTGTCTGGTAAAATAAGTAAAGAATTCTTCCAGCAGCCACAGACAACATTGTCCTCTTAAAAGACATTCTGGCAGAATTCCCTTAAATGTATCATCACAGAACTGAACAAGCAATCAGTGCCCGTGAATGGGCTCTGTGTCAGCTGACTGTGTTTTGAGTTTTAGAGAAGAAGAGAAGGAAGAAAAGGACACAAAAGTTGTGCCATGCAAATGGTATTCAGAAGTAAAGTATCAAGTTAACTGTTGCGGTGTAAAAAGTAGGTGGAAAACATATTAAAACAAAATACTGTAAATGCAATAGTTTTCGAGTTTTTCATACATGGCAAATTATGTTTGAATTGATCTTATTCCATAGTCTGTACTGAGATAATAGAGTCATTCTTCTGTGTTTCCAAGGAGCCAGTGCTTATTTCTAGTTTCTATGGCCCAAAGCGATTACGGAGCAATTTTACTTTACCAGTACGAGATCTGCCATGTTGGATAATTACAGGAAAGTTTCAAGGAAATTTAAAATTAAACTAATAGAATTATAATTGGGGGCAAGCCCCCAACCCCGGTAAATAGTATGGATGTGTATTTGAAATAAAATTTAATAACTGAATTGTTAAAATGTAGAATTATATATTATCGCCCAAATCTTGTACCGGTAAAGTAAAAACTACCCGAGATTACTGAACAGGATGAAAGTCTGCCTCAGACAGCCCTCCCTGCCTAATGCTGGTAGGGAATCATACTCCCAAGTTAAGAGGGACACATGTAAAGTACCTGGTCCAAGACAAGGATGAGCACCAGCGCAGACCTTTTGGTCTAACATGTAACACCTTAACCACTAGATCAGAGGGCTGTCAGGGTGTGAATACAATCACATGGTCATATAGCTCTTCAATATACTTTTGTACATTTATTATTGATATTGTTAATGTACTGTTGATCCTAATGCATTCAACACAGTGTCTGGAGAATTTGCTGAAAGCCAATTGTATATCTCTTTACAAAGTATCATCTTAGCTCTTCCATAACCTTGGGGTAAAATATAAACATACCCACAAATTACATTGTATCAACACACTTTAATCAAGATAATTATAGGCATTTTCCTGACAAGTTTCACACTGAGATCAATATAATGCAGAAATAACTGACACCATGAGACCGCATTAATTCAGTTTTCATCACAATGATACACTATGACTGAACATTCTGTTATCAAGTGAAATCCCTGCAGAAACTAGAAATAGGACGCCCTGTTGATAGTAGGTGCGAATAGAAACAGGATAGCATAGAAGAACACACATTATCATGTGTAATGTCCACCCCATGAACCTTTTGCCAAAATTGTACAGTAGTGTTACAAGACCCTGTTTCATTTATAAAATATATCAATGATGCTTAAATATTTATTAGTGTAGATGTAAATTATTTCAGCTTCATGCCTTATTGCATTGGTTGGGTCGAAAATTTTGACGAAATCACTCTATCTTGCACGGTTAAGAAGATAGAAGCAAATTCCTATTTTTCTATTTTTTGCAAAAATTTGAAAATTCAAAATGGCCGCCATTTTTGGGAAAAGGAAAATTTTTTGAAAATTGCCAAGAGTACATTTCTTAGATACCCTATGGGTCGAAAATTTAAACGAAATAACTCTATTTTGCACGGTTAAGGACATTTTTTTTTTTTTTTCCATTTTGGGCAAAAATTCGAAAATTCAAAATAGCCGCCATATGTGGGGAGGGGAAAATTTTTTGAAATTTGCAAAGAGTACTTTCCTTAGATACCCTGTGAATCGCTCTATCTCGCACGGTTTAGGAGATATGAGCACATTTGCCTTTTTCAGTATTCAAAATAGCCAATTACTCATTTATTTAATTAATTACTCGCTCATCTATGAAGCAATTCCCCCCAAAAGCAATCCCATACAAGCTATTAACCCAATGAACCTCCATACCAAATTTCAGAAAGCTAGGCTTAATAGCATTCCTTAAAATGTCCGGAAACCAAAGAGCTACTCAAAAGTAGCAAAGTAGCTATTACTCAGTTAGCTATAGAGCTATCATCACCAAAAGCAATCCCATACAAGCTATTAACCTAATAAACCTGCATGCCAAATTTGGTAAAGATAGGATAAGAACTGTTGCCTAAAATGTCTGGAAACCAAGTGGGACGCCGGACGGCAGATGGCGGACGGCAGAAAAAGCAAAAATAATATGTCCACCCCCCAGTGGGGTGGACATAATAACTGACACCATGAGACTGCATTAATTCAGTTTTCATCACAATGATACATTATGACTGAACATTCTGTTGTCAAGTGAAATCCCTTACTCTGGTAGTTTTCTTCACTATGAGGCTACAATCAGTGATTTTTGTGCAATCTACTCCGCCAGTTTTGTATGACAACAGGGAATAACATTCATGTATGTACAGTTTCTCACCATCATGCTATCATAAATGACAATTGTATCATATATATCTCCAGTTTTCATCACTGTGCTGTAACTGAAACATTTTCTGGGGAAAATGTGTCTTTTTCAGCTGTCATTATTGTGATCCCACAGTTACTGAAGCAGTGTTGGCGAGGAGCCCAAAATATGTGGAGTCCTGATATTTCAGTCATCACTTCATCAGTGTGAATCAACAGCAAACACATACATGGGTCCTGCCATTTAAAGTCTGTGGAATATTTGAAATGAAGTTGCTTTCAGTTTAAGCAATGGATGTTTAATTTATGCTTAACCCTTTCGCTACCATATATGTCGACTAGCAGTCGACATCAATGTGTATTATAAGGAACCATGTCTGTCGACAATAGTATTGATTTCTTCTTTTCCTTAAGTATGCTGCTATACGTTTTCTTTGGTGTATCAGTATTAAAACGATTTTTTAAGTAACTTATATGTAAGTTATGCTGTATTTAAAAAAAAATTCACCATTTTTACCTATTTTAACTGGTTTTTGTAGATATTGCCGTATTTATCGCATATATCTGTACTCGTGGTTATATTTATTTGGGGAATTCCCTGGAGTTTCTTCATTCGACATTTCATCAATTCCTAATGAAAGATGCTGAAAAATACCGCAAATGAAGTGTATAAGGTAGTGAGTTAATAATTTACTTTATAGGCGTTTCTGACGTGATATGACGTCATATGGCTACAGTCCCATGGAATAATGATCCTTCAGCAGCGAAAGGGTTAAGAAAATAAGGAGCATCTCTGTGGACCTTAACATAACCCACATATTTAGCACTCCTATCATAAGGTGCCCATCTGTAAACTTTTGAACCAAACTGTCACCACAACTAATCCTGTTACAACCTCTCTCCAGTTATCATCCCAATAACATTGGCACTAGTTACTGATCTGATATTAATCTGTCTTGAGTTTTCCTCACTAAAACAGTGAAACACTGTAATCATCGAACCTTGCATTTTCCATTAACCCATTAAAACAGAATCCTAATACAATCTGTCTATCCAGTTTTTCCTCACTAGGACACTGCAACGATCACTGACCCTTTCATTTTTCCCATTAACCTATTAAAACTGAATTCTGATACTATCTGCCAATCCAGTTTTCTTGACACCATTCTGAGATTTTCCAGTGAAATCTCAACAAAACAAGACTGTTCTAACTGACTGTTTTAAAAATATATTTATCCTTGCTAAGATGCTGCAATCACAGAACCAGGTGCAAGCTGCTGCCTGAGATTCACTTCCTGTTTGTGGCGTGTGTCCTTCCTGTGCCGAGCCTCTGTGTCCAGGTCCGTGTTACTTGGATGCCACATCCTGTTCACGATTCGTTCCATGTTGGTGGCATACACTGTGTGGGATGGAATAGCACTCCTGTGAATCTGCAAGCCAAAAAAACTCTAGTTTTACAATGCAGTATCATAAGGTAAGTTGACAATATGTTTTATGTTAGTTGCACACACTGTGTTAGACTGGACTGCAGTCCTTTAAACCAGCAACTAATAAATAAGATTCTCAATGAATTTACTTCAGAATGTTATATGCTATTCCTTTTTTACCTCTTGTCAACAGGTTATAACACTCCAGTAGTAGAATTTTGGGCCTTCAGTAACTTTTCCTTTGAAATGTACACTCGTGTCTTACATCCTTGCTTAATATTACTATGGCATCCATGAACAGCATGTTTTGAACAGGGGTATTCTTTCACCAACCATGAGCAGTCAAAAAATGATCAATTTGTGCAAATTTTTAAATGAACACTTTGAAAACTGGAAAGTTTTGATGGAAAGCAGTAGTCTTTCCTTGGCCGACTACTTCAAAATAATTCAATGCTCTATCCTTTTAATGAGTGCTCAATTACAGTTTATCAATCTGACCAATACATGTTAAATTATTATTATTTGGAAACTTTTTGAGTGCTTTATTATGAAATACATCAAATGTTAATGTGTGTTAGAACACAAGGGTAAAGCAATAAAATGGGTCCATGGACAGAAAACAGGTTGACACCAAATGCCTTTGCACAAGCGGAGAATATGATGCTGTAGAAGATGGGATTCATGGAGCAGCTCCTGAATGATGAGAGTATGGAGAAGATGTTACATCCAGTGTGTGTGTGTGTGTGTGTGTGTGTGTGGGGGGGGGGGGGGGGGGGGGGGCTATTCCAAAGTCCATTATTGGGAAAACCTTCCATCAAAATGAGTTTTGGACTGATGAATCAAAGGATTAAAGGTGGGGATATCTACATATTTCTAAGTAGCCACAGCATGTTTAGTTTTACCTAAAGAAATGTAATAATATATATATACATGGAAGTACTGTGACAGGCCTGAAGTGAATCCACGTATTTACAGATGAGGGTTGCAGTTTTGAAGGTAGTTCTATGTTTAACAAGGCAGCCAGTGGAGAAAGTGAAATCATATTTCTTGCTAAATTCAGGCAATACACACCTGAAGTGCCCTGTACAAGTCGAGAAGGGTAACTCTGTATGTCTCAGGTTTTGGGTCTGGCAGGGTAGCCAGTTGAGTGGCTGCATTTCTGATGCCAGTCTCTGGAGTGGGTCTGATGGCAGGGATATGATGGCCCTTGTTACTCACATAGGTTGACTCACTGCAAGCAAATATTATCAGTTAAGTTTTGTGTGTTTTTAAGACTAAATGTCAGATGCTATTCCTTATATCAAGCTTTTTAATTCTCATTCTTTTAAATGTTAATCATCAGAGAAAATGCATGCATTATTGTATGTATTAGTATCCAAAAAGAAGAATGATAGGAATTTGAATAGCATACACATTGTTCAAGAATGAATTTTACTTGGTGATACATGTAACAGCAATATTTATTGTCAAATATTGACACTTACAGTAACAAAATAGAGATAATTGTGGGCCTCTAGCTGTCAGGTATGTTGACAACACCAGAAACGTTGGAGCAGTTAAAACAAACAACTGACAAAAACACAATTAACTCTATCAAATCGTTTCTCAAACTTGTAAAACAAATAAGTCTATAAACAGAAATGTTGACTTGGCTGCATGGTGTGTTGGTAACTGGACTGTAACATGATCACCCACCCGTCATTATAAGACTCCTCTACAAACACAGAGTTTCTGAGGCTGGGGTCTGGCAGCTCTGTACCGAGTGCATAGCGAAACCTCTTCTCTCGCATCTTGTACCCACTTCTCCGTGAAAACACGGCACTCAGAATGTTTTTCAACTGAATCTGTGGTGAGAACAAAAATCAGTTTTTAACAATGTTCCCATTCAATCCAATATAGATAGATTTGATCGATTTAATAACAATAATAAATTTTTCCTCATTGCATAATACTGTACTCATTTCAATAAATCCTTTGATTATGATGGACAAAGACTAGGCAACAGTCTTCTACTGACTGAACCATCTGCCCTTTCTGATGCTGACTCTTTTCTGTTTATGTCTATTCCCTTTACCCTCAGGATTTATTGCACCTTAGAATTTGATTTAGATCAAAATTAAGCACTTAAAAAGTTTGTATATGATTATTATTACTCAGGATGTTCTTCAGCAGACCCTGTGATGAAAAAACGATTTAGTAAAATATATACCATTCAGATGCAGCCAAATTATCCATTTTTAAACCATAGTTATTTTCTATACACGTATCAAAAACTTTTGATTTGGTTTTAATTTCTGTTACATATGCTCATAGTGGCTTCAAAAATGTCTGATTTTTCCCCAATTTGACTTTAACAGTTTCTTCCTATGTAGCTTTCTTTGTTTTTGTGCCAATTTTACTTGGTTTTCACTGTCTAGCCATCTATATAGCTTTCAGTGTGTTAGTATGATTTTCACTCTACCTGTATGGCTTTCATTGCGTTTGTATGACTTTCACTCTACCTGTATGGCTTTCATTGCGTTTGTATGACTTTCACTCTACCTGTATGGCTTTATCTGTGTTTGTATGACTTTCACTCTACCTGTATGGCTTTCATTGTGTTTGTATGACTTTCACTCTACCTGTATGGCTTTATCTGTGTTTGTATGACTTTCACTCTACCTGTATGGCTTTCATTGTGTTTGTATGACTTTCACTCTACCTGTATGGTTTTCATTATGTTTGTATGACTTTCACTCTACCTGTATAGCTTTATCTGTGTTTGTATGACTTTCACTCTACCTGTATGGCTTTATCTGTGTTTGTATGACTTTCACTCTACCTGTATGGTTTTCATTATGTTTGCATGACTTTCAGTCTACCTGTATGGTTTTCATTATTTTTGCATGACTTTCACTCTACCTGTATGGCTTTCATTATTTTTGCATGACTTTCACTCTACCTGTATGGCTTTATCTGTGTTTGCATGACTTTCACTCTACCTGTACGGTTTTCATTATTTTTGCATGACTTTCACTCTACCTGTATGGCTTTCATTACTGTCTAGCCACCTGGCCAGCTTTTATTGTGCTTCTATGACTGTCAATCTACTTGTATACTTTTCATTGTGTTTATTTGACTTTCACACTACCTGTATAGCTTTTGCTTTGTTTGTACCATTTTCACTCTAACTGTGCATCTTTCAATATGTTTAAAGCACTTTCACTCTGCTTGTATAGCTTCCAGTTTGACTTTTACTCTACCTGTATAGCTTTCATAACAAGAAGTGCTAAATCATCTTGGATGTCATCTAGTCCAAACTCCCAGGATGTCACCAACAATCGCATGTGTATCACTGGCAGATCTGGCAGAAGCATCTCCCTGGAAGCGAACCCGAGTCCCCTCTCCTCTGGCTGAGGCACGTGGGTGGGTATCTGTGGGGCCACAACCAGTGGGTTCACTGCTACAAAGGGTTGCTGCGTGGGGTTATATAACACAAGACTGCACAGCATGGCGGTTATATGTTAAAAGGTTACTAGTCATTTAATAGAACCAAGGTAAATGTAGGGATAGCAGAAAAGTGAAAATAGGACTGTAAAGATTACTCAAATTTTCTGGTTAAAGAATAATGAATACAAAAATAGTTTTAGTACAAAATTACGAAAAGTATAATCCATTCCTGTTTTATATTAGCTGTTTTGCATAATATGCTTACAATTTTGACCTAATATGGATCATTTGAAAATTATAAAAAAAATTGGGCCATTTTAGGAGAATTTTTGAAAGAGTAAAGAAATGGAAACCTAGTGCACGAGTATAGAACTGACTACTCTAATCAATATTCATTAAAAAAAGAAGTTCTACTGTGGTTATCTCCATGTAATGCGATTTGAATAAAAGCAAAAGACTGTTGATTTTAAACCATTTTAAATCACTGACCACAAACATTTATCCCCAAAATAAATCAGGCAAATTATTGCCAAATATTATTTTTTAATATTACCCTATCCCTATTTCATCCCCTAAAAATGGCTGTGGCTTCCAAATGTAAGAGTTTGAGGCTTTTTCATTTATTTTTACAAAACATGATCTGCGCACTCACACAGCACAGGTGTAAAGTGAAATATACACAGAAATAATATAACTTATAAAAGCATATCAAAGATACATACAAACTGCCAGAATTTTAACTAACATATATTATGTATTCAGACTACTATGGACATATGAAAGATGAAAAAATAGGTATTGTCGAGTATCTGGCTAGAGATGAATGGAGGAGCTTGGTTCCACAGCCAAAATAATTTTCTTTGCACAATATGGGACAGCTGCAGAAAATACAGAGTCAGAACTAAGTTACAGATGAGAAATGTTTCATTATAGATTTTCCAGAGTAATTTAGGGTCACCTTATCTTTCAGACTGTTAACTTATGTGATTATGACAGCATCAAAGGATATATTATTTGGTACTCACAAGAAAAATGCTGAAACAATCCACAATCATAATTGAGCGTTTTTCAGTGATGAAAGCGCTAACAGTTATCAGAAAGAGTATTGTGTCACAAACATGATATATAAGTAAAGCCTAAAAGTGAAATTTCATGAAGGAAGCAGTAAAGCCCTTCAACTTGCAAATGAATTTCTGAGAGCAAGGAGAATTTCAGTGAAAAAGACAACAAAACTTGCTGAACACTCCCTGATGACAATGTTTAAAACTGTGATTAACGGCAACGCCATATTTTTAGAATGAGACAATAAAAGAAATAAAATGTTCAACAAGTAACACTACAACAGAAAAATAGCATCAGAGATGCCCGTACCCCACAGCCTGGGGAATTATTTTTCAACACCATGCGATATAGAAGTAGTGAAACAGTACATAGTTCAAGATACTTTCAGAGCAGTGTCAGTTATATTAAGGTCCAAATAATGCTTAAGTAGAGAAAATAATATCTAAGGAAAAGAAATGTATGTAAAGATGAAGTATTAAAACAAGACAATTATGGTTTGGATGTTTTGAATATTACCCATGCATACAGAAGTGGCAATACATTCAATGAATGCTTATGTCTGGTGTTGGAGAAAAGCCTGTGGCTCACTTGATGAAATTCCATCTGTTACAACGGGAACTTGCAAAAGGAAATTCTTAATGAATTCTAATATGACTTTAACAGTGCTTAATCTGCATCAACAGACAGACCCAAAGGTGCAACAAGATTTTAAAGGTCACTACAGCAATGTCAAAAGTCAAATCAAGGTCACACTATGACGTAGCACACCTACACCCCCTAACCAATGTCCCTACCAAGTATCAACTTCCTACACCTTATGGTTTCCAAGATAAAGCCCAGACCAGGTTTTATAGGTCAAGTTCACTACAGCAAGGTCAAAGGTCAAATCAAGGTCGCACCATGACGTTGCACACCCACTACCCCCAACCAATGGACCTTTCCATGGTGTCAATCAAAATACCGCAAATCGGCAAACATCCTGTTTACTACAATAGCAACAACCAATCATTTCCTCCGGTTTTCATCGGCGCCATTTTGAATTACAAAAACGTGGTCATTTTTAGGGACATATTTGTAAATATTATTGCTTTCTGATAATGGAACAAAATAAAACCAAAGTATAATTTAATAAAAAAATTATATCACCAATCCTACCTACTTTCAAATGTCTGAAATGTATATATACGGTATGTCCCCAAGCTGCCATTGTTTACACTTTACTGTAATACACGAGGATTTGTTTTGATCAATAAATTGTTTATTTGTTTATTTTCTAATTTTTGTCACAATAAAGCAAATATACTTTATTACATAATTGCTTATTATATGCTACATCCAATCAGTTACAATACGTGTTATTTATCTTATATCTTGAAATACTCAATGTTTACGTTTGATTTACCGCCATTTTCGCCATTTGTTTGTCAGACAAGGCCTGACATGGAGACAACTAAAATACCGTAAACCAGGAAGTGGGCGTGGCCTATGGAACGGTCCATGTCCTCACCAAGTATCAGCTTTCTACACCTTACAGTTTCCGAAATATAGCCCAGACAAGATTTTATAGGTCAAGGTCACTACGGCAAAGGTCAAAGGTCAAATCAAGGTCACACTATGACGTTGCACATCTACACCCCCTAACCAATGTCCCTACTAAGTATCAAGTTCCTACACCTTATAGTTGCTGAGATATAGCCCGGAAAAGGTTTTATAGGTCAAGGTCACTACAGCAAGGTCAAAGGTCAAATAAGGTCAGACCATGACGTTGCACACCTACAACCCCTAACCAATGTCCCTACCAAGTATGAACTTCCTACACCTTACGGTTTCCAAGATATAGCCCAGACAAGATTTTAAAGGTCAAGGTCACTACGGCAAGGTCAAATCAAGGTCAGACCATGACGTTGCACACCTACACCCCCCAACCAATGTCCCTGCCAAGTATGAACTTCCTACACCTGACGGTTTCTGAGATACAGCCCGGACAAACTATTTCCCGCCGCCCGCCCATCCGGACACCATGGGTGAAAACAATACCCCAACAGCCCTTAAGGGCTGTGGGGTAAAAAAATGATACACACAGAAAGTTAATTCATGGAAATTAAAATAAATTGTACAAAATGTTAAAAAAATTAAAAACTAGAAATAGGACGCACTGTTGATAGTAGATGCGAATAGAAACAGGATAGCATAGAAGAACACACATTATCATGTGTAATGTCCACCCCATGAACCTTTTGCCAAAATTGTACAGTAGTCTTACAAGACCCTGTTTCATTTGTAAAATATATCAATGATGCTTAAATATTTATTAGTGTAGATGTAAATTATTTCAGCTTCATGCCTTTTTGCATTGGTTGGGTCGAAAATTTTGACGAAATCACTCTATCTTGCACGGTTAAGAAGATAGAAGCAAATTCCTGTTTTTCTATTTTTGGCAAAAATTCGAAAAATCAAAATGGCCGCCATTTTTGGGGAGGGGAAAATTTTTTGAAAATTGCAAAGAGTACATTCCTTAGAAAATTTCGACGAAATCGCTCTATCTCGCACAGTTAAGGAGATAGAAGCAAATTTGTGTTTTGCCATTTTGGGCAAAAATTCGAAAATTCAAAATGGCCGCCATTTTTGGGGAGGGGAAATTTTTTTGAAAATTGCAAAGATTACATTCCTTAGATACCCTGTGGGTCGAAAATTTCGACGAAATCGCTCTATCTCGCACGGTTAAGGAGATAGAAGCAAATTTGTGTTTTGCCATTTTTGGCTAAAATTCGAAAATTCAAAATGGCCGCCATTTTTGGGGAGGGGAAAATTTTTTGAAAATTGCAAAGATTACATTCCTTAGATACCCTGTGGGTCGAAAATTTCGACGAAATCGCTCTATCTCGCACGGTTAAGGAGATGGAAGCAAATTTGTGTTTTGCCATTTTTGGCAAAAATTCGAAAATTCAAAATGGCCGCCATTTTTGGGGAGGGGAAAATTTTTTGAAAATTGCAAAGATTACATTCCTTAGATACCCTGTGGGTCGAAAATGACGAAATCGCTCTATCTCGCACGGTTAAGGAGATGGAAGCAAATTTGTGTTTTGCCATTTTTGGCAAAAATTCGAAAATTCAAAATGGCCGCCATTTTTGGGGAGGGGAAAATTTTTTGAAAATTGCAAAGATTACATTCCTTAGATACCCTGTGGGTCGAAAATTTCGACGAAATCGCTCTATCTCGCACGGTTAAGGAGAGGGAAGCAAATTTGTGTTTTGCCATTTTTGGCAAAAATTCGAAAATTCAAAATAGCCGCCATTTTTGGGGAGGGGAAAATTTTTTGAAAATTGCCAAGAATACAATGCTCAGATACCCTGTGGGTCGAAAATTTCGACGAAATCGCTCTATCTCGCACGGTTAAGGAGATAGAAGCAAATTTGTGTTTTGCCATTTTTGGCAAAAATTCGAAAATTCAAAATGGCCGCCATTTTTGGGGAGGGGAAAATTTTTTGAAAATTGCAAAGATTACATTCCTTAGATACCCTGTGGGTCGAAAATTTCGACGAAATCGCTCTATCTCGCACGGTTAAGGAGATAGAAGCAAATTTGTGTTTTGCCATTTTTGGCAAAAATTCGAAAATTCAAAATGGCCGCCATTTTTGGGGAGGGGAAAATTTTTTGAAAATTGCAAAGAATACATTCTTTAGATACCCTGTGGGTCGAAAATTTCGACGAAATCTCTCTATCTCGCACGGTTAAGGAGATAGAAGCAAATTTGTGTTTTGCCATTTTTGGCAAAAATTCGAAAATTCAAAATGGCCGCCATTTTTGGGGAGGGGAAAATTTTTTGAAAATTGCAAAGAGTACATTCCTTAGATACCCTGTGGGTCGAAAATTTCGACAAAATCGCTCTATCTCGCACGGTTTAGGAGATATGAGCACATTTGCCTTTTTCAGTATTCAAAATAGCTAATTACTCATTTATTCAATTAATTACTCACTCATTTATGAAGCAATTCCCCCCAAAAGCAATCCCATACAAGCTATCAACCCAATGAACCTCCATACCAAATTTCAGAAAGCTAGGCTTAATAGCATTCCTTAAAATGTCTGGAAACCAAAGAGCTACTCAAAAGTAGCAAAGTAGCTATTACTCAGTTAGCTATAGAGCTATCATCACCAAAAGTAATCCCATACAAGCTATTAACCTAATAAACCTGCATGCCAAATTTGGTAAAGCTAGGATAAGAACTGTTGCCTAACATGTCTGGAAACCAAGTGGGACGCCGGACGCCGGACACCGGACGCCGGAAAAAGCAAAAATAATATGTCCACCCCCCAGTGGGGTGGACATAATAAACTTTAAGGAGAGCTTAACATTGTCTACTATACAGCAAGATTATATGGATATTCTCCCTTTATTCAAAAATTTGCCAAAAGATACATCACATATAATAATTCTTTTCAAATTAAATCAATTGAAAACAATCTCACTACAAAGTAATTAAAAAAGATGTATTTTTCATTTGAGAATTGAAACACAACAAAAAGGAAATGGAATGATGTTCTGTACTTTATTTCTGTATTGTGTTATTCTTGAATATATGCTTTACTTACATAATTTATTTTTTACGTAGCTTATAGTTTGGGGTCTTTTCATCACAAAGAAGATATAAAAGAAAGACACATAAAACTCAATTCTTGGTTTATAAAGTCACAAGAAAACAGGGAATATAGGCAGGTGTCCACTCATCCATCTGTTGGTGAAATAACTACACATATTTCAGAGAAACAGTGTTAGCCTTTCTAAACACGTAATACATTTGAACTAGGAAATACTGAAACTTAGATAATATTTACAGATAACACATACAACTTCAAGTAAGTAAAGCATCACACAGCAACATACACAGAATTATACATCATGTGACTGCATTTAACTTGGACAAGACTGTGTTGTAGACTTAGCCTTCTACAAAAGATTTAACAAGGGAAACTAGACCTACGCATCGGAGACCGATGCAAATTTGTATCCACCGAAAAGACAACTCACTAAAGCCAGTGAACCACTGTTTGACCTTGAAGGAGGGGCCCAAGGTCAAATCTAACATCAGAAAATTCCTAGCCCAAGACTTCGTATGAGTTGGTTTCGTATTGTAAACTTCTAGGATCAATAATAAGCGAGTTATAAGCACTTTTAACTTTGGCTATCCTCGTTTGACCTTGAAGAAGGGGCCCAAGATTAAATCCGACTACGCCAAAAGATTCCCAGCCCATGATTTTCTATAGGTTGGTTTACCATCCCAAACCTCTAGGACCAATAATAAGCAAGTTATAAGCACTTTTAAGTTTGGCTGTCCTCGTTTGACCTTGAAGGAGGGGTCCAAGGTCAAATCCGACCACACCAAAAGATTCCCAGCCCATGATTTCCTATAGGTTGGTTTACCATCCCAAACCTCTAGGACCAATAATAAGCGAGTTATAAGCACTTTTAAGTTTGGCTGTCCTCGTTTGACCTTGAAGGAGGGGTCCAAGGTCAAATCCGACCACACCAAAAGATTCCCAGCCCATGATTTCCTATAGGTTGGTTTACCACCCCAAACCTCTAGGACCAATAATAAGCGAGTTATAAGCACTTTTAAGTTTGGCTGTCCTCATTTGACCTTGAAGGAGGGGTTCAAGGTCAAATCCGACCACGCCAGAAGATTCCCAGCCCATGATTTTCTATAGGTTGGTTTACCATCCCAAACCTCTAGGACCAATATTAAGCGAGTTATAAGCACTTTTAAGTTTGGCTATCCTCGTTTGACCTTGAAGGAGGGGTCCAAGGTCAAATCCGACCACACCAAAAGATTCCCAGCCCATGATTTCCTATAGGTTGGATTACCATTCCAAACCTCGAGGACCAATAATAAGCAAGTTATAAGCACTTTTAAGTTTGGCTATCCTCGTTTGACCTTGAAGGAGGGGTCCAAGGTCAAATCTGACCACACCAAAAGATTCCCAGGCCATGATTTCCTATAGGTTGGTTTACCATCTCAAACCTCTAGGACCAATAATACGGGAGATATAAGCACTTTTCATGACTGCAAAGAAACGCCTGTGGCGGCAATCTTGTTTTTCAAAATGAGGCAAAAATATTCCCAGTCAAGATTTTGTAATGAGGAACATATCCTGCGAATTTGAGATCTCTACCTATAATACCCTTTGCTCTAGAGGGCCACCAAAAGTCCTTGTTTAAAGTCGAAAAACGCCCGTGGCGGCAATCTTGTTTTTCAAAATGAGGCCAAAAATATTCCCAGGCAAGATTTTATGGTTATGAATATATCCTGAAAATTTGAGAAGGCTAGCTATAATACTTTTTTAGTTAGAGCGGTAACGGTGAAATCTCTCTACACACTGTGGCGGCGGCGGCGTAACGAAGTCAAATCCATAGTATCCACCGGATGCTATCCGGTGGATACAATAATTAAGAAAGGAAAAATAAAGTTACAACACATAGTGCCATAAGAGAGTGTTTTCACTACATTATAACATATTGACATATTTTATGCCATGTCTCCAATAGATATCAATAAATTGACAGTAATGCTTTGCCCAACACATTTGAATGGCAATGCCATAGAGGGCTTGTGTTATATAGAAATAAACTGTGAAAACAAAAATATTTAAATCATTTAAAATGATTAATCTATCTTCAGTCTTCACCGAACAGATTTTATTGAAAAAGAGTGAAATGATACAGCACAAAAAAATGTGAAATTTGCTGATATGTAAAATTTGCTACTTAAGATAACCATGTTATGATAAACATTAAGGAACAAAAGTAACCATCAAATCAATTTTGTATCCAATCAAATTTGATCAAAATTTCCCATAATTCAAGCAAATTGGTTTTCTCAATTACAAATATCATCATTTGTATTCTAATGCACAAATAATTATTGATTTTACTTTTTCAAGATAAATTCTACACACTTGAACAAATTTTACTTTTTTTATGACACATGTATTTAATTTTTGTTTTGTTAAAAAAATCATAAAAGATGAAAAAAATGTTATGGGTTTACAATGTTGTGAAAGCTTAATTATTTCTTTACTTCCTTCGAATATTCTGTAGCATCAGTTATATAGCTCATGCTGTACATGAATCTTATTCAAGAATTTGAAGAAAATAGAAAGAAGACATCACACCTTTTCAAAAGGACCCATATTTTCCATTAATAAAAAGTTAGTAAATGCTTTAGTAGACTGTCAATAATCAATTTACACACAGACAATCTATAACAAGTTTCAAATGGAAAAGTTACACATCATACAAGCATACATCATACTGGCAATGTACATTTAAAAGAAGTTATTTTTACAATTTCATTGGTTATGGAATATTTATGTGGGATTGATTACTTTACAGACTTCATGTAGAATTTTCTATGTGGCTCAACAACAGAAATAAACCCAATTTGCAGGAATTCTTATTTTGAACGCAAACAAGAGATTAAGGAGATATTGTGATGACGATGCAGGATGAAAAACATGAGAGAAAGCTCTCCACACAACTGGTGGATTATGCTGAAACTTCAACAGATAAGGTAAAGCATCTGGGTCACAGTATTAGTATGTACAATCTTGAACAAAGAGGGACAGGGTTTTAATGTACCTTTAACAGCATGGGTCAAATTGGGAGAAGTCCTCAGCATTCTCAACATATTTTCAATCAAATTCAAGTATATCAATTCAAAACTGTGCTTTCTCTAAAAAGTTCAACCATTGTGCTTTTCACTAGCACTAATTTCAGCGATAAGATTAATTTAATAGGTTAGAAATGAACATTTTCTCCTTGGTAAAAAAAAGGAAAATTCAAAAAGAAACACATGTATTGACTAGCACAGAAAACATACTTACATTAAATGAGACTTTGGGAGAATTTGAGTGAGTGCGTTTCTTGGGCTTCACCTTTTTGGACACTTTGGTTGGACTATGTGGTAATCCAGTTGTCACATTAGATGTCTCTGTACTTGTTTGTTTGGCTATTAAGAGTGCAAAAATCATGATCACTATTTACGTTTATACTTTATAAATACTGTCAATTACAAAAGAAAATATCATGCAGATTTAAATGAATGTTTTGTTTAAATTTAGGCATGTCTGATACAGAATAAGATAAAGAAGTTAGTGAACTGGTATTTATAATGTATATAGTAGTTAAAATAATAACCCGTGAGATGATTGTTGAAAATAATTGACCAAAAAAATTATTTACAAAATAACATATCAAATACTTATAGCAACAGACTTTACAAATAGTATAAAAGTCAAATGCTGTTACCTGTTGAGGAACTGCCAAGAGCTTGACATTTTGAAAGTATGGCCAACATGAACTGGTTATGCAAATGCACTGAAGAACAAGAACAATATTCACACGACTGCACCAACAGCAAAAATGTGACAGATTAAGCTCAAATTTAAAGACAGCAAACTAATCAGACTAGTTTAATTTGACTTGTGAAAAAACAAAAAAAATTTACAACATAATTATTAAACATAAATCTGTCTGTGTCAATTACACATTGCATGTCATAACAGCATGTTGCAGTCAAATAGCAGTTCAGAAACAGTATTTACTATTAATCTACTATTTTTCAGTTTGTTACATTTATATATTTACCAGAATCCATGGTGAGCAACTTCCTTGCTTCATGGTCAAAATCCTCTCTGCTTATCTGTAAAATCCCAACTAGGTTTGTCAGGCTTTACGGTGTTTTTATTGATATTTATAAGAAATATGGAAGGTTAAGGAGCCAAAGTTGATTTGCATTACTTTATGTACCACAGACTTTGCTAAAATGAAAGAATCATAATTAAACTGAACATAATATAGAATATATTTAAATCATATATTTAAAACCTTAAAAGAGTCTAAAAGGGAAAAAGAAAAATTACATGCCGTGATATACTATAACTGAGTCAATCTCTAGTTAAGGCTTACAAATGTGCATGTTTTAATTAAAAAGAATGAAAGTTTCAAACAAATTTAATAAAATGTATAAAAATAAATGTGTATAAACAAATTCACACACCTTCTGCTTGAACCAGGATTTTAATAGCTGCAAATAACTGAAAATAAAACACACCCTATCTTCTTATTATATCATTAGTTCTGGATTAGCATTCTATAAAAATATACTGCACATTAATTTTACAGCAGAAAGCATTCAATGGGGTGGGGGAATTTCCTTGAAATACTTCTTAGCCTATTAGGACTTAAAACAGCAATTGTTATTTTATACCAATAATTAACCTGAAAATATATGAGCAGTGAAAGATGATACAAATGCTAAAAACATCTGTTTATTTTTTTCCCTTAAATGGTTTAATTATGTGTCTTTGAAAAATGTTTTTTTATAAAATCATACATTGAATTGAAAATGTTAAAAATTCAACCTTTAACTTTACATTATCTTACCATAGTGTGCAATGAAAATAATATAGCAGATAATTGTAACATCAATATGCTCATTAATTCAATTGGTTGACCTTGACAACTTTAACGTGAACAACAGTCTTCATTTGATATTGCAAATAAACTAGCATAATTCTTGAATATACATGTATTGTGCAAAATATCTGAAGTATGGTCCAAGCATTTATATATTTTCTAAAATATAAGATAAATTATAACCTCAATAGAGAAATAAACAATTAATTTAATTATATGTAATTATAATGCAACCACTATAAAATCTTTCTACAAAGTTTTATAATTGTTCTCACGCCATAATTGATCATCTCACAAATTCACAATTACTTGTTCATCTTGTTGATCCCAATAAAAATGATGGTGCTATTGGTAATCAACTTAATGATCATTGCTGCAGGTGACTTCTTTTTTCTGCCTTCTCAAACCCCAAACTTAAACTTCAAATAGCAGACTTGTCACATTGCCTTAGTTTATTTGCTTGATGAGGTTATGGATTTTCAGTGTAATTTAATATATTATTCTGATTTCAACTTTATGAAGTGAAAACAATTGCTCATTTTTAAGTCTCCATTAAGTGATCAACATTACGATCATCCACTATATTTCTAAACATTCACTACACGGGTGTCATTAATGTTAGATGTCATTACATGTTACACAAGTTGTAATTATATTGTCAGAGTTTACGTAATTACTGTAAATTATTAAGAAACGCAATAAGTGAACACTAGTTTATATGTATCAGTGTATACTATGTATCACATAAAATGGGTTTAGCTACCTGTTTTTCATCACTGTTTAACATTAATGTGTTATAAAAACCTAGCTAAGACCAAAGCCTTAGATTTAAGTCCCTGACGTTGCAAAAAACTTGGCTAAGTCTAAGTCCCTTAGTAAAATAGGCCCCAGGAGTGGGGGGTCACGTTAGCAAACGGGGCATCCACAGTGAACAACAATCTACCTTAACACTATGATTAAACCTAAAACAATGGACAGCAGAGGCACAGATAGGGTTCCAACACCACTTGCTATTTAATTTACGAATCAATAAATGGTCCAACCAACCTGTGCCTGCGGATCCGTGCCTGCTTACCTGTGCCTGCTTCGCTAACGTGACACACCCCCACCCCCGTATATGTTATCTTGAATCTATTGCTTTATTTATCTGTAAAAAAAAAGGCAATTATCCTCAATACACAAATCCAGCTGTTTATTTGCCGAGTCCTTCAGTCTGCTAGCGGTAACATTAAATGCAACTACATTGAATCTTAGAATTCCTGATATAATTTGAATTGTTATTATTGATAAACAGAAAATATGGCGTAACATTACATTTGCATATTGTCCCCAAGGGCTCCTGACAAATTCTTCTTTGCTGTAACTAAATCTGTGTTTGCGGCCATGTTAAGGGAAATCCAAATTGGGGGTTTTCCCCATCGGAAGTTATTCTCACTTTAAAATGAGGCTCTAAACAGACGTGGCATGCGGATTAATAGGTTTACATATGCCATCTGCACAGAAGTGAAACATTAATAGCTGTATAGTTTTTATAGTTATAATTCACTAAATTACCATGATGTCATCGAAAAATAAATAAATTTTTAATACCAATTATGATATATTACAAAAAAGATATTTTGTAATAGTTTATATATAGAAATCTATCTATAAATTAACGGTTGGTATGTAAAATATAGATTAAACAGCCGCGGAACCGGCTCAAATATACATTTCCGGTTTACATCGGCAGCTGAGTTTTGATGTGGAGTGTGTAAGTTAAATCGTTATTGCCCAAAAATAAATAAGTCACAGTGAAATGGCGGAACGAAATGTAATGTTAGACAGGATGGAGGATGTCGCAGACCAGGTAAGAAATGATTAAACCTTGTGAAGAGACTAAATGCTCAATTACGGATTTTACCCTGTTAACATGTCGACGTTGTCAAACTGAAACCCACGTCAAACCAAATGCTTATGCTTACTGTATCCTTTGTGTTTTCTGCCCGTTTTATCTCACTCTCTGTTTTTTTATTAATTTTTGATGACGTAAAAATAAGAAATTAGGATAAGCAAACTATTTCCTATCAGGTCCAATTATTGTGATAAGTTGTCAGGTGTTGGCGTTTGGGCGATATTAGAGTAGTATTTGTGGTTCCATATGGATTTTCACCCTTCAATTTTTGTTGTTGGCATGCAGCTTTCGTCAGGACCTGTCCTGGCAAAGACCAATTCTTAAATGACGTGTACTATGTATCCCCAAAAATATGATAGTGGTTTTCTACCAGTAAATGCCCGTCTTTTAGATAATATTTAATATATATTATTTGCAGTGGTTAAATCATGGAACATCCTGATATGTAACTTACTGGCTAAGTGTCAGGAAATAATTTCATTGGTTAATTTTTTTATCATTAGTTTTCTATAGGCTTATTCGATTCACAATGATTTAAGTGATGTTAGTGATCCGAAGTGATTTTTTCTGTTCGATTGGGACCTCTTGTGTAACTAAAAGCATTACACCAAGTGATCCTACGAGAGAGACTGATCACTGAGATCATGATTCAAGTGATCGTGAATCGAATATATTGTCAGAAAATCCGGGAAATCTGTGGCCTTTTATGTTCTCATGAATATTAATGAGTTCATTCTACTGCCGTGATTTCTCAAGTTTAAAGTATTTCATCTTCTTTGAGGGAAGGGCTTTCATTTTGTAAAATATTGCTACAACCCTAAAACAAGGCATCCAGTGATATGAAGCACTTCCCTAGATCAAGCACTTCCCGGTTCTCACGATTTAGCACTGCCCGATATATAGCCAATATGTTACATATCGGGACGTCTCGGGTGTCCGGGACATAACCTTGCGGTACTGTATTTTTCCAAAATATGGCCCGGGCGTTAATTATTTTCAAATGGCATCAGACCAGGCTTTAAATTGAAGCAGGCGTTCTTTTGAAATACAAAATCAGTGTTATAAATTGTAAAGAGTGTGCTTGGTACTAGGCGTTTATTTGAACCTGGGCGTTATTTTGGAAATTTACGGTATATTATTGGATAATATTTAAAATTTACACTATATATAATATATTAGTTTATTTAGGTTATATTCATCAAATGACATGAAGTACAATTAATGATTTCTTTATGTCGTTCAATATTTCTTTGAAAGTGTTGTATTTTGACAATATGTCTCTATTATCGGACATTTTTACCACAAACCGGAAATACCAGTGAACGCCCATTTTGTTTGCAAATAGAAGCATTTATCCTTGACCTCTGAGATATATAAGGCGGGCATTCACTAGTAGGCTGATGTTCACTGGTAGAATGCCACAAAATGATTAACACTTGGGCTAGAAATATGCTTGTCCGTATCTACACGCATGATACAATAGTGGTGGTTGACCAATTAATGCCTGTGTACCTATTCACACCCACACTCAGTTTTCTTAAACTATATACTTTTTAATAGAAAATAGGTTTACCACATCACAGATAATTCTAAAATTGATAATATACATTGGTAAGTTATTGTGTAACAGCAATTATCTTCAATTAATTTAGGGGTGGCGTGAATAGGTACACAGGCCTGAATTGGCCACCACCACTACCAATTATCACCGGGTACCAAGTATCGCCACCAGTAAATAAATTGGTCATATTTCAGCAATAGCAACCTATATTGAAAGCCTTTTAAAGTGTGTTTGTTCCATTCGCTTTGAAAGCAGTTCTACCTTATTTTAAGTTATTTAATAGACTTGGGATGTACTTTTGGCCCAGTTATGTCTATTTGATTCTATCTGGCAATAATTGGTATCCAGCGATAATTGGTAGCATAGCAGTACCCTAGAAAATAGAAATTTTGGTTTAAAAAGTGTCATCTGGAATCATTTTAAAGGTTCTTGACCCCTTTTCATGGATGCAGAAAACTAGACATTGTTTACTCCAAAATATATAAAGTGGTACAGAGCAGACAATTGCAGACACATAGTCATGTACAGGGCATATTTAGGATAGATGTATTGTACACTTACGATTACAAAATCCTTGATTATATGACTGCATTAATAAAATAGTTAAAATGTTAAAAACAGTCTTTTTGCATATTACCGGTACTCTTAAACTGTTAACATAATTTCATTACATTGCTTACATGTGTAGTTATGGAAAATAATAATTTACTTGATCTCTGAAGCTTACTTTAAAGGAATACAAACACTGGAAAAGGAATTATTTTGTTATTCAGACATGTAGCATACAAGTTCAAAATAATGACAAAGGAATATTTTATTGATTTGAGTAAAGGTCACTGGCAAGCTATGTTCACAGAAAATTATGGCATAGGAAATAGAAACATGACAGATGACATTTCATATGTCCAGTATTGTTTTTACCCACGTAAATTGAAGAAATAGGACCTGCTGGTGTATTGTACATTGGAAAGTTAGATGTAAATCGTTTAAAGGTCAGTGCTCAATATCACAACACATAGATACAGTGATAAAGCTGATGTTAACACTTAGTTGACAGTAATGTGACATTTCTGGAGGATTTAATGGTATATTAATATTATTAATGCAGAGTTTTGTTTTTGCAGGTACTTCGCCATGGCAAGCACATTCTTCCACATGTTGCTCGTTTCTGTTTGATCAGCACATTTCTTGAAGATGGCATCAGAATGTGGACTCAGTGGGGGGAGCAGAGGGATTACATAAATGTGACATGGGGTTGTGGAGTAGTGCTGGCCACATTATTTGTATTAGTTAACTTAGTGGTTCAGCTAGGAGGATGTGTCATGGTTCTGAGTAGGAAATATGTCAGTTGGGCTTGTGGACTACTTTTGTTTGTAATTGCCTTACAGGTGAGTATTGGAGAAGTCAGGAGAATAAAAAAATTATATCTCCAGACTTTCGTCTGGGATATATTAGTTTCTCATCCACTGCACCGCCGCCATACTTTTGACTTGTGTGAGCGATAACTTAAAATGATACAGCCGAAATCTCATCTGGAAATATATGATTATAGTGGGGTGGACATATTATTTTTGCTTTTTCCGCCGTCCGGCGTCCCACTTGGTTTCCAGACATTTTAGGCAACAGTTCTTATCCGATCTTTACAAAATTTGGCATGGAGGTTTGTTGGGTTAATAGCTTGTATGGGATTGCTTTTGGTGATGATAGCTCTGTATCTAACTGAGTAATAGCTATTTTGCTACTTTTGAGTAGCTCTTTGGTTTCCAGACATTTTAAGGAATGCTATTAAGCCTAGCTTTTCTGAAATTTGATATGGAGGTTCATTGGGTTAATAGCTTGTATGGGATTGCTTTTGGGGGAATTGCTTCATAGATGAGTGAGTAATTAATTAAATAAATGAGTAATTGGCTATTTTGAATACTGAAAAAGGCAAATGTGCTCATATCTCCTAAACCGTGCGAGATAGAGCGATTTTGTCGAAATTTTCGACCCACAGGGTATCTAAGCAATGTACTCTTTGCAATTTTCAAAAAATTTTCCCCTCCCCAAAAATGGCGGCCATTTTGAATTTTCGAATTTTTGCCCAAAATGGCAAAACACAAATTTGCTTCTATCTCCTTAACTGTGCGAGATAGAGCGATTTCGTCAAAATTTTCGACCCACAGGGTATCTAAGGAATGTAATCTTTGCAATTTTCAAAAAAAAATTCCCCTCCCAAAGATGGCGGCCATTTTGAATTTTCACCAAAAATGGCAAAACATAAATTTCCTTCTATCTCCTTAACCATGCGAGATAGAGCGATTTCGTCAAAATTTTCAACCCACAGGGTATCTGAGCATTGTACTCTTGGCAATTTTTAAAAAATTTTCCCCTCCCCTAAAATGGCAGCCATTTTGAATTTTCGAATTTTTGCCAAAAATGGCAAAACACAAATTTCCTTCTAAAATGGCGGCCATTTTGAATTTTCGAATTTTTGCCAAAAATGGCAAAGCACAAATTTCCTTCTATCTCCTTAACCGTGCGAGATAGAGCGATTTCGTCAAAATTTTCGACGCACAGGGTATCTGAGCATTGTACTCTTGGCAATTTTTTAAAAATTTTCCCCTCCCCAAAAATGGCGGCCATTTTGAATTTTCGAATTTTTGCAAAAAATGGCAAAACACAAATTTGCTTCTATCTCCTTAACCGTGCGAGATAGAGCGATTTCATCGAAATTTTCAACCCATAGGGTATCTAAGGAATGTACTCTTTGCAATTTTCAAAAAAATTTTCCCCTCCCCAAAAATGGCGGCCATTTTGATTTTTCGAATTTTTGCCAAAAATGGCAAAACACAAATTTGCTTCCATCTCCTTAACCGTGCGAGATAGAGCGATTTCGTCGAAATTTTCAACCCACAGGGTATCTAAGGAATGTACTCTTTGCAATTTTCAAAAAATTTTCCCCTCCCCAAAAATGGCGGCCATTTTGAATTTTCGAATTTTTGCCCAAAATGGCAAAACACAAATTTCCTTCTATCTCCTTAACCGTGCGAGATAGAGCGATTTCGTCGAAATTTTCAACCCACAGGGTATCTAAGGAATGTACTCTTTGCAATTTTCAAAAAATTTTCCCCTCCCCAAAAATGGCGGCCATTTTGAATTTTCGAATTTTTGCCCAAAATGCCAAAACACGAATTTGCTTCTATCTCCTTAACCGTGCGAGATAGAGCAATTTCGTCGAAATTTTCAACCCACAGGGTATCTAAGGAATGTACTCTTTGCAATTTTCTTCTTAACCGTGCAAGATAGAGTGATTTCGTCAAAATTTTCAACCCAACCAATGCAAAAAGGCATGAAGCTGAAATAATTTACATCTACACTAACAAATATTTAAGCATCATTGATATATTTTACAAATGAAACAGGGTCTTGTAAGACTACTGTACAATTTTGGCAAAAGGTTCATGGGTGGACATTACACATGATAATGTGTGTTCTTCTATGCTATCCTGTTTCTATTCGCACCTACTATCAACAGGGCGTCCTATTTCTAGTTTCTACATGTAATCTTAGTCTGTGAACAATTATAAGTCTGTAACTTTGATCGTAAGGTCACCTTAAGGTCTCTAAAATGCCCACAAACGCCCAAATTATTGAATTTTTACCACTTTTAAGCCCTATAACTGTCATACTATGTGACTGATACAGCTGAAATACATATAAATATGTTCTTTTTTCTTGCGCCAAAAACCAAAGCTTTTTGGTAGACACCCAAAAAATTAAAAATAGTTTATAATAATTGTGAATCACACAAAATGGGTGTGCTATAAAAATACCCAGTGAATGCCTGTGGCATGAGAGATGACCTGTCTGGGGATCTGTTGGCGACTTGGCGTAGAGTCAGTGCAATCTAGTTGTACAATGTTACAAAAGTGAAACCATTACTTGAAATGTTCAGATGTCAATGACTACTCAAGTATTCATTAAAGAGTAGTGATAAATTAGAAATAAAATACATCAAATGGGTCAGTTTCTGTTAATTTTCAGGCAAGAATGGTGTATTATGCTGCATTTTATCACTGAAAATAGTACTTATTAACCTGTAGGATGATGGTGAAATAGTACTGGAATACCAAAAAAATGACAACTTATGAAACCTTATTCCATTTTTTACGATATATTTGAATTCTTGGTGTTTAAACATAAATGGTTTTTGCAATTCAGTCAGTGGATAAGTGTTTGTTGTGAAAGACTTTGAATATGGTCATTGCATTTATTTATTTCAGACTGTTGCTTATAGTATACTGTGGGATTTGAAGTTTCTTATGAGGTAAGTTTAATCTGTTTAAAACTAAAAAGTTACAATTAAAATGCAACTTTGAAATTTTTTTGCTCTTAATCTTTCTAGGAAGTTGAAGTGAGATTTTACATCAGGAGTTATCTCTAAAAATGGATGGTGCAATAGGCCATTTATATAAATGAATTCCACTGACTTTCTCCCACCTCTGAGGCCGGGGTTTGGTTCACGGATCTACCTCAAGTGCAGGGCGCCAAGTTCCTATTTTTTCCTATTATTTCCTATTTTTTAACAAATTCCTATTTATTCCTATTTTCCAGGAAAATTCCTATTTTTTCCTATTTTTGGTGATGATAATGTATTTTAAGTCACTAAATGTTGTTGATCACATGGAAAATGACTAATTTTCTCAAATCATAATGAAGTATAAATTTTACAGCATCATTGAAAAATGAAAAATGGTTTATTATAATTGTGAATTTCACAAAATGAGTGCTGCAAAAATACCCACTAAATGCCTTTGGCATGAGAAATGACCTGTCTGGGGATATGTTGGCATCAATCTAGTTATGATTGTATCCACCGGAGAGCAGTGTGTAGAGATTTTCTTGTTACCCCTCTAGAGGCCAGGGTATTGTAGGTAGATTTCTTAAATTTTCAGGTTATATTCATAACCATAAAATCTTGGCTGGGAATATATTTTTGGCCTCATTTTGAAGAACAAGATGGCTGCCACGGGCATTTTTCGACTTTCAGCAAGGAGTTTTGTTGGCCCTCCAGGCCTCTAGAACAAAGGGAATTCTAGGTAGAAATCTCAAATTCGCTGGATATGTTCATCATTACAAAATCTTGATTAAAAATATTTTTTTCCTCATTTTGAAAAACGATGGCCATCACGGGCGTTTCTTTTCAGTCATGAAAAGTGCTTATATCTCCCTTATTGTTGGTCCTAGAGGTTTGGAATGTCAAACCAACCTATAGGAAATCATGGGCTGCGAATCTTCTGCTGTGGTCGGATTTGACCTTGGGCTGCCTCTTCAAGGTCAAACAAGGTTAGGCAAACTTAAAAAAGTGCTTATAATTTGCTTATTATTGGCCCTAGAGGTTTGGGATGGTAAACCAACCTATAGGAAATCATGGGCTGTGAGTCTTCCGATGTGGTCACATTTGACCTTGGGCCCCTGCTTCAAGATCAAATGAGGGTAGCCAAACTTAAAAGTGCTTTCAACTTATTATTGAAAAATGCAGTTTTTCTTCTAAACTATGTTAGTTGGCCTTTTCCGGTGGATACATCTTGCATCTGTGGGTCCTTGGTCTAGTTTTGAACTGAGTTACATGTACATATGTAGTTCTATAGAATGTGTATTTATAAGCTTTTTGGATGTAATTCAATAAGTATGATGCTTACTTGAGATACACGTGTATTATTTTGACTATATTTTTTCCATTGTTCTAAGATAAGTGCAAAATAAAGGGAAATGTGGTGCATCATGATGGCTATAGGGGTGTTAGGAGACTATCTTGTTAAAAAAGATTCCTATTTTCACTATATTTTTTCAGTAATATTCCTATTTTATTCCTATTTTTTGACTCCCGAAATTCCTATTTTCTGAGACCCACTTGTAACTTGACGCCCTGCAAGTGGGAAAGTTGGTAGTTGCTTCACACTGGTTGGCAGTTTACAGTACAGAACCTTGACCAACTGTATGTACTGGTTTCCTCTGCCCTTCCAACTATCCGTCATGATGTGACCTGTACAGTGTTGAAAGCGATGTAAAACCCAAAACAAATAAATCCACTGACTTTCTCAAAATTTGTTAAATTTTCATTCAAACATAAAGTCACACTTCTTGTACTTTTACCATAAATGAGGTCATCAAATTATTTCTCTCCTCAGGAATATGGCCTTGGTGGGAGGAGTGATTCTGTTGCTAGCTGAGACCAAGTCTGAAGGCAAAAGTCTGTTTGCGGGTTTGCCGTCGCTAGGAGAGAACACCCACAGGACATACATGCAGCTCAGTGGTCGTATACTCCTGGTTCTTATGTTTCTTACCCTTCTCCGCTTCGACTTCTCCCTCTTGCATTTCATCCAGAATACTGTGGGAACTGCCTTAATCGTTTTGATCGCCGTTGGTTACAAGACAAAGCTGGCTTCCCTCATTCTTGTTGTCTGGCTGACCATCTTAAACTTCTACTTCAATGCCTGGTGGAATATTCCGGACTACAAGCCCATGAGAGACTTCCTCAAGTACGACTTCTTTCAGACCTTGTCAGTGGTTGGGGGACTTTTGCTCGTAGTTGCTTTGGGACCAGGAGGTTACAGCATGGATGAACACAAGAAGAAGTGGTAGTGATACATACAGTAGAAAATAATAAATATAGTTAGGTTTATAATAGAATTGAATTCAAATATACGTAATAATGGTTCATATATTACGATATCAGTTGAGTGTTTATATATATTCTGTTACCTTTCCTCCCTTTTCATTTTTTTCTCCTGCGTGTTTAGTTTAATGCCTAGTGTATAAATATATCTCTAGTGACCGTTAGTTTTTGTCCTCAGCTATAGTTTAAATGTGAACTTGAATTTGTTGCAGCAGAATTTAACCATTTAAGATGCGTTAACTCAAAGCTTCAGACTGTATAATTAATAGTTTATGTATTAAAAAGACTTCTGCATGAAGTGGTTAATTTATTCGAAATGTAAGGCCTGGTATTGTTATGGAAAGGTGTTGTAGCTACATGCTTCATCACTTATTATGTCACATATACAGCTAGACATGTTAACAATTTTGAAAACTTCATGTTATTCTTTAGGGCAGAATTATCCAGGCTATTTTGTTTCATGTTTTCATCTGATGTTGCATTTAGTGTCACTTATATTAAAAGCAGTGATACATTTTAAATGCTTAAATTTATAGTATGAACTGATAATTGTAGTTTGAAGATCTAAATGTCGCAAAGTCTGCATTGATGATGCACATTTTGGACAGTTTAAATTGCATTTAAGCTAGATTTAAGGATTTTACCAAGAAAACAAATATTTGTAAATGTCACTGCTGATGCTTATTATCTCTATCGTTACTTCCATTTAGAAACCATAAGTTCAGCTGTAAAACTAGAATATTATTCTGCATTACTATCAGTATTACCAGGCTCATGGTTCGCTTGGTACTTTAGTTCAGATGATGGCTTTTTGCATTTCATTTGTTCTGTGTGTAGCTTTGTAAAGAGATTAGACGGTATATTTTTTGCATGTGTAAATATACTGGTAGTTCACTTATTTTCTCACTGAGTGTGTAGTACTGTTACATATTTGTTGAGAATCAATAATTTGGTGTAAATATAGTGAATCCAAGCCAGTGTTCAGTGTGTAGAAACAGGAGAGCAATTGTTCAACATTTCTTTAATTCATCTAGACCTGTCAGGCAATCATAAATACACTAACATTGCCACAAGTGGTTGGCTGGTAATATTCTTTGCTAAAATTCCTGGAGTAGTCTGTCTCACCCAGAGGGTGTAGGTAGCAGTTTTGTACAGGTGGCCATTATTGAGTTTCTTTGTTGTTTTTTTTTTTTTTTTGTTTTTTTTTGTTTTTTTTTTTTTCATTTGCTCCAACATCTGTGTTTCAAAATGTCAGAATTTGGATGCCGTATGAATATGAATACATTACAGTCATATCATGTTTATTTGCTGCAGTGTAATTTTTCAAGTAAAGTTATCTTGTACCAATTCCTCATTTTTTTATATAATTAATGGGGATGTGAACAAGTAGTCAAGGCTCGCTACATGAGGCAAATTTCATCAAATGTCAATCCCAGTTTTTAGGGTCGAGTGCGCGCTTATATACATAAAATGCCATATTGAACTGGTTATGTTTTTTGTAGTAAAACGTTAATAAGACATTTTACTTGCATTAAATCACATAATTCTCCATTTTAAGCATAATATTTACTATTTTTTATGGTGACATCAGCTAATCTCAGTGATTCAAGGCTATTCTATTTTTTCCGTTTACGGGAGCCGCCATATTGGATGTTTCTTCCTGCCTCGGTGCATACTAAACATCACGAGGGCTTGATGTCAAGCTGAAATTGCATCCACAAGGAATCAACCTTAATTATTCGTGCTCATCACACCCCAAATATTTAATATAGAATCTTATTTTTTTGCAAGAGTCTCTCGATCAGGTCCCTGATCATTAGAAATGCTAGCTATCGATCAGGTTCCCTATCATATTTTACAAGTCAATATTTCATAATTTACCCGTGAATACAAAGTGCAAGAAAAATTTAAGTGAAAAACATCCCTTACGTAGGTGTATGGTCTCAGATCCTTATCAAAGTATTGTTGTATAAAACGGCCCCAGTAATCATGCCAGAATATGTTCAAGTCTGAATTGCTAATTTAATTACCCTCTTAGTAATTACATCAGAATGCAATTTACTAAGTGAGGTCAGATAATTTCATCATTCTGTGTAGCAAATATTAATTAATTCAGATAATTAACCAATGAAATTAAAAGGCTAATTGAAACATACATGCTAGCTCGAGTCAGGGTAGCCACAATGACGATTTTGGCAATTAGTTCCCACTTATTATAAACCAATTAGGTACGGGACTAATGAAATTAAAGGGCTAGTTGAAGCATGCTTGCATACATCTAATAGTATAAAGAATAAATGGGACCCGTTCGATAGCAACGTCTTCTATTGACCGGGTCCCTGTTCGTTAGCCACTTCGTATTTTTTTTCTGAAACGTCAATGTGTATTTGATGAATAAAAGTAGTGTTGGAATAAGATGGGGTTATTTACACCTGGATGATTTTTTGGACAATTCACAGTAACTTGACTGCCAATAGCATCCATCACTATTATTCAAAGCACTTAATTTTGAAATACATTAAATTATAAGGCATATTAGAACACAAGGGTAAAGCAATTGCAGAAGTCCATGAATGGTAAAAAGGGTGACGGTAAAAGTGCATGTACAACCAGAGAAGACACTATGGTGGGTAGACTTCATAACAGAGGTGAGACTGTTCTGAATGATGATGGTATTAGAGCAGATCTGACATTGACAGTGGAAGGCTGTTCCATCATCAGCAAAGCATCCATCATTTAGAATTATCAAACTGATTTTTAAAGGTGGGAACATCTAGGTTATTTCTTGGTAGCCACATCATTTCTGCTATTAACTGAACACGTCTGAACTGGTATAAGCAAATAATTTTAAAACATATTTTTGTCAGCTAAACTCCCATTTATTAAGGTCCTCTGTATATTGTTGTACAGACATATTTTAACTTATGTTTTTCAAATACTTAAGGGTGAAAATAGTAAGGGTGTGTGTATTACATTTGGAAAAATGGTTACTAACGGGTATATAACATTCGCATCCATGGCTGATTGGGAAAATATGTAAAATTAGTTGTATAATCCAGTTCTTTTGAAATAGTACAGTAGAACTAATACTTCTGAAAAAGGTAAAATGAAACTGCCACAATGGTAAACAATTAGTACAAACCAAAACAGTTAACCAAGTTTATCAGCGACTCGGAAGTAAAATACATGGTTTAATGGGTAGAAAATGTGGATACTTTGTGATTATTTGGATAGTTTTATTATTGTGCAAATTGTTAATCTTTGTAAGTTTTCAGCATAGTTTTTTTTTCTGTTGGCAATTTTAATTACTGTCTTGTCCAATATATATATGTTTTTTTTTCAGTAGTTTGTACTTGTTAAGATGGTTCATCTCATTGTCATTATATTTATTAAGATCAATTAATCTGCAGCCATCCTTTGATTTTTCAGTTTTACTGTGCATACCAATAAGAGAAACTGTGTACCCAAATAAAAAGAATTATGTACCTAAAAAGGTGAAGTGTGTTCACTTGTAAGATATGTATGTGTTGTCAAAGATTTGTTACTCATAGCAAAAAAATCTTGTACATATTAAGAAAAATCCGGCTTCAGTGGCCAGGTGAGGAGCCGATGGCTCTTGTTACTAGGCGTATTTCACAAACAAAAATCTGCGTAATCTGTACAATCCAGATTCAGATTTGGATTCTTTGGATTTGCTAAATTCGTAAAATGCAATTTTCTCTAGATCTGAATCAAAAATTAAAAAATAACACAAACCAACATAAATATCATATTTTAATATATATTAATATAATATTATCATATTACAATGTTATGAAAATTTCCCCAATGTTAAAATTTCCTGCCACATTTTGTCGCCATTATTTTATAAAGAATTATGGGTAATCGCATTAATCTTGAATCCGTTGATCTACCTCAGGATTCATAATCCGGATTAAGATTCTAGTCACATTACAAGCGAATCTATTGATCTGAAAAATCTAGATTCGACAGATTATGGTTGTGAAATACGCCTACTGGTAATGTGGTAATGACTAAAAAAAAAAAAAAAATCATAATAAACTTATAAATGCAACAGGCCTGTCCAAATTTGCTGTTACAATTTAATGATTATCACTAAATTTAAAAATCAAATTTCATTGTAAGAAAAGGGACATGAAATGTTTTGAGATTCTTTTAAATACCAATAGATTCATTTTGGTTGTGCAATAAGAGATATCTTCAGAGGGGTGATAAATCCAGGTGTATGAAAGTTTGAAAAAAAACACACACACATCCATATTAAATGTCCAAATTAATTTTTACATAATTAAAGAAAGTTCAAAACATCTGCTGTAAATATTTCAACAAACAAACATACATTTTTTTGTACATTTGTTGTGTAATATTTCAATGTTAAACATATGATTTTTGCCAGTATTGGTGTGAGGGGTTGTCCTATATTAAGTTGGATGATAAAATTTCATACACGTTTTATCCATTTTTGAGTAAACAGACTCTTGGTTTGAAATTTGAAAACATTTTTTTTTTCACAATACAGTTGAGAAAATTTTGCATGTGTTAACCATTCTCTCATGATAAAATTGATCAATTGAAACACTGAATATTTTAAGGTCTGTTGTCTTCAGTAAGGCAATTTATTCTGTTTAGTGTTCAAATGAATATATGAAGTTATCTTTTTTTTTAAATGACACTTTGATACATAACCCTTGTTCAGACTTGTTTTACAGAAAATTATGTATTTTATATTTTAAACACCTTTGCCAAAAGTAACAACTGATCAAATTATATTTGAAGCTACAAAATAATAAGTTCCTGTGTTACCTTTTGAAATGTACAATTTTTTTAAAATATGAGTTGTATCATATGTAGTTCCCATAACAGTGAAAAATAGAAATCTTTCTGATAATAGCAAAAATAAATGTTGCCTTCTGTGTCAAAACATCACAAAGCATTTCAGATGGTGTTCTGTAGCAGTGAAGTGTTAATTATGATAGTAATATATTTGAAATGCTGGAGCAGCAGTTTTGTTAAGAATAATGTAAAAATAAATAATATTAAACAGTTATTTTGACATTTGATTTGAACTTAAATCTTCCTCTTGTTTTTTTTTTTCCATCAGGGAGCCATGTTTAGCTTGCAAGAGGGCCTTGTGCCACACCCAACCTGAGAAGTGTGGTCAAAGTTCAGATATTTATGATCTATCATTCCCTTTTATTTTCACATTCCAAATCCTAAGGAGAAACAATTGTAATGATAGATTTATATACTGGGTTCAGCTCCGTCGTGTCTCCGGAATGGAATGAAATGGATAACTAAAATGGATCAAATCGCCTTTTTCAAACTTGGTACATATGTAAATCAAGATCCATATTTTAAGGTGACCTTAAACTTTAAATAATAACTTATGACTACCTTAAATAAGAGATGAGCCTTTGGCCACTTAAAACCCTCTACATTACCAACTATTCTGCTCATCAAAGCTGAAACTTTACCTAAGAACAAAATAAGATGTTCTTCATATGTGTCAAAAAGTACATTTTTATGTCAGCTGACTTGTCAGTCAGCTGACATTATGTCATCACTCTGCGGCGTGGGCGTACGCGTCCGCGTGAACAACTTCTTCTCAAAAACTACAAGGCCTAGAGACATGCTGTTTTTTTTAAAAGATACCTTATCTATCGAGGATGAAAAATTGTTCAAGGCATGCAAATCTGTCTGTTCGTCTGTTTGCTAGAGACATTACAAGGGGGAAACCCCCACCAAAAGTGTGAAAATTTCAACTTTTTATCACAATTTTCTCAGTGACTATTGCAGGGATTTCTCTCATATCTTGCATATATGTACTAGGCCAGAGGTAGATTCTCTTGTGTGAGTATGAGACCTGGATCTGTCTTACTTTTTTTTTAATAAATTTTTTTAATAATTTTTAATGCATTAAAATTCATGAAATCATGCACTAAATCACTTATAACTTCAAAAGTGTTGCATTTACAGCATTTTGTGAAAATATGTTGTTCAGCTACTTTTTTCATAGCTACAATATGGTGAGTAAGTTGGGTGTCTGTCTCAATAGCTAAGTGAGTAATAGCTACTTTTGGGCTTTTCAGTAACTTCCATTATGAGTAAAATCACTTGTAATTTAAAAACTATTGCATTTAGAGAATTTCGTATAAATATGTTATTCAGCTACTTTTGGGCCAGCTATAACATAGTAAAATTTCAGACCTGTAGCTCATGGCATAGCGGAGTAATAGCTACTTTTAGGTTATCACTGTTGAGTAAATCACTTATAACTTGAAAACTATTGCATTTAGAGTATTTTGTTTCATATGTTATTCACCTATTTTGGGGTCAGCTGTAACATAGTGAAGTTTCAGACCTGTGGCTCATTTCATAGCTGAGTAATAGCTACTTTGAAGTTCTCACTGTTGAGTAAATCAGTTATAAATGGAAAACTATTGCATTTAGAGAATTTCGTATAAATATGTTATTCAACTACTTTTGGGCCAGCTATAACATAGTGAAATTTCAGACCTGTAGCTCATGGCATAGCTGAGTAATAGCTACTTTTAGGTTATCACTGTTGAGTAAATCGCTTATAACTTGAAAACTATTGCATTTAGAGAATTTTGTATAAATATGTTATTCAGCTACTTTTGGGTCAGCTATAACATAGTAAAATTTCAGACCTGTAGCTCATGGCATAGCTGAGTAATAGCTACTTTTAGGTTATCACTGTTGAGTAAATCACTTATAACTTGAAAACTATTGCATTTAGAGTATTTTGTTTCAATATGTTATTCACCTATTTTGGGGTCAGCTATAACATAGTGAAGTTTCAGACCTGTGGCTCATTTCATAGCTGAATAATAGCTACTTTGAAGTTCTCACTGTTGAGTAAATCAGTTATAATTGGAAAACTATTGCATTTACAGAAATTTGTGCAAATATGTTATTCAGCTACTTTTGGGTCAGCTATAACATAGTGAAATTATAGACCTATAGCTCATGGCACAACTGAGCAATAGCTATTCTCAGGTACTGACTGTTGAGTAAATCAGCTATAACTTGAAAAATATTGCATTTGGAGTATTTTGTTAAAATATATTGTTCACCTACTTTTGGGTCAGCTATAACATAGTGAAATTACAGACCTATAGCTCATGGCATAGCGGAGCAATAGCTATTTTCAGGTTCTCACTATTGAGTAAATCAGTTGTAGCTTGAAAACTATTGCATTTACAGTAGTTTGCTTAAATATGTTGTTCACCTACTTTTGGGTTAGCTATAACATAGTAAAATTTCAGACATGTAGCTCATTGCATAGCTGAGTAATAGTTCCTTTGAGGTTCTCACTGTTGAGTAAATCAATTGTAACTTGAAAACTATTACATTTAGAGTAATTTGTTAAATATGTTATTCACAGAATTTTTGGTCAGCTATAACATAGTGAAATTGCAGACCTCTATGTCATGGCATAGCTGAGCAATAGCTACTTTCAGGTTCTCACTGTTGAGTAAATCATTGTATCCACTGGATAGCCACAGTGTGTACAGAGAGATTTCACCATTACTGCTCTGATGAAAAAAAATATTATAGCTAGCTTTCTTAAGTTTGCAGTATATATTAATAACCATAAAATGTTGTCTGGGAATATTTTTGGCCTCATTTTGAGAAACAATATGGCCGCCACAGGTGTTTTTTGTCAGTCATGAAAAGTGCTTATATCTCCCTTATTATTGATCCTAGAGGTTTGGGATGATAAACCAACCTGTAGGAAATCATGGGGTGGGAATCTTTTGGTGTGGTCAGATTTGACCTTCAATGACCCCTCCTTCAAGGTCAAACAAGGATAGCCAAACTTAAAAGTGCTTATAACTCGCTTATTATTGGTCCCAGAGGTTTGGGATGGTAAACAGACAGGAAATCATGGGCTGTGAATCTGTTGATATGGTCCGATTTGACCTTGGAACCCTCCTTCAAGGTCAAATGAGGATAGTGAAAATTGAAAGTGCCTACAACTCGCTTATTATTGGTGACAGAGATTTGGGATGGTAAACCATCCCATAGGAAATCATTGGCTCGGAATCTTTTGGTATGGTCAGATTTGACCTTTGGACCCCTCCTTCAAGGTCAAATGAGGACAGCCAAGCTTAAAAGTGCTTATAACTCATTTATAATTGGTCCTAGAGGTTTGGAATGGTAAACCATAGGAAGTCATGGGCTGGGAATGTATTTGTGTGGTTAGATTTGACCTTGGACCCCTTCTTCAAGGTCGAACGAGGATATTGCATTTGTAGTATTTCTTTAAATATGTTTTAACCTATTTTTTACACTTAAACAATTACCTTGTTATTTTCCTTCATAATACCATTTACAGGGCACAACTTTTTTATCCTTTTCTTCTGTCAGCTTCGGAATTTCTTTTGAACTTGCTGTTCAGTTACCATTTACTGTATTTCTGTACAGCCCTTTTCCTGATAATTATTCTGTCCTCTAATCACCTTCACAAATCAAAAACACTCAGTCAGCTGACACAGTGCCCGTTCACGGGCACTCTCCTCTTGTTTACATATTTGCATTGTAAATTCAAAATAGCAAGTCTAATGAACATCAGACTGTACCAGATTCATTTATTTCATTTGGAGTTTTAACGTTTCTTTCAACACTGTTTGTCATATCATGATGGGTAGTTTTAGTTGCAGAGGAAATCATACAGCTGGTCATGGTTGTATACTGTAAACTGGAGATGATCATTAAGCAACAACTAAAATTCCCAATAGGGTCCAGGGTTTGAACCGCAGACCTCTGGGGCCGGATTCACAAAAGGTCTCAAGTGTTAGCCAAATCTCAGCTGAGATTTGGCTCAAATCTGAGATTTTAGTCTCAGCTGAGATTTTGCTCAAGTTGAGATTCACGAAAGGGATCTTAGCTGAGACCAAAATCTCAGACATATTTTGAGTCTGGACCAATCAAAATTGATGTAACATTCTGCTGAGTTCAGTGTAAAGCATACACATTTATATTTACAGCTGTACCACATGTACTCACATTTTATAATATACTCTATCAAGTAAAATGTTTTCTTTTTACTGTAATTTGTACTGGCATACAAAATAACTGATTAAAACAGCAAAACAAACCATTCATGTAAATTATTAATGTAAATGTTTTACTGTTGTTTTCATACAAACTCTTAGTATATATTCATGTTTTTGTGTTAAAAGTTATAAATATGTCATACTTGGCAATTTTCTTTTTGTTTTGAGACTTGTAACTACATATACTGTATTTTATGAAAACTTAAGTCACCCCCTAGGCAGTCTTAGATTTGAGACCAAATCTGAGCCAAATCTCAGCCTGAGATCTTTTGCGAATCCCAGCTGAGCAAAAGGTCTCAAATCCGAGAAAAATCTAAGATAAATCTTAGATTTGAGACAAAAATCTCAGATTTGAGACTTAAGACCTTTCGTGAATCCGGCCCCTGAGGTGGGAGGCAAGTGTGTTACAACTGTGCCAGTGTGACCCTTCAGAGACTATACTAGATGTAACTTCTACTCTGCTCTCCTGAGATCTAAGCACACTATTTCATGAGATTTTATATTGGCACTGATATATTAAAGGCATAACATCCCTACAAAACTTTTGTGCTACTATTTTAGAATGTATAGTAAGCCATTTAAATGCTTATGGGAAGATTGACTAAAATGAAATGATTTATAAGAATTGTGAAATGATTTATAAGAATTGTGAATCACACAAAAACTGGGCTACAAAATATGCCCAATGAATGCCTGGGCATGAGAGATGGCCTGTCTTGAGAAATGTTGGTGTCAAGTTGGTGCAATCTCAGTTTTCTGGTGATTTTAATTTATTTATTTATTTGGGGTTTACGTCGCTTTCAACACTGTACAGGTCATATCACGACGGGTAGTTGGAAGGGCAGAGGAAACCAGTAAGTTCGTTAGGGTTCTGTACTGTAAACTGCCGACCAACGGCAAGCAACTACCAGCTTTCCCACATGAGGCCATACCGGGAATCGAACCCCGGCCTCCGAGGTGGGAGGCGAGAGTGTTCCCACTGCCACTGTGGCCCCCTTCTGGTGATTTTAAAGCCCGAGAATGACTTTATGTCCTCCTTACACCACAATGAGGGGATTTTCAGCCCTTAACTAGCTTGGTATGATTATATCCCCAGACAAAAGTCGGGGATATACTGGATTCAGGTCTGTCATGCCACTGCCATAGAATTTCCTCGTGTACATGACAACTCAAAAATGGATCAGAATTTTTTTTTTTTTTAAACTTGGTACACATGTAAAGGGTGGCCAAAGGAAGATCCCTATTTTAAGGTGACCTTAAACTCTCAATAATAAACAACTTATTCACCTAAAGTCTCAAATGGACCTATGGCCAATTAAAGCCATCTAGGTCACAAACTATGAGGCTAATCTGGCTAAAGTTTTACGGAGAACACATTAATGTATTCTTATTACATGTGCCGAAAATCAAGACTTAGTTGAGGATAAAATTGTGTTTGAGGTCCAAAAAGACCCCACTTAGTAATTTTTTGCTACATTTTTCACATATTTTGCCCTATACTTTGAAAGTGGTAATTCAGATGAGTCTCAAACTGTACTAGGTATAACTTTTAAATGTAATCCTTGTCTGTGGAAAAGTTAAGGGCTGTAGGTTTAGCTATAAGGTTACCTTAAGGTCTCAAAATTGGCCACAGAGACCCAATTTATGGACTTTTTGCCACTTTCAAGCCCTTTAGCTTTCAAACTACGTCTCATCTAGGTTAAATATCAACTGGGACTATATTGAGATGTTTTTCTTGCAAGTGCCCAAAAGTCTAGGCCTTTATAGACATTTAAGCTGTGTATGAGGACCATAAACACCCATCCGAGTGACCCTTTTTCGACATTTTTCATATATTTTGCCATGTAACTTGGAACTGGTAAGTCATAGAGGTTTCAAACTGTAGTAGAAATAAATTCTATGTGTAGTCTTTGTGGGTGATAAATTTGAAGTCTGAAGCTACAATTTTAAAGTTACATTGAGAGAGGTCTCTAAAAGGCCCAAAGAGACCCAGAATTTGGCCTTTTTGCCACTTTTAAGCCCCTTGGCTGTCAAAATATGTGACTGATAGAGCTGAAATTTCTTCTGGGAATATATTATGTTTTTTTTACATTTGCAAAATTCAAGGATTTAAGTAGACATTTAACCTGTGTATGAGGACCATAGACAGTCACCCGAATGACCTTTTTTTAACATTTTTCATGTATTTTGCCCTATTATTTGGAAATGCTGTATGTGACAAGTCTCACAATGTACCACATATAATTTCTATTTTTCATCTTAGTCCCCCAAAAGTTTCAGATCTGTAGTTTAAATGCAAAGGTCACTTTAAAGGTTCTAAGATGCCCAGAGACTCAATTTATGGACTTTTTGCCTCCTTTAAGCCCTGTTACTTTCAAAGTATGTGGCTCATAGAGATGAAATCTTTGAATATTTCAAAGGAAGGCCTATTTAAATTTTAAATATTAATGGTGTAATGGCTATCTTAGGCTTTTAAGAAATATTTTTTGTGTTTTTATCCCTCTGCTTGCTGAGTTTTTAACTTTTTAAAAATGACACTGGTAGTTATCTAAGGGGAGGATTGATTGATTAATCAGTTGATTGATTGATTGATTGATTGATTGATTGATTGATTGATTCATTAATTGATAAAAAATGAAAATATGTAGTCAGAAAAATTAGCATTATGGGTGGACATCTTACTCTGTAAAGGTTGTTGTGGGCAAAGCTCCATGTGGGCAAAGGTCCTGTGGATATAGTTCACATTGGGCAAAGTTTTTGTTGGCAAAGTTCCTGGACTCTCATTTGTCGACTGGGGATACAATTTAGCTTGCAAATTAAAAATGTTTTGAATTGAATTACTCAAGTTCGTATATAAGTGGCTATTTTTCTTCAAAGTTATGTCACAAAGAAGATGGGTCCCATAGAAAATACCCAGTCTAAATATGTTGCATGAGTGATGACCTGTCTGGGGATATGTTGACACCGAGTTGGCCCAATCTAGTTCAACTTGATTAAATTTGACTAAGCACATGCAGTTATAAACTTACTTCAGTTCAATCATGTACTTCATAATCACACAATTATAAAAATTTCCGATTTTAAGTACAATAATTGTCACTCTTTTCTGATCTGATTTTCATTCTTGTGGGCTTAATCATTTAAAATTCTGGATATAATTTTCCTGTTGGGTATTCATTGTTGATATGCTGTTTTTTTTATTCCCCATAACATTAAGCTTTTTGGAAGTAAATTTGTAAAATGCACAGACAGGACGATTCGTGATTTGTTATTATTTTTATTATCCCTTTTATGTGTATTGGGTTTAATTCTAATTCTAATTGGACTTTCATAGCGCTTAATCTCCCCAATACAAAGGGGACAAAGGCAACAAAACAAAAACAGGCAACCAATCTCAATATCCAGGGACAGAAAAATGTTCAGCACCACGGAGAACACAAGGGTGAGTAAAACTAAGGAGGGTATGTTTAATAATACTGAAGAGACAACTACAGAAAAGAAACTATATCCCCAACCCACAGTGGGCAGAATACTTCAGTTGTTTCTTATACAATTTATATAATTCTGTTGACATAGTGTTAGTGATAGAACTGGGGTGGGGTGTAGACTTCATTACCTGTTGGGACAAAAGAGGTGTTGAGAAGTGATATTGTGTCCGATATTTAATCAGATAAGAACAAAGCATACATATTGATAAAGAGTAACTGAGTTATTAAAAATCAAAATTCTAAAAATACTAGTTGATCTGCTAAGATTTGATCACATTTATTTTATATTATTTCATTTGTCCACTAATATAATCAAAGAAGGAGATCAACACTTTTGTGATTACTAATTTAGAATGGGCAGTCAGTTGTTTGAGAATAGGAGTAGCGTGTGAATATCTACTGCAATTTGTGACAATCCTACCAAGTGTGTTTTGAATACACAGCAGTTTGCGCATGTTTAAACTGCACAGACTTCAGAAAAGAGAGTTGCAGACAACTACACACCAGTGCATTTGCAGTCAGGACAGCAGCCTCATCCGTTAGGTACTGTCTGACCCACCTGAATGAAGCAAGTCTTACAAATATTGAGGAAATGATCTGCAAAGGAAAAATTAGCATCAAATCAGACACCCAGGTTCTTTATAAGAGCTCATGGATGCAAGAATTTACCAAATATCCTAAAATAAAAGTAAGAATCTAGTTTCTTGAGCTAAGCATGAGACCCAAATTTGATGAACTCTATTTTTTCAGGGTTTAATTCAAGCATACTTGACGACATCCACTCCTGAAAATCCTAAAGACAAGAATTCAATTTATCAAAGGCCGAGGTGGCATTTTTGTAGGACAAATAAACAAACAACTGAGTGTCATCGGCATAAAAATGGAATTGATATTGGAGTGTCTTCAAATAATCTGACTCAAAGGAGTGGTTTATAGAGAGAAGAGCAGAGGGCTAAGGAGAGAGCCTTGTGGCACACCAAACAGCACTTGTGCAATTCTGAGAAGGTTGACCAAATTCTAATGGCTTGGAATTAATGGCTGACACACCAAACCATGACTTAAGACAGTTCAGAAGAGTATCATGGTCAACTGTATGGAAGAAGCCGACAGATCAATTAAGACAAGTGCAGTTGGCTTGCCACGTGGCAGCAAGAGAGCAATCTCATATTGAATATGCAATAGGGCAGTTTCAGTGGAATGAAGAGTTTTATATTCTGACTGATGAGGATTGTCAAGATTGTTACTGTTGATGTGTTGCATAAGCTGTTTAACAACAAACCTGTGCCACCAATTTTCACATAAAACATAGTCCTGATACTGGACGATAGTTCTTCATGTCGTCACTTGTAAGTGATGTTTTCTTAATAAGGGGGGTAACAACAACCTTCCTGAATTGTTGGGGAAAAACATCCTCAAACAAAGACAAATTGACAAATTTTGTAATAGATGAGGGTAAAATATCCACACAGCCTTTGTGAAGAAAAATGGGCACTGGGTCTAAAAGACATAATTTTGTGGGGAAATTTTTGATAATCTTAAGTATCTTATTCTCTGAGACCTCACTGAAGTGAGACAGGTTGGGGGTGAATCCCTGGGTGGTGTAACAGTTGTGGTAGATGCTGAAAACAGATCTCTGGTTCTCTTGATTTTTTGAGTGAAAAAGGAGGCAAATTGATTAGCCAAGGATTTGTCTGACTGGTGAGGAGGGAGAGTCATCTCATAGCCCTTATTGAGAACTTGTTGTAGCACCTGCCATATTCTTTGGGTCATGGCTATTTTCATTGATAAAAGTACTATAGTATTCAGCCTTGGTTCTGTTGATAATTATGTTGCACTGGTCATGAACATACCGATCATATAGGTCAGTGGCAGTGCTAGCAGGAGACAAGATGAAGGATATTTGCAAGATCATCACAAAATTTATGCATGTTGATTTTATGATACCTGTGGTAAGAAATGCTGTAAACCTAAGGTAACGCAGGATATGCAAAATCCAGGTGACAATGTCTATGTATGATGCAATCTATGCGATCTAATGTATGATCTGATCTGAGACTAAATCGCCAAATGTAACTTTGCTAATGAAATTTTAATCGCTTGGACTGAGTATCAACTCCAGTATGTGACCATGCAAATGGGTATAGGTTTCTTTATACTTTGAACAAGGTTGGAACTATTCAGCAGGTTTAGAAATTTTTGTTGGTTAATACAGTCTGTATCCACGAAAGTTAAAGTCACCACAAACAATGAAGAAAAAACATGAGACAAAAAAAAAGAAAGAAGTAAGAGATAACAACAAACCACAAAAAACAGGAAGTCATCAAGAAAAGCTGAGGAACGTGAACCTGGTGTATGATAGACAGAAGCAAGCACAAAACATTTTGAAAGGGTGACAACAGATAACAATGTTTTCAGAAGTGGATTAAGTTGGTGCATCAACAACCTTAGCAGGTAACTCTTTGGTGGTCAAGAAGCCCACACCACCTCTGCAACCAGTCGTCCTGAGCATATGAGTAAGTCGAAAAACCGAGTGGAGTTACAGATTTCAGCAGGTTATCAGTGTCGAAGATTTGAATATGTGTTTCTGCAAGGGCCAGGATGTCTAGATTATTTGAGACAATTGTGTCACTGATCATGGGCCCTTTATTCCTGAAAGAATGAATAATAAAAAATAATAATCAATAATAATAGAAACAAATACCATTTCTCTAAATGATTGAGTCAATTTTGATGGGGATAATAGAGTAACCAATACTGTGCAATTATGCTGCAATATGTTGAACATTCTACCAAATGCATTTGTTAAAATTTCCAAATGTATTGCTTAAATGATGCCTTCTGTTAAATTGGGAGTCATTTCTCATATGCTGGGCACTTGGTGGGACTAAGGTTACCACCACAAAATGCATGTATATACCATGTTAAAGCCTTTCCCTGGAGCATGCATGCATTTTGGTTCCACTGACTGAGCAGGGCCATTCTCTTTTGATACCACAAAAATTTCAGTAAATTCTTGTTGCAGCTGCTTAATGTAATTTTTCCAATAACAACTTCAACTCCTTTGAAGGTCCTTCTTTTAGACTCCTATCAGTTATAGTCACTACTTTCGTATTTATTATTTATGAGTCAGTCAAATTTCTTTACTCACAAGTTCTGTCAAAGTTCTGAGACTTTCTTCATAACCTTTTTTATTCTCCTTCTCCCTTTGTTGATTTCTTGGAGTATTCAATGACTAAAGTTGTCTGTGGAGTAAAATATGTTTCAAATGCTTTCATGAACAGACTTTATTTTATGTTTATCTACACCTTCCACAAATGCGAATGATTGATAGACATCTATAAACTGCTGCTAAACATCATGCAAAAGAAGCACTACCTTGGTTTTCTTACTCTTTTTGCCTGCACCATAGGACAATAAATTTTTCTCATATCACACACAGACGGTACACTAACTCTCTGATTAGTTGCATGAGAAGCAAAATCCATGGATCTGGTTGTCTGAATATCCTCTATTAGGGACCTCATGCAGCACCCTGGTACTTGAGTACAGTTGTTCAGGTGTAGGTTCACATTTCTGACACTATGTGAAAAACAAGAGTTAAACACAAATCTAATCAAGTAATAGCAGATCATGTGTTATTCACTCTTTCGGTGCCATATACACTGCATTCTTTGAACAAAAAGGTAGGATTGGGATCTATCACACACATTTTTCTGCAAAGCACAACTGATTTTTAAAAATATACTGCAGTATGTATTCTTGCTTACAACTATCAAAACATGTGAGGTTATCAGGTGTTCAATGCCTAAACAAAGCCTATGTTTTTTAGAGGAGCTGTCCCTTATTTTCTTCAGCTTTTCAAGGTTAACAAATGTAAAGATATTTTACGGTTTGAGAGGTTAGAATAGGTAATGCTAAATTATGTTTTTGACATTATTATCCCCTAATAGGTATTCTTATTATGACTATTTTCAGTAGCCAGTAGTTCCACAAGGTTTGTTTCACAAGTCTTGACCTGTTCAATGATGTTTGTTCTTCCATCATGCCATTTCATATTGACCTTTGATTGATTTATAGCTGACTGAAAGGAGTCAGAATTCAAATTAGGAGCAGAATTTCCTGGAGTTCATATAAAATGTGCATATAAAATATAAAGTGCATATAAGATGATGTTTCATCAGTTTAGCAATTTATAAAAAGTTTAATCCTTTCTAAGACACAAATTTGCATGAATAGTATCCTATGGTGAGAGCTTTACTTGTAAGACTTTCGGAAAGATTTAGACATGCACAACTGAAATTGGACAATAAATCATTGAAAGCTTGAATAAGCTCATTTTAATACAGACGGTTACACTTATCTGAAAACTCTGTAGTGCATTGCAAAAAGATAGTTTTAACGGGAAAATTTTAGAGACACCGAATAGCAGCCGCTACTAGTGGGCGTTTAGTGTAACAAATTATTTGTCGTACGGTTGAATATACAAATATCGGTACCGATTTCCTAACAACAAAAACAATATGGCGTTCAAATGTGATAAATACATCGCCTTAAGGTATTTTCGTCTTAATGGCACATAATATAGCATTGTTGTTTGTCCTCACTATAATTGAAATATTTTTAATCAGTTGTATTTAATAAACGGCTGCAAACAGATCTGTAGAATTTAAAATCATACGTAATGAAACAAACTGCCCCCAAAAATATTCAGTTGCCTATATATCCGGACCCTACTGTAATATCTAGTGGTGGTGGACCAATTCACGCCCGTGTACCAATTCACGCCCACCCCTGAATTTATCCAAAACAATCACAGTTAAACAATATATTACAAATGTATATGATCATTATGATGATTATCTATGATGTGGTAAACATCTCCTCTATGAAAAATTATAAATCTTCAAGAAAATTGGGGGTGGGCCTGAATTGGTACCCGGGCGTGAATTGGTCCACCACTATTGTAGCTTTACCATTTAGTAGTGCACTATTCACTCGATGTCCCCTCTATTGTAGGAACTTCACCTATCCTTTTTTTCATCACCCGTACCCGTGAGACCCTAGATATTTTGCTATAAAACAGTGTAGTCATCCGTGTCCGTGATTGGGAAGGAAAAAATTCGTTCTTCACGGACACGGGAAGCTGGTACACTGTTTTATACCAAGAGATCTAGGGTATCACAGATTCAGGTAATAACGGATACGGGTACGGATGATGAAAAAAGGACAGGTGAAGTTCCCATTTAAGTCTGTTTGACTCTTAGCACTACATGTGACAACTGTGAAGGACTACCCCCAATATGACTGATGGGACAATTTTACTTTTCCCTCCACTTTTGATAATTACATATATCCTTCCATTGCCGGTTTTCGATGGTCATACGGATTTTAATTAATTTTTGTTTCTAATTTTTGTCCCTACCATATTTTAAACTTAAAATTTAAAAATATATTGTTTATGTCACAAGTACAAATATGATAGGACAATTTTTTTAAAGTTATTTTAATTTTTCTATTTGTTTGAGTTTCTGGGCATACAGTGTTGTATTTTAGAAATGGTTGTCTGTTATTAACGGTAAAATAAAATCAATATTAAAAGTATTCAACTATTTTCTAAAGTTTGTATTTTTTTCTTCGAAGTGGCTGGAGTACGGTAAATCACCGCACTCAAGAAGAAATTCTACAGTACGGTAGCATTCATTTGCCGTATTCCAGCAAACTGACTCGAGTGCGGTTAAATATCCCATGGAGTGAAGGAAATATGAGGCTACTTGCACTTATACACGTGAAGACGTAAGAAAATATGAAACCACGATGGATTTTCTACCATTTTACAAACAGAAGTCTAGCAATATTTTACTCTTACCGCACCTTCCAATGATAGTTTTCTAACAATATTTGACAAATAGAATATCAAATGCTAGTTCTTGCACACAGAGACTTAAGGAAATATGAGGTCACGATGGGGTTTCTAGCCATATTTTACAGAGGATCTAGGCAACCAGTCTACTACTTTTCGTCTGCAAACGTGATTAATTTAATTAACCAATGAAATAATTTGTTACAGAAACCTCACTCGAGACACTCTTACCTCAACTAGTTAAAGTTTTCTAGCAATATTTTACAAATAGAATATCAAATGCTAGTACCTGCACACACAGACTTAAGAAAATATTAGGGTAAGATGGGTATTTCCAGCCATATTTTACACATGGGAGATATAGACAACCAGTCCAATTTTTTCGTCTGCAAACGTGATCAATTCAATTAACCAATGAAAACAATTGTTACTGAAACCGCACTCAAGACAAAGTTCTGGAGTGCGGCAATCCGTACTGTAGCTTATTTTCTAGGGAACAGTTTTACCGTACCGCAGCCACGCCCTTTTTTCTTTGACCTCTTTAAATTGATTATTTAATGATTAAACTGAATAATTGTTGCAATTATATCATAAAATTGAAAATAACCTTCTTTTTTGAAGGTGTGCACATAAAATTTTTTCGTAGACAACTGTATCATAAATTTTTAAAGTTGGTTTTGAGGGCTGTTTCTTCCATTTTGTGTCAAGATAAAACATGTGATTTCATGTTGATGATCATGGCCATGGTTAGTTTATTTTATAACCTCCAAAAGTCAAAATATTTTATGGCATGTTTTTCTTTTCTTGGCTGCTGAACTAACGCATTCTGTCATTGACAATAGATTGCATAAGGGTCAATTGATAAAATATGTAGTGTTTTATACTGTAAAATAAAACTTATAAATCTTTTTGCCTTTTACAAAATATCAAATAACTGTACTTTATTATGATAAAATTTGCATATTTCATGAAAATTCATGTGTTGCCAATGACAACCATGTTTTAATTTTCTTTAAAAACTGATATTTTATTTCACTTAACAAAATCGGAATTTTAATGCATCATGCATTAAGAAACATTATTTCGTCAAATTCAAAACGATATTTGTATTTAAAGTCATACACTATACTAGTATTTTAAATAAAGGTTAATACTGTCATTTTATTTGAGTTTTACTGAGATGAAAAGCACGTGCACAGAACTATTATGTATTAATACGTGGCCGTCGATAATAGACGACACAACAATAAATAAATAAATGTATCCTTACTTCAAAATCAATTGGTTTTAACTGCCTAAAATCAAATTTAATCATTTATCTAGTTTAATTCAACATGAAAGGCTTTGGTTTAAATCTCCAGTTGTATGTGGACTCAGGCCATGGCTCTACATAAAATATCATGTATTACGGTAGCCTATAAGGGTCATGTTGAAAAAAAATAACTCGTAATTACGACTTACACAAGTCATAATTACAACATACTAAGTCATAATTACAACTTATGAATTTTTTAAAACGAAAAACAACAAAATTGTCTTGCAATTATAACTTAAGACTGGTCACATTGGGATGATTTTAAAACAACCATGGAGGTAGCTAATGCAGAATAGAGTTGACCAAACATTTTTCCTGTATAACACAAATCTATGCTAGTAGATGGGGTGGTGTTTGCTCAGAGCTATAGCTCTAAGTTGGGCATGATCTCCCTTGGTGGTCAAATGAGTAACACTTGCCTGGCATGCTGTTAATCCAGGTTCAAGCCTGGGTCAGGGAGATACATAGTGGCTTGGATGATCACTATAATGGAGGTCCCGTGTCATTGGGCCCTATCCCCAGTAGCACGTAAAAGAACCTTGGAGATGTTGATAATTAGTCTTCTTACAAGCCTCCGTCTCTCTCTATTGTAAATATGATAGTCCCAGTAATGACCCAGAAAGGCTGTTACAGCAAGGGGTACTTAATCTAGTATTTTATGTCAAATAATTCAAATTTTTTTATTATGACCAATGAACTGGAATCTGGTGAAGTCCATTTACAGCGTAAATATTTTTACCACTTATGGCCCATAGTTTCTGTGTGATTGCAAATAAAAAACTAGCCAATACAAAGTTAATAGTGACATGCTCAAATTTTTTTACAAACTAATTTGAACTTACTATATTTTCTGTTCTTTTTCAGATATCAAAGATAGACAGATAAGTTGCAGGTGTAAAACACATTTATTTTCAAGTTTATAATTTTGAGAAAAAAAAATGGTAAGCATCCCAGATTGGTCAAAGTTGAGCCGACTGGTGGAAACTCCCAGACTGAACACTCCAAGCAATACAAAGTACCTGAAACAGAGGGAAGCAGATGTTGTAAAACAGGTAATTGAATAAAAGTTGCATTTTAGGACAACCCAATATTTTATTTTCAGTTTTTGGGGCATTTCTGTCAAGTTTTAAAACATTTTGACCATTGTATACTATTTATTAAACCCAGCTTCATAAACCCATAACATGAGCACTGGCAGGCATATCAGAGCATTGGCAGGCATAACATTTGTGGCACACAATACTCGATACTATTCAAATTATGACTCAGTCTGGTAGTCCCATCTACTGAGGCTATAACTATTGTAATTTATTGTAGCCCCAGTTGAGAATATCACTCTATTTGGTGAATTTTATATTTTCTTATGTGTAGCTGTTAGTTTGAAACTCACAATATCTGGGTACATTTTGTGAATGTGATGATGTGATTTTCTTTTTCACAAAAAAAAAAAAAGTTCATCAAAAGTAAGGCTGCGACCGAGTGGTCGGTATTCGCGAGTGGAGTCAATTTGGGAAGATCTCGAGTGCTTTCTGGTCCACCCGATCGTCGTTAACTACTATAATATATTATATTGTCACCCACTTTATCACGTTTTTTAGGACGACAAAGAATGACAACACTGCAAAATGGCGGAATTATTTGTATATTGGGATATTTTATATAATACTCCTCATTTTATAACGATATAGTAAGTTTCGATTACCTTTCACCACTATTTTAATGCCAAGACATCGTTTCCAGAAACCACAGTTTTGTTTATGGAGAGGAAAAAACGTGCATACTAAAACACACGAATACCGAACTGCGAGACGAATTTCCGTAGCTCGGGTACCGGGATGGATTTTAACCACCCGTCACAGCCTTAATCAAAAGCATATGGTATATCAGATTTCTAAAATGATGTTTGTATACTCCAAAATACACTTTATCGATTCCTTAACAAGCTAATATATACAATATGAAATATAATTGGTTTTGGTCAGGATGAGTGACATTCTTAATCTAAATACCTGTGTGGTGCTAAGTCTACAGATGTAAATTACAAACTTTGTATAAAATTATTGTTCTATTTTTGCTTTCTTTTTGACTTAAGTTTTTAATGTGCTTGTCACAATTAACTGTTGTGTGGAAATCTGACAAGATGTTGATTGATAGATGAAGTCGCAGCTAACACTTTTCTTCTCATCTAAGCTTTTCTTTTGGCCAAGACTTGAGACATACAGTGAATCCAGACACTAATGTTCTGCTATAGAAGCATATTGCTTTTATCTGCAGGCGGAAAATCATGGCTACTTTCTCAATGTGTCCAAGTCTTACATCGAGTCCAACCTACTTGAGGAGGAGGATGATGACCCTCAGAAGAAAAAGTCAGTGTTAGACAAGTACAATGTGCAGGAGAAAAACCTCGGTCAGGTCAAGGTCAGTGGTAATGGGAGACTAATTGAATCTGTGGTATTCTAGCTGACATGATTAATTAGTTCTGTGGTGCTTTAACTGATAGGAGATAAATGATTGGATGTATGTTGTGGTAACTGGTTGAAACTAGATAAGTGATTGGTATATATATATTGGTGTGGTGATAGATTGAACATGAGTGATTGGATTTATGTTATGGTGACAGACAGAATGTGATTTTATTTATGACATGATTACCGATTGTAGGTAAATGATGATATTTGTGGTATAGTTAGAGGTAAGTAAAAAGCACACTGCCACACTTAATGATTTCAGGCCACTCATTCTCATGAGTGAAATAAATGTGTATAAGGAAAAGTACCAGTTCATTTTTAAGACCGACTGGCTTTATGGTTTAATAACAGGGAACTGAGAGATGTGTCAAAAACTGATTAAAATACTGCACATTACATCAATTTTGTTGGATTTTTCTTTTTTCTTGTATATGATATTCCTTCCATCTCTGGGGCTACGAGTTCAAATGTTGGCTCTGTCCTAAATGTAAAAGCCTGAATGAAAATGTAATTGTTTTCCCACCATTTTAACTGGCTTTGTAAATTTGTAAAAAAAAAGTTCTACAAAAAGCCTGTTTTAAATTCTAAGAATTTATTCTTTTCAGCAGATGTCTTGTTGCTCACTATACTGTTCCAACATGATCAATGTGCAGTGTGAAGATATGGGTGGAGTAAATTTTAGATGTTTTTTTATATAAACAGATAATAAAGCTTGTGAGTGCCCATCTGCGGACTGTGGGAGACATTGGCATGTGTCATTATCTCACCATCTGTAACCTCAGTGGTAACTACATCTCCCGCTTTGATGCCCTCATAGCCTGCACAAGACTTGTCAAATTAGATCTCCATAGCAACCAGGTGAGTGAAAGTTTGCTTCAATGGTATTCTCTGTCAGATATGAAGCTTTTAAAATTTCAAAATAAAAACCAAAATTTAGAAATACTATATGATTAAAGGAATACTCAAGTTGCTTTTAATGATTTCAGATTTCAATGTTACCAAGCTCTGGGTTCTGGATGTGTATGAGATATTTACAATTATTACATATCCATGACAACCCAATTGGAAGACTAGAGAACCTGCATAATCTGGCATCATGTCCTTGCCTTACAGCTCTGACTCTGTATGATACACCTCTGAGTCTGAAGAGAAATTACAGGTAAGAATAGAGAAATTACAGGTGAGAATTAGAGAAATTAAAGATGAGAATAGGAGATGTTACCGTTGAGAGAAAGAGAAATTATGGGTAAATCCGTACAAACTTGTGTGATTTTTTCCCCCCTTAGTTCATGCTGTGCATGATACATCTCTTAGTCTGAAGAGAAATTATAGGTAAGAATAAGAGAAATTACAGGTAAGAATAGGAGAAATTACAGGTAAGAGAAGGAGAAATTACAATTGAAAGAAAGAGAAATTATAGATATATCCGTACAAACTCATGTGATTTCTTTGCCTAACAGTTCTTGTTGTATATGATACATCTCATTGTCTGAAGGGAAATTACATGTGAGACTTCCATGATGCCTCTCTCAAATTGAAGATATATTAAGCAGGAAATTAAGTACGAGCAAGCAAACGTGTGTTTTCATGTGTGTTCAATTAATTAATTATAATTTTCAAATTTTTTGTGTACATTGTATTGGAATTTGTTATTGTATTGTACTCATTTTTGGAATAAAATTGGACTGTGTTTAGAGGTACTTGAATATGATCTCTGTAACATTCTTCATCACAAACAACCTGATTTTGTTTATCTTGAAAAATTTAATTTAGAAAAACTAAATGTGAAAAGGTATACATTTGATTCCCAAATTTTGAAAGAAAAGCTTTTTCAACTAATGCATGAGGAATGGTGTGACAAATTCACAGTATTCCAAAATTGAGATATGTCAAATTTTAAAAAACAGATATTAACTCTGGTCCCTATCTCAAAAAACACTTAACTTGACTTTAACAGTAACTTCTCGCTCAGTTATGCCTTATGCTGCGTTCTTACCGGCCGTAAACACGACTTCACAGCCTGTAAATTTGCCAAGAACGGTCTCACAGGTGGTATATACCACTGGTGAGTTGGGTGTCACCAGAAACTTTCCAAACTTTGACCTTCACCTCTAGTGACAACAAAGATGCAGAATACATGTGCTTTTGTTATAAAAAACCTGCTAAATGAACTGTTTCGGTACTCGGGATTTTGATAAATAACCTCAGAAAACGAATAACGAATGAAATATATATCTTTTGTATGGTGGATAGCGAAGTATTGTGATTTCTTTTATTTCTTTCTCTTTGTCATTTGTGTTTGTTTACATCCACACATAAACACACCAGCGGTAAATTGTGAAGAACGGTCAAAACTTTCCACTGGTGGGTACCAACTCACAGGTCGTGTGCACGGGCTCTCTGAACACAGCATTAGCATTCTATCTCTTACACTTAAAACAGTGGTAACTATTTATATAAATTTTCTGAAAAGTATCTCTAGTCCTAACAAGATCCACTCGGTGAGGACAAAATGCTCAACTGTATTTTACTGTATATGCCCAATTGAAAATGAGCAAAAACTGTCTTTTGACTTTAAAATTTTCATCAAATTTGGAGGGATTTTCAATTTGTGTATACCCCATGAAGCATATGCCCACTAAATTTGAGCACGATTGATGCTATAGGTTTTTTTATTTTAAGTGCTAAAAGGTGTATAGACAGAAAGACAAAACAAAACTGATTACAATAACCCTCTCATATCATTGAGCATTAATAAATAGAATCCTGTTGTATTGCAGACACCATGTCGTAAATAGTATCTGGTCGCTCAAGGCACTGGATAATTATGTCATTTCTGATGAGGAAATCATTGAAGATGCAGATTTTGAGGGACGTTTTTCCGCCATGCACCCAAACTTTGCCATTGACTTATGTCCCTCTACTCCTGAGGTAAGAAACCTGACAAACAGTGAAAAGTACAGTAATTTGTTGTACTTGAAATAGCAGTAGTCAGTTAAGATACAAGGTCTTTGTTTAATGGTGCTTTGTTATATTTTGTGTTTTTAGGATTAGATAATGTAATTTTATCATCATGATGTCTTTATAGCAATTTCTCCAAACATGTTTTTTTTAAAGACCATTCTTGTTTACATACATTTTCTGTACATAGGGCTAGAGTTTTGAAGAAGATTAGCTTAATTATATTGAGTGGAGAGTTGCCATATGTCTATTATAAGTTTCTCTACCTGTATCTTTTAAAAGCTCGCATATATTTATATATATCCATGTGCCTTGTGGGTTTGCCCTCTATGTACATCTGCTATATTCTGATACCACATAAATTAACATAGATGGTAAAATTTCTCCAACTGATTATAACTTCCTTATTTATTGTCCTATTTTGTATTTTTCTTCAATATTGTATTCAATTCAATTAGACACTCATTTCCTATCGGGGAAACACTTACATTATGTTTTTATGTCATCACTCTGCGGTGTGGGCGTACGCGTACGTGTCCGCGTGAACAACTTCTTCTCCAAAACTACAAGGCCTAGAGACATGCTGTTTTTTTTAAAAGATACCTTATCTATCGAGGATGAAAAATTGTTCAAGGCATGCAAATCTGTCTGTTCGTCTGTTTGCTAGAGACATTACAAGGGGGGTACCCCCACCAAAAGTGTGAAAATTTCAACTTTTTATCACAATTTTCTCAGTGACTATTGCAGGGATTTCTCTCATATCTTGCATATATGTACTAGGCCAGAGGTAGATTCTCTTGTGTGAGTATGAGACCTGGATCTGTCTTACTTTTTTTTTAATAAATTTTTTTAATAATTTTTAATGCATTAAAATTCATGAAATCATGCACTAAATCACTTATAACTTCAAAAGTGTTGCATTTACAGCATTTTGTGAAAATATGTTGTTCAGCTACTTTTTTCATAGCTACAATATGGTGAGTAAGTTGGGTGTCTGTCTCAATAGCTAAGTGAGTAATAGCTACTTTTGGGCTTTTCAGTAACTTCCATTATGAGTAAAATCACTTGTAACTTAAAAACTATTGCATTTAGAGAATTTCGTATAAATATGTTATTCAGCTACTTTTGGGCCAGCTATAACATAGTGAAATTTCAGACCTGTAGCTCATGGCATAGCTGAGTAATAGCTACTTTTAGGTTATCACTGTTGAGTAAATCGCTTATAACTTGAAAACTATTGCATTTAGAGAATTTCGTATAAATATGTTATTCAGCTACTTTTGGGTCAGCTATAACATAGTAAAATTTCAGACCTGTAGCTCATGGCATAGCTGAGTAATAGCTACTTTTAGGTTATCACTGTTGAGTAAATCACTTATAACTTGAAAAGTGTTGCATTTAGAGCATTTTGTTAAAATATGTTATTCAGCTACTTTTTTCATAGCTACAATATGGTGAGTAAGTTGGGTGTCTGTCTCAATAGCTAAGTGAGTAATAGCTACTTTTGGGCTTTTCAGTAACTTCCATCATGAGTATAATCACTTGTAACTTAAAAACTATTGCATTTAGAGAATTTTGTATAAATATGTTATTCAGCTACTTTTGGGCCAGCTATAACATAGTAAAATTTCAGACCTGTAGCTCATGGCATAGCTGAGTAATAGCTACTTTTAGGTTATCACTGTTGAGTAAATCACTTATAACTTGAAAACTATTGCATTTAGAGTATTTTGTTTCAATATGTTATTCACCTATTTTGGGGTCAGCTATAACATAGTGAAGTTTCAGACCTGTGGCTCATTTCATAGCTGAGTAATAGCTACTTTGAAGTTCTCACTGTTGAGTAAATCAGTTATAATTGGAAAACTATTGCATTTACAGAAATTTGTGCAAATATGTTATTCAGCTACTTTTGGGTCAGCTATAACATAGTGAAATTATAGACCTATAGCTCATGGCACAACTGAGCAATAGCTATTCTCAGGTACTGACTGTTGAGTAAATCAGCTATAACTTGAAAAATATTGCATTTGGAGTATTTTGTTAAAATATATTGTTCACCTACTTTTGGGTCAGCTATAACATAGTGAAATTACAGACCTATAGCTCATGGCATAGCGGAGCAATAGCTATTTTCAGGTTCTCACTATTGAGTAAATCAGTTGTAGCTTGAAAACTATTGCCATTACAGTAGTTTGCTTAAATATGTTGTTCACCTACTTTTGGGTTAGCTATAACATAGTAAAATTTCAGACATGTAGCTCATTGCATAGCTGAGTAATAGTTCCTTTGAGGTTCTCACTGTTGAGTAAATCAGTTGTAACTTGAAAACTATTACATTTAGAGTAATTTGTTAAATATGTTATTCACAGAATTTTTGGTCAGCTATAACATAGTGAAATTGCAGACCTCTATGTCATGGCATAGCTGAGCAATAGCTACTTTCAGGTTCTCACTGTTGAGTAAATCATTGTATCCACTGGATAGCCGCAGTGTGTAGAGAGAGATTTCACCATTACTGCTCTGATGAAAAAAAATATTATAGCTAGCTTTCTTAAGTTTGCAGTATATATTAATAACCATAAAATGTTGTCTGGGAATATTTTTGGCCTCATTTTGAGAAACAAGATGGCCGCCACAGGTGTTTTTTGTCAGTCATGAAAAGTGCTTATATCTCCCTTATTATTGATCCTAGAGGTTTGGGATGATAAACCAACCTGTAGGAAATCATGGGGTGGGAATCTTTTGGTGTGGTCAGATTTGACCTTCAATGACCCCTCCTTCAAGGTCAAACAAGGATAGCCAAACTTAAAAGTGCTTATAACTCACTTATTATTGGTCCCAGAGGTTTGGGATGGTAAACAGACAGGAAATCATGGGCTGTGAATCTGTTGATATGGTCCGATTTGACCTTGGAACCCTCCTTCAAGGTCAAATGAGGATAGCGAAAATTGAAAGTGCCTGCAACTCGCTTATTATTGGTGACAGAGATTTGGGATGGTAAACCATCCCATAGGAAATCATTGGCTCGGAATCTTTTGGTATGGTCAGATTTGACCTTTGGACCCCTCCTTCAAGGTCAAATGAGGACATCCAAGCTTAAAAGTGCTTATAACTCATTAAGCGTCCCTTGCGGGACGCTTGTTTGTGTATGGGAGAGCTTCAGGCTCCGGCGGCTCCGCCGGCTCCGCATTTTGTTTTCCTTATAACTCTGTAACCGTTAGGCGGATTCTTTTCAAATTTGGCAGGTTTAGGCGGTAGCCCTGGGGAATTTTTTGGAGTATGCTGCAGTGACATTTCAACCAATCAGAGAGGTCACATGACCAAAAATGTCTTTTTTCGATGGGGAAGCTTGTCCGGATGATAACTTGAAAGAAATTTTATCAATTCACCTGAAACTTGGCAAATACATTCATTCTATTAAAATCTGGAAATCATTAGATTTTGGCATTGATTGGTCAAGAAATGGCCGAGTAATTAATGATTAATTAATCATTACGAATTTTCCAAATAAGGAAAACACAAAAATGCTTATATCTCGAAAACCGTGCTAGATAGAGCGATTTCGACGAAATTTTTGACCCGCAGGGTATATCTGCGGAGTAGTTTTCCCAATTTTCAAAAAATTTTTGTCTCGCCCAAAATGGCGGCCATTTTGAATTTTCGAAATTTTCGCAAAAATTGCAAAACACAAAAATGCTTATATCTCAAAAACCGTGCTAGATAGAGCAATTTCGACAAAATTTTTGACTCGCAGGATATCTCTGCGGAGTACTTTTCCCAATTTTCAAAAAATTTTTGTCTCGCCAAAAATGGCGGCCATTTTGAATTTTCAAATTTTTCGCAAAAATTGCAAAACATAAAAATGCTTATATCTCGAAAACCCTGCAAGATAGAGCGATTTCGACGAAATTTTTGACCCACAGGGTATATCTGCAGAGTAGCCATGCCAATTTTCAAAAAAATTTTGTCTCGCCAAAAATGGCAGCCATTTTGAATTTTCGAATTTTTCGCAAAAATTGCAAAACATAAAAATGCTTATATCTCGAAAACCCTGCTAGATAGAGCGATTTCGACGAAATTTTTGTGCCGCAGGGTATCTCTGCAGAGTAGCCATGCCAATTTTCAAACAAAAAATTTCTCGCAAAAAATGACGGCCATTTTGAATTTTCGAATTTTTCGCAAAATTGCAAAACACAAAAATGCTTATATCTCGAAAACCGTGCTAGATAGAGCGATTTCGACGAAATTTTTGACCCACAGGGTATCTCTGCAGAGTAGCCATGCCACCTTTCAAAAAAAATTTCTCTTGCCAAAAATGGCGGCCATTTTGAATTTTCGAATTTTTGCACAAAAATTGCAAAACACAAAAATGCTAATATTTCGAAAACCGTGCTACATAGAGCGATTTCGACGAAATTTTTTATCTTCAGGGTATCTCTGCAGAGCAGCTATCCCAAAGAGCTTTCACTTGGTGAAGTTTCAGACCCATAGCTAATTGCTCACCTACTCAAAAAGAGTAAATGCGAATTACCTCTAAAAGTATTGCAGATGGCCAATTTTTCTCAAATAACTCATTCACCTACTTTTGGAAGAGCTTTCACTTGGTGAAGTTTCAGACCCATAGCTAATTACTCACCTACTCAAAATGAGTAAATGCTAATTATCTCAAAAACTATTGCGGATACCCAATTTTTATCAAATAACTCATTCATGTACTTTTGGGAGAGCTTTCACATGGTGAAGTTTCAGACCCGTAGATGATTACTCACCTACTCAAAATGAGTAAATGCGAATTATCTCTTAAAAGTATTGCAGATAGCCAATTTTTCTCAAATAACTCATTCACCTACTTTTGGAAGAGCTTTTACATGGTGAAGTTTCAGACCCATAGCTAATTACTCACCTACTCAAAATGAGTAAATGCGAATTATCTCTAAAAGTATTGCAGATAGCCAATTTTTCTCAAATAACTCATTCACCTACTTTTGGGAGAGCTTTCACATGGTGAAGTTTCAGACCCATAGCTAATTACTCACCTACTCAAAATGAGTAAATGCGAATTATCTCTAAAAGTATTGCAGATAGCCAATTTTTCTCAAATAAATCATTCACCTACTTTTGGGAGAGCTTTCACATGGTGAAGTTTCAGACCCATAGCTAATTACTCACCTACTCAAAATGAGTAAATGCGAATTATCTCTAAAAGTATTGCAGATAGCCAATTTTTCTCAAATAACTCATTCACCTACTTTTGGCAGAGCTTTCACTTGGTGAAGTTTCAGGCCCATAGCTAATTACTCACCTACTCAAAATGAGTAAATGCGAATTATCTCTAAAAGTATTGCAGATAGCCAATTTTTGTCAAATTAATCATTCACCTACTTTTGGGAGAGCTTTCACTTGGTGAAGTTTCAGACCCATAGCTAATTACTCACCTACTCAAAATGAGTAAATGCGAATTATCTCTAAAAGTATTGCAGATAGCCAATTTTTCTCAAATAACTCATTCACCTACTTTTGGGAGAGCTTTCACTCTGTGAAGTTTCAGACCCATAGCTAATTACTCACCTACTCAAAATGAGTAAATGCGAATTATCTCTAAAAGTATTGCAGATAGCCAATTTTTCTCAAATTAATCATTCACCTACTTTTGGGAGAGCTTTCACTTGGTGAAGTTTCAGACCCATAGCTAATTACTCACCTACTCAAAATGAGTAAATGCGAATTATCTCTAAAAGTATTGCAGATAGCCAATTTTTCTCAAATAACTCATTCACCTACTTTTGGGAGAGCTTTCACTTGGTGAAGTTTCAGACCCATAGCTAATTACTCACCTACTCAAAATGAGTAAATGCGAATTATCTCTAAAAGTATTGCAGATAGCCAATTTTTGTCAAATTAATCATTCACCTACTTTTGGGAGAGCTTTCACTTGGTGAAGTTTCAGACCCATAGCTAATTACTCACCTACTCAAAATGAGTAAATGCGAATTATCTCTAAAAGTATTGCAGATAGCCAATTTTTCTCAAATAACTCATTCACCTACTTTTGGGAGAGCTTTCACTTGGTGAAGTTTCAGACCCATAGCTAATTACTCACCTACTCAAAATGAGTAAATGCGAATTATCTCTAAAAGTATTGCAGATAGCCAATTTTTCTCAAATTAATCATTCACCTACTTTTGGGAGAGCTTTCACTTGGTGAAGTTTCAGACCCATAGCTAATTACTCACCTACTCAAAATGAGTAAATGCGAATTATCTCTAAAAGTATTGCAGATAGCCAATTTTTCTCAAATAACTCATTCACCTACTTTTGGCAGAGCTTTCACTTGGTGAAGTTTCAGACCCATAGCTAATTATTCACCTACTCAAAATGAGTAAATGTGAATTATCTCTAAAAGTATTGCAGATAGCCAATTTTTTCTCAAATAACTCATTCACCTACTTTTGGGAGAGCTTTCACTCTGAAGTTTCAGACCCATAGCTATTTATTCACCTACTCAAAATGAGTAAATGCTAATTATCTGTAAAACTATTGCGGATACCCAATTTTTATCAAATACTCATTCATCTACTTGTGGGAGAGCTTTCACTTGGTGAAGTTTCAGACCCATAGATAATTATTCACCTACTCAAAATGAGTAAATGTGAATTATCTCTTAATAGTATTGCAGATAGCCAATTTTTCTCAAATAACTCATTCACCTACTTTTGGAAGAGATTTCACACATGAAAATGAAAAATTGTGAATATCTCGGAAAAGCTATTTCTTCTGCTTTAATGCTCGGCGGGAGATACACACCGCGGCAGTGGTCTTGACAAAAATTTTTGTCTCCCCAAAAATGGTGGCCATTTTGAATTTTCAAAGTTTTTGCAAAACACAAAAATGCTTATATCTCGAAAACCGTGCTATATGGAGCGAACTCAACAAAATTTTGGACCTGCTGGGTATCTCTGCAGAGTAGCCATGCCAATTTTCAAAATATTTTTGTCTCGCCAAATATAGCGGACATTTTTAATTTTTTTATTTTTTGCAAAACACAAAAATGCTTATATCTTGAAAACCGTGCTAGATAGAGCAGACTGCGCTGACTTTGGTTGCCACAACAGTATAACGCTAGAAACGAAGCATTTTCTTAATACTTTAGCACTCACCTTTATATCCTTTTCGGGACGCTTTGTTTTTGCTATGCAAAAACATTATCTTTTTTTTTTGCGAGCGATCCTCTAGTTTATAATTGGTCCTAGAGGTTTGGAATGGTAAACCATAGGAAATCATGGGCTGGGAATGTATTTGTGTGGTTAGATTTGACCTTGGACCCCTTCTTCAAGGTCGAACGAGGATATTGCATTTGTAGTATTTCTTTAAATATGTTTTAACCTATTTTTTACACTTAAACAATTACCTTGTTATTTTCCTTCATAATACCATTTACAGGGCACAACTTTTTTATCCTTTTCTTCTGTCAGCTTCGGAATTTCTTTCGAACTTGCTGTTCAGTTACCATTTACTGTATTTCTGTACAGCCCTTTTCCTGATAATTATTCTGTCCTCTAATCACCTTCACAAATCAAAAACACTCAGTCAGCTGACACAGTGCCCGTTCACGGGCACTCTCCTCTTGTATACTACTATACACCATTCTATACTTGAGGAAGCTTGTAAATGTGAGCCCCAAGTTACATATTGTGCAAACCACAAAAACATGCGGACACACTGTATTTCTTTAATTAATTCTTTCACTGCGAGTCCGGGGCCACGGTGACAGAGTGGTAACACTCTCGCCTCCCACCTCTGAGGCTGGGGTTCGATCCCCGCATGGGCTCAAGTGGGAAAGCTGGTAGTTGCTTGCCGTTGGTCGGCAGTTTACAGTACACAACCCTAGCGAACTCTATGTACTGGTTTCCTCTGCCCTTCCAACTACCCGTCGTGATATGACCTGTACAGTGTTGAAAGCGACGTAAAACCCCAAGTAAATAAATTCACTGCGAGTCCCAATCACAATGTGTGCACATATAAACAATCTGTGAACATGTTAACTTCATGTCAATGTCCACAGGATAGCAGTTTTGAGGAGGAGTGGTCTGTGGTGAATGAGGTACTGTCTGATATCAGTTCTATACTTGCTCACAACTCCCCTGTGATCATCATACAGAGATTTGTGCGTGGTTACATTGCCAGAAAGTACCTGGATGCCATGCACAGGTAAGGTGTATTGCTGCAAGGATATTTTATAAAACATAGGTGGTGATCTGTTAGTACAGACTGTTCTCAACAAATGTATAAATTTTCAAAACCAAGTGAATGTAATGTAAATAAAAAGACCAGGGGCCGATTTCACTAAAGGACTTAAACTAAGTCACTTTATTGGCTAAGTCAGGGACTTAAATCTAAGACTTTGGTCTTAGCTAGGTCTGGGACTTAAAATGGATTTCACAAAGGTGACTTAGCTAAGGCCAAGCTTGTCAAATAACCACAGTGGTTTTCTGTGTCATGTGACCGTTATATCTATTTAAAATATAATATTGGTGACATATACCCTTCATTTAATGCATTTTATCTAAGGAAAAGTGTTTTTTTGAAATGGAAAACCTTGTTACCACATATAAACTTCCCAAAGACTACTTTAGTGAGGTGTTCTGTGTAATTATACTTTATTTACAGCCATTTCAAATTTTGAAGTGGAGAAAAGTTTATGGCGGCCATATTTAAGTCCTCTTTACAAAATTTAAGCCCACTACCTCCCAGACTTAAAAGTTAAGTCCACTGACTTAGCAATTTCATGGACTTCGCTGCTTTGTGAAATCCGCTAAGTCTAAGACCACAGACTTAGCAGTTTTTTGACAAAATTTAAGATCAAAGTCTTAGATTTAAGCCTAAATCTGGACTTAAGTCCCTTTGTGAAATCGGCCCCAGAATCAAATAATGAAACTGTGAAAACACCTTCACTACAGTTTAGTGGAGGGATAAAAATTTTCAATATCAATCTCTTTCGCATATTTGGCTTTGTATCTTGTTTGATCTTGATATTGAAATACAGGGACCTGTAAACTGTTGATTATAGTAATTACACATAATTATTTAAGTTTTCAGATGTAATGTTACTATTATTGCGCTTGACCTTTAAAGTGTTTCATGTGTAATGTTATTTGTTTCATTTTCAATATTATTTGACCCATTTTGAGAAGTTCTGCTGAAGTTCCATATCAAGATATGAAGCAATTGAATAATTTTATAATTCTGTTCTGAAACTATTATCTCACAAGATTCAAAGAAATACTCCAGTCATATTACATGGGGTATCGCCCACGGTAACCTGCGTTTGGTGAAACGTCCCTGTTCTTTTGTCACTGTCTGACATCCGTATGCTACCTTGTGAGTCAGTGGCGAACCGTCCCTTACCTTGCAAGTCTCGCGGTTATTTCTAAAAGTTTCAAATTTCCATGTCTGATTTTGGTACTGTGACCATGCGCAGACAATTTCACATATGCGCGTATGAATTTCTTACAATGGTAACTGAAGGTGTGTTCCACGGTGTACATAAGGTTGTAATTCAGTCGTCTTCTGGTGTGATACGGTGACATAAGGTGAGTTAAGGTATTGGTTGTTTCATCCGACACCTACCGAAGGTGAGTTGAGGTTGCATGCATGCTTCATGGTGACCATCGTTTTTAGCACTGTCATTCTACTGTTATTGGCGGTTAAAAAAACCTTGTCCAATCATGCAGTGGCCATCCGCCTGTAGTGTGAACAACTCGGACGAAATGGGGCGACCTGGCAGTTCACTAATACATGTTACAGCAATTTTCAGACACTTGAGAAGACTGAGTCAGATAATTATGTATTAGATTAAAAAAATTCATTGTGTTAGAAACATGAAAATTTGGATATTTTTTACTGTTTATATGAAGCTCTCTCTCTCTCTCGAGAGAGAGAGAGAGATATTATATTGCATCATGCGTGTAAGTTCCATCCTCATAAAATTCTGAAATTTTGACATACCTTTGTTAATCTTTCCTTAAGAATTTTACGGACACACATGCTATACTACCTACTGTAACAGTAAAATTAGCTCCATTAATTCTCATGACAAACAGAAAAAAGAGAAATTTATGAGACATATGATTGTGATTGTGTGTTCTGATTGTCAGTTATAAAACTAGGCGTAGAAGGTCACGGAAAAAGAATTCCAGGTACATTTGTATTCTGTGCATGTAAATAATAATAACAATCGCTTACTGATAATTGTCTAATTAAAAAACCACTTCATTTGCATATTATCGCTTAATTATTTGTGACCAATTCGCACAAAGGTTATGCTTTTTTCTCACAAATTTTTATTTCTATGTGATAACATTATTAGTCTATCCTTAACAAACCTCTTTTTTCAGCCACAAATTCCTCTTGTAATTATATACCTTTAACCTTAACAAAAAGTTCACTGTTAGAAAAATAGTATGCTGAATACACCTATGTGATACCCACTCAGAAATTGAAATTTGGAAATATACATGTAGACAAAGTCACTTGAAGCCTATTCAATTGAATCTCAGCAGACCTGAAAAACATTTCTATTTAACCAGGAATTGATGGTTGCACTGAATTTCAATATAAGAGGCCTTTGAAGGATGTATATAATTTTATTTCCATGCTAAACAGAGATCTACTGAAGATGGTTATAGCCTGTATTTTGACTTTGACTCCTGGATCAAATTTATCAATCATTTCCAATCAGATTTGATCTGTACTTTAAGTCTGTACAATCATTTCCAGTCGAATCGGTACTTTTGGCTGTTCTTTCTGGCCTCTTTAAATAAATATGATAACATTCTACACATCCAAGATTCCATATTGACTTAAAATCCACTGTAAATTCTTCCCAGGCACTTCAAGTTAACCAGTGCACTATATACTGTGCTATCGTAAAGGTAATCTAACAATAGTAATTGTTATAGATAAATAGTTGTAGAGAATCAGGATGTAAAGAATCATGAAATGAGTGAATGAATGAAAATACACTTGTATATATTTTTAATCTCTCTCTCTCTCTCCCTCTCTGTAGCTTTCTTAAATTACTTCATTGTACTATATATTGCAGTTTAATAATGTAATATTTAATAACATATGAGGGCTTTCTGAAATAACTTCATAACTTTTTTATCAATAGTTGCCTCAATAATTGTATCCCCAGACGAAAGTTGGGGATATTTAAGATTCAGTACGGTCACGCCGCCGCCACAGAGATTTCCTTTCGGATGTAATAACTTAAAAAACATTTTTAGTTAAACCTTTCAAATTTGGTATGTGGGTATATATGGGCAATGTCACAAACACTATTGTTTTGTGACCTTGACCTTCAATTTCAAGGTCACTGGTGGCCTCTTAAAGGTCAGATTTTGGCCATTTTTTTCACATTTTGGCCCAGTTCTCATATACAGAAAGTTGGATCATCCTATGGCTGATATATATAATACATATATATATACCCTCTGTAAGCATGCAGAAATTTGACGTTGAAGCTCTTCATTGAAGGTCATCCACAGACCGCCAAAGTACCTCACCGAGGCCATTTTTGGCTTTTTTGGAGATATTTTCACACTTAATACCGACTATGTGCATGGATTTTCACCAAATTTGCAGGATATGTTTACCTCAAGAGGATCTAGAGCTGATAAGGATTTGGGGGATATCTGGTATCTGTTGCCATGGCAACACTTAAAATTTTCGGGTCTTAAAGTTTGTGGGTGTTCCACAGACTAAACCTCTGCACAGATTTTCACCAAATTTTTAGGGTATGTTTACCTTAAGAGGATCTAGAGCTGATTAGGTTTTGGGGGTATCCGGCTACCACTGATGCCATGGCAACACTTTTAAGATTTTTGGGTCTTAAAGTTTGTGGGTGTTCCACAGCCTACACCCCTGCATGGATTTTCACCAAATTTTCAGGATATGTTTCCTAAAGTGGATCTAGAGCTGATTAGGTTTTGAGGGGTATCCAGCTACCACTGTTGCCATAGTAACACTTTTAAGATTTTCAGGTCTTAAACTTTGTGGGTGTTCCACAGCCTAAACCCAAGCATGGATTTTCACCAAATTTTCAGGATAAGTTTACCCTAAGAGGATCTACAGCTGATTAGGTTTTGGGGGGTATCCAGCGGCAACTGTTGCCATGGCAACACTTTTAAAATTTTCGGGTCTTAAAGTTAGTTCTAAAATCTTTAATGTTTTCTGTAACCTAAAATATTGCAGCAAGCTTCATCAGATTTAGACAAAATGTTAATGGATAGGAAAGCTTGCCAGAGAGTAATTGTGTCCTTGTTTTGGAAACAAAATGGCCACCATATCACATCTTTAATACCAAATAGGAGGGTCATCATATCGAAAAGGCCTTATATCTCCCTTATAATTGTTTCTTGGGCTTCAAAATATGAAAACTACTTGTAAGAAATCATGGCCTGTGAATCTTTTGTAGAACATCTTGTGGGTTCTCTATACTTCTTACAACAGAAGTTGTTCCTAAGATTTTCCCAAATCTCAATGTTGTTGGCCATTTAGCTGTACCTGCGGGCTGGGGTTCTTGCCTTCTGAGGCTGACTATTTTTGATGCACAGTGTCATGGCAAATTTTCAGAGCTGTAGGTCCATAGCTAACTGAGTAATAGCTACCTTGACAATTCAAAGGTCAAATACTTCATACCTATAATGACCTATATCTCCCTTGGTTTTGGATGTGAAGACAACCTATAAGAAATCATGTGCCCCGAATCTTTTGGTGGAGTCAGATTTGACCTTCGATCCCTCCTTCAAGGTCGAATGTGGTCCTTGTGCCCGAATCTTTTGCTGGTTTCATATTTGACCTTGGACCCCTCCTTCAAGGTTGAATGTGGTTCTTCATACCTATAATGACCTAGATCTCCCCTGTTATTGGTCGTAGAGGTTTTGGATGTGAAGACCACCGATAGGAAATCATGTGCCCCGAATCTTTTGGTGGGGTCAGATTTGACTTTAGATCCCTCCTTCAAGGTTGAATGTGGGCCTTGATACTTATAATGGCCTATATCTCCCTTATTATTGATCGTAGAGGTTTTGGCGGTAAAGACGACTTATGGGAAATCATCTGCCCTGAATCTTATGGTGGGATCTTGGGCCCTTCCTTCAAGGTCGAATGTCATCCTTGATACCTATAATATCTCCCTTACTATTACTTGTGGAGGTTTTGGATGTGAAGACAACTTATAGGAAATCATGTGCCCCGAATCTTTTGGTGATGTCAGATTTGACCTTGGAGCCCTCCTTGAAGGTCAAATGTGGTCCTTGATACCTATAATGGTGTATATCTCCCTTATTATTGGTCATAGAGGTTTGGATGTGAAGACGACTTATGGAAAATCATGTGCCCCAAATTTTTCGGTTGGTTCAGATTTGACCTTCGACCCCTCCTTTAAGGTCAAACGTGGTCCTTGATACTTATAATGACCGATATCTCCCTTATTATTGGTCGCACCTTATAATTTGGCATAGAGGTTTGGGATGTCAAGACAACTTACTGGAAACCATGTCCTCCAATTCTTGTGGTGGGGTCAGATTTGAGCTTTGACCCCTCCTTGGAAGTCGCATTTAGTCCCTGATATCTATTGTGGCCTGTGTCTCACTTATAATAGGTCGTAGCTTTTTTGGTTGTGAAGACAACTTATAGGAAATCGTGTGTGTTAACATAATTCTCTGTATGTCACTCTTCAACCATGTCCCGTCTGGGGGTACACTGCGTCGAGACTCAATATCTAGTTCAAAGTTTGTAGAACCAATGATATTTACATCAAGCTGTGTATCTTTGGAAATGAGTTTTGGGTTTTATAAATTTCGTCAACTTTTAAGAAAATAAAAGATCACATCGAGGATCACAAAATGTTGTGTAAGAATCCTTATTGTGATTCAGTGCATCTTTGAAATTTACTTGAGTTAGGAAATCTGGTCAATTTTGTAGTATTCTGTTGGCTAATAGCAAATTTACAAAAGGCATACTTGCATGACATTACACATTATATTTTAGTGCAAATTGTTTGTCATCATTTCTAAATCAAAACTGTGTGACTACGATTATACCATCAAAACTTGCATCAGTTGGAGAGAATCTGAATTTTAACCAAGCTGCAGGTGAATTTTAGTTTGGCCTGACACAGTAAATATGTTCAGAATAGATAATAAGACATCACATAAGTATGACAGTGCTGATATTTTTGCATTTATACATCAAATACTGCATCTTATGTTCATATAGAACTACATGTGGAAGTCTGGTAAATCCATTGGACATCTTCATTATGTTTCTCATTTTTTCTCATAGCACCCTGTCCTGTGCAATGTGCATGCAATTATTTCAGAATTATGTTTGTACATGCATTGTATATATGTACGGCATTTATGTGACGCCATACAAATTGTCTTGCTTATAATATATTAAATGAATGTATTTTTGTCACTGAGCATGAAATCCAGAAGTGAAAAAAAGTTGTTAAATATGCATATATATGTCTCTCTATTATGATTAATGTTCAGTGTATGTTAATATATTTTGTATTAAATGGACATTGTGTAGAGGTTTTGAAAAAAAAAAAGTTAAAAATGATACATCGTAACCATCAAAGGAGCAGTTTTCAACCAGGGGGAAATAGTGACGAAATATTGCGGAAGTGGAAGTTCCATATTATCCATGTCCTCATTCATTATGCACACCAAAGGCCATCCAGTAATCAGTCCTAGTTATAAAAGTGGCATGATGAGGACAAGGGTGTCTTTGAGGTATTAAAACACAATTAAGACTGTGACAATTACGGTGCAAGTCAGTTGCCAAGCCACTGGGTGTGGATGCAAATTGCTTGTTATTATTGTTTTATTTCATAGTTAATAATGTGGTGTAAACTGTTCAAGTTTTTCAAGCCCCTGTTAATCCTTAAACCAAGAAATAAAAAAGGGCTGTTACTCTTAACTGAACACACAAGTCCAAAAGTATGTGTCCTATTATTATAGGATGTTCCAGTGATAATCCTCAGTGTATTCAGTTATTTGTTTATTCAAACTTTTGCACAAGATTTTATTTTTTCTTTTAATATACTGTGATATATCACCTTTCAGCAATTATCAGTTCACAAACTCTCATGTGATCTCCCACCGGCCCACTAGGCAGGAGATTATAAAATGCCTCTTGTGTGTGGGTGTGTGTATGTGCGTGTGTCACACAGTCTAAAGTGGAGGGCTGTGGGTTATGCCTACATAGTATTAGTTCAGTTTCTTATGCCCTCCATTTTTGCTGCTTTTGCAGATCTAGACCAATAGCTAAGTGAGCAATAAGGCTAGTAGCTACTTTCAGTAAATTACATATAACTCTAAAACCACTGAATTTAGAGCATTTTACAAAAATATGTTAAGTTACTTTCTTTGAACATTCACAGGATGGTTCCTGTTTCAGAGGTCTACCGCAATAGCTAAGCGAGTAATAGCTATTTCATGCTTTTTACTGTGAAAAAAATGAGTAAAAAGCTGTTTTCTTTGTAACTGTTAGCTACAAATTGCTTTGGTCAAAGATGCTATTTAGCCACTTTTAAGTTTTCTAATGGCACATTTTGAGAGCTGTAGCTTCACAGCAAACTAAGTAATAGCTACTTTAACTTTTTGCTAATGAGTAAATCACTTGTGACTTCAAAAGTATTAAATTTAGATTTTTTTTTGACTGGGGTGAATTATTTTGGCAAATTTTCAGAGCTGTAGCTCCATAGCAAACTGAGGACATCATCATTTAAAAATTTTCTGAATTTCAGCCGCCATCTTGAATTTTGGCAGAAATCAAAAAACTGTTGTTTATCTCGAATACTGTAAGAGATAGAGCAATTTCAGGCAAATTTTGGACTCCCTGTGTACTAAGGAGGAGTCATTTAAGATCCGCCAAAAATTTAAAATTTTCCAAATTTCAGCCGCCATCTTGAATTTTGGCAGAAATCAAAAATGTTGTTTATCTCCAAAACCATAACAGATATAGTGTTTTGGGGCAAATTTTAGACCCACCGGGTGATAAGGGCTACTCTTTCCTGACATCTGAAAATGTAGAATTTTTCGAATCTGGGCCACCACCTTGATTTTTGTCGGAAATGGAAAATGTCGCTTATCTCAAAAACTAAGCAATAGAGCGAATTTGGGCAAATTTTGGACACCCTGGGTACTAAGCACGAGTCTTTTAAAGTCCGTCAAAATTTAACATTTTTCAAGTTTCGGCTACCATCTTGAATTTTGGCAGAAATCGAAAATGTTGTTTATCTCAAAAAACTGTGAGATATAGAGTGTGTTTGGGCAAATTTTGCACCCAGTAGGTTTTGAGGTCTAGTCAGTTATTGCCTCTAAAAAAATTGAGAATTTTCCAAATTTCGGCTTCCAACTTGAAATTTGTCGGAAATGGAAAATTTTGTTTATCTCGTATTTGGATTGGTTCTTTCTATTTGAATTCCCAGTGTTGTTTTTCTAACTAAGTCACAGCCTTAGTACTAAGGACTACTTCTTTTATTGCCTCTGTAAAATAGAAGAAAATACATGTTGTATCCCCACAGATGCGTTCTTGGTCTAGTTGATTTTCTGCATCATGGCATATTTTCAAAGCTATAGCTTCGTATTTATATATTATTTAGTGTTTAATCCCTGGCGGGAGATCATACCACAGCAGTGGTTTTGTTGTCAGTAAAATCATCACATTCTTTCATACTTGCGACTTTTCAGCACTTGGTGATTTGTTAATATTTTCTTTTTACATTTTCTCCCATGGTATTTTGTTTTACAGTGAGGAAGAAGGGTATCGGTAAGCAAAGTGTTGTGATCTGATGTTGTGATTTTCTTACCATTTCTTTCTTTATGTTGATTTGAGTGTTCCCACTTAGTTGGATTTAAAGAAATTAATAAATGTAAATTTATGATAAGTACTTAACATTTTTAATTGTAATTTACAATGCAAAACCGACAGTCCGACATTAGGCTTATTATCACATTGAAAAACCAAATCCCCCGAATTTTGTAGGCTGGTTAAATTTGCCTACTCTGTTCAAGCTCAGCATCACCTGCGAATATCTTATGGTCCTTTTACTTTTTCATAATTGATCACAGGGGTGTTGGAAGGAAACCAATCATAGTCTGTAAAGAAGCCATATCCAATCTGTGGATGTATTATCCAGTTCAAAGTGTATGGTGTGCTGACAGTTCTGTAGAAAGATAAATTTTACTTCTTGTTGATATATTTGTGAAGGTCATTGGTCGAATTTCTCAGATGCCTTAATTACTTTTTAGATATAGTAATTTGTGAAAGTTCATAAATGGGCAAGAAGGTAATTTTATTGCAGTTTTGTGTGTTGTGGCTTATATTTCTTGTATGTCTTCTAATATATACTATAATATCTATAATTTTTAGTTAAGAGTAAATATTTGAATGTTTGTATTAGGTTTTACGGTTGTGTAATTTGCTGGTCAAGCACAAGTAGCCCCCAGTGTGTATATTTGGGCTCTCTATGTAGCTCCCGTGTGATACAAGTACCATCATTTAAGCCCACTTCTCATCTAAGCAGTAGTGTTAGGCGGCGATTTGCGGTCAGATTGCCGCAGATTTTCTTCTAAAATGGGGTGAAAAATTGATGATGGGATGGTGCCTCAGTTTCTGGGCGAGTATAACCACCTGCCATCCCCCTACAGTAGAGTCATAAAGTCCCAGTAGGTCCGCATCAATGTCTGCTGTTTCCCTGAGAAACCGAGACTGGACCTTGTGTTTCTTTCTATACCTACAATATACGTTTTCAAGGCAGAAATTCGCGGAAAGAGATGACCTAGATCTCGGAAACATACAACAAAGTTCGGCTTTTCTTTCGGTGTGAGACGGTCAGAAGCGATTTTCCAATGACTAGACGTAAGTTTTGAACACAACCAAAATTTCCGAGGCAAGGACAAATGCAGGGAAGGTAACTAAAGATAGGAGACGGAAGTATAAGATTTAAAGAAGATGTTAGGAACGTTGGAGACGGCTTTATAACCGTCATTTGCCGTCTATTGAAAATGTGTATATGAGAAGGAGGCATTACTAATACCATGTGCTACATTTTAACATTGTGACTACCCCTGGACTACTGAAGTAATAATACTCTGAAGGCTGCTGTGTGTTTTGTATGGAAGATAAAATAGGATAAAACTGTTGTATGCAAAAAGTTATTGTGTATTCACAAAATGTAATTGTTACATGGTCAAATTTGACATTATGATTTCATCAGAGGCTCTAGTGTGAGAAGTGTCAAGATCCCTGTGTGGACAAGAGTACCTACTGTCTATCAAAGCCTTTCTGTCTATTGACCATTTCACTGTATTGTTGGCTGGGAGTGTTTCTATTTTCATTGTCTAAATAACTATAATAAAATATGTTGCCATAAAATTTCTTGAAATTTTTGCTTTATAAAATATCTATAAATTTTCATTAAATTATTGTAAAAGTGCTATCAAGTTTTTAAAATGAAGATATCAATAAAATTCATGTTTTAAAAAAGGTACAAAGGACTGCTGGATTTTATATTTTAAATGAAAAGTTGTAATGATCTTTAATAAAATCAGTGTAATATAAAAATATTTTAAAATATTGCCACAGAGCTGCGGTGACCATACAGAAGAAGTACAGGACGTGGAAAGGCTCGTCTCCCCCACTGTCCACACCACTCCGTACCAAGCGAGGCCAGCCCATTGAGTCACAAGAGCTGGACTATGATACCTACTTACACAACAGAAGACCTGGCTCTCAGCCCATTAGTGAGGCCTCACTGTCTCTTGCACCTGCTAAACAGGTGACTTGATGGTGTTCAGTACTACTTTGAAATCCTTCAGAAGTTTGGGTTTAAGATTTTACACCTCTACAGACTAGCAAACTTTAATACAGTGTTCCATCATCTGACTAACACTGTGTAAACTGAAGTAAAATACAGAAACCTCCCACCTTGTAATTTGTTAAAAATCTAGTTAAAACATATTACCCCAATCAATTTTATATTTTGGATAAAAATCACAATGTTCTAAAATCTCAGTAGAACATATGTTTTAAAATTCGGTGAAATTAGCATCTTTATGCCATGTTGGTGATTTTTTAAATGTTTTGTGGAGACCAAATTTCAAATGTTTGAATGTACGTTTGTTTTTGGTACAGTTATTAAACGAACTTGTACACTTTTACAAACATCAGTGCAGCACTAGTGTTCATGAAGATTCCTTCCTTGTATAATAAACACATTTGTGTGTCAAATGTTTCTCTATAACCACAGTATCTTATTGCTTCTCAACATGTAATCACTTATGTACAAAATGAAGACATCCTGTAAATACTATACAATATGTTGTGGTACAACAAGCATGCCTGCTTCAGATAACCAATACAGAGGAGTATCAGTTTTATGATTTATTGACCTGTGGTGAGCATTTGATTTGAGTTGACTACAGTTAATTCAATCCCATGCGTCTTAATTAGTCTGTAAAAATATTCAATACATATCACAATACTTTGACACCAGAAAGCTATGCTGCTTACAAATGAATGAAAAACCCAACTTGATATATCTACAAACAATCAAGTCTGTAAAATTGTACAATTTCTACAACACTACCATACTTTAATATCATTCCAGTGTTTATGGACGGGTATCAACCATTTGACTCCATGAAACTAACCCACAACATGAGACCTTGATAAAGCATATGATACAAGTTTTTATACCTAATAACACTTATCAAAGCTTATTCCCAATCATTTACAGATTATGCCAGGTGAGAGAAGTGACAGGGTGCCCCGTGCACCTGTTCCAAGTGCCACTAAAGACCTTGACGGAAAGAAACACATTTTCATCAACCTGTCCAAACTACAGAGCACAACAATGCAGAGTTTACAGGTAAGAGGGCTGTATGGATAATTCTTGTAAAACAGGGGCGGTATTCACTAATATTCCTAATTTTAGTCCTATCTTATACATAATTATCAATCATCAGTATCTAACCATCATTTCCAACGATAATTGTACATGAAGATTTAAGAGCAATCATTGTGCTTTACTGTAATAGAAATGAAATCAAACATATGATTAAAATGATAAACGACTAAAGTTAGGACTAAGACTATGATAGAAATGCTAGGTTTCTTAGAGGTCAGAAGTCAAGCATGTGTAACAACTGCCCACACAGATGACCGCTACACTGGAGAGTTTACAGGTTAGAGGGGGGGTTAGGTGCATTTCTTTAGCCTTTTATCCTGAAATGATCTACACAATGGCTGTGGTGAAAGCGAGGTATCAAACTTCCATTATATAGAATATATAATTTTAAATCTTTCAATTTTAGATTACATCACATTTTATTAAGCCTATTTTTGTTTAAACATACAGGATGATGCTGTTACCATGGAAACACTACTTCCCACAGAGGTCTCAATGAGTCAACGTGAAAGTAAGAGCCGTAAAGACCAGAAACATCCCAAACCAAAACAGAAGGAAGAAAAGAAGAGAAAGGTACAGCTCAGTGTGTGCAATGGGAGTGGTTGTTACCTTTTGATGTAAATTGTTTCTGAAAGTTAACTAATGGGCAGGACTGGGTCTGCATGTATTGTAAATGAGAAAGAGACATTTGACCAAATATATGGAACAAAATCAGGGATTAGGACAAATATGTAAGGTTAACTTAACAGAATAATATCATAATAAGTTGATACCACGTGGTGCCACACTGAAAATTTATCTGTAGATTTTTAAGATCTTTAATTGATGGCTAAGGATAAGACTTCTAAATGGTAGCAAAGTTTTTACTATTTAAAGTGTGAAATAAATTTATGATGTGGCTGCTTAAAAGGATGACCATGGACTTTCTGTATTTTAATTAATGGGCGTGGAGTTTGCATTTTAAAATGGTCCACACAATGTAAGACTGTACATTGTCAATCTACTTCAGGTGATCAAGAGTGTGAAGCAGTTCTTTGGTCCAGTGGTGGAGACTGTTCCCAGTCCCGAGCCTCCAGAACTTGCTCAGTCAGGTCAGCAACAGGAAGTAGAAGCAGACGACATCCCTCGCATCAACTTCAGGCTTAAAGGTCGGTTGATTGCTATGTGCATTGATCAGTCTTTGACAACATTAAATACAGCATCACCTAATGTTGGGACCTTGAGTTAGATATGATAATATTGAGTTGAGAACAAATTTTAACAATAATTTAAAGAAAACTTTTACCTGTGTACAGGTACCAGGGTATCGCTTATGTAATTTGTGTTTTCCCATTCTAGAACCCATTTTGTGACTTCATCCTCCTGGTATATGAAACTGCATCTTTTAATTCTACTTTACAATTTTCTTAATTTCAGGTTTCAAGGAGGAAGTGACATATGTTGACCCCACCACAGAAATGGTGTACAGCAAGAAGGAGGCTGCACGAGAACTGAGGATAGCAGACGATGAGTACCACCGACAGAAAGTGCTAGAACCCAGGCCCATCGTGGAGAAAAGACCTACTGATGGCAAGAACAAGAGGGTATTTAACAGGTGAGAATAATGGCTTCAGTATTAGAAAAATAATAAATGAGTACATGTTGTTAGATGTTGACTTAAATTTATAAAAAGTAGTTGCAAGGGTTTGAAAGGTAACGATAATAAGCCAGAGAAACAGCAATGGGAAGAGATGGTTGTTAACAGTATGCTTGTTGATGGTTGGAAACAGATAATAGGCTAATATGGGGGAAAATTAAAATTTTTAGTAAGTTCTTTTGGGTGAAGAAACTGTTCCACAATTCAGGACAATAAGAAAAGCTGCCACAAGAGGTACAACAGTCTCTATAGGTTTTTCAGTATTTCAAGGTTGATTACAAGATAGGTCTGCCTGTGCTTTTATGTAGGTTCAGGACAATAATTCTGTGTGTTTTTACAGCTTAGGACACCAAGTGTCTGTCATTAGATTTGGTGTATTTTCAGGGCACTGTATGTATCTAGTTTTGATATATTTTAAGGGTTCAGAGTATTAAATGTCTTGTATATTTTCAGGGTACAGGGCACTATGGGTTTGTCCTGCCTGTGGGCAGTGCACCAAGCATACAAAGACAGGGAGAAGGCAGAGAGACAAGCCAGTAGGATGGAACACGCTCTCAGTATGAAAGAACAGAGGGAGGCTGCCAAAGAAAGGATTAAGGTAGAACATAGCATCACTTGTGCAACACATTGATTCAACTTACAAAATGACCTTAAAATGCAAATTATGAACTACATCTAAGAGCATGAACATATCTTTATGATTGTGTAGAATTTATATATTTAACTGTAAACTCCTAGATTTAATTTAACACCTAGTTTAAATAATAGCTGACGATATGGAACTCCTTGATTTTTTACTTTTACCCGCATTGTATATCTCGAGCAATCACCTGGTTATCATTAAGAATGGGTCGGTATGAAAAATGTGTAGATCGGGAGGTCGCCAATGCATAACCGCACCGATTCTGGGACCCCATGTTTTAGTACACCCCAATCAAGCCTGGATGTATCCTGTCAATGAAATCGTAATAAAAGTCCTCAAATGCACAAAATATGAGAGAAAAGTATGCAATTTCTCAGATTTGTGGTTTGTTTCCAATAATTTAAGTTTTCCTTTGATTATATGTGTTGATAAGTGAGATTGATATCATAAAATGTCGTAACCAAAACATGGCAGTTCTGCTCAACATAACTGCTAGTACTGTATAAAGTCTGCAAATGCATGAAAATTAGGGATAAAAGCTTATAATTTCTTCAAATTTTGGGTATGTTTCTAATATTTTAACTATTCCTTCCATTATATATGTTGGCAAGCAAAGTGGCAGTTTTAAAATCTCGTCACAGGATTTCAGAAAATGCTCTCGATACCGAGACACAGGACTTACCGACCCATCCCTAATTATGATCCACTCGGACATTGTTAGAATACTTTAGCACCCAAAACCATTTTTCAGAATAATACAGGACATACATTATCACATTAATTTACATTGTTCCAGACAAAAGAATCCAAGAGTTGATAAACTTTATGTAATACTATCTGTTCCACAGCGTCTCCATGTTTTCTGCAAATCCTCATTCAATCAAACTCTTTCTCTTGGGATTAAAATTGTCATTGTTTACCTGTATATTTTATACATATATAAATCTGTCTTATTTAGATTTTCCAAGAAGAAAAGAAACTGAAAATACAGAAAGAGAGGGAACAGGAACAGAAGAAGGTACTGGAAGTTATGGAAAAGCGAGAACTGGCACGGCTCAATTACCTAGACAAAAACACTCAACTGCGACAGCGCTCCTCCAATTACATGAAGAAAAGACAGGCTGAGTTAACATTCATGGGCGACTTCAACACTCAGAATACATCAGTATCGAATGCTCTACTACGTCATGACCGCCAGGCCAGGTCTGAAGACCAAATACACGAGCGTAGGGAACTGGTGGAAGGGTTGAAATCTCATGAGCATGAGCAACAGGAAGTGGTAAATAAGTACCTAGAGCATCGGCAGTTGATGCGACAGACAGAGAATGCAATGGAACGGGCTGCCCTGGACACCAAGATGCTGCAGGAAGCAAATGACCGGCTAATGGAGGCCAAAGTACGGGTTGCTCAGAAAAAGCAGCGGAATGCAACGGTGGAAGAGTTTTATCCGCTGCCAAGCTATAGTACGCATTCCTTGCCACCTCTGTCGGCCACCAGTCCGAGAGTAGATGATATGCAGGGCTTAGATAGGTATCATACAGAAGTACTGATGAAACATGGAAGAGTGGGACGTCACCACACCACTGTTGTCACTTAGCACGCTTAACCAAGTAGCATGTATAAGGATTACACTCATTTAATTCTATTCATTATCAGAATTTTGAAAAACCTTTCGTACCTGTTCAAGGCTCCAGATCAAGCAGAATTTATATTTTTCCACGAAAAGGTGATGAAACAAACCATACTGGTAACTTAACAGGCTCAAATGTATAGAAAGGAACAGTCTGTACAAATTCTATAAAAGTGGGAGTAAGAGGGTGTTCGGACTATAATTTGATTGGATTGAACTACACAAAATATTATATCAGGGAATAGAACAAGGATTAGAAAGTCAGAAAACATTTAAATAAAAATAAAGGTACATTTTTATCCAAATCCTAAAGGTTACTGTAGATGGAGCCACCAAAACAGTCAAATGATCAGCATTAAAATCCTTTTATAAACTTGAATGTGGAGTGCTCTCATTTTTCCTTGTGAAACAAATACAAATTACTGCAAAACCATTTCACATTTTAAGATTTAAGAAAGAGAATTGTATGGATATAGTGTATGGATATAATGTGACACTATTAGTGTGACACTATTAAGAGTCATTTTCTGTCACTTTCTGGGTGTGCCAAGTTACAAGTATTTATGTCCACTGTTTATTAAAGATGTTTTTATGCTTCTTAATGTGTGTTTTTGTATCCATGGTATTTTAAATTAATTTTGTTATAGCTCACCTGCTTTAAATTTATTGTGTGGCACTGGAGTGATTAATTGTTTGTGACATTATTAATGTGCTTGTAACTGTGATCTGTATCAGTATTATTGTTAAATAAGACTATTTATACAAGTCTCAGACTGTGGAGGTTTGATAAGATGTGCATATTATACAAGTAAATTTGGTGGTGATGAAGTCACCTATTTGTGAGGTTGTAGCATTTTGTTGGGGGGGGGGGGGGGGGGGGGTGTCATGAATTTTGAGTGTGGTTAAATTTGTGTTGTGACTATATACACAACAAAAAGCAAATATATGTGAAGGTGTAGGAAAGCTTGCAATATTTTAATAAAACATGTTTTCAGAAAAAAAATTATTTTGGAGAAGTTTCCATTTCTACGTCCAAGTCAAAACCGGTTAATTACCATTTTTTCTGGAAGTTATTGTAAATTGAGAACAACTGTACGAGTTTATTTACAAAACTTAGTTTCTTTCATTCAAATGCTTTCTTCTGTGATATTTATTGTGTAAACTGTATAAGTATGTTACACCGTTGAGTTAAGCATGACATTTGTGCAAGTAAATAATGAATAATGTATTTCTGAACAAGCTAATTTGAGTAAGCCATACAAGCCTGTGGAGAGCAAAGGGCAATTATTCTCCACAACAGTCTTGTGGATGTTTATTCACAGGGAAGCCCAATTGTACTAAGGCTTGTATGTCAAAAATATATTGTAGTGTGAAGACTCTAGGGATGGGTCAGCAGCATTTTTACCCCACAGCCCTCAAGGGCTGTCCGGGTATTGTTTTCACCCATGGTGTCCGGATGGGCAGGTGGGCGGACATTTGGTCAGGCAGGCGGGTGGCGGGAAAAGTTTGTCTGGGATATATCTCAGAATCTGTAAGGTGTAGGAAGTTGATACTTGGTAGGGACATTGGTTAGGGGTTGTAGGTATGCAAACTCATGGTGTGTCCCTGATTTGACTTTGGACCATGCCATAATGACCTTGAAGTATGAAATCTTGTCCAGGCTATATCTCAGAAACCATAATTTGTGGAAAGTTGATGCTTGGTAGGGACATTGGTTAGGGGGTATAGGTGTGCAACGTCATGGTGTGACATTGATTTGACCTTTGACATTGCTGTAGTGACCTTGATGTATGAAATCTTGTCTGGGCTATATCTCGCCAACCGTAGATTTAAGAAGTTGATACTTGATAGGGACATTGGTTGGGGGTTGTAGGTACGCAACATCATTGTGTGATCCTGATTTGAGCTTTGATCTTGTTGTAGTGATCATGAGTTTGAAAATCTTGTCCGGATTATTTCTTGGGATTCCTTAAGGTGCAGAAGGTTGACACTTGGTAGGGACATTTGTTAGTAGGTGTAGGTGTTCATCATCATTTTAACTTTGTCTCTACCATTTGTAACCAGGAAAATATAATTGTAAAATGATAGGCCATTGATTTGTTACAGTGGTGAATAAGCCATAGCTACTTTAAGGATTGGTAGCATCACAGAAGCAAGATTAGTTTTAGGTTCAACAAGGAAAATGTTATTCATGTAGTGGTGAATAAGCCATAGCTACTTTAAGGATTGGTAGCATCACAGAAGCAAGATTAGTTTTAGGTTCAACAAGGAAAATGTTATTCATGTAATCTGTGAACGACATAGTGTTGATTGTTAAGATTTAACTTACCTCGCTGATATTAACTTAAGTATTACATCTGTTAATAAAGCACCTTACTGAAAGTTGTAGGACATGATTATTGTACAATTTATATTTCATAAATTTATATACTTGCTACACTTACAAGTGCCAAACAATTTGTTCAGACTGAGTAGTGATGAATAAAAGAAGTGTTATGACATCTTAAAGTCTTTTATTGTCTTTTACTTACTTTTTATGATAAACTTTAAGCACTTGACACTTTCACAAAATTGATTTTACTTTTCACATAGGTTGTTTTTAAGTTACAGCTATTTACTAAATTGAACGAGATCTACCACACTTCCAGACAACACATCATTAAACATGCTGAGAAGGTCATTGGCTGTGATCAACATTTGACTGACACATTTGTGTAACTTCTTTAGACAAAAATCTAACATTATTGCATTCTGATAAATGAACAGTTTATAATGAAAACCTGATTAAAATAATATTTTGATCAGTATGGTAAGTTACTGTTGGTACTTGCCCCTGATTTGTTGGACTGATTAATCAGACATTTTCCAACTCCTGATTGGTGATTTGTAGGATTTGTTTTCTTACTTAATAAAATACACTTTTATCTGCATGACCAAATACATGTTAATGTAGTAAACATTTTGTAAATTAGGTTGTTTCTTTAGGTTGGTCTCATCATTCCGGCCTTGGGAGATAAGAACTTCACAAGCTGATAGAAATGTAAAATTCCTCACTGTACATGAAATCAGTCACTTTGGGAAATTCTTTCAAAGTAAGACAAAAGGCCTAATGTAGCCACAAAAATATGAAAAGTTCCCTCGGATTTAGGAAATACTAGAAACCTGGGTTTCTCACTGGTGAATTTCAAATACTGGTCAAATAATCCTGTGTTCTGATGACAGCAGGAATAACGTCAATCGCATGAGAGTTCAGATCCACAACTTTTATCTGGAATACAAAGACATTGTAAGAACTACAGGACTCTGTACGCTGTCATTTGACAATAACAAGTTTCATATCACTATGGTGGATTGAAAGAGTTTGATCCTAGTGAAATGCTTGAGCACTTGGGCTCTTGCAACACAGATATTAATATATCTGATCATTAGTGGTGTAACGATTAGACGTATTGTCGATTAATCGTCGGTGACAGTGTAGGATCGCGGTCGGTCACTGACGTTTTCTAATGATCGATTATTAAGCTTATATCTTACCTTTCCTGATTTATATCAATATCCACGTATTTTAAAAATATTTTAGGTATTTTTACTTAATAAACTGACAGTTTATTCCTCTAAGGATAGCTTGTCAGTCTTTAATGACATGTATGGTGTTCTATACTTGAAATTACAAGTGTAAATACTTGCTGAAATGGTGATATTATGGCTATGTATGTACCATAATTAAAGTAAGTATTATCTAATTCTTTGTATTTGATGTCCTAAATTAAGAGCTCTTAAAGCTTGTGATATAGTTGTAATTCTAAAAATTGATATGGTGTATATTTTATGCGTATTTATAGATACAAGGGTTGCATAACTTTTGCGAGCTTATTCCTCTTTGCTGAGTTTAAATTAAAATTTAGTGTCATTTAGAGTAATTTACCTCTTGTCAATATATGACCTATGTTTTTGTAATTTTCTACTTCTGTTGATAATAGTTTTCCTGATAGAAAGATTTATACTTACTGTAAATGTCTTAATAGATGTATGTATGCACTGTACACAAAAAAAACCAAAAAACAGTTTTGTCTTGAATTTCATTGTTTATGTGTACCGCCATATTTACAGGAAGTGGGTTCTTTTGGTAGATTCTAAATGTCGAAACACCGTTATTCTTACTGGATTGATCTTCACTTTATCCCGGAAAGTGTTTTTAAAATAATAAACAATAATGGAGTAAAATATTCGATTATGGATCGATCATCGCTCGGAAAAATGGACTACTAATCGACCATGAAAATTGGAGGCGATTCCCAGCACTACTGATCATTATGACAAATGGGTAAACATGGTATACTGTTAATCATCAGTTACAAAGTAGATACGTGGCTCTGTTCATCATTGTCACCAATATCTAGTTTTGAGGTTAAAAGATACTGAATACTGTTCTGAAACACAACCTATTCTGCCAGACATAAGTTTGTTATAATTTTACCTTTAACTGATATTTACCACTATAAGGATTTAACACAATTTATGCCTTTGATCACCCTGAGACAGCAGCTAAGTGCAAAGCCACAAACATTCTGTGACAATTTCTGTCCCTTATTTCCTGCAAATTTTTTCCAGTAATATTAAAAAATCCTTTTCCGTAGGCCTTCATATCTGTTAAAAAGTGAATATCCTGTCCGTAACTTTAACAAAAAATTTAACTTTCACTATTTTCAATTGACTTTTTCTTTTCTTTTGCCAGTAAAATAGCTTTCTTAAAAAGGTCACAATACAGCTGCAGAGCACAGGGTGTGTCATCATTAGCCGGGACTGGGTAACTAATTAGTCTTGGGTCACAATTACTGTCGACTATCCCAACTGATGGGATGAGAAGCTTGGCAGACTCCTTGACCCCAGAATGTTCCTGAAACACTGTATCCAGAGTATTTAAGAAGATGCACAGATTGGGAAGACGCACTGTAGGTCCAAATTGCATAACGGCATTGCTGAAAGTTCCGTCAATCCACCTGCGACAGTGACTGTATTCTCCGCAATCAACAGCTGTCTTCTCCACTATAGGAATATTCTGCCTGTTCCTACTGATGAACAAGATGATCCCTCCCCTGTAGGCAATATGTGCCGTGAAGTTCAACGCACTGTGCAGCAATGACAGAGTTTGATCCAAGTCAAATACGTCCACACCAAGTCTTTGGCCAAACAGATACGGAGACATCAGGTCATTACGACAGCCAGACTTGTGTCCAATGTGTGCCCGGGCATCGAATAAATCTTTAACTGTCACTAACTTCCGAACACCAAAGAAATCTTCGTGTTTCAAAGGATCCACAAGTGCTTGTTTTTCTTCTGGAAATATATTTGTACCCAGGTAGTCATAAATACAATGTGATTAAAAATGATACAAATGATACCCTCACTGATTTTAATTTTTCCACCTGAATTTTACAAACTTTGACAGGTTAACAGGCTGAAAAAAATGTAAGTAAAGGTATTTCAACTCCGACCTAAAGTCAAATTATGACAAAAGTTACTGTGTTCATTAAGACTTGAAATATTCTCAAACTTTTAAAATTTACCAGATCAGCTATAATATTCAAACATAGTAGAATACTTCAGCACCATTTAAAAATTTTTGTAATGTTCAAATTTTCTCAAGATAATAACTTTTTAATATTGTGAAATATTTTTTGAAAATAATTGACTGCCACTGGTTCCTTAAATCTTAATAAATTGAATGCTACTTAATTACCTGGAACTTGTAATTTTTCTGAGGTTTCTGTGGCAGCCTGAGATGACAACTGTGCAAACTGAGAGAAACAAAAAGACGGTCTCATCATTCCACCCTTGGGAGATAAGAACTTCACAAGCTGAACCGCTGCCATCCTACAAACCAAAAGCAAATTTTAAATAACTAAAATGAATAAATAATTAATCTTGGCAAATTTGTAAAATGTCACATGCCCAGTTGCATGCATTTTTTATCAAGATAACTTTGTTATTCAATAGCACAGAAGTGAGCAATGATTTGCTCACAACAACATGTGGCAGCAAAAGTCAATACCTTTACACAGAATAATAGTTAAAGATGATAAAAAAAATGTGATCAGAGTTTTAAGAGTATCTGATTTTTCCTAGGAGATCCTATTTCCAACACATATTATCTTACAAAGCCTGAAATCTTGCTAACATGTTTAAAGGCATCAATTTTGCTATAAAATGTTTAATAGATAACAACTTACATATAGCATTATCTACATCAAAGCAGACCATATATGACCTATAACCTGAAGATTTAATTTCTTTTGGGGTACGGACAAAAAGTATTTGGATATAAAACATTGACCTCAAACAGACCGGGTCATCAAGTATTCAGACAAAAAGCATTGCATACTAGGACAAAAAGTATTCTACATTTTTATTTTCAATCTTTATTGTTATAGGGGTACATGTATTAGTATGAACACATAGCTAGTTATTATTAACATATATAACATATCCTTATAGCTATTGTAGCAACTTTATATAGTCTCTAATATGCCCTACTCCTTCAAAAAAAGTATTTGGATATAAAATATTGACCTCAAACAGACCGGGTCATCAAGTATTCAGACAAAAAGCATTGCATACTAGGACAAAAAGTATTCTACATTTTTATTTTCAATCTTTATTGTTATAGGGGTACATGTATTAGTATGAACACATAGCTAGTTATTATTAACATATATAGTCTATAATATGCCCTACTCCTTCAAGAAAGTGTTGCATACTTTTTTCACCATTTTGCTTGCAAGTGCACATGTACTGTAGTCGGTCTTGTAGACTCTTTGTTATATTTTTAACTCTTTTCCTTAGCAGTTGTCCTTGTAACTCCTGAAGAAGATGGTGCCTCACAATTATCTCCATAATGAAAATAATTTCAAAAATGACCAGAACAAATTTATCCAGTTTATATCGTTGTTCATTTTTAGCTCCCTGAGCAAGATCATATCTTTAATCTATGCTCAGGTTGTTTTTTTTTAATTAACTCATTAACTATTCCAACTAACCAGAGCACACCTAAAAGGAATTTTAATCTTCTTGAGCAGGTCCGTAATCTTTGAAACTAGGTTTTTTTTTAATTAACTCATTAACTATTCCAACTAACCAGAGCACACCTAAAAGAATTTTAATCATCTTGAACAGGTCCATAATCTTTGAAACTAGAATTACAATCACCTACCACCTTTCATGTATCACCAGAGTAAAATGAAAAATAATACCTATAACAGATGACCAATACCCAATTCAAAGGTGGCCTTAATTACAATTATATTGTTGACCTCTTTTCATGCATGCTATACTTTCATGTTGCAAAACTTTAAAGAACTTAAATTTGCTTTGATACATACAAAATATAATAAAATGTATTTATATGATATCTCTACATATGAAATACTTTTGGTTCCATATTCAAATCTTATATATGGTAGGCAGAGTGACAAGTGCTTAATTGAGGAATGCTTAATTAATTGTTTTCAGGGATTTCGATTTAATTATATTATCACTCACTTAAAATGATTCTAAAAGGTTTATACAGCAGTAAAGTACATTTATGGCCTACAGTTGTGTTATTGCAGACTTTAATCAAAAGAAATCCACTTAAGTGCACTTAAGCAAAAAGTACAGTTTTTATTTATACTTTTTTTCTGCACTCTCTCCCACCAGACAGTTACTGTTTAACAAGGTAATAGTTGTGAGTCGATCTCACAGTCAAACTGAAACATTTATGTGTTACTGGCAAGTTAGGCCTCAAGTTCAAACAAACTCAGGACTACACACCGTTTTGATAACAGCATTGATACATTGGACTTAATTTATAAAACTAATATTTAGTTTAACAGCGTATGTTTAGGCAAGAGATATAAACTTCACAATAGGGAATCATTTAGTGCTAATTCTGGTGGATTTTAAAATTCTCATAAAGCTTCAACTGAACTGATCAATTGCTTCAAATTATGAGTTTCAAAGTTTTTATTGATTTTAGCAATTGATTTAAACTATATTTTTTCCCAAAGAAAAATGGCAAAGTAATCAATTATTTCAAAGAAATTTGTAAAAAATCCCAGAATATTATGGCACATAAATGTAAGATCCAAGTAACTTTCACTTCAAATTTGATCCATTTATCATGAAAAATTTGACAGGAAATCATCAATTATCACTTCAGTCAGATGAGATATTATAAAAATATCCCAGATAATTTAATGAATAAAAATAAACTAGATTGGGCCAACTCGGCGCCAACATATCCCCAGACAGGTCATCACTCACGCCACAGGTTTTGATCGGGAATTTTTTAAAACATAATTACCCATTATTATATGAACTTCAGCACATCAATCTACTCTGTTTATATCTTCCCAAGGAAGATGGTGTATCCCCAGACGCCGAATACATAACTCAAATTATATTTTCAATCTTCCTGCAATGATAACTCTAAACCTATTTTCAAAGTATTTAAATGATTGATGATTGAATGTCCATTCTAAAATAATAATCCCAAAAGAGCATATCTGTTTCTATATTTGTTGACAAATAAAATTGCAAATTTAATAAGTAAATTAAATTTTTATAAGTTAATACCCTATCCAATGGACAATTGCTAAACCGGTCGGCGCAGACCGGCCCGCCAAACGCCAGAAAAAGACGTCCTGTGTTTCCACCGGCTGGCCGGTCTCAGTACTGTGCATTCGCAAGGTGGCGCATGGTATTTACTTCCTGTCTAGACAACATGACGTCATAGCATCTTTTTCGTTGTCTAAAACTATTAGACCCCTAGTAAGCTGATAGCGGGGTCGGTGGGAGGGTCTTGTGTGTCCATTGGATAGGGTATTAACTTATAAAAATTTAATTTACTTATTAAATTTGCAATTTTATTGCGTTAATACATCCTATCCAATGGACAATTGCTGAATAACTACCGCTTGGTCGGCGGGTAAGTTACTAGGGACTTATGTGAACTCACAAGTAATAGCAAATTTTAACCTACGGTCTAGGCTGACTTCGTCAGGAGACCTATAGGTCCAGGCCTGGGTTGACTTTAAGGTCAGGAAACCCTGCAAGGCCATGGTCGGTTGCCACAAGCCGGTTACCCGGGGCTATACCGCCGTCGCCCCCCCCCCCTTTTGCAGACCTGCTCTGAGGTAGGGGAAGAGAGGGATGAGTTCAGTCCCAGAATGCAAATAAACCTCCCAAAGGAAGCACGCCACACTTAATTCTTATGTACATGAAGAAACTGTTTATACATATATACAAATCTCCTCAATCTACGGGCCACTTGTGGATCTGCTGAGCAGCCACTACCGAGCCCAATTGGTAAAGCTCTGAATCAGCCCAAGCCCCGCCCTTCATATAGAACTGTGTGAAGGTATTGTGACTTCAGTGGCAGGCTGACAAGATTGGATCTAAGGAGACTCCCGACTGGAAGGCCTTAGAAGCAGCAAAGGCCCTGACATCATGGGCTTTAACCTGATGTTAAATGTGGGCCTCCTGGTCAGAGAGCTCATAACATAGGATCACAGTCTGCTTGATCCAAGAGGAGATAGTGGCAGGTGAGATGTCTTTGTTGAAACCTTTCTTAAATGAGACAAAAACCACCTCCTTATTCTGCCTGATGTCTGAGGTCCTGTCCAAATAGTAGCATAATGCTCTGACCGGACAGAGGGACCTGTCAGACTTGAGGGATCTATCCAGAGTCGAGGCCAGGGCTGTTATAACCCCAGGGGCCACACTGGACACTCTATGGCCAGCTGATTCTAGGATAGAAAGCTGGGTGATGGATACAGGGACACCTTTGACCAATCGGATTGGTGTCCAATATATCAGTTTTGCCAGGCATGAATCTCACTTTTGCACTTGCCCGACCCAAGGGCCAAGAGGAATACCGTCTTGAAGGTCAAATGCTTCAAGGGGGCCTCCTTGATTGGATCAAAAGGAGTCTCAGCTGGTGCATGGCCAGTGAGAAGTTCCAGGAGGGTATGCCACTCCTGCCTCTGGGTCTGTCTCTCAGGAAACTATCCAGGAGACGAGCGAGATTTTCGTCCTTACTGATGTTAAAGGGTGAATTTCCAGTTTATCAACAATGAGTGACCTATAACCATCAATGGTGTTGGGCTGTTTGCCAAGCATGTATCTCACTTCTACGCTTGCCCGAACCCAGGGCCAAGAGGAAAACTGACTTGAAGGTCAAATGCTTCAAGGAGGCCTTTAATTGGTTCAAAATGAACCTTGTCAGCTGGTGCAAAAACCAGGGAGAGGTTCCAGGAAGGGGTCACCCTCCGGCCTTTGGGTCTGTCTCAGTGGAAGCTATCCAGGAGACGAGTGAGATTTTCATCCTTACTAAAATTGATGGGCAAATTTCTAGACCATCAGCAATGGCTGACCTGTAACCATCAATGGTACTGGGCTGCAACTTCCTGTCCTGAAACAGGTACCTAAGGAAGTAAACAACTGACTTTACAGGTGGTGCCCGAAGTCCACCTGATGAATGATACATCACTTGGTAAAAATGACCCATTTGCCTCATAGACTGATCTGATTGACCCCCCTTTTGAGGAGCCTCAATTCTTGCTGCCACTGCCTCAAACAAGTCCTGCTCCTCGATTGCTGAGGCTCTAGGAGCCCTGCATGGAGATTAAGATTTGTCAGATTTCTGTGAGGGATCTGATCGAATGGCTGTGAACAGGCTGGACAGATTGGGCAGGCTCAGCGGGATGTGGCTGGACATGGCCACTAGATCCCAAAACCAAGGCATGTTGGGCCACCCCGGAGCAATCAGAATGATTCTCTTACATGGGGAGTCTTGCAACTTCACCACTTTGCCCAATATGGCTGATGGTGAGGTGTATGCTTTTAGATCCTACCATGGCCGACTGAGCACATCCACTGCTGTGGGCAGGGGATCCGGTACCGGTGACACAAAACAGAGGCGACTTGTTGTTGAGCCTCGTGGCAAATAAGTTTATTTGGGCCGGTGCCACCTACTGCATAGGGTGGAAGACCTCTGGAAGGAGAAACCACTGTTTGGATGGTCTGGCCTAGCCTGGACAGCCTGTCTGCTACCACATTAGGCCGGCTTGGAATGTGTCGTGCTTAGAGTCACTTGTTTCCTGGTACACCAGGTCAAGATTCTCCATAGTAGGGCACAAAGTGGGCCCGACCTCATTCCTCCTTCCTTTATGTATGACACTACTGTGGTGTTGTCAGTTGCTACAAGTACTATCTTGTTTAAGCAAAGGTCTTAGAACTCTTTAAAGTCAGAAAAACTGCTTAAAGTTCTAGATAGTTTATATATACAACTTGCTTCCCGGAGGGGACCGGGTTGCTCCTGCCAAGTGCTCATCTAAGTGAGCGCCCCACCCTTCTATTGATGCGTCTGTAAATATTTGCAGAGCATGTTTTATTGGGTGTAATGGTTGGCCTGTAAGTGCATTGTCTTCCTTCAGCCACCATTGTAAAAGGGGGTGCAGGGACCTGGGGACTTGGATCACCTTTTCCAGTGATTCTGGTACCCTCCAGCTGTTTTTGAGATGCCACTGTATGGGTCTCATATGAAGTCTGCCTAGATTAACATGCTTTTCTGTAGATGTTAGTAACCTATCAAGGACATGAATTCCCGGACCGGGCAAGCCGGTAGGGATAGCAGTTTTAACAGTCTCTTGAAGGTTCTGTACCCAGTCCAGGGTCGGTCGGAACCGATCAGACCTGAAGTCAAAACTGGTAGCCTACAAAATCAAAGTCTTGATTGGGCTCCAGCTCTGATTTCTCTAAGTTCATTCGCCAACCCAGTTGCTGACACATTATTTACTAGTTCCTGTGTATTTTGGAGACAAGCCTGGTGGGATCTGGCTCTCACCAACCAGCCGTCTAGGTACTGGTGGCTTCTTAAATCCTTGTGTATGGCCATCAACTTCACCTGCTTTGGTATCACGGTGAACTCAAAAGGTGCTGTGGACAACCCGAATGGCAGGGCCTTGAGTTGGTATGCCCGACCTTGGATGTGAAATCTCAGGCATTTCCTGGATTGTTCTTGTATAGGTATATGGACGTAGGTATCCCTCCTTCAACAGTTGTACTACCTAAAGTCCAGTCCCCAAGGCTTCCTAACTTCCCAAAAAAGGGCTTAGTCTGGACCTTATAGGCAGATTGTGTGCCACATTTGGGACATTTGGTATTCTGACAATATTTTCTGTCCCTCCGGACACTGGTCCGGTCTGGTGACAATGATCCAGGTTAACAGTCTCTCTGTTTTTATTGTGGTCTTATTTTCATATTAATAAACTCTTTGCCCCAGGCCAGCAGCCTGCAAGGTGCAGCATTTACAGAGCAATTGTAATATGTGAGATGTCAGTCCCCTGGCCGGACCTGATGACAAAATTGATTATTATCTCTGCAGTCAAGTCCAGCACCGATAACAGGTTGTTGAGAGGTGTGATAAGGGAAGGTTGCCTGGCAGTAGCTTGGGAAACTGTCCTATCATCAAGATCACTGACCAGTTTAAGAATTCTCTGTAACCCAATTAACCTTAGGCAACTCCGTCCGGTACCCGGACTCCGTACCAGGTACTTTACTGTAACCAGTAATTCTTGTAACTGGCAAAAACTGGCAGGTTGGGGTCACCAACGAATTTCGACAGCTACTGGTCTATATTTAGCCAGCTTTTTTTTTTTTTTTTTTTTTTTTTTTTAAAACCAGTTGGGTTGAAGCACTACAGTAAGGACTGTGTAGCCAACACCCTGTTAGTAGACTTGTAACCCATAGAATGAAGCAAGTGTACAAGGCTGTGTAGCCAGTACCAGTCAGTACACTCTGTAGCTAGTTGCTGAAGTGTACAAGGCTGTGTAGCCAGTACCAGCCGGTACACTCTGTAACCAGTTGTTGAAGCCAGTGTACAAGGCTGTGTAGCCGGTACACTGTAACCAGTTGAGGCTACTGTATAAGGCTGTGAAGCCGGTAGCCGGTCGGTACATACTGTAACCAGTTATTGAAGTAACTGTACAAGGCTGTTTAGCCGGTAGTCGGTCGGTACACTCTGTAACCAGTTGTTGAAGTAAGTGTACAAGGCTGTGTAGCCAGTAGGTACACCCTGTAACCAGTTGCTGAATGAAGTTACAACTATCTTGTGTTGAATTCAGTTTCCTCCATTAATTCCTCTGTAACCGGTTGTTGAAAACAAGTGTACAAGGCTGTATAGCCGGTACTGGTCGATACACTCTGTAACCAGTTGTTGAAAATTGAAAATTTTACAACTATCTTTGAACGCACGTCTTATTTGTAGATTTTGACAGTTGCTGGGAAAGCCCTTGTGAGCTATATTTAGAAACAAATGTTGGTCGGTGTGTCACGTGACCAGCTTGCTGGTCGGAGGGACAACGTGATTGGCTGGTTGGAGATGACGATCAGCTTCGTGAACTGGTCGGAAAATCACGTGACCAACTTCGGGGATACGCCCTCACTAGAGGTATTCTTTCCTTATATCATAGTAAACGTAAGCTTACTGGTCTACTGATGTCTGTAGCAGAGAAGTCCAGTACGCTGGAGGTGGATTACAGGAACTAAAACTGGAATCACAGTAGACGCGAGTGCAAAGAACGTACTACCGACCTTATTGTTCGGTGAATTCCGTGATAAACTTCGTGACTGGTCGGTGAAAACACGTGACCAGTTTCGTGAAGACACGCGATTGGCTGACTGGATATGACGTCAGAGGTCGCGTTCTTTTAGCTGGCCGGCCGGCTGTTGCTTTAAAAGCAGAGAAGCCTGGGCCAGTGCACTCTGAAGATGATATTCCTGGCCGGTCTGAAGTCGGTTCATCTTCTCAGCCGGCTGTCCACTCAAACCAGTTTCCTGGCCATCCACTGCCCTTACTACCGACACAAGTGCCGGGTCCATAAGGGTGGGACTGAGAGTGTTCTGAAGAAATCTGCAGAGTTCATCTCTTGCTTCTGATGAAATAATACTGGAGCTAGGCTGGTGTGACTGATGCTTTACAGCAGAGAAGTCGGTACCAGTGCGCTCTGAAGAAATCTGAAGAATTCATCTCATGCTTCTGATGAAAAAACACTATATACTCGAGCTGGCTGGTGTGACTGATGCCTTACAGCAGAGAAGTCTGTACCAGTGCGCTCTGATGAAGAATGCACCTTCCATGAGGAATCCCCTTTGGTTAACAGTGCTCAAAACTACGTAGACTGAGGTTTCCGTGATTTCTAAGACGTTTCTATGGCGACTGTAGGTGGAAGGTTATAGATGGTACATTCAAAACAAAGGACACGGATAAAAATACCTGTAAGTAGAATATCCATAATTCCTCAATAAAATCGATCTGCCCCTAACAACACAATGGTTGAATGGGAGGAAACTAGCAAAATGGCTGCCTTCATATTTCCCGCCGATTACGTACTGCCCTATCATCAACACTAAATTGAGTCAGCTAGGGAGCGTTTCCAGCAGATTTTAAATGTATATCCGTGCTTGAACAGTAGACAAAACTTCTACACTGAAAATATCCACATATAAGGTTGAAAATCCGTCATAAAGCACACTTTTCCTTTAAAAAAAACTGGAGATGTTGAAAACACGTCTGCACAGTACACGCGCCAAACGAAAAAGATGCTATGACGTCATGTTGTCTAGACAGGAAGTAAATACCATGCGCCACCTTGCGAATGCACAGTACTGAGACCGGCCAGCCGGTGGAAACACAGGACGTCTTTTTCTGGCGTTTGGCGGGCCGGTCTGCGCCGACCGGTTTAGCAATTGTCCATTGGATAGGATGTATTAACGCAATAAAATATTATTTTTAACTCAACTCATCATACTTTTCAATCTTCCTTCAAAGTATTTAAATGATTGATGATTCAATGTCCATTCTAAAATTCATAATCCCAAAAGCGCATATCTGTTTCTATATTTGTTCACAAATAAAATATTATTTTAAAAAAAATTATTTATATTATTATTTTATTATAATATTTTTAGAATTTGCAAATTGTTTTCAGTTATTCATTTCCTCTATACCTATATATGTGGTCCATATATATGCAACCTAAATATGTGACACAATCTCAGTTCTGACTCCCCTTTGTGTTATATGTAATGAAGCCCACCACCTCCCACCCCCACCCCTCTCCCCTTCTCCACACCTCTCTCACTATTACACAAGATCTGCAACCCCATTGAGTTCTTTGTTTCTCATCTGATATCATTAAATACCTTTGTTTATTTAGTGTCACTCAATATAGCTGGAGGTCCCAGAGGTGGGTGGGGGGAATCCGGGTGGGGGATGTGGGTTGGGACTACAAAGAGATGGAGTGCTACAGCATAAATGGTAAACAAACAATCTATATAAAAGGGGTACTCAAATACAAAAAGAATTGAGAATTTTAAGTATGTGATTATCAACTGAAATGAGTTCATAACTGTAGGAGCTGTGTCAAAATTAACTGAGACAAGTTGAATAAAACTGGGCTAGTTGAGGGTTAAAAATCCCCTAGTTTTACTACATAAGGATATAATTTCATTAATATTGGGACTTAAAGCTCACTTAAAGTGTCCATTTTGTCTACTTGAATATGTTTAACCAGTTTCATTTTTAAAAGTTAAAAACTCAGCAAGCAGAGGTATAACACACAAAAATAAGTTCTTAAAAGACAAAGATAGCCATAACATTATTAATATTCAAAATTTAAATAGACAGGCATTTCCTTTTAAAAATTCAAAGATTTCAGCTGTATAACCCACATAGTTTGACAGTTACTGGGCTTTAAAGTGGCATAATGTCCATAAATTGGGTTTCTGTGGGCATTTTACAATTGTTAAAGAGACCTTAGCAATTAAACTACAGATCTGAAACTTTTTGGGGGACATACATAACAAACAAAAATTATATATAATACAGTTTAAGACTTGTCACACTAAGCATTTCCAAATAACAGGGCAAAATACGGAAAAAATGTCAAAAAAGGCACTTGGGCGAGTGTCTATGGCCCTCATACACAGGTTAAATGTCTACTAAAAACCTTGATTTTCGGCATATGTAAAAAGGACATAATAATGCATTCCCAGATGGGATTTCAGCTCCATCAATGACATAGTTTAACAGTCACAGGGCTTAAAGGTGGTAAAATGTCCAAATATTGGGTCTCTGTGGGCCTTTTAGAGATCTCGATGTGCCTTTCAAATTAAAGCTTCAGACTTAAAATTTGTTACATACTAAGATTACACATAGAACATGTATCTAATAAAGTTTGAAACTTCTCAGACTTACCATTTCCAAGTTACAGAGCAAAATATGTGAAAAATGTCTTAAAAGGGTCACTCAGGTGGGTGTTTAAGGTCCTCATACACAGGTTAAATGTCTACTTGAAGCCTTGATTTTTGGCACATGTAAAAAGAACATAATAATGTATTCCCAGATGAGATTTCAGCTCTATCAGTCACATAGTTTAACAGTCACAGGCCTTAAAATTGAAAAAAAATGTCCAAATACTGGGTCTTTATGGGGCCTTCTAGAGACCTAAATGTGGCCTTCAAATTAAAGCTTCAGACTTAAAATTTGTCACATACTAAGATTACACATAGAATATGCATCTAATACAGTTTGAAACTTTTTAGACTTACCATTTCCAAGTTACAGGGAAAAATATGTGAAAAATGTCTAAAAATGGTCACTCGGGTGGGGATTTATGGTCCTCATACACAGGTTAAATGTCTTCTTAAAGCCTTAATTTTTGGCACATATAAAAATAACATACTAATATCTTCCCAGATAGGATTTGAGCTCTATCAGTCACATAGTTTGACAGTCACAGGGCTTAAAAGTAGCAAAAAGTCCAAATATTGGGTCTTTGGGAGCCTTTTAGAGACCTCAATTTGACCTTCAAAATTAAAGCTTCAGACTTAAAATCTGTTACATACTAAGATTACACACAGAATATATATCTAATACAGTTTGAAACTTCTCAGACTTACCATTTCCAAGTTACAGGGAAAAAGATGTGAAAAATGTCTTATAAGGGTCACTCTGGTGGGTGTTTATGGTCCTGATACACAGGTTAACTGTCTATTAAAGGCCTAAATGTTGGGGCACATATAAGAAAACACATAGATATATTCCCAGATGATATTTAACTTAGATGAGAGACATAGTTTGAAAGCTACAGTGCTTGAAAGTGGCAAAAAGTGCATAAATTGGGTCTCTGTGGGCACTTTTGAGACCTTAAGTCGACCCCTTTGGGTAAACCTACAGCCCTAAAATTTTCTACAGACAAGGATTACATATCAAAGTTATACCTAGCGCAGTTTGAGACTCATCAGAATTACCACTTCCAAATTATAGGGCAAAATATGTGAAAAGTATAGCAAAAAATCCCTAAGTGGGGGTATTTATGGGCCTCAAACACAATTTTCTCCTCAACTTAAAGTCGTGATTTTCGGCACATGTACTAAGAACATATTAATGTGTTGTCAGGTAAAATTTCAGCCAGCTGAGCATCATAGTTTGTGACCTACAGGGCTCTAAGTGGCCAAAAGTCCAATTTCTGACCTTAAGGTGGCCATAAGTTCTTTTTTACTGGGAGTTTAAGGTCACCTTAAAATAGGGATCTTCCTTTGGGCACCCTTAACATGTGTACCAAGTTTGAAAAAAAAATATTAATTTGTTTTTGAGTTATCGCGTCCACAAGGAAATTTCTACGGCGGCGGTGCGACGGACCTGAATCCAATATATCCCCGACTTTCGTCTGGGGATATAATTAATTGGAAGTGGTCATACTATGAGTCCAGGCAAAAATGTCTCCCAGAAAAATGCTTACTGGAAAGGAGGCCCACTGATAAACAAGGCCAAAAGGTCTTTTGGTCAACATGTGTGAACTGCAAAGCCACGAGACACAAGCAATGCACTAGAAATTATGAAAGTCTGGTGAAAAATGGAAGTTTGAGTCAAAGGTCACCCATCCAAGTACTAATGTAGGTCATTGCTGATTAACTACAGTGATGAGACAGGTACTCATCAACCTGTGCCACAATTCATGAAAGTCTGGTGACAAAAAAAAAAGAAAGACAGAAAAAAAAGTGATCTCTAGAAGCACGTGCCTCACTAGAGCTGACACTTAAAAAAGTAAATTTCTTTTACAAAAATAAAAATCTTTGTCCAAATTATGAAACTTTCTGCCTGTCTCCTTTTGTCCAGTTTTATTTATTCCAATTCCATTTGATGTACGGGTTACAACAGTCTTAGTACAAAAAGCCTGATCCCCTGAAAATCCACATCACACCCCCCCCCCCCCCCCCCCCCTTCAGGAAATCCTGTACTGCTCAGCCAGTGAAGTTTGTCACCCCAGCAAAATTCATCACTTGTATGTTATAACAACATTAAAAGTTCTTTATTATGAACTTTCAGGATACAATTATGCATAGCTGTCAAAGGCCATTATTCAGTTTACTTAGTTAAATATGAATGTTGCTAATCCGTAAGTATTTTATGGCAGGTGACAAACTTCACTGGGAGAATGAACTTCGTTTGCTGACTAGTATCTGCCTATGAAGTGTGCCATGTTAGGATGGAGAGAATTATGTATCTCGAGCCAATATGTGATTGACAATAAAAATGTTAGTGTCTCAATTGAGCAATCAAATTATACAGAGGCAAACTAAAAAAAACAAACTTCCATAGATCCCACAGGAAGGCAACAAGTTGTGTTAGTTTGTTTTGAGGTGTCCATTTCCACTAAAAAGACACTGCACCCTCCACAGGGAGGCACACTCAAATACCCAGTAGCCAAAAAGTCCAGGTATTGAGTCCTTGAGTCATGTTTCAAATCCTTACACTGTTTTGCTGCATTTATATCCTTATAATGACATCCTTCAATCCTGTTTTGTTGCATTTAGTGGCTTTCTTCCAGTAAACACTCATGCTATGAAGAATATTTTGAATTAAGTTATAACAGCTTTATATTATATTCTTCTATGACCAAATGGTAAAATCATATGCACTACATTTACAAAGTGACTATGTATCAGGTTCCTGACACATAAGTAAATCACTTTCCTCCATATTTTACATTGACTTGTGCAACTCATTAAAATTCATGTGTGCATAGAAAGTATGATTGCCTAACAATATTTAAGTTTTAGAAATATTACTTGAAGATAAAGCATGTAACATAAACCTGTTTACTTTGCTGGAGATCAAAGACTTATGCATGTTTTAAACGGATTTGTAAAACTCATGCATATTCATGCATACTTAGAAAATATGAGGTGACTGAGTTGTGTTGGGTTATATGCTGCTTTAAAACCATTTGTCACAATAACATTGGTCATCTTTTATGACAAATAGGAATAAACAGGTGACCTGACACATACTGTTTCTTTTAGATCTGGAGAATGACACATAGAGAGAATTTCATATGTGAGGAACCTGAACCATATGCTCTGCCCGATATTTAATACTTTGATAGTACTGTGCAATATTTCATAGAAAGTGTTATATTTTAACAATTTATATATATTATCGGCCATTTTGCGACAAACTGGAAATACTCGTGAATGCCCATTTTGTAGACTTAGAGAAGCATTTGTCCTTGACCTCAAACAAAGAAATATAAGGCTGATGTTTACTGGTGGGAAGCCATTAGCTGTATCTTTTAATATTGAATATCCTTATTTTTTAATCATAGATCATTGTATACTTAAACTGTGTTTTCTGTTTTGGAGTCTCTCATTTATATCTATTTCTTCTTATGTGGGGATTTGTTATCCAATTTTGTGCAAAACTGTTACAGCCCATATACTACATGGGTTAGCACGAAGTGCGTCAATGTTTCAAGTGTTTTTAGTTCTATGTAAAAAGTAGATTGGCTAGAGAGATTTTGGTAGGCAGACATACAGAAGAAAATGATAGCAGCAACATAACGCAAAAATTGTTTCATAACTTGCTTCTCTCAAATATAAAATTGTACAAAATCTTTGAAAAATATCTGCACCAAACATTCATGAAGTAGGTCGATTTTTTTCAGTCAAAAATGCTTTTCCTACATTCATATTTTGACCAAATCAATGTGTTTCTTGGATTTATAATATTTAAAAGTTTGCAGAAAATGTTCACAAGAAAGAAAATAGCAATAAATCCATGATCAATAGATTTGTTTTGTGAATGTGCCATGATGTAATTGCAGTCAGGATTTTCCCTCCCATGAGAAGGACAATAAAATTCATTTTAATAATTTAAATTATTAAATTTTACTGCTCAGCCAGTGAATTTCGTCACCCAGTGAATTTCGTCACCTGCTATTTAAACCCTCAAAAACCAGTACTGCTCAGCCAGTGAATTTCGTCACCCCAGTGAAGTGACAAACTTCACTTGGGTGACGAAATTCACTGGCCGACCAGTAATACTTATGTTTAAACAAATGCAACCACAACTTCTAATATTAATATGTAATTCCGCGATGTAAACTAACTGTCAAAATGATTTAATATTGTCATGAAATGCAGGTAACGAAATTCACTGGGTGACGAAATTCACCAGCTGCATGAGCAGTACAGACATCAAAACATCCAAATGCTGTTTTTTTGTAATGTAACCATGTACTATAAAACTTTTCCAAAAATTTTATGATACAGGAATCCAGCAAACTTTTATTTTGTCAAATTTCTTGAAAAACTGACCCATTTCATGCTAACCCATGAGAAGTGAATTTACTGATTGTGTCTAAAAAGACATGGTGAGCGATAATAAAAGTAATATTATTCATGCATATAAAAAAGGGCCTATGTAATATCTAATGTATTAGATAAAAGTACACCAAATAACAAATCACATAAATTTTAAACGCGTATGTAATTGTAATAAAATATCTACAGGAAAAAACTTTAAAATAGACTTGGATGTTTGATGTCACCTTTACAAGCCGCGGCCAAACAACTGTTAACGTAGTATTTTATGTTTTTGTTTTGTCAATTTTATACCGCTGCACCAATCCTAAATATTTACACTTCACTTGGCTTTTCTGTCTATAACAAGAAGCAATGACATTGCCCACAGAAACCAAATTGTAATAGAAGATAAATACCAATTTTTGATGGTTGGAAAAAATGCATTACTAGTTGTTTTAATTTATTTATTTTTTATCTAATCTAATCTAATCTACTGCTTTGCAAGCGCAATATCTTCCCCACAGAGGGGAACTCAGTGCGCTAATTAATCAAAATCATTTTCCTAAGGAGAGTCAAGGGGCGTTCAAGGTCAATGATCCAGGATTATGGGTGTGGCCGGGAGGGAAGAAAACTAAGTTAGGAAACTAGAGCTGAAGAGGTGGGTTTTGAGGTGCTTCCTAAAAGATGGAACAGAGGGGCTATTTCTAACATGAAAGGGGAAAGAGTTCCAAAGGACAGGGGCATAGTGACAGAATGAATTAGAGAAGTGTTTGATTGATTTGTGAACTCTACGATCAAAATTGGGGGTTTGAAGGAACTTGAGTTTGGGGGAACTTCGCCTTGTATTTCTAGAAGAGGTGTACGGGTGGATTAATTCTCTTAGATAAACTGGTTGACCTTGGTTGAGAATTTTGTATGTAACAAGGCCAATTTTAAATTGTACCCTGTATCTGACTGGTAACCAGTGAAGTTTTTTTAGTTGAGGGGTAATGTGAGAGAATTTAGAGGAACAGGTGACAACCCTGCAGAGTGAGTTTTGGACTAGCTGCAATCTCCTTAACTCAAAATCAGTGAGCGACAAGAACAATGAACCGCAACAGTCCAACCCGCCGCCCACCAAAGCATTTGCCAAGAGGACTGATGTGTTGAGGTCTAGGAGGGGACGAATTCTGTAGAGATCTCTGGCATGTACTCTAGTGGACTTTATGACCTGTGACACATGATTTGAGAAATTGAAATTGGAGTCGAACACTACTCCAAGGTTCCTGACACTTTGTGCTGGTGAGACCTGATTTCCTAGAATACTGATGGGGAAATGAGGGAGGAGTTCTTTACGATTTTTATGGGAGCCTATGAGAATAAACTCGGTTTTGTCTCGGTTACGTTTTAATTTATTTGTAAACATGAAATTTTGAATGTCATTTAGGCAGTTCTTTAGTTTTTGGATAGAGTGAGAGAAATTTGCTTTAAGTTTTATGTTTCAAATTTAGTTGAAAGATTAAAAAAATAGGTCAAATTTTGGAACTAATTGTGTGAGAAAGCATATTTTATTGTAAACTTAAATAGTGAACCCCCACAAATCCATAAACATCATCTTAACTTTCTGCATATTCTAAATTTTAGACAATTTATCAAGGATGAAGTCCACTTTGATGGACAGTGGTGTAGTGGGTAACACACTTGATGACCTAACGCTTACATCCTTGCTTTGATTCCAGAGCTTTTTAGCATGAAAAATTGCTAGAATTGGCCATTAAGTAAAATGGTATTCTATTTAATGTGCAACAAACTGAGTTTTGACTATGTGGTGTAATTATATACATACTTCTAAAACTATTTCACTGTATACGTAATCACCTTGCTGAGTCTACATTCTTGTGCATAACAGGAGTGCAGATGGCTAACCAAAAGAATATTCCTAAAATTATATAGTCTCCATGGTAAGAAATTTATATCTTAATTCTGTAAAATGGTTTGGCAAAAGGGGTGTTTGGGATAATTTATTGGAGAATTTCACATTCAGTTTACTACTTGAGAAGGATAAAATAATATACTTGGAATTAAATTAGAGCTATGTATGTTATTAATTCGGAGCTACTGATTATCAGTGATCTAGTGGTTAACAAGTTTGGTGTCTTATCACATATGTAGCTGTCAACTCTGTGCATGTGGGTTCGATTCTCACACATGGTAATGCTAAAGGTCTGCTCAAATATGCCTCTGGCTTTTGTAAAACCCTAATTCTGACTTTTATTAAACCTGTTACCCAGCAGGCACACGCCTTGAAATGGCGTTGATTTAGAGTTGAAAACAGATCCTGACGTTGAAATCCACATTATCAACTACTAAACCTAAGTTCGTTTTCTGACATGAAAAAGTAGTGATATTTTGACCAGAAATCATGGTGATTTTTGGTTGAAAAATTGACACTGACACAATTTCAACACTATTTCAAAGCTGCATTTCTGACTGGAAAAAGTAGTGATACTTCATACAAAAATCAACACTAAATCAAGTTAGGTTTTCTGACATGAAATCTTAGTCATGTTATTGAACAGAAAACAGGTTGAATGTTAGGAAATGAATGACTAGTGATTGTTGATTGAAAATTCTTTTTCTAGAGGGAGATAGATATAGTGATTAAGTCTAACATTTTGAAATAACTATTAGACTTAAGATTATAAAGATGATAAAGATTATGTGTGCATGAATTTGTACATTTTTATCCATTCTCCTTCTTAATTTATAGTAACAACAAAACTGATGCACCCAAATATAATTTTTATAATTTATAATTATATTTTGAATAATGCAATTCCTTATAATTAAAAAAAAGTTTTGAAGTCAAACTTATCTTAAATAAAAAAAGATAAATTCAAGCTTATTAATCAAAACTTAGTAATTTGAATTTGTTTCTCAAATGCTCCCATGCTCAAATAACTAGTTTTCAGTTTGCAAGTTTACACTGAAAACTTCTCCATACAGAGAACCTAAGCTATAACATTTTATCACACAGCAGTGAGATCATGGGGGTTCCTTGTTTTTCTTATCTCTACCCTGCTACACAGAACATTAGGCCTGTGACTAAAAATAATTAGATAACACAGCAGGGGTAGAGGTGGGGGTTTACCCTTGTTCAATTGCATGCATGGTGTTTACTTCTTAAGGCCTGTTTTTTGTGATCAGAACTGACAACTAATTAAGGTGGGAGTAATGGGTGGAGTTCTAGAAATGTGGCTATTCTTGTGGGGTTTTTTCCGGTTTACATGACAAAGTTGTATGAGACACAAGCATCTGAACTGAGGATTGTGACTTTGCTACATGATGATATAGCTTCTTTACAATTACAGTATAATTATAGCCAACCTAATAAAACATTTAAAAGAAAGTAATTGGATAAAATACTGAAGATATAAATAATGTCACAATTGTTTGTTTTTATAAAGAAAAAGGTATAAATTTATTTTAAAATTTCACAAAATTTCAACTAAAGACATTGAATAATACTGGTCCTATTAATGACATAAAAATTGATATCTAGTTGGAAAATGTGGATTTAGATATCTTGAGCAGTTATATTTGAAAGCTGATGCAAAACTTTGGGTCATTACAATCTCATCAGAAATAGAATATTTTCATGAAAACATGTCATCCTGGAAAGATTTAATTACTTTGAAGTTGTATCCAAATTGTAAAATATGTATATGGATAGTTATTGTATATACTATTATTAAGAAGCTATAATTATGACACACAAGCTACAATGATTCAAATAAATAAGACAGTGTAAACAACCTGATTTCACCCATTGAATTCAACCCTATTTCATACATTGGATTCAACCAAAAACGGTTTGCAAAATCTACACGTATTTCAACCAGATTTCACCCATTGAATTAAATCTGATTTCAATGTTGGTTTCAACATGATTTCACTGGTTGGATCCAACCAAAAATGGTTTGCAAAATCTACACGTATTTCAACCAGATTTCACTCATTGAATTCAACCTGATTTTAACATTGGTTTCAACATGATTTCACTTTTTGGATCCAACCTAAAACAGTTTAAAACATCTACACATATTTCAACCAGATTTCACATATTGAATTCAACCTGATTTCAACGTTGGTTTCAACGTGACTTCACCGGTTGGATCCAACCAAAAACGGTTTGCAAAATCTACACGTATTTCAACCAGATTTTACTCATTGAATTCAACCTGAATTCAACATTGGTTTCAACATGATTTCACCGGTTGGATCCAACTAAAAATGGTTTGCAAAATCTACACGTATTTCAAACAGATTTCACCAATTGAATTCAACCTGATTTCAATGTTGGTTTAAACATGATTTCACTGGTTGGATCCAACTAAAAATGGTTTGCAAAATCTACACATATTTCAACCAGATTTCTATGTTGGATTCAACCAGATTTCAAAGTTGGGTGCCTGCTGGGTATGTATAAAACAGATAACAATTACCGGGTACTTTTATATTTTACATAAGAGCATTTATAAAATATTAGTGACTATGGCCTCACATTGACATTCACTAGGGTTTTTCAGATTGGGTAATAGGAGATCAGTTTGAACACTTTCAAAGTGATTAGTTCCAATCATTTGGCTCTTTTCATCCAGATACGCCTACTGAAGAAACCGTTTGAGATGTTTACGTAAATGTAGCCACAGTTAGTCCCAGAGATCAACAGGAAAAGTTTTGCTTATATGATGGCCAATACAGCTGTGACATTGTATTTTCAGTCATATAAATCTTGCTTCGTATCACTATCTGTTAAACTGAGGGATTTTTATAAAGTTACTGATGTAAGTTAATTCGATATTTGTCATTGTTACCAATTATCGCTCAAATCCAGTGCACTTGTTTCATTTGAAATAACAAGATAGTGATAGCGGGACAAGTGAAGATACAGGCGCCGCTCAGCAAACTGACGGAAGATCTCCCACCTCGACCCATGTTTTAACGGCGTTTCGACTGAGTACACCTCGCTCTTCACGCTAGTGGTGGTGGACCAGTTCACGCCCGTGTACCTATTCACGCCCACCCCTAGATTTATTCAAAACAATCACAGTTACACAATAAATTATTAATGTATATGATCAATTTGATAATTATCTATGATGTGGTAAACATCTTTTCTATGAAAAATTATAAATCTCTGAGAAAATTGAGGGTGGGCGTGAATAGGTACACGGGCGTGAATTGGTCCACCACCACTAGACATTTTTTATGTGGGCTTGAGTTTGTGTTGGGTGTTATTTCAAGATAAACTTCATTACCTTGTTACCATGAATTGTTGTCTTGTGAATTTGGAATTAAAAATCGCAAACTATAGTATTGGTAAGCTGTCAAGTACCTCCGTGTGGTCATTGGTATGAGCCCAATCAATGACAATAAGTGGAAACAGGAGAAAAGTTCTCAGCTTTTACCTTGGTACAGTGATGGATTGAAACAAATATTGAAATGTAAATCGGAGAAACTTCAACTACGGCATCGTAGATCGAGTATATTGTCTTCGTCTACGGTGTCGTATATGCAGTACTAATTCTTCTGCTACAGCATTTATATCGGTCAAAGTTGGGGTTTTACGTCCCGTTCAACAGCCAGGGTCATATTGGGACAGGTCCTCAGAATTGCCACTTGTGGGACTCGAACCCACAGTGGTGACAGCCTATGATTAGATGCCAAACTTGCTAACCACTAGGCCACTGAGGACCTTGGCATTTATATCGGATCAATGAAAATAGAAATATTGTACATACATAAGATTCACGGACTTACTTGACATATAAATCAAATGTATAAATCCATATCATCTTTCACTGTAAGTAATCCTTAATCCTTGTCAAAGTAATCCTTTAAAGTCATTCAAAGGAGACAGCCTATTTATGCCAGAGGCTGTAGCAGATAGATGGACAATAGACTACTACAAGAGCCACAGATATGTGAGTGATAACAGGCCCAGGTTGAGTATTGCTGTCCAGCCAACACCCAAGAAGCAGAAAACAATGAATGAGAATCAAAAATGGAAGGAATCTGGGGAAATATTTCAGGTGGCACAAAGCATACTTTCAAAGTGTGGGATGACGCAATATAAATCCAGGTTGGCATGTGTTCAGAGACTGATATCATTGTGGCAGGAAAACAAAGAGGCTTTTGTGGGTGAGTTCTGTCAATCAGCTGATGCAAGTATCTCAGACGAACCTACAACAGTAGAGGGTCAAGAAAGTGTCACCCCACTATTTGAGCTTCCTGATTTAACAACCACCCCAGATTTAACTGACCTTCCGAACTTACTGGAACCTGAACCTGAAACCCAGGAAATTGAAGAAACAAGCACCCCGGAGCCTGATCCTGACACCCATGAAATTGAAGAAAGTGACACCCCAGAACCTGTACCAAAGAAACGGGGTCAAACGGGTCAAAGACAGTAGTATCCCTTATCACAGGAAAAATATGCACACCAAGGAGAAATATGTCCTAGGATTGTTTGTGGATCCTTCCTGCCATACAGAGGGGATGCTACTAGGGGAGGAATCAGTGGAGTGCTTGCCCAAAAAACTACCATCAGCCTTGTTGGATGAAAATTTAGACATTAACATTATACGCAAATATTTCGACTCTGATGGGTGGACAGCTGTAACCAGAGCACATGAGACGAGAAAGCAACAATCATGGACCTGCCAGGTGTGTACAGGAATCCTAGTTGATTCCTCCCCATCCATTGGATGTGAGAGTTGCTTAAACTGGAGTCATTGGAAATGTGTAGGGCTCACAAAGAAACCAAGAAAGAAGTTCTGGTTTTGCAAAGAGTGTGATTAATTACTCATTTGATGTTGTATTTTTATGTATACTCTTTACTTAATGTACTTACCATGTCTAAATACTGTGTACTGTCTTTACTTGAAAACTTATCTGCACCATGTATGTACCTACTATTACTTACCTGTTTGAAAAAGTTAGGGGACCAGTCTACTTTAACTGTGGAAACCATAGCAGGTGCTCCATACTAAATGATCTGTGCATAAATGTCAATGTGAACTAAATATACCACATAATAAACATTTTTAAACATATAAACATATTTACCTCTTCCTGTGTTGTGTATGTTGTATATCAGAGCCGTAACAGAAGCCTTATGACTCCACATACGACACCGTAAACGAAGACAATATACTCGATCTACGATGCCGTAGTTGAAGTTTCTCCGAATGTAAATTAAGTGTCAAGTAACCGTTACACAATTAGCTGCCACTCTAAAACTTTTCCGTGACACCACGTTACAGCAAGGTTATGTCCCAGGACATTCCGATATTGAACAGTTTGGTTAAATGTTGGGAAGTGCTAAATCATGCGAACCGGGAAGTGTTTCATTTCGGTGTTTTATATCTTGGGTAGCCATGCTTTTAATTATGTCATAAAGTGTTTTGTATGCTGACAAACCCTGCTATAGATGGTAGAATCATCTGGAAATATGTTGAAACATTTCGACTCAGCTGGAATTAAAAAAAAAACATGTTGCATCTGTCAAAACCACTTCTGGAAACCCATCAAAGGCAGACATCATCTGGGGTCCTGGAAAAAATACCGACTGTGTTTCTACTAGTTTCGGCCCTGATGACAGATTGACATCACTTCAGATCTGGATTGAGTGGTTTGTTGAGGTACTTCTTTTGGGCCACCTCTAATGCCCTCTATGGATCTACGCAATTCCTTGGACAACACTGAAGGTTTTCTGTTGATATCTCTCCAATGCAGTACTTACTTTATATCCAATAAGCTGATGGTTTGACCTAAGGAAAAGCACAACCAATTTTACACTAATAATCACACTTCCCTCACTCCTATTAAAGCATTTTCAGCACACTGCACACAGTGACTTTTGTCCCAGTATAATCCCACACAATACAAATTAATAAACACACTTTTTTCCTGACCTTTCACATCACTCTTACTGAATCACTGACTTTTATCCCACACAATAAGACTAATAAACACACTATTTATAACCAATCACAACACTGTAATTAAAGCTCTGCTGTTCAACACAGTGGATAAAGAACAGACTCTTTAAGTCACACAAAAAATCCACCAGTGAGATTCACCACTATATACCACATACTCAAAATGCAAAATTTTACTCAAATTAACCAAAAGTGTTACTTATCACTGAGCTTTAGGCCAATAAGTCCACTAAACCCCAAGAGTATTGAAGGGCAAAAAAGCACAAGGACAAGTAATACACACACACACGCACACACACAGAGGATGTATTTCATAATTATCTCCCTCCTATGCTAATGCCCAGCAGGAGATAAACGACTACAGTGTGTCCAAAGTAGCCTACTTAAAATTGTAACAAACAGGAGCAAATTTTCTGAATCAGTGGAATAACACCTATTATTAAAGGTCTATACTGGTTGGCTGTTTAACAATGTTCCATTTTTAAAACTTTTTCTCTGGTGTGCAAGTACTTCCACACCTGTTTTCCAAAATTCTGATTTTCATGTCTGTTGTTCTTGCCTGCAGTACATACATCAAGAAAATACTTTAGCCACAGCTTTGTATTTGATGATTTGATGTTCCAACTTTATGGAATTAGCTCCCTGTTTACATTTGAATAGCATTTTCTTTGTGTCGTCTTTCAGGTGCATATTGATGACTGCCTCCATAGTAAAGCCTACTCTCCATAGCTGTCCATTTCTCAGGCGTCTCTGATATAGTCTTGTTATGTCCCTGGATTCAGATTTGTTTCTTCTCCCTTTATGGCTGTAGCACCTTAGAGTCTGTCATATAATGGAGATTAAGCACCATAAAAGTATCCATTATGTTATATTAAACTCCCCATTTCTTGAAACAGGCAAGAATTCTGGCCATTTCATAAAATCGATGATTTATCAAGTAATTTCATCGCCTCTTTGGTAAATTGTGCAAAATTATGCATTATAATGTATGAAAAAGAAAGTTGTATGCATAAAAGTATTTTAATAATCTATTGTTACTGTAAACACAAGTTCACACAATATTTCCATATTGTTTACAGAAAAATATATTTCATTGGAAAAGTTGATAATCACAGCACCTAATGAACTATACAGATGATATTGATCATTTTGTGCAATGCACTAATTGTCTTTTACCACTTTACTGAGACCACATAATACTAATTAACATGATTTCAGAATATGAGAACTGTCCCTTAAAAAGGTTTACTGTGTTTTAAAACACCAATAACTTTAAAAAAATTTTTTTTTATCAACAGTCCAAAGTGATGGACATTTTTTAATAACCGAATCCATGTTCACTGACTACAGCTCAATAACAATATACTTCTCTAAAGTAATCTCAAACTTTGGAAAAAAGTATTTATAAAAAGAAATCACAAGTATGGTCAAAGAACCAGCAAAATGTTTCAGCATGTGAATGGTCGATTTCGTGGATTGGGTATGGTACGTATACCATTTGAATGCCAGATCAGTGTACTGTACATGTCAAATAGCCTAAAGTAACCACATGGTATGATATTCTGAGATTATATAGATTACAGTCAAACAAAAATGTTAAAACCCTTTTGATAAGTATGTGTTATTTGTATGATTACAGCAGAGTCTGTTTGAAGTACAATGGGAAAATGGATGCCTATATGTGGCCCATTCAGGAGATGTTTGTAGTGACAGTGAGAATGGAGTGGGCATCAGTGGCCTCTTCGCTAGTAAACAAGGGCTTCATCATGGCCAAGAGGTAATGGATACATTGATAAAATACTATGAACTTTTAAGGTCTTTATTGGAGCCATTGGCTATTAACTCAACTGAAACAAAACAGCCAGTAGGGACCCTTAAGGGAATGAAGAAGTGATTCAAAGTGTACTTGTATTTTATGTTTTGAAGTTAAACATAATGGTGTAAAAATCTTCCAAGGATGATCACATTTGAATATAACAAAGAACATAATAGTATAGTGCAAAAAAAGGAACATATATAATCTTGTTGAAGTGGGCCTTTTTCTTGTTGCACAAATTTCAACTCCATAATCCTTATGTAAGGAAAATAGAAAATTGAAATTGAAAACAGACACTTTAAGTGTGAAACTGTAGTAAGAAAAATGAGAATATGGTTTGAAATATTCAAAGTTCATGTATGTATTTACAGGTGACAATGAAGATAGTTGACAATGTGGGGACTTGTGTGAAGGCTCTTGTGGAGCCCTTGTCTGTTGATGACTGGGAAATACTGGTAAGAAACATCAATAGACTGTATTTATCATCAGACTCAAAGTCAAAGTGTCATTCCATTCAACAGCCTGAGTCATATAATAAGCTCATATTGGGACAGGCCCTCAATAGTGTCTCTGCATTACTTCAGCATTGTGGGATTTCTTGCTACAGAGAACTGACAGTCTGTGGTAAGATGCCCAACTTGCTTACTACTAGACATCTCATCATTAGATAAATTTATAGAAATTAGGTTATACAGAGTAAATTCTGTAGAACTGGTTAGCATGACACTAAGGTGGGATCAGTTTGTGGTTATAAATTATATTTAAAAATGCAATATTCTTCTTTGTTTTCTAATTTTCAGAACTGGTAGAACCAGTTTGCAGCCATGAAATTTCAAGCATGTGAGACTGTATTTGGGAAGGTGGGGAGACGCAGAAATTTAAAAATTAGATTATACGATATTTATTGTCACTGTGACAAAAGTAGCTGTGTTTATTCATTTTTAACATATCTGAATTTTCAAATATGAAATATCTTTTCTTGCACATTCTTTCATTTTCAGATTGTAGTATACATCTCCATCTGAAACAAATTACAGGATATGTTTGTCAGGAACATTCTATACCTCCACCAAACTTCAGTTAAGGCCTGAGATCTTGTAAACAGTAACAGTAATTGTTCAGTGTTGTCCTAGGAAATAGTAGTTCACCCCCCCTCTGCTTGATGCCATGACACAGAATATGAAAAATATACAATTTAACTTTTTCACAGTCATGGTATCAACTAATATGTTAAGCCATGAATACCTAAAGTTGTATCCAATCAAAAAGAAAAGCTTGACGGGCCTCAATGATCTTAAAAACTTAAGGCCTTGTGATCATCATTGTCTGTAATTAGTACATGTAGCAGTTGATCACCCTGTGCCTGACAGCTCAGAAAAGCAGAAAAACATAATCATTTTATATCAGTTTTTCACATTGACTGTCTGCTATGTTCAGCACTGTTTGTGTATGATAGAATGACCTCACAGGCCTCAAGGTCAAATGATCACTGTTGTCCTTGGAAATAGTAGTCTATTCCCCTCTGTGACTTCATACTGTTGGCAGACTGAGGTTTTCTGCTTCCAGGCTGTTTACTGTTTTTGCCCCCACCTTGAGCCCCACTGTGAATATGCTTGCCCCACTCAGGTGCTATCACTATGGGCCTTGGGTAAGCCTCACCCAGAAACACATTTGCACTTGAAAGCCGATGACTAGTCAGTGTCCAGGGCACATGGACATCTCTGCCTCTAATGCTACCAAGTTCAGGCACCCACAGCCTTATATAGTCACCATTTGGATCATAATCTGTGCCTTGTTTAATCATATTGAACTTTCGGTCTTGGCGAGGATCATTTCCTATTCCAGCACTGTATTGCCAGTTTCCATAGTTACTGCAAACATCGTGATCTAATAGGAGAGATTCAAACCACTCAGCACCTAATCTCCAATCTAGCTTCAAGTCTTTAGTCAGAAAACTGGCCACATTTTGCCTGCCTCGATTTGACATAAACCCAGTTTGGGCCAGTTCACGCATGTTGGCATCAACATATGGAACTCCTGTTTTCCCTTCACACCATTTGTTGAAGGAAACCGTGTCTTTTTTCCAGTCAACATATTTCCCACGTATTCCTGATTTGTAGAAGATACGATCCCCATACTTGAGAGCCACATACTTAAAGAAATCTCTCCATATCATTTCAAATATCACCCAGTATGTGGACTTGTTTGCCGTCCTTTGTTTTTCATAGCGTTTAATCTCCCAATATATATATCGTGGTGAGATGCAGCCAAGAGCTAGCCATGGAGAGAATTTGGTAGAAAAGTCTGACCCTATCATACCATTTCTGGTGTCTATGTACTCTGCTACTTTATCTGTTCCCCACAAATAGTAGTCCAGTCTTTCATTGGCTGTACTCTCACCCCCTGCAAATGGGAAGGCTGTTCTTGCATCTTCCTTTGGAGCTTCAATTCCAACTTCAGCGAATGTTGGGATGTTCCCCAGATCAATATATTCTGGCATTGGTTTCAGCGTCTGTGGCATATCAAGTAAAGGTCTTACTCTAGACTGGTTCTCAACTTCTTTGCGAAACACAGAGAAAACATCAGGTACTTCTGGTGCCTTGAATGGCACATCATCTTTATGATATAATGTAGATCCCCAGATGGATTTCACTGTGGCCCCGTGAATTGCTCGCACTGCAGTTTCTAAGTCTTTCTCCTCTTTGGTTGGTGGTTCCTCTTGAAACAGAATGTCAGTTTGGGAGTCTCCTCTAATCTGTTGTATTAATTCTGACAGGATCGCTTCTGGTTTTCCTTGCCTCACAATGAGGTTACTGCCATGTTTCTGAAGTGTAAGTCTCAGATCAGACACAGCATCCAAGAGAAACTTTGTCCGAAAAGAGCCAGTCTTTGGGAAATTATAGTGATATGTTCCCTTGTAATCCCTGGGATCAAAACAGTAGAGAGGGACGACATAATCTGCATTGTGGTGGGCATAGTACAGAAGCTCATTGTCTGCAAACCGAAGGGCATTCCTCATTAGACAGATGGCAATCTTCAGGGGCATGGCTGAAAAATAGAAAAAAACAAGTAGAAATATTTAGTAATAAATCAGTGTTCTTACCAATTCTTCAGTGACCTGGTGGGTAGTTATTTTCACAGGCCATTTTTAGGCCTGTTAATTGTTAACTTTTGCAGCTGAATTTTTGTAACGTATTTAATAAAAAATTATCCATAATACCAAATCTTTGGTAGTATTACTTGAAATTACCTTATCTTCTCTTTTACCAAATTTCCTCCACAGACTCCACCCTTTCACAGTCTAGGAATTGCTAAATAGGGGAAAAAATTAAGTTCTGGCAGTTTTTGTCAGATTCATGACAATTGTTAATATGTGTGGATTTAGATCACAATCATTTTGGATTTATTAGAACCTGGATTCAAACATCAAAGGCAACCATTTAATATAGCTACAGAGTGCCCAAAAGTCCCAGTAGTCAAAGATGAAAATTTTCAGTTTTTGGTGCCATCTACGAATGTTTTAAGTCCGTGTTTATAAAAATTGTAATATCTCCAAGTGATTTCAATTTTATTATAGGCCATATAAGTTACTCAAGAGTTCTCACTTATCAATAGGGAATTTTATATTTATTATGGCCAACTTAGATTTTGCAACTTTATTATTATTATTTTTTGTAAATGCATGTGTCAAGTATCTTAGAAATGTTAAAACTTGGATTTTGCAACATTAATATTTTTGTAAATCCATGTATTATGTACCGGTATAGCAGAAATACTCATTTTGTACCTGCAGTGTAATCAGGGGTTCCAGTACTCAGTTTTAAGTAAATTTTGGTAATCTTCTATGTTTGTAACTTTACATTATTCTTGTAAATTGTAAATATTTTGAAAACTGGAAGAGATAGAGCAATCTTTCATTTTTGGCAGCCAGCTTAAAAATAAATAATTTGTTGCTTCTTTCAAAGGTCTCCAAACACGAATGTATTGCCAAACTCCAGAACTTTACCCGGAGTAAAGTTTAGCATACTGCAGTTAAATAACTCAGATGCAGTAATGAGTATTATAATTCTAGTATCTGTCTTTTTGAGTTGAATATAGAAATCCTCATATGTGTAGTACTCGGTTGTAAAGCAAATACACAACAAATATGAAGAAAGTGTAAATATTGGTGTACCAGTCAAAAGTTTGGAAAACCACACTTGTAAATTGACAATAGGGTCAAATCTGGGGTTTTACATCCCTTTCAACAGCCAGGTAAATTAAGAAGAATATGGAAGATAAATGTCACCTTACTGAATTAATTATTCTCAACTGCAGTAAATTATTAAACCAACAGCAAGTTCATAGTCAAAAGTAAGGAGCATATTACAAGTGATAGCTAGGTCACAGGTCAGAGTTAGGGTTTTACATCATGTTCAATAGCCAGAAAATAAAAGCCACACTCTGTGCAGCACATTAAAAGTTAGGTCCTGATAATGGCTTATAAGTAATGTTACAACAAATGTGGGTGTTCCACCACACGACTAAGGCTCCCGATTAAGGGTTTTTGAGGGTCGGTTTCAAAAATTTGCTTAGTCCCAGGCGTCCTGTAAGGGTCGGTTGTGGTCGGTTGGGGCCGTGAGAAATATCAAACATGTTTGATATTTCTCCCGACCCCAACTGATTATTTTTTCCCGCCATAAACAAAATGTCCAGTCCCAGGCTTCCTCAGGCCTCCTCAGACCAAATTTACACAGTCCTATGCTGTCCCAGGCCGCCTGCGACCCTTATGCCCCTGTTCCACCAAAATATTAAGCCCCGATCCTGTCGGTGACCCTTAATCGTGGACAGTCGGTGGGAAAATAACAAAAATGGGCGGGAATACTGGGTCGGTACTGAAGTCTGGGATTAAGAACAGATCGTCCCCAGGACGCCTCAGGCGGCCGCAGACAGTCCCCGACTGGTCTGGGACTAAGAACCGACTAAGCCAGTTTTCAGGTCGGTTTCAACCACGATCCTGTCGTACACATACCGACTGGGTCCCAGGACGCCTCAGGCCTCCTGGGACTAAGCCCCGACTAACCCACGATTAACTACCGGCGTCCTCAGGCCTCCTCAGTCTTCCCCAGACCAGGATCCCCGATTATTGTTTTCCAAAGTTGCTGGATTTTCTGGGTATATATATATAAAATTCGCGATCTAATCATCATTGCTTTTCTGGGAACACAGCAGGATGCCACCTTTTAATGGAAGACAGATTCAACAACAACTTAGGGCTTTTTTGGTTTTTATTCAGTTACAAATAATCATGTATTTCCATTTTTTACGTCGACCACAGCAACCAGCACCACCAGCACCCATACAGAGACCTAGAAGAAGGCACAACATGTGGGTCAGGCCATGGCTGCTACAGAGAGAGGAGAGGGGGGCCTACCACAACATTATGGCTGATCTTTATGCCACAGATATTCCAGGATTCACCAACTACATGAGGATGACCCCAGAATTTTTTGAAATGATTAAGACCAGACTGGAACCACACCTAGCCAGGCAGGCCACCAACTACAGAGCACCAATCAGTGTTGGTGAGAAGTTAGCCCTCACCATCAGATATCTGGCCACTAGAGAGTCCTACACATCATTGTCCTGTCAGTTCAGGGTTGGAAGATCCACCATCTCCAAATTTATACCAGAGGTCTGCAGGGCCATCCAGGATGAGTTCACCAGGGAGTACCTGAAATGTCCTACAACCCCAGATGAGTGGAAAGAACTGGAGAGGGAATTCAGGATCAGATGGAATGTTCCACATGCCCTGGGAGCTCTGGATGGGAAGCATGTGGCCCTGAAGAAGCCCAAGAACACTGGAGCCCTCTACCACAACTACAAGGGATTCTTTTCCATTGTGATGTTGGCCCTGGTAGATGGACAGTACAAGTTTAGATGGGTGGATGTGGGTACTGAAGGATCCTGCTCGGATGGCCAGATATTTAATGCCTCTCAGCTGAAGAGGAGGATTGAGGATGGCAGGATAGGCTTCCCTGACCCAGCTCCTATAACCCAGGGTGGGAGAGATGTCCCCTACTTCATCCTGGCAGATGATGCTTTTGCCCTGAAGACCTGGCTCATGAAACCCTATGGCAGAAGGATGTTAACCAGAGAGGAAAGGATTGCCAATTATAGAATTTCAAGGGGCAGAAGAGTGGTGGAGAACGCTTTTGGCATCCTTGTGTCAAGATTCAGGGTGATGAGGACAACCATTGAACTACCCCCAGCAACAGTCAGGAAAGTGGTCTTGACCTGTGTTGTTCTACACAACATACTGAGAAGCCAGTATCAAGGTCAACCTGGTGGTCAGCAGCCTGGGGAGGACGATGATGATGATGTACCTGATGATTGTGGATTGATTGGGGGTGCTGCTGGTGGTGGCCAAGACAGAAACCCTGCTAGAGAAGCCAAAAGACAGAGGGATTACCTGAAGGACTACTTCAACAATGAGGGAGCAGTGGCCTGGCAAGATGGCAGAATATAAGTCCTACTGCAGTAACCAGTCCTTTTCAGGACTAACTATAACAGTCCTTTTCAGGACTACCAATTATTCCAAAAACAATTAATCAGCTATGTTTGCTACAGACGGACAAACCCCATGCCAAACATAACTTGTACAGACTGAAAAACAGACAAACCCCATGCCAAACATAACTTGTACAGACGGACAAACAGACAAACCCCATGCCAAACATAACTTGTTGAGACGGACAGACAAACCCCATGCCAAACATAACTTGTTGAGACGGACAAACAGACAAACCCCATGCCAAACATAACTTGTTGAGACGGACAAACAGACAAACCCCATGCCAAACATAACTTGTTCAGACGGACAAACAGACAAACCCCATGCCAAACATAACTTGTTCAGACGGACAAACAGACAAACACAACTTTCTCACCCAACAAACAGACAAACCCACTGTTAAACAAAAGCCAAACACAAAGTCACACATAATATCCGAAATTGAATTATTTTTTTATATATTTTCAAATCCACATCATAATTTCACCAATTCTTTTTGTTCATGGCTTGGAAATTTATTTGTAGCAGAAAGGTTTTCATGGAAATCTTCAATTTTAAATCTTCACTTCTAATCACAAAAATGTGGAAAATATAACCATGGAACTAGTTTTGCTTTCAATAATGGGGGATTGTGTTTGCAAAATAGTTTGTCAGTTTGTTGGCATGGGTTCTATTTAATTTTGGGTTTTTGTGTTTCTTGGTTGGTGGTTACTGGGGTTGGGTTTATTATTGGTAGTTGGATGTTGGGTTTCTTACTGGGTTTGTTATTTGGGGGTTATGTTTGGTATTGAGTTTTTCTGTTTGTGGGTAGGCAAGTATGTAATAATCACTTTTAACTCTAGGGAAGGTGTAAGTGTTGGACTTTTCTGTTACAGATTTTAAACTATCCCATGGATTTTACTCTAAAAATGGGCTGATTAATGGCCATATTGGGAGTTATTTTTATTTTTTTTATGTGGCCTTTTTTGTTATGTGTGGTACCATGGGTTATTTGTTTCATGTTTGGGGTGGTGTAGGTGTTGGACTTGAACTTTTTTTTTCTTGTGATAAGTATTTGTACTGAACTTTTTTGTTTTGGGAGGGGAATTGGAAGAACATGTAGCTGAATAATTGTTTTTGGAAGATTTGGTGGCCCTGAAAAGGGCCTGGCAGGTCAAAGACCCGCCCTGACTGGATGGCTACTAGTGAAGGGATCATATATCGATATTTCAATATCGATCGATATGTCTTTCTGAATTTCAATATCGATACTAAAAGTGGGAATTTCAATATCGTTTCCATCGCCCAGCAGGAAGAAATTTCAAAATAGTTCTGTAATTTATCAGTTCCCTGTAGTTTGATCATCAATATTTATGCATTAAAAAGACATATTGTGAGATTTTCATGAAATTTAATTGTTGTTACAGGCTGGTTGTATTAGATTCGTGGTCAGTTTTGTATGTCTTATATGTTAGCAAAATGATTTATGATAACTGAAAAAACAGTAGTTGCAAAATAACAGATTTTACGGCGTGAAATGATATTTCAATATCGATCGATATGCAAAGCCAAAATAGAGTTTGATATCGATATTGAAACTGAATTTCAATCCCTACACTAATGGCTACTGAGGAGGCTGCTGCTGCTGTTGAGGCGGTGCTGAAGTGGTGATACTAAAGAGCTGCTGCTGCGGTTGTTGCTGCTGCTGCTGAGGCTGCTCGACGATCTGTGTTGATGTCAGATCTGGTAGCTGGCTTAAGATTCCAGTCAGATTGTGTCTGCTCCCTTCGTCCTGTACAGTTAGGACAGATGTCGGGTTGCTGAAGCCAATGGGGCTTGGTGTATAGTACACAAAACTGCTGCTAGCTGCTGATTGAGTGGAACTAGACGCCTGTGGAGTGGCTGTTGGCAGTAGGCCGACCCTCTGGGACTCCGTGGTAACAGTGGCTGATCTTCTGGGCAATGGCTGACGTCTGCGGTTACTCTTAATAGTTTCGATGTCTCTAAAAATCTTGCCCTTTAATTCTTCGAATTCTTCTTGAGTCATCTTTTCGGCCTCTGATGCCACGTAGTCAAAGAAGGGCTGCCTGTCTGACTTCTGATGCAGAAAACCAGAGATAAGTGTCCTCATCTGCTCAAAGTGTTCGAGAATCTTGGAGTCTGTAGTTGAAACGGGCGTTGATGTAATGATGGACTGACTCCTCTCCCTCAGGACACTGGACTCGAGGTGTTCTGTATCAGTAGTTGAGCCACGTGATTCGTCCTGCCTGCTGGTATTTGGACTGGCCTCAAAACCTGAACTTCTATTGGCCCCCTTTCTTCTGATGTGGGTTTTAAGAAAACCCATCTGTTGGTACACCCAGGACTGTCTCTTGGTCATCTCCCTCGGGGCTTGGCCAGATTGGAGCTTGGACAGCTTCCCATAACGGGGTCGCTGGGACTCGAACCAACGTCTCACATCAAAGGGCTGGAGCTTGAGTTCTGCAGATATTTCTGCCCAGAGAGCCTCTCTTCTGGTCCTGTCGTGGAAACGTGAATGTTCCTTGTCATACAGTTCAGGGTGCAGCTTTACAAATTCCACAATGGAAACTTCCTGGCTGTCTGTAAAAGTGGCACACACCCTGGCTCTCTTGGCTGAAGAATGGCACTCCGGATCTTCCTCACACCTCTCTTCTTCTTCTGCCACAGCTTCCCCAATAGCTGGATCTTCCTGAATCTCCTCCTCCTCTCTCCTCTCACTTCCTTCTTCTGTAATAACCTCACTCCTCTCCTCTACTTGACTTTCCTTCTCCCTCTCATCCATCTTTTTCCTTCCTCTCTTCCCTCCTTTCTCTTTCCTCATAATCCAGTCGACAAAATAATAAAAAAATAGTAAAATGTGTCTCCTAACTTTGAAATTTGCCCTAAGCTCAAGTATATAAAATGTAAAATAAAAACTGAAAACCCCTACAAATCAGTGACACACGTCTCTCAGTAGCCAAACAGTCAGTAACAACGACAAAGTGTGCGCGGTCGCTTATATAGTCCCAGACCCCCTCATTGCCTCGTTTTAATTTCCGACACGCGGAAAACAGTCGGTTCTTAATCGGTTGTTAGTCCCAGGCCGCCTGGGGCGTCCTCAGGCCGCCGCAGACTGAAAATGTGTGGTCCCAGGCATCCTGGGGAGGCCGGTTTGGATCGGTTAGGGTCGGTTACCCTTAGTCGGTTCTTAGTCCCAGACCTTGATTTTTGGGTCCCAGGACACCGTAGACGGTCTGAGGCTTCCGGGGACTAATGGAACCGACCCACTTTCAGACGCATGAAATTCATACGCATCATATTTGAGTCTGGGATTAACAACCGGCCTCCTGGGACTAAGATAGGGAGGTCTGGGACTAAGGGTCGCAGGCAGCCTGGGACAACACACGACTGTGTAAATTTGGGTCTGAGGAGGCCTGAGGACGCCTGGGACTGGACATTTTGTTGAGGGCGGGAAATATGAATCGGTTGTAGTCGTGTCAAATATCAAACATGTTTGATTTTTCACACGGCCCCAACCGACCACAACCGACCCTTACAGAAGGTCTGGGACTAAGCAAATATTTCAAACCCACCCCCCAAAACCCTTAATCGGGAGCCTTAGTCGTGTGGTGGAACACCCACATTAGTCGCCGACCCTTAGTCCCAGACCCTCTATTCCTTAGTCCCAGGCTTCCTGCGACCCTTAGTCCCATTGCAAAACAAAAATCGGCTATCTCGGTCTGGGGACGCCTCAGGACACCTTGTGGGGTCGGGACTTAATCCTGGGTTAGTCGGGGCTTAGTCCCAGGAGGCCTGAGGCGTCCTGGGACCCAGTCAGTTTGTGTACGACAGGATCGTGGTTCAAACCGACCAGACAAATGGCTTAGTCTGTTCTTAGTCCCAGACCAGTTAGGGACTGTCTGGGGCCGCCTCAGGCGTCCTGAGGCTTCCTGAGGACGATCTGTACTTAATTCCAGACTTTGAAGCCGATCCAGTTTTCCCGCCCATTTTTGTTTTTTTTTCACCGACTGTCCACGATTAAGGGTCGCCGACAGGGTCGGGGCTTAATCCTTTGGTGGAACAAGGGCAAAACAGTACATGTATTTAGATTTTCCTAAAGTATATGCATTTGAAAAGTACAAAATAAGAATTCAATGTCTGTATAGTGGATCGAGACATATTAAAATTGCTAAATTGCAGAACTCAGCCCATTTATTTCAACTCAATGAGCAAATTTTGGTGTAATATTATTTATTTAGATTTTGATGAACTTTAAACTTTTTAGCAACACATATGACCTGCCCATAGTAGGCTCAGATAAATATTTATTATTAAATTTAAGAATTAAACACAGTTATTTGAAATGAAATGGCCATTTTTGGGTGTAAAATAGAATATTTGGTTACCTAGGGACTTCTGATGAGGCAACAGACAGGCAGACTTTAGCTTTTATTGACTAATTGACATAAATGAAGTAATTATGAATGAGTTTCTACCTGGAATGTAATGCAGATTTAATAACCATAATTTCTTACCTTTATAATATTCAATAGGAACTACAATAATTGTCTTTGTAGAATTTATCCAAGATCTGCAAACTTAAAATTATGATAAGTGGATCTTTCCGTTTCAAATCATCCAGTAAAAGCACATGCAGCTGCCTTTGTAAAATGCAATGATGTGTGTATGAAGTTTAATCATGTATTTTGATGCTATCCACCTCCAAAATATGCACACTTATATAAAAAGTAATTGTTCTAACACAGTATCCATTCCAAGTGTTTGTTGGGTGTTTAGACACATGTAGTTTTGTTGTGTAATTGTTTATGCAATGATTCTTAAAGGTGAAGGCCACATTTCTAGCTTTTGTATTGACGTTCAGTAATGGTATGCCACATATGGGGAAAGTAGCCTTTCCTTGGTGTAATGGAAAAGATGAAATATTGAAAAAATATTTGGTATCTTTATATTTTTATCCTATTGTATTCATTGCTTTAAGTGAAGCATTTACACTATCTAAACTGATAATTTAGGTAACTATTAAAATAGAAAGATTTTTTATTTTAAAACTTACTAATTTAGTTGATAATGGTGTTTAAATTGTTGTACATTAATATAAGAAACACAGTAATTTTAGTAAGGTAAATTATTAACTTCAAAGAGGTTGATATATTAAAAACCAGAAAATCTTCATTTGTGTCTCGATCATATTCAACAAAATGTCTGATCCCAAACATAGGTGACGTCACATTTTGTGCATAACTGAATTAAATAAAACAAACTGCAAAAACGTTAGATATTGAACAAGGCTATCTTTGTGTACATGTTTTTATTTCACCAGAGTAAACTCTTTTTCCAAGAATCAATATAATCTCTGATCACAGATTCTGACTGCTACCAGATGTAAATAAGGGGAGATGGAGAAAAGCCCTCACTAGAATCGCTCTGTGGAGAAAAGGCCTCAGGAAAAGACCCCTCAAATTTCTCCTGTGGAGAAAACCCCTCAACTTATTTTGCAACCTGTGGAGAAAATCCCTCACCCTTTTTGGGGGCATGTGGAGAAAAGCCCTCAATTTTCTAAAAAAGCCTCAAATAACTTTGTACAAGTTGTGTCTGACTTTTTGGTTGGTGTTCACAATTTATTTGTTCCAAAACAAAGGGATAAATATAATTTTTTATGATGATAAAACCACATCTGAATTTTAAGACTATACAAGGATTTTATTAATGTAAAACATAGGTCAATTACAATTATGCATATACAATCATCTGTCCTTTGATGCTTTCCGTTACCACTTGTGATCCTAGTTTATTGTCTAGCGGTCAATCACAAAACAGCTCTGATGCTATGTGAAGCAGATTGTATATTATTTTGCCACCATAGATTTCGCCACCCATAGATCTCACCACATTTTTCACAAGGGAATTGATCTTGCAACAACAGATGGATGATTTCGTCACCTTTTATAAGTTTGTTGGATTTTTAAATTACTGTTAATTTACATGCTATTTAAAAATTCAAATACATATATATATATATATGTTGTTAATAACAAATTATCTGGAGAATTGGTTATGGCTTCTTACTGTATCTGGCACACTAAACAAATAAAGATGTGACTTCTTACTACACAACATATATTTAAATTTCAAAGTATTGCACTCAATATTCAATCATAACACTTGAAAAAGTTAGCCAAAGGGTTCAGTCCAATTTAGGAATAAATACTTGTCTCTATCAAATCCAGGCTTTGTGCAAGTTTATGTACAAGTTTATGTTGCAGCTTGTACAAAATCTCAACCTGTGCATAACATATATGAATAATCTAATACATTTAAATTAATACATTTAATATAATTTAATACATTTATATATCTTACATACTGCTGCATGTAGTTGAGGGCTTTTTTTTAGAACATTGAATACATTTATATGTTTTATATACTTCTGTAGGAATTGAGGGCTTTTTAGAAAATTGAGGGCTTTTCTCCACATGCCCCAAAAAAGGGAGAGGGCTTTTCTCCACAGGTTGCCCTGGAGGACAAAACCCCAGAAAAATCTGGCCAATGGGATAAAACCCCGGAGTTGATTTTCAGGGGGTGGACAGAACCCCAGACACTTTTTACCTTTACTTTTCAATCATGGATGTTATTCTATTTTGGATAGTTAAATCTGTGAGTATTACATTTTTTACATTTATCTTTCATGGAATATATTCTATTTAAGATAGTTAAATCTGTGGGTGTAACATTTTGTACATTTATTTTTTATAATTATAATTGTATCCACCGGAGGCATCCGGTGGATACTTTGGTTTAGCGTTCACTATGTCGCCACCGCCCAGCGTAGAGAGATTTTCAGTGTTAACACTCTCAGAGGAAAACTACACCAGCTAGGTTCACCAAATTTGCAGGATATCTTCATTGTGGGGTAAGCTTCTCTGGGACTGAAATTAGCCTCATTCTGAAAAACAAGATTGCTGCCACGGCATTTCTTTGAAAATTATCTACATTTTTACTGGCTGTTTCTCATAGGTAGAAGGTTGAATCTCTTCATAGGTGATATGTCTGACAGATATATATGTCCTCTACAACCTTGCAGACATTTGACCTTGAAGCTCTTAATTGAAGGTCATCCACAGAGTGCCGAAGTAACCCACATAGCAGACTTTAAAAGTGCCTATATCTCCCTTATTATTGGTCCTAGAGGTTTGCAATGTGAAACCAACCTATAGGAAATCATGTGCTGCAAATCTTCTGATGTGGTTGGGTTTGACCTTGGACGCCTCCTTCAAGGTCGAATGAGGATAGCCAAACTTAAAAGTGCTTATAACTCCCTTATTATTGATCCTAGAGGTTTGGGATGGTAAACCAACCTATAGGAAATCATGGGCTGGAAATCTTTTGGTGTAGTCAGATTTGACCTTGGGCCCCTCATTCAAGGTCAAACGAGGATAGCCAAGCTTAAAAGGGCTTATAACTCGCTTATTATTGGTCCTAGAGGTTTGCAATGTGAACCAACTTATAGGAAATTATGGGCTGGGAATCTTTTGATGTTGTCAGATTTGACCTTGAGCCCGTCCTTCAACATCAAACGACGGCGGCCAAACCTAAAAGTGCTTATAACTTGCTTATTATTGATCCTAGAGGTTTGCAATGTGAAATCAACTCATAGGAAAGCATGGGCTTTGAATCTTCTCATGTTGTTAGATTTGACCTTTGGCCCCTCCTTCAAGGAGAAATAATGGTTCACTGGCTTTGGTGAGTTGTCTTTCCGGTGGATACAAATTTGCATCGGTTCTCCGATGCGTAGGTATAGTGATAACTGCGGCGGTTCTGTCCAGTCCCCACTAAAAGTCAACTCCGGGTTTTGTCCCAGTCCCGCCATTCAATACTAGGTGCTACATTGTACTCCAAAAACTGGGAAATAGTTTATTAATGATTTGGGAAAACTGAACATATTCACCATATACAAGTACTTCAATTTATCTAACCACTCTGGATGGACATACGATTTTGCTTTTTGTCTACCATCATGGCTGTACTCTAACCTCTCATGCTTTAACATTTGTACAAAGTCCGTCATTTGGTCACCAAAGTCCTCAAGAATTTCTGAACCTTGAACTTTCCTCTTGGTGTGGCCATTCTGTTGTGCTTCTTCTACCTATTCAGCCATCCATTTGTTATTTTTTTTGCAGGGATAATTCTTCTGCAAGACACATGAATGAAAAAGTGGGTATTTTGGCTTTTCAACAACATATAGAGATGGTCAGTAATGCAAGTGTGAGCACTTGTTTGAACTACAAGAGCTGTGGGTTACAATATATTGCACTTAATGAGTATTATAAGAATGTTAACTACTGAGTTTACAGGAGCTACAGGATAACAGATATGGCATTGTAAGGTATATTAACACTGTTGAGTTGTGTGTTTGTAGGAGCTGCACGCTGAGGAGATAGAGAACGGACTGTTAAACCAGGTGCGAGTTGTGTGGCCTGGGATGGTGTGTCCTGTGTGGGTGCAGAAATCCACCTGTATATTTGTCAAAATAGGTGAGGAATATTTGTAGGTGTATGTAAATAGGTTTTGAAAATGTATTGTAAATAAGGTTGAAAATATTTCTATATTAAATCGGGGAGAAACATCTGTGTATGTTAAAAGCTAAAAAGTTTTTGGATTATAAAATGGACGACTGTTGAAAGCGGTTGTATATTTGCCAGATTAAAATTCAATGACCCAAACACTTCTTCTACTTCATCAATAATAACAGATACCAGACTACACTGCAGTGGAAAAAACCTTTTAAGAACTGATATTTACCTGTACTTACAAGAAAAGAGTACTAAACAGATTTCAGCTTTCATTCATTCTCATGTATTTTTCATTTCAGGTGAACTGGAGCCTGCGTCAAAATGTTGTCTACTTGCAGAGAGAACTGAAGTTCATATCACACCTAAAGACAGAAAGTCTCACAAACCACTTCCTGTCCAGAGTTCCAGCCAGTCAGGAGGGATTCTTCCCATTCAAAATCCTTCTGCTCCTACAACAAAACAAAAAGTAAAGAAATCCGTAGAATTTTCCAAAGAGGTCGAGAAATGGCCGCCTGATACAGAGCAGAATAACAAATCACGGGAGACACAAAGACAACCATCAACTGAACAAAGTGGCCTGTTGTCTGGCGTGTGGAGTTACTTCAGCACATGGTGGGAAGGCAGCACAGGGGACCACAGGAGGAATGACCTTGAACAATCAGAAGAGGTCGCAGAGGATCATCAATACCACGAGTATTTGACCTGCGAATGGTGTGCAGCACTCCGAGTGCAACCAGTAGGGACATTTAGGGAAAACTATCAACAAAGGCATGAAGATTCTGACAGTGATGTGAATGTACCACAAGTCAATCCAGTCAACCTGGCCCAGCAGCCCACAAATGTGTTTCTGAGCCTTTCTACTTTTATTAACTGTCTGGCCATGTCTGGTAATTATAGTGATGGCGATGGCAGTGGGTTGGCATTACCGAGGTCTTTCCTAGCAGAGGTTAGCTACATGATGTCACCCAATGAAAAAGCAGAGAGGCTGAAAAAGAAGCTGGACAGACGTGGCTACAAGTCAAGGTAATGTCATTGTATGTTGCTGAAATGTTTTATCTCTGTGCTAGCAAATTTTGTAGTGTGTTAAACAAATTTGTGAACAAAGATCAGTGGTTAGCCTTGGAAACAAGAAGCAGCTAGAATGTTAAAGATTTGAATGAGACTGAATGCACACTAGGATCCAATGATACCCATTTGTTGGTAGTTGTTTGTTCATAATTTTTCTGCATTGTATAAGATATAATTGAAATTTGGCCTACACAAGTTTTAGACATAAATTACCAGTCTGTATGTAGTAGATATATATGAGGACCAGCTTTATGTACATGAGGGTGAATGTTGAGTCAACAGTTGTTAATTAGCTTTATTATCTCCCGCCGGGCTTTAGCCCGGGAGGGAGATTATGAAATGATGTCTGTGTGTGCGTGCGTGCATGCGTGAGTGCGTGCGTGCGTGTGTGCGTTAGTTAGTCATGCAGATTTCTCCAAAACTGCTACAGCTACAGAATTTTTGTAAATTAATTGTCCCAATGAATTTTCATGCCCTTGAAAATTTTTTTGGTTTTATTGACTTAGGCCTAAAGATAAGTGAGTAATAGCAATCTTAGCTACTTTGAGTAAAGGGCTCATAACTCAAAAACTATTGCAGTAACAAGTTTTTCTTCAAATATGTTGTTCAGCTACTTTGTCCTTAGCTATAAGATGGTACATAGTTTGGGGTCCCATTGCTTGCCATAAGTGAGTAATAGCTATTTTCTCATTTGTAGCTAAATAACAGAAGAAGTAAATGTCAAATGTCTTCAAAAGTATTGAAGTTAGGAAAATCTTTTCAAATATGTTGTCCATCTTCTTTTTGGTAAGCTATCACATACTAAAGTTTCAGACCTGTTGCACCTTGGATAGCTGAGTTATAGCTACTTTGAAATTCTGACTGTTGAGTAAAGCCATTGTAACTCCAAAACTATTGCAGTTAGAGTATTTTCCTAAAATATGTTGTTTTATTGCGTAAAATAGCCTTACCTTATCCTCACAAGTGCTTGTTTGGTTTTGTGGAGCAAAAACGTATCGACCGACAAGAATTTTTTAAGGAATATTCTTGTCACAAGAGGTGACCCCTTTGTCTGCGCATGTCCGCGCATGCGCCGTACTCATTGTCGACAGGTAATTGTCGAGAGATCTTCATCATATTTTTGGTCGATATGGGAGCAACACGTATTTTCTTTTATTATCGTCCATTCACAGACGAAGATCTATGAAGTTTTGAAGCGTGCAAGCGTGCACCTACCTGTATTTATCCATTATTCGACTGGTACTACCACTATTCTGCCTCCCTTGTCCTGAAAAGGGTCAGAATAAGATGTGCAAGATTGATGTTGCTGTAAAGTCTTCAGTGGAAGACGTGTATATCTTCGGTTGTACTCACCCATTATTCGACTGGAACTACCTCCGTGTCGATGAAAGGTATGCAGAGAAGATCTCCCGTAGTTTTCAGTGGAAAACTGCTTTATTGTCCCTTAATTGATGGCATAACATGAGTATTAGCGTATGCTCGAAAACAAAGAAGAAAGAATGCAGTTGTCTTTGCAAGGAGGTCGTAGATTCTTTACTGTGGGTGGAGCGCCACTCTGGTACAGTAACAGGTCTCCCTCCAAAGAACGACTACAGAAGCATATCCACTGATCCTTGCAGTTATTATTTTGCTTCCCACCAGGTACGGTGAACTTCCTGCTTCTCAGACATGAAAATAACGACAGGTTACCTTCATTTGCTGTAGATTTAGATGAAGATCCAACAGACATCTTTCGGGCAGTATGTGTACTGCTTGTCTGTTTAGCCCTGTTGAAGAATTCTTCTGCAAACTCAACGAAGATCAAACTGGCTAGATGAGATTTTATGTTCTATTATTTTATATGTTGAAGTCCTTGCTTCCAACTTTTACAGTATATTTTGCACAGTATATTCAGGACAGGAGCTATGTCCTGTAATTTCCCCTACTAACCACAAAAGATCGTCGTACCACTCTGCCTAGTTTACCAGGTCAGAGGGATACAGAAGAACGTGGCTACATTAATGCAAGTCACCATGGAGGCTCTTCTTGCAGAGTTACTGGCAGTGATGGGAGATTTTCATTGCCATCCCAGAGTTGTGCGAATCTTCAGACGGAGTTGTCGAATTACTCCCCAATCGAATTCGCCAATGCCTGTACTACCCACAATGCAAAGCGATGACGTCAGACAGGAAAACATGGCTACAGTAAATATACCGCTGAAATATTGCTGGAAATCCTTCAAAAGAAAGCAATTCATCCACTCTACAATTGCAGAACTCCAGGTTTCTATGGCAGTTTATTTCTTGTATAGAAACTCGACTAATGACGACCTCTGATACATCCCAGTGTCCTGAATTGATCTAGCTACGTCTTCAACGGTCACGGCCCACGAGTGAAGTTCGTTTACTATGTCAATAAATACCTGCTTGTCGCATCATTTAAACTGGAGACAGCAGAAATTATTAAAAATTCGGTTACAAAAGATGCGTTCTTCTATGTACCGATTCACAGGTCTCTCAACATCTACTTCAGTTTAATGTACACGGTCAAACCTATCAGTTTAAAGCATTATGAAATTCGGGTTAGCGACCCCTCTACAGTATCATGCGCGTAATAAAGAGGCAAATCTCATTCTTCAGTCTCACGGAATAGGAGTTCACCATATACCTGGACCACTGGTTGTTAAGTGTATGTAGAAGACACCAGTATTGGGTTCAGATCAAAGAACTCATCCAATTATTCAACAACTGGCTTCGTGATATCGATTTCCTAGGTTACCACTGCATTTTGGTACCAGGAAATTTCTTTCACCTTATACCTAGACTACTGGTTGTTTAGTGTACGTAAAAGACACCAGTATTGGGTTCAAACCAAAGCACTCATCCAATTATTCATCAACTGGGCTTCGTGATATCGATTTCCTAGGTTACCACTTCATTTTGGTACCAGGAAATTTCTTTATACCTCAAATAAATTAAATACCTGAGAATCTATTCAAGACATGGCGATCTCATCACAATCAACCCCAAGGTTGCTTATATCCCAGGTAGGGATACCAGCATCTTTGGAAAAGACTATACCAATGGGTCAGTTATGTATGTGTGCCTTTCAGTGGTATCTAGAAAAAACTGGCAAATTCTCCAGTCACTAGTTGTGAGAATTCCTGTTTCAAATCCTTCTGAAAAGGCATATTCAGTGGTGGAAAATGCCAAAAAATGGGAAATAGGATGCCTTTTCTATACACGGGTGCACAATTCCCTTATTTTCGTAGATGCATTAAACCAGGGTTGATGATCCCATCTATAAGCATCACAGTTAGCGGCTTTGGACAGTTAAAAATGTATATATTACATTTCAATGTCATACAGCTGAAGGCAGTGTGTTCAGCCCTTATAAGCCTTCAAGACAAATTCCACACAAAAGAATTCTTATAGCATCAGACAACACCACTGTGTTCGGTTATCTGAACAAACAGGGGGGGGGGGGGGAGCGTATACCTCCTAGTTTGGTGCAGCTTGGCCTACTGCAATCCTTGAAATATACTCATAACAGACATATTCTTGGTTGCTTAAAGGTCATACTCAACATAACTCCACAAGGGATAAAGGTTTGGCGCATCCTGCCCTACTACAATCCTTGAAATATACTCTTAAGAGACAGAATATTCTGGGGTTACTTAAATGTCATACTCAATGATCCCTACAGAAGGGACAAAAGTAATATGTACAGAATGATTCTTACTCCCTTTATGGTTCTAGACAACGTGCAAGTTTGGCACAAATCAACAATAGGTGTTTTATGCGGGTATGCTGCATCTTGGCCTACTGCAATCCCTGAAATATTCTCATATGAGCCAGATATATTCAGGGTTGCCTAGATGTCATGACAGCCTCTCCACAAAGAACGAAATAATTCAGACAGGAGAGTCTTCATCTTTAATATTTTATTTGATTTACATAGTTTGTCAAATACCAATGGTACAGATGTTTGCCACCAATATGAGTTACAAGCTTCCTGTCTATGTTGCCAGTCCCGGATGCAAATGCTCTGAACATAGATGAATTAAACATCTTGTTGGAGGTTCTGGACTGCTAGGCCTTTTTTCCTATACCACTTATTCCAAAAAGTCATTGAACAAGTGAGCACCAGGTGCAAAATGATTGTAGTGGCCCCTTGGTGGCCCATGATGCATTGGCTTTGTTGTCTGGTGAGTCATTCAACCAAACCTCTATTACAGCTACTTCACTGGTGTCAAAAACAGCCATTCAGTCAGAAATACCATCTAAATCTGTTTGCATTGGCACCTTCATGCTTGGCACCTTAACTCCACTCAGAATCTCCTATATCATTCTCTGGGCAAGGGATAGAGAGATTTAGGGCATCTCAAGGACCCTCATCTCGGAATGTATGAGTCATGATGGGCCATTTTGAAGCTCTGGTACCCACAGAATAAGGTGGCCATCTCAGAGCCTACGGTCTCAAATATACCAGATTTTTGATCCATTTACTTGCAAAAATCTGAAACCTGTCACTATTGTTGGCTTTGCAGCAGCCATAGCTGATCATTTACCCTTTTGTGCAGGAGTTGAGCCAAAGCCTGCATCTTTATAGGCCTATTGCAAGTGTTATAGAGAGAAGCCCACTGCTAACACAGGTGCAGCATCAAGGGATTTGCCTTTGCTTCTGTTGGTTTTCACAAAAGGCTCCTTATTAACCTTTAAAAGGAGGTCAGTCTAAAAAAGTTTGACTTGCAAGACTGTTGCAATGGCATTGGAAGTGTATTCTGGGACTTTGGCTCCTTCAGACACAAGCCTCATAGGAAGGAGGTTACAGTTTCTCCCTCCTACCTACCTTTTCAACAAGGACCCATTAGCCTCAATTCGTCTAGATTGGCTCCAGTGGTCACTTCAGCTCTAGATCATTCCTGAACTCAAATTGCCTGGACACATGTTTCGTTGTCCTCCTACAGCACTTGCATCCTTCATGGACAGGACTACTGCTTGGAGAAAAGGGAAAGTCTCCTTCTCCTGCCTTTTAGCAAGAACCAGTTGGCTTCTGATGCTCCAGATGGCTCAAACCAGTGGTCATTCCAGCTCACAAACCTTTCCTGAGCTGACGTTGGACTGATGTTGTGACACTCTGCCCTCTTACAGTACTTAGTTACTATCAAGACAGTACAAGTACTTCAAGGAGGTGAAGCATCTCTTGCTCATATCTTTTAAGGAAGGCTTGATGGAGATATCTTGAGTTCTGGTATCTCTTCCTGGATCAATCTGGATGCATGATTAGATTGCCAGTCCTTTAATTCTGATTCCCAGAATCTATACATTGAGGCACATATTACATACTTGGCTGCCTCTTTAGTTTTCAAGAGTGGGGTCTTACCTGAGCAGATATGGAACTCTTGTTATGGGAAGACCCACAATTCTTTACTACATTCTACTCGAAGATGTAGCTTGGCAATCCCATGACCAGTCCATGAACAAATTGGGCCTTGTGGATTCACCTCAGCATGTAGTCAATTTTTGTGTATTTATACATGTTATTGATATGACTCGCATATTTATGTTCTCTCCAGTTATACAAGTCTTGTGTCACTGACATATGTCTTTCTTGGCTTACATATGGCCCCATATCTGCAGTTTATGCAGTTCAGTTTGCCTGCTTGGAGATATTCTCATTGTCAGATGATGACATCTTGTTTGGGGAGTCATGCAGCCATCTCCGGCCAATACCGGGTGATGGTTAATACTGGTATATGATTTGTTGTAAAATTGTCTACAACAGCAACAGCAGCAACAATGACGACCACATCATGGATCTCTTGTTGAGGTTAGCAAATTACTTATCTGTGTTCAAGAAGTAATATATAACCTAAGATGTGGATTATGGAAGCTTATCTTATCCTCTTATCAGTGCTTTATTTGGTGACCCCTTGTCTGTCAATCATCTAACAGTGTGGCCAAAACAAATACCCTCCACCTGTTATGGTTGTATTCAAGCACTTGTGAGGATAAGGTAAGGCTATTTTACGCAATAAAATGTAACAAATTTTATTGTAATTTAACTTTTTACAAGTTAAATACTTACCTTATCCTCACAAGGATAAACCCACCCTACCTCCCCGCATAATTTGTTTTCTGGGGACCAAAAATACAATGAAGATCTCTCGACAATTACCTGTCGACAATGAGTACGGCGCATGCGCGGACATGCGCAGACAAAGGGGTCACCTCTTGTGACAAGAATATTCCTTAAAAAATTCTTGTCGGTCGATACGTTTTTGCTCCACAAAACCAAACAAGCACTTGTGAGGATAAGGTAAGTATTTAACTTGTAAAAAGTTAAATTACAATAAAATTTGTTACATTCAGCTACTTTGTCCTTAGCTATAAGATGGTACATAGTTTGGGGTTCTATTGCATGCCATAAGTGAGTAATAGCTATTTTCTCATTTGTAGCTAAATAACAGAAGAAGTAAATGTCAAATATCTTCAAAAGTATTAAAGTTAGGGAAATCTTTTCAAATATGTTGTCCGTGTACTTTTTGGTAAGCTATAACATAGTAAAGTTTCAGACCTGTTGCACCTTGGATAGCTGAGTAATAGCTACTTTGAAATTCTGACTGTTGAGTAAAGCTATTGTAACTAAAAAAGTATTGCAGTTAGAGTGTTTTCTTCAGATATGTTGTTCAGCTACTTTGTCCTTAACTATAAGATGGTATATATTTTGGGGTTGTATTGCATGCCATAAGTGAGTAATAGCTATTTTCTTATTTGTAGCAAAATAACAACATAAGTAAATGTCAAATATCTTCAAAAGTATTAAAGTTAGGGAAATAGTTTCAAATATGTTATTCATCTAGTTTTTGATAACCTATCAGATAGTAAAGTTTCAGACCTGTTGCACATTGGATAGCCGAGTAACACCTACTTTGAAATTGTGACTGCAGGGTAAATGCATATAGTTTGGGGTTCTATTGCATGCCATAAGTGAGTAATACCTATTTTCTTATTTGTGGCAAAATAATGACATAATTTTTCTCAAATAACTGCTTCATCTACTTTTGGGAGAGCTTTCACATGGTGAAGTTTCAGACCCGTAGCTAATTATTCACCTCCTCAAAATGAGTAAATGCTAATTATCTCTAAAAGTATTGTGGATATCCAATTTTATCAAATAACTCATTCATCTACTTTTGGGAGAGCTTTCACATGGTGAAGTTCCAGACCCGTAGCTAATTACTCACCTACTCAAAATGAGTAAATGTGAATTATCCCTAAAAGTATTTGGGATATCCAATTTTTCTTAAATAACTCATTCACCTACTTTTGGGAGAGCTTTTACTTGGTGATGTTTCACACCCGTAGCTAATTATTCACCTACTCAAAATGAGTAAATGTGAATTATCTCTAAAAGTATTGCGGATATCCAATTTTTATCAAATAACTCATTCATCTACTTTTGGGAGGGCTTTCACATGGTGAAGTTCCAGACCTGTAGCTAATTACTCACCTACTGAAAATGAGTAAATGTGAATTATCTCTAAAAGTATTGCAGATAGCCAATTTTTATCAAATAACTCATTCACTTACTTCTGGGAGAGCTTTCACTTGGTGAATTTTCAGAGCCGTAGCTAATTATTCACCTCCTCAAAATGAGTAAATGCTAATTATCTCTAAAAGTATTGTGGGTATCCAATTTTTATCAAATTACTCGTTCATCTACTTTTGGAAGAGCTTTCACATGGTGAAGTTCCAGACCCGTAGCTAATTACTCACCTAATCAAAATGAGTAAATGTTAATTATCTGTAAAAGTATTGCAGATAGCCAATTTTTCTCAAATAACTCATTCACCTACTTTTGGGAGAGCTTTCACTTGGTGAAGTTTCACACCCGTAGTTAATTATTCACCTACTCAAAATGAGTAAATGCGAATTATCTGTACAAGTATTGCAGATAGCCAGTATTTCTGAAATAACTCATTCACATACATTTTGGAGAGCTTTCAATCAGTGAATTTTCAGATCCATAGCTAATTACTCACCTACTCAAAATGAGTAACTGCCTATTATCACTAAAAGTATTGCAGATAGCCAATATTTCTCAAATAACTCATTCACCTACATTTTGGAGAGCTTTCACATGCTAAATTTTTTTAATGAATTTTTAAAATAATTTTTAATGCATTAAAATTCATAAAATCATGCACTAAATCAATTATAACTTGAAAAGTATTACATTTACAGCACCTTGTTAAAATATGTTATCTTTAGTACATCTAATTTATATGGCGGGAGATAAATGCATGCGTCAGAATGCTTGTTTGTACCATATTTTTATCTTCAGTCATTCTTTATTTTTGTTGTATTGCAGGGTGAGTCATGAGTCATACATATGATACTGTATCACTTTTTCTGTCTTTACATTATTTTTGTCTGACTGTTGGATGAGCTGTAATTTATATGTACAATTTTGTAGATTCAGTCTTTTATTTCTGCCAGGCTGTCTGGTTTTTCCATAAGTTTTATGTACAATGTTGTAGGTGAAGTCTTTATAGTCTTCCATACAGTAACTGTAGGTGACTCATGATTTATATGTAATATATTATAGGTTGGGCCTTTACTTTATTTCTACACATAATGTAGTGCAGTTATAGCTTTTTATGTACAATATTATAGGTTCAGTCTTTACTTTATTTCTACTGTACTGCAGGGTGAGTCGTGATGCTAGTCAGTTGGATGAGATGGACACTGAGGGAGAGGAGGAAGTCACTGAGAGGAGAGTGGTTGTCAGGGTGATTGTACTAGATCGCCAAGGGAGATATGTTGTCAAGGCAACCAGTGGGGTCAGTACTATTAAAACCTCTGTTAAGCTTAAGTGTTTGAGAGGAAGATTTTCTTTTCTTTGGAAAATTTTGGGTTCATAAAGACGACAAGTAATTCAAGATCAAACCAGGGGAAAGTACAGTATACATATATTATGGGTGTGAAAATGAGCTCACATAATTGAATATTTCTGAAATTTTTGGGGGGATGATAATGGTGCTACTTCAATTATTATACTGTTATAACTATTTTAAAGTTATAGAGTTTTACCATAAATTTTGTTAATCAATCTGACTGTTCAAGTATTTATTCTTTCTGTCAACCCCTTTTCAGAATAAGTTATTTCTCTATTATCTGTGTATTGTACACAGTTTATGTGGTAATGGGAAGGTAGTGGTGAAGTCTGCATCTGTCAGTAGAAAGTCTGGTTGTAATGACAACTTAGTAAAACATATCAGCCATTCACCCAGTCAGTTAGCCTATCCAAATCTGTTGACATTAAGGCTGTGGTGGGGTTTGCATCTCTTGCCGATGAGTCTGGTATCCATGGTGACCACGTGATGCTAAGTGAGGAGTTGAGGAGACAGATGGGAATGGAGGTGACAGGAAGAGTGCTACTGAGGTCATTAAGTGCAGACAGGATGTGTACTGAGCCCTCAACTCTCACATTTTATCCACTTTTCTCCATGGTAAATCATAACTTGCTTGTCAGTCTTCTATGTCTTTCTATCTATATTGTAAAATCAGCATCTGTGAAATTAATCTTCATACATCATAAATGAAAGTATTACAGGGTAATATTTGAACAAAGCAGAAAGTTTAAACAACATACACAGCGACCTGTGCAGTGTTACATGATATCAACAGTATAATAACAATTGTAAAAAGAATGTGACTGTATAGCTTGTCTCTTGTTGATATATATTTATCGCAGTATGGATGATTTGTTTAGTAATTACAAGTATAGATGGGTGTTTTTTTGACAGTATCCTGGTATTGAGACCATTCTATTGAAATAACATTACAAAATAAGTGGCATCTCAATTGTCAGTACATCAAATGATAGAATGAGACTATCATTAAAAACAGGTAATAAACCTGAAGGAATTACAACTTTTTATTCCTGTTGTTAACTAGGAAGTGACCACAGAAAATGGTTTGCAAAATTGGCTCTTTGTAGTCTATTTAATGATTGATTAATTTATTCACCATCTTTATTTCAAACATGTTATAATATCTTCACTTTCAGTTACATGGCCACATTACATGGAAGTTTTCAATTGTTGTTTTGTCCTTTAGCCACCGGGCTTTGATGAGGACTTGTTGAAAATTGCCCTGAAGTCATGGGTGTCTCACCACACAGGGGCAAGGACCCACCTCATTGTTTCCATGGCAACCCTTCTTGCAGTTCCACTCAAGCAAGGTACAATGAAGAGACACTTCCATTGTTGTTATCACAGTAAAACTTCTAGTATTTTAAATATTATCTCATGTAAATGTAAATATGGTTATTAATTTTATTATTAATCTTTATGTGTGGGATTGTTTTCTTAATCATTGTTTTCTAGCTCAAAACATGTGTTCTCTGTTTGTTATTTATTATCTGTTTAAAGTGACTTATAAGCCCATATAGGGCAGGGTAATTACTTTAATACTTTTTGTTAGTGGTGTGAACGATAAACCTGTAAGCGGTTATTCGTTCGCTTCTGGTATAAATAACAAATTCCGCAAGGAATATTTGGGAACCGGTTATTGAAAACGTCATCATTTTAGGCTTTATAATGATTGATACTTCATCAAAACAACAAAACAAATGTATATTTGGTGAGTCAAGTCACATTTTTAATTTATATTGAGCAAAAGTCATGTTTACATACTTTTTAATATGTTGCGAAAGCCATTTCCAGTTGCAAGTTCTGCTTCATGTATGCCCCACAAGAAATAGTCAATGCCAGTAACAAGCATACGAAATACCAGATTTCGTTCATTTCAAAGCCCCGGTAACCGGTTTTGATTTCTGTAAATGGTCCCACCACTACTTTTTGTATATTCCTTGTCAACATAATACATGTAACAGAGGTTATTGTAGAAATGGGATCAGCTGGTATACCCTCCTCCATTTCCTGAACTAACCTTTTTGACATAACTTTAATAATGGATTGACAGTAGCAACAAACAAAAGTTAATTGGTTAGACATACATGTTATGAAGTACCATAACACAAGCAATTGACAGTGGAATCAAACCTCAATATGTTTGTATTTAACCATTAATTCAAAAGGGACACAGAGTGTATAACAAGCTATTCATGTAAGGAAATTTCTAGTGCTTAGTAGACAGGGGACACAGCTTTTTAACACATATATTCTGTTTTAGACATCATAAATCTGCCTCTTAATTAGCTCAGGTATGACTGACGTTTTTATTACAATTTCAGATCTGGACGGTGAGTTTTTGGTCAGTTTCCAGGATCCAATAAATGGCAAGGTTGTAGACCCTACCCAGCCTATATTTATATCACTGGACAGAGCCATGCTTGAGAAAGTATGTGTGAAAATAGAGAAACAGCTGACTGAAGAAACTAGACCAAAGTACATCAACAGACTGCCTTACTATGATGTCAAGCAGATTGACGCCCAGGTGAAAGGAATCACGCTGGAAGAAATGGGGTAAATAGAAAGTGGCCTTTGCAAAGTCTGAACATGGACACCATGGAGCATGTTAAAATTATGGTCACTAGTATGTCATATACCAGTCCCACACTCTTAACTCTTTCGGCGCGATTGGCGACTTCCGTCGACACATATAACAAGTGCGACGCTAACGTAAGTTTTAATCCGTTCAGCGCAGATTTGTTTTTCGCAAGTAGCAAATGAGAAAACAGGATTTTTTTCATTGGCTGAGTCCTTGACCAATGAAAGTATTATATTTTCTTCTCTTTCTCATTGGCCGACGGCTATCCAATAGAATTTGAGTATTTGTTGATTGACAGGCTCTCTGCTGGAGATATGGAATAATGACTGTAAGTATGTATAGGTTCATTGCCGAATGAGAAAATAGTACTAAATTCCTTGCATCTTTTACAGAATAATGTCTTTTAGGCATTTTAAATAACTATGTGATGCAAACGAAATATTTACAGCTTATTTACACAAAGCAATGACGTATTCACCACGTCATCACGGTAAATAATTTTATACGTCACGGCGATTATTGTCGACTTTCGCGCTTCATAGAAGTGTCGACGAAAGGCGACTACCGCATTTTATACGCATTTTACTATGTGAAACTCGCGGCAAAAGAGTTAAGCATCCACGGGCATTGTGACTGGGGATGGGCGTTTACAACATTGAAAACTAGCCAGGCATTCTGAAAAAAGACCTGAAGTTAGGTACTTGAATCTTAGTATATCCTGACTGGAAGTAAAGTGTGGTCTCCACAATAAAATGAGGGATAATCGCTAGGGGTGCGACCGAGCAGTCGACACTCGCCGAGCGAGGCGAATTTCACGAAAATTCGACCCCAATTCTTAGGGTCGATTACTCGTGTATATATAACAACCTATAGAACCAGTTACGTTTTTTAGTTAATTAAACATAAATAGCATACCTTACTTTCATTAAATCGCATAATCCACCATTTGTAACATAAAATTAATGATATTATGTGCTGACAATAGCTAATTCAAGCATTTCAAAGCTTTTATCTTTATATTTTTTTCGTTTACGGGAGCCGTCATATTGGATGTCGTTTCCTGTTATGGTGGATACTAAATGTCGCGAGTAATCGACCCGAATTATTTGTACTCGTCCCACCCCTAATAATCGCTAAACTACAGGAAACTTTTCTTGAAATGGATATAAAATAATTAAATTAGACTTATTATTGGGTTTAAATGGATATAGTTTACCTCAGAGCAACGTATTGGCAATTTATTAGCAACAACATAAGATTGTGGGGGAACTTACAAAAACATGGGTGATACAGAGTACCGCACCGATATACCTTTGGCTTGCACCTGGTGCATCATAGGTTGGAATATATATAGTGACGTGATGTTACATATTAAAGGGGATGAAATTTCCCAACTTTGAATTTGAAGGAAGAGGCATTTTACTTTATGAAAGTAGGCATTAAGTTTTGGCATAATCTAAGTATATCTAATTCAACATCTGTTATATAGACATGCCAGAACATCAGCTGATGGCAAAAGTACAGTACAAAATATCAGAAGTGTTTAAGTGCTTCAAATTATGTTATCATTGATTTATTGATGAAGTAGAATATACCAAGTGTTTTATTAAGAGAGATTTCTCCAGATCTTAAAAAATACCTACCTCAATTTGCATTCTCGTGACAAACTTATTTATAAAAGTTATAACTGATATAATCACTTGATTCTTTTTTGCATGTAATACATCCTGTAGTAGCCTTGTCCACATCATGTGGTGCCAGTGTATGTAACCAGTGTAAATCTTCATTTTATAAAGGACAGCTTGATAGATTCTTGTTAAAATCCTGCAGTGTGTGCAGCTTACTGATGATATATATTTTTTCTTTTTTGTAGAGGGGTGAGTGATATATCTCGCAACAGCCTAGTTCACATCCTGCAGTGCCTGTGTTTGTCTCCGCTGAGCAGAGGGTTCTTTGATCTCTCACCAGGTTTCGCCACTGGAGGTGTTTTAGTGACAGGACCTAAGGGTGTGGGGAAATCTAGTCTTGTGAGGGCTCTGTGTAATAAAGTGTCAGGGAAGCCATGGTATGCTTATACCTCACTGGTAGACTGCAAACAAATGAGAGGTGAGATGGAGTAAGAAATGTAAAATTCGCCACATATCTGAAATTCGCCACATGTGAAAATACTAATAAAATAAATGAATTGTGGTGAGATTTGTTGAATGTATAGTAAATTAAGGCTTTTTGAACTGAAAAATACCAATTTTGAGACAAGAACATCATTTTCTTCATAATATTAATTAAGGTTTTAGAGGTGGCGAATTTTAGATTCCTGGCGAATTTTAGATTTCTTACTCTATTTGTATACAATTCAGAGTCTGATCTTCTTATGTAGAGATGTATCATTCAGTAAGAATTGTGATATCTAGTTTAAAGTATGGGCAAATCTAGCGGTACATAAGTGTTTTGTGCAGTAAGCTGGAAGGGCGTCCATGGTTACACTGTCACTATCCTGAAAGACTGAAGAACATGAGAAGAGGGATATTTGTGGAGATTTATTAGTAGCTACTGTTGTAAGTTATAACTGTATGTTTAGCTGCTATACTGGCTAAATCTGATGACTGAAAGTACAGCCCAATTTATAAATTGACTGACATTCCAGTTCTTTAGTGTGAGACTGGGTATAAAACAATAAGACAGAGGACCGTTATTTGAAGGAACCTTTTGTGCCACTGTCTCTTTGCTTGTACACAGGATTGAACCCAGTTCCTTCATGTTTTTAAGAGTGTGTATTACCCACAAGGCAATATTGATGCAGTATTAATGTCAAAACTTTTGTAAAATTGCAGAAAATTTGGCTTATTGATACTTTATTTCATGTTTTACTCTGCTGATATTTGTAGTAACCCACAAAGAGCTTTTGTTGTTCATGTTAGGCAAAAGAGTGGACAATATAAAGAAGATACTGGACAAGTGTTTCAGTGATGCAGCCTGGCGACAGCCTAGTGTTATTGTCCTGGATGACCTTGACCTGATTTGTGGGGCACCTGCTGGACCCGAACAGGAAATGACTGGAGATGCCATTTATTTCACCAGGGTGGCCCAGGGTGAGTGGACAGATTTTAAATCTCATTCCAGTTATGTTGTGTTATTAATTGGATCAGTCAGAAACATTAGTGTAGCATTTGGCAGTTGTAAATTAACATTAATGTTAAAAAATGCATACAATGTAATCCAATAATTCAGCAATAATTCAGAGACAAAACTCTTTTCCTTTGTTATAAAAAGAATGAGTACCTGTATATTTTTGCAAAATGTTTTTACAGTGTTGTGTGACATCTTCAAGGCAGAAAAACAAGAAAGCTCCCGTATCTGTGTGCTTGCTACCTGTAGGTCAAGGTCGAGTCTTCACAAGAGTTTTGCCTCCTCAAAAGGCACACACTACTTCCAGCATGTGGTGGAGTTGCAGCCTCCTGATAAGGTAAGACAGGCCCTAATTACAGGGTTCCCACATCCTTGAAAATCCTTGAAAAAAATTGCTTTGTTTTCTAGGCCTTGAAAGTCCTTGAATTTGGCCAAAATTGAATAAAATCCTTGAAAAGTCCTTGAATTTGTTATCGCCGAACTTCTGCATCTGCATCATCTAGTTTTATGGCTATGGCAGACTCAGCAAAGCCAGTATGATCTAGTCTGAACAAGGTTTATGTTAAAATATTATTAGATTTGTTAACTAGCATTGTTGTAAGTTTATAAAATGTTAAAATCATGTGACAATAAAGAATTTTGTGGGAGGAATGGATGGCAAGAAGGGGAGGTAAAGGAAGCTGTGCCTTAAAATATAACCTTGAGAATTGTTGTTGTTGACCTTGAAAAGACCTTGAATCCAGTTGTCAAAAGTCTGAACCCTGAATTAAGTAATAATATAGCCTGTGATAGGGTAAAACAGTAATATTTTCACTCAATTTCTAACTCATTAACAACATTTAAAAGACTGATCAATGCAAGAAATCCATTTTATGATACATTTTTGTGATGCACATTAAAAGACTATGATATTAGTATTAACATTTATGCAAATAATACATGCATTACTAATAGCCCTATGTCAGGATCTGTTTATTAAATGAAGTAACCTGAATGGGGAGGTTTACTTTACCCAAAATATGGTGTGTAGTTAATGTATTACTTTCATTTTTACCCCACAGCCCATAAGGCCTGTCAGGGCATTGTTTTCATCCATGGTGTCCTGATGGGCGGGCGGTGGGAAAAAGTTTGTCTGGGCTGTATCTCAGAAACCGTAAGGTGTAGGAAGTTGATACTTGGTAGGGACATTGGTTGGGGTGTAGGTGTGCAACATCATGGTGTGGCCTTGATTCGACCTTGCGGTAGTGACCTTGAGTTTGAAAATCTTGTCCGGGCTATGGCTAGGAAACCGTAAGGTGTAGGAAGTTGATACTTAGTAGGGACATGGTTAGGGGGTGTAGGGTGCAACATCATGGTGTGACCTTGATTTGACCGTGCCATACTGACCTTAACCTATAAAATCTTGTCCGGGCCATATCTCGGAAACCATAATGTGTAGGAAGTTTATACTTGGTAGGGACATTGGTTGGGGATTGTAGGTATGCAGCATCATGGTGTGACCTTGATTTGGCCTTTGACCTTGCCATGGTGACCTTGACCTATAAAATCTTGTCCGGGCTATATCCTGGAAACCATAAGGTGTAGGAAGTTCATACTTGGTAGAGACATTGGTTGGGGGTTGTAGGTGTGCAATGTCATGGTGTGACCTTGATTCGACCTTTGACCCTGTCATAGTGACCTTGACCTATAAAATCTTGTCCGGGCTATATCTCAGAAACCGTAAGGTCATAGTGAACATGAGTTTTAAAATCTTGTCATGGCTCTTGAATTTCATAAGGTGTAGAAGGTTGACACTTGGTAAGACCATTGGTTGGGGGGTTTAGATGTGCATCATAGTGTGACGGCTTTAGCTTTGGCTCTGCCAAAGTGTGTTCACCTGCCATATTTGAGACATATTTCTCTTATGACAAAGATGTATGGATTGCTGCATCTGATGAAATGTACTTGTACATAATTGTGCTATTTCCAGTGACATCTATTCTCCTATTAATAAATGTTACAGCGTCATAATTTTAGTTTACTGATTAATGCTGTCATCTTACTATTGAATTGTCTTGTTTCAATACTTCATCTTTATATACATTTTCTTTCTCTTAGACATTATTTTCTCTACGTAAAATATTATTTGAACCTTTATATAACTGACACTGCTTTGAAAGTATCCTGATCTTTGTACCAGACTTGTAAACAAAGTAATAGAAGTAATAGAAAAGTAGTAGATTGGAGTCAACTTCGATGTAATAGTAATAGTAATAGATTGAAATTTTTCAAATGTAATGGTAATAGTAATAGATTGAAATTCTATCTATTACATCTATTACTTTCTATTATTTTTCTATTACAATTTACTCTTTGCTTTTTGTGAGAAGGAGGTTGTAGGAAAATGATCACTTAACAAAGTTTGTACTGTTTCACTACTTCTATATCTAATGGTGTTGAAAACTATTTCCCCAGGCTGTGGGGTACGGGCATCTCTGATGCTATTTTTAAGTAATGACACTGTAGTTTATTTCAAATAATGATTACGTAATATAATAAAAATGAAAGGTCATGTAATAGTATTGCATTGAATTTTAAGGAAATTGGTCCAATGTGAGGACATAGTACTGTACCGTTAACGCTATAGATCTGAACTCTGTACAGTGCTGGACTGTTTAGCATGTGATATAACATTAGTGTATTCTGATATGACCCCTGTACCATGTTAACACTGATATGAATCAAGCCTTTACTTTTATATTCCATGCAGACCGACCGCCATGACATCTTGGCGTCAGTACTCCGTGGTAAGGACTGCATAGACCCGGCCTGTATTCAGGACTTGGACCTGCCTCAGCTTGCTGCCAGGACAGAGGGATTTGTAGCTAGAGACTTGGACACTGTAGTGAGGAGAGCAGTACATGCTCACAGGGTGGTGCACACAGGTAAACAACTTTGTACATATAATATCATCTAAGTGACCAAAGATTTTTCCAACACTTCATCTCACACAGTGGTTGGCATGGTGGTACATGAACTAATTGGCCAATCACACTGCAGGTGGTTACATATGGTTACTACAGGGTTATAGTTACAAGTGGTAGTGATTGCCAGCCCCTTAGTGTTGGGACTCACCTCCAACTTTCATGGTCAATTGTTTATTCATTCTTCCATAATCCATTATTTTACTCAATTGTTAGTCTTTATTTCCTGAAACCTTTCCGGGGTGAAAGATAGGACTATCTGGTAAGAATAACGGTGTTCCAACATTTATAATCTACCAAAAGTGCCCACTTGCTGTAAATATAGCGGTAATCTAATCTAATGTGGACTTTTATAGCGCTTAATCTCCATCACTGATGGACTCTAAGGCGCATCTAAACATAAAGCAAGGCAGTTATCATTAATCAAGGGACATAGCTAGGTCGTACCAAGGAGACACAGATGTGACGGGAGAGGCTATGGTGGGTAGGCTTTTGCAAACAGGTAAACACAAACAAACTTGAATTTCATGATTAATCTGTCAATTTATTAAATAAGAATGCCTAAAATTTTTTAATAATACATTGATGTTAACTTAAACGTACATTTGGAAAGGTAAGATTTAAGCTGAATAATTGATTATTAAGACATCTGAGAACGACTGCGATTGTACACTACTGTATAAGTGGTTATTTTCGCGTGGAATTAATTTTCGCTATATTCGCGAGTGACTACAAAACGCGAAATTAACTTCTCGCTAATATTTATATACCTGTAAGGTCATTTAGCCAGAGGTATAAAACTGAGACAGAAAATTAGGAAAGGCCACAGGAGAAAAAAACATCTGGCATGAAACACCAAATTGATATACAATCACTTTACACACATGTACAGGGCTTTATTTGTTTTTTTCTACTAGGTTTCTTTCTCTCATCAAAGGGCCTTGCCACTCAACATGTGTCAGACCCATAAAAGTATAATCTTCACTGCCTCCCCTGGCTTGAATTGTTTCAGTGTTTGGTTATCTAGTCAGCATGGTACTCTGAAAAGAAGTATTTTTTGTAGCCTGTCAAGCCTCAATTACAGTACACATCCATCATTTGTGACATGACTACTGTGAAATGTTCAGGGGTTTATCTACACAATTATTTTTTTTTATTTTATTTATTTTGAATTTTCTTTGAATTTTCTCAAACAAGGTTTAAACTTTGAGCAAGTTTATCATCAAAACTAAATTATCTTTGATTTGTGCTCAGGAGAGAACCTAGCCAGATACATAACAGTACTGTCATTTTTGCAGAAGTGCAATCGTGCGGCTGAGAAAGAGTAATAAAAAAAAACGAAGTTTTTTTCTCTCACTTTATATGTGCCCTTAAATTGCACTTGTCAATTACAGGGCTGCAGGTCTTCTTTCATGTGATTAACATTTAGTGGGTACTAGTATTTAGATTGGATTACTTGGAAATGGTCATTAGAGTCAATTGTGAGTTTAAAACTCTGTTGTTAGTTTGGATGATAATTGAATATCTTTCACCGCGAAAATAAATTCTCGTGAACCAGGCATTCAGTGTACATTTGCGAACTTAAGTACCCACGAAAATAACCACTTATACAGTATCACCGACAATTAATCGAGCACACGTCTAATCATCCAACACTAAAGCCATTCCTCAAAAAACCATGTGGAGTTGTCACTCTTCCTTCTCGAGTCATTTCATTCCTTCTCTAGTCTTCCCAAATATGGTAAAGACTGATAAATTGTTTTAATCATATTTGTTGGCCTGCATTTTCTTCCCAAAAGCTGAAACCTTGAAACTAAAAAAACCTTGTACTTTGTGCCAACTGAGAAAGTGCTGTCAAATTTCAATAAAATCTACCAATAAATAAAACATATTGAATTTTTAAATTTTGGGTACGAAATGTCCTAGCCTGGGTATGAAATATCCGGGTACGAATTGTCCTGGTACGAAATGTCCCGGTACGACATGTCCGGGTACAAAATGTCCGTACCCCGCATTATTGGATGTCCCATCATATAACTGTAAAACTACTGTCACTGGAAACTCACAAGATAGTGGATCCTGGTGAATCAGTGCAGTATTCACTTTGAATGCTGTTAAACACACAGGGTGACGCTAAGCAGATGTGGAAGTCACCTTGTAAAAACAAATTTAAGAGTTTCTGTAATTTGAAAGCATTCATTGACAAGTAGCCTTTACATATTGCAGAGAACAGCTCCGAACTCACACTGACTACCGCAGACTTTGATGCTGCTCTAGACGGGTTCACCCCTTCATCTCTGAAGAATGTGAGTCTGCACAAACCCAGTGAACTGGGCTGGGATGACATCGGAGGCCTACAGGAAGTCAAACACACGCTGGTGGAGACTCTGCAGTGGCCGGCTAAGGTAGTAAAAAGTAATCCACTGGCAGCAAATATTTCATCAATAAATTTCATAAAATGTCGATTCGTGTGAAATTTTAAGCGTTTCTTCTTAAGAAAATTAAACTATGCGTCATGTTGTTATAAAATACTAATATCTGGATTATGTATCCCTTGGACTGAGCCAAGTTTAGTATAAAAAGTTGGACACCTGAGCATTTTTTTAGCTGATATTTACATTCTGGATATTCGGCGCCAGGTGCACTTGTTAAACCATTCAATAATTTTAACTCAGGTGATAATTCAGAAATTACAGAAATGTTTTTTTTTTTTTTTTACTGTTTCAAATTAAACACAGTTGTTTTACAATCCTTAATTGAATTAAATGTTTTTGAAAGTGTCTTGCCATTCATATGTTTATCTTTCATTTTATATATGAAAATTCACACTTATCAGGTTTATGTATCTAAATTGATTTGAGGAATCTGCAAGTATTGATAGTACAGTCAAAATAAAAAGAGAACATTTGATTTACTCTTGAGGTTGTTGTTCAGTTCAGCTCCCTGAGTTATTTGCCTGTCTACCATATTTACACAATACTTATTTTATCAGTCAAAATATCTGCATCACTTGAAATCCATATTTCCATTGGCTGTTTTATGTGATATCTTTCAGTATCCAGAGCTGTTTGCCAGTTGCCCACTGAGGTTGAGATCTGGACTGCTTCTCTATGGAGCTCCAGGTGGGTGGTTTGTAGCCAGTAAGATTGGGTTACTAGGGTGATCCTTCAAGCTGAGCAAGAGCAAGCAAAATTTAAGGAATGACGCAATAAATTAGCCATTTGGCCTATGATTGCTACAAAAAGTTACAAGCCCAGTAAAAATTAAAGTTTGAATGAGTTGTAAAGTTTGTACTGAAACTCTCTTGCACCATTTCTCTAGTCTTTGACGAGTACTTTCCTGATTAGTGTATCAATAGGCAAACTGCAAAAAAATTCTAGTACAAGTAACAGAATATGACTCATTTGAGATTCAGTTTGAGATATTTGAAAAACTGCTAATATGTAAAAAGAAACAGATACATGTTGCTTATTTATTTACCATGCCAATGTCGACATTTCCTGAAAATTTTAACAAAATCCTATCTGTAACTTTTTGAGTTATTTTGCAAACTAACAAACAGACAAACACACACACTTAATCAATCACTTAATCTCCTGGATTGAGGTAAAAATGTATTTTGGATGTTAATTTTCAGGTACAGGTAAAACCCTACTTGCCAGTGCAGTGGCCAAAGAATGTGGGCTGAATTTTATCAGCATAAAGGTGGGTTACCATGGTTACCTTGTGTGTGTGTTAATATTTGTGGTTAGAGAAGATGTTTGTAGGTTTAATATCCCAAATTATGGTGAGGTCTGTTGCAGATCGTACAGACTGGTAGAGTAAAGTTGATTTGTACAGAGAAAAATTCCCTTGGCAGACTGTTAAAAATGAGATAGTCTGTCTCAGTACTAACTGAATCTGCTCCTGGCTATGTTTTTGTTTGAACTAGAAACATGTCTTGTTGTCTATGTTGGAACTAGAAAGCACTCATAGAGTGCAGACCTCTGCCAATGCCGTGTCCCCATATTCTGTGTTAACTAAGTCTGCCCCTGACTCGACTGTGTTTTTGTTCACAAAATCTGAGTGTTTTGATATGGTCTTTTTTAAAGGACCTCTTTTACTATGTAGGCATAATTTAATGATACACGTACATGGATACAAATCAAGAAACAATTTGCAATTTTGTCATGTGGAAGATAAAAATATAAACTCATACACTCCAGAAAATGGTAAAGTATGGAAGTATATTCCCCCCAACATTTTCCAACAAAGCAAGGAAAGGTTAAATAGAGTTGAACCCCTTCCAATACAACTCTGTAGTAAGTAGAATGTTTGTTGTAAGCAGAAGTACCTATGAAGTCCTTGGTCGGCCATTTTCCATTGAAATTTACCCTCTAGTTGGGAAATTCCTGGTTACAAAAAAGTATTTTTCTGGGGCAGTCTTCAAGGAAGGATTAAGTTGAGCCAAAAATATCATAATAAAATTTACAAAAAATGGCTCAACTAATCCCTGGTTTAAAGTATTGCTCACAAAGTTAAGCTGATTTTTGTATTGAGTGCAGAAGATTCGATTGTACATGTATTTAATCTAAAATATTTGATCTATTTTAATGGGTGGGTAAAAGTTAATCCAAAAGTTAAGCAAAAAATCAGCTCAACTTATCTCTGGATACTAACCTTAGTCTGAATCCAATTTTTGGATTAACTTGAGCTAATTTTTTTGCTGATCACATATTCCTTTGTGAATACTGGCCCTGTGCCTTATTATTTGGCTTAACAAGATTCAACTGTAACCTATCGGATTACACCAGCTGTAGAGCCTTGTGATAAGCTTAAGCCATATTGATGATGTTTTCTGTGATTTGTGTTGCAGGGTCCTGAGTTACTGAGTAAGTACATCGGAGCCAGTGAGCAAGCAGTCAGAGACACTTTTCTCAGGTATGTTCTGAAGAATAAATGTGATATTTTTACAAAAAATGCAGTGATATAAACGGCTTTGATTTCTTGTAGTCCACCCAAATTTTGTAACAATGTTTAATTTAGGTGCATAAATCATTGTGAAAATGGTAGCTCTTGTATATTTTATGGATACTCTTAGAATTCACAAACTTTAAGCTTGACACAAATAAATGAAAGAAACTTTTTTGTGGGTGAATTTTGTAGTTATTCCTGTTATTATCTCCCGTCGGGCTTTAGCCCGGGAGGGAAATTATGAAATGATGTCTGTGTGTGCGTGCGTGCGTGAGTGCGTGTGTGCGTTAGTTAGTCACGCAGATTTCTCCAAAACTACTACAGCTACAGATTTTTTGTAAATTAATTGTCCTAATGAATTTTCATGCCCTTGAAAATTTTTTTGGTTTTATTGACTTAGGCCTAAAGATAAGTGAGTAATAGCAATCTTAGCTACTTTGAGTAAAGGACTCATAACTCAAAAACTATTGCAGTAACAAGTTTTTCTTCGAATATGTTGTTCAGCTACTTTGTCCTTAGCTATAAGATGGTACATACTTTGGGGTCCCATTGCATGCCATAAGTGAGTAATAGCTATTTTCTCATTTGTAGCTAAATAACAGAAGAAGTAAATGTCAAATATCTTCAAAAGTATTGAAGTTAGGGAAATTTTTTCAAATATGTTGTCCATCTTCTTTTTGGTAAGCTATCACATACTAAAGTTTCAGACCTGATGCACCTTGGATAGCTGAGTAATAGCTACTTTGAAATTCTGACTGGTGAGTAAAGCAATTGTAACTCCAAAACTATTGCAGTTAGAGTATTTTCCTAAAATATGTTGTTCAGCTACTTTGTCCTTAGCTATAAGATGGTACATAGTTTGGGGTTCTATTGCATGCCATAAGTGAGTAATAGCTATTTTCTCATTTGTAGCTAAATAACAGAAGAAGTAAATGTCAAATATCTTCAAAAGTATTAAAGTTAGGGAAATCTTTTCAAATATGTTCTCCATCTACTTTTTGGTAAGCTATGACATAGTAAAGTTTCAGACCTGTTGCACCTTGGATAGCTGAGTAATAGCTACTTTGAAAATTCTGACTGTTGAGTAAAGCTATTGTAACTAAAAAAGTATTGCAGTTAGAGTGTTTTCCTAAAATATGTTGTTCAGCTACTTTGTTCTTAGCTATAAGATGGTACATAGTTTGGGGTTCTATTGCTTGCCATAAGTGAGTAATAGCTATTTCCTCATTTGTAGCTAAATAACAGAAGAAGTAAATGTCAGATATCTTCAAAAGTATTAAAGTTAGGGAAATCTTTTCAAATATGTTGGCCATCTGCTTTTTGGTAAGCTATAACATAGTAAAGTTTCAGACCTGTTGCACCTTGGATAGCTGAGTTATAGCTACTTTGAAATTCTGACTGTTGAGTAAAGCCATTGTAACTCCAAAACTATTGCAGTTAGAGTATTTTCCTAAAATATGTTGTTCAGCTACTTTGTCCTTAGCTATTAGATGGTACATAGTTTGGGGTTCTATTGCATGCCATAAGTGAGTAATAGCTATTTTCTTATTAGTAGCAAAATAATGACTTAAGTAGATGTCAAATATCTTCAAAAGTATTAAAGTTAGGGAATTCTTTTCAAATATGTTATCCATCTACTTTTTCATAAGCTATCACATAGTAAAGTTTCGGATCTGTTGCACATTGGATAGCTGAGTAATAGCTACTTTGAAATTCTACAGTTGAGTAAATCCATTGTAACTCCAAAACTATTGCAGTTACAATATTTTCGTAAAATATGTTGTTCACCTACTTTGTCCTTAGCTATAAGCTGGCATGTAGTTTGGGGTTCTATTGCATGCCATAAGTGAGTAATAGCTATTTTCTTATTAGTAGCAAAATAATGACATAAGTAAATGTCAAATATCTTCAGAAGTATTAAAGTTACGGAATTCTTTTCAAATATGTCATTCATCTACTTTTTTGTAAGCTATCACATAGTAAAGTTTCAGACCTGTTGCACATTGCATAGCTAAGTAATAGCTACTTTGAAATTGTGACTGTTGAGTAAATCCATAGTAACTCCAAAACTATTGCAGTTACAGCTTTTTCTTCAAATATGTTGTTCAGCTACTTTGTCCTTAACTATAAGATGGTATTTATTTGGGGTTGTATTGCATGCCATAAGTGAGTAATAGCTTTTTTCTTATTAGTAGCAAAATAATGACATAAGTAAATGTCAAATATCTTCAGAAGTATTAAAGTTACGGAATTCTTTTCAAATATGTCATTCATCTACTTTTTTGTAAGCTATCACATAGTAAAGTTTCAGACCTGTTGCACATTGCATAGCTAAGTAATAGCTACTTTGAAATTGTGACTGTTGAGTAAATCCATAGTAACTCCAAAACTATTGCAGTTACAGCTTTTTCTTCAAATATGTTGTTCAGCTACTTTGTCCTTAACTATAAGATGGTATTTATTTGGGGTTGTATTGCATGCCATAAGTGAGTAATAGCTTTTTATTGCGTAAATACATCCTATCCAATGGACAATTGCTTTACCGGTCGGCGCAGACCGGCCCGCCAAACGACAGAAAAAGTCGCCTTATATGAGTGCATAATGCCCTCACAAGCTGGCCGGTCCCATTGTGCACTTGCCAGGTGGCGTGTCGTACTTCCTTCCTGTCTAGACAGCGTGACGTCATAGCATCTTTTTCGTTTGGTGCGTGCACAGTTCAGACGAATTTTATTTGGTGAGATATTTTTACAGTTTATAGCGTGTTTAGAACTTTAATTTCATTGTGTGTCACTTTATATTACTGCATAGATCTCTTAGATTTTATTATGTCTTCCCCGGGACAAAAACATGGTGGTTGTGGCCATTTAATGGCCAGCTTTGATACACACAGTTTTTGTGCTAGATGCAGGGAGAAAAGCAAGGGATCTGATCCCTGTGTATCTAAGAGTGACTGTCAGGCCTGTAATATTCTAACGGAGGATCAACGCCTTCAGTTATCCACCCCAAGCTACAGGATTAAAAAGGAAAAACGTGAATCTAAAAAACAAGGTGACACTACACAAAAGAGCTCAGACAGTTCCTCCCTCATTGACCCGTCCTCTGTGACGGTAGTGGGGGCTGTGGACGACCAGGGGATGCTACAGTCTCCTGGTTCGAGCTCAGGGGCTGAGAAAAAGGACAAGAAACCCGCTTCAGAGAAGCCTAAGTCCAGTAAATCCAAGTCGACCGATCCTAAGCCGTCTACATCATTAGCTGATGATAGAATTAATGAACTAGATAAAAAGTGGGCTGATCGGTTCAACAGACTGGAGGCTCTGCTTCTCGCTAAGTCCATTGACCAGCCGGAGCCGACCTTCCAGGCTCTTAAAGTGGCACCGACCCACCCCCCACCAGTGGGTGCTGTCAAGTCGTCTGCCCCCTTCCTCAGACCTTCTACCGACCAACCGACCAAGTCAGATTTGTCTGGTACCGGCCATTCAACTCCACAAGGACAGGCTACCAGCAAATCGCTTCAAACCAGCAAACATAAACGTTCAGCTTATACAGACTTGCCTGGTACCGATTCAAAGAAGCAGTCTACTAGCAAGTCACTTCAGATACAGCCCAACACTGACCAACCCTCAGATTTGTCTGGCACCGGCTCTCCTGTAGTTTCTCAGGTTACCAGCAAATCGACCTCAGCTCCGGCCAGGGCTCGCTGTGACTCTTCAATGGACACAGACACTGATAGTGATTTGTCCGACCGGCCACCAGTCGACCTTTTTGTTGAAGAGGGGGAGCTCTCTGACCCAGACCAGGATCCCTCTACCGACCCCGACCAGACGTTATCTGAGGATCAAACCTACAGAGAAACGCTCAGGGGTATTCGCTCCTATATGGGTTGGAACCAGATTCCAGATATAGAATCGACAGCAGCAACAGGGGATGACAACCCCTTTGCAGGACCACGCTCCCAGCCAGTTGGTAAAGTGTCCGTTCGCCTACCCACTGATGACTGGCTTTGCAACAAGATGGCCAAGCTCAATGTTACCCTAGTGGAGGGCTATCCATCTCGCAGTTCTGAAGCTGGAGGTTTATTAAGAGACCAGTTTGTACGTCCACCCAAGTCCCAGTCTAAGTGGTATGGACTGTTCAATGACCAGAAAACTTCTGTTACCACCAGAGATTCGGTTACTTCATAGAGTACAGACGCCTCCAAGCTTAATAGCTCCTATAGCAGGATAGCCAGAGCTGCCGGCATCGCTGCAACCCCGCCTCCATCCAGACAGATCACACATGACAACTTGAGGAGATGGGAGAAGTCGGCTCGTGAGGCATCAACCTATTGTAACCAGGCAGCCGGCTTCAATAGATGCCTTCTAAAAGTGCAGGACAATATGCACAACCAGTTGAAATCCATCAGGGCTGAACTTAACAAAGGGAAGTGTTCATCAAAGGTCTCAGATGTAGTGGAGGAACTTCAGTATCTGACAGAATTCAACTCCAGCATTTCACAAGCCATGGCCAAGACTATGGAACATTTGAGTGATTTTGTCTTTGTGACAGTAGCTAACTCAACCTTGGCCAGACGAGATGCCTACTTGTCCCACTTGAAAGCGGGTATCAAGCCGGATACTTTGGCATCACTCCGCACTGCACCTCTACAGATGGCCACCTTATTCCCTGATGAGACTCTTAAGCAGGCGGAGCAAGACATTGCTAACTTTGAATCTAAGAGTCAACCACCGTCTGGTAGCAAGAAAGGTCGCTTCCACCCTTATGAGAGATCTGATAAGCGCTCAGACAACAGGAAGCAAGATAGACCTGCCTGGAAGAATCTGGGATACCGTGGTCAGAGCAAGAGAGGCAGGGGCAAGGCTTCTCACTACACCTCGCGACCGGCCAAGGGGCAGCAGTCCTACAAATAACAATCAGTTTGTAGTTTCACCAGTGCAAGGGCTGCTGCCCGGGAGCTTACAGACAGTAAAACGTTTTCAGTTTACCCAGTCTCCCAAGTGTACCAACAAGACAATAGATTTTCAAACCAGGAACAGTTTAAGTGTAAACTTAAATGTTGTAAAGCATGTACTTTCTGTAAAAGGGCAATCGCAAAAGAAAGATGTAAGTCCCGTTATTGTAACATCTTGTCAAGAGAAATTAAAATCTGTGAAAAGTGCTTCTTTTGTCACTCACTTGTCTTGTGTACAACCTGTAAAAAATGTCAAAAATGTTGCAACAACTCAAGCTGTAGGGACCAGACTTCAAAACTTTTGGCAAACTTGGCTAGACCTGGGTGCAGGTCCAAAAGTGGTTCAGATCCTGAAAGAGGGTTACACCCTCCCCTTTCGGATCAGACCAAGACTTACAAGGTACCCCACAGTCATAAGCCGTTATGTCAATCCCCAGGAACAGCTACCTGTTGGAGGCATTACATCAGCTTATGGACAAAAAGGTAGTGGAACTAGTACAGAACCAGGTGTCCCTAGGGTTTTACAATTGACTATTTTTAGTTCCAAAACCAAACAACAAGTGGAGACCTATTCTGGATCTGAGCAAATTGAATCCTTTCCTCAAGGTGGAGAAATTCAAAATGGAGACACCGGAAACCATCAGGACCTCCCTCCAGATGGGAGAGTGGGTCACCTCAATAGACTTCAAAGATGCATACTTCCACATACCAATACAAGAACAATCCAGGAAATACCTGAGATTTCATGTCCAGGGTCAGACCTACCAGTTCAAGGCTCTGCCCTTTGGTTTGGCTACAGCACCCTTGGAGTTCACAGTAGTGGCAAAAGAGGTGAAACTGATGGCATTACACAAGGGTATAAGGATCCACCAGTACCTAGACGACTGGTTGGTGAGGGCCACATCCCACCAGACTTGCCTCGAACATACCAAGATTTTAGTCCAGATATGTCAGGATCTAGGTTGGCTGGTAAATTTAGAGAAATCAGAACTGGAGCCAAAACAAGTTTTCGACTTCGTGGGCTATCAGTTCGACCTCCAGTCGGGTCGGGTCCGACCCACACCAGAACGTTGGCAAAACCTCCAACAGAAAATACTGGGACTGTTATCCATTCCGACCTGTCCGGTCCGGGATCTCATGTCTTTAATAGGTTTGCTAACAGCCACAGAGAAACAAGTCCACCTGGGTCGTCTCCACATGAGGCCAATCCAATGGCACTTGAAAAACAATTGGCCAGTACCGGAATCCCTAGAGAAGGTCATTCCAGTTCCCAGGTCCTTGCACCCACACTTACAATGGTGGCTGGTAGAAAAGAATGTCCTCACAGGCCAACCACTACACCCTCTAAAACATGCTCTGCAAATTTTTACAGACGCATCAAAAGAAGGGTGGGGCGCTCACTTAAACGAGCATACTGCAAGAGGAACCTGGTCGTTACCAGAAAGTAAGCTACATATAAACTACCTAGAACTCAAAGCAGTTCTTCTAGCCTTAAAAGAGTTCCAAAGTCTCTGCTACGGCAGCATCGTTCTGATAGCCACAGACAACACTACAGTAGTGTCTTACATAAACAAGAAAGGAGGCATGAGGTCGGGCACGCTTTGTGCCCTTCTGTGGAGGATCTTGACCTGGTGTACCAGAAATCAAGTCACCCTCAAAGCCCGACACATCCCAGGCTGGCTGAATGTGGTAGCAGACAAGCTATCCAGGCTGGGCCAGACCATTCAGACGGAGTGGTCCCTCCTTCCAGATACCTCTAAGTCTGCCTTTCCTGCCCAACCTACTGACACAACCATTCAATCAGGTTCCACACAGAAACCTGTCACATCTCAACCTCCATGTGTGGCTCCTAGAGCCACAGCAATCAAAGAACAGGGCTTCTCTGAGGCAGTGGCAGCAAGAATTGAGGCTCCTGAAAGGCAGTCAACCAGATCAGTCTATGATGCAAAGTGGACCATTTTTACAAAATGGTGTGTCACTAATCAGGTGGACTTCAGGTCACCCCCTGTGAAATCAGTAGCAGACTCCTTATGTACCTCTTCCAGGACAGGAAGTTGCAACCCAGCACCATTGATGGGTACAGATCTGCCATCGCTGATAAACTAGGAAATTCATCCACTAATATCAGCAAAGATGAAAGTCTCACTCGTCTCCTGGACAGTTTCCACAGAGACAGGCCAAAGGGTCGGAGAGGCATTCCTTCTTGGAACCTCTCTCTGGTTCTACATCAACTGACCAAGGCTCCATTTGAACCCCTTAAAGAGGCTTCCTTGAAACACCTGACTTTCAAAACAGTTTTGTTAGCCCTGTGTTCGGATAAACGTAGAAGTGAGATTCATGCTTGGCAGAACAAGAACATCAGGCACCAGTCTGACTGGTCCAGAGTGTCCCTGTACCCTTCGCCTAGCTTTCTTTCAAAGAATCAGCTGGCCAAGGAAGGTCCAGAAAGTGTGGCCCCAGTGGTTATCCCAGCCCTGGCCCCAACTCTGGACAGATCCCTCAAGTCTGACAGGTCCCTCTGTCCGGTCAGAGCCTTACGCTACTACCTGGATAGGACCTCAGACCTCAGGTAGAATAAGGAGTTGGTCTTTGTCTCCTTTAAGAAAGGTTTTGACAAGGACATCTCCCCTGCCACCATCTCCTCATGGATCAAACAGACTGTGATCCTATGTTATGAGCTCTCGGACCAAGGGTCCCACACTCTACATCAGGTCAAAGCTCATGATGTCAGAGCCTTTGCAGCTTCTAAGGCCTTCCAGTCGGGAGTCTCCTTGGAGCAAATTTTATCAGCCTGTCACTGGAAATCACATAACACCTTCACACAATTCTACTTGAAGGATGTGGCTTGGGCTGATTCGGAGCTCTACCATCTGGGCCCTGTAGTGGCTGCTCAGCAGATCCACCAACAGGCCAGCACCTAGAGGAGATCTGTGCATAGAAAAATAGTTGTACATATGTATATATTGCACATATAGTTAAAAAAAAACAAAAAAACCTCAAACGTGCTTCCTTCGGGAGGTTTATTCCTATGGGACTGAACTCATCCCTCTCTTCCCCTACCTCAGAGCAGGTCTGTTAAAAAAGGGGGGGGGGGAGGTAGGTCGGTTTGAACTGGTTAGCCGGTTTCGGTTGACCGACCTTTGCCTTGAGGGTTTTCTGACCTCAAGGTCCACCCAGGCCTTCATCATATTGTTAGTTCTCATTTTGAGTTCAATTAAGTCCCTAGTAACTTACCCGCCGACCAAGCGGTAGTTATTCAGCAATTGTCCATTGGATAGGATGTATTAACGCAATAAAATTGCAAATTTAATAAGTAAATTAAATTTTTATAAGTTAATACCCTATCCAATGGACACACAAGGCCCTCCCACCGACCCCGCTATCAGCTTACTAGGGGTCTAATAGATTTAGACAACGAAAAAGATGCTATGACGTCACGCTGTCTAGACAGGAAGGAAGTACGACACGCCACCTGGCGAGTGCACAATGGGACCGGCCAGCTTGTGAGGGCATTATGCACTCATATAAGGCGACTTTTTCTGTCGTTTGGCAGGCCGGTCTGCGCCGACCGGTAAAGCAATTGTCCATTGGATAGGGTATTAACTTATAAAAATTTAATTTACTTATTAAATTTGCAAATTTTCTTATTTGTAGCAAAATAACAACATAAGTAAATGTCAAATATCTTCAAAAGTATTAAAGTTAGGGAAATATTTTCAAATATGTTATTCATCTAGTTTTTGATAACCTATCACATAGTAAAGTTTCAGACCTGTTGCACATTGGATAGCCGATTAATACCTACTTTGAAATTGTGACTGCAGGGTAAATGCATATAGTTTGGGGTTCTATTGCATGCCATAAGTGAGTAATAGCTATTTTCTTATTTGTGGCAAAATAATGACATAATTTTTCTCAAATAACTGCTTCATCTACTTTTGGGAGAGCTTTCACATGGTGAAGTTTCAGACCCGTAGCTAATTATTCACCTACTCAAAATGAGTAAATGATAATTATCTCTAAAAGTATTGCGGATATCCAATTTTTATCAAATAACTCATTCATCTACTTTTGGGACAGCTTTCACATGGTGAAGTTCCAGACCCGTAGCTAATTACTCACCTACTCAAAATGAGTAAATGTGAATTATCCCTAAAAGTATTGGGGATATCCAATTTTTCTTAAATAACTCATTCACCTACTTTTGGAAGAGCTTTCACTTGGTGAAGTTTCAGACCTGTAGCTAATTATTCATCTACTCAAAATGAGTAAATGCTAATTATCTCTAAAAGTATTGTGGATATCCAATTTTTATCAAATTACTCGTTCATCTACTTTTGGGAGAGCTTTCACATGGTGAAGTTCCAGACTCGTAGCTAATTACTCACCTACTCAAAATGAGTAAATGTGAATTATCTGTAAAAGTATTGCAGATATCCAATTTTTCTCAAATAACTCATTCACCTACTTTTGGGAGAGCTTTTACTTGGTGAGGTTTCAGACCCGTAGCTAATTATTCACCTACTCAAAATGAGTAAATGTGAATTATCTCTAAAAGTATTGCGGATATCCAATTTTTATCAAATAACTCATTCATCTACTTTTGGGAGGGCTTTCACATGGTGAAGTTCCAGACCTGTAGCTAATTACTCACCTACTGAAAATGAGTAAATGTGAATTATCTCTAAAAGTATTGCAGATAGCCAATTTTTATCAAATAACTCATTCATCTACTTTTGGGAGGGCTTTCACATGGTGAAGTTCCAGACCTGTAGCTAATTACTCACCTACTCAAAATGAGCAAATGCAAATTATCTCTAAAATTATTGCAGATAGCCAATTTTTATCAAATAACTCATTCACCTACTTTTGGAAGAGCTTTCACTTGGTGAAGTTTCAGACCCATAGCTAATTACTCACCTACTCAAAATGAGTAAATGCTAATTATCTCTAAAAGTATTGCGGGTATCCAATTTTTATCAAATAACTCGTTCACCTACATTTTGGAGAGCTTTCACATGCTAAATTTTTTTAATGAATTTTTAAAATAATTTTTAATGCATTAAAATTTATGAAATCATGCACTAAATCAATTATAACTTGAAAAGTATTACATTTAGAGCACCTTGTTAAAATATGTTATCTTTAGTACATCTAATTTATATGGCGGGAGATAAATGCATGCGTCAGAATGCTTGTATATAAGTATGGTATGTCAATTAATTGTGTACATTTTTGCATTGTATAACCTAGACTTAAGAACTTGTGTCTCCCACTATTGTCATTTAAGAAATTTTTTTTTTCACTTGTAAATCATTAGTAAATCTGTGTCCAAGCCATTGTTACAATTGGTTTTATGAAACATTGTTTAGGGTGTGTTATTGTAAAGTTCAGTTTGATTATATGAGCTTAATAAATGCCTTATTTGGTATTTGACAGAGCCCAAAGTGCCAAGCCTTGTATCCTGTTCTTTGATGAGTTTGATTCATTAGCACCAAGGTGAGATTCAGTGATATCAACTTAACCTGTACCAACCAAAAAATCAGATATAATTGTGTTCTTGCATTTAGGCATTAAAATCCTTCTGCTCCTACATATACGAGGATTTACTTTGTATAATTGTGATGACTGATTGATATAGAAATAACCGATGATGAGCGAGGGGTTGTAAGAGTTTACAACGAATAGCAATATTAGGATCATGAAGGCAAAGTCTAAGTGATTCTAGTGAGCTATGAGCTATGATGCTGATTGTACCAATGAAATATTTTCTCGATTAGCCAATTAGAATCACGGACACAGCCGTGTCATGTTAGAATTTGAGGTTAACTTTACTTCAAATCTAAGTCTTATCATGGCTGGTAGTGGAGAAGATGAAAACAGATCAAACTCGTTGGTCTCGATCCTGTATCGAAAACCATCGGACACCAGCTTGTATCTACCAACTTTCCCAGTTTAGGTTGGACCAGGATTCAAACCCAGAAGCTTGGAGATGGGAAACAAGTGTGCTACCTACTACCCCTGTCACCATGTCACTGTCATTGTTATGCAGGCTATTATTAAGTATCAAAGGTTACATGGTTTTAGCAACTTTTATGTGCATCTGTCTGCAAAGATACTGATTCAGTGGTTATGGTCTGAAAACTGAAGGAAAAAGCACTGAAACTAAGTGAGGCAGACTGAGTCACTGTGTAGAGTGTTAGTCATTGAATAGATAACACCAACTAGATATTACCTAATCAAAGTGGCCCATTACCTTCTAATATAGATCTTTCTCAAATATTTTGGCAATATTTAACTTCAATGTGAACATGATTTTACAAATGCTTGTAGTGATCAACTTGCTCTTATCCAAATTATCCAGAATCTCATTTTCAGATAACTGAGGTGCTGCTGTATACTAGAGTGTGTTTGTTTTTTTTTTGTTTGTTTTTTGTAGGAGAGGGCATGACAGTACAGGTGTGACAGACAGAGTGGTGAACCAGCTACTCACACAACTAGATGGGGTGGAAGGACTGGAAGGTAAGCATGCTACAGCTTGCAGTGCCCAGCTCTCATTTATACAGTAAAATATCTTTTATAATCAGAACCTGTAATGAGAGGATTATTCTTAAAATCCTGAGGCATTCTTTGAATTAATCTGTCAGAATGCTGTTTTGAGAACATATAGAGTTTCTATTTTAAATGTTCTTGTCGGATATTAGATGAGAACCTAGTAGAAATGAACACCTAGTTCTACAAAGTATTCTAATTGTAAAACAAACCCCTGCCTTTTTCATGCCAGGTTTATAAACATTTCAAAATATAAGCAGTGCAAGGTTTCAAATATTCAAATATGTTACAGTGTATTATGTACTTTTTCAGGAGTATATGTTCTTGCGGCCACCAGTCGGCCTGACCTGATTGACCCTGCCTTACTAAGGCCTGGACGACTGGACAAAGCCCTACACTGTACACTGCCCACACAGGTAAACTCTCCTCAAAGGTAAACTCTACATACAGGTGATTTGTACACACTGGTAACCTGCCCAATTTACACACAGCTAAACTGCACTTGCAATTAACTCTACACCATATGATGTTTGGTAAATATACACACGGGTAAACTACAAAGGTTAACTGTGGATACATGTAAACTGCCCACACAGATAAACTATGCAAATGGGTAAATTGGTGTAGGTTTGTGTAGAGATTAAAAAATAATCTCAATATCAATATTTAACTCTTCTTTGATTTTGTATATCAGTCAATCTTAAAATATTCCGCATTATAAAATGGATTATCTAAGATCTTACTAATCCCTCAGTTATCAGAAACAGTTACGATATTAAAAACTAATCATAAATGTAATACTTATGAGGCTTTAAAGTAATTAAATTTCAGTATTTAATTTATGATTATTGATAAATAAAACATGAAAAAAGTGATAAGCAACAACAATATTAAAATATTCATCCTGGTGAGTTATACTGGAAAGGTTACAAAAATTGGTGCATGTAGTATTGATATTAAAATTCAAAAAGCAGTATCAATCAATATTGTAATATAAATATATCATCCTTTTCCTAAGTCCTAATATTACTTTTGCTGTTCATACTGATGTAAAAGACATGAATTGTTTGTTTATGCACGCAGGAGGAGAGACATGAAATTTTGCAGGCATTGACTCGGCACATGGAACTTCACAAGGACGTAGACTTGGTCAGTATCTCCAAGAGCTGTGAATACTTTACTGGGGCAGATTTCAAAGCTTTACTGTACAATGCACAGTTAGAGGCCATTCATGAACATCATGGCAGTCTGCTGTTTGCTACAGGTCAGAGGATATTTTTTTTCATATTTTTTATTATTTTTTTTCTTTGAAAGATAATACAAGATCTGAGGTTGTAGCTTTGATTCTTGATCTGGACTTTAAGAGGGAAGTTTGTGTGTACTTGTTGTGTGGTGGCTTATAATCTTGACCAGAATCTTGAACAACTAGTTAACACTGATTTCCTTCACCTACTTTCCTCATCAATACTGAAATCATCATCAAAAGTCGGGACCAAGGTCTCCAGTGACCTAGTGGTAATGATACGGCCCGGTGGTCTAGGAGATATCTAATTCATTTCTGCATGGCATATATCTCGCACGCAGTTTCTGTGAATCATACTTCCTGTTGCTTTTAACAAAGGCTACCTCAGTATCAGATTTGACTTGGTCTGGCAAATGCTCTATTATATATGTTATGTACAAATTGAGATTTTGTGCAAGTTGTAACTTGTACAGCTGTGTGTGTACAAGCTGACATCATTCTCTTTAAATATTTCAGGCCTGAGTTTTTCTGAGGATCAGAGTCAAAAGCTTGTTCAAGAAGAGAAGTGTAATCAAAATGGTATGAGTACCAGACAGAAAGTCAGTGAAGGATCAATTCTCTCCAACGGTTCCTGGGAAACCTTAAGCATGCCACACAATGGTAAATAGAATAACCCATTTTTATCGAGCCCAGAACAAGTTGAGTTTGGAAGTTAAAGTGCTTGTGTTCTTAAAAAAGTTTGGTGTCAGGATTTTAGGTTAATGAGAAGAGTGTTTGCAGTCTGGTGTAAGTTTTGTAATTTGCACAATTGAAATTATGTCTGGAATAATCATCTAAACAAAGTACAATGTTCAGAAATTCATGAGTAATTATTACATATTAAAAATTACAAGTATTTTCTTTGGAAGAATCTTTGTTTCATAGTGAAAGGTGCATTTTTAAACAGATTACAACCATGAACAAATGTAGTAAATGTATAATTTTACTCTAATTATTAAGAGTACGACACCAGAACCTCAGTTTTCGCAAAATATTGAACTGATAACTTAATAACTAATGTGTTTTTCAAATTTTTTTGTTTCAGATCTCAGTGACCCTTCACTTTTAGGTGATAATTCAAATGGTTTAACCACTGCATCTTTATCAGGAAGTGACAAACAGGAAGCGGTCAGCAGTGCACATGTACTCGTAGTAGAGGCTCGCATGCCTAAAAACTCCAGTGTGAGACTTTTGGATGAAACAAATGTTTCAAACTGTGAAAAGTTACGACTCGGCTACATCCCCTCCCTAGAAGAGGGTGCAGTAGACTTGTCTCAAGAAGTGGAGGAAAGACTTAGAAAACAGGTCAATATTGCTTTTATTAACAGTTTAAATTAGCCTTTTTGTGCACTAGTGTTAAGAGTTTTGTAGTATATTTTATGTTCAACACATTGTGTAGATCGTAACATAACAGGCATCATGAGTAAAACATCACTGGAAGAGTGAACATGTCTCAACAACTAAAGCCTTTAGAAAACATGCGTATACTGGTTTGGAATGGGTTTATATTAACTAACATATTTGCTATCATTTAAAAATGTGTTTGACATATGGTATTGGTCATATAACAACTGGCAGTTTAAGGGGTGGAGGAAAATAGAACAGCACATAACTTGCACACAGTCTGAGAGAAGAGAGAGGATAAGGATTGGGAAATACCTTCACTAAAGTGGAGGCTTAAAGTCACCTAGGGAATTTTTATACTTTTTTGCAATAGGGATATAGACAGTGTTATCAGATAATGACTCCCATAATTCAACATGTTTGAAACAAAAGGGTGGATCTTTTCGTAAATTGAAATGAAGATATCACCTGGTTATATAATTAAAACACAATTACAAATTTGGAGTATTGTAGCAAAAAGTCAAGGCTCTCCTGTAACTATTCAAATTTTTCAATCAGGTTCTTCCATTGATTGAAAACACAGCAAACTTGGATGTTGCCAAGCAACAGGAGAGATCAACCAGTGCAGTCTTAGAACAGCGCCACCTTGTGAGCGCATTAGAAAACATGGGTCCTTCAGTGAGTGAAGCAGAGCGAAGGCGATATCAGTTCATGTAAGGCCTAGTGACCTTTTGTCCTTGTTTCAAGGTCATATTGACATGTCTGAAAGTTTTGATAATTTATTCATTTCTGGTCATATACATTATTAAATGTTATAAAAATCTGTCAGAAAATAGTGTTAATAACATATGTGTTGAAACCCTGTCAAGTCTCAAGGGAATGGATGAATACTTCTCTCCAATCAGTAATTTAAGATAATAGGATAAATTTACATTTATAAAACTGATATAAACCAGTATTAAGGAGAAGTTTGAAAAGAGAAAAAATCCAAACAAACAATATATATTATTTGAAAAAAAAATAATATGAAACCTTTGTAATGGACACACCTGTGAATTTGTAAAATTAAAGATTTATGGTTGTAAAAGTTTATAAAATAGAGTAGAAGTAAAATTCAGCCAAGAAATGATGTTCACCTATTGATGTACATTTCTGGGGTTTTTTTTTCAGATACCAAAACTTTGTGTCTTCCAAAGGTGGTAACTTCAATGAAGGGATTCAAAGTGCAGGAAAGAGGGCCACGCTAGCCTGATCACATGGCATTACCAGTGGCTTCAGACTTCCTTAACTTACTTTTTATGTCATCACTCTGCGGCGTGGGCGTACGCGTCCGCGTGAACAACTTCTTCTCCAAAACTACAAGGCCTAGAGACATGCTGTTTTTTTTAAAAGATACCTTATCTATCGAGGATGAAAAATTGTTCAAGGCATGCAAATCTGTCTGTTCGTCTGTTTGCTAGAGACATTACAAGGGGGGTACCCCCACCAAAAGTGTGAAAATTTCAACTTTTTATCACAATTTTCTCAGTGACTATTGCAGGGATTTCTCTCATATCTTGCATATATGTACTAGGCCACAGGTAGATTCTCTTGTGTGAGTATGAGACCTGGATCTGTCTTACTTTTTTTTAAATAAATTTTTTTAATAATTTTTAATGCATTAAAATTCATGAAATCATGCACTAAATCACTTATAACTTCAAAAGTGTTGCATTTACAGCATTTTGTGAAAATATGTTGTTCAGCTACTTTTTTCATAGCTACAATATGGTGAGTAAGTTGGGTGTCTGTCTCAATAGCTAAGTGAGTAATAGCTACTTTTGGGCTTTTCAGTAACTTCCATTATGAGTAAAATCACTTGTAACTTAAAAACTATTGCATTTAGAGAATTTCGTATAAATATGTTATTCAGCTACTTTTGGGCCAGCTATAACATAGTAAAATTTCAGACCTGTAGCTCATGGCATAGCTGAGTAATAGCTACTTTTAGGTTATCACTGTTGAGTAAATCGCTTATAACTTGAAAACTATTGCATTTAGAGAATTTCGTATAAATATGTTATTCAGCTACTTTTGGGTCAGCTATAACATAGTAAAATTTCAGACCTGTAGCTCATGGCATAGCTGAGTAATAGCTACTTTTAGGTTATCACTGTTGAGTAAATCGCTTATAACTTGAAAACTATTGCATTTAGAGAATTTCGTATAAATATGTTATTCAGCTACTTTTGGGTCAGCTATAACATAGTAAAATTTCAGACCTGTAACTCATGGCATAGCTGAGTAATAGCTACTTTTAGGTTATCACTGTTGAGTAAATCACTTATAACTTGAAAAGTGTTGCATTTAGAGCATTTTGTTAAAATATGTTATTCAGCTACTTTTTTCATAGCTACAATATGGTGAGTAAGTTGGGTGTCTGTCTCAATAGCTAAGTGAGTAATAGCTACTATTGGGCTTTTCTGTAACTTCCATCATGAGTAAAATCACTTGTAACTTAAAAACTATTGCATTTAGAGAATTTCGTATAAATATGTTATTCAGCTACTTTTGGGCCAGCTATAACATAGTAAAATTTCAGACCTGTAGCTCATGGCATAGCTGAGTAATAGCTACTTTTAGGTTATCACTGTTGAGTAAATCACTTATAACTTGAAAACTATCGCATTTAGAGTATTTTGTTTCAATATGTTATTCACCTATTTTGGGGTCAGCTATAACATAGTGAAGTTTCAGACCTGTGGCTCATTTCATAGCTGAGTAATAGCTACTTTGAAGTTCTCACTGTTGAGTAAATCAGTTATAATTGGAAAACTATTGCATTTACAGAAATTTGTGCAAATATGTTATTCAGCTACTTTTGGGTCAGCTATAACATAGTGAAATTATAGACCTATAGCTCATGGCACAACTGAGCAATAGCTATTCTCAGGTACTGACTGTTGAGTAAATCAGCTATAACTTGAAAAATATTGCATTTGGAGTATTTTGTTAAAATATATTGTTCACCTACTTTTGGGTCAGCTATAACATAGTGAAATTACAGACCTATAGCTCATGGCATAGCGGAGCAATAGCTATTTTCAGGTTCTCACTATTGAGTAAATCAGTTGTAGCTTGAAAACTATTGCATTTACAGTAGTTTGCTTAAATATGTTGTTCACCTACTTTTGGGTTAGCTATAACATAGTAAAATTTCAGACATGTAGCTCATTGCATAGCTGAGTAATAGTTCCTTTGAGGTTCTCACTGTTGAGTAAATCAGTTGTAACTTGAAAACTATTACATTTAGAGTAATTTGTTAAATATGTTATTCACAGAATTTTTGGTCAGCTATAACATAGTGAAATTGCAGACCTCTATGTCATGGCATAGCTGAGCAATAGCTACTTTCAGGTTCTCACTGTTGAGTACATCATTGTATCCACTGGATAGCCGCAGTGTGTAGAGAGAGATTTCACCATTACTGCTCTGATGAAAAAAAATATTATAGCTAGCTTTCTTAAGTTTGCAGTATATATTAATAACCATAAAATGTTGTCTGCGAATATTTTTGGCCTCATTTTGAGAAACAAGATGGCCGCCACAGGTGTTTTTTGTCAGTCATGAAAAGTGCTTATATCTCCCTTATTATTGATCCTAGAGGTTTGGGATGATAAACCAACCTGTAGGAAATCATGGGGTGGGAATCTTTTGGTGTGGTCAGATTTGACCTTCAATGACCCCTCCTTCAAGGTCAAACAAGGATAACCAAACTTAAAAGTGCTTATAACTCGCTTATTATTGGTCCCAGAGGTTTGGGATGGTAAACAGACAGGAAATCATGGGCTGTGAATCTGTTGATATGGTCCGATTTGACCTTGGAACCCTCCTTCAAGGTCAAATGAGGATAGCGAAAATTGAAAGTGCCTACAACTCGCTTATTATTGGTGACAGAGATTTGGGATGGTAAACCATCCCATAGGAAATCATTGGCTCAGAATCTTTTGGTATGGTCAGGTTTGACCTTTGGACCCCTCCTTCAAGGTCAAATGAGGACAGCCAAGCTTAAAAGTGCTTATAACTCATTTATAATTGGTCCTAGAGGTTTGGAATGGTAAACCATAGGAAATCATGGGCTGGGAATGTATTTGTGTGGTTAGATTTGACCTTGGACCCCTTCTTCAAGGTCGAACGAGGATATTGCATTTGTAGTATTTCTTTAAATATGTTTTAACCTATTTTTTACACTTAAACAATTACCTTGTTATTTTCCTTCATAATACCATTTACAGAGCACAACTTGTTTATCCTTTTCTTCTGTCAGCTTCGGAATTTCTTTCGAACTTGCTGTTCAGTTACCATTTACTGTATTTCTGTACAGCCCTTTTCCTGATAATTATTCTGTCCTCTAATCACCTTCACAAATCAAAAACACTCAGTCAGCTGACACAGTGCCCGTTCACGGGGACTCTCCTCTTGTTTTGTTATTATTGGTGCTAAGATGTTTAGATATGTGTGTTTCTGAATTATACTGTTTAAATTAATAGCCTGATAACCAGTTTGCTTTAATTAATGTCTAGCCAGTGAAGGGATGGACAGATGATTTTGTGTGATTTATCAGCATTTACTGTGAAATGGTTCCGCTTTCCTTTCTGCTGATTGGAAGCAAGATCAATATAAACATACCTCAACCATTGCAAACATCAATCACCAGATTTTATGAGCATGTTTTTTTTGTGTGTGTGAACAGCCTGCTTGATATTAAGTACCATGGGGCCACGGTGGCAGAATGGTAACACTCGCCACCTCTGAGGCCGGGGTTCGGTTCCCAGCATGACCTCAAGTAGGGAAAGCTGGTAGTTGCTTGCCATTGGTCAGCAGTTTACAGTACAGAACTTTGACCAACTGTATGTACTGGTTTCCTCTGCCCTTCCAACTACCCATTGTGATAACCTGTACAGTGTTGAAAGCGACGTAAAACCCCACATAAATAAAATGGTATTAAGTTCAGCTGCCGTAGCTCTTCTCCTGTTGAACAAAGCTTTAATCAAACAAAATGTGTAATGTGGTTGATAATCAAGAAAAATACATGAAAAAGTTGTACTGTGAGCTGAAAAATTACTAATATCGTGTTCTCATTGCATTGTTTTGAGAAAGCATCAACATCTCCAAAAATATACAACTGGAAAGTAATAGCTTGAGCCACTTTGAGAGGTTGAGCCAAAGTAGAAATATCAGTTATTAAAAATTTAATACATACACAGATATTATAGTTCCCAGTTGACCCAGATGGTAGGGTATATATGTTACAGTAAATATGTGATTTGGTCAGTAAATACATGTATTCCCTGAAAATTTCAGTAAATATGCGTATTTACTGGGGTTTTTTTTTTTGGTCCAGTAAATACACCTATTTACGAAAATCATAAGGAAGACTTTATATGTTTAATAGTTGAGTGTTATCTGCTATGTCTTCATATTAACAGTTATTGAAAACGTTAAATGGCTTTGTCATATTCCAAGTTTGATACTTTTTTACAATCCAGCAGTTGTATGTGTTATGTGAAACAAACTTGCATTTTTTTTTCATTTAAAATAAATTGTAATGTAAATCAACAGTTTATAAATTTATATATCCAAATTTCTTTAAATTATGATTTTTGTTGTATAAGGAAAAACAAGCAAGGTAATAAAGATTGAGATATATTTTTTGTTCAAGAATTGAATTCACTGTATTTTTAACAATGTATTTTAACAGTGTATTTCTTTTTCAAAGGTCACCAAAATAAAATTTAGATCTATAATTAGGGTTGAATTAAATCTCCCTTTAATGTTGTCTCTTTAATCCAGAAAGTGGCACCATAACCATAGAAGCCTTAAAAGGGATTAAGTCCCTCTGAAAAGCTATGCTTAAATCCAATTAGGGGCTAGCTGGCCTTCTCACTGTTTGTAACAACAATTCTTTGATCAAGTAGCCAGTACCTACATTAAAGTCATATATCTACCAGAAAATAGCAAAATATTAAGCTTTGATTGGAATAAAATAAAGAAACCACTTACTGATAATCTCTGGCTAACAATAGATTCTTAAAGAATACATGTGGATTTGTTTGGGTGTAAATCATTTTGTCCTAAATGGTAAGGTAAAATTTCTGTTGAAGTAAAGTATAGTTAAATTATCTTAAAAAGTTGAAACTCAAATTTAAATTAATTTCTAAAACATTTATTTATTGCCAATAAAAACACTTTTTATGTATCAGTCACATAAAAATGGTGAAAAGTTAAATGATCTTTAATCATTTGTAGGGATGTCATATGTCCTTTGTAGCTGTGGGATTGAAAGAAATATAAGCTTTAATGAAATATTTACTGAAAGCACCTCCCCAAAGTTTGTAAACAAATATATTTAAGTCTAGTGTTATTTTTTCAACACAAAATATTGCATGTAATGTATTGTAAAATGAGGTATGCTTATTGCTAAGTATGTTCTAATAGTCAATATAACAGAGTAAAATGTTCCAATATAATGTATATTTTGGTTTGCAGTTCAATATTATATATTTACAACCAGTGAGCATCAAAATTTCATTTTACATATTTACTGAAAGTCAAACCAGTAAACTTGTGAAATAACACAATTTATAAATCAGTAAATACGCATATTTACTGAAAATGTTAGGGAATACGTGTATTTACTGACCAAATCAGTAAATACGCATATTTACTGAAGATTTCAGTAAATACGCGTATTTACTGATTTCACATATTTACTGTAACATATATATGTGCAAATTTTTAACATTATCATATCTCTGGAACTATGAGATACAATATGTGTACATTATGTAGAGCTTGTTAACAATTTAGTTTCTCTTAGTTGAAATTTGTTTAGTGTTATATTTAATTGTTATCACATGGTTTAGGCACAAACAATTTTAAGTTACTCCTTCATGTTCCAGTAAATAGTTACCTAATCTGCTATTTGTTAAAGGTTAAATGTTTGTAATTAATTATTACCTATAATTAAATTCCCAGAAAAACTGACATACCAGTCACTTCCATTCTGCTGACACCACAGCCACCATAGAATTTCCTTGTGTGCACCTTGTGTGTACCATCACTCAAAATACGTTGATATTTTCTTAAAAACTTGAGACAAATGTTAAGGATGGTAGAAGGAAGATCCCCATTTTCAGTTGACCTTTAATCCCTGATGTAAAAGAAGTTATGGCCATGTTAAAGTCAAAAGGGGTTTTACCCAGAAACCCAATAAAATGGCGTATCCAGCTACCAGCTTAGTTTAACCTTTTTCAACCAAACTTGGTACATATATTAGGGTTAGCTGAAAGAAAATTTCTATTATCATGTAAACTTATCTGAGAAGAAAACTTTCCTTCGGGAAGGTATACTGACTGTTGGTTGAAGTGCAAGAGTTCTCAGATTATTAAGTAGGCATTTATTTCATTGGAGGTTGATAAAAATGAGGTAATGCAAAATGTTCCATAATAATTATGGTGTACATAAAATGTATCCTACAGAAAATATAGAATCAATGCCTGTGGCATGAGAGATGGCCCATCTGGGAATATGTTGACATTGAATAAGTCTAATCGGTTGTCATATTTGTATTGTTTTTAAGTATATATCTGTAAGCACTTTTTCTGTAATTGTTAATCAAACTGAGTTTTGGTGTGTGTATCTTTGTGTCAGCTGATGAATTCGCTTGTGCTTTTCTGCCTTGCTTTTGATTCCTGATGGTTTTGTTGACTTTGTCAGCTGACAAAGGGTTCATTCACTGAACTCATGATTTTATTGCGTTAATACATCCTATCCAATGGACAAATGCTTATCCGGTCGGCGCGGACCGGCCCGCCAAACGTCAGAAAAAGACGTCCTGTGTCTCCACCGGCCAAGCCGGTCCAGTGCTGTGCACTCGCCAGGTGGCGTGTAGTACTTCCTTCCTGTCTAGACAGAGTGACGTCATAGCATCTTTTTCGTTTGGCGCATGTGCTGTGTACACGAAATATTTTTCAGTGAACTTATTTATAATTTGTTCATCAATATTATTCAGAGTGTGTTTTTATAACTTTGTAATTTTGTGCAAGAGGTATTATAGATCATTTTGGTGTAAATTTCAATTCGGATCATCATGTCTTCGCCCAGTCAGAAGCATGGCAGTTGTGGACACATAATGGCTAGCTTTGATAGCCATAATTTCTGCGCACGTTGCAGGGAGAAGGGTAAGGGCACAGATCCGTGTATTAATAAAAATGACTGTAACTCTTGCAATTTGCTCACGGAAGAACAACGTTTACAGTTGTCTACGCCTTCGTATAGGCTCAAAAAGGAAAAGAGGGATCTTAAGAAATCTGATACACCCAAACAGGACTCATCCAGTTCCTCTCTCATAGACCCGTACTCTGTTACGGTAGTGGGAGCTGTGGACGCCCAAGGGACCTTACAGTCTCCTGGTTCGAGTTCAGGAAAAGCACAGAAAACTGATTCCTCATCAAAACCAAAGGATTTAAAACCTAAAGCAGAAAAGCCTTCTAAATCGACTTCTAAGTCTCACAAGTCTTCAGTTGATTCCAAGATCGACGACCTGGACCAAAAGTGGGCCGACAGATTTAATAGATTAGAAGCTCTGCTTTTAGCCAAGACTCTGGATAAACCAGACCCAGCTTTTACCTCTGTCAAGGTCGTTCCTACACACTCGCCTCCGGCTAGCTCAGCCTTATCAGATAAACCCTTCATTAGACCTTCTGGTTCTGCTTCAGGGACAGATGCTTCAGGTACCGACCTCGCTTCTCAGAGTCAGGTTACCGACCAGTCTGTCAGACCGGACACACTTCAACACACTTCAGATTTGACTGGTTCCTTACAGACTGTTTCCAAGTCGACCAGCAAGTCGCAAAAGAGTAGATCTTCTACCGACCGACTAGCAGATCAGGCTGGTACTGCATCTCCAACTCCTCAGCAAGTACCTAGCAGGTCGTCATCGGTTCCGGCCAGAAGACTCAGCACTTCCTCTATGGATACTGACACCGACACCGACCTTTCTGATCGCCCCCCTGTGGACATTTTTGTCGAAGAGGGAGAACTATCAGATCAGGAACTTGAAGCCGCTTCTGCCGACCCCGACCAAACCCTCTCCGAAGAGCAAACATACAGGGAGACCATGAGTGGTATTAGGTCTTTCATGGGGTGGACCCACATTCCTGAAGTGGATACGGCAGCGTCAACCGCGGATGACAACCCCTTTGCGGGTCCCAAATCACAGCCTTCAGGGAAGGTCTCCGTTTCAATGCCAACCGACGAGTGGCTCTGTAGTAAGATGGGTAAACTTAATCTGACTCTTACGGAGGGTTACCCGTCGCGAAGTTCAGAGGCTGGGGGTCTTCTCAAGGACCAATTTGTGCGTCCGCCCAGATCACAAGCTAAGTGGTATAGCTTTACACCAAATCAAGAGAAGCCCGGACAGGATACCGGCAAGACTGTTTCCACTTGGTCTACTGACGCTTCCAAGATAAACAGTACCTACAGCCGCATAGCCAAGGCAGCTGGCATTGCATCTACTCCACCAGCCTCACGTCAAATCTCTCAAGATAACCTACGCAGGTGGGAGAAGTCTGCCCGCGAAGCCTCTACCATTTGCAACCAAGCGGCAGCCTTCAACCGGTGTCTTTACAAAGTTCAAGACTCTATGCAAGCTCAACTGAAAGTGATTAAAACAGACTTCAGTAAAGGAAAGTCGTCATCAAAAGTTTCACAGGCTGCTGATGAGTTACAGTTCCTGATGAACTTCAACTCTAGCATTACCCAGTCTATGGCCAAGACGTTAGAGCACCTCACGGACTTTGTTTTTGTTACTGTTGCTAATACCACCCTGGCCAGACGAGATTCTTATCTGTCTCACCTCAAGTTGGGAATCAAACCGGACACCTTTGCTGCCCTGCGTACAGGACCACTTCATATTCCTACACTGTTCCCAGATTCAGCACTTAAGCAGGCAGAACAAGATATCGCCAACTTCGAAAGCAAGGGACAACCCCAGTCTGGGAAGAAAGGTCGCTTTCACCCTTATGAGCGTCAGGACAAGCGTTCAGATTTCAGAAAGCCAGACCGCCCTGCTTGGAAGAATATTGGGAACAGGGGACAGCACAAGAGGGGTAAGGCCAAAGCCTCCTACTACTCATCGCGACCAGCCTAGGGCCAGCAGTCCTATAAATGACAATCATTGTGTAAAGGGCTTACAGGAAGGACTGCTGGCCGGGAGCAAGACTGTGTCACAGGAACTGTTAACAGACTCTGTAAATTATGGTGTTGTAAAAGTTGTACATTCTGCGCCCGGGCCTTCACAAAAGAAAGAAGTAAGCCCCGGGTTGGCAGCCTGTCAAAAATCAAAGAGTCACCAATTAAAGTATGTGAACAGTGCTTCTTGTGTCATTTCATTCTCTTGTGTTCAGTCTGTACCAAATGTCCCAAATGTTGTGCAAAATCCACCTGTAGGGGCCCGACTCCAAAACTTTTGGCAAACTTGGCTAGGTCTGGGGGCCAGTCCGGCAGTGGTTCAAATCTTGAGGGAGGGTTACACCCTCCCCTTCCGGACCCGACCAAATCTCACAAGGTTCCCTACAGTCGTAAGCTGTTATGTCAATCCCCACAGGAACAGCTACCTGTTGGAGGCATTACATCAGCTTATGGCCAAACATGCAATAGAACTAGTCCGCAACCAAACATCCCTGGGGTTTTTCAACCGACTCTTCCTAGTCCCAAAACCCAACAACAAATGGAGGCCAATACTGGATCTGAGCAAACTAAATATTTTCCTCAAGGTGGGAAAATTCAAAATGGAAACACCAGAAACCATCAGAACATCCCTCCAAAAACGGGAGTGGGTCACCTCGGTGGACTTCAAGGACGCCTACTTCCACATACCAATACAGGAACAATCCAGGAAGTACCTCCGTTTTCATATTCAGGGCCGGACTTACCAATTCAAAGCTCTGCCTTTTGGTCTGTCCACAGCGCCCATGGAGTTCACTGTGTTAGCAAAGGAAGTGAAACTGATGGCTATGCACCAGGGTATAAGGATCCACCAGTACCTAGACGACTGGTTGGTGAGGGCCGGATCCCAACAAGTTTGTCTCCACCACACCCAGACTCTGGTCAAAATGTGCCACGAACTCGGCTGGCTGGTAAATATGGAGAAATCAGAACTGGAACCCAAACAGATTTTCGATTTCGTAGGTTACCAGTTCGACCTCCGAACCGGCCGGGTCAGACCGACCATGGACCGGTGGCAAAACCTTCAGGTCAAAATACAAGCACTATTGCTGCTGCCGGCCTGTCCGGTCCGTCAGTTTATGTCACTGATAGGTTTACTAACAGCCACAGAAAAACAGGTTCACCTCGGCCGACTACACATGAGACCCATACAGTGGCATCTCAAAAACAACTGGAGGGTCCCAGAATCTTTAGAAAAGATCATCCCTCTACCCAGGTCCCTGCACCCTCATCTGCAATGGTGGTTAGACGAAAGCAATGTGCTACAAGGCCAACCATTACACCCAGTAGAACATGCTCTACAGATCTTTACAGACGCATCAAAAGAAGGGTGGGGCGCTCACTTAAACGAGCTCACTGCAAGGGGCTCTTGGTCGGTTCCGGAAAGCAAACTGCACATAAACTATCTAGAGTTAAAAGCAGTCTTTCTAGCTCTCAAAGAGTTCCAAGAACTATGTACAGGCAAGATAGTTCTAGTGGCATCCGACAACACTACGGTAGTGGCTTATATAAACAAAGAAGGAGGTATGAGGTCGGGCCCCCTATGTGCCCTACTGTGGAGGATCCTGACCTGGTGTTCCCAGAAACAAGTGACGTTAAAAGCCCGTCACATTCCGGGCCATCTGAATGTGATAGCAGACAAGCTATCCAGACTAGGTCAGACCATACAGACAGAGTGGTCCCTCCTCCCGGAGGTATTTTTGAGCATATGCAAGAAGTGGCACCAGCCTCAAGTAGATCTGTTTGCCACAAGATTCAACCACAAACTTCCTCAGTTTGTCTCTCCAGTCCCGGACCCCCTGGCTGTAGCAGTGGATGCTCTCACTCTGCCATGGGAGGACCTGGATGCATATGCCTTTCCACCGACCTCCATCTTGGGCAAAGTAGTGGAGAAGCTACTGGACTCCCGGTACCAGAGAGTTATTCTGATTGCTCCCGGGTGGCCCAACATGCCCTGGTTCTGGGACTTGGTGGCCATGTCCAGTCAAATTCCCCTCAGCCTACCAAACCTGCCCAATCTCTTGACACAGCCGTTCAACCAGATCCCTCACAGGAATCTGACAAACCTGAATCTCCATGCATGGCTCCTAGAGCCACAGCAATCAAGGAACAGGGTTTCTCTAAGGCAGTGGCAGCAAGAATTGAGGCTCCTCAAAGAAAATCGACCAGATCAGTCTATGAGGCAAAGTGGACCATTTTTACAAAGTGGTGCATCACTAATCAGGTGGACTTCGGGTCACCACCTATAAAGTCAGTGGCTGACTTCCTTCTATACCTCTTTGAGGTCAAGAAACTTCAGCCCAGCACCATTGATGGATACAGGTCTGCCATTGCTGATAAACTGGGTAACACCACAGTCAATATCAGCAAAGATGATAATCTCACCCGTCTCTTAGATAGTTTTCACAGAGACAGACCCAAAGGGCGGAGGGGTATACCCTCCTGGAACCTTTCTCTGGTCTTACACCAGTTAACAAAGGCTCCCTTTGAACCTCTTAAGGAAGCTTCAATGAAACATCTGACCTTCAAAACTGTCTTCCTTTTGGCCCTGGGTTCTGGCAAGAGAAGAAGTGAGATACATGCATGGCAGCATAAGAACATCAGACACCAGTCGGACTGGTCTAAGGTGTCCCTGTTTCCGTCCCCCAGCTTTCTTTCCAAGAACCAGCTGGCCAAAGAGGGCCCGGAGAGTGTAGCCCCAGTGGTCATACCAGCCCTGGCTCCTACTCTGGATAGATCCCTCAAGTCTGACAGAACTCTTTGTCCGGTTCGAGCCTTGCGCTACTATTTGGACAGGACTCCAGACTTTAGGTTAACTTCAGAGTTAGTTTTTGTCTCCTTCAAGAAAGGTTTCGACAAGGACATCTCACCTGCCACTATCTCCTCATGGATCAAACAGACTGTGATCCTATGCTATGAGCTCTCCGACCAACAGGCCCACACCCTACATCAAGTCAAGGCTCATGATGTAAGGTCCTTTGCTGCTTCTAAGGCTTTCCAGTCGGGAGTTTCCTTGGAGCAGATCCTAGCAGCCTGCCACTGGAAATCTCATAATACCTTCACTCAATTCTATCTGAAGGATGTGGCCTGGGCTGATTCAGAGCTCTACCATCTCGGTCCGGTTGTGGCTGCTCAGCAGATCCACCAAGGGACTAGTACCTAGAGGAGACCTGTACATTTGTAATTAGTTGTACATTTTTGTATATGTTGCACATATAGTTATTAAAAAAAAAAAAAAAAAATCTGGATGTACTTCCTTCGGGAGATTTTCTCTATGGGACTGCACTCATCCCTCTCTTCCCCTACCTCAGAGCAGGTCTGTTAAAAAAGGGGGAGGGGGGGGCAAGGTCGACTGACGGTTCAATACCTGGTAACCGGATGATGATATTCGACCTTAGCCTTAAGGGTTATCGACCTCAGGTCTTCCCAGGCTTTAAAGGAGACTGATCATTATTTTTGCTATGAGTTCGAACCTAGTCCCTAGTAACTTACCCGCCGACCAAGCGGTAGTTATTCAGCATTTGTCCATTGGATAGGATGTATTAACGCAATAAAATTGCAAATTTAATAGGTAAATTAAATTTTTATAAGTTAATACCCTATCCAATGGACACACAAGACCCTCCCACCGACCCCGCTATCAGTCTACTAGGGTCTACTAGGTTTAGACACGAAAAAGATGCTATGACGTCACTCTGTCTAGACAGGAAGGAAGTACTACACGCCACCTGGCGAGTGCACAGCACTGGACCGGCTTGGCCGGTGGAGACACAGGACGTCTTTTTCTGACGTTTGGCGGGCCGGTCCGCGCCGACCGGATAAGCATTTGTCCATTGGATAGGGTATTAACTTATAAAAATTTAATTTACCTATTAAATTTGCAATTTTGTTGTGCACCTAGTTTGAGTAGCCTAAATGTTCTTCTTTAAGAACATGTTGTATTTCTTGTAGTTAAAGCTCCTAGTGAGTGCAAAATCATCTCTGCATAGGGTATGAGCACACAGTTACCATGTGGTAGCTGCATTCCTGAAACCAGAAGTGTTGTTTTGAATATGTTCTTGTTTATAAAATTCCAGAAAATACAAATATAAATTATAACAGAAATGAATAACTTGCTTTCATACTGTTATTGGCCTATTTTCACTCTGAAAACATTCTTTCAAAATTCCTATCTGTGCCTTGTTTCTGCATTATTTGTTTGTTTTGTTTTTTTCATTTTTCATTAAATAAATAAGGGCAACAACTGCACTAGTGAATGTTATTTCCAACAAAGTTAAAAATGTTATAATCTAAATCTGGAAGAAGCATCTTAACTGCTTTTAAATTGTGCAGAAATAGTTTTGCATCTACAGACCTCGGACTTTAATTTGTCAGTAAATGATATACATGTAACACCATGTACTCACAAAAGTTACACGAACAATGATTATTTAAAATGTTTGTTTTAAGTCTTTATGCATTAACCAATTTATCTAAATGTGTATATTTTTGGTCTCATTAAACACTCATGAGGCCCCCTTTCTCTTGTATATTTATTCATATATACCATTTAGATAATCAGAGTAATTAATATGCCCTCAAAACAAGAATTTTGATAGAGCATACATACCCACATAAATAAAACCACAAAAAAACCACAATCATTGGTTTTACGTGATTATGTAAGTTTGTGATGTAATGCACTCTATGATGTAATCATGATGTAATGTCATAAGCAATTACATCACAAACCAGGTATCTAAGTCCAATTTTATAGTCTTGATAGGCTGGAAGTCAATTTTTTCATTAAAAATATCATAAGTAATTGGATATATATTTATTTGCAAAGAATAAATACAAATACACAGATGATACAAATACATACAATAAATATTATCATTACCTGTAATAAATAAACATTTAAATAATTTATTTTAAAGTGAATGATAGTATCAATTACTATTCACACTCAACATCGAATTGGATTCTAATCCGAGTTGTGAATTATATATTGTTTCATAATAAATGTGACAAACTTTCACACTATTAAGACTAACTCTGTAATACTGCGAACAACCATAGATATGAAACTAAAGTTTATATGTGGCATTTGCCAAAAAGCCTTCACCAAAAAACTCTAGTCTCAAGAGACACCATACTAATTAACACATGGGTGTAACCTACAACTGTGTCAACTGCAACAAACAATATAAAAGAAGGGAGGACCTTGTTAGGCTTACAAAGAAATGCTTAACAGTCGATCTCACTAAAGGGGATGATGAAAACAACCCCCCAGCTGGCCCATCAACCTCCAGAGACCCACCACCCCCAAATGCTCCTTCCGAGGCAATCACCATTCTGCACCAAGATTTGACAATGAGCGATTCAGATGATGAGGATGAGGTCGTCACTCGCCAATCCAGGGCTCTTGAAAATCAAATATTGAGTAGTAAGATTTCAAGAGAGATTGTCCCTCCAATCAAGAGGCAAAAACTGGTTATGCCAAAGGAAATTCCTAAGAAGGACTAATCATTTACCATGTCTAATTACTTACCCTTTAACCTTTAGAAATTACAATAAAATTCTAAAGATATGTCAATAAATTTAACTTGAAATAATATCTTTATGACAATAATATTATGTAACTTAATCCACTGATTACTTCACACGTATTAACATAGCCATTACTTTAAAATTCTGACAGTATAAGTAATGTTACTTTTAATAAATTACTAAATATATGGAAGTATTTATTAAAAAGTATCTTTTTGTATTGTATTGTTTTATTGCGTTGTCAATGCATCATTAATATAATAAATGGTCATAAACCATTTAAAAGAAAAGACCATTAACTAACCCACCTGATCACCAATACTCGCCTGCCAATTACTATGGGAGTATTTTTCACTACCCTTAAAAAGGTGAACTTAATACTCAAGATGACTTGGTAATGTTTGATTAAAAAGTTGAACCATCATCTGTAACCATTTTGTATTGGAACTTGCACCTTGTGTCCATATGCTGATAATATAAGATGTACTTAAACATGTAATAAAGCCCACATACTATGGACTAAAAACTATCAAGGTACTGACACAAATGCAAACTTATGTGGATTACTAAACTCATTCCCATACCTTTTGCCAATAATCAATAAAAAGTAATTGATTACTATACAATAGTAATATAAGTAATACTAATTATGTATGGATAATGAGTCCCCCATGTGTGACCACTAGTACATACTATTGATATACGAATACTTTACATTACTTCACCAATACTATTACAAAGTATTGGGGTATGCACCAGTGCAAAAGTACAACTGCAGCGGTGCAAACCACCGGTGCAAAAGCACCCAAAATTAGTACTTCAGAGGGTTGTTTGCCCAAATAACTCCAGCCTCTGATGAGAAAGTTCACCCAAAAACTTTCGAAATACAACAAATTTTATATAGTGTAAGGCACTCAACCACAAGACTTATTGTGACTTTATTCTACACAGTGACTCACTTAGTTTCACTTATTAATTTGTCTTTATGAAATAAAAATATATTTTCATCTCAGTAAATGATATACATGTAACACCATGTACTCACAAAAGTCACATGAACAATGATTATTTAAAATGTTTAAGTCTTTATGAAATAAAAATATATTTTTATCTACTCCCTCCTATTTTGTTTTTATTAACCGAGCTAATAAAGGCTGGACTTATATTTTGAGTGTCAGAGAACAATTTTGAATTTTCAATCCATACAGCTATTGGTTATAGTACCTATTAAGTGTTCTTGTTATACAAGTCCTCAAAGAATAGGTCATGATTACACAAGCAGATTGTGTTGTGCGATCCACTAGTGAACAATGAGAAAGCCAAGTACTATAAAAATCTAATGAGTCAATGTGCATGATTTACAAGAGCTATGGCAGGTACTACTTTAGGCACTTCACAGGATTTTTTAATGTCCTTCCCTCTTATCGATCTGAGAAATCACTGGCTGATTGCTTTGTGTCTTTTTTTCGCCGACAGGATCTCTAAGATTTGTGATGTATCATCAAATGGCTATTCTTTTGAGATTTATGCTCCATTCTATGCTTTCAAGCATGTACCTGAAGATGAAATACATAAGATTATCCCAATCTCCCACAAATTTTGCTTGCTGGATCTGAGCATGTGGTTTGATGATGATTTTGTTTTTCCCAGGAATCTTAAGAATGTCATACCTTTGTCCAAATGAGGGAACTTGGGCACCTTAGACAGCATTCTACAAAGGTCAAAGTGGGGATTTTGCGTCCTGCATCTTACACAGGAAGTGACTGTGATGGCTATTGTGACCAGTTGACTCTTTTAATTCCTTTTCAGGAGTCTTTCTGGTTTTACTGTTAAGAGGTGTTTCACTGGAGCTGATCATAACTGCTTTAGAGTTGAAAAACCAGAACATGAGTCTGGGCAATTGTAGCTCAGGGAAATGAAAAGACAGACCATCACGACAGGTCGTAGTACATCTCCGCTTGTCTGGATCAGATTGTTTTTCAGTGCAATCCAACATGAAAGTGTTAGGACAACCCATACAGGCAAACCGGTATGTTGTAACTGATAAGCTGTAGTGACAGCCTGATTAGACGCACCAGTGTCCAGACTCACAGCAACCTGACATTAATTTTTGCAGTTCGGATTGACAGTACAGTTGAGGTCCTCAGTGGACTAGTGGTTAGCAAATTTGGCACCTAACACAGGCAGTCACCTCTGTGTGATTTCGACTCCCACAAGTGGCAATGCTGAAGACCTATCCCAATATGACCCTGGCTGTTGGACAGGACGTAAAACTCCAACTCTGAACTTAACAGTCCAGTTCCAAGAACCACTTTATATACCCCTAGTCGCTGGTGTTACTCGTTATGTATCATCATCATTACAAAGATGTCAGCTTTGTGTCAAAGTCACTTCTTACAGAAGATTAGGGCCCTTTTGTTTTTATAGAGTTGAATATTTTCATTTTCAGTCTAATTTGCAGATGAAGAAAACATTTGAACACAGGATCAACACCTGTCAAACGACCACCATATGCACCGAACTCCCCACAACCACCCAAACCAAGAAGAAAGCCACCAAGCCCCTGGGTTTTGCCATTGATACATCAAAGGGAAGATAAAGGATGAACCAACAAAAGTCTTGGCTGTGATTTTGTGAAGATGCTCCCTGTAGTTTTTTTTATCTCATTCAGGTGGATAGATCACTGAAGATGGAAGCAACCAATTTCAGACAGCCTTCAAAAGTGGGCTTAACATTGTCCATAACACTCAAACTCTTGGCTTCTCGAGAAAGTTAAAAATCTTGGGGTATCACTGGAGGGCGGGATGAACTAGATGTGGATCCGTTACTGAATTCTGCAGGCCCTCCTTGATGAATTCCAGAAAGAGAATTTGACATGTACTACCACTCCTAAAGAATGTAGACAGATTGAAGAAAAGTTCCACAACAGATGGAATGCCCCCATGCAGTTTGCTCTATAAATGGGAAACATTGCCGTAAAGAAGCCAACGAGATCTGGGAGCAAATATTACAATTACAAGGGCTTCTTTTTCCTGGTTCTGCTAGCCATGGTTGACACATACTAAAGATTCCTTTGGGTAGATTTTGGTTCCAGTGGATCTTCATCAAATGCACAAATTTTCAATCACTGTGAGCTGAAAGAAAAGCTGGGTGGTATTTGATCTTGAGGTTCCCCACCTAATCTCTGGAGGAGGGAGGGCCTCCTTTGAACTATTTCTTGTTGGGTAATGATGCTTTTGCCTTGAGGTCATGCTAATGAAGCCATACAGCAGAAGACAATTGAGTAGTGAAGAGAGAATCGCAAACTATAGGATCTGATTTGATCACTATTTTAAAACTTGTCTTGGGTCTACATGTAAAATGAATTTTAATGAGTATTATACATCTTGTCAATGTCACACTGGTCAAGTAGTTGTATGTCTCACCTAGTAAAAATTGGTCACATATTGGACTGCAGATTTGAGACCAGCTTATAACAATATTATAAATACTGATAGTCAGCTTCTAGATAGCTGTTTAAAATGGATGTGAAACTTTAACTTTATTTATTAAATTGCTTCAAACACCCAGCAAGTTGAGAGGATTTCTGACAATTGACTTGTATCAATAGAATAAGAATATTTTATACTTGGTCAAGTTTATTTACCCCTTACAATGACAAATGTGACAACGGGTGTCTATTTTGATTTGACAAAACAGAAAAAAGAAGTAGTGAACTTATTTTATATAATGTTCTCAGTCAGAGAATAGGAAACAAATTACCCTAGAATCAAAAATAAGGAAATCCAATGTACAATAAAAAATATACTGTAGTCAATCATCTTTAAGACAACAGCATATGTATTTAGCAAATAGAATGTTGCACACTTATTATAAGATACAGAGGGGCCATGATGGTGCAGTAGTAACACACTCGCCGCCCACCTCTGAGATTAGAGTTCAAATCACAGCCTAACCTAATGCAGGACAGCTGGTGCACTTGCCATTAGTTGGCAGTTTATTGTACAAAATCTTAACCAACTGTATGTGCTGGTTTACCCTGCCTTCCCAACTACTGTCACAATATACCCAGCAATTTAAGGTACTATGTGTGACGAAAAATAAATAGATAAATAAATTCATTGTAGATAGAAATTAATTCAATAATAGCAAAAGTTTATGAGCAGACGGGTAGGAGTTTGGTATAAGGTCCTTGCCAAATTAAATCAAGATTGATCAACAGCTTGTCTTTTATAGACCGGGTGCTGCTATGACTCTGACATACGATTTATAATAACGTATTTTTAGCCACAACATTTCTGTCAAAACTGAAAACCAACGAAAAACACGTCATCTGTCAAATTTTCTCATGTTTATTTCCTTATTATTGCCGTGATATGCCGCAGAACTTGCCAATACATTTTGAGAAGTATGGTTAAGCTTGTGAGGAGACTAACTTATTTTATGTAAGTCTTTTTGTTAATTTTTAACTGATAATTTCAAATTGAGCGATAAATATACTGCTTAAGTCACGCCTTAATTTGGCACACCTTGGACACAAAAAGCTTATTTTTGATTGTTTTTAGTGTAATTTCGTAGATTTCTTTTTATTAAAATATGCATTGACACAAGCGTAAGTTATAAGAGCATTTTACTGACATAAAATCAAAATAATTAACCTTTTACACTCGTTTTTACTGAGCGATAATATAATTTCTACATGAAATCAGCGCCTCAAATTGGCACAATTTGCATACGGAAATTGCTGAAGATATTTAAATTATTTCGGTCGTCACTTCCACTTCCTTATTTGTTTAGCGGAAACACGCGAGTGTAGGCGATAAAGAATAAAAATTAGGAAATATTCTGTCTTCCGTTTTGTTCCAATTTGAGGCATGTGCCAAGATACGAAGCTAGGCAGTAAATGGTTGTCACAAACCTTATATAGGCGTGTGTGCAAATCGCGACTTGGTCTACGTACACATGTATGCGGCTTACGACATCCGACGGCCGATTTGCGATAGCGACTTTTTCCCTCCTCATTTATGTTTCGTTGTTTACATGTATCCGACTCCGATTTGCGACATCCGATGTGCAATGGCGATTTTTTTCGCTCAGGGACCCAAAAAATCGGATGACAAGTGAATTTAGATGAATGTCAACAGAATATTGGGAAGGTTGACAAAAATTTGCCATCGCAAATCGGCCGTCAGGTGTCGTGAGCCGCATACACATACACTAAAATAGCTCACACCCAAGAACTCACACAAAAAATTTATTTAAAATATTGTTCGGAATTCCCACAGGATTCCATGACCTCATATTACGTACACACAGTCTTTTTATTATTAAAATATTGCTAGGAAACCTGATGTGACCTTATATTTTCAAAAAAGATGTGTATACATGTTCATTTTTTTTGTTTGTTTTTGGGTGCAAGTTGTTGGGTGAGACTTGTTTTGGTTGTGATTGCAGTAATTCAAATCTTAGTGATTGGCGATCTAGTTTCTAGCTCCAGTTTGTTCTTTACTCTATCATGTCACAGATCCATGAACACAAATAAATAGGCTTGTGTCACGGACCATACATAGTCTTAAGTTACATAGATGTATGTACAGCCTCAAAGAAGATCAAATACTTTAAACTCGATGACTCACTCCCATAGCACCAACTCATTAATATTCATGAGAAGACTTGAGGTCACAGATTTCCCGAGTATTTCTAATAATATTTTATAAAATGGAAGCTTTAATGAAGATCAAATATTTTAAACTCAAGAACTCACGGCCGAGCACCAACTCATTAATATTCATGAGCAGATATGAGGTCACAGATTTCCCTGGTTTTTCTAACAATATAGGAACTAACGATCAAAAATCAACCAATGAAATCATTTCCCGACATTTAGCCAGTATAGGTTACATATCAGGATGTCCTGTGATTTAACCACTGCGTAAAATAAAATATGCAAATTAGAAAATGTGAGGCCTATGAAGGTTGCGCCCTAAAAGATTTATAACAAATCCCAGCTCCGAGCCCCCACCTAACAATTTGTTAGTAAGGGCAAAAACTTTAATTACCAATACGTTAAGCAACAAGCTTAAAATTGTCTGAGTTCATTGACCAGACTCATAACTGAGGAAGATTGACCTTAATCTTTGCAAGAGAATAATACCAATAAAATCTTTAGATTTAATGTAACAACTTAATAATAACACTGTATTAATATAAATTTGATATTTATTAAATCTAATATAAAATATCCACAATACAAGTACAGTAATACACCACACACCTAAATTAAATTGTATTACTGTAGTAAAGATACAAAATATTAATATTTCATGAGACAAAGTTTTAAACTAAAATTACTACTGCTACTGATAATAATAACCTTTTAAAACCCGAATACATGTATTACTGTTATCACAATATATTACCGTTATTACCATATATTACCATTATTACAACAATCTATTGTAATTCAAAACGAACACAATACCTGTGTTCTTGACCTGAAAACCTGTGTAAATTCTTTACACAAATATTATAAATTAAACCAAATGCTTGGTCTTCAACCGAAATGTGATAGTTACCAGATAAAATATTACCAGTTCAACACAGAATATATTACGACCTACATACTGAAACCAATAATTAATCACGTATACCACCGGCACAGTCTCCGACTTTACGGTCTTTGATACCGAATATATAGCCAGTCTCTGACTTTACAGTCTCTGTGTATAATTACCAATATAGTAATGTACTGATTAACAACTTATTAAACACTATCCGACTTTACGGTTTATGAATAATACACAATATAATATCACTAAGAATAATTAACAATTCCGGATGTAAAAATACTAAACTAAATCTGGTATACTTCAATCCTTCAGTAAAACATCTTCTGGTAAAACACTTCCAAACTGACAAAACACTTCAAATAGAATCAAACTCTAAATACAAATTTAAACAGCCTGACAAAACACTTCTTGTCACCTCAAGATTTGAACCCAAACTCAGCCTGTTAAAAATACTTCCTATCACTTCAGGATTCAAACCCAGACTTAGCATGCTAAAATAATTCCTGTCACCTCAGGATTCAAACACAGACTAATTTTAAAATCAAATCATGGTTGTTAAGCCTACAGCTGACAACAACTTGAAAACTGATAAACTGCATTATGACATCACTGATTTCTAACAACACAACTTTTAAAAGTGCTGTAATTCCCACAGCTGGTGCCTGATAATATACAGCAACATTAGGAATGAAATAGGTTATGCATTAAACTAAATAAAATAATCTAACACAAACAATCTTTATAAAAGCACAAAATCCTACCCTTTTAAGATTTAAATTCACCATTAAAATCACATCATCAAAACAGGATGTGTACGTAAATGGTTATTGCTAAATCTCAAATCTCATGACCGAAAACGGAGCTCCCAAAATTCGCCGAGAATCTCGTCGAAACGCTACCATTTCACAGGCCATAGAATTCCGTGGGGTTTCCAAACCCACCAACGAAAACACTCACATTTGTGAATATTGACATTTCCATGACACAAGCCTATTTATTTCCGTTCACGGGTTCGTGACATTAGCCACTACGTATTTCTTATGTAAATATCTGATCTTTGATTTAATACCTTGGATAGTGTTAATTACAAGTTGTGTGACATGAAAAAAAGTAAATCCATACACGTGGAAAATAAATTTTATTTATAAAATGTATTCGAAAATAAATGAAATATTTTCGAAATGTAAATACTTTTCATTTGAAAATGTCAAATGTATATACTGAGGTATTTACATCCACCTTGCACTAACACAGTTTGGGTTGTGGTCCTGTCAACTCTGGGTTGCTTAACTCAGTACACCTCTGTAAGACCACAATGTTGCCCTACTATCTCTTCTGTCACTAATATACTACCAGTAACATCTACTGTTGAATATATGTCTCTGTGCAAACTCTCAACACTATATGGCCATATAATACATCTATCTACCATGCCAATACTGCATGTGTGTTTCCATTAAACAGTTGCTAATTGCACATGTGTACAGTTCCAAGTCTGAAGTGCCACTTTAAACCCACGATCCTGTATATCTCCTGCACATGGGCAGTTACTAAAACTCGGAACTACCGAAAACGTCTCTATGAATATACAACAATATTTTCAAAATGTATTTAAAATGCATTTAAATACATTACCAAGAAAGCTGTATTTATTCCTTTTTTTGCCAGAAAAATTCTTACCTAATGTAATCGTAGTGTTGGCCATTGAACCAATCAAATTGTACTTAATCTCTTTTGCAATCATAAACATAATCAAAATATGTGTTGCATCAGTTTTGTAAAATATGAATTACATGCCATGAGAGTACATTTATTAGGATACAGGCACAAAGTAAGAATACTATAATTAATGTGACCTTTGAATAAAATATTCTGCTGTTTCAGTTTCTACATAGTCATTATCAGCACAACTGTTGATGTTTTTAAGTGTCAAGCTTCCAGTCCAGATGAAAAAGGTAGGAGATGTAAAACTTTTTACTGGTTTTCTCTCTTTTGTATGCAACTACCATTAATCTTAATGTCTCGGGTGTGAGAATATTTTTGATCAGTTGTGACATTAAATCCAATAATGAAAATAAGTACTTTCTATTAATTAAAATAACATTGTCAACTATAGTTTATAACTTTTGTAAGCTTGGGGAAATGTACCTTTAGTGAATGTATTATTCTTCAAAAATACTTCTGTTTGGTTAGTTGCCTTTAAAAAGGAAAATACAACCAACAACTACAGATCCATATCTATATTTGTAGTGTTTTTGTTGGAGTCCAACTTAGGAATCAGCCAACCTTAAGATGGGCTATAAACCCAACTTAGGATCCTAAGTTGGGTAGCCTATCTAAAGATGGGCTAGAACATATCAGGCCAACTTGAGATTTCAAATTCAACAGAAGGTAGAACAGAAGGTAAATCTTAAGACTAATTCAGTTACCATGTCACACGCACATAGTTAAACAAATCAAGTTAAAAGAGTCTTGACACAATAGATAGATCACAATCTAATCCAGTTTCCTAATCACTCCCCAGAAGTAAACAAATTAAGTTCCAAGGAGTGGTTGAACAATAGACACATTGTCAGCTAATGACCTTCCCATTGTCAAACAAATTAGCTGAAACAGAGTCTTGGAACAATAAATGAATTCAGACTAATCCTATCAATATATCCTGAGGTAAATAAAAGAGATAAAAATATTTGTAAAACAGTAAGTAAAAATATTATTTCATTTTGAGAGTAAAATTATATGTTCAAATTATAAGTTCGACTAATATATGTAAGCACATATTTAGAAAAGATAAGCAAAAAAAACACATAACTAATAATCACAGTTCACAATCATAGGCTAATACAATTTCAGTACTTAAATAAACTGGCTGATTAAACCAGTCATGGAGTATGACAGAATAAGTTGGGCTAATATCTGTCAATTCATCTTAAAATAAGTTGGGTACATTCTATCTTAAAGGTTAATATTAAATTTTAGCCTTTAATTTAATTATCCTAATTTGCGCTAATATGTTCAAGACCATCTTAGGATCCTAAGTTGGGCTATAGCCCATTTTAAGATGGGCTGACTCCTAAGTTGGGCTCCAACATCTTCACAATTGGCCCAATTTTTATGTTAACTGACTTGTCAGTCAGCTGACATAATCGCATCACTCAACGTGAACAACTTTTCATCCAAAAGGACAAGGCCAGAGACATGATGCATCTTGTAAAAGATATCTTAATCTATTGAGGGTGAAAAAATGTTCAAGGCATGCAGATCTGTTGATTCATCTATTCCCCAGAGCCATTACAAGTGAGGTACCCCCACCCAAAGTGTGAAAATCGAAATTCCAACACTTTATCATAATTTTCTCATTGACTATTGCAGATTTCTGTCTTATCTTGGATATATGTACTATGCTACAAGTATATTCCCTTGTGTGAGTATCAGGCCTGGATCTTTCTCAATTATTTTGTTGAATTTTTAAAATACTTTTTAATGTGTTAAATTCATGAAATCATTCACTAACTCACTTATAACTTGAAAAGTATTGCATTTAGAGCATTTTGTTAAAATATGTTATTTAGCTACTTTTTTATAGCTACAACATGGTGAGTAAATTGGGAGTCTATCTCTATAGATAAGTGAGTAATAGCTAGTTTGTGACTTTTTGGTACCTTCCATAATGAGTAAAATCATTTGTAACTTGGAAACTGTTGCATTTAGAGAATTTTGTGTAATTATGTTATTTACCTATTTATGGGTTAAGCTATAACATAGTAAAATTGCAGACCTGTAGCTAATTGCATAGCTGAGCGACAGCTATTTTCAGGTCCTGACTGTTGAGTAAATCACTTGTAACTTTAAAACTATTGCACTTACATAATTATGTTTAAATATGTTATTCACCTAATTTTCGGTCAGCTATAACATAGTAAAATTGCAGACCTGTAGCGCAATGTATAGCTGAAAATATGTACTTTAAGGTTCTCACTGTTTAGTAAATCAGTTTTAATTTGAAAAATGTACCAGTCACAGGTTTTACCCCCCTTAAGGGCTGTCTGGGTATTATTTTCACCCGTGGTGTGAAAAAGATTGTCTGGGCTGTATCTCAGAAACCGTAAGTTGTAGGAAGTTGATACTTGGTAGGGACATTGGTTAGGGGGTGTAGTTGTGCAATGTCATGGTGTGACCTTGATTTGACCTTGCTGTAGTGGCCTTGACCTATTAAATCTTGTCCGGGCTATATCTGGGAAACTGTAATGTGTAGCAAGTTGATACTTGGTAGGGACATTGGTTGGGCTTGTAGATGTGCAAAGTCATAGTGTGATCATAATTTGACCTTTGAACGTGCCATAGTAACCTTGACCCATAAAATCTTGTCCGGGCTATATCTTGGAAATCGTAAGTTGTAGGAAATTGATACTTGGGTCCTGGGAGGGACATTGGTTAGAGGATGTATGTTTGAAACGTCATTGTGTGACCTTGATTTGACGTTTGACATTGCTGTAGTGACCTTGACCTATAAAATTTTGTCTAGGCTATATCTCAGAAACTATAAGGTGTAGGAAGTTGATACTTGGTAGGGACATTGGTTAGGGGGTGTAGGTATGCAATGTCATGGTGTTACCTTGATTTAACCTTTGACCTTGCCGTAGTGACCATGAGTTTTAAAATCTTGTCTTGGTTATTTCTTTGATTCCATAAGGTGTAGAAGGTTGACACTTGGTAGGGACATTGGTTGGGGGTTATAGGTGTGCAACATCATTGTATGACCTTGATTTGACCTTTAACTTTGTCATAGTGACCATGAGTTTTAAAATCTTGTCTGGGATATTTCTTGGATTCCATAAGGTGTAGAAGGTTGACACTTGGTAGGGACATTGGTCAGGGGGTGTAGGTGTGCATCATGTTGTGACCTTTAACTTTGGCTCTGCCAAAGTGTGTTCACCTTCCATATTTGAGATTTCATTCTCTTATGTCAAAGATATATGGATATATGGCTTATTGCTGTAACTGATTATTTTGTGCACTTTTACATAATTGTGCTATTTCCATTGACAGCTGTTCTCGAATAAATAAATTTTACAGCTTCATAATTTTTAGTTATTGATTATTGCTGTCATCTTGCTATTGAATTGTCTTGTTTTAATATTTTATATTTACGTACATTTTCTTTCTCTTAGATGTTATTTTCTCTACTTAAACCTTGTTTGGACCGTTATATAACTGACACTGCTCTGAAAATATCCTGATCTTTGTACTGTTTCACTACTTCTATATCTCATGGTGATGAAATCTATTTCCCCGGGCTGTGGGTACTGATGCTATTTTGATGGTATTGTTTTCACCCATGGTGCCCGGATGAGCGGGCGGTGGGAGAAAGTTTGTTCGGGCTGTATCAGAAACTGTAAGGTGTAGGAAGTTGATACTTGGTAGGGGCATTGGTTAGGGGGTGTAGGTGTGCAACATCATGGTCGACCTTGATTTGACCTTGCCGCATTGACCTTGAGTTTAAAAATCGTGTCCGGGCTATGTTTCGGCAATCTTAAGGTGTAGGAAGTTGATACTGGGTAGGGACATTAGTTAGGGTTTGTAGGTGTGCAACGTCATGGTGTGACCTTGATTTGACCATTGACCTTGCCGTAGTGACCTTGACCAAAAATTCTTGTCCAGGCTATATCTCGGAAACCGTAAGGTGTATGAAGTTGATACTTGGTTGGGACATTGGCTAGGGGATGTAGATGTACAACGTCATGGTGTGACCTTGATTTGACCTTTGACCTTGGCGTAGTGACCTTGACCTATAAAATCTGGTCCAGGCTATATCTCGGAAACTGTAAGGTGTAGGAAGTTGTTACTTGGTAGGGACATTGGTTAAGGGGTGTAGGTGTGCAATGTCATGGTGTGACCTTGATTTGACCTTGTCATAGTGACCATGAGTTTTAAAATCTTGTCTGGGTTATTTCTTTGATTTCATAAGGTGTAGAAGGGTGACACTTGGTAGGGACATTGGTTAGTGGGTGTAGGTGTGCATCATGTGTTCATCTGCCATATTTGAGACATCTTTCTCTTATGACAAAGATATATTGATTGCTGCAACTGATTGTTATATCCACATTTACATAATTGTGCTTTTTCCATTGACAGCTATTCTCCAATTAATAAGTTTTACAGCTTCATAATTTTTCGTGTACTGATTAATGCTGTCATCTTGCTATTGAATTGTCTTGTTTTAATACTTTATCTTTACACACATTTTCTTTCTCTTAGATGTTATTTTCTCTACTTAAACATTATTTGGAGCTTTTTATAACTGACACTGCTCTGAAAGTATCCAGATCTTTGTACTGTTTCACTACTTCTGTATCGCATGGTGTTGAAAACTATTTCCCCGGGCTGTGGGGTACAGGCATCTCTGATGCTATTTTTTTTCTTTTGTGGCTAGTGTTTTGAATGCAAATGTCTACATATAACGGCTGCCTTGAAGATGAAATACTTATACACCCAACTGATTAATATTAAACCGAAAATATGAGGTCACAGACTTCTGTGGGGTTTTCTAGCAATATTCTGTGAAAACAAAAATGCTGCTTGAAGATTAAATACCAGTATAATTCAAATGTGTGTAAAAAACTCATTAAACATCTTAAGTATGTAGTGCTGACAACATCACCCAGAGAGTGCAGACCTCCACCAGGGTTACATGTCAAAAAGGATTTACATGCAATTTGTCATCATGGCAGCTCATCACCAAGAACTTATGCCCACACTTGAATATTTAGGTCTTTTTATTTTATATTTCTTTCATGGTCTAGTGTTTTGAATGCAGCCCCAAGGAGTACCAATTTGTTTTCACATTGGTTCAGCTGATCGCCGCTGCCACTGATGAGTGATTATTGCTAGGAAACCACACAAAAATCCGGGACCTCATATTTTTAGGCAGGTTGCATGTAACCAACCCGCCTATTAGATTGATGTGTCGACGTCCGTCTGTCTGTTCGTCCACATTTTCGTTTCCGGACTCTAACTCAAAAACGCTTTGTCCAATCGAATTCAAACTTGACAGGGAGATAGATCAACATCATAGCTAGTTTCCTTTCGAAATTGGTGTAATTCCATCCGTTCATTTGTCCGTTTGTCTGTCCGTCAAATTTCCGTTTCTGGACTCTAACTCGAAAGCGGTTTGCCCAATCGATAATATGTTGGGAGGTGATAGGAAACCATGGCCTGGGATTCCAAATATGTATCAAATCTGCGCCACGACTCCTGACTCCTGTTCCCATAAGGTCGCTTGACATGTAAGATAAATATTGCTAAGAAGAGCACTCGGAGAGCACATACTTCCACCAAGGCCCAACAGTTCAAGTGCCTTCGTAATCTTAGCGTTCAATTTCATGTTCTAAATTTGCATACATTTAACTTTTTTTGTGCTTTATCCTGATGATTTTAACATGACAAAATATGTATAAATCAGGAAGCACTCAAAGAATGCAGGCCTCTGCCAAGGCCTTTAGTGCAGGTAATAACTATGACAGATAAATATATTTGTTAATAATGCATGAAAATATGCATCTACTACAGTAACTGTAAGTAGCTTCACCTGTGCAGAAATTTTTGAAAATTTTAATTTTAATGTGCCCTCATTATCTTATTCACTTACTTTTGGGTCAGCTATAGCATAATAAAATTGCGGACTTGTAGCTGATTGCATAGCTGATCAATAGCAACTTTGAGGTTCTCACTTTTGAGTAAATCACTTGTAACTAGAAAACTATTGCATTTAGAGTATTTTGTTTAAATATGTTATTTATCCACTTTTGGGGTCAGCTATAATATTGTAAAATTTCAGACCTGTAGGTCATTGCATGGCAGAGCAATAGCTACTTTCAGGTTCTCACTGTTGAGTAAATCACTTGTAACTTGAAAACTTTTGCTTTTTAAGTATTTTGTTTAAATATGTTATTCACCTACCCTTGGGTCAGCTATAACATAGTAAAATTACAGACCTGTAGCTCATTGCATAGCTGAACAATAGCTATTTTCAGATACATCCATTTTTACTTTCACTAGTCTTGTACTCTGAAGCTCATAACACAAAGTCACCTGACACAGAGCCTGTTCAAGGGCACTGATTGCTTGTTGAACAATATTTTCAGAAAAGATAAATTATATATTTTAAATCTTACAAATGTACTCTCACACTTAAAAAGATGAAATATAAAGTCTGCCATATTTTTTGTTTATCCCAGCATAGTCCTGTTAGGTTACTTAGGTTCCACAGGTCTACATTATATTAGCGTTTGTTCAGTATATAAATACTCAAGTTTTAAAAACATACTTACCAAATATAAAGTCCAATATTTTCCATATATTTGGTATTTTAGTTTAAATATAAAATTTACTCAGTAATACAATATATGAGCCCGAGGGGTTTCAGTATATAACCTTCAAACAAAATTATGAAATGCTAAGTTGTATTACTGAACATTGTTGTTTATGTTAGAACAGCTTAATATTGTTTGTGTGTGTAAATTATGAAGTGAAGCCATCACAGTGTGGGAATTTATTCCCAGTTATTTTACTTTTAATTCTGAAACCTGTGATTTTTGTGACCATTTAGGGCTGAACATTAAATCTGTTGCAGTCTTTGCAGAATTTCCATGAATTTTGCACAATTCTAATGAGATTTTACGTATTAATAATAATAATAATAATCCTTTATTCGTCATTTTTCATAAAAAAGACAATTACATAAATATTGTTGCCTTATTGTTGAAGGTAAACCCAGTGGCAAATCTTTTGCTGTGTTATAAATTCAGTATGTTATGCCACACTATTTATTAACTAAAAAAATATTTTGTTCAGATGTTGGGTTACAGCAGAATCAGGAAGAAGGGACGGAAGGTGCTGGAGCAAAAGATAAGCACTTGTAAGTAACGATTTTATCAAATCAGTATAAGATTCAGCTGTTTGAAACTACTGGCATTGATTAGTGATCAATTGAAAATCAATTGTCATGTCAGATATGATCTACAAAACCTGTAACTTCTGATGTGGTCAGATTTGACCTTGGGCCCCTCCTTCAAGGTCAGACAAGGATAGCCAAACTTAAAAGTGCTTGTAACTTGACCTTGGGCCCCTCCTTCAAGGTCAGACAAGGATAGCCAAACTTAAACGTGCTTATAACTTGCTTATTATTGTTCCTAAAGTTTCTAGATGTGAAACCAACCTATGGGTAATCATAGGCTGGGAATTTTCTGATGTCAAATTTGAACCTCCTTAAAAGTGAAACGAGGATAGCCAAATTTGAAAGTGCTTATAGCTCACTCATTAGTGACCCTAGAGGTTTGCTGTGTCAAAGCAACCTGTAGGTATCATGGGCTTGGAGTGTTCTGATGTGGTCAGGTTTGACCTTGGACCCCTCCTTATTTATTTCTTCACATTGGTCCTTTAGCATTTCATATAAAATTGTAGGGACATGCTGTTTTTGTGTACAAAAACATTTTGTCTAGTTTTAGTTTTCCCAAGACTAATCTAAGTAAGAAACGTGTTAAATTATTTCTTTTTCAATGTTTCCTATTGTTAATCCCCAATTCATGATGTTATTTTGGCCCAAATTTTTGGGTCTTAAAGTTTCTTAAATCTTTAATGTGTTCTGTAACCTAAAATATTGCAGCTAGCTTCATCAGATTTGCACAAAATGTAAATAGATAGGAAAGCTTGTTTGAGAGTAATTGTGTCCTTGTTTTGGAAACAAAATAGCCGCCATATCACATCTTTAATGCTAAATAGGAGGGTCATCATATCAAAAAGGTGTTATATCTCTATAAAAACTACTTGTAAGAAATCATGGCCTGTGAATCTTTTGTAGAACATCTCGTGGGTTCTCTATACTTCTTACAACAGAAGTTGTTCCTAAGATTTTCACAAATCTCAATGTTGTTGGCCATTTAGCTGTACCTGCGGGCTGGGGTTCTTGCCTGCCGAGGCTGGTTCAGGATATGTTTATCCCAAGAGGATCTAGAGCTGATTAAGTTTTTGGGGGTATCCGGTAACAACTGTTGCCATGGCAACACTGTTAGATTTTTGGGTCTTAAAGCTTATGGCTGTTCCACAGCCTGAACCCACGCACAGATTTTCACCAAATTTTCAGGGTATGTTACTCCAAGAGTATCTAGAGGTGATTAGTTTGGAGAGGTATCCGGTAACAACTGTTGCCATGGCAATACTTTTGAGATTTTTTGGTCTTAAAGTTTGTGGGTGTTCCACAACCTAAACCCATGCACATAGAGATAGATTTTGACCAATTTTTCAGGATATGTTAACCCCAAGAGGATCTAGAGCTGATTGGTTTTTTAGGGCTATCTAGCAACAACTGTGACCATGGCAACACTTTGAATATTTTTGGATTTTAACATTTTTGGGTGTTCTCTACAGCTGAGCAGGTTTGGGAGGGTATTTGACAACACCTGTTGCCATGGCAACGCTTTAAATACTTTTCGGTCATATTAAACTGATGTTACCACAGTTGCATTTTAATCTCCTGCGGGCCAAGGCCGGAGTAGGGAGATTATGAAATACCTTCCGTGCATGTGTATGTACATTTTTTAATCAAGCTTTATATCTCATTCAGTTATGAATTGCAGAGAATGGTTATGGCTGTGAAGATATGTCTGTGAAAAATTCTGGTACTTATTTTAAAAAACAACATGGCCACCATAGCTGATTTCTTGAAAATCATTGATGTGTTATAAAATTTAAAATATTGCAGCTTGCCTTTGTGAGTTATTAAGCGTCCGACGAGGGACGCTTGTTTGCACATGGGAGGAATTCTCATGGAAGGGTCCGCAGGCTCCGCCGTATCCACTGGCTCCGCAAGTTTGCCTGCCTATAGCGTCTTTACTAGTGGATGGAATTTCTTCAAACTTGGCACATATATTTAGTAGCCCTGGGAAAATTTTCTGAATTTGGGGCCATGACATTTTAACCAATTAGAGAAGTCACATGACCAAAAACAAGATTTTGCTTGTCCGGATGATAACTTAAGAAGCGTTTAAAATATTCACCTGAAATTTGATATATGGATACACGGTATAAAGATATTCAAATGATTAGATTTTGGTAGACTTCCATTAAAAAATGGCTAATTAATTAAGCATTAAAATTTTTATTAACGAGGAAAATACAAATCCCTTAATAACTTCTAAACCGTGCGAGATACAGCGATTTCAACGAAATTTTTGACCCGCAGGGTATCTCTGCTAAGTACTCTGCTTAATTTTCAAAAAAATTTCCTCTTTCCAAAAATGGCGGCCATTTTGAATTTTCGAATTTTTGACAAAAATGGTAAAACTTTAAATTGCTTGTATCTCCTAAACCGTGCGAGATAGAGCAATTTTGGCGAAATATTTGATCCACAGGGAATATATGCAAGATACTCTGCTCAATTTTCAAAAATTTTCCTCTTTCCAAATATGGCAGCCATTTTGAATTTTTCGAATTTTTGACAAAAATGGTAAAACTTAAAATTGCTTGTATCTCCTAAACCATTTTAAATTTTCCAATTTTTTTTCGATATAATTTCAGATTGACAGGGTATCTAGACAAGATCTTCTTTCTATTATAAGCAGCCATCACCATCTTTCTTTTGGGACGCTTTGTTTTTGCCATGCAAAAACAATCGCTTTGCTTCGCTAGCGATCATCTAGTTTTGGCCTTGTTTTGAAAACAAAATGGCTGCCATATCACATCTTTTATGTAAATTCAGGTCCTAGGGGTTTGGAATGAGAAAACAACCTCTTGGAAATCGTGGTCTAAGAATTTGACCTTTGACCCCTGCTTTAATGTCATGAAGGGTCATTGTGCTAAAGGGACCTTACATCTCCCTTATAATTGGTTCTGGGGCATCAAAATATGAAAACAACTTGTAAGAAATCATGGCTTATGAATCTTACATCTGACAACATTTTGTGGATTCTGTATACTTCTTACAACTGAAGTTGTTCCTAAGATTTTCCCACATCTCAATTTTGTTGCCCATTTAGTTGTACCTGCGGGCTGTGGTTCTTGCCTGCCCAGGCTGGCTACTTTTGTATTTCTGGGAATATATAAAATTAGTTTTATCTTCTAATTGTAACAAGTGCATTTTAAAATCTGCATGCTAAAGAATGGATGTGAAACATTATAGTATTTTGAAAAATTGTTTTTACCAGGCTGCACTTTGCTTTGTACAGTGATCTTCACTTTAGGTAACATTGAGATATGTTGCTGATTCAATTGGCCCCATAAAATGCTTTTTTAACTTGATCTGGTCTTTCCCACATTTTGCAAAATCTTCTCTGTATGTGTTATTGTTTTGGTTTTGCTGTGAGAGCCAAGTGTACCACAGAGCCACGTAAGTAAATTTGATTGGGACAAGTCAGCATTGTCACTTTAAAAAGGCCCAGATAACAACACAAACCAGTAACCTACTGAAAGTGTGCCACATACAGGGAAATTCCCACTCTACAATCAATACCAAACAGAAGGTCTCACAACAACTCTGACTTATGCTGATTGAATAAATAGCAAGTAAAATAACAGCTTCAAAGTACACAAATGTTTTGGGCTAAAAATATATCTTGACTGTTTATACTTTAAAGAATACAGAAGGGATGATTTATTTTCAGAAGTGTAGGTTTTGTTAAGTTTACTGTATCAATACATGGTAAAACATGGACTGAAGAACCATCCTTAATTATAGAAAGCATATATCTTGTCCATTCATAGAGTGAAAATCTGTGAATGAACAACTCTTTTCGATCATTAAATTAAGTAGGTTAAGTTTCTCCAAGAGCTCCATCGTGTACAATTTAGTCTATCTCTACATTCACACATTCTTCCTCATATATAGTTTACTGCGACTAACAGGTTTGAATAAGCGTTTAATTTTAATTCCTCTTTGGCACGTTCAAATGTACGATTAATCTTTGGTAAAAATTATGAAAGGAGCATTAGTAAAGGCTGAACTTAAACTGGCAGTATTCTAAGTATTCTAAAAGCCATTCACAGTCTTTTAAGGTAATAGCTTGTTATGAACACCAGTAAGAATGTGTGACTCGTTTATTGTCTGGAAATCTTTAACATATTCAAGTTTTCTACTTAAGTTAACTTTGTGGCCTGGGTGTTGAGACATTAATGTTTATTCTTGGATGGGAGAAGTTTTTAGCAATATAAAGTCAACATAACTGAAACAAGGGCAGTGTGTCTTTACACCATTATTCTCTGAATACGGGGACATTTTTGTGTATTGCAATATGTCTGTTCTATTCTGTACACAGATGTGCAGTGACTGGAAATTTTTCATTACCTACATGACTTTGTGGACTTTAAAATGGAATTTAAATGCTTTAAGTTCTCTGTCTTGTGGAAACATGGCAGATTTTGCCATTTGAAGTGTACAAGTTAATAAACCTTGTCTTTTGTTCTTCTTTAGTCTTTGAGAAAACTTATCTTTGTGTAAATATATCAGTGGGGGTTTATAGCATGAAAATGTGGCTTTTAAATCAGTGTTTGGGAAAACCAGATGACACTAATCACAAATATATCAAGTACTTTAAATTTTCAGTGTCACATGTATTGAAACATATGGAATCTTGGTTGACATATTTTAAAAGCACTGATCTCAAATACAGTCAGCATCTGTTAAATACAAAGATTTATACACACATATTCATAGGATATAAACATAGTAATAATAATAAATGATAGTGATATGTTCAGTTAAAAACAGCTGTTACACCATTGATAATCTGAGTTATTGCTGGTATAGCTATTTATATGGGTTATTCTCTATTGTGCATGCCATGCATTGTAAGTTCATAACAGACATGAGTAAACCGAGGATGAGAAATAAAAGGATGACATTTAAATCTGCTTATCTGATGGTAGTGCTAATCCCGTAAAATCAATAATAAAGTTTGATTGGCTCTTCAATTGCCTTTACAGTGAGAAAGCTTGATGTGTCTGGTAATTCTGGTGAAAAAGTGGGATATATTTGAGATTGGATACAGCTGATAAAATATTTAAATGTCTTGAACCTCTGGGGTCTATGTGAGATAAAAACTGCACTTAAAGTATTTTAATGCATACAATGTCAGATTTATTTCAGTGGGATATTTTGTGTCACATTTATTGACCAAAAAAATAACATTTATTTTGTCATTATCTGTGTGTTTTACAAACTTGGAACAGTGTTATTCTATTTGGATTCAGCATGTATAGACTACACACTGGCTCAAGTATATTCTTCAAATAAAAAAAAAACAATTAAAATAATAAATTAAATAGAATACAGAAGTTTTGTGTTTCACCCTTCCTGATTCTTATTAATTCAGAACGCATGTGCATGGAAAGAAAATTTGATCTAATAAAACTGGAGATAAAATGAGAGATAACATAACATAGATGGAAACAGAGTGAATGCTTATATAGATGAATAATGTTCCATCAGACTGTTGCTTAGTTAATTAGAGTTTCATTCAGTCGTTCAAATAAAATTACTTCTAATAATAACTAACATACTGAGTAGAACAATAAATTAGTGATCTACAGAATCCACATGAACAGAACATGTACAATTATACCAGTGTCATATTAGTGTAAAATTACATATTAAATATTATACAGTATTTACTATTTAATACAACATTGGTGTATATAAATTATATAAATAATATAAATCCAATATTATTAACACTATGGAATATGTTTTACACTTTTGTAATAACACACTGTATGAAAAGCTTATTTTACCGATCTAACACTGAAGGATTTGTGATGGATATTACAAATGGGATGGAAGTAACTGCCATCACACATCAGTAGCTGAGGGGTGAATTAAGAGTGTGTTTGGTTATATGATGCCACTGGATGTGGTGAGACATTTCCTGCCTCTGCTCTTTATTTTTATGTGGATAGCTCTAATTGTAGTCAACAGAACCAACAGGTAAATACCTGACTGTTTCAGGTAAAGTGCATGGAAATAATTGTGGAAAATAGCACAAATCTGTAAAATGGTACAGGAATTTAACTACATTCATCTCGTGTCTTGACCACAGCTCGATAATCAACTGCATTTGACAGTTTGTTGGTTTTATGTACAGGATTTGTACTTGTATTTTGTATTTGTACAATATCTTGATGTCCTACAGGGCTCAAAGCACTATGACCCAACCGACTGCACAAGTACAGCCCAACTCTCAAGTGACTGACATTCTCCGAACTAAAAGACAGAGGTGCAAGGGTGACCATTTATCAACATCCTTGATTTTCTTTAGCCTGCCACTGGGGGCAGGACACAATAACAGAGGACTGCCATTTTAAGTGGTCATCCGAACCATTATGTACTTTTTTTTTTTTTTATTTAAACATATTTATTTGCAATTGGACAACAATCGTAAAGTTACAATTATACTAAGCCCTTTCGCTGAATGAAATATTTACAAATGGAACATGACGCGATGGTTGAAATGAATGAGCACAGAATTAGTTTAGCTGGTGGCATTAATCATTCAAGAGTCGTCTAGATTTGTTGAGAAATAAATGGACTGCACCTACAATAATCAGGTTTTGATCTGAACTTAAGTTGTTACTGCCAAATAATAACAATTCAGTTGATACCTCTTCATTAATTACAGCCTGAACAGTACTGATCAAGCTGTTGCGTATACTGTCATACAATGGGCAAGAAAAAAAGAAATGTTGTATATCCTCTGTTGGGTACCCACATCTGCAGGATTCGTGGTCAATTACATGGAGGTTGTTTTTTAGGTGTACATTAAGTTTGCTGCACTCCATTCTTAAACAAGCATGAAAAATATTCATCGAGCGATTGCCGTGACAGAATAACTTCTCATGAAATTTATGGTTTAAACTGTCGGGGTAATGCAATTTATATAGTTCTCGTTTAAATGAGCCTAATGAGTTAAGTTATTTCAATTTTGGAGGGAGAGCATTCCACAGCTTTGTGCCAATTGCTGGAAAAAGATTATCAAGAAGCTTTAGACGTGTCCTTATAGCAGGGAAGTCCCCACAATTTATCCTCGAGTTGAGATTCTGCCTTAGCCTACCTACTTGTGGAAAAAGTTCTCTTATAATTGAAGGCACAATATTTGATAAATAGGAAGGACATAGGTTATTTGCAACTTTAAACATCATCTTTAAAACATGTATTTCTCTTCGTTTAGATAGTGAAAGCCAACCAGTTTCGTTATATAAAGCTGAGATACTAGATCTCGCAGGAGCACCAGTTACAATTCTCATCGCCTCGTTTGTTATATAATCTAGCTTAGAAAGAAGGTGTTGAGGTGCCCCTGACCAGATGATATCCGCATATTCCATAATAGGTCTTATGTATAAAGTAAAGATTGTTTCAAGTGCTTTTCTATTCAGTTTATACTTTAGTGTTTTAAGAATTCCCAGACGTCTTGAACACTTGTCAACCAAACTATTGATGTGAATATCCCATTTGAAGTTATTCGAAATCCATAGTCCAATGTGCTTGTGGGATTGCACATTTGCTATTGGTGTATTACAAAGAAACAGTCTAGGAAAAGGTTTGTTAAATTTGGTTTTCATTGAGAGTACCATAGACTCAGTTTTTGAAGGACTGAATTTTACGATCCATTGTTTAGCCCATTCCTCAATATGATTTAAGTCTTGATTAATAAACATTGCCGCTTCAGTGTGGTTATTGGTTGATACAAATAGGCAAGTATCATCCGCAAACAGGCATATGTTGCAGTAGTTTACCACTGATGTTATGTCATTGATATAAACTAGAAACAGAAGTGGGCCCAAAACAGAACCTTGAGGGACTCCGGCAAAAATACTTTGCCAATCTGACACGTGGCCATTTATGACAACTCGTTGCACACGATTTGATAAATAGTTCTCAAACCACTTCAGCAGACAACCTTGAATGCCAAGTTGTTGTAGCTTATAAAGAAGACCCTTGTGCCATACTTTATCAAAGGCTTTTGAGATGTCTAGAAACACTATCCGTATGTCTTTACTTTGTTCTGCTGCACAGGAGAATTGATTATATAGTTCTAACAACTGTGTGACCGTTGAAGAACCAGGAATGAAGCCTGACTGCCACGGGCTTATTAACTTATTATCCCTAAAGTGATGATACACATGTTTGAATACTATACGTTCAAAAATTTTACCCAAGATACAAAGCAACGATATAGGACGGTAGTTGTCAGCATACTGCTTTGATAACTTTTTATGCAATGGCAAGACATTGGCTTTTTTCCAGTTTGAAGGAAAAATTCCCTTGCTAAGTGACAAATTGAACAGCTTAGTTAGGGGTCGGATCAATGACTGTCCTGACATCTTGATAAATTTAGGTGAGATTCCATCTGGGCCATACGATTTATTACAGTCTAGAATTTTTATTTGGTCATACACTTCTATATCCTGGACTTTTATACTATTAAGTCTTTTTACTTTGCATTCAACATTAGTAGGGAGCCATCCTGAAGATTCATCAATGGCTGATGAAGATGCAAAAAACTTATTAAAGTGCGTTGCTTTGGTACTATCACTCACTATGATATCACCATTTTCTGTAATAATAGGGGGCATTCTGTTATCTCCTGATTTAGAGAAGCACTCTTTAGCAAAGCCAAAAAATTTCTTTGATGACAAATCATGGGTATTCACATTACTATATCTAGTATTAGAAAATTCTTTTTTAGCCTTTTGGACTTCGCGCATGTAGATGTTCCTAAGATGTCGGAATTGTGCCCATAGATCAGGAGTGTTGTGATGCTTTGCTCGGTCATGAAGCCTGTTAAGTTTACGCTTCATCTGTCTGAGATGACTATTGTAGAAAGACTTGTCATGAGGTCGAATAGTAACAACCTTGTTAGGAATGAATTGTTTAGCAGCATTTAGAATTACATTTGATATCTCATTACAAGATTCATCAATTGATTTGTTATTGAAGCAATTGTCCCAATTAAAGTTTTCAAGATATGATGAATAAGCATTTGCATCTGCTTTAGAAAAATCCCATACTAATCGCTTGTAGCATTTGGTAGATTTTACCTTAAAAGCTAGTTTCAAGTGAATTGTACAGTGGTCATTATTGGCCAATGGTGGTAGAACACCTGTATTTTGGATAAAGACTGAGCAATTAGATATGCACTGGTCTAAGATTGTGCTGCTGCTGCTGCTAGTTATCCTTGTTGGCTGATGTATGTGCAAAGATAGGTTATTAGCATTCGCAAAGGTATTCAATTTACGACCCAGATTAGTATTAGGATCTGAGTTCAAGTCACCAATTATTACATGGTAAGGGGTGGTATCCTGTTGTGCCTTATCCATAGAGTTCTGAAAATGCTCATAGAAATCAAGATAACTGGGAGGACGATATACTGTACAAAGAAATTTGTGAGTGCCACATCTAACTTCTAACCACAAAGCTTCTATATCACTGGACTCAAGATCTAATCTACGCCTTGCGGCAATATCATTTCTCACCCAACAAAGTACACCCCCCGCATGCGTTGATCTGTTCAAGACAAAGGGGGCTTGGAAACCATCTATTAGATAGTTATTCATATCATCATTATCAGACAGCCAAGTTTCACTGACAGTGATAATGTTAAAAGTCTTGGAAAGGTCATGCCGTATGAGTTCAAGTTTAACATTTATACCATCAACTTTTGCTTTCAGACTTCTAATATTTAGGTGACAGATTGAAACATTTGATGCAACAATATGACTCTCGTTGTTCTCAGCTGGCGGACCAGGGTTCAATTCAATATCCCATGCAATAAAAAGAATGACCATGAAAAGGCAGTAACTTGCACTACAATAGCTTTGCAACTTAAGAATAAAGTAGAGGCAATCATTGTGCATGAAGTATTGAGATAGAGAATAGCTTACTTCATAATATGCAGTCCAATATTTTAGTGTTACAGCAGCCATTTAGACAAGAGAGGTCTAATGGAATATAAATTTACCAGCTGCCTTACTGTACTGAAAAATGAGTGAAATGAGTATGATATGATAAGAAGCATATGATGAATTAGTACAAAAAATAAAAACAAATTATAATTGATGATAAAGCTATACAAGCCTGTAAATAAATAGAAACAAACTGTTATAACATGTAAAATAAAATACAAGGTAGACATGACAGAGGGAACTACAAATTTAAATAAGGATGAGTGAATAGCTTGTCCATAAGTATGTCTAAAAGCTCAAATTCACAGTATTCTATAGTAATTTGGAGTAAGATTTATGTTATTTGCATTCAGAACAGGTATTCAATAGCTAAGAATCAGAAAGTAAAGTAGGACAGTGTAAATGTAAAGTACTTGGTACAGACGACACTTGCTGGCTCCAAATCTGTAGTGGTAGACATAAGAATCCACAGACCGCCTTAGCCTGCCGGGCACTGTCCTCAGACAATCAGTGCAATCAGTCCCATTCACAAAATCTGATGCAGATTCAGCTTATACATGGTTGAAGACTAATTATTGGTAGATTAAGAGGGCATAAATTGGTCATGAACGAGTAAGCAACAGTAGATGAGAGAATGTACTGGCAACCTTAGTCCGGTGGGCCCTGGCCTCGGACTATCAGTGCAAGCAGACCCATTTACAAAGACTGGTGCAGAATCAGGCTATATATGGTTGAAGACTAATTATGGGTTGATTATGAGTGCATACAGTGGTCATCGGCAAGTAAGCAACAGTAGATGAGAGAATGCACAGACAACCTTAGTCCGGTGGGCACTGGCCTCGGACTGTCAGTGCTGGCATTCCCCTTTACTTTCAAGTTATGGCCAATAACAGATGAGATACTATTGATGTGAAAGTTGACAGCATTTTTAGGTGACAAATGAACTATAGATATAAAGTCCAGTATGAGAGCATCTGGCAATTCATGAAGTGCTTTTCAGTAGATATGAAATGTCTAAGTTGAGAGAATCTATAAACATTTTTACTCCATTAGACCACAGCCTTGGACTGATAACACTGGTAGACCATTTTATGTCAGGGTATGGTAAGATACTTTGGAAAAAACTCAAGGTGAGTGGTTGATGTTAACTTTTTCTGTTACAAAGCAGATCGTACTTCTTCGAGTAGTTTCCCAAGGACATTTTTCCCTTTCCACTTAGAGCTGATCCAGACATCATCATCCTGCATGGAAAGACCAACACCCCAGTATTTATCATGTGGATTTGCCTCGACTAGATTGCTGTCTCCAGTGCTCCTCAAAAAAGAAGCAAGAGTGTCATTCTCAAGGAATTTGGCAGACAAACCAGTTCTCATGATTGTGTCACAAACACTACTCCACTGGGCCAAGTCAAAGTTCTTTACAGTTTTGCCCAGACGTTTTGCTTGCTTTGGATCAGTGGTGTGTAACACCTGTTCAGCAGTGTGTGTGTCATGGAAGTACATAGCTTTTTTATACATAAGAAATTGTTCAACAGGTGTAAATTCTTGGTCATCAATGGTGAAATGGCATTATGTACTTAAATGTCACAACCCTGCCTGTACCTGGGTTTGAAGTTTGAACCCAAGTCCTCTGTGTTCCTAGGTGAGTGTGTTACAAACTAGGCCACAGGAACAGACTCATTTAAGTGTAATTCTGATGTGTAGAATTCATGCTGAAGTGAATACAGTTGAGTCCTGTTGAGTAAAGGCTTAAAGGCCAGAAAAAAACTCAGTGGACCAAGAATTCAAGATAGCAGAAAATTTTACTAAGAAAAAGGCTGAAAAGGGTTTTTATCTACTAGCGCGAGCTGCAAAGCCATCAGAGACATGAATAGTGCACTGAGGGGGTCACCCATCCCAGTGCTAACATAGCCCATTGCTGCTTAACTTCAGTGTTGTGACAGGTACTCATCCCGCTATGGCACAATTCATGACAGTCTGGAGACAAACAAAAAAGGAGGAAAACACGGGGGAAAAAAACACACAAAAAAAGAGTGATCTTTAGAAGCGCGAGCCTCGCTAGAGCTGGCAATTGAAGACCATCAAAGAATATGATAAGAAATTCTACTTCAGAGCGAGTTCTGCTGAAAGTATAGAGAGTTTGATGAGGTCCCAAGTGGCCCACTCATTAGTGGTTATAAAGTTTAGTATCTAATCACAAGCTTTCACTTCTGCGTGGGTTTGACTGCTACTAGTGACAAAGCTATGGACCTGTCCTAATATGACCATGGCTGTTGAACAGGACGTAAAACCCTACCTTTAACCTTTGAAAGAGGTTGGCTTTATAATATCCTTTGAGGGCCTTTTCTCATTGAAATGATCCTGTTGTGCAGAAATTCTTGTTAAGTAGAAGTATTGTTATGGTCCCTTGTGCTTCAGTTTTATAGAATTCAATTGTTGTTACAAATTGACAATATTTCAAATAAAGAGACAGAGTGATTCATGTTGGTCGGAGTGTTTAAGTATTAAAACAGTAAGTTTCCCGTGCAGTAGGTGAGGCCTCATTGAGTGAGTGGTTGAAAACTTGGGTGTTTTATCACTTGATTCTCACCCCTGTAGTCATGGGTTTGAGTCTAGCTCATGGCAATATGTGGAATTCACTGGTAACCTGTCCTCATCACATGACTCTAACTGTTGATAGGGACCAAAAAACTCCACCTTTGGCTTTGAGCTCTGCAGTATGCTATGATTCATCTCATTCTTTCAGATTCAGTGATGTTTCTCACTTGAATTTGACATTTACCTGTTGTTTTGGTGTGGTAAAGAAACATTCCTTTTCATTACTTGTTTTATGAATTGACCTTGTGATAACCCAAATAACACTGTTCCAAGTTTCTATATTAGATCTTTTGCATGTTATTGTCATCTTTAAGGCAGGCTAGAACTTTATTACCAAGTCTAAATGCTTTTAAAGTCATAATTGTATGGTCTAAATGTTTTTTGAAAAGATCATTAGATACTTGTGTTCTGTCAGTGCTGTATAATCATTTCTCGTTTCTTTATATATTTGTTGTCATGCCATAATGCTTTATGCACAGTTAAATCCGTGTCAGTGGAATTGTGTTAACTAGATATTCTTATTGAATAGAAGTAAATACATTAAATACAAATACATTTACTTGTCATCCGGAATTCTTGGTGGAAAATATCTGAATTTTACTTTTCCCTTGATATATTCAACCTATTCAACCTATTAACTATTGACATTAAATAGACTTGTGTATTGCAGACAAGACTCAGAGAGTGAGAAGACAGTGTACAGAGGGACAGAGCAGACAGAACAGGGCAGTGAGAAAGTGGATGTGAAACAACAAATACAGGTGCCCTCTTGTTTACTCTGATTAAGCACTGAAAGCATTGACTAAATCCATAATTACAGTTTTTTCTGCATTTAAAAGACATTTTACTGAAAATTTGCCCTGCAAGATTTTTGTTTTGCCAGTTAAGTCTGCAAAAACAAACACCAAACAGTTTTGTAGTAGGTGACAACAATAAAATATAGTCATGCAACAGTTATGAGGTATAATAAAATTTATTTTATTTCTGATTATTTCTATTTTGTAAAAACAAATTGATGTTTATAACATACAGCTTTGATGTCAATAATTATTGTATCCCTGGACGAAAGTCGGCGATACTTAGGATTCAGTACGGTCACGCTGCCGCAGCAGAGATTTCATTTTGGATGCGATAACTTAAAAAATATTTTAGTTAGACCTTTCAAATTTGTTATGTGGGTAAATATGGACAATCTCACAAATGCTCTTGTTTTGTGGTCTTGACTTTCAATTTTAAGGTCACTGTTGGCCTCTTAAAGGTCAGATTTTGGCAATTTTTCACATTTTGGCCCAGTTCTTGTATACATAAAGTTAGATCATCCTATGGCTGGTATATATAATACATATATATGTCCTCTGTAAGCATGCAGAAATTTGACCTTGAAGCTCTTCATTGAAGGTCACCCACAGGTCATCCAAAGTACCTGACCGAGGCCATTTTTGGCCTTTTTGGAGATATTTTCACACTTATTGCTGACTATATTGCATGGAAACTATTGAAAATGGCTTTGGAGGTTGAGTACATGATGGAGTAGCAGCACCCAGGCTTACTGGTTACAGAGAAAATCTGCTGATTCCACAGTTATGGACAGGAAGAAGGCAATTGTTTCATATAAGCCTCCCCCTGTTGAGATGTAGTCTAATTCGCCCAGTTCTGCCAGCTCCTATGAGTTTTCGCAGAACTGTGGAGCCACCCAGTTACTGCCCGAGGGAATTGGTTACAGAGAAATTCTTATACCAGTCATTGGTCTCGGTGAGATGACTTGTCTGAACCTACCAGACCAGTCAACCAGCCTACTGTCAGGACCTCCTAGCTGGGCAAAAGTGACTATAGATAAGAAGACTTTCCCAACAAGATTTGTCCAACTACCTGTCAGTCTTATCTTATCAGACCCTGAATCAGCCAGTTACTGTTCCCAGTGAGATGCCAAACTCAACCGGACTGGTCAGCCTACTGCCAGCAAGAAGTGTGCTGTATCAGTTACTGTGGATGTTTATCAAGTTTTTCTTACGGGTTCCAGTGAGATATAGTGATCCATCATCCTAGACTGGCCAACTAGCTTGCCTTTTACCCAGCCTGTGAGCAGTGTCAGCTGACACCAGGGGCCTTAGTTTCCAAACTCAGCCTTCCCCTCAAGATTATAACCCATTTGCCGGTTTTCACAATTCAAGCAATGGTAAATTTATCTGTTAATCTGACCAAGGGTCACAGTTCTCATAAATTGCTATTAGTGTTTTCCACAGTAGGGTTGTGTGGGTTACTGACACCCATACAGAAGCAAGTCCACCTAGGTCGCCTCCACATGAGGCCAATACAGTGGCACTTGAAGAACAACTGAAGGGTAGCAGACCCTGTTTTTCACCTACTTTTTACATCTTAAGAGTTAACTTTGTACTTTACTTCTGAATACCATGTACAGGGCACAACTTTTGTGTCCTTTTCTTCATTCACTTCTACCCTGAAACTCAAAACACACCGAGTATTTTACAATGACTTACAATTAAAAAAGAATTAAATCTAGCTCGATCATCAGTTTACAAAGCAGGTGATAGATTGACCAGGAAAGTTGTCAGTAGCTGAGGTGCTATCAGAGAATCCATAAAAAAGCTTGGCTAACCTCCTAAACTTTATTTTCTTATTGGATTTTAGAAAAATGGTGAACAAGAAAAACAGTCGGATAAAAATACAGAAAGCCCAGAAGTGAAAGAATCTTCCAGTGACAGTAAAGATAGTGACACTGAGAGTCAGCAGGAAGTAGGACAGGAACAGGAAGTGGGGAAAAATGTGGAAAACCAAGAAGTCACTGAGGGTCGAACCAACAGGTATTAAAAAGGATGTTTTCATTTACTAATACTTGTCAGAATGGAGAGAAAGTTAGTCAGGGTTTTCTCAGTTATTTGTAGTTTACAATAATACTGCCTTTTCATCACCAATCAAAATTGACAATTCATGTCATGTTACCAAAACCATGGGAAGTTTGAAGTGTAACTCAAGGTTTACTGTCCATATAGGAACAACCATCCTCAAATCAAGCCTGTGTTATTTATAAAATTAAACAACGTATTTTCTACTTTCTCAATTTTGTACTCTGGTAATCCTTACTTTCACCATTGACTCAATTTTTGTGTACCCAGTTACTGTATCGTGGCCTCTGTTAAAAGTGACCATTATGACCATATCTGTTGAAACAAAGGGACACAAAATCCCAACCTTGACCTTTATTGAAAGTAACTACTGAAAAGCTGCAAATCGATAGTAGCCTGCTGGAGGGCTTTTTCTGTACATATTCACTGATTATACTTTCTGCTTTACTAGAAGTATCTTTCAGATCCTTTCATATTTAAATAATGTGGTTTCTGTTGGAATCAAAAATCCTAATAAGATACTCAGTCACAGTTGCTATCAAATGCTAAACAAGACATTGGTAACCTACTTTTCCAGACATGTCAATTAAAAATATACACAAAATATGCTTTGATATCCACAGGAAGTGTTACACATGGTCGTTGTACAAGTTTTGATGTGACTTTTGTGTTTTTAGTTGTTTTTAATCGTCCTGTTTGAAAGACATAAATCAGTCAGATATCCATCATGACTGCCTATACCATTCATAGAATGGTGCCATGGGCTCTGACCAAAATTGTATAAACATGTCAAGGATGGATAATTATATGTACAACGTGTGTAATTTATGCAATTGTTTTCATCATTTTGATAAATAAATGTACAAGTCTTCTCTTCTGACATTTTACTATCAGGTTATTTAGTATTATAAGTAAATTGATCCTCTTCAAAATTTATATGCAGTTGTGTGGTTTCAGAGTGAGAAAGTGTGAAATCACTCATACTGTAGTGTGTGTTTTGTCACTGAAACAACTCATAGATTTGAATTATATATAAGCATCCAGAAACAGATTTATAAAAACTTTGCAACAAACTGAGTGGATGCTCTAGAATTGTCACAAATATAACATAATTGATAAAAAATATCTGATAATTCTGAGGGAAATAATTAAAGAAGTGTTTTCCCCTCAGTCTTATGTTTCATACATGGTGATGAATTTTGCATTTCTTGATCTACATAAATAATTGGTGTTTAACTTGATTTCTGGGTGTACAGATGGGTGTATCAGACACTCAAGTAGATCTTTCTGATCTGTTCTCATCTGGTAGTCTTGCAAGTTATACTTGATGTTATGTCCAGGTCACACACTGGAGAGGGTGCTATGGTAACCTTGGCAAATAAATGAGAATCAGGGCATTTTGAAAATAGTCAACAATGGCTCCATAGAGGCGGAAACGAGTCATAGGATTATATAAAAGTCTGGATTTCGGTAGTGTTCTTCAACATTCTTTGAGTCTGCTGGGATGAAACCTCAACAAAGTACAGTTTTAATGGGAATACGCAATGAACTGGTGAAGATTTTTGGAGACTTCAATATATGTAGTCAAGAATGAAATGTGGGCAGTGAAGACACTTATTCCACAAGCTGAAGAGGTGAGACAAGGTAACAATAAAGAAGAACATAATGAGAGTGTACTGACAACAAGAAGCAAGCACAACATATTGGTGACTGCTCTAGTGAAGGATTTCTAACATCAAAGAATGAACTACCCATTGGAAATTGTCATGGACGATTTTGAACAGGAGGTTATTGTCTTAGCAGAAGGGGAAATGACTGGAGACAATATAGGGTTAATAAAGGGGTTGCCTGATGTTTTAAAAAATTTTCTATTTGCAAGTATTCACCTTTGAAAATTGCCCCTGTCTGAACTTAGCATCATAACATGAATGATTAGTTTTTACCAGAGTTCAGGGTGTTTCAGACAAGTAGATCTTTTTATCTGTTACAGTCTGGTAGTTTTGCAAGCTGTATGTGAAGTAAATTATACATAAAAATCCAGAAAGCATAAATCAAAGGCTGTGTCACTCTCAGCATGAATAATTCACTGATTATCAGCTTTGGCAGTCATGTCCAGTCTCCAAAGCGCTGTCAGTGTGGGAAAAAAGTTGAGCATACTAGACACATTTCAGAGTTTCGGTAAGTTTAAATCTCGGAATATTTGAAATGAATTAATTAGAATATAGCCAGTTCATGTTTCACAACTCATAAAACATGTAAATGATTTATGAAAGAGAAAATTTGAAATAAAACTTCCTTTCAAGTTTACTTATATAAGTAATGGACATGCTGGTTTAAAAAAAAAAACAAGTGTGTCAGTGTGTAAATATGGGAAAATTTTATTTGTATTGAATTTCCTACTTATTTCAAAAGATACATTAGCATGCAAATGTATTCAAAACATACATAAGAACTGATTTGCCAGTAACATTAAATATCATATTTGTATTAAATTGATCGGTTAGTTACTCATTGTAGACAGATTAAATATTTATTGACAGGAGTTGTTGGAAAATCTCAGTATTGTGTTATATGGGATTGAGAAAAGAGTTACTGCAATGTTCAAGCTAGGAACCTTAAAATAAAGATCTGTAAGGTAATAGTATCCTCGAACATTGCATTGAAGCAAGAAGCTTTAATTAATTAGTTCTATCTCTTGGCTCTAACATAAAGCAACCTTGCCATTGTTCCACCAGTTGTTACAGTTATTGAAAGGTGTATTTATCATCTGCAAGAATATTTAATTGCCTTCAATCTATAATTGAAATTGAGATAATTCTTTTATTCCTGATCTTGTCTTTCTTCTCAGTGACCCAGTAGTTAATAGTTATCAACTTTAGAAGTTGGTGACTTGTCTCTTCTGTGGTTGTGGGTTTGAATCCTGGTCATGGCAACATGCAGAAATGGGTCAAAATACTGGTCACCTCTCTCATGGCAACATGCAAAAGATGGACCAAAATACTGGTCACCTCTCTCATGGCAACATGCAAAAGATGGACCAAAATACTGGTCACCTCTCTCATGGCAACATGCAAAAAAATGGATCAAAATACTGGTCACCTGTCTCATGGCAACATGCAAAAAAAATGGATCAAAATACTGGTCACCTGTCTCTTGGCAACATGCAAAAAAATGGATCAAAGTACTGGTCACCTGTCTCATGGCAACATGTAGCAAATACTGTTCGAAATACTGGTCACCTGTCTCATGGCAACATGCAGAAAAAAATAGATCAAAATACTGGTCACCTGTCTCATGGCAACATGCAGAAAATAGATCAAAACACTGGTCACCTGTCTAACTCTGACTGTTACTTATGAAGTCTTTCAATTAATGCAGTAACACAGTCTTGTGAAATACATGTATAGAAGTACCTTTTTGATCAAGGCAATATGTGGTTTTTTAAGCACTTTATATTCGTGTGAACCCTGTCATCTAGAAATTGTTTTATAGTTTCTTGATATTTGGTGCCTTTTCAATGTTAACTAGAGGAATGCTTTTGCTAACAAAAGCGAAGCGTCCCTGAAAGTTTAAAATGCTGCACCGTATGCTTTCCCAATACCTCTTAATACATTCTGAAGCTATAAAAGCAACGATAAAGGAGATATAAGGCAAAAACTCCAAAGCAGCTATTTATGACCCCAGTTTGGCCCATAAGGGGGGTCGGGGGGTAAAACCGACCGGCTATTTAGACTCTCCACATATACTTTCCCAATACCTCTTAATCCATTCTGAAGGTCTAAAAGCAACAATAAAGGAGATATAAGGCAAAACTCCAAAGCAACTATTTTATGACCCCAGTTTGACCCATAAAGTGGGGTTGGGGGATAAAACTGACCGGCTATTTAGATTCTCCACATATGCTTTCCCAATGCCTCTTAATACATTCTGAAGCTATAAAAGCAATGATAAAGGAGATATCAGGCAAAAATTCCAAAGCAGCTATTTATGACCCCAGTTTGGCCCATAAAGGGGGGTTGGGGGATAAAACTGACCGGCTATTTAGATTCTCCACATATGCTTTCCCAATACCTCTTAATACATTGTGAAGGTATAAAAGCAACAATAAAGGAGATTTGAGGCAAAAACTCAAAATCAGCTATTTTATGACCCCAGTTTGACCCATAAGGGGGGGCCGGGGGGTAAAACTGACCGGCTATTTAGACTCTCCACATGTGCTTTCCCAATACCTCTTAATACATTCTGAAGGTATAAAGCAACAATAAAGGAGATATAAAGCAAAACTCCAAAGCAACTATTTTATGACCCCAGTTTGAGCCATAAGGGGGGGTCGGGGGATAAAACTGACCGACTATTTAGATTCTCCACATATGCTTTCCCAATACCTCTTAATACATTGTGAGGCTATAAAAGCAACGATAAAGGAGATATAAGACAAAAACTCCAAAGCAGCTATTTATGACCCCAGTTTTGCCCATAAGGGGGGGTCGGGGGGTAAAACTGACCGGCTATTTAGACTCTCCACATATGCTTTCCCAATACCTCTTAATACATTCTGAAGCTATAAAAGCAACAATAAAGGAGATATAAGGCAAAAAAGGGTCAAAAAGGTCAAAGGTCAAATTTAAGCATGCAGAAAAATTTTCCCACGCCTAAGGTATATAACTGCCAGATATGGTTTGAAACCTTGTAATAATAAGGGAGATATTCAAGGGAGACCATAATGCGGCGGCGGCGAGGAAACTAAGGCAAAAACAAATAAGCGCCCTTTCAGGGACACTTAATTAAGTTAATTAACACTGAAACCATATTTTTGTGCTTTTGAAGAGGTTAATTTGAAACCCTACTTTATTTGAAATTCTCAATGATTTTACACTGTATTGCACCATTATGATCATCTTGCGTGACATTTTTTTCAATGGCTGGTAAAAATTGCACTTGTCAGAGTCGCAGTTGCATTAATTAGTGATACAAGACATGCCTGTGGCCTGAAATACTTGGTCTAGACATTGCAGGCTTGGCTTAATAATCCTAAAATAGTTGCAAGATCTGGCCATGTTATTACAACTACAAATACGTCTGCTGTCACAGTGTTGTGGCTGATATAATGTGAATGTCATCATCTAGTTACAGTCAGAAAACTAGGACCATTTAATTGTTTTATTCATTAGGATTCCAGATTTGTTTTTGAGTTTCAGCATGTGGTAAAGAGGTCTTATATGTATCAGTTAAGACTGAAATGAGCAATTGGTACCAGTAGTAAAAGTTGTACTTTTGACAAGTAATATTTTTGTATTATTGCCGTGCTTTTTTATTGAGTGCTTTTTTATGTAAAAAATCGGCAAAACTAATGTGACCATCTTGTGGGAGTTACAAAAATGACTCATTTTCAATTAATTTTATGAGAATATTTGCAGAACTGGTGATATTAGCCAAGGAAAAGTACATTTTTCCTATTTTTGCACTCCAATTTTTTATTGTTCTTCAGCAACTTTTGTGGACATGACTTTAAAACTAGTTTCATCTCCTACAGACATGTGTTGAAATTATATGCATGAAATAATGAATGTTGTTTAGTGTTTGCAAATTTTACCTTTATGAACAATATAAGTTTAAGAGAATTTAGGCCTTTCATTAGTCGAATCTTTGATTCGAGTTATGTACTGAGTTGCGGCCACGATTTTAAATTGGCTGTTTAAGCCCTTAAATATCAAATTCTGCATAATATTTCTTCACATATCTGTACATTAAGGTGTATATTATACACTCTGCTATTTTGAAGATTTTTAATTCCTTTATTAAGTTATATTTTATGAAGTAAAAAGCATGTCTGGCACTTCGTCTGGCTTTCTCTAAGGACCCGTATGTCCTAGAAACTATTGTGTTTGCCATTGTAGTGGCCTACTCGAACGAATCTTTTTTAACGGTTTCGTCTGCTGGTTTCTAGACGTGGAAACCCCAATTAATTTATTGGTCTGCTGGTTTATCACGCAGTCACTGTTAATGTAAAATTGTTGTCTGTGCATCTACAGCCTATTACTAATTTGTGAAACAAATAAACCGCAAAGAAATTAATGAATGAAGTGACGTCACGGTAGTACTACACATTTATTGTTCAGCCAATCAGATTCGAGAACACCTCTGGCAGAGACAATGAAAATATTCAAACTCCGTAGTTCTATATTCAACCACTCGAAGGTACTTTTGCATGTACTAGAAGTGAGTGATGAAAACGTGAGGCTACAATGGGGTTTCTAATAATATTTTACAAATATATACCAGTAATCCAGCAATCTTTTACTGTCACCGCAGCTCACTCCGTGTTCTCGCAATATTTAAAACAAATAAAACATCAAATGCTGGTAGTTGTACATCCACAGAGTGATAAAAACGTGAAGCTACAATGGGGTTTCTAACAATATTTTACGTATAGGTTAATAGCCTCGTAAGTGTTCAATATGGGAAAATAATGGACTGTTTACGAGGTCCCAAAGGGACCGAGTCCACAGTTCATTATTTTCCAATATTAGACACTTACGAGGCTATTAACCTATTTAAATTACACCTCTTCCTTAATTTATAATTTTTAAGATGTTGTTTAACATCATTACTTTTCATTTCCATATTCCTGGTGTGTATTTTTTCGGTTTTTATTATCATTTTAGTTGAAATAAATGTACAAGGGTTTCTTTGGAAATGTGCTAAAAAGATTTCTATATATGGTCAAAATCACAAAGTGGCCAGTAGTAAAAGATATTGGACAGTTTTAACAAAAGAAAAACTCCCAGGTGTAATTTAAAAATATATAATCCAGCAATATTTTACTGTCACCGCACCTCACTCTGCCTTCTCGCAATATTTAAAACAAACAAAACATCAAATGCTGGTAGTTGTACACCCACAGAGTGATGAAAACGTGAGGCTACGATGGGGTTTCTAACAACATTTTACAAATATATAATCCAGCAATATTTTACTGTCGCCGCACCTCACTCTGTCTTCTCGCAATATATAAAACAATTAAAATATCAAATACTGGTAGTTGTACACCCACAGAGTGATGAAAACGTGAGGCTACGATGGGGTTTCTAACAATATTTTACAAATATATAATCCAGCAATGTTTTACTGTCACCGCACCTCACTCTGTCTTCTCGCAATATTTAAAACAAAATATCAAATGCTGGTAGTTGTACACCCACAGAGTGATGAAAACGTGAGGCTACAATGGGGTTTCTAACAATATTTTACAAATATATAATCCAGCAATATTTTACTGTCACCGCACCTCACTCTGTCTTGCGGGCGATAATAGCAAGTTTATAGATTTCAACACCCACTGCTGTCCTAAGATTCGACTCTGTGGCTGGCAGAATGCCAACCACTTCACCCTAGTTAATTGAAGTGGCCCGTTTTGATATAATTTTTGTGCTTTTATACATGTGACTAATGAGACGTTTATGCATATGCATGTATTTACATATATTTACAGTTATTGGTAGTCAATGGAAATTTTTTTCCCATAAAATCACCATATAAAAAGAGACATTTGACAAGCATGAAATAAAATTTCTGATATTGGAAATGTGACAAGAATTCTGAGATGAAGTGACTTCTATGTGCAATCTATTTGCTAGCTAATTCAAGAGAACTATGTGTAAACTTGTTCTGTTAAATATAAATGGAGAAAGTTCATTTTGATGAACTTTCAACAAGTTTATACAGTTGAACCCCTTTTAGCAGGGATTCATTTAAAGCAGACGCAAATAGCAGGTCTTTGGTTAGGCTTTGTTCCCTGTTACCTGTAATTGCTGGCTAATTGAATTGTTTGGACTGGTGCCCCTGTGATTCAGTTCACGAGGTACGACACGGCTGTATATCACTGGAATACTCTGTGTCACACGATAGTAAAATTTCTCGTGTTAACTCCTCCATGTTTTAGGGTACGTTCTTGTATTTGTCTGTCTGAGGTCATGATAACTCCACAACTAATGAATGCATGATTATAAAATTTTATACTATTAAAGAAGATTCTCAGGTCTGCTGATGGTCATTTTCAGTTTAAATTGAACCTACTATATCAAATTCCTTGTTTAATTAAAAGTGAAAGTTCTGATCAAGACACAAAAATCTCACCATTAATAAAGAAAATATTATGGAGAGAGAGTCTCCCTTACTTTGTTTATATTTATAACAGAAGAATGTAGCGTAAGTAATGCTATTCCTCGAAGATACATGTACAAGTCCGTGTCAAGAATATCTTTACAGAGTGTCTTTGAAATTATTGACCTAGTTGAGAAATGCATTATATCGTAATTTCACTTGAAATTAAGGCATAGGATTAGAAAGTACATGGTTTACCTTATGAGGGAATATAAATTACTAAATACATTCTCATGCTACTGAAACATGAAGTTTACAAGAAAACATGAGATTAATCTTAATGTTGTTATAGTAGATTAGTTGCACATGTGTGTATAATTGTTAGCTTAACTCATGGTGTTGTAGTTAAATTGTTAGCTGAAGTTTTGGGAACTTATTTTACTTTTCTATATTATCAGTATTACTAATATACAGTATTGTTGCTGGCTGTTTTGGATTGGAACATTCTAGCATATTATATTAAGCAAAGAAGTTCAGTAAAATATATAGTTTTGTATCTGAAACAATCATGGTTTAAACTGCATTATGACAGTGAGATTTGTTACAGGATGTGTATTTGTCAGAATATTAGTTCTGGGAATATGTTTTGTTTCTCAAACAATTGACTTCCTGAACATTATGTATCAAATATTAAATATTTAGACAGTAAACATGTGGATAACTGAGGTTCTTTCCATAGTATGAATGGCTTATTGCAGTTAATATACAGTAGAACCTCCATTGTACAACCACAATGGACTGGAACCCGTTATAATCGATTCTACACTAAGACAGAGAAGAGGAGAAAAGAGCCATGACAATTAGTGGGAATCTCAAGTCATATACTCTGTAGTGATAGTGATGAAATAGTTTTGAGAATGGTGTGGACAGTTGGTGTCACTTTGAGTTACTTAAGATACAAATGTACAACCAATCTGACTAGTAAAGCCAGATGAAAAATAAAACCACACAAGATCTGTGATAATTAAGATGTTTCAGGATAAATATGCAACTTAGTGGTTAAGTTAGTATTTCCTTCTCACAATGAAGACATCTGTTGTTCGGATATTGAGTTTTCAGTAGTTTCAATTTTACTTCATGTGCAAAATCCAGAGAAAATACTTAATGCCACTGATTTAGAGTGATAAGTTTGGATATTCTGTGATGAGATATCTGCAAAATTGAAGACAACACCTCTAGAAAATATAGGAACTTCTACTTAAACTGAACAATATAATTAAAGCTACATTTAGTATTTGTAATTTTTTGGTAGGTTGGTTACAGATGTTTTGGAGTAAACTCTTGAGTCACATGACGATGTAGGGAGTCACATGACTCAGAATGTACACAGACTGTTACCTTTTGTTTATGTATTTCTGTCTATTTCTGTCACTATATAGCCAGCTAGTTAGTGGTGGTGTGGAGGGTACTCTGGTAGAAGGACCTGGGACTGAGACCAGGTCAGAAGACACTGAGGTGAACACAGGGGATACCAGACAGTTAGATGGAGTGGGAGAACAAGTGGATGACAAGGAACAGGTTAGAAGTTAGAGATCTTGTACCAATGGTGTTTAATCTGATTTAATTGGACTAAACTTTATTTAACTTGTTCATAAAATTGAATATTTGGACAAATTGATAGAGGTTCAGCTGAGGTTAGAAAATATTAATGTAAAATCCACCACAGTATGTTAAATTCACCACAGTATGTGAAATTCATCACAGTATGTGAAATTCATCACAGTATGTGAATTTCACCACAGTGTGTGGAATTCATCACAGTATGTAAAATTCACCACAGTATGTGAAATTCATCAGATGAATTTCACAGTGTGTGGAATTCACCACTGTATGTGAAATTCACCACAGTATGTGAAATTCATCATAGTGTGTGGAATTCATCATTATATGATAGTATGTGGAATTTATCACAGTGTGTGGAATTCACCCCAGTGTGTGGAATGCATAACATTATGTGAAGTTCATCACAGTTTGTGGAATTCACCACAGTATGTGCAATTCATCACACTGTGTGTGAAATTCACAGTTTGTGGAATTCGTCACAGTATATGCAATTCACCACAGTGTGTAGAATTCATCACAGTGTGTGGAATTCATCACAGTGTGTGAAATTCACCACAGTGTGTGGAATTCACCACAATATGTGGAATTCATCATGGAATGTGGAATTCTTCACAGTATGTGGAATTTATCACTGTGTCTGAAATTCACCACAGTATGTGGAATTCATCACAGTGTGTGGAATTCACCACAATATGTGGAATTCATCACGGAATGTGGAATCCTTCATAGTATGTAGAATTTATCACTGTGTCTGAAATTCACCACAGTATGTGGAATTCATCACAATGTGTGGAATTCATCACAGTATGTGGCATTCATCATAGGGTGTGGAATTCACCAGTTAGGAATCCACAATTTCTTGAATTTTGGGAAATTCTTTATGTGTGACCACATAAATAATAGAAAAGCAGAAAAAAAAATGGGTTTAAATGGAGTTGTGAGAGAGGGCTTGAGGTCGGATAATTGAAAATTCGGATAGTTGAGGGTCAGATAATAGAGGTTCTACTGCACTAGGAAACTATCAGTCTGTTTTAGTAGGAATGAGCATGTAAAGTGAATATTTCAATAAAACAAGTTCAAGATCTGTTTTCATTAATGTTTTTATTATTAGAATTTGAATTTTCTCCTATTTCCATGAAGAAATTTTGTAATTGTAAGATAAATAAGAATAAAATGTTAGTGAACATATTATACTGGCCTCTGACAAGTGAAGTTTCATTTTGGTATATTTCACATTTTTCATTCTCACCAATTTATTTCTTACTTAAGTGCAATATGGTTTTTGTTTGGACAGTTCTGCGGTATTTCCTGCAGAGTGTCTTGATTCTCTTGTCTTGTAGTAAGTGTAGAAACTGTTAAGTATATGACACTAAATTTGTGTAAATAAACAAAAACCTCAAACCAGTGTGGCTTCTCAAAAAGTGAAATGAGCCAAGATTCTTGACTTTGTTGCATTGTTTACAAGGTTTAAAAATGAATGTATCGACAGGTCATCCAGTATATTATGTATTAAAATGAGAGGACTTTTGCATATGTATCAATTATTTTAGGATTTTGGAAATAGTCCAACACAATTCAAACAGATGTGTGGTGGTTTTTAGGCTGAACACTCCCTGTATATTGTACTTCTTATCTTTGTAAGCCATATGTAGTGGATAGAAAGTATTGTGGATCCTCTAAAAATAACCTTGAAAATATGATTATTTTTGTAAAGAGGACATTTACTCGAGTAAGAAACTAAAACTTTGCCACAGTATGTGTGATTTGTTAGTGAAGACACTCCCTATATTTATCTAACTTGTGGGAAATTCATTACCGCTGTGACATTACTCCTCTCCTCTTCCATAATGCTAAATTGACACAAATTTTGATACTTTTGCCTTAATTTTAAAGGGTTTTAAAAGGTTACCTCTCACTGGAGAACCTCAGATACTGTGACATATTTCTGTGACAGTATTTCTCATTCTGCAATGTGTAATTCTATAAATAGTTTAACTAGATCTTTACAATAAAGGATTATTGATTTTAAGCTTTTAACACACATAAGAGAAAAGTTATGTCCCCCACAAAAAATTACTGCTTGAAACATCAAACAATGTTCTGTTTCTAGGGTTTGGGAAGAACAATAATTTAACATCAAAGGCCTATTACTGGTTCTGCTCTACTGTAAAGTAAATTGTGAAAGTTTTATGTTTTCATCTGTTCAATATCTTACAAAGCCACATTGGGACATTGGCGTCAGCTGATTATGCTTTATGTCACTGCTGAGACTATGTAACTTTGTGTGTAGGTTTATTCATGACATTCCCTCGGTAAAAGTTGAACACTTAGGTTCTTGATGTCACAATATGTTCTTCATTACAAAAGCTTTTCCAGGATAAAATTTTGGCCTCATTTTGAAATTCAAGATGGTCGACACAACCGTTTCTTTGAAAATAATAAGCTTTTTGTATTGACACACTGTAGCTTGTTCTCAGCTGTAGAAGGTGAATCTCTTCATTGGTGATATAGTAAACAGATATGTACATCCTCTGTTAGCATGCAGACCTTGAAAATCTTCATTCAAGGTCATCCATGACATGCATGTATCAGGTTAACATACATCAAATCATTTGCCAGGAATCTTTTAATTTCAAATTTAATCTTGGACCCTCATTAAAGACCAAATAGGGTTGAACAATTTAAAAGTTACTGTATTTTGTTCAGTTTTAGTCTTAGATGTTTGGTATTTGAACTTATCCTGTTGAAAATCATTGGTTTGAAACTTTTGAATATGATCATCAAATTTTACCAATCCCTTCATTCAAGTTCAAAGGGGCTCAGTCAATATTAATAAACCTATGGGAAATCATGAGGTAGGAATCTTTTGATGTGGTCATACTTGATCAAAGGTGCACATATCTTGCTTATTATTGGTTCTAGAGGTTTTCAATTTCTGAAATTCACTCACACCTCTTGGCCTTTTTTCAAAGGTGGATATAGATATACATCTGTTCTTTAATCTGATTGGTCAAGTAATATGTTGTCATGAGGAAAAACCCACAGATAATTGAGATCCAAGTGATTGCTTTCTTAGTTTAGTAAGTTAAAGTATAAATAAATATATTTACCATATGTCTATAAGTGATGACTTTTTATCAAATAATCTATTATAAAATAATTGCTTTTGAAAATAACTGCTTCGATCAAGTTCACAGTTATAATATTGTGTAGTTTAGAGGGTAGTATGGTAACTCAACTGTATAGTATTGTTATACAAGTGACTGGCATAGTGTTGAAACCCATTGTGACATAGTACACTTGTCTGCAGCTAAATTTGCAGGTCACTGTTTTGTGTAGACTCATTACTAGACACTACTGCCCTATTGTCCTTTGTCACACAGGTGGGCTATTATGTCTATTTTACTTTACTGTTCTCACACAGAGCACTGGTGGGGTATTAGACCCTGTTGTAAAGGACACTGAACAGCCTGTACTACAGGACCCCACCCTCATACAGACAGTTCGGGACACGGGGGACTCTGATGCCAGTAGGTCCGGAGTGCCTAGTCCTCCCACAGTGACAGCTCCGGATGGCAGGGATTATAAGGCTCCGGTAGAGGATAGGAAAGAAGGAGAGACAGGAAGTGACAATGTGGAGCTCCCGAAGGTAATTAACAGAAACATTGTGACACTAGTGTCGTGCAGTTCCCAGATTAAGTACTAGAAGAAGTCAACTTGTATTGCACAAGTGTAAAATAACAATATAATTAACACAAACAGTTGAAGTTATTTCTAAATTTTTGAATATTTGTGATAACTCACATGCTTGGGGCAGTGATAAAGTTTTAAGTACCAATCAGGTAAGTACTGGAATCATCAAAAAAATTAGTATAAAGTGGCTCACTTAAAACTGGCATCACCAGTAGAGTAAGGCAATCCTTTTTTCTTAGAGAATATCCGTGACCATGATGGCAGTAGTACTAGCTAAATAGGGCAAGGCTTTGCTTATGGACTATCTTGTCAAGTACCCAGTGTGATAAATGACTTGTACATTTTATTGTAAGCAGTGTTAAATTCAAACCAACTAATTGCATCATCTGTTCATTAATTTTAGTGGTAAAATTTCATGGGTAATTAATAAAAGTTGTTTAACTGCAAACCTGCCACCATGAAACTACCATTTTGAGGAAAGGGAGACTGCCAAACTTTACACATGTTTGAGTTGGGGCTGACTATTTTTTTGAGTGGTTTTTAACAAAAATTTCCAACCCCTGGTCCTACTGGACTGGTAGTTGGAGGCCAAACTCATGGATTTTCAGTTTCTTAGAGTTTGTGTTGGTGTTATGGCTTAGTATGTGTGTGACTGTGTGTATTTGTAGCCGGAGGACGAGGAAGTGGAAACAGACATACAGAAAACCAGTGATGATACTCCACCCACTATAGGTAGGGTGCTGTAAATTGCTTTAAATATCACTTGCCAATGGGTATAAGTAGCGGTACATTATTTTTATCCTGATGTACATTATAAATACTATAGTCATCCATTGAGTACTCAGTCAACCAAATACATTGTGACGAAAAAGGATTAATATATTATATGAAAAAAGTAAATAAGGACGAAATAATACCAAGAAAATTGGGAAATATCTGTTTCCTCTAAACGTTATGCTTTAATTAAGCGGCCCGTCAGGGACGCTTATTTGTTTTCACTGAAGTTCGACTGATCACCGCCGCCGCAGGATTATGGTCTCCCTTGAATAACTTCTTAGCCTTTCAAATTTTTCTTTCCTTCTTATCTTTCTTTAAAACTATAGGGGCGGGAAAAATTTTTGGGATACTTTGCGCAGACCTTAAGCTTTACTTAAGGTAACCTTAAGCATAAGTCCAAAACATCCCGTCATCGCGTTTCGGAAAAAACCACACACACCTGTGCTGTAAAATTCATCAGATACATTCTAGACCAAATTTCCAAGGTCGGAAAGGATTTTCTTATCAATCAGACCATAGATGCCTGAATGGCAGGCATTTTATTTCGTAAATTTTTTAAAAATGGGTACTTGGTCTGTATCTCAAAAACGGTTAGGATTTCGGCGTTTTGTTGGAATAACTTATTCAGCTACTTTTTGATAATCTTTCACATGCCGAAGTTTTAGCCCTGTATCTGCGATCTTAAGGTCACCTTAATGTCCAAAAAGGGGGTTTTAGCCCTTCAGTTCACTTAGTTTTTCACTTTTTTCAACCAAACTTGGCACATATATCAAGATTCGCCAAAGGAATATTCTGGCTTTATGGTGACCTTAAACTGAAAATGTTAATGGACATATGGCCTGCTTAAAGTCATCAAATTGGAATAAAATCCTCTGGCTCCTTTCTTTTTCATTTTTTTTATGTTGAAATTATCACTGGTATTAAAGTAGATAAAAATAATACTTATGGTCACCTTAAACTCTCAGTATGAATGGAGTTGTAGCCACCTTAAAGTGAAATAAGGGGGTTTTCAGCCTCCAAGTATCTTATTGTTCGGCTGACCTCAGTTAACCATTGCACATCTATAAAGGATAGCAAACCAAAGGGTTATCCTGACTTTATGGTGACCTTAAACTGTTAATATAATTTTAGCCTCCCTAAAGTCATAACATTTGAATAAAGCCGTCTGGCTCTTTTCTTTTTCCATATCTAACATATATTGATATTGAAGGGACATTATCATATTATGGTCACCTTAAAGTCACAATATGAATGAAGTTATGGTCACCTTACAGTGAAAAATGAAGTTTCAGCCTCCAGCTATCTTATTGTTCAACTGACCTGAGCTAAACTTTATGCACTTATAAAGGATGACAAAAGGGACATTCTCATTTTATGGTCACTTTAAAGTCGCAATATGCATGAAGTTATGGTCACCTTGCAGTGAAATTATGGAGTTTTTAATCTCCAGCTATCGTATTCTTCAGCAGAGCTCAATTAAATTTTGTACACTTTTAAAGATGACATTAGGGACATTCTTATTTTCTTTCCACCTTAAAGTTCCAATACAAGTACAGTCATGGCCGTCTTGACGTGAAAATGAGGATTTTGAGCCCCTAACTGATTTACTGTTCAGTAACATCTGTTTAACTTGACATTGATTATAGTAAAGTAAGATTTTGTATAATATTTCACTTAAAATTCCTGTACTTAAGAGGCTTTGGCCATGTTAACATGATAAATGTATACTTCTTGCTCCCTCCTCATTTATTTTAACACTTTTTGAAACCACACCTGGCATATGTATACTTAAAAATATTTGTGCTGTCTGGCAAACCTAATCTCTTAGTGTTTATGAAGTTATGACATTTTCGAATTTATGAAGCACTGAAGTTATGAAGTTTATGAAGTTATGACATTTTCGAATATATGATGCACTGATGTGGTTATTAACATATTGCAACTGATCAGTGTTCACATAATATAAATTCCCAATTTTAGGAAGATTAAAAAAAACACATTCTTCTGATTCCATTCTTTTGGAATTGTGGGGATATAACTTTTCCTTTTTGGAAAAAAAAGCTTCAATTGATTCAACTTTTGTTTTGTAGAAGGAGTTGATGAGCTACCTACTTGCTCACATAGACTATGTAAATTGGTCAAATGTATACACCTGACTTCTTTCACAATATAAGATGCCTGAAACAAAAAAACACTTTCTCATAAACAGTTTCTCTTGTACAGCATTTTATGTATCTCCAGCTGAGTGGAAATGAATGACTTGTCCCTTTCTTCTTCTCCCCAATTCTTTTCTGTGATATCATGGAAAGTATTTCTATGCAGAAAGAACCCCCCCCCCAACTCCCCTTTAGTGCACATAAAAAGCAAGTGGAAAAAAAAAAAGAATGGCCTCAGTGGGGGAGGTGGGGGGGTTGATGGAGGGAGATGATAGATAGAGATATATATGTGTGTGTGAAGCAAAAGTGGAACAAAAAAAAGTGGAATATTTATGCTGTTGTTTTGAATGTATATTGTTTTCTTTCTTCCATTTCACTTAGACTTCTACATTTAATTAATTTTAGCTCAAGTGGGAAATGAATTTTTGAAACTTTAATGGATTCAAATTCCTGCAGTCATGCACTAAATCACTTATAACTTGAAAAGTATTGCGTTCACAGTATTTTGTTAAAACATGTTATTAGGCTACTTTTTCCACAGCTACAACAACTCCAGTAACTTGTTTGGTCTTAATTTTGTGCATTATTGAAGTGTGGAATGGATCATGATCTCCTACTCTTATTCCTAAGCCTAGATTTTTAATTTCACTTGCTAAATCATTCATAAATATTGCAATATATAAACTCATACTTTTCTTTCCCAATAAATCCAGTAACATTTTTCTAGAGCTATAGCTTGACTTGTTTGTAACTTGATTTTTCTTGTAAGCAATAACTCTGAAGCAAAATCATTAACTTTTGAACAAAAAGTCTAAGGCACTTTGGTTCACTGGATTTTATTAGTGGTTTTGTTAAGTTTTTAGTTGAAGCACAAGTTCACTGCATTCAATTAGTGTTTTATACTTAAGTCTGATACTAATGACATTTTGAACAGAAATGTCTGTGGTCAATGTACCCTTTCACTCAAGACCTCTTCTCCGAGAACATTACCAAAGAATGTAGGACATACAGAATCTGGGAAAAAAATGCCTCGTGGACAAAATGCCTCACAGAAAAAATGCCTCCTGGAAAAAATGCCTCCTAGAAAGAATGCCTCCTGGATATTTTGTGACTAGGAAAAAATGCCTCCTGAGGAAAAAAAGTTATTTCAACCTGTAAACATGTTACATATGAACCTATAACGTATAATATCAAAAACATGTTAATGGAAGCCAGGGATGAGCAGCCAGCCAAAACAGTGAGAAGCACCAGCAAAACCTTACAAGAGAAACTTACGTACCTTTGTACAGCTAAGCAAAATGGGTAAAAGACTGTGAGTTTTTGACAGGCATTGGCGACTATAAGACTCAAGTGGAAAAATGAAGATGCCTCTGAAGTTGTAATGTGAACCTGTAGTGTTATAATACTTGAAAGAACTTTTTTTCTTAGGAGGTATTTTTCCTGGTCACAAAATATTCAGGAGGCATTCTTTCTAGGAGGTACATTTCCTAGGAGGCATTTTTCCTATGCATCGGACATACGTTCTTTTGAGAAGTAAATTTCACACCTACAATTTCTCTTCCGTCAAGCTGTGGTCGTTCTTTCATTTGTTAAATATGGTAACATACACAATGCACTAAACTTTACATTTTCTATTCCTTGTGATGCATATCTTGATATCTTTTACGGCTTACTTCACACTTTTTCATCAGGGCCGCTTCGTTTTTGTCAGCAAAAACCTTTTTCTAGTTGGTCTTTATAATTATAGTAATACAGTCCGCACTGGTCATTATCCATGTTACTAGATGGCTATTCTTAAATTATCAACAAAGTACAGTCATTTGGACTTTATATCTACAGTATGCTCATCCCTGTCTTAATAGTTGAACACCATGAGCAGAAAATGTTAAGGCAGATATTACTCATTGACAAAGTACACTACTGACATTTACTGTTTGCTCACTTTTTTAACGACCTTGTAAGAAACAAAAGATTGATAACTTCAATGCTGCTCTTGGACATCATTCCAAACAAGAACACAACAGATTGTAAAGTTATATTACTTGTTACACTCAGTTTTAATGTTATGATCAATACTGAAAGTTTCAGTTTGGTGTTAATTGAAACAATAGGTGTTTGATAAATAATGTGTCTTACATTTGTGTTGGTATTCTTATTTCATAGAACTGATTTGGTATAAAGTATTATAATGTCATGGGGTTTGTGTCAAGCTGTACATAAATTATCCTTACTATTGTTTCAAAGTACAGAGCATTACAAAAGAACTCTCAGTGAATGACAGAGATTTATTCACAGTGTGTAAGTAGTTGAGATTTATTACCTGACTTGCACCTTTAAAGGAAACGTTTCTTTATTGATACTGACCTAATAAATCAATACAATATTGGCATGGCTTTTTACCAAAGCAACAACAGTGACGTGTTGGCTGTAGTATTAACAATATAACATCTGAAAAAATTATAGAAACAACATCTGACCCTTAAAGCACTGCTTAATTATCTCTTGAGTTTAAACCAAAACACAATTTGATTAAGAAAATTGGTTAAAACAAGGTTATTGAAAAATCTGTGTCAGACCTTATTTTATGCCACCCAGTTTTATGATACTTTGTGGCGTGAAACAGTCACTTGGCAGTTGTGAATATTGCAGGTGTTTAGGGAAACATAATCACACACCTTAAAGCAGAACACTGTACAATTCAGGTAGAACTTGATTAGAATTCTCTGTAGATAGAAATGAGTATTAAATCCTTATATAATTTTTTCCATTGAAGACCCTGGTTATATAGAAGTGTCTTCCCCTCCCTCAGTACTCAACAGGATTCAGCTGTAGTTAGTTTTTACTCCCAGAAAAAAACTCAACATTTATGCTGGATTTGAATTTCTTGTTACAGTATATAACTATTGTTTTGGTGTACTAAACTGGTCCCCGTAAAGAAAATTCTAGATACAACAATAAAACAATTATAGTTTAGGTTAAGCTTTCTAGTTTAAGCAAAATATATAAAGTGATTAAGATACTTAATCATCATGTTGAAGGGAAAAATGGCTGAAAACGTTAGTATTTTATGTTCCTGACAATTGCATTAAATTTTAGTCAAACATATACAACTAGTTTAATGTAAGAAAAACTAATACCTAGACACTATTCATTGTCTTGAGTACTACCTTAAGGTTAATTTAAAGTTGCAGTGGATTTTATGTTTTTGTGTTTCAGAAGAGAGTGTGGACATGCTCTCATTTCAAGAGTGGAAAGACAAAAAACTGCAGGAACTTGCTCTAGAAGAGAAGGCTAAGATACTAGAAGGTAAGTTTAATTCACAGCAAACAAGGCTGAAAAGTTTCGGTCTGCGTGTGCGAGCTGCAAAGCCATCAGAGACACGAGTAGTGCACCAAAGCGGTCACCCATCTAGTACCAATGTAGTCTATTGCTGCTTAACTTCAGTGACCAGACAGATACTCATGAAAGTCTGGAGACAATAAAAAGGGGCGGAAAAGTGATCTCTAAAAGTGTGAGCCTCGCTAGAGCTGGCGCTTAAAAAGTGATCTCTAGATGTCTGAGGCTCGCTAGAGCTAGTCCGTAAAAATAATTTGTCTATAGAACTAAGTCAGTTTGAAGGAGGGAGTAAAATTGGTAGGGCTGCGAACGAGTACTCGAGCCTCGGTGTACGAGGCGGTCTTGGCTTGTACTCGAGTCCATTTTAAAAACTCAGTTACTCGCGAGGTATTGTATTATCGCCCACGTAATCAAACGCTTGTGTAAAATATGCTGCATTTCAGCATTTCCGTCACATAATATCAATTAAGGTTGTTATTTTCGCTTGAAAACATACAATTTATTCCATATTCTATAATATATGCCTTTTTATATGGTCAAATAGAAGACGTTTTTCTTCAAAAGTTTTGTTTCCGGAACCGACTATTTGTTTACAGGAGACTTCTAATGGTGGGTACTAAATCTCGCGGTTACTCAAATTCGGGCCAGTTGTCAGAGGGCGAGTAGTCGATACCGTTTTTCAGCACCCGTCACAGCCGTAAAAATTGGTGAGTTACTTGTAAAATTTTTTACTGAGTAGTAACTGGCTCTGGAAGGATGAGGGTGATAGAACTTAGTTAAAAGGGTTAACTTAGTTAATATACAGGGTTTTAACTTGCTCCCACACAGCCATTCCTGTGCAAATGATTAGTAAGAAAAACACAGTCACTTTGAAACAAGAAATATCATTGTATGATGCAGATTTAAATTTTTACTCTAGTGCTGGAAAAAATAAAGATTTCAGAGAAAATGCCCGAAAACATAAAAATCTGAAATGCCAAATGTCGAAGCTGATAAATAATTTGCTTGTGGTTTTACTGGGGGTGTGACAAACCACTCATTAAAAGTGGAGTGATGAGAATTTCAGAAAGTTCAGAAAAGAGTTCTGTTATATCTGATTATATTTGAATACTTTTATGTATACATTCACCCACAGATAATGTCAATTGGTTAAATTTCTGACATATTTCACAAGAAAGTTAACCACTTCAAATTTGGTAGATATTTTATTACTTGGAAGAGCACTTGTGAATGTTGAGAATAATGGTAAAACAGTACCCAGGTGTCCCAGCCCTAATATGCAATATATATATGTGATCTTTTGCTCATAGAAACATCAAACATCTGATGTCATTTGAGCTGTAATTTGAAAAATAAATGCTGAAAATTAATGCCATTAATGCATGAAATTGACTGATAACGGTTTGATGTTGCGTTGAACACTGTACAGGTCTTATCACAACTGTTAGGTGAGGGGATGGAGGAAGGCAATGCATACAAGTTGGTCACCATTCTACACAAAATACCACTGGGCACTGGAAAGCATCAACATGGTTTCCCATTTCAGGTCAGGCTGGGACTTGAACCCAATGTCTGACAGGTCAGAGGCTAGTGTCTTTCCTGCTAAGCTGTCATACCTCTGGATAATTGAATGAAAAATACTAGATAAGTTCAACACAAAAAAACTACTATTAAGCTATTTAATGAAATATACCTCCATATCAAGTATTTGATAGTATCAATAAATATTTGACTTTTGTATCAGATCATTGTTAATTATCAACCTTTTTTTTCCAAGAACCAGAAAACAATGTGAAAGGAGTGTTTTCATCATAGGAAGTGTTTTATCTACATACACTGTAAAGTCTGAAAATAATTCTTCTTTTCATTAGTGTCTTTGTATATGTACTCGTGCACTAATATAACTTTGACAAATACCAAGTTACTTTGCACTTCTTGGGTCTAAATAGGGACTGTTTGGAAATACAGAATTTACCTTTTGATGCCCAGAAGTTTTCAAAGTTCAAAGTTAGGGTTTCATGTCCCATTCAGCAGCCAGGCCTTGACCTTGTAATGGTGTCAATACCACCCCTTTTAAGATGACGTTAAATCCATTGTTTGGATTTTTATATTATTGATTCAAATGATGTGCTCTGTGGTATATGGAGAGGCTAGGTTATCCAATTGAAAACAGTGTAACAAATAAAAAAGACCAGTCATGAATATTAGCAGATGGTGAAATTTTAAGTGGTAGGAATTTATATTGGTTTACTATACACTGTGGATCCTTGTTGTGAGATTATAATACCAAAACAATGCTAGTAGATATGAACAGCATGTAATGACACTTGTTAGTTATCAGTACTGACCCATGTAGCTTGATTTGTATTCAAACTGTTTTTCCAAACACCATTGTTTCATTCAGTATAATTGATTGGAAAGAGAGGTATTTTGCCACACATTTTACAAATATTATTTTACCCTTAAAGTCGAGAACAAAGGTCAAATTTAATCAAAGTTTACAACGTGTAAGATACATGGCCTAGATTTGTTCTAAGAATCCTATGTTTGATGACAATTTCCCATAATTTATAGTAATATTGAGATTCCCTCAGAAGTGTATTTCCGGGTTCTCACATTATACTTGTGACACTCAGTTTAATTACTAAAATTGTCATCAAAATCATCAGATTAAGATTAATACCAATTTCTTACAATTCAAAGCTGTCTCAGGTGATTTGCTCTGTGGATAATATCCATGTCTTACTGTTGCATTTTGCTATTACAAATATAAAGTTATTGCAACAACTGGGTCAAGGTCACATGGCCCCCTTTTGGCATCTTGTATCTATATTCACGCCAAGAAAGTTACATAGAAGTATATTCCAGATCTATCGAGGGCTATTTCCATTGAAATGTTCATCATTAAGTAGACATAATTAGTGGTCTTTCAGATTCTGTTTGACACAGTTCACTTATTTCTCCCTTTAAATTTACCTCTTCAACAAATATATTTTTTTCTTTTGGTGCAAGGTAATTGAGGTTCTTTTGTCTGTGTCTTTTTTTCTTGTTCACACAAAGACAGTTGGTTTAATAGATAAAAAATCCTCTGATGACTTTAGTTGTTTTACATACAAAAATATTTCTGCCTCAAAACCACTTTGTTACTGTGACAGTGGAGGTTCTGCAATGTTGAATCGTATTGAGTCAAATCTTTAAATGGAGCAGAACAACACTTCTACTAAGCCAGATAACAGGGTAAATCTCAATGGACCTCAGATTTACATCAAAGTATTCTTGTAAGTTCTACCCCCAAGAACTTTGATTGTTTGATGACAGTATTTCTCTGATAACTTTTGTCTCTTGTAAAAGACTAAGACGATCGTTTTGGTTGCCAGGCACCCAGACACAGAATGGGGAAAGTAAATGGAAGAGCAAAAGTCACAAAAACCGAGCAAACTATGCGGCTGTCATCTGTGGTGGAAAGGTGCAAGCCACCAACCCAGAGGCAAAGAACGCGGGCTTCATACTGACCGAGAACAAAGACCAGTACATGATACAGCCCTGTAATGCCAAGAAATGGTATGTCTTCAGCAACTGCTTCACTTAGTAATCTGCTACAACTTGCAGACAGGGACGGTAACACTAGTTTGTCAGCATCAAGACCATATCATTGAAATACCATGTACATACTTTAGAACTGGTGTCGTGATTGTCAGCACATACAGTTATGGGAAATCTTAAAATATTAGAAACAAACCCTAAATCAGAAGAAATTGTAAACTTATCTTTCATCTCACATTTTTGTAGATTTTAATACTTTAACTTATTTAGCAGTGTCTTTTAGCAGAACTGCCATGCTTTGTTTTCATGAAATTCACTTTCTCTGAGCGAGCCATTGGGGATAAATAACACAACTTTTACAGTGTCCTGAAATTGGAAAGGTTTTGCTTTGGTAAGATACTGAAATGGAAATATTTCACTACAGACCCTGCCCTTGAGTCAACATTTGTGCTTGTTCTGTAGATAATAAGAGGGTTTTTACTTTAAAGAAACATGCGTGGACACAAAAGTGCAAGTTATAAATCCACTTTACAATCAGTATACTTTGCCAATTACACCTTGGAAAACTTGTACATTTGGAAATAATACATTTTCTACTTGAAATCTGTGCTCTTTTCATGTTGTTAATAGGCAATTATTACTGCAAACAGAATTACCTTGAAACACTTTAATTCCATTTTTTTAAATGGGAATATATGATGAAACTATTACAGCCAGCTAGGTAAATAGCTTGTACAGGCTGTAGCTGCAGTAAAATCTGATCTATTTTCAATCATAATTGATGTGTTAGTCATTGATTCTGTGGCATCTGTCTGCTACTTTTCACTTTTCTTTTTGTTTGATGACAGAAGTAAAACCTACACAAGTATTCACAGGCATGCTGTACAATGAATTATTATACACTCACAGGAAATCTTTGATCATGTTAAAATGTGGTTAATATTTTGATATGTTTGAGTTCATAATATGAAGTGTTAACTTGAAATAAATTTCCATGTTCAACCCCCCAAAAAAATTCTAGCTTTTGAGCTGCAGCCTGAAAATTTGTGTTCAGAGGAAATCCTCTAAAATGGATTCATCAATCACAAGACCAGGCTGTGTTTTTTTCTGTCAGTATATTTGTGGTGATCAGTTAAAAACTTCATGTCAAGTTAATCTTTAAACTTTTCTTTCTTATTTCTGGTCCCAGAGATTTCAAATATTACAACTGCTTCTAGGAAATGATGGCTTTGAATGTGTTTAGGTAGTCAGATTTGACCTTTTCCGCCTGCTTTGAAGTTGAAGGGTTCTCATTCAAAAAGTCCTTATGTCTCTAATATTATAATAACATAAATTGTAGATTTAACCAGTAACTTGATAAGGCAATCAATTGTGAAATACACCATAATTTAGCATTTTTTGTTAGTTAGCAGTAAGCCAATAAAATAACCTGTCTCTAACTCAGTCGGATAGCTGACAACTGAATTAGACCTTTTCAGCCTTACTTTAGTCTATGTTTGCAAAGTAATATTACCCAGTAGGTAATCCCCAATATGATAATAGCTGTTTGAAGTGATATAGACACCCAGTCTTGTGGTCACTCTGTACCTGTAGGTTTGTGGTGGAGTTGTGTGAGCCAGTGAAAGTAGAGGACTTAGAACTGGGAAACCTGGAGCTTTTTTCTTCACTACCAGAAACATTCCTCGTGTCTGTCAGTGACCGGTGAGTAGACAGCAGTGTGCTTGGAATGAATCATGAAGGAAACTATATACTTCAAATATGGAATAAAATGTTTTTTTAAAATTATGTAGTACAATTTTAGTGAACTTTGTTTTTGTGTACTTTATTTTGGTCTTCTTGCACAGTCCACGTAAGTCTACTCTTATACCTAATACAACACTTCCCTCCCTGTACCTGAGACTTGCCCTATGTTTGTCAGTGACGGGTGAATGGGGAGATAGTCACATGTATTAACCATGACAACACCTTATGGTTTGGGATTGAAATTCCTGGCCTAAACTTAATACCGCAGGGTTAATGGTTTCCCCAAAATTAAGATTCAAAAGTTTTATACCTTAAAATTGTCATTCCTTTCTTTTATTATATAAAACTTATTTTTTATTCCATAATACATTTAGCTCATTGTCACAAGTGCTATATGTTTGTGAGAGCAAACATCAATGACCAACCCAAGTATTTATAAAAAATACTTGTACTGGTACACATACCTGATCACAATGTGTTAGGATTTGAAGACATTGCTTCAAGTAAAGAGAGGGGATTGTGGCAAACCAAGGCTGTGACTCATTTAGAAAAACAGGTCCTAGTATTGGCTTAGCAAGAACTGACCCATATACATGTAACCGGGTTTTTAGCGGTCACCACAGAAGTACCAGTGAATCAAGTGTTACCGCTGGTGTAAACAAATGTCACACAAGTAAAATGTTAAATATCTCTACAAGTAGACAGATGTGACTACTAAGGTTTACCTGTCAGTGAGTAATTTATGGATTTTTACTGTATTTTAATATTTTCTCGAGGACCCAGTTTCCTACTTTATTCTTGGTTTCTCACAAAAGTTGGACTATTTTCGGGTAACAGGGGTAACCAATCCTACCCTTACTTTATAAACAGTCATTCAGATCATGTACAACATTAAGTAGAAGGTTTTACAGCAAGTGTGCTGCATATTGTATTTATATTATTTTAATCTCAGTCTTCAAGCCTCCATTGTAATTCAAGGGAAGACCATTGTGACATTCAGTTGTAAGATGTAATTACTGATACAGATACCCAACCAAGGAGTGGAAGGTGCTGGGTACATTCAAGGCTCGAGAGGAGAGGGCAGTGCAGAGCTTTCACATTGGTGATGACATGTACGCAAAGTATGTCAAAGTGGAGATGTTGACACACCTTGGCAAGGAGCACTACTGTCCACTCACTATACTCAGGTAAAACTCTGTCACTATGTTAAAAAATGGGAACAGGTAAAACCAGGTAAAATGACCATGAAAAAGTGGGTAATATATCGAACTGGCCAAAACCAAGTGAAATGACCGTGTAAAATAGTTCATTTATGTTTCTTTTTTCAAAACCAAGAAAGGATAAAATTTATTAAACTGATCTCTCATATTGTTAAGTTAAATGGTTAGATGAAGTATTTTGTTATCACCTGTGGAGGAAGTCATTGTCTCAGCACAGTATGATGGCCATATTCAAGTGAAATGGCCTAATGCAGCATCTTTTATAGTTAAAATGAATGACCTTAAGACATCAATAGTATTCTCAAACAGAATGTTATAAACAACAAATTCCAATATAACAAAAGTTTAAATGTGGCAGCATTGAAGCAAAGTGAAATAATAATAGCAGGACATCAATTGCAATCTGTGGTACCAGTGATTATGTTTTGCTGTACTGTTCTAAAAAAATACCCTCTCATGTGTTAATAATGACTATTATCTATTTCTGAGATTCATAGTATTTTTGTTCCAGTAAAACTGAAAATTTCCCACTTCCTTTGCATATTCATCCTGGTCACAATTCAAAGTGTTCCTTTTCATTGTTGATACAGGGTACACGGTGTGACTCTACACGATGATGATGCAGAGGAGGATTCCTCACACGAGGTCATGGAAGAGACGGTCACCACGACAACAGACGAGAAAGACTCACCCACATTATTTGACAGTGCTAAAGGTAAAGCTGTACCATATCAGCCCCAATAAAAAAAATTTATTTGCTGGACATAAACAAGTCTTCAGCAGGCTAGTGGGGTTTGAGAGTTGGACATCTAAGCTAGTGTAGGGATTGATGCTCGATCTTTCAATATCGATCGATCATCCCACGGTACTGCCGATATCGACACTTACTACCAGCATTTCAATATCGAAACCACATGTAAAAAGCAGACAAAAATAAAATAAAAAGAGTAATTTTACTGCATAAATAAACATTTATTATATAAACGCCTTAAAAGAAGCATTTACAACCGAAATAAACTGGATCAAGTCTTTCGCCATATTCGTTTACATTGTCAGTGACAACTTCCAGTTTCACGGAAGAGAAACAAAATCTGACAACTAGTACACAAGAAAGCATGAAAACTCTTATTTGATTGGATATTTGTTCATTTTATTTTATTTTATATTGCAGAAATATATTTTTGGTGCATAAATAGTATGTTTTAATAATTTCATGAATTAATATGTGCACGTTTTCAAAGAACCTGTATTATCGCCCATGGGTTACGTTAACGGTTCCGATATTGAAATATCGATCGATCTACCACCCTAAATTTTCATTCGATATCAATCCTCAACATGGCAGTCGATCCCTATACTAATCTAAGCACAGGTTGTCACCTCTGTGTGGGCTTGACTCACACAAGTGGGAATGCTGTCGATCACTTCCAATATGACCGTGGCTGTTGAACAGGATTTGAAACACTCCAAGCTTTGTCTCTGTACATAAATATCATTTTTGTTATGTTTTGTGTGTGTCAGACAGGCTTGGGAAAGTAGTTAAGAAAGTTCTCTGTAGAGATAATTCAGTTGTTTTTATAGGCATGACATGCTGTCTTTCAAAATTCACCTTGCAACTCACTTTTCAGTAAATGCCAATGCATTTCCAAGACAAGGTACACTAACATGCCATCCAGCTGAGATTTACAATGGGATCCCTTTTACAAGTACAAATGCCATTCAACAGTCTAGATTTATAGCTGGTAATCACCTCTGCCAAGCAGGTATTATTTTTATGACTGTTTGTCTGTTTGTTGGTTTCTTTGTTATCAGGATTACGCAAAAGCTTCCAGTTGGGTCTTCCTGAAAAAATCAGAACGTTTTTCTTAGTCCAGCTTAGATACCATTAAAGTTTCCGAGTAATCTAAATCACCATCTAGATACAAAAAGCAGGATTTCCCCATTTACTGATAATTAGGTACTTTGCCAGAGGCAAGTGCTCTTGCTGTAGTGTCTTTTCCATTGAAAAGCACCGTTCTCTGGAAATCTTCGACCAAATGCATAGATCTGTCTGTATATGTTGCCCTATATGTAGCTTTGTTCTTTCATTAGTTCTAGTTAGTGCTTTAACGAGTTGACCGAAACTCGAGTCGCAACTCGGTGGGCGATATTTGGGGATCACATTGATTTATGCAATTTTAACTTGAGTTTTTAAGAAATAAATAATGATATACTAATCTTGTTAAAAACTAGCACTTTTGCAATTTATCTAACCATAGAGACATAAAAATCAATGAGCAATGGTCGTTTTTTTTATTTCCCTTATTTACGTGGCTGTTCCATAAAATGCGCATACATATCTGCACAATTTAACCGGCAACAAAGTATATTTCCTTGCAATAAAATGGTACTAACAGTAGATCCCTTGATGACAATATTTGGACATTGTTATTTTATATATATTTGTGTCATTTACTCGAGTTCAACTCGCATCTAACAGGCGATCCTCGATCTACAGAAAACGCCGATGATAACAGCCCTAGTTCTAGTTACAAACCCTCCACTATAGTATGTGAAAACTACCTGTTGAGGACCCCTCCCCCCCCCCCCCCCCCCCCCCCCCCCCCCCCCCCCTTCTGTTTTCTTCACTTGTTTAAAATTCTAAATATATTTGTACTTTTCAAAGGTATATTAGGCCTCTTATCCTCTTTTAATGCAAAATTGGTAAAGATTTTCAGTATATTGTCTTACTTTTAATGGATGCCTTTTATTTTAGAAATTTTATATACTTTGGCAAATTTCACATTTCCTACTCCACATTAAGTTGATTAAATTTAAACGGTTATAATTCTTTTCTTTAGACACAGTTATAAGCCTTGTGAAGACTGTTCTGAATGGAGACTCTAAAACCGAGCACACAGATCCAGGACACACAGAGGAAGTCGTGGCTGTGACAGAGACGGATGCTAAGAACCTCACAGTGGACACTGACACTAAAGACGTTGGGATGGCCGATACTGAGCCCTGTACACCTGATGTCAGGTAGGTCAGCCTCTCTGTAAGTAAATGTTAGTGTTGAGAATCATATACCTCCCCCTCAAGGTACCCCCTCAATATTCTGGATCAATTAACTGCCCCACTTTGTCGAGCAATGATATCATTCACCTATTTTCCCAATTGACTTGACCCACATTTACTATTACAAGTCAGATATTATGGTAAGCTACACTTTGTCTGCAAATCTTTCTTTTGTTCAGTTATTGTGGTTATCTCTATGCATTTCATCCATTGTAAGTAGAATTCCCTTTAAACAGAAATACATACCAGCTCCTTGGAGGTAGGGCCCAAGGTACAGTCCCGTACTCCTAAAAAAAGCGAGTAGTCAAGTATTTGGGGAACAAAATTATGTAAAGAGTACTTGGTACAAAAATTATAACTCATTCCATTCCATCTGTGATGGGTTTTTCAGTTGAAGTTTGAATAATTACCGAATATTTTTTTATTAAATTGTAGGGTTTTTTCATGATATTTGACAGGATTCAGCTAAATTTTGGTCATATTAATTTTTTTGGTGAGAGGGTTTTATATCTAGTAAAGTTAAAATGAAACATTTCATTTTTTCTAGAACTGAAGGTGAAGCTTCCACAGTTGAGCCTGTGTACCCTGACCAACCTGAAATTCCTCGTGTTGACTCAAACAGAAGAGCTTGTGCTCCCACCCCCCTCGTTAGGTTGGTGGAAAGTCCCCAGACTTCACTCCGCTCTCAGCTGCAGCATTGCGAGTTTTGTGAGGGACGTGCTCACAAGTATCAGTGCATGTGGGACAAGTTCTCAGTTTGTGGTTACTACAGGGTATGTAGGTTTGTCTACCCTACCTGTTGTCTCACCCCTGGTTTAAAGAATGGGGAAGTTAAAGCCAAGGATTTGAATCAGGCAGAACAGAAAGAAACAACAGCCAGTGATGAAAAAACAGTTGGAGATTCTAGTAAAGAAAACAAGGAGGACAAGACTGAAGCGGGAGATAAAAATTCATTTGAAGACATTAATGAGGAGAATAGAGAGAATGGGGATGAAGATAATGGTGGGGGTAAGACTGGTACTGTTATACCCAATTCTATAGGTGAAGAATCAGAGGGGAAAAGTGAAGAGGACAATGTGATAGATACAGCACCAGGATCAGATGTACAACATCAAGGAAATATAGGTAGTGCCGATGATGTTGATGAGGAGCATGCCAGTAAAGATGCTGAGGAGAAGAAACCTGCTGAAGAGGCAGGTCAAGCAACACAAGACAGTGTGAAACATTCCACTAGTGTCCAGGATTCAGAACAGGTAGAATTGCCAGCTGTTTAATGTAAAATAAGTATTTTTTTAATGCTAAGTACACTAAATGCAGTAGGTTAAGTGATTCAAATTTCCTTGTATTTTCATTGAATTTTTTTATTTCTCAAGCAATTAGTCACTTATTTTCAAACAAGAATTTGGCCAAAGTGACGAATTTAATTCTGGTGTTAAATTTTAACCATTATTTTGCAGTGAGCATGCATGTAGATAATACTTTAACCTTGAAAAATAGCTTTTTTTACTGCCTAGGCAAGGTGCATCAGCATGGCTTATCTCATTATATCTCATCCTATATCATTCTTATTATATTTGTTATTCGTAGTCTACCCAAGTCTCTGACTCTACCAAGACTTCAACCAGTACACAAGAAACTACATCTACTGGGAAAATTGAGACAACGGATACCCCGAGTGACAGTCCCTCTATGCACGGCCCTGATCTCATTGATATCTGGCCATCTGATAAGAAAGCAAGCCAGGTAGATGATACAACAGGCCAAAAGGATCATACTGACACTAAACAGGTGGTGAGGGAAGGCAGAGAAGGTAAAGAGGATGCTGGAAAGGAACACGTTAAAGACAAGGTAGCAAGTGATACAGAGTCTGAGAAAACTGGTGAAAAAACTGCTGATTCATTGCAGAAAAACAAGGAGTTTGATAAAAGTAGTGAGAGTGAGGAAAATAGTGAAACTCCAAAAGTTAATGAGGATAATAAGGATCAAATGGTTAAAGACAGTGGTCAAGCTGAGGTAGAAACTGACCAGGGAGATATAGAGACAACTACTACAATGCCACCTGTGGGGGATGCTGATAAAATCATATATGCAAATATACCTTCACCTGATGAGCAAGAACATGCACAGGTAACTGATTTATTATGACCTTTCTAAACTTCTTTGTACATGCCACAGATTGAAAATAAATAGATTTATAAATTTTAAATATTATTCAAGTGTGAGCAGTTGTCTCTCTCAGCATATATATATATATTTATATCCCCAGCAGTGTTCATTTTACTACGCGTTTCCGCGTCTTTTGTCGCTATACTGGGGCGAAAAGACGCGTACACGTTATGATCCCGAGTCGCGGTGACGCATAAATCTTGCATTATCGCCCGCGTTTTCGCTGTAAATATTGGGAAAATTAGACGAATTTTGTTTTAAAATCAAATAAAAGGACACATATATTGTCTTTTTAACCCACTTGCTCCATGTTTCCTTGCTTCTAAATGCCTTAATTTGATTGGTTGAGCGGAAACGGCACTGTCCAATCATACTTCGTTTAACAAAAATTCAGTATTTATCAACAGAAAACATGTTTATAGTAAGTGATTTAAACTCACCAGTAGCTGTAAATTTCCACTTTTTTCATAGTTTTGTTAAATATATAGAAATAAATATCTATTGCACAACAAGATTTTATTATCCAGCTTTTTAATATTTTCACTTTTTAAAGTTTATTTTTGCATAATGCACTCTTACAAGTGACTTCAAAGACAATTGTTAACAGGTAACAACAAACATTTTAAACTACTGTGGGACAAACTTGAAAAGTTGCATCTATGTTAATAACAAATTTTCGGCTGGAAAAAAGTTAAATAATAATTTAACTTAAACTTTACATGGTATGTTATTGCTTTAAAACCAGTTTTTTCTTTTTTTTTTCAAAAAGTGGCGAATTTATATCCATTTACATAAATAAATGTCCGGAGTTTTTTTGTATGAAATAAAAACAACTCCCTGAGTGTACCTATGTCAAGGTGAGTTAATTTTTTTTTCTAGTTTTAGATAGAGCAGGGTTGGACCATATTGATTGAAACAAAAAAAAATGAAAAAAAAAATCAGTAAAAAATACTTTAATTATTGCAAATCATGTACATCATAGGAAATCTTGTACATCATGCTGACTACAAATATGTCTTGAATTGAAATAAAGTTTTTTTCACAGTGAGTAGACTTGAATTTGATTTAGTACTGCAAATTCACTTTGAAGATAGACTAATAGTACTTTTTTTCTCCTCTCTCCTATTTAAGTCAATTTGCTCAACTGTAAGGTTAATTTTTGTCATTTGACTCATCGCATTTACTAAATGTCCCACCAAAATTTAGTAAAGGAGTCATTTGACTCGAGTAGCTCCAACTCTAGAATGAACACTGCCCAGACGATAGTCGGGGATATACTGGATTCAGGTCCGTCGCGCCACCGCCGCCGCCGTAGAAATTTCCTTGTGTACGCGATAACTCAAAAACGGATTAATATTTTTTTTTCAAACTTGGTACACATGTTAAGGATCCCCAAAGGAAGATCCCTATTTTAAGGTGACTTTAAACTCCCAATAATAAAGAACTTATGGCCACCTTAAGGTCAGAAATTGCACTTTTGGCCACTTAGAGCCATCTAGGTCACAAACTATGAGGCTTATCTGCCTCAAATTTTACCTGAGAACACATTAATATATTCTTAGTACATGTGCCGAAAATCAAGACTTTAAGTTGAGGAGAAAATTGTCTTTGAGGCCCATAAAGACCACACTTACGACTTTTTTCCTAGTACAAACTTAACTTATTTTGCCCTATAATTTGGAAGTGGTAATTCTGATGAGTCTCAAACTGCACTAGATGTAACTCTTATATGTAATCCTTGTCTGTGAAAAATTTAAAGGCTGTAGGTTTACCTGTTAGGCCGACTTAAGATCTCAAAATTGCCCACAGAGACCCAATTTATGGACTTTTTGCCATCTTCAAGCACTGTAGCTTTCAAACTATGTCTCTCATCTAAGTGAAATATCATCTGAGAATATATCAATATGTTTTTCTTGTGTGTACTCCAAAATTTAGGCCTTTAATAGACATTCCTTATTTATATATTTGATTTTATTTTAGTGATAAGATTAACTGAGCTTTTTGTATTTGATTACCCCTTTTATATTATAAGTGTTTGTTTACCATTTGTGCTGCAGCACTCCATCTCTTTGTAGTCCCACCCCCCCATCCCCCACCCACCTCTGGGACCTCCAGCTATTGAGTGACACTAAATAAACAAAGGTATACAGATCTTCTGTAATAGTGAGAGAGGTGTGGAGAAGGGGAGAGAGGTGGGGTGGGGGTGGGAGGTGGTGTTTGCTTCATTATCTAATTATCTAAGACAAAGGGAATCAGAACTGACATTGTGTCACATATTTAGGTTGCATATATATGGACCACATATATAGGAATTGAGGAAATGAATAACTGAAAAACAATGCAAATTCTAAAAATAATATAATAAAATAATAATATAAATAATATATGATTTTTAAATAATATTTTATTTGTGAACAAATATAGAAACAGAGATACGCTTTTGGAATTATGAATTTAGAATGGACATTCAATCATCAATCATTCAAATACTTTGAAAATAGGTTCAGAGTTACCCTTTGCAGGAAGATTGAAAAGTATGATGAGTTGAGTTAAAAATAATATTTTATTTGTCAACAAATATAGAAACAGATATGCTCTTTTGAGATTATTAATTTAGAATGGACATTCAATCATCAATCATTTAAATACTTTGAAAATAGGTTCAGAGTTATCATTGCAGGAAGATTGAAAATATGATCTGTTGAGTTATGTATTCGACGTCTGGGGATACACCATCTCCCTTGGGAAGATATAAACTTAGTAGATTGATGTGCTGAAGTTCATATAACTTTTCCCAATATTTATGGCATACAACAAATGGATTAAATAAAAAATTCCCGATCAAAAGCTGTGGCGTGAGTGATAACCTGTCTGGGGATATGTTGGCGCCGAGTTGGCCCAATCTATTTTTTTACTTACTTTATTATCACTCAGCAAATCACTGAAAGCATTGAATAAACTGGCTTAAAATTCATAAACTGACATATAAGTCATCTTGTTTAGATGGTTCTTATCATCTACACATTTATGCAGAAATGTTCTATATAAGAAATGTTTTACAGAATCTTCCATATTGTGGTAGTGTGTGACATTCTGGCCTTCATTCTTGGCAACCATAGCCATTTTTGGCAATCTTCTATTTGTTTGAGTCTTTGTTAATGATGTTGATTCAGTTGTTGTGCACTTGTTTAAAGTGGTTGAATATTTTTTTCGACATGGTTTGAACCAGACACATGTGACCTGTCTATAATCAGTCACTACTTGTCTGTGTCCATTAGAATCAGAGACATTTCACCACTTAATCAATCACTGATTGCTTGCATATATTAGAATCAGATGTATGACCGATTTTTTATTGCGTAAAATAGCCTTACCTTATCCTCACAAATGCTTACTTGGTTTTGTGGAGGCAAAACGCGGCGACCAACAAGAATATTTAAAAATTATTCTTGTGCGAGAGGTGAACCCCGTAGTTAGTGATAGGTGCGCATGCGCACAACACATTGTCGGTTGGACTTTGTCGAGAGATCCTCATTCAATTTTTTTTCGTCAAGGAGGCAACACGTGAAGCTTTTTCAACTCTGCCCGTTTCCAAGACGGCAGATGCGTTCTTTTAGAATTCATAGAGTTCGTGCTAAGAAGAAAGAAGTTTAAGACTTCCTGTTCTACAGATCTGAAGTACAATATTTCATGCTGAGGGTTGAGTAATCCATGACAGCATTCTTAGATCCCCCTTGGCTGTAAAACAGCTTTTGGTAGAGGATCTGTTACAAAAGATTCTTCAGTTTTTTGGTTCAAGCTGCCTACCTCTTCATTTATGAGGGATGTTCATCAGAAGTCTTTGAACTAGCCACATTTTCCTGAAGATGGCGTTAAGAGGTCTCCTGCGACTGAAAAACAGCTAGCAGTAGAAGATCTACTAGAGTTTGCTTTTGCAACACCAGATGATGTTGAGATTTGATAGCTGGGCAGATTAAAACTCGTTTTCTGGGGTTAGTAATTAAACCTCCAGAAAGCTAGTAGCCTCTCTACTTGGTAGACACACAGAAGATGACCCTTCATCTCGAATTCAAAAATATACTTCAGATCATCCAATAGCAAATCCCTCTCATGAAGTCCTGGTGGATTTTTATGTCAGTCCTACAAGATCTACTTCACAAGTTTATCAAGGTTTGCTTTCAACCTACAAAACCAGGCATCAAGAGGGTTACATTCCTCCATTGCCTTGTCTTTAATCTACAACTGGCTGTGGACCATTTACTACTTCATTATAGAGAAGATAATACATAAGTTTTCCCACCAATATCCTCAATGAAATAGGGGATTCTGGTGTAGTAGAAGAAATACGTATAAACAGTTGTGTTAAGTGAAAATATTATTGCCATTTCAGAGTTGTGCAGTTTTTTGAATGGGTACTATGTAGCCCTCCAATCAAAACTCCCCTTTCATGTAGCTCTACTGCAGGTGCTACAGACAGGAAACAATCCACCATGCTGCTGAAAATGTTGTGTTACATTTACTATGTTCATTTACACACAATTTATTCTGTAAATGACTACAAGTCGCTGGATTTTCTCAGTAAAATTGTTACTTCTATCATATCTGACACAATGGTGCTTCTTATGGATGAAAATATTGTTTTGTTTTTCAAGACATAGATCGTTGATGGGCTATGTGCTTTATAAGTGGACAGTACGGATAGGCTGCACTAGGAGTTCTTCTCTATTCAAGGAAGTTAATCAGCATTGGGCAAGGTTAGTCTGTGGATGGATGACCATTCCTGGCATTTTCTTTGCATTAATCCCACTATATCATTGGCCAGTAGGGATCTCTGTGTCCTCAACATCCGTTTGTCCCTCCAAGCTGTGAAATGGAGTTGACAAATTTTATGAAGAAACTCGGTCACAAAAGGTTAATGACCAGTTTCAACAGATATCCGTACCAAATACAAGGGTTGTGCAAATCTTGAGAAGGTTTATCGAATAATATTCTAGTCGAATCCGCCCATGTCTGTACATCCCATAATTTAAAGCGGTTACAGACAGGAAAAACATGGCTACCTAAGAGTGTCGCAAATGCTTCAAAAAGGCACAATTTACTACCTCAAGGATTGCACAACTCCAGGTTTTACAGCAGATTATTTCTTGTACCAGAACCCGGCAATAAATGGCGCCCTGTGATAGATCTCAGTGTCCTGGACAAATGCCTGCTAGTTCCAAATTTTAAAATGGGGACAGCAGAGATATTAGGAAACTCGGTCATAAAAGGTGAATGGCTAGTTTCGATAGACCTGAAAGACGCGTTCTTTTACATGCCCATACACCCAGATTCTCAACATTGGCTATGTTTCCATGTAGACAAGCAAACGTATCACTTCAAAGCACTGCCATTGCGGTTGTGGACTGCACCCCTATAGTTCATGTGGATTGTAAAAGAGGCTCGTTCTTCAGTCTCGCGGAATTTGAGTTCACCAATACCTGGACGACTGGTTGTTAAGAGCAAATACCAGACACCAGTGTCAACTCCACACAAAAGAACTTCTCCATGTGGTGCAAGAACTCGGCTTTGTGATAAAATTCGAAAAATCAGACTTTCTGGGTTACCATTTTGACTTGATACAGGGAAAAGTCTTTCCAACTGAAAATAAGTTGAAAATTCTAGAAAATCTGTTCAGGACATGGAGATCGCATCACAAACAACCCCAAGGTTGCTTATGTCCCTGATAGGTGTACTAGCATCCCTAGAAAAGACAATACCAATGGGTCGGTTACATATGCGCCCTTTCCAGTGGTACCTAAAAACAAACTTTCAGTATCCCCAGTCACTAGACCTGAAGATTCCTGTTTCAAACTTTCTGAAAAGTCATCTTCAGTGGTGGAAAGATCCAAAAAGTCTAAAAAATGGGTTATCCTTTTCATCCACAGGAACACAATACCCTTATTTTCACAAATGCATCAAATCAAGGTTGGGGAGCTCATTTAGAAACATGACAGTCAATGGCAATTGGACAGATCAAGAAATTGCTTCATATCAATGTCCTAGAGTTAAAGGCAGTGTTTCTGCCCTTAGAAGAGCTTTCAAAACAAAATTCTAGACAAAAGGGTTCTGATAGCAACAGACAATGCTACTGTAGTCAGTTATTTGAGCAAACAAGAGGGAACACACTCTTGGGACAGGTGTCTCCTGGTTTGGCGCATCTTGGCCTACTGCAATCCTCGAAACATACTCATAAGAGCCAGACACATTCAGGGTTGCCTCATTGTCATAGCCGACAGTCTCTCCAGGAAAGACAAAATAATTCAGACAGAATGGTCTCTTCATCCTCAAATATTCAGTCTAATTTGCAAAGTTTGGCACAAACCAATGGTGGACATGTTTTCCACCAAATTGAATCACAAACTACCAATCTATGTCTCACCAGTCCCAGATGCAAATGCTATGAACATAGATGCATTGAACATCTCCTGGGAGGGTCTGGACGGCTATGCCTTTTGTCCTGTAGCACTCATACCAAAAGTCATACAGAAGATGAACACCTACAGGTGCAATATGATAGTAGTAGCACCAGGGTGGCCCGGAATGCATTGGTTTTGGGATCTAGTGAATCTGTCATCAAAACCCCATTACAACTACTTCAATGGCCTCATCTGTAAAACAACCGTTCAGTCAGAAGTTCCATCAGAATCTCATGTATCTGAATCTGCATGTTTGGCACCTAGACTCCACTCAGAATCACTTGAATCATTCTCTCAGCAGGTGGCAAATAGAATTAAGGCACCTCAAAGACCCTCATCTAGAAGATTGTATGAGTCAAGGTGGTCCATTTTTGAACTCTGGTGCCAACAGAACACGGTGGTCAGCACAGAGCCTTCTATCTCAGACTTAGCAGAATTTTTGAACCATTTGTTTACTGTCAAAAATGTGAAGCCTGCCACAATTGCTGGCTACAGAACTGCAATAGCTGATCCTTTTGGACGTTTTGGCCAGGAAATAGGCAAGAGTTTGCACTTAAATAGACTCCTTGCAAGCTTTTACAGGGACAAACCTATTCTAAATAGGGGTTTTCCCTCTTGGGACCTATCTTTGGTTCTTATGTCTTTGACTAAGGCTCCTTTTGAACCTTTGAAGGATGCAAGTCTTAAGAATTTATCTTTCAAGACTGTTTCCCTGATGGCTTTGGCAGCTGGCAAAAGAAGGGGGGGGGGTGCACGCTTGGACATTCTCTTCTCTCAGGCATAAACCTCACTGGAAGGAGGTCACTATTTCTCCTTCTCCTGCCTTCTTAGCAAAGAATCAGTTGGCTTCTGATTGCCAGATTCGCTAAAACCAGTGGTCATTCCAGCTCTTAAACCTTTTTTGAGCTCAGACTTGACTGAGGATATGACTTTATACCCTGCCAGAGCACTTAGATACTATCTAGACAGAACTAGTGCTTTAAGGAAGGGAAGAATCTCTTGTTTATATCCTTTAAGGAAGACTTTGACAGAGATTTCATGATATCTGCTATCTCTTCTTGAGTCAGACAGACTGTATTATTGGCTTATCAGTCATCCAATTTTGATACACAGGACCTACAGGTTAAGGCCCATGATGTTAGGTCCATGTCTGCTTCTTTAGTATTCAAGGATGGGTGTCTCTAGAGCAGATTTTAGGCTCCTGCCATTGGAAGAGCCACAACACGTTTTCTACCTTTTAAGCTATGTGTCTTGGCAGCCCACAGACCAAACAGATTACAATTAGCCCCAGTGGTTTCTGCTCAGCATGTGATTGGCTTTGAGTATGTTCTTGCATATTGGCTTACATACTTAACGCTTCCTTCCATACCAGTTTCTTGTATGAACATATGTCTTCTTCTGTTGCGGATGGCCTCATGACTGTATTTGTAAAACACAGAAGCCAGCTTGGGGTGCCTTCTTGCTGGATGACAGCTCCCAGCTCGAGGGACCCAGGAAGCCATTTCCCACCACACAGTTATGGGTGATGGTTTAGATATAGGACAACTTTATGCTACATTGGACAAGTGTCAACTACAACAGTACATCATGAATATTCATGAGATTAGCTATCATTACTTATCTTTACAGATATTTTACAGTAATGGAAAATTCTGTTGTAGCATACTTAACCTTATCTTATCCTCTCCATCAAATGCTTTCATGGTGAACCCCATAATCTATTAACAGGGAGGTTGCAAAACAAACCCCTCCTCCTGTTATGGTTGGAATCAAGCATTTGTGAGGATAAGGTAAGGCTATTTTACGCAATAAAATCGTAAAAAAATTTTATTGTAATTTAACTTTTTGTAAGTTAAATACTTACCTTATCCTCACAAGGACAGACCCACCCTTCCTCCCCTCACAAGTTTGTTTTCATAGGGGACCAAAAATTTAATGAGGATCTCTCGACAAAGTCCAACCGACAATGTGTTGTGCGCATGCGCACCTATCACTAACTACGGGGTTCACCTCTCGAACAAGAATAATTATGTCCACCCCCCTGAGGGGTGGATATATTATTTTTGCTTTTTCCGCCGTCCGATGTCCAGCGTCACGCATGGTTTCCGCTCATTTAAAGGAAAAGTATTAGAGCTATTGTAACCAAATTTGGTATGCAGGCTTATTGGGTCAGTAGCTTGCTTGGGATTGCTTTTGGCTGTTGTACCTCTTTTGCTTACTGAGTAATACTTAAGTACAGCTATTTTCAGTACCCATTGGTTTCCGTGCATTTAAGCCAAGATAATTAAAGATATTTTACTACAATTTTGAATACAAGATTGTTATGTCCATAGCTTGCTTGGTATTGCATTTGGTACTGATAGCTTTGTCAGTACACGAGTAATAGCCATTTAGGTACTTCATTGTGTATTTTCAGTACTACTTTTGAGTAATTTGCTAATATCTCAGAAACCGTAAGAGATAGAGCGATTTCGACAGAATTTTTGACCCACAGGGTAGTAGAAAAGTATTCTATACAAAATTTAAAAATTTCAATTTTCACCACTTTTGGCGGCCATCTTGAATTTTTGCGAAAAGCGAAAAAGTCTTAATATCTCAGAAACTGGGTTAATAGCTTGTATAGGATTGCTTTTGGTGATAATAGCTCTATAGCTGAGTAATAGCTACTTTGCTACTTTTGAGTAGCTCTTTGGTTTCAAGACATTTTAAGGAATGCTATTAAGCCTAGCTTTCTGAAATTTGGTATGGAGGTTCATTGGGTTAATAGCTTGTATGGGATTGCTTTTGGGGGGAATTGCTTCATAGATGAGTGAGTAATTAATTAAATAAATGAGTAATTGGCTATTTTGAATACTGAAAAAGGCAAATGTGCTCATATCTCCTAAACCGTGCGAGATAGAGCGATTTCGTTGAAATTTTGGACCCACAGGGTATTTAAGGAATGTACTCTATGCAATTTTCAAAAAAATTTCCCCTCCCCAAAAATGGCGGCCATTTTGAATTTTCGAATTTTTGCCAAAAATGGCCAAACACAAATTTGCTTCTATCTCCTTAACCGTGCGAGATAGAGCGATTTCGTCGAAATTTTCGACCCACAAGGTATCTAAGGAATGGAATCTTTGCAATTTTCAAAAAATTTTCCCCTCCCCAAAAATGGCGGCCATTTTGAATTTTCGAATTTTTGCCAAAAATGGCAAAACACAAATTCGCTTCTATCTCCTTAAACGTGCGAGATAGAGCGATTTCGTCGAAATTTTCGATCCACAGGGTATCTAAGGAATGTAATATTTACAATTTTCAAAAAATTTTCCCCTCCCCAAAAATGGCAGCCATTTTGAATTTTTGCCAAAAATGGCAAAACACAAATTTGCTTCTATCTCCTTAACCGTGCGAGATAGAGCGATTTCGTCAAAATTTTCGACCTTCAGGGTATCTGAGCACTGTACTCTTGGTAATTTTAAAAAAATTTTCCCCTCCCCAAAAATGGCGGCCATTTTGAATTTTCGAATTTTTGCCAAAAATGGCAAAACACTAATTTGCTTCTATCTCCTTAACCGTGCGAGATAGAGCGATTTCGGCAAAATTTTCGACCCACAGGGTATCTGAGAATTCTACTCTTGCCAATTTTCAAAAAATTTTCCCCTCCCCAAAAATGGCGGCCATTTTGAATTTTCAAATTTTTGCCAAAATTTTGAATTTTCAAATTTTTGCCAAAATTTTGAATTTTCGAATTTTTGCCAAAAAATGGCAAAACACAAATTTCCTTCTATCTCCTTAACCGTGCGAGATAGAGCGATTTCGTCGAAATTTTCGATCCACGGGTATCTAAGAAATGTACTCTTTGCAATTTTCAAAAAATTTTCCCCTCCCCACATATGGCGGCCATTTTGAATTTTCGAATTTTTGCCCAAAATGGAAAAACACAAACTGGCCTTAACCGTGCAAAATAGAGTTATTTCGTTGAAATTTTCGACCCATAGGGTATCTAACAAATGTACTCTTGGCAATTTTCAAAAAATTTTCCTTCTCCCAAAAATGGCGGCCATTTTGAATTTTCAAATTTTTGCCAAAAATAGAAAAACAGGAATTTGCTTCTATCTTCTTAACCGTTCAAGATAGAGTGATTTCGTCAATTTTTCAACCCAACCAATGCAAAAAGGCATGAAGCTGAAATAATTTACATCTACACTAATAAATATTTAAGCATCATTGATATATTTTACAAATGAAACAGGGTCTTGTAAGACTAATGTACATTTGGGCAAGGTTCATGGGGTGGACATTACACATGATAATGTGTGTTCTTCTATGCTATCCTGTTTCTATTCGCATCTACTATCAACAGGGCGTCCTATTTCTAGTTTTTAAATATTCTTGTTGGTCGCCGCGTTTTGCCTCCACAAAACCAAGTAAGCATTTGTGAGGATAAGGTAAGTATTTAACTTACAAAAAGTTAAATTACAATAAAATTTGTTACAATTTGTTCACTGATTACTCGATAGAATTAGAGATATGTGACCTCTTTTAATTAGCCACTAAGTACTTGTTCAAGTCAGAGATATGTGAGGTAGTCATTCACTGCTTACTTCTTAGAATCAGGGATCAATAATTACTTGTTTACATGTATTCTCAGGACCACACGGTTCCACCTTCTGAAGAGGAAGTACCTGGTCAGAAGTACAGATCAATACAGAAAGAAACCATGTACATGAAACTGAGGAACAAGATCAAAGAACTGGAGGTGAATCTTACCCTCAGCAGCAGGTAGGTAATATGATTGTCTAATACAGGTAAACATAGGTAAAATACAGGTAAATATGTGTACATGAAACTGAGGAACAAGATCAAAGAACTGGAGGTGAATCTTACACTCAGCAGCAGGTAGGTGATATGATTGTCTAATACAGGTAAACATAGGCAAAATACAGGTAAATATGTGTACATGACATTGAGGAACAAGATCAAAGAACTGGAGGTGAATCTTACACTCACAACAGGTAGGTGATCTGATTGTCTAATACAGGTAAACATAGGCAAAATACAGGTAAATATGTGTACATGAAACTGAGGAACAAGATCAAAGAACTGGAGGTGAATCCTACACTCAGCAGCAGGTAGGTGATATGATTGTCTAATACAGGTAAACATAGGCAAAATACAGGTAAATATGTGTACATGAAACTAAGGAACAAGATCAAAGAACTGGAGGTGAATCTTACACTCAGCAGCAGGTAGGTGATATGATTGTCTAATACAGGTAAACATAGGCAAAATACAGGTAAATATGTGTACATGACATTGAGGAACAAGATCAAAGAACTGGAGGTGAATCTTACACTCACAACAGGTAGGTGATCTGATTGTCTAATACAGGTAAACATAGGCAAAATACAGGTAAATATGTGTACATGAAACTGAGGAACAAGATCAAAGAACTGGAGGTGAATCTTACACTCAGCAGCAGGTAGGTGATATGATTGTCTAATACAGGTAAACATAGGCAAAATACAGGTAAATATGTGTACATGAAACTAAGGAACAAGATCAAAGAACTGGAGGTGAATCTTACACTCAGCAGCAGGTAGGTGATATGATTGTCTAATACAGGTAAACATAGGCAAAATACAGGTAAATATGTGTACATGACATTGAGGAACAAGATCAAAGAACTGGAGGTGAATCTTACACCCACAGCAGGTAGGTGATACGATTGTCTAATACAGGTAAACATAGGCAAAATACAGGTAAATATGTGTACATGAAACTGAGGAACAAGATCAAAGAACTGGAGGTGAATCTTACACTCAGCAGCAGGTAGGTGATATGATTGTCTAATACAGGTAAACATAGGCAAAATACAGGTAAATATGTGTACAGGAGGTGAAGGAACAAGAATTGAGCATTTTTAGGAAACTAATGACAATTTGGATACCCTGGCAGTAGAGAAAACGTGATGTGAGTACATGTATTTAAGTTGGTGATTAGCTTGCAGATACTGTGTAAAAAAACTATAATAGTACCCTTTTCTTTTAAGTTAAATATTTTTCCCATAATCTGAAGTTGTTTAAGTGGTGAAGTTACACATATTTTACATCTCTCTTGAGATTTAATGTAACAGTGTTAAGCCATACTGGGGCCGTATTCACCAAAGGGATGAGCAAAAATGAGCTTAATTTAATGCAAAAGTTTGATTAGGATTAAGACTCGTATTCACGGAGACACTAAGCTAATTTTTTAATTAACTTTAGATTAACTTTAATCCACCCAAGAAAATGGATTTACTTTTGGATGAAATATAGCTTAATCTGCAGCACTTACCCAAAAGTTAGCTTAACTTTGTTAATACCAATTTAATCCAAAGATTAGCCAAGCAATTTATTTTATTTTTTTTGTGAAAGTTAAGCTAATTTTTGGCTTAACTTAATCAGCTTTGTGAATACAGGCTCAGGTAAGAAGTAGTTGTGTTTTACATAAATGTAACTACAGGTTCTATTGATATCATTAATTGAGATCTTGTCTCTAAATTGCAGGTACTTGGAGGAACTGAGTGTGAAGTACAGGCAGAGGATGGAGGAGATGTACAAATCACTGAACAAAACCATACAGAAACTCACAAACACATCCAAAACGGCAGAACTCAGGGTAATGTGTGATCTGTGTGTATAAATGTCTTGTCAAAACTGTTCTTCTGCCATCTTTTACACACCATTGAGCGATTGTTCTGACTTTAAAATATGAACCGGTTAATAGCACTATTCTAACCGTTGTCAATTAGTCGGTTAGTCGTGACGCCCCTAGTTAATAATAAAGTCCAAATCAGACTTTTACACTGGCATTGAACCTGTTTCAGCAACCATGTTGACAGAGTGAGATTTTAGGTGGATGTTAGCAAAAAAGTAAAATAGAGTAGTTTATTATAAACCAATATAGAAATATAAAATTGGGAGAGTTTAACTGAGATGGTAAAAAAATATCTCACGTGTAGTGATACTTCCAAATAATGAAAATCAAATACTCGGATGATCTAAATTCTGCCATTCTCACTTCAGGATCAAAAACAGCAAGACCGGATCTCAGCTCTGGAGAAAAAGATGGAGAACATGTCTAATCACATGACCTCCCTGATTGCCAGCATCGATGGAATTCACCATGAGGTAAGTGGTATCATGCATTCTTATGTGGGTTAAAGTCTGATGGTTTACCTGTTGTGTATAAAGATGGGTTCACTTAAGCTTTGCTTGTCTGTTTGTTCATTGGGTGAATTTGGATTCAGATGACATAAACAATCATAAAAGTTTTGTATCAGAGGAACCATAGGATCTGTAGGATACCCTTACAAGCTAAGGTTTACAAGCTGTACTGAGATTTGCACACCGATTCAAATGATTGTGTAGATTTGTACAGTGTCTTTTGTAACATAGATATTTTTTTGTACATTCAATGGAGAGTTCTGTCTGTACTTGGTTTTGTATTAACAGGTAAATGAGAGGCACCTTGTTATGTGCTTTCAGATAATTGTTCTGTATTTACAGGTAATTGGTGTGTAAAGATAATTGCATTGTACTTAGAGGTTATTATTTGTATTTACAGGTGATTGAGAGACACCTGTACATTCTTCTAATTGAGTGCTGTATCTTTCTGGCTGTCATTGGGTGGTGTCTCACAAAGCAGAAACATCATTACAAGTACGTGATACTTCAACCCAGTACCAAACAGATATCCATGTACATGTTACCATAGAGACATAAATGTGTTAATTCCACACATGCACACCAAGTCTGGTAATGCAAAGGAATATCATTTGTAATCTTGAGCATTTTACAATGCACTTAATAAAATTAATTCAGAAAAAGTGTTACATAATACAAAAACCTTTAACTTGTTCAGTGTTGTTTGTGTTTGATCATTCTCTCACCATTTTGGTGTTACTGTATGTTTATTTTGGTCGTTCACATAAGTAATAAAGGAAAATCATATTATTCAGAAAACAACTAAACAGATTTCAATACAGTGTGGAACCTGTGTTATCTGACCATACATGGAGAGTAGATGTTGTTTGGATAATAGAAAAGGTAGTGTTGTGTCAAACAATAGGGAAGTACAGATTAGGGAGAGTTGAAATGACGTAAAATAATAAAGTAATAATCAGCTAATAGAAGTTCAGAGAGGTTATACTTGGGACATTTTCAGTAAAACTAGGTTCTAATTTATTTCACAAAAGGGACTGAGCTTAAGTTGAGCCAAGCTGAAGTTTAATATATTAGACAGCTGTAAACTTGAGGTGATTTTTGGCTTGAGCCTGATCTCTTTTGTGAATACCAATCCAGTGCTACAACTTTATAATATGTTTTACAGGGAAAGAATGCGTACAGTAAGCAAATCTTACTTCAACATGACAGCCAAGAACAACCCCATTGTGACCCCTGTGAAAGGTCATCGCCGTGGCAACTCGGTGGACATCAGTACACCCTCCAAACAGAAAAATATCCATAGTGTCACAAATCACACTAGTGGGATAGAAGAATTGGAAGGCTTGAGAAAATCTGGTAAATGATTAATTATACCAAAGGTTAAAATTAGAGTGTTAGTAGCTGTTCAGCAGCCAGGGTCATATTGGGCCAGGCCCTCAACATTGCCACTTGTGGAAGTTAAGGCCTTAATTATAACCAGCTCTACAGCAAAAATGTATCATTACCATTGGAAATTAATTAAGTTTATCTTAAAGAGACAAAAAAAAAATTCAATTGAACCTGTGATTGAACTCTAACACTTCTCCAATCTCTCCTTAAAATCTTAGTTATTGGAGCTATTTTCAGCAGAGTTTTCATAAAAGTTGAGAACCATTAAAAAGTACTGAAAACATCAGCTGATTTTACCTGTCACTCCAAATTTTTAATCATTTTCAAATAATAAACCAGAGTGACCTAAGTAACCAAAATTACTGAAGTAAGGAAGAGCTGAAGTTACCGTCATAACAGTCTTTAGCCATACCTTACATCAATACTCAACTTACAACATTTAGTGAATGACAATTGAAGTAAAAAATGTCATGCTTCAGACAAATGCTCAATTTGACAAAAAAAATCCTCAGATTTGACACTTGAGACATTGTGTGAATGCGACACAAGAGTTTTCAGAGATCAGGGATAATTTCATTGAAAAATGCTGACCAAGGACACGTCATTAACTTGCACTTGAAAGCGAATTCTACTCATTTGAAATTTTATACAGTTATTAACTGTATATCAAGCTCTTATGTTCATGTCAAAAGGCATTTATTATTAACTAGCTTAAAAGCATTTTAAGCTACATCCTCTGTGTGGATGGGTGGGTGCGTGTTGTGTGTTTGTGTAAATGCGAGGATTTGATTGGCTCGTGGATTCAGTTGAACAGACTTTTACATTTATTGATTTACATATTCATAATTTCTGTAACAGTCAGAATGTCACTTAATGTTTGAAATGTCATGAATTTTCTACACCATTACCATGATTATTGCTTTTGTTACTTTAAGTGAAATGGAAGTTTGATTTGAGTTTTGTTACTTTAAATGAATTGAGAGTTTCATTTGAGTTTCTGACTTTAAATGAATTGGAAGTTTTAGTTGAGTTTTGTTACCTTAAATGAATTGAAAATTTTGAGTTCTGTTACTTTAAGTGAATTGGGAGTTTAATTCAAATTATTTTTCTTTAGGGCAGGGTCAGTAGCAGATTTTCCATGTCAGTATCCCGCCAGTGTGAAACCGTATCGATTTTGGGATACCAAAACAAAATGCGTTCTAGTATATCCCCAATCGAATAGACCCATTACAGGAAGTGAAATTCCTGCAAACAAAACATTGCAGTGCTTCCAAAAGAAATCTCTATGAAAGGACTAAAATAAACAAGAAATATGAGATAAAAATTTAATTTATAATTTATTCAGATTTGAGGTTTGTTTCTAGTATTTTACATTTTCTCACAATATTATATGCTGACATTCAAAATACCAGTTGTAAAGTATCGTCATGGTATTCAAGTGAATTGGTCTTGATACCGAGATACCGGTGTTACCGACCCTGCCCTATTTTTCTTACATCCAGTTTTGTAGACCAAGTTGTATAGATGGTAGATACAAGATTGTAAACATACATTAATAGTATATACTCACGTTAAAAATAATTGCTATTTCATTCGGTTTGGCAGAAGCTGAAAATGTGATATGTACATTGTAAGCAATGCTTAATCATCAAAGCTAGTATGCAAGTTTTGCGCAGTTGATTAAATCTTGTACAAAATATAAGAATACATAGAAATTGTTATTTTAAGTTTAAAACCATAATTGTGAATACACGCACCAGAATTAGTCAAAGGCCTTTGGAAATCAAAGTGAATGTATTATTTTCAATTAATAGTAAAAATATATCAATGTATTGCTCACTATTGCTTTCACCTTGCACAGTATGTAACTATATGCTTCTGGCTTATTGTTGTAATTGTACATGAGTTTTTATTCTCCTCAGATCCTGTGTACTGCTTATGTAGCTGCTTATGTTTTGTAGAAGTTCATACAATAGAAACAATACAGATCACTTACACTAGTAGACTTAATTGCCAAAGTACCTCTGACAAAAATACAGGGTCCAAAAGGGCATAGATGTTCAACTGATACTTCCAGTTGGTTGCAATGAAAAAGTCCCCAAATTCAGGACAATGATATCTGGCCATGTTTTTGTTCCCATAGTTAAAATGCTGTAGAAGTTCTGTTATTATCTTGTTTTTAGTTGTATTTGATTTTCAGTGATTTTGTTGCTGGGAAGCTTTGGTTACTTTGTGTTACAGCACATGTTGTCTGTATTCTGTTGTTGTAGGTAGTGAGAATGATATCACTATTATAGAGCCCTCCTTGTCCTTCTTTGTATGCACTAACCCTGAAAAGGTAGGTTTTTATATACAGACTGCCCGACCGATTACTTATTGACAATTTGAGACACGCTCAGATATAACGAGTAGCCTTCTTGTGTTTGTTATAAGCAGTCCTACAAATATAAACTTGACCTTAAATAAATCATATTTTTGTTGTCAGAATATCACACATTTTTTGTGGTAATTTTGTAATAAAAATGTACTCATTAAGGATTAACATAGTAATGGTAAAAGATTAAATAAAGTACAACAGCTTCCACTTGCTCCACCCTTAATTCCCAAAGTGCACATTCAGGCACTTGCTGCTTGTGTTTGTAAAGATTACCTTTATTGCTCCAGTACAAAAAATCTGTTTTTACTAACTCAAAAGAAACCATGCACCCTGACTTGTTCCTTGGGATAGTCAGTGAACTGTTTACTGTATCATTTCACTGTAGTATGCATGCCTCTTCAGTGTTGAAATGTTACGCGGGTTTTTTTTTTCAGTTATCCCCTGTCATTGATAAGGCTCTTTTGTTTTTTTGTATCATTATTGTATTTTCTCAATATATGACACAGATTTAGTACAAATTGTGCTTGTATATATGTATAGAACCTCTATTATCCAACCTTCTTTTAACCAAACTTTCAATTAAGGCTGCAACGATTCTTCGGTTACTCGGAAACGAAACGATTCAGTTCAATACTCGAGGCAAGAAAAGTGAACCGGGTCTTCGAAAACAACTAAACGTAGAAGTAAAATCTACTACAAAATTCAATTTTTTTTCTTTAAATATATTAATATATTTATATCTTTTACTAATATAAGGCATTTCCATTTCAGTATTTTATATTTTAACTATAATTTGCAAACTTTAGTTCTTTGTGTAACAACGTTTTATAAGACGGCATTTTATTCTAACGTATTTCGAAGACGCCTCAAATCTCGCAATATAAAGATGGTTAAAGTTTCTATATTTTGCATTATAAATGCGTCTTTTCACTAAAATTCAATAAATTATCAAAATTCTTTACTGTTGTGTGGTTTCTAACCATTTAATAAGGCATGGTATGTCAAAATATGAAGCAGTTTATTTCGTGGGCGATAATCAAGCGATTAACCGAGTCCGAGTCGATTCTTATAAAACGAGGAATCGAGGCGCATTTTCGGGCTCGCTTGCAGCCCTACTTTCAATTATCCGACCTCAAACCCACTCATTTAACTCCATTTAAACCTGTTATTTTAGCCCCTTCTATTGTCCGACCATTCTGTTATTCAAACTATTCCCCCAAAAAGGGTAGGATAATAGAGGTTATACTGTATATAATGTTTTCCCTACTATATGAATAAACTTGTTGAATATTTTACTTGAAAGATCTGCTAATATATACTCGGACCCATCCACTCTCACCTAAATGTATGATTTTTTTAATCACTTTACCAGTAAATGCTATTTTTGTGAAGAAATGCACACTTGTCAGTAATGTGCTGGATGCATTGTACATGGTTATTGCAGAATCTCTTACAAACAAAATTGATTTATAACCTGCCTCATGTGCCCTTGTGTTGTGATTATTCACAATATCTGTATGTTGTTTTCAGTAAGAATAATGTAATATCAGGATATTCTCAGTTCTCACACAGTACAATGGACTCTGTATGTAGAACCTCCAGTAGCCCATAGAAGTTGGCTCTAACTTTGGATAACTTCTACTTGTTCCCACAAAAAGATGTAATGTTCTGCAGTCTTAAGAGTTGGTCCAAGCTATGTGTTTTTTCCACTTGTACCAAAAAAATAGAGCTTTTATCCGTAGTTGGAACTTCAAACCTGGTTCCACTCACTCCTAAATAAAACTTACTTATACAGAGTCAGCTGTATTAAAATATGTGACTGGGATTATCGATAAAGACATGAAAATTAATTGAGTTAATTCAATTGAAATTTTTGCTTTTTATTGCATGAAGTAAACTTCCCTTACAAGTGTTTCTTGGTTTACAAGAAATGTTGTTTTCGTACATTGTTGCAGGGATTATTTTCAGTGTATATATATTTTTTTTTGTATGTATATTTACAGAAGAAAAAGAAAAAGTGCAAACACAACCAGGGTCAGGGGATGACTGTCGCACCTAACTCTGGCTACATCAGACCTTCACAACTCATCTCTCATAGACTTGATACAAAACCCAGTAAAAAGCCCCAGCCTGTGGTCAATGGCTTCCACAGAGCCCAGAAACCTAAGTCCGGGACTCAGTTGCCTAGTTGGCATGGGAATGAAACAGATCCAGACAATGATACTAGCTCCACAATGTCAAGAGTTCCAAATGGTTCCACAGGCTCGGAATCCACTAGTTATAAGCTTATGAATGGGACGCCGAAGGAGGATTTCTCTGATTATGCAACTCAGAATGTGTTTACTGTATTACAAGTGGAGAGTCCACCCAAATCTGGGCCAAAGTACGGTGAGAAAAGTTTGGAGATATCGGGTGCAGTGGCCCAGCAGCCCCAGAAAAGACTCGAGATGCAGTTTGCTGGGAGTGATACATTACAAAATGGATGGAATCACTCAGAGGAGCTAGATGGGAAATCTAACAAAGATGTATTGTGTCCTGAAGTAAAGAATCTAAAAGATAAGAGAAAGAGTGGTGGTTTTGGAAACTTTGGGAAAGTTCCCAAGGAAAAAGGTTTAAGCACTGATATATTACAGCAAAAGAATAAGAATGACAATTGGATGAAAAGAAAGAGGTGAAGGTAGAGTTTTGTCCACTGTGGACCTGGGTTTGAGTCTATCTCTTGACAACATGTATAGTGATGCTTTGTGGCTATCTCCTGTAATAGCCTTTTCTATTGTAAGGAACGTCATACCCCATGCTTGGCCTTTGTTAAATGCTTGCATAGAGTGCCAGCAGGTTGTGGATAATACACTGGTGTTTATGTGAATGTAGTAGATTTAGCAGTTATTGTTGGCATGGCTAGGTGGTCTTTTTGTATGCTGGTTGTACAAAAAACATAAGTCACCATATTGAATGTGGCCTAAGGATTAGCTAAGAATTAGTATAGGTGTTTAAAAAACTATGTATTCTTAGCTAAGATGTCCTTGAGTGATCGTTGTAGAAAAACACCAGGATAACAGAACTTAAGTGATATGTTGCATTGCAAATTGTGGGTAAAACAGACTGTTAGTAGATCCTGTGAAACCAGAGCAAGTCCGGTGAGTTATTAAGTCCCAACATCAGGAAATGTTGTAATTTTGCATGTTTTAGTAAAAGTTAGCCACAACTGGTGCCAAGTCCGGTGGATACTGGAGTCTCTAGTTATAAGGTACACTACAGGTCATTGTGGCTCAGTGTCTCAACAAATGGAGGAAACGTTGATGCACTAGATGCGTTGGAAATGTGACCGTTTGAATATCTGTCTTGCAAGTGACAAATTGTAGCTATAAATGTGATGGTTTGAGAATTTCGATAGTTGTGACAAAGTCAGTCATCAGTAGATTGTCTGATGCATTCATTTGAACATAGATTAGATTTTAAATAAAAGTAAAGTAAAAATTTGCAAAAGTAAATAATAATAAAAACTGAAAATGGAAGCACTTCAAATTAGAAAAAAGTCCCCCCGCAAAATAGGAGAAAACAAAATTAGAAAAATGTTATAATATAATCATTAATTTTAGCTGAATCAAATAATGTAGGTTATGTTGTTTGTGTTTATAGTTGCTTTTGAAGAATCAGTTTAATTTCTCTTGCTCTGGGTTACATTAGATCACATCGTTTATGAGAAACCAATGAATCGTTTAATATGATTAAGTAGAATCTCCAAGACCAACTAAATAGTTCATTTTAATCAGGAGTTCCAGGTAGCACATTAAATTGTAGTGGAAAATGAGTGGATGTGTGTGTTATTATGGAATTCCACATAACTGAGCTCTACTAAAAGAGACTTATGACTGTATTCATTGTGTAATACTCATCTGTGTTCAGGGTGATTAGTTTAATATACTCTGAAGCCATGTTTCCTTCTGTTTCATCTCGCCATCATTAAATGGAGTTTTCAGTGTACCGGGTCAGTATTTATTAAAAAAAAACTCAATTTGCAACTCAAATTTAAATTACTATAAGTTGGGGTTTAAATTTTTAAAATTTTTAATTTGAGTTAAATTCAAATATGATTTCGAGTTTATTTTGGGTTGGCTTTTATGTGATAAAACTTTATTATACCTCAAGTGAATATCAGCCAATCAGATTGCTGTAATTGCTGGAAATTTCTAATGATATTGTCCTTGTATATGAAAAATATCACTCTATTACCCGTTTTGTCTCAAAACTGTCAGTGAGCATACGCTGTGAATGTAAACATTGCAGAGCAGTATCACTTGCCCTCGAGCTTCATAAATCACAATATTGCCCAGAAAGAATTACTTTCTTCTGTAAGTATAAGTTTATACTTATGTGGGACTGAATTTCAGTCTGAAACTTGGATTGAGTCTTAGATTGAGCTTGAGATTTGGTATGAATACAAACCAAAATATTTTATGATACTCAAATTTTGCAAAATCAAATGAAAGTCTAATTGGAGTTTTGAGTTTAGTACTGAACTCGTACACACAGCGTAAACTTTGAATTATTGGGATGATATTTGTGATGGAGACTGAGAGTTTTTCCATGAATAACAGCCGAGGTAACCATAGTGACAATAAGTGACAGTTATTTGATGTGTATGTGGCCAGATGTTGTACAGTAGAATCTCCATTATTCCAAACTGCTCGGTATTCCCTCAGTATTCAGTTACAATAAGTGACAGTTATTTGATGTGTATGTGGCCAGATGTTGTACAGTAGAATCTCCATTATTCCAAACTGCTCGGTATTCCCTCAGTATTCAGTTAATTGAACACAAATCTCTATGATCTTTATGCAAATATCAACTCTGCAATATGTAAATGTGCCACTGGGTAGCATCCTTTCAAAATAAAGGTCAAGATCAGGGGCCGGTTGTAGTTCTATGGCCACAGACGTGTAGAGAATTTCCCACAAGTCATGGGAGTGGAAGGGGGTTTCTCCCCCACGCATTGTCATGAACTATGGTAAATTTTCATTTTTCATCGCTCTAATCTTAATTTTTTTTTTTTTACCTCGCTATAAAAGCAATCAAAATCTGAGCATATCTGGATAATCAAGGTTTCACTTCAGATTATTTCATTTTATCCATACTTAATTAAGCATGTGGTAAGGCTTATTTCTAGTTCATGTATTTATATAATTAACAATATTGTACACAAGTACATTAGTTTATAAGTGCTTCACCACGAGTGCACTCCAGATTCTTGTTTCTGTGAAGAAATCCTGCAGGTTAGTATTGCCAGTTTGCATAGCCAAAGATGTTTCTGTTTTTTTTTTGTGTTATTCGTTATTTATTTGAAAAGTGTCTGTTGTAAATAGTGTGGATGCATGTTCAAGTTGTGGGAATGACGCTATGTAAAACTGTCAGTTACATTTGTATTTTATATTTATTCACTGCATGTGCAACTTTATCATTAAGCGTCCCGCAAGGGACGCTTGTTTGTGTATGGGAGAGCTTCCAGCTCCGCCGGCTCCGCCGGCTCCGGCGGCTCCGCCGGCTCCGCCGGCTCCGCATTTTGTTTTCCTTATAACTCTGTAACCGTTAGGCGGATTCTTTTCAAATTTGGCAGGTTTAGGCAGTAGCCTTGGGGAATTTTTTTGAATATGCTGCAGTGACATTTCAACCAATCAGAGAGGTCACATGACCAAAAATGTCTTTTTTCGATGGGGAAGCTTGTCCGGATGATAACTTGAAAGGAATTTTATCAATTCACCTGAAACTTGGCAAATACATTCATTCTATTAAAATCTGGAAATCATTAGATTTTGGCATTGATTGGTCAAGAAATGGCCGAGTAATTAATGATTAATTAATCATTACGAATTTTCCAAATAAGGAAAACACAAAAATGCTTATATCTCGAAAACCGTGCTAGATAGAGCGATTTCGACGAAATTTTTGACCCGCAGGGTATCTCTGCGGAGTAGTTTTCCCAATTTTCAAAAAATTTTTGTCTCGCCCAAAATGGCGGCCATTTTGAATTTTCGAAATTTTCGCAAAAATTGCAAAACACAAAAATGCTTATATCTCAAAAACCGTGCTAGATAGAGCAATTTCGACAAAATTTTTGACCCGCAGGATATCTCTGCGGAGTACTTTTCCCAATTTTCAAAAAATTTTTGTCTCGCCAAAAATGGCGGCCATTTTGAATTTTCGAAATTTTCGCAAAAATTGCAAAACACAAAAATGCTTATATCTCGAAAACCGTGCTAGATAGAGCAATTTCGACGAAATTTTTGACCCGCAGGGTATCTCTGCAGAGTAGTTATCCCAATTTTGAAAAAAATTTTGTCTCGCCAAAAATGGCGGCCATTTTGAATTTTCGAATTTTTCGCAAAAATTGCAAAACATAAAAATGCTTATATCTCGAAAACCCTGCTAGATAGAGCGATTTCGACGAAATTTTTGACCCACAGGGTATATTTGCAGAGTAGCCATGCCAATTTTCAAAAAAATTTGTCTCGCCAAAAATGGCGGCCATTTTGAATTTTCGAATTTTTCGCAAAAATTGCAAAACATAAAAATGCTTATATCTCAAAAACCCTGCTAGATAGAGCGATTTCGACGAAATTTTTGACCCACAGGGTATCTCTGCAGAGTAGCCATGCCAATTTTCAAACAAAAAATTTCTCGCAAAAAATGGCGGCCATTTTGAATTTTCGAATTTTTCGCAAAATTGCAAAACACCAAAATGCTTATATCTCGAAAACCGTGCTAGATAGAGCGATTTCGACGAAATTTTTGACCCACTGGGTATCTCTGGAGAGTAGCCATGCCAATTTTCAAAAAAATTTTGTCTTGCCAAAAATGGCGGCCATTTTGAATTTTCGAATTTTTGCGCAAAAATTGCAAAACACAAAAATGCTAATATTTCGAAAACCGTGCTACATAGAGCGATTTCGACGAAATTTTTTATCTTCAGGGCATCTCTGCAGAGCAGCTATCCCAAAGAGCTTTCACTTGGTGAAGTTTCAGACCCATAGCTAATTGCTCACCTACTCAAAAAGAGTAAATGCGAATTACCTCTAAAAGTATTGCAGATGGCCAATTTTTCTCAAGTAACTCATTCACCTACTTTTGGAAGAGCTTTCACATGGTGAAGTTTCAGACCCATAGCCAATTACTCACCTACTCAAAATGAGTAAATGCGAATTATCTCTAAAAGTATTGCAGATAGCCAATTTTTCTCAAATAACTCATTCACCTACTTTTGGGAGAGCTTTCACATGGTGAAGTTTCAGACCCATAGCTAATTACTCACCTACTCAAAATGAGTAAATGCGAATTATCTCTAAAAGTATTGCAGATAGCCAATTTTTCTCAAATAACTCATTCACCTACTTTTGGGAGAGCTTTCACTTGGTGAAGTTTCAGACCCATAGCTAATTACTCACTTACTCAAAATGAGTAAATGCGAATTATCTCTAAAAGTATTGCAGATAGCCAATTTTTCTCAAATAACTCATTCACCTACTTTTGGGAGAGCTTTCACATGGTGAAGTTTCAGACCCATAGCTAATTACTCACCTACTCAAAATGAGTAAATGCGAATTATCTCTAAAAGTATTGCAGATAGCCAATTTTTCTCAAATAACTCATTCACCTACTTTTGGGAGAGCTTTCACTTGGTGAAGTTTCAGACCCATAGCTAATTACTCACTTACTCAAAATGAGTAAATGCGAATTATCTCTAAAAGTATTGCAGATAGCCAATTTTTCTCAAATAACTCATTCACCTACTTTTGGGAGAGCTTTCACTCTGTGAAGTTTCAGACCCATAGCTAATTACTCACCTACTCAAAATGAGTAAATGCGAATTATCTCTAAAAGTATTGCAGATAGCCAATTTTTCTCAAATAACTCATTCACCTACTTTTGGCAGAGCTTTCACTTGGTGAAGTTTCAGACCCATAGCTAATTACTCACCTACTGAAAATGAGTAAATGTGAATTATCTCTAAAAGTATTGCAGATAGCCAATTTTTCTCAAATAACTCATTCACCTACTTTTGGGAGAGCTTTCACTTGGTGAAGTTTCAGACCCATAGCTAATTACTCACCTACTCAAAATGAGTAAATGCGAATTATCTCTAAAAGTATTGCAGATAGCCAATTTTTCTCAAATAACTCATTCACCTACTTTTGGGAGAGCCTTCACTTGGTGAAGTTTCAGACCCATAGCTAATTACTCACCTACTCAAAATGAGTAAATGCGAATTATCTCTAAAAGTATTGCAGATAGCCAGTTTTTCTCAAATTAATCATTCACCTACTTTTGGGAGAGCTTTCACTTGGTGAAGTTTCAGACCCATAGCTTATTACTCACCTACTCAAAATGAGTAAATGCGAATTATCTGTAAAAGTATTGCAGTTAGCCAATTTTTCTCAAATAACTCATTCACCTACTTTTGGGAGAGCTTTCACTTGGTGAAGTTTCAGACCCATAGCTAATTACTCACCTACTCAAAATGAGTAAATGCGAATTATCTCTAAAAGTATTGCAGATAGCCAATTTTTCTCAAATTAATCGTTCACCTACTTTTGGGAGAGCTTTCACTTGGTGAAGTTTCAGACCCATAGCTAATTACTCACCTACTCAAAATGAGTAAATGCGAATTATCTCTAAAAGTATTGCAGATAGCCAATTTTTCTCAAATAACTCATTCACCTACTTTTGGGAGAGCTTTCACATGGTGAAGTTTCAGACCCATAGCTAATTACTCACCTACTCAAAATGAGTAAATGCGAATTATCTCTAAAAGTATTGCAGATAGCCAATTTTTCTCAAATAACTCATTCACCTACTTTTGGGAGAGCTTTCACTCTGTGAAGTTTCAGACCCATAGCTAATTACTCACCTACTCAAAATGAGTAAATGCGAATTATCTCTAAAAGTATTGCAGATAGCCAATTTTTCTCAAATAACTCATTCACCTACTTTTGGCAGAGCTTTCACTTGGTGAAGTTTCAGACCCGTAGCTAATTACTCACCTACTGAAAATGAGTAAATGTGAATTATCTCTAAAAGTATTGCAGATAGCCAATTTTTCTCAAATAACTCATTCACCTACTTTTGGGAGAGCTTTCACTTGGTGAAGTTTCAGACCCATAGCTAATTACTCACCTACTCAAAATGAGTAAATGCGAATTATCTCTAAAAGTATTGCAGATAGCCAATTTTTCTCAAATAACTCATTCACCTACTTTTGGGAGAGCTTTCACTTGGTGAAGTTTCAGACCCATAGCTAATTACTCACTTACTCAAAATGAGTAAATGCGAATTATCTCTAAAAGTATTGCAGATAGCCAATTTTTCTCAAATAACTCATTCACCTACTTTTGGGAGAGCTTTCACTTGGTGAAGTTTCAGACCCATAGCAAATTACTCACCTACTCAAAATGAGTAAATGCGAATTATCTCTAAAAGTATTGCAGATAGCCAATTTTTCTCAAATAACTCATTCACCTACTTTTGGCAGAGCTTTCACTTGGTGAAGTTTCAGACCCATAGCTAATTATTCACCTACTCAAAATGAGTAAATGTGAATTATCTCTAAAAGTATTGTAGATAGCCAATTTTTCTCAAATAACTCATTCACCTACTTTTGGGAGAGCTTTCACTCTGTGAAGTTTCAGACCCATAGCTATTTATTCACCTACTCAAAATGAGTAAATGCTAATTATCTGTAAAAGTATTGCGGATACCCAATTTTTCTCAAATACTCATTCATCTACTTGTGGGAGAGCTTTCACATGGTGAAGTTTCAGACCCATAGCTAATTACTCACCTACTCAAAATGAGTAAATGCGAATTATCTCTAAAAGTATTGCAGATAGCCAATTTTTCTCAAATAACTTCACCTACTTTTGGGAGAGCTTTCACTTGGTGAAGTTTCAGACCCATAGATAATTATTCACCTACTCAAAATGAGTAAATGTGAATTATCTCTTAATAGTATTGCAGATAGCCAATTTTTCTCAAATAACTCATTCACCTACTTTTGGAAGACCTTTCACACACGAAAATGCAAAATTGTGAATATCTCGGAAAAGCTATTTCTTCTGCTTTAATGCTCGGCGGGAGATACATACCACGGCAGTGGTCTTGACAAAAAATTTTGTCTCCCCAAAAATGGTGGCCATTTTGAATTTTCAAAGTTTTTGCAAAACACAAAAATGCTTATATCTCGAAAACCGTGCTATATGGAGTGAACTCAACAAAATTTTGGACCTGCTGGGTATCTCTGCAGAGTAGCCATGCCAATTTTCAAAATATTTTTGTCTCGCCAAATATAGCGGACATTTTAAATTTTTTTATTTTTTGCAAAACACAAAAATGCTTATATCTTGAAAACCGTGCTAGATAGAGCAGACTGCGCTGACTTTGGTTGCCACAACAGTATAAGGCTAGAAACGAAGCATTTTCTTAATACTTTAGCACTCACCTTTATATCCTTTTCGGGACGCTTTGTTTTTGCTATGCAAAAACATTATCTTTTTTTTTTGCGAGCGATCCTCTAGTTAATGTGCCTTGCCAAGGTATTGTTACGTACTGTTTCAAGTGCTTCAGTTTTCTGCCTCTTATTTGAAATTATAAAATATCAGTATTTAGTATGATGTCGCAGCTATTTCAGTGAAGTAGTGTATTTAATTTAGTGCTTTTGTGAACACATATGCATGTTTTAGTGTAGGATTTCTGTTTCCGGAATATTGCTTGATTTTCGTGGAAATTTTGATTCGTCAGTTAGTTGTATCTCTTTCGCAGAAGATTGCTTGTTTACAATGAAGATACTGAAATGACCTCCAATGATAAGTCATATCTTCTTGAATTAGATAAATGTTGTCTGTACAATGGTGCTTAAGCATTTAATTTAATCCTTTTGTTGTTCTTTTACACTATAGTTATAACTTTGTGGTTTGTAATGCTCAAGATGGTGTTGTACATTTAAAGTAATTCGGATGTTTACATATTTGGCCTTTATTTTAACACAGTTGCATTGTTTTGTAATGCTTGTAAGTTATAAGATATGTAGATATATTGTATGACAATTGCAAGAAGTTATCAGTTTGACCAGTTTTCTGGATTTTCAATGGCTGGAGCTAAATAATGTTGACTAGGTCACTGTTCAGATATTCATTAAATGTTTGCATGTCGTATGATGTTGTATTAATATAACTTGAATTCTTGCTGTTAAAATGTTTGTCTCCATTGTAAAAAAATTAACCTGATTGTACATACAAACTATTTGCTATAATCTGAGTATATGTGGGGCCATATTCACAAAGAGATTGAAGTGTTAGACACTAACTAGTCTAAGATTGGTCCTAAATTTGTATTGATTTAATAAACAGTTTCAGCTGAGCCTGTCCCATCTTTCTACTGTAAACAAACAGCAAATAAGCCGATAGGTCCTCAGAAAGATCATGAAGTATTTGTGTTGTAGTTCACAACAAAATCTATTTAAATAAAACAAAGAATGTTTACAATTTTTATGATATTTTTTTAACTTAATGTCATATGCTTTACCTCTGTGGATAAGCAGTCAGAAAGCACTTGTAAAAGTGCCTCAAACTAAACTGCTTTCTAAAATTTGGAATATGAATTGGAACAGAAGCTTTGGCCAAATATTTCTTCATAAAACATAAAATATGTTCCTGAATTTAGATGTAATAATGCACACGTTTTTCCAAAATATTTGAGACAACAATTTACCTGTTCAGACTTAAGTTTGGAACCCAATGCAAGACTAAACTTATTCCCACCTATTTTGTGAATTGCAAATCAGTTTGTGGTATTTCTAATACTGATATTTTCACCAGAGTTTTATCAGGAAATTAAAGCTCTGACAAATAATATTGGATAATAAACGTCAGAAGTCATTTATGCTATTGTGATAAAGACACTTTTGTTATTTTGTAATTAAAAACAGTATGATTAGAATTTAAATCAGCATTATATATGGCAAAATACTCTGCATTTGAAAGCTTTTATATATTGGTAAATCTCCTGGCAGTCTTAACATGAAAGAACAGTTTGCATGTTAATTTTTACCCCACAGCATTTAAGGGCTGTGGGGGTATTGTTTTCACTCATGCCATCCGGATGGACAGGCGGGTGATGGAAAAATTTTGTCTGGGCTGTATTGCAGAAATCATAAGGTGTAGGGATTTGATTCTTGGTAGAGACATGTGTTAGGGTGTATCGGTGTGCAGCGTCATGGTATGACCTTGATTTGACCTTGCCTTAGTGACCTTGAGTTTGAAAATATTGTCTAGGCTATAACTTAGAAAACGTAAGGTGTAGGAAGTTGATATTTGGTTAGGACATTGGTTAGGGACTGTAGATGGGAAACATCATAATGTGACCTTAATTTGTCCTTTGAGCTTGCAGTAGTGACCTTGACCATGAAAATCTTGTCCAGACTATGTCTCAGAATCTAAGGTCGATATTTGGTATGGACATTAGGGTTTGGGTATACAGTGTAATGGTTTGACCTTGATTTTACCTTTGCGGCAGTGACCTTGAACTTAAAAAGCTTGTCCGAGCTATATATCGGAAACCATAAGGTGTAGAAAGTTGATATTTGTTTGGGACATCGGTTAGAAGGTGTAGGTGAGCAATAGTCTTGATTTAACCTTGTTGTAGTGACCTTGACCTTTAAAATCGTGTCTGGACCATATCTCAGAAACTGTAAAAAGAGAAAGTTGTAATAATATGTAGAAAATTGATTCTTGGGATGGGTCATTGGTTAAGGTATGCTCAGTCATGGTGTGATCTTTAACTTGGCTCTGCTAAAGTGTGTTCATCTGCTATAATTGAGACATGTTTTTCTTCTGACAAATATATGGATTGCTGCAACTGATTATGTTATGTACTTTTACTTAATTGTGCTATAATTTCTGTTGGTAGCTATACTCCAATTAATTAATTTTACAGCTTTATCATTTACAGACATTTTCTTTCTAAACATTATTTTCTCTGCTAACGTTATTTGGACCTGTACATATCTAGCATTGTTTGCTGTGAAAGTCTCATGATCTTTGTACTGTTTCATATCTTTTATATCTCATGGTGTGGAAAACTATTTCCCCAGGATGTGGGTTACGGGCATCTCTAATGCTATTTGTATACATTTTGTACTTCTGTTGCCACTTAATCATGCAGTATGAAATTTTTACTTTATCTATGTTATCAGCTTCGTGTATTTGGGCTTAACATGGCCTTTACTATAAAGGTCATATCATAACAGGTGGTTAAGCTGGGTAAAGGAAAGCAGTGTATACTATCAACTCAAGGTTCTGCACTGTACATTTGCCAGCCATTTGCAAGAAACTACTAACTTTCCATTATTTGATCAGAAGCAAGGCTTATACCCATAACCTTGGAGTGAAAGGTCACTACACTACCTGCAATATTCTAAATTTTAAATTAGTTCCTATAAGCCAGCTTGGTAAAATTTAAGTACAGAGCTGGAACTCTTATGCTTCAGGTGATGGGAATTGTACCATGACCACATCTTAGTATGTGCCAGTTTACATTGCATGGTGGCAGCCTAGCAGTTAGTGTATCAGCAATTGCATGAATTTTTGTGTGTTTAGAGATAATAGTGCATATTTTGGTGATAGTAAGCATCACAACCTACTTATCAAGTAATTACTTGTCAATTAATAGTCCTTTTGTATACTGTAGACTTTTGTCATGAAAATGCTACATAATTATCTCAATGAATTCTTATGATAATTGTTGATGGATTTAGTTTAGAAACATTCAGAAAAATAGTGTAATTTAACAAATATTGCTAAGATAGATTTTAGAAAGTATAATAAATCTTTGTACATTACAGTCCCTATGTCTTGAAAATACTAGCCGTGTTGTTAGATATACTGACATAAACACAGTTATATTTATTGTATATAAATGGTTGCCTGTAAAAGTATTTTATATTGGAATAAAGACATTCCATGATAAAGATTTGCAGAGTTTTATATCCTACAAACTGAACAACCTGGAGATTATAAAAGACATTTTCCTTTTATGGAAAATTATTATTCATTTATGGATGCTTTAAACTCCTAACAGTAACTTCATTGCAGTGACAAGGATATTACCGACAAGGGCCAATACTCGAACTTCATAGTGGAACTAGAGAAAGCCTCCTACTTGAAGATAACAGATTCCGAATACTAACTTTGTAATCTACTAAAACAGCTCCGCAGATTTCCATTTCTTCCTGTATGGATTTCTCTAGGCCCTGGAATAGTACCAACTGTAAGGTCACCTTAAACTTCCAACAAGAGATTCTTTTTGACTATGTTTAACTTAATAAATATATCTTCAGTTGGTGTTTTGCTTGTAACTCAAAAAACTAGGAATTAAATATTTTCATAAAACAACTTATTCAGCTACTTTTGCAGTGTACTGTGTGCACTTTTCAGATTCTAGCTGCAGTATTTATTTCAGTATGATTTATTTTAAACTTAATTTTATTTCAGCAGCTAAAAACTTCAACTGCTTTTTCATGAGTTTTGTGTGCAAATTTTAGATCTCTAGTTTAATACCAGTTGTAAAGCCTTGTTTTATGCTCAGTACATTTTAAGTGTAAATCTAATTAAAAATGTGCACTAATTAAAATGTTGTGATGTTTATTTACAAATAAAAAATATAACTTTACAACACTTCGTAACTTTAATAGATAAAATAATCAAATATCAACAGGACTCCATTATCAAAACAAGAGGGTCAAAGATGCCCGAAAAGGCGGGTTGCGCAGGCAGCAATAAGGTTAGCGACTGCTGTAATTACATTTAGAAATAAGGAAAGAAATGTTAGGTCACCCAGTTAAGGTGAATGTGTTAGACGTGCTAAGAAATGTAAACATTGTAATCTAGGTTACATAATTGTATCTATGCTATAAATGGACAAACGAAAGGACAGAATTACACCAATTTCGAAAGCAACTTAGCTGTGATGGTGATGTATCTCCCTGTCAAGTTTGAATTTGATTGGACAAAGCGTTTTTGAGTTAGAGTCCAGAAACAGAAATGTTGATGGACAAACAAACGGATGGAATTACACCAGTTTCGAAAGGAACCTAGCTATGATGGTGATCTATCTCCCTGTCAAGTTTGAATTCGATTGGACAAAGCGTTTTCGAGTTAGAGTCCGGAAACGAAAATCTGGACGAACAGACAGACAGGCGTCGGACACATCAATCTAATAGGCGGGTTGGTTACACACAACCCGCCTAACAACAAATAATTAATAAAAATATTATTGCCTTACTATTTTTCTTATTTATTTAGTAGAAACTCATTTTGGTCAATACACAGTACGGCTTTATCATCCAGTCTAATTATGCAAATTTATTATTGTATGTAGACCAGCAGTTCAGTGGACAGTTCAGTGGACAGTTCAGTGTGCTGTATTGACTCAAAAAGTATCTGTTACAAGACATTCTAAATTCTAATGCATTAATCAGTTACTGAAATATTTTATCCTGGACACACTATTCCCAAGACCAAAGGGGTCTGATTTTTTTTTCAGACATTTAAGCACTAGTTTAGTGTGACAAACTGCTAGGATGGATGATGACTTAAAATAAATTATTTTTTGTTAACTCTGTGTAATTAGAGCCTCCAATATCCATACAAATTAACTTCTGCTTGTAACTACAAAAATACTCCATTTTCTGATGTTAGACCTTCCAACTGGTTCCACTTTTACTGATACCTGACATCTACTGGCTCAATTTAACACAAAAATCTGTTTACACTGGGTTCCTTTCATCAATATGTTTGACCTAATAAAAATAAACCAATGTTAACTTGAACGAAAGAAAGATTATTGAGACACAAATGACTCGATTCTTTTAAGAAATGTAGCAATAAAAGCTTGAACACCAGAGCTCCACATCCACTGACACAAATTTCACGCGATAAAAAAAAAGTTAAATGTAAATTGAAATAAATTTTAAAATTCCAACAACATATGGACACATATTGGGTCTAAATGCTGCATAAAATACAACACTTCTGAAGAATTGTTAAACCCGTAACAAAATTTTACTTCTACAATTTCTGATGATCATATATTGACATTTCTGTGTAAATACAAAATTTTTGTACGTTGTTATTCAGAATCTTCTTTTTTTTAAATTTTGATGTTTATATTCATTCTGCAAATATATATGTATTGACATATTACATTTACACACTGTTCTTGTAAATTTGTTTTCCACAAATAGTCATCTAACTACAAAATACTCAAAACACTGTTTAAACTGGGAAAAGAACATTTTGCTACAGTGAGAGTGGATCTATCTGCTGACGAAGTAGCTCTGAGATGAGCGAGTGAGGAATATCCAGTTTGGTGATCAAACTGCGACTGAACACACTGCGGACAACCTGCATGCTTCTTTCCCTCAGTGAGTATACTGCAAAAATTTAAGCAAAATACAAACATATTAGCCAGTACTTATACACTGTGTAATGTACGGAACAATTGTCACGATACACATTTATATCAATTTCATGAGCTTTAGCATTTATTGATGTAAACCTTTCAAAAACTCTAAATGAGCAAGATTTCTTTTTCACAAGTAGACTGCAGAAAAGAGACCGGAGACACAAACCATGGTCAGATTAAAATTGAACATAAACCAAATTTTATGAGCTTTTATATTACTAAACTGAAAATATTAAAGAATTGCTAGTAGATTGAAAACCATGCAAATCATCAATGTCACCCTGTGTATAGCGAATTACCATACTAAGTGTATATCAAAGCACTAGACTTACTCAATTCCTTCAGTCTTTACAATTTATGGATTAAAATGATGAACACTGTGTCTCTCTGAATAGATCACAGTCAACACAGTTGGGAATTGCTCATGCATATTGAATCACAGCTCAATTAACATTTTACCAACTTTCAGACACAGTAAATAATTTGAAAAGCCTATTATCAAAAGCGATCTTAAAAACTCCCAATGTTGCAATAAGACCAATAAGTCATTTAACTACTACAAACCAGGTAGGGTGATGAACACAACTTTGCGTCTAGGTTGGGCCCCTTCCTCAACTTCCAATGATGGTGGGTTATAAATGCTTTTCAACTGCACTACCAGTTTATCCCCAGTATCACTGTCTCTAAACACCCAGGGATGACCAACAAAGGTTGTGACATCGAAATGCATCCGGGGCTCCACAGTCTTATACTTTACACACTGTCCAACATAATTTATCCAGATGATATCCACCCTGCGGGTTGTGTGGTTCACGAATCGCACGTGTGACATTTCACGGGCAGGCCCGCTCTTTAGTTTCTTAGTCTCAGTCTCCTCGGGTTCTGACTGAGTGCTCGCCTCATTTGTTCTTTTCATCTGGGTTTACCTACATCAACACAAATAAAATCAAGCTGAGTCATGTGAAGTCAAATCTTGAGGGACTAGGTATATAAATATTATACTTCTAATTAACAAGAAATTCCTGATAATAGGAAAATTTCAGTGAAAAACATCCTCCAACTGATAGCCTGAATTTTAATTTCTAATTCTATCTAATTTCTTAATTTTACCTAACAGAGTACCACTGAAAGGGATTCAGTTGTATACAAACAAAATAGCTACTTGTGAAATCGCAGCAATAGCTGTACTGTTAAGGTGGTCATCAAACATTCAACTTAAAACCTTTAAGTTTAAAAGTATCCACAAGAAAGATGATGGGAGGAATATTATTGCCTATATATCACCCTTTTTGTCGCGGAAGATACTAAAAAAATGCCCTACACATAAATGGGCCACATAAATGTTACTGTGGTACATATTGGGGCTCTCAATTTCCACACACTTCATTGTAAATACTTTTTGCATACACCCAGCAGTAGGGTGTGTTTATACAGCAAACCAGAAATACCAGTGAACACGCATAGAAACAACTGACTCGGGTCTCTAACAAATCAATACCAGGTGGGCGTTGACTGGTAGATTGCCACTGCTGTAATGCTTTGCATCTTAACGTGGGACAACTCGACTACAAAATCATTTGCAGGTGATTTTTGTGTAATAACATGGATTTTTTTAAATTAAAATATGCATTAACAAAAATGCAAGCTAGAAATGTACTTTAAGAACGTGAAATCAAAACAATTAACCTTTAGCTTTCAGAATGCTTAAGGGGTAATAATATAATTTATCCGGGATATCAATGCCCTGACATGGCACAAATAGAAATTTGCAAAAATATTTAATTTACTGCTGTGTGTTGTAGCATTGTCTGACCAGAAATAAAAACCTGAATAGGCAATACAGCATATAATGTGATACAGTTTTGAAGGAACAACAACTTGATTTGTGCCAAGTTTAGGCATGTGCCACGTTATGACAAGAAACAGTACTATTCTTGATTCACGGGTCCTCTTGATTTGAGCATTGCTGTATATAATTGCTTGGATATATCATATAAGAGCATCTAATTTCACCTTGTAAAAAGAAAAATGATCCTTTGATGTTTATAGTTTTATAAAACAATTTCAAATTGCTGCAAAAGATCACTTCCAATCACTTAGTGGTGCTGGACCAATTTACACCCATATACCTGTTGATGCCCATCCTCAGTTTTCTCAAAGATTTATGTTTAGCACATCATGCGTAATCACAAAATTCACCATAGGCATTTGGTAATTTATTGTGTATAGTAACTATGAATGTCTTCAATTAATTCAGGGGTGGGTAGGCATGAATAGGTCCACAACCATTAATTTACTTAAATCTTCCCATCCGAATAGCCCTAAAAAATAAATTACAGTTGCTCAACTTTGATGGATGTATTGATATTTGTTGAAAAACAACAATTCTTATCTATTGGCTTTCTACCAGTAAAAGCCCACTTTATATTTCTTTGTTAGAGGTCAAGGACAGATGCTTCTATAGTTCTATAAAATATGTGTTCACTGGTATTTTCAGTTTGTGTTAAAAACAGCTGATAAAAGATACATCGCCATGACTCCTGTCACAGCATTGTGGTTTTAAGTTTCCATCTAAAAGCATGGCATTGCAATACCATTGATTCACACAAATAAAATATGTTGGTAAACCCCATAGAATACTATCACTGTGTGAATATTTATAAGTAGTCTGCAAATTATGACCTTCAATTATAATATTGTTAAGAAATCCCATGGAATTGTCAAATATTTCCTACACTGACACAAATATTCATGAGCTGTATAGTCCATCTAGTACGTATTCATGAAGGAGAAAATATTGTAAGAAAACCCCCACGGAAATCCTTGACTTCATGGATATTAATGAGTTATCCGCGACTTTTGATCTTCAAGTAAAATGTTTTCTACACATACATTGTTGCGAAACCCCACAGAATTCTGTTACCTAATATATATTCTGTGTGAACCATGGACAACTCAGTTCTGTGCCAACTCGGCCTCTGCCAACTTGGACCCATTTCGATGCAAAGTCAGCCTCCTTCAAAGACTCATCCCCCAAAACGTTGGCCCTACTTTTATACATAGTATTTATGTGTGCATCATACATTAATAATGTATGTGTTTTATGAGATAAATTTGCATTTCAACTGCACATGAAAGGCGACATCATTAAAACTGTTACAAATGGAATTGATGAAACACTTTTGCACATATTACTCTAACAGTGCAAACCTTTTTTTTTTTTCACTTGAAAATACTTTTATTTACCCTTTTTTTACAAACATTTTTATCGATCTCCAGGGAGGGCAAGGGTAGCAAACCCTCCATCAGGTCTTATTTCTACAATAAAGTTTATAAAATAACTATATCACACCAAGGATAGAGAGTATAACAAAATGGAACATTATAGATAATACACAACATTTCAGTATATCGTATATAACTTATAACACACACAACTTTAAGACTGTCATCACTGACATAACCATAAGGTATCTCTATCTCTCTTGAGGCTGATGCATTGTTACCATTGATCATTGATTGTGTAGATCTTGATTGCCATTGTTTATGAAAGCAATCTTCTTTAAATGTTATTTTATGTAAGAACTCCTGTTCAGTGTATATTTTTTTAAGTATAGCTGCAGTCTATGAAAGTTTGGAATCGTTTTTTTCTTTGTACAGTCGAAAATGTAATGCTTTGTGATTAAATAAATGATATTACTTGAAGCTTGTTTTTTGTTCCATTTTCCCAATAAAATATTTTCTGGTTTTATGCTAAGTTCTCCAATTTGGTTAACAGAGCTGAAATGCTTTATAGCCATAGTTTTTTTACATGTTCACAGGTAACAAACAGATGTTCGATACTTTCTTCTGATTGCTGACAAAGTCTACATATGTTGCTAGCACATTTACCCATTTTTTTCCTTAGTGATTGTTCCTAGAATTCTAAATATAGTTCTATACTGGAACCAAATCAGGTTGTTATCTTGTATTGTATTGAAACAGTTTTGAATATTTTTGACCAGTCTTGTCCTGTTATCACCACATTAAGTTTCTGATCCCACTTTTTTGACAGACTTTCATTTAGGTCCTTATTTACATCTGTGAGGACTTTTCGAAATTTTTTTGTACCCTTTAAGTGTGTCCCTATGGCTAGAGCATTTGATGGGTATATAGGCCCATATTTAGTTTTACTTGCAGCCCCCTTAAATTTTTTAACGCTTTTGTGGACTCGCATATATTCTAAAAAATTTGTTTTAATGTTATAAGTTATCTCTATTTCCGTTTTTGACATTAAGTCTCCGTTTTGGTTTATGACATCTGATACAAAGCGTACTCCACTTTTCCACCAATTTGGTAAAAAAAGTTTTTATCTGGAAATACTTGCGTTAAACCACAAAGGGGCTGATTCTTTGTTCTCTGGCAAGAGATTTGAATTGTACTTATTCAGATATTCAGCCCATGTATTCCAAATACCTTTCCAGAAAGGATTTTTTGTTTGACCTGCAATTTTCATTGGCCATTGGGCTCCAAAGCACAGTAGTTTCTCTGTTGATGGTATGCTGTTTGTGTTGGCCTTTTTCCACATTGGGTTATGGTTTCTTAGTAGTCTCCTGACCCAGTTCATTTGTAGTCCCTTTATGAAACTCACTAGATCTTGCATTTCCATACCTCCATTTTCTTTATCTAGTACTAGAGTTGTTCTACTAATTTTATCTGGTTTACCATCCCATATAAAGTTAAACATTATTTTTGTGATTTGTTTAACTAGGTGATCTGGGGGTGGAGGTAAAGACTGAAACAGGTGGATAAACTTTGACAGAATAATAGATTTGAATACTGTTATTTTTCCTATTGGAGTTAGGATTCTTTTCTTCCATAAATTTATAACCTGAGATACCTTCTTGAGAAGTGGCTCATAATTTTTCGTGGGTATTTCTTCCAAATTTGTTGAAAAGGTAATACCTAGTAGTTTAAAATCTGTCTTTCCCCAAGAGAGAGTAGAATTTTTACATAAAATTTCTTTTGTGTGTTTTTTCCTACCAAGCCATATTAGTTCCGACTTATCTTTATTCATTTTCAAACCAGAATAGGTTCCAAAGGTTTCTATTATATTAAGTGTTTTTTGGAGTGAGCCTTCTGTACCATCTAGAAAAATAGTAGTGTCATCAGCAAATTGTATTATCTTTACTTCCTCTTTGCCCAATTTTATTCCTTTAACTAGTTTATCTTGATTGACCATAGCTGTAAGGAAAAAAGAGCAAATGATAAACAAGTAAGGAGCTATTGGGTCACCTTGTCTGCATCCTCTGCCTACATGTATTGGGTTGGAGAGATAGCCGCATTGGAGGACAGATGCCTAGATTTCAGTGTTAAAAGTGCTAATCCATCTTATAAAGCCATTTCCGAAGCCTAAAACATTTAGGCATTCATTTAGGAAGCTCCACGATACTGAATGAAATGCCTTTTCGAAATCGACTAAAAGGAGTAGCCCTGGTATATGTTGTTCCTCTACATAATGCATAGTATCGTAGACTAAGCGTGTGCAATCACTAATATTTCTGCCTCTTAGAAATCCTGTTCGATTATTTGGTATTATATTTTCCAAAGTGGTTTTTAATCTATTCGCTATTGCTGTCGATGCAATTTTGTGTTATTGTTCGCCAGTTTTTAATAAATTCTCTAGGTTTTTTTGCCTTTTGGCAGACAAGTGATAAGACCATGTCTTAAACTCTTAATGTTGTTGAAAGTATTCCTTTTTCATAGCTTTCGTTTAATGCATGCAGTATAATATGTTTTAATTTTTTCCAAAAAATCTTATAGAACTCTGCAGGGAAGCCGTCTATACCAGGGGATTTTTCATTCTTCATATGTTTTAAAGCTTCGCTTATTTCTATTAGAGTCAATTTTCCCTCTAAATTTTCCACATTGTTTTTATTTAATCGTGGTAAATTGTAGTTTTTCATTAAGGTTTTCAAGTCTAAGTTTTCATTTTCACTTTTCTGTTCAGTACAAACCTGATTCAAGATTATGTCATACCATTATATCCAGATTAAAAATTGTAAACAATAATTCCTAGATTATCAAAATCCATCCATACAAAACCTGACACGACTGGGTTCTCACCCTATTAGTTAATGGTTGGTCAACATCCTAGAATTGCAGTGGATTTAGCTCTTGGCCATCATGAATCATGTGGTGTTGACATCTCGTGACTACATAAATAGTCTCAAAAAGGGCCTGAAGAAGGCTTATGAATTAGCCGACTCCTCTATGAAGCGTAGTCAGGCTGACCAAGAGGATAGGTATGAGAAACGAATTCAAGGTACTGTTTTGGAGCTACAGGGTACCCATAAGATAGCGGATAAATGGAGCCAGGATGTGTATGTTGTGGTAAAGAAACCCAATGCTGATATTCCAGTGTATAAGGTTAAGCCTGAAACTGGAAGTGGGAGAGCTCGGGTACTGCACTGCAATTTGCTCCTGCCCATACCCTGTGTGCCACTAGAAAGTCAAACAATGCCCCAGCCAAAATCATGTCGGCGGATATCACTGAGCGCAATCGACCAAGCAGATGGTGCAATAAATTTTTCCAATGGTGACAGAGACTCTGAGCAGTCTGATGTTGAAGATGATTGGTCTGATGAGGCAATAGTTATACCAAAACCCAGGAATATGGTTCCGGTACCAACTCCCAGGAGAACTCGGGGTTTATCAGTCATCCCTCAAATAGATGAGTCCAGTCCGGCTCAATCAAATGGGTCAGTCGATGTTGTTCACCTAGAGAATGGTGATGTAGTCTCCTCTGGTACTGGAGATATTGAGTGATGAGCTGGTGGGCCATGGTTCAAGAGTTGAACATGTTGGTGATGACTCTAATGATGGTAGAATGCTACTATTCTACAAAAATACACACAATAGTGGTTTTCTACCAGTAAATGCCTGCATACCAGTGAACGCCCTGCTTATATTTCTTTGTTAGGGGTCAAGGACAAATGCTTCTATATTTTTACAAAAATGAGCATTCATTGATATTTACGGTAAAAACAGCTGATAATAGAGATAATTTAATAAAATATAAAGCTGTGAAACAAATGTAACAAAATGTATGGTGATCCATGGGGTTTTTGTGATAGTAAACATTTTACCTACTTATAATTTCTGACTATTTTGTAAATCAATTTTACTTTAATTTACACTATGAATTAATATTACATTTAAAACATATTATTTTATAAAAATGTAACATTCCGTCTGTGTCAGTGTTAAATCCTTGGTTAAACATAGAAGCAATTACTACTGTATACCACAAAAACTCCAATGGCACGAAAATACCAGACCTACCCATGCCCAATTTATTATTTGTGGTGCATATCATCCGACAATTTGGTGGTGAAAGAATAAAATATAAAGCTGTAAATATAATTTCAATTCAAAATATTAACTTCAGCATGGGCGTTCACTGGTAGAATGCCACTACTGGGTAGACCGACTTTCTGTCCCGTCGCGCATTGCTGTTGATATTTCTGACGCCATTACGTCCATCAGTATGGTGATCCATGGGGTTTTCGTGTTAGTAAATAATTAATCATGATTTCTGATGGTTTTACAAATTTACTTTGATTTTTGATACCTAAAATGTATAAAATAGCTGGATTTAAACAAATATATTTGTTAAGAATGAATATTTTCATCTTTAACACTTGATATTAACATCAATAAGATTATATCTGTGGAATGTCATTCAGAGTATTTACTGTGGAGTTTTCATGCTACATGATCTTGGTCTCAATAAAAGGTGCTTCATTATTGTTGAAAACATAAAAACCCTTGGTAGACATGTAAAAAACATTAATTATGCTAGAAAATAATTAAACTGTAACACTTGTTCAATTTATGCATCTATTTTTGCCAGTTAACCGAGATATAGTCTCTAAAACTTGAAAAACAATAAATATTTTGCTAGAAATTTCAAATAACATTTATTTTTGCTTCTCAATAAAATTCAAGGGTAAAACAGCTTAAAATCGCATTTTTCATCAAAATGTAACAATATACAGCAGTATTTGATCATAAACCTATGGTAAATAGAAGAAATAGCTGTAGCATGAAAACTCCACAGACATGAAAACTCCACAGATGACCATATATCAATAGCAATTGGCGACGGGACAGAAACTCGGTCTAACTACTGGGGAGACCAAAAATACGAGGAATAAGGAGGTATGGTGATCCATGGGGTTTTCGTGGTAGTAAACATTTTACCTACTTAATATCATAGGACGGGTTTTCGATATGACAATGTAAACAGAGAATGATGAATATCTGAACATATGCAATCAATTTGATCAGAAATATAACAACAGAATTCACTCCACGAAGTGTCTGATTCAGTGTGATTTCATATTCATTCTAAAATATTATAAAAACGTCATCTAAAAACCAGACTATGAGCTTATATATATATAGTTTAAGTGATCGAAAATGTAAATATATCGAAAACCTGAACATTGGCTATAATTTCTGGCTAATTTGTAAATCAATTTTACTTTAATTTACACTGAAATATGAATTAATATTATTTAAAACATATTATTTTATAAAAATGTAACATTCTGTCTGTGTCAGTGTTAAATCTTTGTTTAACCCAAATACCTTAATAAGGCCAATAATAGTCGCCTATAACATCCATGAATCTCAGTGCTCCGTCCTCCATGCTCCGACCTAATTTCCTCCGACCTCATTTGCTCCGACCTCAACTAGACCACAATGTCCTCTTCCAATATTTTACAACAAGAATAGTTTTTAAAAACTATATAAATTGTAGTTATCTCGACTTCTCATAAATATGAATATTACTCTAGATACAACTTTTACAGAGAAAATAAAGTCACAGGAGCATATTAATCTATCATGAAACCTTTAAATTAATGAAATATTATTTGTTGAAGATATAATTTTTTATATTCAGAATACTGTAAATGTTGCTGCAAAAAATTTAAAAGTCTCTTCTTGTTCAAAAATAATTTAAGAGGACATTGTAAATCTTTGAATGTGTTTTGTGGCGTAAAATTAGGCCCACTACATATATGCTATAGTAAGCCCAAAGTAAAGCTATATTATAAAAATTTTTTTGGAATAAAGTGCTGGACACTTATTGCATATGACAGACTAAAATAGCAGGAGGAGGATGGAGGAGGAGCAATATTTACATGGAGATTGTTTACAGTTGAATAAACAAGGCAGATTGAGGTTGGAGGAGGAGCAATATTTACATGGAGCAGTTGTGCAATCCATGGGCTAAGGCTGCTCCATGACACATTTGCTCCTCCTCTGACTACATCCCTCTGACCTCATTGAAACAGTAATGTTGTTATATTTTAAAAATCCCATTGCTTAAAAAAATATTTATTTTTAGTTAATAAAGTTATTCAACATATATTGACATGGTCTTCAATAATATCATGTCCTTTTATCATAAACCGCTACATAGTGCAGTGAAACTGAGGTCAGAGGAAATGAAGTCAGAGGAGGAGCAAAGCTTTCATGGAGCAAATTTTGATCCATGGACCACACAATGCTCCATGGTAATTATATCACTCCTTCTCCAACCTCGCCATGCCTTATTGATTCAACTATAAAAAGGCTCCATATATATATTGCTCCTTCTCAAATATGTAGGAGTGATATATAATTACCACGGAGCACTGTATGGTCCATGCAATAAAATTTGCTCCATGAAAGCTATGCTCCTCCTCTGACTTCATTTCCTCTGACCTCAATTGGACTGCACTATAAAGTGGTTTATAATAAAAGGATATGATATTATTAAAGACCATATCAAATATGTTTGATAACTTTATTAACCAGGAAATAAATAATTTTAAGCAAATGGCTGTTCAAAATCTAACAATATTGCAGTTTCAACAAGGTCAGAGGAAATGAAGTCAGAGGAGGAGCAGATGTGTCATGGAGCAACCTTTGTCCATGGATTGCACAACTGCTCCATGTAAATATTGCTCCTTCTCCAACCTCCCTCTGCCTTCTTTATGCAACCATATTGCTCCTCCTCCCCTGCTATTTTTTTTTTTTTTTTTTTTTTTTTTGTCTAACACTTCAAATAACTGTTCACTGTCACACTCCTATACACATAGAATATTTTTGTCTTCAGAAAATGTTTAGATATTTATTTTTGGGTTATTAAAGCAGATGTAGTCAAAAGTCACGGCACAAATAGATTCATAATGTCCTCTTAAATCATTTATGAACAAAAATAGACCTTTAAATTCCACAATTCTAAATAAAGAATATTTTTTGCTACAGCAATATTTTTCCTTAAAAATATATTAACACACCTCTTATCCTTGCGAAGAAATTTTAATAACATATGACTCTGTCCATGTTGTACCTGTATAATCAATCAATTTTAAAAGTCTCTTCTTGTTCGCAATTATTGAAGGGGACACTATGATAGTTTTGAAGTCGGAGCAAATAATGAGGGCGGAGTCGGAGTATGGAGCGTGGAGCACGGAGCTTCATGAATGTTATAGGCGACTGCTACTCAATAAGGCTTATAATTTGTATGGGCCGAGTTTGCAGGGCGCCGACTATGAAATGGGCCGAGATGACCAGATTCCCAGCGAAACCATGTATGACATAGTCACTACTGTACACGGGTGGACACAAAGATAAACGGACACGAAGATAAACGGTCTTGAGAGTTTGGCTTATCTTAGCAGATTAAATAATTAATAGACCGAGTTTCTGTTATTGATATGTTGAGGGACACAATGGCGAGGGAAAGAGTTCCCATGTACTAGTTTTCTGTGTAAATCTCAAACTGTGGGAAATTATTTCATTTACTTTAAAAAGTAATTATTATGTCCAAGTCGCTGTATCCGGTTTACAGTACATATGCTGTTTAACTAAACTGCTTTTATAAGCAAAAAATTTCTTTTATAGAAAACTATGTACTATTGGCGGTTTGTTTACATTTTAAAACAGGTTGATATACATGTATGCCAGTTTGTTTGGCATTTAAATATTAGTGAACGGCACATAAATATAAAAAAATAATTCAAATAACACTTTATACTTGTTGTAATATGTCTAGAAATATGCCGTTCAAAATTTACACAGAAAACAAGTACATGTGAGCTCTGTCCCTCGCCATTGTGTCCATCAGTACATCAATAGCAATTGGCGACGGGACAGAAACTCGGTCTAAATAATTAAATTTCACAAAATAAATAACAAATGTCTTGATAAGCTTAATTTAAGCATATTTTGTTGCTTAGACTACTGTACTTTTATTTGAAAAATTCTGAGGACCGTTTATCTTCGTGTCCACCCATGTACAGTATTGTTGTGTCGTCTATTATCGACGGTCGTCCATTATCGACGGCTGCGCATTAATACATTGTAGTTCTGTACACGTGCTTTTCATCTCAGTAAAAATCAAATAAAATAACAATATCATCCTTTATTTAAAATATAAGGCATGGCTTTAAGTACAAATATTCTTTTGAATTTCTTAACATAAAGTTAATTTATGCATGATGCATTAAAATCATGATTTTTAAAGTGAAGTAATATATCATTTTTAAAGCAAAATAAAATATGGTTGTCATTGGCAACGCTCATGAATTGCCGTTAAATATGCAAATTTTATCCTAATAAAATACAGTTATTAGATATTTTGTGAAAGGCAAATAGATTTTTGTTATTTATTTTGCAATAAAAAACACTACTTATTTTACTAAATTGAATTTTATGTAATCTATTGTCACGGACAGTACGCGTTAGTTCAGCAGCCAATAAAAGAAAAATATACCATAAAATAATTTAATTTTTTGAGGTTATAAAATAAATCAACCATGTTTGTGGCCATTAACATAATAACCACGTGATTTATTTCGACACAAAATGGAAGAAACAGCTTCCAGAAACAACTTTAAAAATTAATGATGTAATTCTCTACGAAAATAATTTTATGTGCACACCTTCAAAAAGGAATGTTATTTGCTATTTTTATCATAGAATTACAACAGTTATTCAGTTTATTTATTAAATTATCGATTAAAGAGGACAAAGGAAAAAAAATAAAAGTTTAGAATACATTTTATAGACCTTTAATATTGATTTTATTTTACCGTCGATAACAGACAACCATTTCTAAAATAACAACACCAAACACACAAGAACTGAATCAAATAAAATAAAGTAAAATAACTTAAAATATTGTTCCTATCATATTTGTACTTGTGAAGCAAACAATATATTTTTAAATTTTAAGTTTAAAATATTGCAAGGACTGATGAAAGAAAGGAAAATTAATTAAAATGCGTATGAGTGTCGAAAACCGGCAACGCAAGGATACTGTAGTGTTCGAATATAGAGTACAGTAGTACGTACGCCTGTGCACAACACAGACATAGAAATTAGTGTAATAGTTGTGGTGGGGACTTCACAGATCTGTACTAGGTTGTCACAATATTACAGTAACCCACTCATAAGGACTTCTGCAACTGTCAACAGCTGTGGACTGTGGAACTTCCGCAAGTTTGTTTATTCGTGCCACATGACCTACACGAGCTATCAGATGCTTGTATTGGTACTTCTTATTTTGCTGGAGGCCATCTTATGAAGCATTTTTGTAGCACTCACATTGTTAATCAGTTTCAGTGGTTTAACTGTGGATAGACAGTTATATTTTGTGTTAAGTGTTTGACCATAGTGGTAAAGATATTAAACCGATACTGAGCAATTGTGGACATTTTATGCCCCAGTGTGACAGTCACAGCTCTTACTTTGGTTATAGGGCCAAATGCAAAGGTAAGCACCCCTGTGTTCAATGAACAGATGTGACTCAATCTCCTGCTTGTGCAGCACTGTAGCAGAAGGGCAATGGTCGCGTCTAAAGAAAAATTTTGCAGAGAGGTCCACCGATAGAAGCTATTCAGACTCATAAGGGAACAATTTTGAGGAGCGAGAGTATACCGCTGAAATGGTGTTTCGGGCAAGGTTTCTGCCTAAGTTGATCACACTCTTCTGGATTGATGACCGGAGACTTCTGGATCTCATGCACATATTGCTGGCATCAATCGTCTGACAAGGCCAGCCAGTTCCATTGCATGCTTCTCAGTTTATCCCAGTGATGTCGTTTAAACTGGGCCCAGTTCATCAATCTGCCATTGATTCCTTAGCATTTTTAGAAGTGCTTGCCTGGTGTCACAACCCTTCACTCAGGATACTCTACTTCCAAGCTTGACTCCACACGCTACCCCTGATAAGCAAATGGTCATGGATAGAATTGTTGCCCTATCCCTACCAATGTCACAAACTGCATGGTACTACTATTGATATTTCTCAGACCCAAAGGACTCAGCTGATTGAAAGACCCCTGGGACAGCAGAGTTTTGAAATGATGTTCATTCTACAGCAGGAGAACCAGGAACATATGAGGGACATCTCTACTCAGCTGCAAACAAGACTGTAAGCTTTTCTACAACAGTCTGAGTCTGTGGAGCATATGTTCAATTACTTGGCATCTGCACAAGCACCTTCTGCTCCTCAGCCAGGACCTGAATCCACAACATCACCTTAAATTGTGTCCATCACAACAGTATCTGCATTGATGTCTGCCACCAAGACAGAAAAAACAATGGACTTGGCTCCATCACAACGACCCCTTAAAGAAGGGGTTTGTCCCAGGTTATGGGGTCTTCTGCTATTTTGCTACTCATGCAGTCTATCCAAACAGTAGCTGCTCGGGTCCAGGTTCCTGCTTCCAGTGTCTCTACAGAGTCTCCAGTTCATGCTACAGCTGTTTCTGCTCCAACACTCACCTCATCTCTTCAGATTTTGAAACAAGATGTGCACTTCAGCCTCTTCTTTTGGCAACATTTAAATGCCAGAGGAGCCTATAGGTATTGGTGAACAAGCGACTCCTTTAAGAGAACTGCTCCAAAACATTAGTAATTTTCTCTTGGTATCCAATTCAAGTGCATGGACTCTAAGTAACCTAATCCTCATGAGATACCTTTTTTTGTCAACCTCCCTTATAATCAGAACGCCCCCAGGATAAGCACCCTTCATGAAACACCAATCTCAGAGGGAGATCTGTTTGACAGGACACTCATGCAGAAGTATGAGCAACATCAGATTTGACTGTGAGTCAAACTTGGATCCAAGGAGTGTTTCTACCTCTATGAGAAGACAGTGAAGGGAATGGCTGGTCAAGAATGCCAACATATTCTCCGGTGTATATACTATACACCCATGCAGGCACCCCACTTCATGGTGCAACAGTGCTTCTATACTTACATCCACACCATAGTTGTCCTCAGTCACAGAGGTTTTGACAATGGAAGTAACACAATCAGTGGCAAACAGCAGTAGCCTCCCCTATGGCACTCAAAACACTGTGTTGACATCCACAGAGCCTGGATTAAAATGAATAGCAACTTCAGATAATCACTTCCATGAATTGTGCATGCTCACCCTTGTGTTTTACTATCTCGCTTTGGAATGGGGCCAAAGTGGAACAGTGGTAACGCACTTGCCTCCCACTTCTGAGGTCAGTGATTTAAACCCTGGACCCTGTGTTGGAAAGTTGGTATTTGCTTACTGATGGCCAACAGTTTAAAGCACAGAACCTTGACCAACTGTATGTATTGGTTTCCTCAGCCCATAAAACTATCCGATGTGATATGACCTGTATACAGTGTTGAAAGCAACATTAAAAAACCCAATAGATATTTTGTTTTGGGTATTATGGGGTTAATTGTAATTATAAATTCCATCTGGTCTGAAAAACTGGATATCCCTTGACTGGGTGAAATTCTAATTCTAATTGGACTTTTCAGTGCTTAATCTCCCCTTAACAAACGGGGACTATAAGGTGCAACAGCGCAAGACAGTCAACCAAATTCAGTATTCAGGGACAGAAAAGAGGTCGAGCACCACAAAGCAAAACTGTAAAGCAAACAACAGGAAGCCGAAGCAATTTGTTAAGAACAGGAGTTATACTGGTGTCTCTATTCCTGTTTGATAGAATTCTAGTTGCACTGCTTTGGATGTTTGGGATGCATTGTAGTTTATATAGATTGAACTTGGAGAGACTTAAATGAGAATTACAATAATCCAACCAACTACTAATGACCACAAGTATAGATGCATAAGTAAGCAATTTACCAGATACATCTGTAGCAGAGAGTTGGATAAAGCAACTTTTGCAAACATTCTGAACATGTTTAAATTTAGCAGAAATCAGAGTCAAACCATATGCCTATGTATGTTTTTGACTGATCAGCTCAGCTGGACAGAAAGGACTAAGATGTCAATTCGGAACCATGCTTTCAACTTTTCCCTTTGTTTTTTTAACCAAAGAGTATTAACTCAGTCTTGTCAGGAGTTAATTTGAGTTTCGTAGTAGACATCCAATCCTTTACATCATTAAGGCACCTGTTAAATTGTTCAATGGCAGCAGATGTATTCTCCTGGGATAAGTGCACATAAACTTGGGTATCGTCTGCATAAAAATAAAACATTATACCTTTGTGTTTACCAATCACCAAACTGAGAGGTTAGGTGTACAATGAAAATAATAACGGGCCCAAAACAGAACCTTGGGGAAAGCCAAACAAAAGTTTGCAAAAATCAGACAAAGTAGAACAAATTTTTTTATAGACTGATAATACTCAGTAATGTAGAAAATGAACCTTTCAGAACAGAGCCCAAAGCTCCAAACTAAGTCTAAATACATCCAAGAAGAGTTGAGTGATCAATGTTGTCATAGGCAGCAGAGATGTCTAACAATACTAAGGCTGTAGGTTCGCCTCTTGACAAGGATAAGTGAACTTCAGTTTTTATGTAAAGAAGAGCTGTCTCCGTCAAATGACTTGTTTTATTTGTAGACTGATATGGGTTGTCTAAGTCATGGACATGGATATGTTTTAACAGTTGCTTAGACACAACACGTTCAACCAGTTTTGATATGAAACTATGGCCAGATACAGGACAATAGTTTTTTAGAACATCAGGCGGAAGAAAAGCTTTCATGACAAGAGGAGTAACCACAGCAGTTTTTGAAACTATCTGGGACACATCCCTCGATGAGAGAGAAGTTGATCAACTTTCTAATTGATGGCAATAGTGTGTCACTACATTCTTTGATAAGGAATATTGGCCATGGATCCAGCAGGCAGGATTTTGTAGATGAGTTTCTAGTTATTTTATCAACAGCATCTTCAGATACTTGGGTATAGTAAGAAAATCTTGTTGGATTAGAAGGAGGATGAACAATATTTTCAGTACCAGAGGGAACAAAAGTATTTCTAGCTTTCTTATTTTTTTGAAAAAGGATGCAAACTGGGCCACCTTTGACTTATCAGACTCATTGGATAGAAATGTCACTTCAGAACCCTATTTAGGGTTTTACCTAGCTTATGCCATAAATTTCTAGAGTTGCAACTATTGCCTGAGATCAGTTTACTATAATAGTCGACTTATCCTTATTGACAACCATATTGCACCAAGCAATTTGGTGATGAAACCAACTTCTATTCAGTGGATCTCGATTCTTTCAAACTGGTGCCCAAGGGACTTTGCACATCTATAAGAATCAGACAAACAGTCTGCAGAATCTTTCCTTGTCAGTATGGATACAAGTAGTGCATGTTTATCAAAAACATTGCATAAAAATCCCAAATCATGTACATGTTGTTCCTAAAGATCACCTACAGAATAAGCAGGAGATTTAACGAGAATATTTTTCAGATCAGAGAAGATGTCAGACATATTTATAGGGTGATACCTCATATACTACACTTCATTTGGTTATGAGTTCCTTGGTGAGGAAAGGGAATTGAACATAAGACTGGTGCATGATCAGATATAAACTTGCAGATTTTAACATAAACAATAGTATTCTGATACACAGGGGGAAAGAATGAGGTCGAGCATGTGACCATGCAGATATAGATAGGTTGTCTCACTGACTGTTTTAGATCATATGAGTCAAGAAATATTACAAATTTATAGCCATTCAGCAGGTACATCAACATGGATGTTGAAGTCACCACAAATGTAATATGCAGAGTTGATGGATGTCAGGAACCTGATAAATGACAAAGTCTTCTAAAAAGTTGCAAGTATGAGCATCTGATGAAGAAACCGACACCACCACCAATATGTATACCCAAAGGATGAGGCCTTTGAACAAACACAAAATCAGGAGGGGTACCGGAAACAATTAGTATGAGAAAGATAGATATGGGTTTCTGTAAGGCAAAGGAAGTGGAAGTCCTGCAAAGTCGCCATATAGTCAAGGAGTGGACCTTTGTTTGTAATAGACTTGGCATTCAGAACACCAGCTTGACAAAACCAGGGTTAATTGACACATCACTGCCCACTAGACGCAACCACACAAGACCTCTTCTGTTAACCAAAGATGGGAATTTTTGACATGAACAGGTGTAAGAAAACTTTTTTCCAACTTTGGTTGGTGGTTAATAACTAAATAAAAGGTGCATGGTTATATCAGATACCCTCAAATGGAACCACTCAGACCTAAGAACAACTGTAACTGCAAAAAATGCCAAGAAAAGGACAAACATGACTATAGTGGGATTGTTGAGGAATAAGAAGCCCTAAGCTGAAAAGTAGGGCCCCAAACAGAAAACATGTCCCTACACCTCACACAATCCACATTCTTTGTCTTGTGGGCGACTCAAGGGCACCCAATACTCCACACTACAGCCTCACTAAGCTAAGTAACAACCCGCAACAGACAACCCAAAAATAGAACTGGGGGGGGGGGGGGGGGGGGGGGGGTAATAAAATCAACAAAATAAACTGATATCACTCTCTTAGATGGATAGATAACTTATAATGCTGATTTTTGAAAATACCGTCTCTGTGGTACTATTTATTTATTTGGGTTTTAACGTCACTTTCAACACTATAGAGGTCATATCCTCAAAGGTAGTTTTATGGGCAGAGGAAACCAGTACATACAGTTGGCCAAGCTTCTGTAAGTAAACTGCCAACCATTGGTAAGCAGCAACCAACTTTCGGATATAGGGTCTGGACCTCAAAAGTGGGAGGTGAGTGTGTGGTGCATACTAAGTTTAGAATTAAAGTTTGTACAAAAAAGAAAACATCCAATAATGTGAGAACAACAGCCTTACCCGAGTCCATCAAAGCAGCAATGTCATTTTGAATTTTAAGGAGTGCTGTTGTTGTGGAATGCAATATCTTGTAGGCTGATTGGTTGAGATTGGAGAGCCCCTCTTTATTGATGTAACTATTTAACTGATTCGCTATAGCTTTTTCAATCAATTTTGATATGAAACTAAGGTTTGACACTGGTCTATAGTTTTTCAGGAGATTTCTATAGACTAGGCTTCTTGAGAAGGGGAGTAACATATGCAATTTTGAAACAGTTAGGGAAACTGCCTTCTTTGAGCACTGAAAATTATTAATTTGTCGAAATGGTGCCTAAAACAACAAGTTTCCAAATTTGCTAATTTAAATGTCATTTTCTTGTTGGATGTTAGCCAAATGTTGATAACTTATTACTCAGATTAGCTGAAAACTGATGATAAGAAAATTAGTGCACTTAAGCTTAATTTCATAAGAACTTGGCCAATAACAGGTGGCCAAAATGACAAATTAATTGGGCTATCAAGGTCATTTTCTTGTCAAAAGTTTGTCCGTTAATTTGTCCAACAAGAAAGTGACAAGTTAAAATTTGTCAATTGGGAAGTTTGTTGTTTTAGGCACCATTTTGACAAAGTCTTGACGAATTAATGTTTGTCAGAGGTTTTCAGTGAGCGAATAATTTATGATATTGGTAATTGGGGTGATTAGGATGTCTGCACAATCTTTGACCAGTGAGGTTGGTATTGGGTCTAGATCACATGATTTGGTAGGAGATGATTTTAGAATTTTGAAAATGTCTTCCTCAGATACTGGCTCAAAAGAAGATAGGACACTTTTGTTCATGCTTGGTCTGGTGATCGAAACTGGAACCAATGACTGTAGTGCACTTCTGATTTTCATGATTTTGTCACAGAAAATATGCCCAAAGGAATTGGCTAGATCTTTCAGACTGACATGATCGGGTAAAATAATGGTCGAAGATTTATGTAGAATTTTTTTGAAAGTGTTCCACAGAGCCTTGGGGTTACCATTGTTTTCAGCAATAACTGCGGAATAGTGCCTTCGTCTAGACTCTTCAAGTAGAAAATTGTAGCGGTTGACAGCCGCACGATATCTACTGCGGTTAATTGTGGAATTGTCCCTGTGCCATATACGCTCGTACTTCTGTTTCAGATGCTTTGCTAACAGGATGTCTGAATTCATGAAGTCTTTGTCAGGGTGCAATGGTACTTTTTTTCTATTTACTGGGGCATGCCTGTCAAGAATGTTGCGCAAGGTATTAAAGTACTGGTGAGTGAGTAAACTTGCTGTCTTGTGAGAATGTTGATTAAGTCAGAATTCATGATGTTCTCTCTGAAATCATTGATATTTATCCTGTGAATTTTCAGTGTGTTAACCTGCCTAAAATTGCACGGTGTCTTAATGGGTATAGCAACAGAGAAAGTGATGGCAAGATGGTTGGAGATCACCCCTATCCCCTCTCTTGAGGAAAGACAGCCATTTTGTGTGGACAAGTGACATGCAACTTGTATTAAAAAATGTCGGCAAATCCCTGACACAAACAAAAGGAGAGTTCTCTAATACTGAGAGAGAACTTTTGGCTGTCCTCTTTGCTTGTGAAAAGCTTCACACATATATTTTTGAAGGCACTATCAATTCTGACCACAAGCCACTTGAAACTATTTTCAAGAAGCCAATTAGTCTTATACCATCTCACCTGCAGAGAATGCCCCTGAGGCTCAGGATGTATAACTTAAATATGAAATATTTTGGGGCTAAGAGTGTCCTGTTAGCTGACACACCCTCAAGGTTGGTTAAGTCAAGGTCAAGTCAAACAATACCAGATCTAGATTTACATATTGCACAGGTAAAGTCTATCAGGCCCACCCATTTACAATCACTTCAAGCTGAAACAAAAGCAGACCCCACTATGTCACAAGTAGTAAGAGAGGCTGTATGGTCACACAATCTATACGCCCCCTTTGGGGGCCGTATAGATTTTGTGACTATACAGCCATCAGATTTCCAGTCACGGGCCATCTGTGTGAGGGGGGGTATATGGGGTAGTTGGGGGTTTACTTAATGCAAGGTGTTAATTATCTGTGAAAATGAGGTTGAAATGGAATACATTTATTGGAATAAAGTACATAAAATATTCATAGCATCACCAACAACTATACAACATTTAAAGCTACATAAGGGCAAATAAAATCATGCAATCAGCTAAAGGCAAATTAAAACCAGCAAACATCCAAGGACCTTTAAAAACTAGTAAACAACTTTGGGATATTTAATCATCTACACATTCATAGCAACAAATAAGGGACATTTAAAACTACATACAAAATTTATCACAGCACTGAAGAAAAAATATGAAACATGCAAAAAATTAAGACATTTAAACCCCTAAAAATTTGTAAGGACATTTAAAAACACGTAACTTGGAATTATTTAAGCATCTACAAATTCAAAGCAACAAGAAAATTAAAACTACACACATGTAATAGTCAAGCTTTTTTGCCACATCACATTTTTTCCTTTAAAAAGCCAGTTAAAGGGACCCCAGTTTCACATTGTTACAGCAACCTTTCATTAGACGCCGCATATAATTCAAACCCTACCCCTTTAATTTAAACCAACCCCCTGTACGTTATTACCTTTATTTTAAAGTAATTACCTTATTTTAAAGCTTTCTCGATGACTGTTATTTAATAATACTGGAATAAGTAAGAATCCCTCAAATATACCAAAGTTCAAAAATTTAAATATAAATATACTAGAGTCCAATGGAAAGGCTATTATCCCCCCCATTGACAAAGCTATTCACACAGCTGGTGTCATTCATCTGTAAAAAGGCCTTGTTGAGGAATTATAATGTATAAGTTTCAAATGCTCATAACTTTTTGAAGAATAGTCTGATTTTAAAAATTCAAAAAGGACCTCGATCCATATCTCCAGACGAAAATTTTGATACCTAATACTATAACCCCGAATAATAAATGCACAATATTTTGAAATCCAGCACATTAAAAAAAGTCCCATTGTAAAAGCCTATTATCACCTATTGACAATGCCATTCGCACAGCTGGTGTCTTTAATCATTAAAATGGTCTTTTTAAGGAATTATAATGTAGAATTTTCAAATACTCATAACTTTTTGAGGAATAGTCCGATTTTAAAAATTCGAAAAGCGTCTTAATCAGTGAGTCCAGACAAACGTGTTGATATGAAACACGCTCCTGTTAAACCATTGATAAAAATTTGAAAAAAATATTTATTAATTATGTTAAGAGACACATAATTTGCATTTTTCAAACGGCCCCAACTCTGCGAGGGATAGTCGGATTTTAAAAATTCGAAAAGCGTCTTAATCAGTGAATCCCGGCGAACGTTTTGATATCAAACTTAACCTTATATGAGAAATAACGGGAAATTTTAACTATACCAAAGCGTTCATTATGATATAACACATGTGCCGCATAAAATCGCACGCGTAACATATGACTGTACATGTAACACAATGTGCACCGCACATGTAACACAATGTGCGCACATTTAACACATGTGACCCTCACAAACCGCACATGTAACACAATCTGCACCGCACACATAACATAATGTGCACCGCACATGAGGCTCATCAAACGTAATCCATCTCAGGGTTTCCTGGTCCCCCCTTCCTCGGAAGGTATTATTCGCTCAAAAACGAGGGTATCGCCTCGGGACCCCAACCGAGGCTCATTGTTGCCAGGATTCTATGACTTTACCATATTTTAAGACTCTCACGTTTATTAGGTCATTACCGAATCTGGCTTTCCCATAAACCCGCCATGGCGCATTCTCTGGCATCTACGTAATTCTTCTTGCTCGGCAGTTTTTCCATGTATTCGATCCTATAAGTATACTTTGCGATACTGGGGTAATATCTCGCATGCTCTATTTTTTTTTGTTTTATTTATTTTAAATTTTTTTTTGGTTTTTAACCTTTTTATTCATTAAAAATTCGGATGTTCGATAAAATCGATGCAGGAACTGCCTTATTTTACTCCATCACGAAAATATATCCGTTCGCACCATCCTTCGACCTCTTGTAGACTTTTTAACTCTCCTGACTGATGTATTTTTACTCCTGGACTTTTTAGTTACGTAGTTATTACCGGTCTTCTTTTTCTTCACCATTTTTCTTATACTTTTCTTCTTTTTTTCCGTCGGTTTTCCTATTCCTTTTTTCTGAGCCTGTTTTTCTATGGCTCTCTTCCTTTTGACCAACATTTCAGCCATTTCGGTTTGCTGTTGTACGGGACTGATTAATTTAAACGGATAGTATCCTTTTGGTATCCACATACTTTTTCCTTAGATACAAGATACACTCTATATGGCTCAGTTAGTAAGGTTTAAAGTTTTTGATTGAGAATATTCAATCTTATACTACGCACCTCAGATTTGTTTGTTTCTACGATCTTTTATAAACTTTTCAAATATTTATGAGCCACCTAGCCACTTGCTTTCATTAAGGTACAAAAGTTGAGGCTATGGTTTGGCTAAGGCCTTTTACAAATCCGGGTATTTAGGTCAAATACATTGTTTGTTGGGTAATAAATTTAACTAAAAATCCTATGCATCGAGTGGCCAAATTTATAAAAGATGGCAGTTACATTTAGATGAAGACGTCATATATTTCTAGACACTGAAGAGTCACCATGAATAAAACATGCAAAAAGTGCTCAAAGGGTTTTGCTACGCCTTATTCATTCAGGATACATATGTTTACATGGCACAAAACTGGTGCAATGTCGGGTTGGAATGAGAAAAGAATTGTAAATCCATCATCGGCTGATCTTGCACACGCAATGCCAAATGTTACACACGACGCAAATATAAACCCTAATGTGGCACACATAGCACCCTATGTCACACACGTGCCCATTGTAACACCCGAGACACCGCAAGAAAAGTTTTTATCATCCGAAGCATTACACGGATTGAGACAAATTTATCTTCTGCGTTTGAAAGTATCGTCAAAACAGGAGAATACCTTTGTGTTTAGGCACCCATTTACGATGTTATTGGCAGGACCGACCTCTTGCGGAAAAACAATCTGGATGAAACATTTACTGCAACAGGCTGAATCAATGATAACACCTCCTCCTGAAAAGATCTTATGGTTTTACAAAAGATGGCAGCCTGCTTACACTGATTTACAAGACACTGTTCCTCATATAGAATTCGTGCAGGGTATCGAACAGCGGACTCCTGATGGTCAGCCTACCTTGTACATTTACGATGACCTTATGAAAGATACCACAAAAAAATGTAGACGTATGCGAAATGTATACCGAAGGCTCTCACCATTGTAACTTGAGCGTCATTTGCTTGCTACAAAATTTGTACCACCATGGCAAAGAAAACAGAACCATAAACTTAAATACGCAATATATTGTACTTTTTAAAAATCCGCACGACCAGCAACAGGTGGCGCATTTGGCAAGGCAGATGTACCCGAATAATTCTCAGTCGTTTTTAGATGCATTTCATTATGCTACCAAGGAGCCCTACGGCTATTTACTAGTCGACCTCAAACAAGATACAGCTGATGAAGACAGGCTTAGGACTAATATTATAAAAGGGATTGGAAAGCGTAAGATGCATCACTTAACATCTGACAGTCAGCAGGGAAACAGTGTGAAAAAGAGAGTTGAAGATATATATAAAATGGATAAAAGCCAATGGTCTTGCATCGATTGCGGTATTATTTTTGCATCTACAATGGACCTACAGAAACACGTTAAAAGAGGGTGTCCCGAAAATGATGAGCCCCCTATGAAAAGACTGTGCGATGAAAATACAGATGAACCCGATGAATTTGGATGGGATAACATAGTGCAAAGAGTGTATAGAAAGTACGATGACCAATACTCCGAAAAGGTTGAATCCTACGAGAAAGAGGGTTATTCCGAAGTAGAATCAAGACAAAAGGCCACAGAAGACTTATTTTGGAAGTATAGAAAGGGTATTATGAAAACTTATGCCGATATTTTGACAACTGTGCATCATTTGAAAAGGAGTACGATACACCAGGAAGTGATGAAAGAGATCCAGACCTTAATGAATGAAAAACATTACAGATTCGTCCAGGCTTTGAAAATAGTTCTTCGTCGAAACTCATCTTTGTTCGATGAACTTATTGACAGCGAAGAAGAAAACGATGATGATAGTATAGATGATGAATCCGATTCGTATACAGAGGAAGAAAGCTCTGAAACGGATGGGGAATCCGATTCACATACAGAGGAAGAAAGCTCTGAAACGGATGGGGAATCCGATCAGCATGCACAGGATGACAGCTATGAAACGGATGGGGAATCTGATCCGCATGATGAAAGCTCTGTAGAAAGCTACAAGGCCCTTTACAATTAGACAGTTCCTGCGTCGATTTTATCGAACATCCGAATTTTTAATGGATAAAAAGGTTAAAAACAAAAAAAAACAAAAAAAAACAAAAAAATAGAGCATGCGAGATATTACCCCAGTATCGCAAAGTATACTTATAGGATCGAATACGTGGAAAAACTGCCGAGCAAGAAGAATTACGTAGATGCCAGAGAATGCGCCATGGCGGGTTTATGGGAAAGCCAGATTCGGTAACGACCTAATAAACGTGAGAGTCTTAAAAGACGGTAAAGTCATAGAATCCTGGCAACAATGAGCCTCAGTTGGGGTCCCGAGGCGATACCCTCGTTTTTGAGCGAATAATACCTTCCGAGGAAGGGGGGACCAGGAAACCCTGAGATGGATTACGTTTGATTGGCCTCATGTGCGGTTTGTGTGGTGCATATTGTGTTATGTGTGCGCACATTGTGTTACACGTGCGGTTTGTGCGGTGCACATTGTGTTACACGTGCGGTTTGTGTGGGTCACATGTGTTACATATGCGGTACACATTGTGTTACATGTGCGGTTTGTGAGGGTCACATGCGTTACATGTGCGGTGCACATTGTGTTACATGTGCGGTGCACATTGTGTTACATGTGTTACATATGCGGATTGTGAGGGTCACATGCGTTAAATGTGCGCACATTGTGTTATATCATAATGAACGCTTTGGTATAGTTAAAATTTCCCGTTATTTCTCATATAAGGTTAAGTTTGATATCAAATTCTACATTATAATTCCTTAAAAAGACCTTTTTAATGATTAAAGACACCAGCTGTGCGAATGGCATTGTCAATAGGTGATAATAGGCTTTTACAATGGGACTTTTTTTAATGTGCTGGATTTCAAAATATTGTGCATTTATTATTCGGGGTTATAGTATTAGGTATCAAAATTTTCGTCTGGAGATATGGATCGAGGTCCTTTTTGAATTTTTAAAATCAGACTATTCCTCAAAAAGTTATGAGCATTTGAAACTTATACATTATAATTCCTCAACAAGACCTTTTTACAGATGAATGACACCAGCTGTGTGAATAGCTTTGTCAATGGGGGGATAATAGCCTTTCCATTGGACTCTAGTATATTTATATTTAAATTTTTGAACTTTGGTATATTTGAGGGATTCTTACTTATTCCAGTATTATTAAATAACAGTCATCGAGAAAGCTTTAAAATAAGGTAATTACTTTAAAATAAAGGTAATAACGTACAGGGGGTTGGTTTAAATTAAAGGGGTAGGGTTTGAATTATATGCGGCGTCTAATGAAAGGTTGCTGTAACAATGTGAAACTGGGGTCCCTTTAACTGGCTTTTTAAAGGAAAAAATGTGATGTGGCAAAAAAGCTTGACTATTACATGTGTGTAGTTTTAATTTTCTTGTTGCTTTGAATTTGTAGATGCTTAAATAATTCCAAGTTACGTGTTTTTAAATGTCCTTACAAATTTTTAGGGGTTTAAATGTCTTAATTTTTTGCATGTTTCATATTTTTTCTTCAGTGCTGTGATAAATTTTGTATGTAGTTTTAAATGTCCCTTATTTGTTGCTATGAATGTGTAGATGATTAAATATCCCAAAGTTGTTTACTAGTTTTTAAAGGTCCTTGGATGTTTGCTGGTTTTAATTTGCCTTTAGCTGATTGCATGATTTTATTTGCCCTTATGTAGCTTTAAATGTTGTATAGTTGTTGGTGATGCTATGAATATTTTATGTACTTTATTCCAATAAATGTATTCCATTTCAACCTCATTTTCACAGATAATTAACACCCTGCATTAAGTAAACCCCCAACTACCCCATATACCCCCCCTCACACAGATGGCCCGTGACTGAAAATCTGATGGCTGTATAGTCACAAAATCTATACGGGGCCGTATAGATTGTGTGACCATACAGCCTCTCTTACTACACAGATTATCAACTACACCAACAATGGATGGTTCTCACACATTCACCATTTGCCAGAAGCTGTACGGCATTACTCAATACTTCCACCAGTAATGAGGGCTGAAACATTGCTTTGTCTATATATGATGGTCATCAAGAACTGAACTCAACACTCCAATGTGGTCAACATACAGTACTGCAAGATGATATCAATGATCTGATTTTGCAATGTAAAGAATGTCAAATTTATGGTAAGAAGAAACACAGACTACCGGAGCAACAGATCTCAGTCACAAAACCAATGGAAATGTGGGCATTCACTCAATGCAGCATAAGGGTGGACACATGACCGTTATGTCATCACTCAGTTGCAATTTCAGAAAGTTTAGTCACATTTAATCAATAATATCAAACAATATGCCATGTTTTAGATTATAGCATTTCCGTAATTTCTGTCCGTCTCTTGAAATTGAACACTTCACATCCTCTCCCCACTATACCATGAATGGAATGGCCCTATAAAAATGGCTATTCAAACCCTTAAACAGATACTCCGGAAATGCAACTCTGGGGTTGAAATTACCATTGTTCTGATTGCTAATAATAATTGAAGCCTCAGACACAATGTAAGTAACCTGAAGTCACGTTTCTCACTTCCAAGTTACTAACCATCACTCACTACAGGTCAACCCAGTCACACAACAACTCCAATAATCTCACAGGATGTAGAAAAGGGAAACGTATTCACTGCACCTACTCCCAAGGTCCTGGGTTCTGATCCCTTTTCATCTACACAGGAAATGCTAAATGAGACACCAATTAGCTGATCTGGTCCACAGATGAAACAAAACAGGAACCATGACTTTGTATATATACCTTTCCAAGTATGATCACAATGCGGCATCTCCTAAAGCCAGAGTAAAATATCTATCTCTTAAAGTTCTGCTCATGATCCAGGATATTTTGGAGCCACTATTTCTTTAACAGTAGACACCTAATTGAAATAGTATTTATGGTAACTGTAAAAGTTTTGTAATTTATAATTAGTTTTGAAGATAAAGTTTGCATTTGGTCCATTTAACTTAAGTGCTGTTGTCTAGCAAATCTTTGATTTTATTCCAAGTAATTATGTGTTCTCCTTTTCTTTTAAATAGGGGCATGTTGTGACGTAGCTTCAGCAGTGCATTTAGTGCTAATGATGTTTTAGAACTCACGATGTTTCTGGTGACTGTGCTAACCACATGTACTGATAACCTTGATTTTAAAATAAATGATGTACCTATCATATCTCTAGTGTTTCTCAGTATAGATAGCTTGGTATACAGACAAATCACAAAAGAAACAGAAAATTTAAGCATGACTCACTGAGTGAATTATTGTTACTATCCATATGAGGATAGCAACAATAATTCACTGGGGGAACCTTATGTATTTATTTATTTATTTATTTGGGGTTTTACAACACTGTACAGGTCATATCACGATGGGTAGTTGGAAGGGCAGAGGAAACCAGTACATACAGCTCGTCAGGGGCAAACCTTATGTAGAATTACAATATAATTAACAGTTTGGTACTATAAAGGCAAAGTGGTTTTAGTGGCAATACGACTATAATTCTGCATAGAATCCAACCAGTAATAAAATTTTGGGAAGTAAAAGCAAGTGAGGTGATAAGAAATTATGCTGCGTTCAGCTAGAATTTCACGAGTCATGTGCACCACTTGTGAGTTTGTATATACCAATGGGAAGATATGACCGTTCTTAGGTTATTCACGGCCTGTGTGATTATATTTGGATGTAAACAAACAAAAATGACAAAGAAATAAAAGTAATCACAATATTTCGCTATCCACCATGTAAAGGATGTATCCAGATATATTTCCTTGTTATGCCTTTTCCAAGGTAATAAACAAAATCCAGAGTGTTAAAACATTTTACCTGACATATTTTTACACCAAAAGCACATGTATTCTGCTTCTTTGTTGTCATTAGAGGTGAAGGTCACAAACTGGAATGTTTCTGGCTACCCTACTCACCAGTGGTAAATACGATCCGTGACATCGTTCTTGGCATCTTCAGAAGCTGTGAACTCGTGATTACAACTCGTGAATGTCCGCCAGAACGCAGCATTATAGGTCTGATCCCGGAGTGTCAATGTTGTCGCAGACGAATATAAGTTCGGGTAGGTTTTGATGTTTAGTACGCACAATGTAAACACTTGCCCAGCGTGACTGAGAGAAGGTTTCACCTTTCCTTTGTAATTTTGTTGTTTAATGAATGACAGATATAGGACACAAAATTAAAGTTTTACTTCCGCTTTCGAGAATATTATTTTTGGCCATTGTGACCATTGCTATTTAATTTTATGGATGGATCATTTGTGTCACCCACTACATAGGCACTAGACCGAGTTTCTGTACCGTCGCCAATTTGCTATTGATATACTGATGGACACAATGGCGAGGGACAGAGCTCATATGTACCTGTTTTTTGTGTAAATTTTGAACGGCATATTTGTACACATATTACCACAAGTATAAAGTGTTAGTTGGTTTCTTTAAGGTATGTATATGTGCTGTTCACTTATATTTTATGCCAATCAAACTGGCATGTATATATTTTAACCAATTTTCAAAATGTAAACAAACCTTCAACATTACATAGTTATCTAAAAAAAGCAATCCCTGGCTTCTAAAAGCAGTTTAATTTAATACCATAAGTATTGTAAACTGGATACAGCTATAATAGACATAACAAGGAGTTTTGAAAGTGAATACAACAATTCCCCACAGTTCGAGATTTACACAGAAAACCGGTACATGTGAACTCTGTCCCTCGCCATTGTGTCCATCAGTATATCAATAGCAAATTGGCGACGGGACAGAAACTCGGTCTACCCACTACAGTACTGAGTGAATTCAGGAGAAAAGCCCTCATAGGAACCTCTCAGGAGAAAACCCCTCAGCTAGTTTTGCAACCTGTGGAGAAAAGCCCTTACCCAGTTTTGGGGCCTATGAAGAAAACCCGTTAATTCCCTAAAAAGCATCAATTTAAATTCCTTAAACAGTATAAAACATATGCTGTGGCTTCAGAACAGTCACTGACGGATCGGAAAACAATCCCTTTCAGAACCGCCAATGGAAATGGCTCACAAATCATTTGCTTTAAGATCCGTTTTAAAGAAAAATGTCTTTACCGGCCCTTGATATATTTTATAAATGTTTTCATAACAAAATCGGAACCGCAAAATTTCTATTTCTATTCATTGGTTAATTAAATTAATCACGTTTGCAGACAAAAAGTAGACTGGTTGCCTGGATCTTCTGTTTGTAAAATATGGCTAGAAACTCAGCGTGGCCTCATATTTCCTTCACTCTGTATAAAATATTGCTGGGAAACCTAATGTGAAACTGTAACGAATAACAGTACCAAATAATTTCATTGGTTAATGAAATTAATCATGTTTGCAGATGAAAAGTAGACTGGTTTTATGTATCTATTTTCATCGACAGCATGCTTTAATTCAACAGCCACACATCAAATAGTTATAATATGAACGTGGCGTTTCTGAAATTAAAAGAATTGTGACCCGTCCTTGTCGGTTCCGAAGACACTCTGTAAAACATATATGTATGATGATCCGCGGGGTTTTCATGCTATTAAAAATGTCTGAGTTCTGTTAGCATTCTTACAAATTAATTTCAAATATATAACATTTTTAATGAATAGAAATTTGTATATATTTCGTAGCTACAGAATAGAAATAAATATTTTTAGTTTTAAAACATATTTTAAAGCCAAAAATATTATCAGAATAATTGACAGATAAAAGTATTTACCTTGGAGTTTTCGTGTTACATGCCAATTAGTCAATTTGCAGGTGCTCTGGATTGTAATTTTCAAAAAAATTGCTCATCAAAATGTAATTTACATAGATTATTATACCATGCGAATGGCATAGAATCATGTGAAAATAGCATAAATAAAAATTTTCTTATTTAAGTTAAAGCACCCCTTAATCACATGAAAGTCAATGTGTCAAGCAGCACTTGTCTGTAAAGTCGCTTTTCTGTGACATTTTTAGTAAAAAACGTATTTTCAATAATAAAAATATAAATGCAAGCAAAATTTCAGAACATTACAGTATAATTTACATTCGAACCCACGAAAAACGGGATACACAAAAACACCATTTACACGAAAATACCACAGATGACCATAAATGTAACAAAAGGCCCCAGATTCCCTCAAACAGTATAAAACATATATAAATGTAATAAAAGATGTCAAATTCCCTCATAAAGCATATAACATATATAAATAAAATTAAAAGGTCTCAAATTCCCTCAAACAGTACACGGGTGTCATATATATGTTAGACAATGATCTGAAATAGGTAGCTAAACACATTTAATGTGATACATACACACTGATACATATAAACAAGGGTTTACATATTCCATTTGTTAATATTTTAAGGAAGTAACATAAAACCAGACAAAATAATGACAACTTGTCTAACATTAATGATGTCTAACATTTATAACACCTGTGTAGTGGTGGTGTACCAATTCACGCCGGTGTACCTATTCGCGCCCGCCCTCAATTTTCTTAAAAATTTACAATTTTTCATAGAAAAGATGTTTACCACATCATAGATAATTATCACATTTATCATATACATTTGTTATTTATTGTTTAACTGTGACTGTTTAAGATAAATTTAGGGGTGGGCATGAATAGGTACATGGGTGTGAATTGGTCCACCACCACTATATAACATTTATAGATATATTAAATCGTTTTAATTGTGATTGAAGTATCATGCTGGGGTTTATTGTTTTAAAACTTCAAAGAGAACACTCTTTATTGATACATGCTCAGGACAGACTTGGGGTCAAATACTTTCAAAAATATTTAAATGCAAATACTTTCCAAATTTTCAAATGCAAATACTTTTGTTTTCTTCAAATGCAAATTCAAGTACTTTTCAACAGTATTTCAAATATTTTTTCAGATACTTTTAATTAAGTATACCAGGGTACATATTAGTATATTAAATGAGAACATTTTAATGCCCATTGAATGGAGATTGAACCCTGTAAAACACATAAATATAAACTTTAAAGACCACAGTGCATGAAAATATCTTTTTGCATCCCTGTACAGATTATGTGTGTAACAACACACCTGCCAAGTCCCATCCTCAAACTCCCACTAGAAAGCACATTAAAAGCCAGTTAAATCTGACACTTGGAAAAACAAAACAAATCCCTCTCTGAAACTGTGCTACATCACACAGGGTGATTTGGCAGTCTGATCTCAATGTGAACAATACAAAATAGTGTAAAATGAAGTGAATTTAGTGTTTATAAACAGTGGAAAGGGACAGCTTCAGTCAAAAAAAAAATTTTCTCTGCACTTACTGCAAAGATTCTTCTATCAAATGAACTTGAAATACACGTATATTGTGGTCACACACAAATAATGGTCTTATAATTATATCCCCAGACGAAAGTCGGGGATATATTGGATTCAGGTCCGTCGCGCCGCCGCCGCCGCCGCCGTAGAAATTTCCTTGTGGACGCGATAACTCAAAAACAAATTAATATTTTTTTTTCAAACTTGGTACACATGTTAAGGGTGCCCAAAGGAAGATCCCTATTTTAAGGTGACCTTAAACTCCCAGTAAAAAAGAACTTATGGCCACCTTAAGGTCAGAAATTGGACTTTTGGCCACTTAGAGCCCTGTAGGTCACAAACTATGATGCTCAGCTGGCTGAAATTTTACCTGACAACACATTAATATGTTCTTAGTACATGTGCCGAAAATCACGACTTTAAGTTGAGGAGAAAATTGTCTTTGAGGCCCATAAATACCCCCACTTAGGGATTTTTTGCTATACTTTTCACATATTTTGCCCTATAATTTGGAAGTGGTAATTCTGATGAGTCTCAAACTGTGCTAGGTATAACTTTGATATGTAATCCTTGTCTGTAGAAAATTTTAGGGCTGTAGGTTTACCCAAAGGGGTCGACTTAAGGTCTCAAAAGTGCCCACAGAGACCCAATTTATGCACTTTTTGCCACTTTCAAGCACTGTAGCTTTCAAACTATGTCTCTCATCTAAGTTAAATATCATCTGGGAATATATCTATGTGTTTTCTTATATGTGCCCCAACATTTAGGCCTTTAATAGACAGTTAACCTGTGTATCAGGACCATAAACACCCATCCGAGTGACCCTTATAAGACATTTTTCACATCTTTTTCCCTGTAACTTGGAAATGGTAAGTCTGAGAAGTTTCAAACTGTATTAGATATATATTCTGTGTGTAATCTTAGTATGTAACAGATTTTAAGTCTGAAGCTTTAATTTTGAAGGTCAAATTGAGGTCTCTAAAAGGCTCCCAAAGACCCAATATTTGGACTTTTTGCTACTTTTAAGCCCTGTGACTGTCAAACTATGTGACTGATAGAGCTCAAATCCTATCTGGGAAGATATTAGTATGTTATTTATATATGTGCCAAAAATTAAGGCTTTAAGAAGACATTTAACCTGTGTATGAGGACCATAAATCCCCACCCGAGTGACCATTTTTAGACATTTTTCACATATTTTGCCCTGTAACTTGGAAATGGTAAGTCTAAGAAGTTTCAAACTGTATTAGATGCATATTCTATGTGTAATCTTAGTATGTGACAAATTTTAAGTCTGAAGCTTTAATTTGAAGGCCACATTTAGGTCTCTAGAAGGCCCCATAAAGACCCAGTATTTGGACTTTTTGCCAATTTTAAGGCCTTTGACTGTTAAACTATGTGACTGATAGAGCTGAAATCTCATCTGGGAATACATTATTATGTTCTTTTTACATGTGCCAAAAATCAAGGCTTCAAGTAGACATTTAACCTGTGTATGAGGACCTTAAACACCCACCTGAGTGACCCTTTTAAGACATTTTTCACATATTTTGCTCTGTAACTTGGAAATGGTAAGTCTGAGAAGTTTCAAACTTTATTAGATACATATTCTATGTGTAATCTTAGTATGTAACAAATTTTAAGTCTGAAGCTTTAATTTGAAAGCCACATCGAGATCTCTAAAAGGCCCACAGAGACCCAATATTTGGACTTTTTAACCACCTTTAAGCCCTGTGACTGTTAAACTATGTGATTGATGGAGCTGAAATCCCATCTGGGAATGCATTATTATGTCCTTTTTACATATGGCGAAAATCAAGGTTTTTAGTAGACATTTAACCTGTGTATGAGGGCCATAGACACTCGCCCAAGTGCCTTTTTTGACATTTTTTCCGTATTTTGCCCTGTTATTTGGAAATGCTTAGTGTGACAAGTCTTAAACTGTATTATATATAATTTTTGTTTATGTATGTCCCCCAAAAAGTTTCAGATCTGTAGTTTAATTGCTAAGGTCTCTTTAACAATTGTAAAATGCCCACAGAAACCCAATTTATGGACATTATGCCACTTTAAAGCCCAGTAACTGTCAAACTATGTGGGTTATAGAGCTGAAATCTTTGAATTTTTAAAAGGAAATGCCTGTCTATTTAAATTTTGAATATTAATAATGTTATGGCTATCTTAGTCTTTTAAGAACTTATTTTTGTGTGTTATACCTCTGCTTGCTGAGTTTTTTAACTTTTTAAAATGAAACTGGTTAAATGCCGGTTAAACATATTCAAGTAGACAAAATGGACACTTTAAGTGAGCTTTAAGTCCCAATATTAATGAAATTATATCCGTATGTAGTAAAACTAGGGGATTTTTAACCCTCAACTAGCCCAGTTTTATTCAACTTGCCTCAGTTAATTTTGACACAGCTCCTACAGTTATGAACTAATTTCAGTTGATAATCACATACTTAAAATTCTCAATTCTTTTTGTATTTGAGTACCCCTTTTATATAGATTGTTTGTTTACCATTTTTGCTGTAGCACTCCATCTCTTTGAGAGAACATGTAAACTGTGTAAAAAAGATGTAGAAGATGAGATACATTTTGTTTGTGTTTGTCCAGCTTTAGAGCTGATTCGTATGAAATATTTCAAAATTTTAAATATAGATAAATCTGAATTATTAATAGATCAATTATCAAGGGTATTAACTCATATGAATGTCAATATGGTTATTAATTTTATTTTTGATTTGTGGCAAGAAAGAAAAAGTAAATTATATTGTTAATTTTTATGTATTGAATTGCTGTCTTTATTTACTGTATCTTACCTCAAAATATGTTTGCTCTGTTTGTTATTAACTCTCTATTTAAAGTGACTTATAAGCCCATATAGGGCTGGGTATTACTTCAATAGTTTTTGTATAATCCTTGTCAACATAATACATGTCACTATAATAAACTAATAAACTAAACTAAGTCCCAACCCACATCCCCCACCCGGATTCCCCCCACCCACCTCTGCTTGCTGAGTTTTTCACTTTTTAAAATGAAACTGGTGAAACATATTGAAGTAGACAAAATGGACACTTTAAGTGAGCTTTAAGTCCCAATATTAATGAAATTATATCCTTATGTAGTAAAACTAGGGGATTTTTAACCCTCAACTAGCCCAGTTTTATTCAACTTGCCTCAGTTAATTTTGGCACAGCTCCTACAGTTATGAACTCATTTCAGTTGATAATCACATACTTAAAATTTTCAATTCTTTTTGTATTTGAGTACCCCTTTTATATAGATTGTTTGTTTACCATTTATGCTCAACCCACATCCCCCACCCGGATTCCCCCCACCCACCTCTGGGACCTCCAGCTATATTGAGTGACACTAAATAAACAAAGGTATTTAATGATATCAGATGAGAAACAAAGAACTCAATGGGGTTGCAGATCTTGTGTAATAGTGAGAGAGGTGTGGAGAAGGGGAGAGGGGTGGGGGTGGGAGGTGGTGGGCTTCATTACATATAACACAAAGGGGAGTCAGAACTGAGATTGTGTCACATATTTAGGTTGCATATATATGGACCACATATATAGGTATAGAGGAAATGAATAACTGAAAACAATTTGCAAATTCTAAAAATAATATAATAAAATAATAATATAAATAATTTTTTTTTAAATAATATTTTATTTGTGAACAAATATAGAAACAGATATGCGCTTTTGGGATTATGAATTTTAGAATGGACATTGAATCATCAATCATTTAAATACTTTGAAGGAAGATTGAAAAGTATGATGAGTTGAGTTAAAAATAATATTTTATTTGTCAACAAATATAGAAACAGATATGCTCTTTTGGGATTATTATTTTAGAATGGACATTCAATCAGCAATCATTTAAATACTTTGAAAATAGGTTTAGAGTTATCATTGCAGGAAGATTGAAAATATAATTTGAGTTATGTATTCGGCGTCTGGGGATACACCATCTTCCTTGGAAGATATAAACAGAGTAGATTGATGTGCTGAAGTTCATATAATAATGGGTAATTATGTTTTTAAAAATTCCCGATCAAAACCTGTGGCGTGAGTGATGACCTGTCTGGGGATATGTTGGCGCCGAGTTGGCCCAATCTAGTTAACAATTAAAACTACAATTTGACTGTAACTTGTGTTCAAAATAGTGAATAAGTGTGTACTTTTATAGTGTAACAATGTAGCTTCTAATAGTGTGTCAGTTTTTAAATGTACTGATAAGCATGTTTTTCACCCAGTTTTTGTCCAGATTTTCTCAAAGTGTGATAAAATTTTATGCCATTCTTGATTATCCAAACACCTTATTATCAGAACAGTAAAAGTTAGCCCAAGGTTCTACAGTAAATAGTACATTTATTAGTTTTTATGAAGAGATCAATATTTATTACTAGCTCTAGTTGACCATTAAGAACTGACAGTGATAATTTATAAAACCAGTTGGTCAAAACACAATATAAAAGACTCCGTGTATTATAGCCTCTTTCATATTTAGCTATACTTCTGCCAATATTAAAAGTAAGCAGTCTGAAATGGTTCAGTACCAGGATGTAGAGTTTTATACACTGGAGATGTGAACCACATTCTGACATTTTATTGACAACAGCGTGTCATTCATGACATCTGCTTTTAATAACTGTAGGCATCAGATTGCAATGTTCATGTAAATTTGCACCTGACAGTTTTTATTTTTAAAAGTATGAAATTCTTGTAGTCATTGCTTATGGTTAATATTTGAAATGTTATCTCTACAGAATCCTCACTCTCACACACTCTCTCTATCATTGACAGTTTTAGATAGAATCTGATTGAGAGCTTTCATATTAAAGAAAATCCCATAAATCTTTTACCAAATGTTTGCTTTTGTGCTTATATGTCTTTAGACAATTCCACAGTGATGGGACTGTCATTTGTAAGTTGATTTAATCACAGGCAAGACAAATGATTGTCTATGAACCTGTTGGTGCGCGGACAAAATGCCGGTGGATAAATTGTCAGTGGACAAAATGCCGGTCAAATTTGCATAGGTGAACAAAATGCCGGCCAGTTTTGGGGCAGGGTGGACAAAATGCCGGTTTCATCAAATCATATTTCATTGAAAAAATAATGCTGAATAAATAGTTTAATACAAACACTTTAACACAGAAATACATTTTAAGTACTATTGGCCCATTATATTATATTAAGTATTGAGTGAATATTCAACATTGACACATTTAACACTTATATCATACATTTCTGTAACAAAATATACATCAATACCAATGTATTTATTACTTATATCACACAATTTTCTGTTACAAAATAATAATGTCATTTCAGTTGAATAATTCGCCCAATGACATTCAAAAACTCTTCAAATGAGATGCTTTTGTTTGACCTCTGCACACATAGGTTGAAAATTTTCTCTTGAAGATCTCTTCAACAGTCTTTTCTTGGGCAATTGTCCACAGGCAGCTTGAAGCAAATGGGTAATTGCCAGAGTTGCATCATCATTTTTTAGATTGAAATATTTTAATATCTTGGGATTTACGGTGAAACTGAACTAATTAAAAAAAATTTCAGAGACCGGCATTTTGTCCACCCTGCACCAAAACCAGCCGGCATTTTGACCGCCCATGCAATTTTGACTGGCATTTTGTTCACCGGCATTTTGTCCGGGATTCATTGATGTTGCTTACAATGTCGCCTTGTTAAAAGCTCACTCTTTCACAAACTGTTTCTTTATCAGCTGAATGTCTTCAAATAGGCATATTTATAATATTAGTAATAACTAATATGTCACTTATAAAAAATATCTTTCACTTTTTATAACAGATATAAATTAATTTGAATTCAAAAATACACAACAGTAGTAGTATTAAAAAGAATAAACTGCAGTATATGATTTGCAAAAGAAAGAAAAATCAGCAAGTTCATTCTCTTTCAGAATAAAGTGTAATTTTTTGTAAAATGTATTTGAAAGTATTTGAATTTTTTTTTCAAATGCAAATACAAATGCAAATACTTTTCATTTGAAAACTTCAAATGCAAATGCAAATATTTTTAAAAAGTATTTAAAATGCATTTGACCCCATATCTGGCTCAGGATTGCACTGCCCTGGTGATTGATCACCTTGATAACATCATCCTTAATTGTAGATGAAGTGGTATGTTGTGATTTATTGTTTTAAAACTGAATTTAGGGGTTTTCTCTGCAGGCTTCAAAATCAGTTGAGGGCTTTTTGCCACAGCCAGCAAAATTAGATGAGGGGTTTTCTCCACAGGAGAAATTTGAGGGCTTTTCTCCTTGGGGTTTTTCCAGTGAGGACTTTTCTCTGTCTCCCTACTGAGTAGTCACCTCAGCTGAGACCATCCTCCAACAGGCACAATAGTGAGAATGGCAGATTGTACAAAAACTGTTTCACCCAATTATTATTCAGTTGATTTGCACACCTTTCTTTGTACATCTGTTCAGATTCAATATGGTATCCCTACAGCATGCTGCTCATAAACAAATCTTCAACATAAATACATATTTTAATGCTTATTATTTTTGTTTTACTTGCGCACATGTTTACGTATGTATCCAGGATGGTAGTGAAACCAAATTGAGGTCAAAGGGGGCCGTGCAAGGCATAAATATAATTGAAAATTCTGAAAATGTACATTATAGATGACAATTATCCTACAGAAGTTTTGGTTGTTTTATATTTAATGTTAAGTGTATGCATGCACAAGACTAGACATGGTTACCTCAGCTCTACTTTACTTGCGGGTAGAGCCGCATGTTCAAAGGATGTGTTCTATTTGTATTAGGGCATGGTTGTGGTACAGTGGTTCCGGCAATTCTCACAAACTTGTTTAAGACTTAAATAAATTTAAAAAATCAATTAAATTCTGCTCTTATAAGGGAAGGAAATTTTTTAATGCGGCAAGTGCTGAAATATATAATGAATTAATGAAGGGATACTTGTCAAGCAACCACATTTTAAAATATTTTGTTGTGTTCGAATTATAAAATTTTCAAAATGTTTGTAAGAATACCAGTTCAATGTGTGATCAAAATGCCATGAATACCTGTACAATGCGTGATTTGTAGCCTTGTTTTTGAGGTTTTAGTACATATTTTGTCAGCATACATAACTTTTTGAAGGAAAAAACATTGAATTTTTCAATTAAAGATTGATAATAATTGCTAATTTGGCAAAAATGGCTGCTTCGTCTATTTGAAAAAAATAAATAAATAAAAATTCAGTCAAGTTACTTTTGGTCAAGTTAGCATTAATTATTATTTTTGATAATAAAATCCAGTGTTTTTTTTTTCTTTAAAAAGTCTCATTTGTTAACAAAAATGCACTTAACCAATGTCTCTGAAATCAATGCCTCTGAAAAAACTGTGGCGAAATTAAATGTGGTGAAATTAAATTTGGCGAAATCAACGTACACCTAGCTTTTCTAGCCATATAGCTTTTGTGCAAATTTGATGAAGCTAGCTAGAATATTTCAAGATTTAGAGCACCTTTATGATTTTCAAACAACTGTGGCAGCCATTTTGTTTTTCAAAATGAGGCCAACATTTTGCACATACAGGTTTTCATAGCCATAAATATTATTCCCTGCAAATTTGGTGAAGATATCTTTATAAATGAATGAGATATTAAGGTTTATGTAAAAACGTGACACACGGATGCACATACGGAAAGCGTTTTATAATCTCCTGACCACGGCCTTCGGCCGCAGGCGGGGGATAAAAAGTGATTGGAAATCATACTGTAAACTGTACCAGGTATAAACAGTTTTTTACTAACATATTTGAAGGCAAGGAATAATGAACTCAATAGCATTTGAGACCATAGAGGCTGGGTTTCATTACAACAGATGTAAACGACAATGAACTCAGGGTTGCATAAACCTCTCGCAATGAACTTTGTGTCAATTGTTTCATGAAATGAAAGCTTATACAAAACAAAAGCCAAAGGCATTGTAAAAACACACCCTCTGTCTCTTGAATCAGTGCACACAAATATCACTCACCGGAAATGTTTCTCCTTAGTTAGGTTGACACATGTCACACCTGAGTTATTTATAGATTATAGAAACAATGAAATAAAAAAATTAGAATCCAACATCTACTGGAAAATTTGTTGGATAACTACTGCTTCACGGTTGTAGGGCATAAAGTAACTGGACAAAAAGTATTGCACCCAGACAAAAAGTAACTTGACAAAAAGTATTAGACGAAGGACAAAAAGTATTTCATTTTTTTTATTTAGAACTTTTTTGGTATATATAAACTAAATTATATTTTTCATATACTTTGTATATATATATATATTTTATGTAAGTTTTATATTTTCCATATGTTACATTTAAATACTAGCATGTACTATAAAGTGGGTCAACAAAGAATCTTATGTTAGGCCTAGAGATTAACATAAGTCTCTGGGCTGTGGTTTCCCTGTAGTGTGTGGTATCAAGGCAAAAGTAGTAGTTGTCTTTGAAGCATGAAAGCAAGAGGGAAATGATGTAATTGTAATTAAGGCCATCTTTGAAAGGTATTCTAGTGATTGCTAAATGTAATTATATCCCCAGACGAAAGTCGGGGATATATTGGATTCAGGTCCGTCGCGCCGCCGCCGTAGAAATTTCCTTGTGGACGCGATAACTCAAAAACAAATTAATATTTTTTTTTTCAAACTTGGTACACATGTTAAGGGTGCCCAAAGGAAGATCCCTATTTTAAGGTGACCTTAAACTCCCAGTAAAAAAGAACTTATGGCCACCTTAAGGTCAGAAATTGGACTTTTGGCCACTTAGAGCCCTGTAGGTCACAAACTATGATGCTCAGCTGGCTGAAATTTTACCTGACAACACATTAATATGTTCTTAGTACATGTGCCGAAAATCATGACTTTAAGTTGAGGAGAAAAGTGTGTTTGAGGCCCATAAATACCCCCACTTAGGGATTTTTTGCTATACTTTTCACATATTTTGCCCTATAATTTGGAAGTGGTAATTCTGATGAGTCTCAAACTGCGCTAGGTATAACTTTGATATGTAATCCTTGTCTGTAGAAAATTTTAGGGCTGTAGGTTTACCCAAAGGGGTCGACTTAAGGTCTCAAAAGTGCCCACAGAGACCCAATTTATGCACTTTTTGCCACTTTCAAGCACTGTAGCTTTCAAACTATGTCTCTCATCTAAGTTAAATATCATCTGGGAATATATCTATGTGTTTTCTTATATGTGCCCCAACATTTAGGCCTTTAATAGACAGTTAACCTGTGTATCAGGACCATAAAGACCCACCCGAGTGACCCTTATAAGACATTTTTCACATCTTTTTCCCTGTAACTTGGAAATGGTAAGTCTGAGAAGTTTCAAACTGTATTAGATATATATTCTGTGTGTAATCTTAGTATGTAACAGATTTTAAGTCTGAAGCTTTAATTTTGAAGGTCAAATTGAGGTCTCTAAAAGGCTCCCAAAGACCCAATATTTGGACTTTTTGCTACTTTTAAGCCCTGTGACTGTCAAACTATGTGACTGATAGAGCTCAAATCCTATCTGGGAAGATATTAGTATGTTATTTTTATATGTGCCAAAAATTAAGGCTTTAAGAAGACATTTAACCTGTGTATGAGGACCATAAATCCCCACCCGAGTGACCATTTTTAGACATTTTTCACATATTTTCCCTGTAACTTGGAAATGGTAAGTCTAAGAAGTTTCAAACTGTATTAGATGCATATTCTATGTGTAATCTTAGTATGTGACAAATTTTAAGTCTGAAGCTTTAATTTGAAGGCCACATTTAGGTCTCTAGAAGGCCCCATAAAGACCCAGTATTTGGACTTTTTGCCAGTTTTAAGGCCTGTGACTGTTAAACTATGTGACTGATAGAGCTGAAATCTCATCTGGGAATACATTATTATGTTCTTTTTACATGTGCCAAAAATCAAGGCTTCAAGTGGACATTTAACCTGTGTATGAGGACCTTAAACACCCACCTGAGTGACCCTTTTAAGACATTTTTCACATATTTTGCTCTGTAACTTGGAAATGGTAAGTCTGAGAAGTTTCATACTTTATTAGATACATATTCTATGTGTAATCTTAGTATGTAACAAATTTTAAGTCTGAAGCTTTAATTTGAAAGCCACATCGAGATCTCTAAAAGGCCCACAATGACCCAATATTTGGACTTTTTACCACCTTTAAGCCCTGTAACTGTTAAACTATGTGATTGATGGAGCTGAAATCCCATCTGGGAATGCATTATTATGTCCTTTTTACATATGCCGAAAATCAAGGTTTTCAGTAGACATTTAACCTGTGTATGAGGGCCATAGACACTCGCCCAAGTGCCTTTTTTGACATTTTTTCCGTATTTTGCCCTGTTATTTGGAAATGCTTAGTGTGACAAGTCTTAAACTGTATTATATATAATTTTTGTTTGTTATGTATGTCCCCCAAAAAGTTTCAGATCTGTAGTTTAATTGCTAAGGTCTCTTTAACAATTGTAAAATGCCCACAGAAACCCAATTTATGGATATTATGCCACTTTAAAGCCCAGTAACTGTCAAACTATGTGGGTTATAGAGCTGAAATCTTTGAATTTTTAAAAGGAAATGCCTGTCTATTTAAATTTTGAATATTAATAATGTTATGGCTATCTTAGTCTTTTAAGAACTTATTTTTGTGTGTTATACCTCTGCTTGCTGAGTTTTTCACTTTTTAAAATGAAACTGGTTAAACATATTCAAGTAGACAAAATGGACACTTTAAGTGAGCTTTAAGTCCCAATATTAATGAAATTATATCCTTATGTAGTAAAACTAGGGGATTTTTAACCCCCAACTAGCCCAGGTTTATTCAACTTGCCTCAGTTAATTTTGGCACAGCTCCTACAGTTATGAACTCATTTCAGTTGATAAAATTCTCAATTCTTTTTGTATTTGAGTACCCCTTTTATATAGATTGTTTGTTTACCATTTATGCTCAACCCACATCCCCCACCCGGATTCCCCCCACCCACCTCTGGGACCTCCAGCTATATTGAGTGACACTAAATAAACAAAGGTATTTAATGATATCAGATGAGAAACAAAGAACTCAATGGGGTTGCAGATCTTGTGTAATAGTGAGAGAGGTGTGGAGAAGGGGAGAGGGGTGGGGGTGGGAGGTGGTGGGCTTCATTACATATAACACAAAGGGGAGTCAGAACTGAGATTGTGTCACATATTTAGGTTGCATATATATGGACCACATATATAGGTATAGAGGAAATGAATAACTGAAAACTATTTGCAAATTCTAAAAATAATATAATAAAATAATAATATAAATAATTTTTTTTTAAATAATATTTTATTTGTGAACAAATATAGAAACAGATATGCGCTTTTGGGATTATGAATTTTAGAATGGACATTGAATGATCAATCATTTAAATACTTTGAAGGAAGATTGAAAAATATGATGAGTTGAGTTAAAAATAATATTTTATTTGTCAACAAATATAGAAACAGATATGCTCTATTGGGATTATTATTTTAGAATGGACATTCAATCATCAATCATTTAAATACTTTGAAAATAGGTTTAGAGTTATCATTGCAGGAAGATTGAAAATATAATTTGAGTTATGTATTCGGCGTCTGGGGATACACCATCTTCCTTGGGAAGATATAAACAGAGTAGATTGATGTGCTGAAGTTCATATAATAATGGGTAATTATGTTTTAAAAAATTCCCGATCAAAACTTGTGGCGTGAGTGATGACCTGTCTGGGGATATGTTGGCGCCGAGTTGGCCCAATCTAGTTATCACATTAAATTATAAAAAATTTTCAAACAAATTTATCCTTATTCAGTTAAAGTTAAACTTCAGAAAAAAAATCAGTTCAAAATACAATTAAATCCACTACATATTACATAACATCCAATCCTTCCCAATATATTTGTTAAAAAAACCATGGCAAATATACAGTTGTGTGCCTTTTATTTTGCCACAACTCCTCCACACATGTTTTCAAGGATGTTATTCTATATGACAATTTGAGAGGGTGTATCTCAGTGGGGAATGCTCAGATTGATGTCTGGTTTTCATTACTGGGATTGTCTTGCTCTCTGGCATACACATACAAAGTTTTAAAGAAACTTTCTTTTCATGCACTGTGGACTTTAAACATTCTCTGGAGACAGTTTAATAGAAATTACCTATAAGTAGTGTCACTTTACAAAAACAAGTTGTGAAAACAGCAAAAATAAACCATAATTTAATACACTGGGACTGAGCTACAAGTTACCTCTAACAATAGTATCATATTAAAAAGAAAAACAACTGTAGAAAAATAAATCAATGTACAATCTTCAAAATGAATGCATTTCACAATTAATTCATGAAATTCTAAAGTATATACTTTCCTGTTATGTAACATAATTTATGAAGGTCTGAACCTTTATGTTCCAGTAGCATTTATTAAAAGTGCTTAAACTTGTAATATTCTGGTGATTGAGGTGATTAGTGGTTGCTTTTGTTGAGCCACTGAATTGAGTTGCACAATGCTTGCATCTCATACAGTACTTTGCCTTTTCATCAGTGACATTCATAACAGAAAATCCCATAAATCTTTTACCAAATGTTTGCTTTTGTGCTTATATGTCTTTAGACAATTCCACAGTGATGGGACTGTCATTTGTAAGTTGATTTATACACAGGCAAGACAATGGATTGTCTATGAACCTGTTGGTGCGCGGACAAAATGCCGGTGGATAAATTGTCAGTGGACAAAATGCCAGTCAAATTTGCATAGGTGAACAAAATGCCGGCCAGTTTTGGGGCAGGGTGGACAAAATGCCGGTTTCATCAAATCATATTTCATTGAAAAAATAATGCTGAATAAATAGTTTAATACAAACACTTTAACACAGAAATACATTTTAAGTACTATTGGCCCATTATTAACGCTCGACGATAGGAGAGGGTTATTGTAATCAGTTTGTTTCTGTCAGTCTGTCTGTCTGTCTGTCTGTCTGTGCACCGTTTTGCCCTTATAACTCAAAAACTATACCATCAATCGAGCTCAAATTTGGTGGGTAGATATTTCATGGGGTACAGACGGAATCTTCCAAATTTGGTGTAATTTGTTTGAAAATTAAAGTCAGGAGACAGGTTTTTAAATTTTTAATTGGGTATATACAGTGAAACCTACTTGTCTTCAAAAATCAATATCATGATAGGATTTCCTCCTCATAAATTCTTGTCTCATCAGATATCCTCTGTGGCTGTGAGTGTAATGTGTAGAACTTGTAATCTCATAGTTGGGGTTCAATACCAGTCAATTCTAAATTTTTTTTTTTTTAATTTTTGTTTTTAGATTTTTTTAGCAATTTTTTTAAAGGTCTTTTAAAAAGAAAAGAAAAAAACACAGCATCTAAAATTTTACTGTTCAAAAAAAAAACTTTAACCAAGATAAAGTGTTCAACTTGATGGACAATAATATATCAATTGGGCATATACAGAGAAATCTGATTTTCTTTATTGCATAAGTAAAAAAATCAATATTTTGCTGTCTGATGATGTCATTACTTAATGATGTCACAATGCAATTGTCATTGTGAGGTCACAAAACCTAGCTTGTGATACGTGTGATATACTTCTTTTCATTAAATTTATGTCTTGAAATTGACATAAATACAATTGAGAGGGAAGTGGTGTATTTGTCATGTTTATTTATTTCTGTTTTTTTTTTTTGTTTTTTTTTTGTTTGTTTGTTTCAATTTCTTGACAGTCCATCACAAAAATTTACCCTGAGTAATTTTGACCAGGAAGTGGCTTTTAACCAATATTTTTACCTCTACCAGGAATTTATGTTTGTTGTGTGCTTTTTTGTCTATTTGTCTGCCTGTTTTTGGTGTTTAGATTACTCCAGAACTAATGAACAGATCTTTATAAAAAATTTGTGAGTAGGACCTGGTGAAAGGAAGAAATTACTAATTTTTGGGAAAGACGTGGATCATATTTTGGATACAAAAAAATCATGAATTTTCATAGGTCCCATTTCAATGTATTTTAATGATTTTAGCTTTCTACTTCATATTTCTTCAAAAGTAATTAATAAATTTTGATGTCAAATTTGAAGTAGGAAAGGACTAGCCATGGGAAGGAGTGATTATAGTTTAGGAAAGATCCAATTAATATATTGGATACCAAGAAGCCTCCACAATTTCTGGAAATGCCACCATGATGGATGTGTGTTATACTTTATAACACTTGTGAGACTGGTCACATCGAGTCGAGCGTTTTGCTCTCTCTGAGTGCATCTTGTATTATATTAAGTATTAAGTGAATATTCAACATTGACACATTTAACACTTATATCATACATTTCTGTAACAAAATATACATCGATACCAATGTATTTATTACTTATATCACACAATTTTCTGTTACAAAATAATAATGTCATTTCAGTTGAATAATTCGCCCAATGACATTCAAAAACTCTTCAAATGAGATGCTTTTGTTTGACCTCTGCACACATAGGTTGAAAATTTTCTCTTGAAGATCTCTTCAACAGTCTTTTCTTGGGCAATTGTCCACAGGCAGCTTCAAGCAAATGGGTAATTGCCAGAGTTGCATCATCATTTTTTAGATTGAAATATTTTAATATCTTGGGATTTACGGTGAAACTGAACTAATTAAAAAAATTTCAGAGACCGGCATTTTGTCCACCCTGCCCCAAAACCAGCCGGCATTTTGACCGCCCATGCAATTTTGACTGGCATTTTGTTCACCGGCATTTTGTCCGGGATTCATTGATGTTGCTTGCAATGTCACCTTGTTAAAAGCTCACTCTTTCACAAACTGTTTCTTTATCAGCTGAATGTCTTCAAATAGGCATATTTATAATATTAGTAATAACTAATATGTCACTTATAAAAAATATCTTTCACTTTTTATAACAGATATAAATTAATTTGAATTCAAAAATACACAACAGTAGTAGTATTAAAAAGAATAAACTGCAGTATATGATTTGCAAAAGAAAGAAAAATCAGCAAGTTCATTCTCTTTCAGAATAAAGTGTAATTTTTTGTAAAATGTATTTGAAAGTATTTGAATTTTTTTTTCAAATGCAAATACAAATGCAAATACTTTTCATTTGAAAACTTCAAATGCAAATGCAAATATTTTTAAAAAGTATTTAAAATGCATTTGACCCCATATCTGGCTCAGGATTGCACTGCCCTGGTGATTGATCACCTTGATAACATCATCCTTAATTGTAGATGAAGTGTTATGTTGTGATTTATTGTTTTAAAACTGAATTTAGGGGTTTTCTCTGCAGGCTTCAAAATCAGTTGAGGGCTTTTTGCCACAGCCAGCAAAATTAGATGAGGGGTTTTCTCCACAGGAGAAATTTGAGGGCTTTTCTCCTTGGGGTTTTTCCAGTGAGGACTTTTCTCTGTCTCCCTACTGAGTAGTCACCTCAGCTGAGACCATCCTCCAACAGGCACAATAGTGAGAATGGCAGATTGTACAAAAACTGTTTCACCCAATTATTATTCAGTTGATTTGCACACCTTTCTTTGTACATCTGTTCAGATTCAATATGGTATCCCTACAGCATGCTGCTCATAAACAAATCTTCAACATAAATACATATTTTAATGCTTATTATTTTTGTTTTACTTGCACACATGTTTACGTATGTATCCAGGATGGTAGTGAAACCAGATTGAGGTCAAAGGGGTGCAAGGCATAAATATATAATTGAAAATTCTGAATGTGTACATTATAGATGACAATTATCCTACAGAAGTTTTAGTTGTTTTATATTTAATGTTAAGTGTATGCATGCACAAGACTAGACATGGTTACCTCAGCTCTACTATACTTGCGGGTAGAGCCGCATGTTCAAAGGATGTGTTCTATTTGTATTAGGGCATGGTTGTGGTACAGTGGTTCCGGCAATTCTCACAAACTTGTTTAAGACTTAAATAAATTTAAAAAATGAATTAAATTCTGCTCTTATAAGGGAAGGAAATTTTTTAATGCGGCAAGTGCTGAAATATATAATGAATTAATGAAGGGATACTTGTCAAGCAACCACATTTTAAAATATTTTGTTGTGTTCGAATTATAAAATTTTCAAAATGTTTGTAAGAATACCAGTTCAATGTGTGATCAAAATGCCATGAATGCTTGTATAATGCGTGATTTGTAGCCTTGTTTTTGAGCTTTTAGTACATATTTTGTCAGCATATATAACTTTTTGAAGGAAAAAACATTGAATTTTTCAATTAAAGATTGATAATAATTGCTAATTTGGCAAAAATGGCTGCTTTGTCTATTTGAAAAAAATAAATAAATAAAAATTCAGTCATGTTACTTTTGGTCAAGTTAGCATTAATTATTATTTTTGATAATAAAATCCAGTGTTTTTTTTTTCTTTAAAAAGTCTCATTTGTTAACCCACCCACCCCTCATTTGTTAACCCCCCCCCCCCCCCCCCCCCAAACCAGCCTGCAAATCACACATCTGACAGGTATTTTGCACACATTAAACTGGTATTCATACATTCTTTTTGAAAATTTTATAATTTGAATTCAACAAAATATTCTAAGATGCTGTTGTTTCACAAGTGTCACCCGGGGCGCCGATGGGAGATTATTTGTCATATACTAGTATTTCAGGTCTTGTCATTCTAAAACATATCCTACATCATCAACTCTGATTGCTAAATGGAGTTTCTAAATTTCAGTTAATGCAACAAAAATGCAATATTTAAGTTCCTTAATCACATCCTCCAAGTTAAAATGATTTTCCAAGCCATGGTGAAATCTGTAAAACTCAATAATTATTACATAATAAATTTTCTCTACTAATTTATAAAAATCACTATAAAATTTATGAAGTCAAAGTTGAAAGAAGGGCCATAAGTAACAACAGCAACAAAGTGTGGTAAGAAGGCTACATAGTGTGGCAAAAAAGCAACAAACTGAGAGTGTGTTTTTTTTCATGTTGAAAATCATAAATGCAGTAATGCTATAAGCAACAGAGTGTGGCAAAAAAAAGTGTGGCGAGATCAATGTCCCCTGTGATGAAATCTATGTCTCTGAAAAACTGGCGAAATTATGTGTGGCGAATTTAAATGTGGTGAAATCAACGTACACCTAGCTTTTCTAGCCATATAGCTTTTGTGCAAATTTGATGAAGCTAGCTAGAATATTTCAAGATTTAGAGCACCTTTATGATTTTCAAACAACTGTGGCAGCCATTTTGTTTTTCAAAATGAGGCCAACATTTTGCACATACAGGTTTGCATAGCCATAAATATTCCCTGCAAATTTGGTGAAGATATCTTTATAAATGAATGAGATATTAAGGTTTATGTAGAAACGTGACACACGGATGCACATACGGAAAGCGTTTTATAATCTCCTGACCACGGCCTTTGGCCGCAGGCGGGGGATAAAAAGTGATTGGAAATCATACTGTAAACTGTACCAGGTATAAACAGTTTTTTACTAACATATTTGATGGCAAGGAATAATGAACTCAATAGCATTTGAGACCATAGAGGCTGGGTTTCATTACAACAGATGTAAACGACAATGAACTCAGGGTTGCATAAACCTCTCGCAATGAACTTTGTGTCAATTGTTTCATGAAATGAAAGCTTATACAAAACAAAAGCCAAAGGCATTGTGAAAACACACCCTCTGTCTCTTGAATCAGTGCACACAAATATCACTCACCGGAAATGTTTCTCCTTAGTTAGGTTGACACATGTCACACCTGAGTTATTTATAGATTATAGAAACAATGAAATAAAAAAATTAGAATCCAACATCTACTGGAAAATTTGTTGGATAACTACTGCTTCACGGTTGTAGGGCATAAAGTAACTGGACAAAAAGTATTGCACCCAGACAAAAAGTAACTTGACAAAAAGTATTAGACGAAGGACAAAAAGTATTTCATTTTTTTTATTTAGAACTTTTTTGGTATATATAAACTAAATTATATTTTTCATATACTTTGTATATATATATATATTTTATGTAAGTTTTATATATGTCAGGCCTGGGGTCAAGTACATGGAGCCAAGTACAAGTACAAGTACAATTACTTTGCCAAGTTGCAAGTACAAGTACAAGTACTGATCTCAAGAGTCAAGTACAAGTACAAGTACTTTGAAAAATTGCAAGTACAAGTACAAGTACTTTTATAGCGTACGACCCCAAAACTATAATAACTAGATAATCACTATTTATTTAAAATTAATTATTTATTGAGACATACAATTTAAAGCAATCATTCAATAAACACTGATGAGCTAAAATCTGCTCCATTACTTTTCTGGTTACACTTAATAAATACAGGTCTTTCAAAAATTTTGTCTGTGAGACTCACAGTGTGAGTAAACACCTGAATGCATGGAAATCCTGTCTTGCAATGCTAAAAAATCTGATTTCAAAAGATCCACTTGGACATCAGTATGCTTGTGTTGACAGATAATGAATTATTTACTTGGGGCACATAAAACGTTTTTAAAGGGTTTGTACCAGTCCTTTATGTAAAACTGATATTACATATGGTTGGTGGTTGGAATACATTTATTAAATGAATGAATGAACAAGTGAAATAAAACTTTATATTTAAGGGCAATTCTATACTGTAAAAAGCCAAAGCAGATATACTAAACATTGATATTTGTTTATAAAGGGGTGTATTGAAATGAATGAGTCAACAGTTTATTTGTGTAAGGGATTAGCTTGTTTATCTTACATAAACAAGTAATTGGCCCTCCTGTCCACTAAGCTTGGCATCAACACTCAGGCTGAGTGGGTCTTTTGTGTGAAAATGAATAAGGGTAGGTATATGACAAAAGCAAAGCTATGCTGTGACTGAGTGGATCTTTTGTGTAAAAGTGAAAAAGGATAGATTAAATGCTGCACCTTTATGATTAAAACACAGCTATATTCTGAATGAGTGGGTATTTTGTTTAAAATGTAAAAAGGTGTTGATTAAATGCAGCCTTGTTATAATTAAAGAAAACCAAAGTTCTGGCTAACTAAACAGCCCTTTGTACTTTGACAAAATAACACAAACTATAATCTATCTACACTCTGCTGAAAGAAACAGTAAAAATTTACACCTAATAAGTCACTTAATTAAAGTTATAAAACTACAAAATCAATGTACTTGGAATGTACTTGAAAGTAATTGAAAAGTACTTGGATATTTTAGCCAAGTACAAGTACAAGTACTTTTAATTTTCAGCTGTCAAGTACAAGTACAAGTACTTGAAAAAGAGTAATTAAGTACAAGTACCAAGTACAAGTACTTGTACTCGCCCCAGGCCTGCCATATGTTACATTTACATACTAGCATGTACTATAAAGTGGGTCAACAAAGAATCTTATGTTAGGCCTAGAGATTAACTATTATGTCTCTGGGCTGTGGTTTCCCTGTAGTGTGTGGTATCAAGGCAAAAGTAGTAGTTGTCTTTGAAGCATGAAAGCAAGAGGGAAATGATGTAATTGTAATTAAGGCCATCTTTGAAAGGTATTCTAGTGATTGCTAAATGTAATTATATCCCCAGACGAAAGTCCGGGATATATTGGATTCAGGTCCGTCGCGCCGCCGCCGCCGCTGCCGTAGAAATTTCCTTGTGGACGCGATAACTCAAAAACAAATTAATATTTTTTTTTTTCAAACTTGGTACACATGTTAAGGGTGCCCAAAGGAAGATCCCTATTTTAAGGTGACCTTAAACTCCCAGTAAAAAAGAACTTATGGCCACCTTAAGGTCAGAAATTGGACTTTTGGCCACTTAGAGCCCTGTAGGTCACAAACTATGATGCTCAGCTGGCTGAAATTTTACCTGACAACACATTAATATGTTCTTAGTACATGTGCCGAAAATCACGACTTTAAGTTGAGGAGAAAATTGTGTTTGAGGCCCATAAATACCCCACTTAGGGATTTTTTGCTATACTTTTCACATATTTTCCCCTATAATTTGGAAGTGGTAATTCTGATGAGTCTCAAACTGCGCTAGGTATAACTTTGATATGTAATCCTTGTCTGTAGAAAATTTTAGGGCTGTAGGTTTACCCAAAGGGGTCGACTTAAGGTCTCAAAAGTGCCCACAGAGACCCAATTTATGCACTTTTTGCCACTTTCAAGCACTGTAGCTTTCAAACTATGTCTCTCATCTAAGTTAAATATCATCTGGGAATATATCTATGTGTTTTCTTATATGTGCCCCAACATTTAGGCCTTTAATAGACAGTTAACCTGTGTATCAGGACCATAAAGACCCACCCGAGTGACCCTTATAAGACATTTTTCACATCTTTTTCCCTGTAACTTGGAAATGGTAAGTCTGAGAAGTTTCAAACTGTATTAGATATATATTCTGTGTGTAATCTGAGGCCTTTGATAGACTGAAAAACTGCTTGGATGATGTCAGAAAGTGGCTTTCTGCAAATAAGCTTAAACTAAATCCAGACAAGACAGAATTTATTCTGTTTGGCTCAAGAAATGTCCGCACAAAACTCAGAAAATTTTTCCCAGTTAATATACTTGGCAACCTCCTTTCACCTGTTGATGCAATTAAGAACTTAGGTGTCTGGTTTGACTCTGATTTTTCCTTCTCTTGCCATGTCAGGAATACCTGTAAGGCTAGTTTTGTTCATATCAGGGATTTAAAGCGACTCAGAGGATATCTTACACGTGAAGCTGCTCTTTTAGCTGCAAATGCCTTGGTGGGAAGTCGTCTTGACTACTGCAATTCCTTGTTCAGAGGTCTCTCTGCTCTAGACATTCGGAGGCTCCAATGTGTTCAGAACAGTCTTGCAAGAATTGTGGCTAATACCACCAAATACTCACATATCACTCCTGTAAGAAAGAGTCTTCATTGGCTGCCTGTCTTGCATCGCTCTGTCTTCAAGACAGCCCTGTTGGTGTACAAGTTTCTACATAGTGGCCATCCAAAATACTTTGAACCTTTCCTTAAACCCAGGCATAGTGTGTATAGAACACGCAGAAGTCAATCTGATGGTGTGCTGCTTGAGGTCCCACATTGTGCTTCAATATATAAGTCTAAAAAGCATTTTCGCCTTAGCTTTGCATACGATGCCCCAAGAATTTGGAATGATCTTCCTGATGATGTACGCTCAGCTAAATCTCTCTCCTCATTCAGAAAAAAGTTGAAAACTTACCTCCTTGAAAAAGCTTACCCACCCTAGATCATCCCTAGTTTTTCATTTTGTCTCTCCGTGGTGTCGACCCCTGCAATGTCCCTGATTTAACGATTACGATCTCTGATTTTGGCTTTCTGCGTCTTAGAGTCTATCATTAGATAGAGATTAAGCGCTATAAAAGTACTATTAGAATTAGAAGAATTAGAATTAGTATGTAACAGATTTTAAGTCTGAAGCTTTAATTTTGAAGGTCAAATTGAGGTCTCTAAAAGGCTCCCAAAGACCCAATATTTGGACTTTTTGCTACTTTTAAGCCCTGTGACTGTCAAACTATGTGACTGATAGAGCTCAAATCCTATCTGGGAAGATACTAGTATGTTATTTTTATATGTGCCAAAAATTAAGGCTTTAAGAAGACATTTAACCTGTGTATGAGGACCATAAATCCCCACCCGAGTGACCATTTTCAGACATTTTTCACATATTTTTCCCTGTAACTTGGAAATGGTAAGTCTAAGAAGTTTCAAACTGTATTAGATGCATATTCTATGTGTAATCTTAGTATGTGACAAATTTTAAGTCTGAAGCTTTAATTTGAAGGCCACATTTAGGTCTCTAGAAGGTCCCATAAAGACCCAGTACTTGGACTTTTTGCCAATTTTAAGGCCTGTGACTGTTAAACTATGTGACTGATAGAGCTGAAATCTCATCCGGGAATACATTATTATGTTCTTTTTACATGTGCCAAAAATCAAGGCTTCAAGTAGACATTTAACCTGTGTATGAGGACCTTAAACACCCACCTGAGTGACCCTTTTAAGACATTTTTTACATATTTTGCTCTGTAACTTGGAAATGGTAAGTCTGAGAAGTTTCAAACTGTATTAGATGCATATTCTATGTGTAATCTTAGTATGTGACAAATTTTAAGTCTGAAGCTTTAATTTGAAAGCCACATCGAGATCTCTAAAAGGCCCACAGAGACCCAATATTTGGACTTTTTACCACCTTTAAGCCCTGTGACTGTTAAGCTATGTGATTGATGGAGCTGAAATCCCATCTGGGAATGCATTATTATGTCCTTTTTACATATGCCGAAAATCAAAGTTTTTAGTAGACATTTAACCTGTGTATGAGGGCCATAGACACTCGCCCAAGTGCCTTTTTTGACATTTTTTCCGTATTTTGCCCTGTTATTTGGAAATGCTTAGTGTGACAAGTCTTAAACTGTATTATATATAATTTTTGTTTGTTATGTATGTCCCCCCAAAAGTTTCAGATCTGTAGTTTAATTGCTAAGGTCTCTTTAACAATTGTAAAATGCCCACAGAAACCCAATTTATGGACATTATGCCACTTTAAAGCCCAGTAACTGTCAAACTATGTGGGTTATAGAGCTGAAATCTTTGAATTTTTAAAAGGAAATGCCTGTCTATTTAAATTTTGAATATTAATAATGTTATGGCTATCTTAGTCTTTTAAGAACTTATTTTTGTGTGTTATACCTCTGCTTGCTGAGTTTTTAACTTTTTAAAATGAAACTGGTTAAACATATTCAAGTAGACAAAATGGACACTTTAAGTGAGCTTTAAGTCCCAATATTAATGAAATTATATCCTTATGTAGTAAAACTAGGGGATTTTTAACCCTCAACTAGCCCAGTTTTATTCAACTTGCCTCAGTTAATTTTGACACAGCTCCTACAGTTATGAACTCATTTCAGTTGATAATCACATACTTAAAATTCTCAATTCTTTTTGTATTTGAGTACCCCTTTTATATAGATTGTTTGTTTACCATTTATGCTGTAGCACTCCATCTCTTTGTAGTCCCAACCCACATCCCCCACCCGGATTCCCCCCACCCACCTCTGGGACCTCCAGATATATTGAGTGACACTAAATAAACAAAGGTATTTAATGATATCAGATGAGAAACAAAGAACTCAATGGGGTTGCAGATCTTGTGTAATAGTGAGAGAGGTGTGGAGAAGGGGTGGGGGTGGGAGGTGGTGGGCTTCATTACATATAACACAAAGGGGAGTCGGAACTGAGATTGTATCACATATTTAGGTTGCATATATATGGACCACACATATAGGTATAGAGGAAATGAATAACTGAAAACAATTTGCAAATTCTAAAAATAATATAATAAAATAATAATATAAATAATTTTTTTTTAAATGATATTTTAGTTGTGAACAAATATAGAAACAGATATGCGCTTTTGGGATTATGAATTTTAGAATGGACATTGAATCATCAATCATTTAAATATTTTGAAGGAAGATTGAAAAGTATGATGAGTTGAGTTAAAAATAATATTTTATTTATCAACAAATATAGAAACAGATATGCTCTTTTGGGGTTATTATTTTAGAATGGACATTCAATCATCAATCATTTAAATACTTTGAAAATAGGTTTAGAGTTATCATTGCAGGAAGATTGAAAATATAATTTGAGTTATGTATTCGGCGTCTGGGGATACACCATCTTCCTTGGGAAGATATAAACAGAGTAGATTGATGTGCTGAAGTTCATATAATAATGGGTAATTATGTTTTAAAAAATTCCCGATCAAAACCTGTGGCGTGAGTGATGACCTGTCTGGGGATATGTTGGCGCCGAGTTGGCCCAATCTAGTTATCCTTAGAAGTAAAACATGAAAGGTAACATTCAGGTTATTTGCATCATGGAGATCATTAAAAGTATAAAGGAGGATTGAAGTTATGTTTAGATGGATATATGTACACCAAGCATCACACTAAATCTTGTTTCATCTTATGGACAACCACCAAGCAAAAGGGTTAAAAAAAAAAACAAAGGATCTCCAAGAAAGACTAAAGTACCTGTGTACTACCATGCAAAATGGTGGAAAAAGTATGGAAGACTCCCTCAATGGAGTATGGCAAGCTAGAAATGGACAGGACAAAATGCCTGTGGACAAAATCCTGGTGGACAAAATACCGGTCAAAATTGCATAAATGGACAAAATGCCGTCCGGTTTTGGGGTAGGGCGGACAAAATGCCGGTCTCTAAAAATGTTTAATTAGTTCAATTTCACAGTAAATCGCAATATTTAAAAACATTTCAATCTAAAAAATGAAATATTTTGATATGAAAGTTACTTCACATCTCATTTGTATAGTTATACATGCAAATTAGTTTTACATGGAATAGTTCCTTTCAAAACTATTTATATTGTTTGAAAAAATGTATTTTAATTAAAACATAATTGGGCATTTGAAAATAAAGCAGAGATGATCATGGAGGTTCATCGATCATTTGAGAGATGATGCAGCTCTGGCAATTACCCATTGCTTCAAGCTGCCCATGGACAACCCGCCCAAGAAAAGACAGATAAAATGTACAAGAGATCTTTAAGAGGAACTTTTTCAACCTATGTGTGCAGAGGTCAAACCAAACCATCTTATTTTGTAACAGAAATGTGTGATATAAGTGTTAAATATATTGGCATCAATGGCTATTTTGTTACAGAAATGTGTGATATGAGTGTCAAATGTATCAATGATGAATGTTCATTTTTCCCCACATATAATGTGCCAATAGTACTTACAAATGTATATCTGTGTTAAAGTGTTTGAATTAAACCATTTACTCAGCGTTATTTTTCATTGAAATATGATTTGATGAAACCGGCACTTTGTCCACCCTGCCCTAAAACTGGCCGGCATTTTGTCTGCCTATGCAAATTTGACCGGCATTTTGTCCACCTGCATTTTGTCCGTGCACCGACAAACTATAAGACTGTGTAAAGTTGGATAGCTGATATATATATATATATACCAGTATGTAAAAAGTTATAAATGCTAATGTCATATGTATTTTTAATGTTACTACTAATATATGTTCAAATCTGTTTCAAATAAAAACATAAATTAAATACTTTTTGTCCTAGTGTGCAATACTTTTTGTCCAGTTACTTTTTGTCCGTACCCCCTACTTCACACATGCCCTATAATCTCAGATTCCCAGTGTAACTCTCTAGTCACATGATGTTTTTAATGTGCCTTTTTGCCCTGACAGAATTATTATATTAAGTAAAAATTAATTTTCAGCTGCTTGTATGATAAACATTGCTCTTGTATACTTTCTAAATTGTTTAAAGTAACCTGTATGCTATATAAGTCACTTCATATCCTATTAAATCTCATCTTAGCTAGTTTTTCCAGTTTTTTCTGGTTTAATCCGGAAAAGGCGGTTTTGTCATTTTATCTACTGTCTCAGAAAAAATTGGTTTTATCCAGAAAAAAACAAACTTGGTTACCTGTAGTAAATTTCTTCACTGTCACAACCATTATATAGATTATTACAGAGAAGCATGTTTGATAACCTGCCAAAATGTGATTTTATACCTTTTCTCGCTTAACCTTCAATTTCTAGACAAAAAACTATTACTGGCATTGCACCAGTGAATTAAAAGCCCATCTACCTGTGAATGCCCACCTTATATTTGTTTCTCAGAGGTCAGGTACAAATGCTACTATATTTCTACAAAATGGGCATTCATGGTTCCCACTAAACACTATGCGGAGGCTCCACACAGTATCTTACTGTGTGGAGATTTAAAAGTCTCACAAAAAGATTTTGTATGCAAAACATTTGTTGAACCAGAAATAATTTGACTTGCTTCTATGAACAAAAAGCAATCACATCCTATCAATAATGAATGTATATTTAAAAAGATGATTTCACAGACTGCCTGAAATCTAAAACTTTTTAAGTATTTGATATAATTGTATCCCTGAAAATCGGGGATTCTATGGATCATGCACGATCATCATCCGCTTCTGCATACGCATCCTCAGAGATTTTCTTGTGTTCAACCTACAAGCCACATTTGTTTTTGGATTTCTTTTAAACTTCGCAAGTGGCTAGCTATGGCACAGATCTGGCCACCCTATTCTTTTGGTAACCCAGCATTTAAAATTAGGCTCTGGGGAGTCAAAAACATTTGACTTTTGCTTGTGTTCAAGCTATAGGGCACAGTTTCTTTCAGATTTATTGAAATGACATTGAAACCTCAAACAAGATAATTATCATTACAATATTGGGAAAAAATTACGTATTTCAAGGAAAATTAGTGACAATTATTGCTACCGGAAACCCGGATATATAGTTATAAATCCGTCATTGACGGTAGCTCAGCAACTTCATTTTATATTTGGTGCTTGAATTGGTTAGTATGATGTCTTTTTTTGGAGGCCTGGGGTCAAATCAAGCTTATTAAAATGGGATATTTTTCTGTGGATTTGAATGATTTGGGGATGATTTTATTATATAAATAAGTTGAATGCAAGCACAGGAGTAATAGAATATGTTATTCACAAACTTAATCCTTAACTACAAGATAACTTTAAATAGCTACTTTTTATATTGTAGCAAAATAGTATAATCAGTAAAAGTCAAATATCCTAACTATTGAAGTCACATGAATCTTGTCAAAAATGTTCTTCATCATCTGTTAGATAATCTATGTTATAATAAAGTTTCAGACATGTTGTTATAATAAAGTTTCAGACATGTTGTGCAAATCATGGAAAGTTATCTTGAAGGGTCTTTATCTCGCTTATTATTATTTTAGAGGTTTAGCATGTACAAACAAGAAACCATGTGATGCAAATTGTCTGATGGGGTAACAGTAAGATTTAACCTGTGACCCCTCCTTCAAGGTCAAATGATGAAACTAAACTTTAAAAATGACTATATCTCACTTATTATTGCACGTATAGGTTTGGAATGTTGATATAACTTCTAGAAACCCCTGGCATAAGGATCTTCTGATGTGGTCAGATTTCAACTTCTGACCCTCCTTCAAGGTCAAACAATGAAACTGATCTTTCAAAGGGCTTTATTTTAATTTGTTCTTACTGGTAGAGGTTTGGGATATTCATATAACTTACAGGAAACCTAGGCTGCACTTATTATGATCTCCCACAGGGTTTCAAAGACACAGGGCTTCAAGAGGTTTCCTATGTTATATCAACCTATAAGAAATCATTAGCTCACATCTATCGGTGGAATCACAGTTGACCCATGATCCCTTCTTCAAGGTCAAATGATGGTAATCAAACTTTAAGGTGCCTCTATCTCACTTATTTTTGCTATTCAAGGTTTCATTTGTAAACCCAAGCTATATGAAATCATAAGATGTCGATCTTTTTAAAATCTCAGATTTTACCATGGACTCCTCCTTCAAGGTGAAACAACGTTAGTAAAACACTAATGTGCCACGATCTCTTATATTATTGCTTCTACAGGTTTGCTACGTTTGGGGATACACCACCGGCTTGCAATAAAGCGAGCGGCAAGTTTTTAGGTAATGATATAGTTTTAACTAATGACGATTTTACTATGTGATCATTAATAATGATATACATAAATCACTAACTATTGCCAAAAACATGCCCCTCATGATACTTCTGATGACCAGTTCATCAAACTCGAAATGGTTATACCTCGAAGCAAAACACTTGACTTTACAACTTTAATTAAACTAATTCAGATCTACTGTATTTAATAATGGGATACTATGTTCAAGTGATTTATTTTCTCAGTATGTCGTCTCATGTTATTCTTGTCTTTTTTTAATTATATCAAATACTTATAACTTTGACATCTGAGGCAGTCTGTGAAATCATCTTTTTAAATATACATGTGTTATTGATAGGATGTGATTGTTTCTTGTTGATAAAAGCAATTCAATTTATAGTTTTAACTGTGTGACATTGAAGGTGTATTTTGGATATATCACCTACTTTTGTATAAGTGAGTAATAAAGCACTAGTTTTGGTATGTGATCATCAATAGTGATGTATTTCATACCTGTTTTCATGTAGTTGAAAGAAGGACAGAATGCTCTAATGATTTTTCCAAGAGTATTTCCAAGGCTTATTTATTGTGCGAGACAAATACTTAAAACTTTGCCGTTATTCCACTTTCTTAGAACAAATTTAACTGCAAGTATGATTTCCAACCTTTGTGTGGTCCAATCACTCAGTCTGAGTTTGTTTCAGTTATGTAGGTATTCCACACAAAGGTCCCCAATATGAAAGGAACTAGCAGCTTGTATGACGAGCAATCGAGCACATATGACAAGGACAAGATATTTGCTGATAAAACATCAAAGATGCTGGAACTTTAGAAAAGATGTTAACAAGCTACAACTCACTCCTTAACAATATTTTTGCCTTTAAATCCCTGATCTCTTCTTGACAAGACATCTTAGCTTTGTAAGACACTGACAAGCCTATTGGCACAATGTTTCATCATCAAGGTGTCAAAACTTTTGCAGAAAAGTTTTAAACTGTTATTCAAGAAATTTTATGCAGCTTACAAGAAACAAGAAAAGTTTGATACCAAAAGAGCAGTATACTGCAATGACTGATGAGCTGAAATAAATTGCTGCTTTTAGCAAAAATGTATTTAGAAATAGGTACTGTATACTTTCAACATGATTTAACTGTTATAATTTTTTGTACCTAAAGGTAATGCTTAAACATATACAAACACATGATAAACAATCATGTAAAATGGCAAATTCCACTGCTGATCATAATCATACAACAATTTATGTGTCAAGACACCAACTCTGTTGAAAAGAATACAACACTTTTTAGTACTTGGCCAATCATTTATCTTTATCTTAGCATTACTGTTAACATTCTGTGGATTTGTATGAATTTAGATGTTTTCTCTGTACTTGAAATTTTTAACCTCAGCCCATAAAGGCTGGGATTATAGTTGTCCCCTGCGCCATCCGGGCGGTGGCGGCCATAATGCTTGTGGGTGTAGCACTGCCTAAACATGTGCACAGATTTTCTCCAAATTTTCACGATATGTTCGCCCCTAGAGGATCTAGAGCTGATTAGGTTTTTGGGGTATCTGGCAACAACTGGTGCCATGGCAACACACAGTCTTAAAGTTTGTGGGTGCTCCACAGCCTAAACCCATGCATGAATTTTCACCAAATTTTTAGGATATGTTAACCCTAAGATGATTTAGAGCTGATGAGGTCTTTGGGTCTATTTAGCAACAGTTGTTGTCATAGCAACGCTTTAAATAATGCCCTTTTCAGTTGTATAGGAAGTCTTCTTCACGATAAAAGGGATGCTGTTAAATCAATGTTACTACAGTGGCATTTTAATCTCCCAAAGGCCAGGGTTTGGAGATTATCAAACACCTTCCATATGTGAGTGCGTGTTTGTGTCTGTTTATCACATTTTTACAAAAACCTTTTGCAAGTATCAAATTGGACCTATGACCCCTGCTTCAAGGTCAAGTAGGGCCTTATATCTCCCCTATTATTACTTCTGTGGCTCGAAAATGTGAAACAAACCTATTGGAAGTCCTTGCCTGTAAATCTTAAGCTAGTACCGAATTTGGCCTTTGACCCCTGCTTCAAGGTTTAATTTGGGTCATCATACCAAAAACCTGTAATATCTCCCTTATTATTAGTTTTAAGGATTACAAATATTAAAACAACTTTAAAAAATCATGGTCCGCAAATCTTTTTCAGGTGTCAAATTTGACCTTTGACCCCTATTCCAAGGTCAAGTAGGATCATCATACTAAGATGACCATATATTTCTTATATATTGGTGCTTAGGCTTGGAACTCACATCATGAATGAATAAAATATGTAAGTTTCTCCCCCTTCTTCAGCTACATGAAAGTTCTTACATCTGACAACATCTCGAGGGGTCTGTATACTTCTTACAATTTACTGAAGTTGTTCCTTAGATTTTCCCAAATCTCAATGTTGTTGGCCATTTAGTTGTATCTGCAGGCTGGGGTTCTTGCTATCATGCTATAAATAGTGAGGACAAAACACTTTCAATAAATGTGATAATAGATAGTTTTTATGATTATACCATTTTCGTTATTTTTGTTCATGAAAGGACATAAACTACTCATACATACTCTTTAAAAATACTATACAAGCAAGGATAAAACTACATAATATTAAAATAATTTATGAATATCCATCAAGCATGATGCAAAACTGTGTTCAGGCATAACGTGTAATGCCTAGAGCTCGTCCTCAGTAATTACATGAAATGCCTAGGCATTTCACGAAATGCCTGAACTGTTTAGGCATTTCATTATATGACAGAACTGTTCAGTTATTAAGCGTAATGCCTGGTTAAACAGATTGCCTGAAACATATATAGAGGTGGGTCAATATGGAATAGCGCTGTAGCATTCTTAGTCCTATAGTAGAAGGTGATAGTTTACTGAGTATAAACATATTAATACAATAGAGGCAAGGAGGCAATAAAACTATATAAAACAAAGTATGACAGTTTATGTTTTAATAATATTTTAATTTTTTACAGGATTTGTATTATTAGTAATAGAATTATTAATAATATAGTTCAGTATTTGAGTATTGAAGTTGCTACTTGCAACAAAGATTCAGTTTTGAAAGATTCTTCTATACATAGAAATAATTTTTAATGTGTTGCAGATATGGCACTTAATGATTTTGACATACAGTTTGTGGATAGATGCTATGGAAAGAATTATGTGCGCCTTTTACATGTGCGGAGAGATGGAATCCGGCATTATGTGAAAGAGTTAGAAGTGTCCACAGCACTCACTCTCAATGATGCTCAGGACTATCTGAAAGGGGATAATTCAAAAATTGTGGCCACAGATTCACAGAAAAATACTGTGTATATTTTGGCTAAAAAGCATGGTGTAAGTTTATGTCACAAAATTTTCCCCTTTTATATGTTGTTTTGTTGATACTACACATGTACCAGAAAGCATTTCAAAGTTGGACCAAGGCTAGTATTGGTTGGTTGGTCAGTATCATTTAACTGAAGTTTGACCACTCAGTCACTTTATTTTCTATTTGAATGATTTCCAGATATGTGTATGCATTGTATGGTTTACAACTTTACATACAACCCAGATTGATAAAGGACAGAATCAGATTGACTCCGATTCAATTAAATCCAGGTTGAGTGTCCACATTACAGAGTCTATTTCATTATATAAAATAACCTTACTTTACTTTGGAGAATTTAAACTCATTGCCTTTGTTATAAACACCTTTAATACATTTATGCATTATATATACATATAACTTGTGAGTTTTACTAATAAACCAGGAAGCACATGGAATGCTTGGTTACAATTATAGATACAAACACTGTGCAGAGCCAATGAATTTGCCCTGCTCTGTCATCCCAGGCTCACCACTAAGGTTAGCTACCAGCCTACCACTGTTGATCCATTGCAATTGAGTTTTAAAAAGCCAAGCGTCAAAAAGTTTAAAATTGCAAACTTGACTGCTCTGTTAAGAGAACATGCAAGGTAGAATCTGGAATATTTACAATTCATTCATAACAAATAGTAACTAATATTTTCCCAGATGAAAGTCGGGGATATAATGGTTTCACATCCGTTGTGCCGTATATATATAATGAGAATATATATATCTCTTACTTGTGAAAATATTTTTTGTCTTAAGTTGTTAGACTTAAATATATAGAATTGGATTTTCTAATATTTCTAAGTTTTTCAGTGTATTGATAAAAATATCAACTATGATTGCATTAACGTATCCATTAAGTGTATACTTTATACCATGCAGAAAAGGGTAACTGTTGCACACAAATTACACAGATTGTAACTTTTTATTACAGTATATTTTTTGCCCCCACAGGTGAAGTCAGTGGAAGAGTTTGCCGTTCTCCTCAGTGAACATTTCTTGAAGAAATATAACCATGTGATTAGAGCCAGGGTATACATAGAAGAAAAACCATGGCAACGTATTGAACAGGTACAAAGAGTGGTGAGGCTCAGAACAGGAAAAACAGGGAATGAAAATTCAAAGCTGACACATAAGTTGGTATTTGGGAGATTAGCAAGTAAATTTAAGAAATTCAAAGGATAAAACAATGTTTTAGAGAGGAAATGTAAGTTCTCAGATTTTTAGAGTAACAAAGAATAATTACCTTTCATATGCAGGTTGTGATGAAATTATTATTTTTTTATGTTTAAAATTTGAAATATAGTTGGCAGTAATCAATGTAATGTTATAATAGTTTTCAATATCGTTGGGGTGCCCAGTGTCTTTATTAAACAGGGTGTTGAATATGTTGTATGTACTCTTTGTAATTAAATTGGGTTTGTTATGGGACTGGATGTAAACCTGTTTTACCAGCTCTCTTTATGTATCATTCTAGTTTATAATGGTCATTGTACTAATAATGCACTGATTTCTAAGTGTGAATGAGTACGGATTGACTGAAAGCGTTGCTGCTACATTCAAAAGTTTTTCAACGCTCTTAAAAATAATAGCAAAATGTCGATAAGATCTAAGCAAGTTAGAGCAATCACAAAAAATGGAAATTATGAAAACGCTCAAGAAAACTTTTTCATAGATAAAATAGAGCCTATATGTTACAAACTCATAAGTTAACCCAGAAATTATCCAAAAAAAATCAGTGCAATGTGTTATGGAGGGACTGAAACGTGTGATAGGCTGGACCTATGCTGAAATTCCAAACTTAGATATATTGAAAACATAGACTTTGTTATGCCAGACCTAAAGAATCACCTAAGCTCAGAATTGGTCAGATCTTTGGCACCCAATTGACAACATCAGCAATATCGTTTATCAGAGTCGAAAGAAAAAGCCTAAGGGTATAGTTGTCATTGAAGATTTCTCCTAGGAATTACCATAGCGAAGAAGCCAAACCGGCATATTTCATGGCCTTAAAAGTGTGTCCAGCGCTTAACCTCAAAGACTCAATGATATATAATACAGAAAATATCTACCAGTGCACAATGTATCAATGAAGGTATGACCACTTTCATAAATTTTCTCCATTTGAGATGTCATTACCCAAGCCAGTTCTTACATAATGTAATGGTGCTTCACAGTGCAGAACAGTGTTTTATGTATAAAAAAGGAACATTGCAATAGAATTTAATAATATTGCAAACTGATGAAAAATTTAAGAGCCAAGGTAAAGTTTTAAGGTCAGTATCCGTGATCACATGTACAATGGTGATGTACAGAAAATTTCAAGCAGAATGAGGAGCTCCAAGGTTTTCTTTTCTGTACAGACAAGACAGAGTTTAAGGTGTGTGTTCAGAAATTTTGGTCAAAGTTCACTGAGACTGATAGTACCATGCATGAACAACATATTTACAATATTTTTACTTCCTAAAAAGTTACCATATTTTCAAATAAAAACATTTAACCAAGTAAGCCCACCCATGTATTTTTGGTTGTTGACCTACCCTCGTATCACGTGACATTTGCGACCTCCCACCATGAAAGGTGATGACATACAAAGCTTGTCAAAGAACTGTCTATCAAAAAACTAAATTACTTCTTGTGTGTTGTTTTAATTTTAAAAAAAACAGACGACACCATAGATGCCATCTACATTTTTCGGCCTGATTTTTCAAAAGAATTGAAACAAAACATCTGTTTTTGTTATATTTCTACAGGCTTTTGAACCAAACTGCTCACTTAATTGGATATTTTTATAATACAGTTGTTAATGTAGAGAAAGTAAATTTACAGTGCTTTTGAAATATGAATATACCCCTTTAATGGAAGCAGAACAAACAGCCACCAGAAGTTGTGTGAGACTGTCAATTTAAAAATGATTTGAAACTGTATTTGGAACCTGAAGGTGGGACGGGCAAATAGTTTTGGTAGTTAACAGCATGGCAAGGGTTGGATAGACACTCTCTTAGCTATACTAGATGTAATTTTAATTATACTGATAGATATATTATCACTGACCATTAAAGAGGGAAAAAATTCTGTATTTAAGGTGTAACAAGGTATCAAATTTGATAGAAATATCCTGTGATGAGTATACTTTTGCTCTATAGATGTATATTATAAATATTTGAGTGTACAGTTTCTTGTGTTAACCATGACTGGGACCTGTAGTGCTTTGACATGACACTCCATCTACACTTCTCTTAAGTTATAGTTAGTATTTACAACTTGGAAAGTGGAAACTGGTTTGATTCTGTTAGTTAAGCTAATGTTAACATTATTTAAATCTAAAATATTAATTTTCATAGAGAATTTATAATTTTATGTGTATTGTACAATAAAGAACATTCAAGCACACATGTGCTGGCTTAGATTGTTATAGTACAGTGAAGACCATGAACGCATAAATGGGCTGACTATTAAATTTATGTCAGCTGGAAAATATCAGATAGTCACTTCAGAAAAGGAAAAGAAAACAATGTTGACGGGTAATTTTATAGTTATTGTTATTAATATTAGCCTTTCAGAAATGGCCGTTGTTAATCATTTATGTATTCGAGAAGAAATAATCTGCCCATGAAGGGAGCTTATTTTGCAAATAAATGTTCACATTAAAATTTAAATATTGAATATAGAGACATGCTGAAAGCTGGACAGATGGCAGATAGTTTATGATAGGAAAATTCCCAAGTGATGTCTATTTTAAAATTTTATCAGTGGTAAATACGAAAAATATATAATATCTGGTCTGTGGGGAACAGATGTCATATTTTGTCTTTTTGAGCAGATAAGTATCAATAGTATGTCAGTAATTCTCAAGTGTCACTTGAAAAGGGCGCTCATATGTTTTTGGGTCTAATTTCCCCATTGCAGCCACCACTTTGTCAAGGTCACATGATCAAAAATTAAGTTTTTTGGACTACACCTACTCATCAATTCGCAGCTCAGCCAAAACTATTTACTTTAGGAGGGTGTTATTTTCTCCTGTTGGGCTTTAGCCCAGGAGGGAGATTATGAAATCCAGCCTCTGTGTGCATTATCCAGGGGTGCGTCTGTTAGTGAGTCACACAGATTTCTCTAAAACCACTGCATTTCACATATTTTTTGTAAATTATATGTCCTAATGGATTCTTATACCCTTCAAAATCTTTTAGATTTTATTGGGACCTTGGCCAAAAGCTACAGGAGTAATAGCACTTTCAGCTATTTTAAGTAAATTGCTTCTAACTCTAAAACTATTGCATTTCGAGTATTTTGTTGAAATCTGTTGTTCAACTACTTTCTCCTTACCTAAAAGATGGCATGTACTTCAGAGCTCTACTGCACTGTACAAGTGAGTAACAGCTTTTTTCTTCTTAATTTTAGCTAAATTATTGAAAGTGTAAATGTATAACATTGACAAAAGTATGGTACTTAGCCATTTCCTTTCCCCATATATTGTTCAGCTACTTAATAGCTATTAAAAGAGTAAATGTCTAATACCAACAAATTTAAAGTACTGCACTTAGCCTATTCCTTTCCCATATGTTGGTCATGTACTTTTTGGTCAGCTATAACATAGTAAAATGTCAGTGCTGTAGCACATTGAACAGCTGAGCAATAGCTACTTTAAGGTTTTCACTGTTGAGTAAATTAGGGCTGCAAACAGTTACTCGAACCTCGATAGACGAATCGGTCTTTACTAGGACTCAAGTCTATTTAATCTACTCGAGTACTCACAGCGTATTGTATTTTCACCTGTGAAATAAACTGTGTAACGTGCTACATTTCTGCATTTCCGCCACATTATATCAGTAAAAGTTGTAGTTGTAGTAAAATGTATAATGTACTCCATATTCTCCAACACCTGGTTAAATAGGAGACGTTTTTCTTCAAAAGTTTCGCTACCATTTGTTTACAGAAGACTTCTAATGGTAGTTGCTAAACCTCGCGATTACTCAAATTTGGGTCGGTTATCAGAGTGTGGGTACTCGGGGCTCTTTTTTACCACCCGTCCCAGCCATAGAGTAAATCACTTGTAACTTGAACACAATTGGATTTAGAGTGTTTTGTTTACATATGTTCTTCACCTACTTTTGGGTCAGCTATAATATTATAATATTGCAGACCTGCAGGTCATTCCATAGCTGAACAATAGCTATTTTGCGATTCGCACTGTTGAGTAAATCACTTGTAACATAAAAACTATTGCATTTACAGTGATTTGTTTTAATATGTGATTCACCTACTTTAAACACTTTTGTAACAGCTATAGAAAAATTATAGACCTGTAGGTCATCACATAACTGAGCAATGGCTATTTTGAGATTCTCACTTTTGAGTAAATCACTTACCTTGAAAACTATTGTATGTACAGTATTTTGTGCAAATATGTTATTCACCTACTTTTGGGTCAGCTAAAGACATAGTAAAATTGCAGACCTGTAGCTCAGTGCATATGTGAGCAATAGCTATTTGGAAATTCTCACTTTTGAGTAAATAATGTATAACTTGAAAACTATTGCATTTGGAGTATTTTTTAAATATGTTATACAACTACGTTTTGGTCAGCTATAACATAGTGAAATTGCACACTTGTAGCTCATTGCATAGCTGCAATAGCTACTTTTAGGTTCTCACTGTTGAGTAAATCGCTTATAACTTGAAATTATTGCATTAAGAGTAGTTTGTTCAAATATGTTATTCACCTACTTTTGGCTCAGCTACAACATAGTAAAATTTCAGACCTGTAGCCAATTGCATAGCTGAGCAATAGCTGTTTTGAGATTCTCAATGTTGAGTAAATCACTTGTAATTTGAAAACTATTTGCATTTAGAGTATTTTGTTAAAATATGTCACCTACTATTTTGGTACTATAGACCCTAGATATAATGCCTCAAAAAATATTTAATTATCTGAATTTCTTGAATTTGGAATTTTCCCGGAAATTGAAACTCTGTATATATTGAAAACCATTACAGATAGAGTGATTCTAAAGAAATTTGGGACACTTTAGGTACCAGACATCTTGGATATAGTGCCCGTGAAAAATTTTTAATTGTCCAAATTCCGGCCAGTATCTTGAATTGTGGCAAAAAATCAAAAATGTCTTGGAGATTGAACAATTTCAAGAAAATTTTGGACTTTTGGGTTTTATAGACCCGTTTATATAATGAAGCTGAAAAAATGTGTATTTTCTGAATTCTGGCCGCCATCTTGAATTTTGCTGGAAACCGAAAATATTGATTATCTCGAAAACCATTAGAGAAGAGTGATTTTGAGCAAATTTTGAAGGATCATTTGGGTGTAACAGACCCTGGATATAATGCCTCTGAAAACTTTTTATTTTCCAAATTCTGGCCACCATCTCAAATATTGCCGTAACTTGAAAATGTCTAGTTTATAAATGGCTGAAATGTCTAGATGTTCGATTATACACTGTCCCGTCAGAGGATGCACTCCATCGAATTGATGCAATTCTGGTTAGTTCTGAAACTTCAAATGTGAAAACAACCTGTAGGAAATAATGTCCTGCAAATTCTGAAGTTTCTCAAGTGTCAAATTTGATCTTTCACCCCTGTTTCAAGGTTCAGTTAATGGGTCATTGTATTGAAAAGGCCTTTAACTTCCTTATTACTGCTCCTTACACTGTTAACCCTTTTTTGTGGTCAGACTACCCCTATTTCTGCTTAAGACCCTGCGGGAGATAAATGCCGCAGCAGTGGTCTGTTTTTACATACATGCCAGTACTATCAAAATCTTGAGCTTAGATTTTGTGAGTGATTGGACCATAATTTAGCAATTTTATTACGCTACAATAGCTTACCATGTGGGACTCAATGCTGTTCTTGGATGGCCACAGGGCATCGTGGCCAACGTCTAAGAAAAATAGACATTTATAGTTGGCCGTAGCCTCTCGTTGTCGTCACGTGATAACTTCTGACCAATCGCCCTACCTTCTCGTTGGCCACGTTGAACTGGTAGATGTTTGTAAATATACAGACATTTTCATTTATTTCTCAGCTTTTACGTATTGTTGGAGGTTCTTTTTTGGCTATTTCTTTTATTATATAACATGGATCATTCTATAAAATTTTTATTTTGACAGGATAAGTATATTTCTTGCTTCGCGTGTTTTGAGTTTTCCTCGGTTCAGGCCCTTTATTTTGTACGTCTTTTATTGCATTTAAAATGTCCATCCATCAAACGAATAAAGACAAACTGAGAGCACAAAAATGCCGCCATTTTTGTTTTTCCTTTGATTTACACAACTATTGCCCTACTTTTAGGGAAGCTGGCAAGGGTGATGACCCCTGTGTCACCTTTGAAGCGCCCTGTGATATCTGTGCATCTTTTACAGATGACCAAATGAAAAAAATTCAACACAGGAAACGCTACTTAAAGAAACAAAAGGTGGACACTAATACAAAAGATGATGAACTTGGGCGAAGGCGACGGGGATTCTTTCACTGGTTCAAATGCAGACCTTGAGAGTGCTGACAATCTTTTTACCTCACCCCCCCCGTCCTCAGCCCCTACCCTTCAGTTCTTTATCACTTAAAACACCAGCCAAAACTGTCCCACCCACCCCAGGTACTGCCTTGCAACAAAAAATTGAAAGAAATCTAGAAAAATCCCTGGGAAATTCTTTAAATACTCATTTACAGTAACAAATGGGTTCCTTCCAGGCATCCATGTTGGAAGCTTTCCAGTCGCTCCGAGAGGAGTTGACTGCTAAAAAGCAAACAGAGGTGGATCAGACCTCGGTTTCTGCTTCCAAACCTGGTACATCCAGTACTGCTGTTAATCTGGACCTACCCCCTCCGAGACAGAACTAACATACAAACCGAGGATATGGATGTGGACTACGGTCCAGCACTTCTTCCTCATCTCGGAACTGACCCTCATGATACATCGGATTAGTATGTTGCTACATCTGAGTTACCTCCGAAGAAGGTCTCGGATAAACCTAAAAAGCATAGCCACTCTCGCAGTATGCATGAAATTGAATCCAGATCTGCCTCGGATCAATCTAATGAGGAATCCGATGAACCTCGAATCCCATCTACTAAACCTAAAAAGCACTCTGATAAGAGTAAACACAAATCAAGGTCCAGATATGTGTCATCTTCCTCAGAGGAGGATCAGTCCTCTGTTGCCAGACACAGGTCTTCTAAGCCCTCTGGGGCTCAGCCCTCAGGGGCTGTTTCTGATCAAGACCTCCCTCAACATGATCCAGACCCCCCTTATTATAGGGAAGTAGCTCTGTCTGACATTCCCTCAAAGTACGCTGAAGAGGTCGACACTTTTAGGCGCATTCTTTCCCTCCCTGACCCCAGGGAGTCTATGCCTAGGTCCTCAACTTCAGTCATGGGTCTGGACGATGAGAAAGGCCGTCAAGAGCTCAGACCTAGAGATCCTTCCTCTATTCTTCCACTTAGCTCAGTTATCAAGGACGCCTTTGATAAATTTCAACATGACTTTAAGGCTGCTAATTTACCCGAGGGTAGATACATCAAGCCTCCTCCATCCACTTCTAAGTGGTACAGGGTGGGACAGCCCTGTTATCAGGACAAATATCAGGAGTTGAATACGGATTTTGCCAAAATCTGTATTACTCCTAAACCCTCTGGGGCCTCTAAGAATTGGAGCATCAGGCTAGGCAAAATATCTCAACCCGCAATTTCACCACTGCCTTTGCTAAAACTTCATCTTCTTGCAATGCTTCCCTTGAGAAGTGTCAACATAGCATCAAGTCAACTGTCAAGAAGATTAAGACACAGATCCAAAAAGGTGCCAATGAAGTCTGTGAGTACATGGATTTTTGGAATAAGACAGTTCTTATTCAACACAGGGCCCTTACATGCCTCAGCAAATCCCTAGCCCATATACTCCAGAGGGAATTATATTCTATGGGTAACACTGGCTTGCTTAGGCGCGAAGCCGAAATGACCCTCTTACAACCACAATTGGGGGAAACGAGACGCCAAGAACTCAGGAACTCGTCCTTTTGGGACCCCTCCTTGTTCCAGTCTCAACTTGTGAAGGAAGGTGAAGACTTCCTCCTCAAAAAAGGCACCTCTAAAGACTCTCAGGATTTCGCACCCTATCAAAACAAGCATTCTGATGCATGCAATTATCTCCCGCCGTATTAATTAGATGTACTAAAGATAGTGGAACATAAATTTTCTTGTGAGATGGAGGCACATGTAGAAGTGACAACATGCAAGAGGCACTTTAATGTTTGATTTCAATATTTTTAAAGATAAAAGGCATTTCCACCCAAAATTAAGTGAATAACTTACTTATCACTGAAATTGCTCTTACTGGCATATCCTGAAAATTTCCTCAAAATCCGCCCATAAGTTTTTAAGTTATCTGTCTTTAAAAATTACATTTCATGAAAATTTCATTGAAATCCATCCATACTTTTTTGAGTTATCTGTCTTTAAAAATTACATTTCCTGGATCCAGAAGATCCAGACAGTGATCCGGATCACTCAAAAAATTAAATCATTTCTTCCTTTTACCTTTTTCCTTTTATCCTGAAAATTTCATCGAAACCTGTCCATAAGTTTTGAGTTATCTGTTTTTAAAAATTACATTTCATGATCCAGAAGATCCACATAGTGATCTGGATCACTCCCAGAATTGAATGATTTCTTCCTTTCACCTTTGCAGACATATCCTGAAAATTTTATCAAAATCCGTCCATAAGTTTTTGAGTTATGTCTTTAAAAATTACATTTCATGGATCCAGAAGATCCAGATAGTGATCCGGATCACCCCCAAAATTGAATCATTTCTTCCTTTCACCTTTTCAGACATATCCTGAAAATTTCATCGAAATTCGTCCATAAGTTTTTGAGTTATCTGTCTTTAAAATTACATTTCATGGATCCAGAAGATCCAGATAGTGATCCAGATCAATCACAAAATTGTGTCATTTCTTACTTTTACCTTTTCAGACATATCCTGAAAATTTCATTGAAATCTGTCCTTAAGTTTTGGAGTTATCTGTCTTTAAAAATTACATTTCATTGTTCCAGAAGATCCAGAGTGTGATCCAGAACACTCCAAACATGGAATCATTTCTTCCTTTTACCTTTTCAGACATATCCTGAAAAGTTCATCGAAATTCATCCATAAGTTTTTGAGTTATCTGTCTTTAAAAATTACATTTCATGGATCCAGAAGATCCAGAAAGTGATCCGGATCACTCCAAAAATTTAATCATTTCTTCCTTTTACCTTTTCAGACATATGAACAACATACCTGAAAAGAATTCCCTAACTTTAATACTTTTGAAGATATTTGACATTTACTGTTTTCATTATTTTGCTACAAATAAGAAAATAGCTTTTTATTGCGAAAAATACACTTACCATTTCCTGACCATAGCTATTTGTTGGTGCCATCCAACTCACTGGCCAACGTTGAGAAACGTTTTATACTACCTTAAGAAGCCAGTGAGTGAGTGTGGAAGTAGGAAGCCCCCCAATGGTCATGTGACCACGCCAATAGGCGCCATTCATTGTTTTTGTTGGCCATACTTGAGTGTGGATGTGTATTGGAATCTTTCGTTTTTTTCTGGAAGTTTTCTGGAATTATTGTGGATTTTGACTGTTCTGAGGTAAGGCATATGTTGTAACAATGTCTTCCCAGGATAAAATTAAAAAAGGACAGAGGAAAAGTGCTTTTTGTGGCCATTTTATGGCAGAATGGGATGAGCACCATTATTGTCCAAAGTGTAGGGATGACTTGAAGGGTGACGATCCCTGTGCTAATTCTCAGGATTGTGTGATTTGTTCAACCTTTTCTGAAGATCAGAAAAAGAAAATTAGGAATAGAAACAGATACAAGAGCAAGAAGGATCAGAATTCATCTGTTTCAGTGGATAATGGCGGTAAAGAAGGGAGTATTGATGATTCTTTGTTAGACGAGGATGAAGTTTCTTTTACTATGTCTTCCCAAGTTCCTGTTTCTCAGAAAAATAGATCTTTGGAAGATAAATTGGACAGATTTTTCAGTGAGTTTGCAGTTTTATCACAAAGAATTCAGACTTTGGAACAGAAAGACTCTGAAACTACCGGCAGTCATGTTAGCTCCGGTAGGGACAGTGTACAGGTTGCTAAGCAACCGGTGGTGAGATCTAAATCTCAACCGGTTTCTTCTGCGAGTTCTTCCCTCCCGAAAAGATCTGCTACCATCACCAGGTCTGAATTTGATCAGCAGTCTACATCCGGTCAGGGGTCGGATGAAACCGGTGGTGTGGCATCATGTAGAAAGAGATCTTATTCTCAGTCTTCTGATGAACCGGATCCGGATCCTGAGGGTGATTTTCGCTCTAGGGAAGAAGATTCTCCAGGTTATACTGAAACTTTGGAAACCATTAAAAAGTGGCTAGATTTAGAGGTCAAGAATGTGGAATGTTTTGTACCTCCATCAGTTTTTTCAAGCAGAGATCAGGTCAAGAAGTCTATGGCTTTGCCTCCTGCCCAACCTTTAGTAGAACTTTGGAAATATAAGGAGTTCTCGGCTTTGGGCAGCAATGATGTTGATGATGCTGACCCTCATCACCCTCCTTTATCCAGGGGTCATTTTCTTAATTTTCCTAAACCTCAAATGAAGTTTTACCAGGTTTCTCCACAGTCCTTTTCTTTGGCTGCTCCTAGAATTCAGGATGCGTTTAAGAACATTGTAACTCCTCCATATCAGCCACCTTCTTCACTTTCAGTGCCTTTGAAACAATATTTGACTTGGGAGACTGTTTCTAGGGAAAATATTCAGATTCTAAACCATGTCTTTTGGTTTAAGGCAGCCATGGAAAAAGCTACTAATGAGATGTTTACTGAATTGGACAAAATGAAGGATTCTTCTGATCAAGAAGATATTCAACAGAGTATGAATTTTTTGCAAAATTGTTTGCAATTGCAGTCAACAACTATGGGATGATTAGGCAAAGCTTTGGATGATGTTTTAGATACCTCCATGACTTTTGCTTCAAATTTATTACTGAACAGAAGGGATAATTTTTTGAAGCTCTGTCACAGGGATGTGACGGATAAAGATGTGGCTAGATTGAGAAATGCTTCTCTTACAAAGAAAGAACTGTTTAATTCAAAGGTTTTAGCTGAAGTCGAACAAAACTTCATTCAGTGGAGCCAGATAAACCGGGAGCCGGCTTTTAAGAAACACAGAGGTGAATCCTATGGTTCCCGTTCTTTTGCGGATTCAAAGAAAGAACAGCCACAAAACAGGTACCAGAATGCAGCGTTTCAAAATTTTCGACCTCAAGGCAAGCAAAATGATCAAAACAAAAGACAATCTGGCTCCTACAACTCCAACAGAGGCTCTGCCCGAGGGGGTAGGGGCAGGAGGAAGTGACTACGTGAAGGTAAGCCCAAAATATCCTGGTTCCCGTTTACAAGCTTATTGGAAAGTGTGGGAAAATTTCAAGGTGCATCCGAGAGTAGTTCTTGTTTTAAAACAAGGTTATTGTCTTCCATTCAAAGAAAAACCACCTCTGACCCGGTTTCCGACTATCAAAAGCAGTTATTCAGCTCCAGTAAAGCAAAAAGCCTTGCTGGAAGCGGTTCAACAAATGGTTCAAAAAATGGTTCAAAAAAGGGCAGTGGTTCCAGTTCAAAACAAAAACTCTCTCGGATTCTACAGTGACTGTCGTTTGTTTCTGGTTCCAAAACCAGAAAACAAATGGCGACCAGTAATAGATCTCAGTGTGGTAAATACATTCTTACATGTTCCCACTTTCAAAATGGAAACTGCAGAAGTCATTCGGGCTTCTCTTCAAGCAGGCGAGTGGGTGGCTTCCATAGATCTCACCGACGCTTATTTTCATGTACCCATACACCAAAAGTTTCAAAAGTATCTGCGCTTTCATGTACAGGGTCAGGCGTATCAGTTCAGAGCCCTACCCTTCGGGATTGCGACTGCTCCATTGGAGTTCACTCGAGTGGTGAAGGAGGTCAAGTTCATAGCTCTTTCACAAGGGGTTCGAATCCATCAGTATTTGGACGATTGGCTGGTGAGGGCCAAAGATCCGGATTCTTGTGCTCGGGATGTTCAAAAATTGATCAGTCTAGTCGAAAAGTTGGGTTGGATTGTCAATTTGAAAAAATCAGAACTCAATCCAACTCAGGATCTCGAGTTTCTGGGTTATCGGTTCAATCTACGAGAAGGTTTGGTCTACCCAAATCAAAAGAAATTGGACAAGCTCAAAATTTTGGCAGTTTCCATTTTGCAAGGTCACAACACTACTCCAAGGAAGCTCATGTCACTAATTGGGGTCCCGTTCTTTTGCGGATTCAAAGAAAGAACAGCCACAAAACAGGTACCAGAATGCAGCGTTTCAAAATTTTCGACCTCAAGGCAAGCAAAATGATCAAAACAAAAGACAATCTGGCTCCTACAACTCCAACAGAGGCTCTGCCCGAGGGGGTAGGGGCAGGAGGAAGTGACTACGTGAAGGTAAGCCCAAAATATCCTGGTTCCCGTTTACAAGCTTATTGGAAAGTGTGGGAAAATTTCAAGGTGCATCCGAGAGTAGTTCTTGTTTTAAAACAAGGTTATTGTCTTCCATTCAAAGAAAAACCACCTCTGACCCGGTTTCCGACTATCAAAAGCAGTTATTCAGCTCCAGTAAAGCAAAAAGCCTTGCTGGAAGCGGTTCAACAAATGGTTCAAAAAATGGTTCAAAAAAGGGCAGTGGTTCCAGTTCAAAACAAAAACTCTCTCGGATTCTACAGTGACTGTCGTTTGTTTCTGGTTCCAAAACCAGAAAACAAATGGCGACCAGTAATAGATCTCAGTGTGGTAAATACATTCTTACATGTTCCCACTTTCAAAATGGAAACTGCAGAAGTCATTCGGGCTTCTCTTCAAGCAGGCGAGTGGGTGGCTTCCATAGATCTCACCGACGCTTATTTTCATGTACCCATACACCAAAAGTTTCAAAAGTATCTGCGCTTTCATGTACAGGGTCAGGCGTATCAGTTCAGAGCCCTACCCTTCGGGATTGCGACTGCTCCATTGGAGTTCACTCGAGTGGTGAAGGAGGTCAAGTTCATAGCTCTTTCACAAGGGGTTCGAATCCATCAGTATTTGGACGATTGGCTGGTGAGGGCCAAAGATCCGGATTCTTGTGCTCGGGATGTTCAAAAATTGATCAGTCTAGTCGAAAAGTTGGGTTGGATTGTCAATTTGAAAAAATCAGAACTCAATCCAACTCAGGATCTCGAGTTTCTGGGTTATCGGTTCAATCTACGAGAAGGTTTGGTCTACCCAAATCAAAAGAAATTGGACAAGCTCAAAATTTTGGCAGTTTCCATTTTGCAAGGTCACAACACTACTCCAAGGAAGCTCATGTCACTAATTGGGGTCATGGCTTCCATGGAGAAGACAGTTCCTTCAGGTCGAATCCATATGAGACCGTTTCAGTGGTTTTTGAAGACCAACTGGCAATTTCCCCAATCATTGGACAAGATAGTTCCAATTTCTCAGTTGATAAAGGATCATATGGCCTGGTGGATGGATCCTCAGAACTTACTCAAGGGTTCGAATCTGCATCAGAAAGAACACAATGTGTTGATATTCACAGATGCATCAGAGAAGGGTTGGGGGGCCCACTTGAGCAATTGTACTATAAGTGGGGTTTGGCAGCAATCAGAAAGAAACTTGCATATAAATATTTTGGAACTGAAAGCTGTTTTTCTAGCTCTGAAACATTTTCGAGGACAATTAAGGCAAAAAATAGTGTTGGTTTCTTCAGACAACTCAACTGTGGTCTCCTATATCAACAAGGAAGGAGGCACTCACTCCTTCGAAATGTGTGCTTTGATGTGGAGAATTCTGGCTTGGTCCAATGCCAGGGAGATCCAGATCAGGGCCAGACATATTCCAGGGAATCTCAATGTGATAGCAGATTCCCTGTCCAGGAGGGACAAGGCCATTCAGACAGAGTGGTCTTTGCATCCTCAGGTCTTTCAAGGAATTTGCCAAGTTTGGCACAAGCCAATGGTGGATCTGTTTGCCACCAGCTTGAATGCCAAGCTTCCAACCTACGTATCTCCTGTCCCAGACGACAAGGCCTGGCAGATAGATGCATTGAACATCTCTTGGGAGGCTCTGGACGCCTATGCTTTTTGTCCAGTAGCCATCCTTCCTCAGTTAGTTCAGAAAATGATCACCTACAGGTGCAGGGTCATTGTGATAGCACCAGGGTGGCCGGGGATGCCTTGGTTTTGGGATCTGGTGGAATTGTCAGCCAAGGTTCCACTGAGGCTTCCTCAAGTGCACAATCTCCTGAAGCAACCCTTCAGTCTCAGATTCCACAAGAATCTGGAGTATCTGAACCTCCATGCTTGGTATCTGGACTCCTACAAGAAGGTCAAGGAGGATTCTCTGTTGAGGTGGCAGATAGAATTAAGGCACCTCAGAGACAATCCTCAAGGCGAGTATATGATTCAAGGTGGGCCATATTTCAAAAGTGGGCCCAGGAGAATCAGGTGGATGTCACAAAACCAACTATTCCTCAAATAGCTGATTTTCTGAATCATCTTTTCACTGATAGAAACTTGAAACCTAGAACTATTGCTGGTTATAGAACCTCAGTGGCAGATGGGTTAGGCTCTGCAGGTCAAATGGTTTCTCAAAGTTTGGATTTGAATCGTTTGATTGCTAGTTTTCATAGGGACAGACCTTCAGCAAATAGGTCTATTCCTAACTGGGACTTGTCCTTGGTCCTACTTGCCCTCACTCGGGCTCCTTTTGAACCTTTGGGTAAAGCTGATCTTAAGATTTTGACTTTTAAGACAGTTTTTCTGTTGGCTCTAGCGTCTGGTAAGAGGCGTAGTGAGATCCATGCTTGGACTTTTGACTCCTTCAGTAGGAAAAGGGACTGGTCTGAGGTGACTTTTTCGCCTTCAACTGCTTTCATAGCTAAAATCAGTTGGCTTCTGAGGGTCCTTTGGCTATTCAACCTGTAGTGATCCCTGCTTTGAAACCTACATTGGATCCTTCCTTGATTCAGGATAAGTCTCTTTGTCCAGTGAGAGCTTTGAGATATTATCTTGACAAAACAAAAGATCTCAGGAAAGGCAAAAAACTTCTTTTTGTAGCTATTAAGGAGGGCTACTCAAAGGATATCTCTAAGGCTACTATATTTTCTTGGATCAAACAGTCTACCATTTTGGCCTACCAAAAGTCTGATCAGGAGGTTCAAAATGTTTCCCAGGTCAAGGCACATGAGGCACATGAGGTTAGAGCTTTGGCTGCCTCTTTGGCTTTTAAGGGAGGAGTTGCTCTAGATGAGATAATGGCTTCTTGCTTTTGGAGAAGCCATTCAACATTCACAAATTTTTATCTGAAAGATTTGTGCTGGCATAATGGTGATGTAATGAAAATTGGGCCTGTGGTGGCGGCTCAACATGTTGTAAATTGTTAATAGGTAATGTCATTATTAGTATTATGTTATTATAATGTCATTCTATTTGGACTATGTTATTGTATTTTGAAGCCAGTATTTGTATTGGGTTCTTATATTTGGCTTCTTGTTTTTCAGACGAGTTTTGAGATGGGTGTACAGTTGTAAATATTCCAGTTTGCTGTTAGTTTGCTGTTTTCTTGATGTTAGTGGTGGTGGTATGGACGGTATCAATAGATGGATTATGGCTTCCACAGTAATACTCAACAGGTCGGCTTCCTCGTGATTGAGGTGAGTCTGGGTATGAATGCTTGTATGCTTGTGGTGTGCTTTATTACTGTTCATTTGGTTTGTAACTAGGGTCTTTATATTCTAGTACTACCCGCCATCCATGAACTTCAAGGCTGTATTCAGCTATGGTCAGGAAATGGTAAGTGTATTTTTCGCAATAAAATTGAAAAATTTTGTTGTAATTTTAATTTTTATTAGATAAATACTTACCATTTCCTGACCAGGATACTTCCCCCCCCAGCCTCCCCGCGGAATTTAGTACTAGGTTACTAGGGGTGAGCTTTGCAACAAAAACAATGAATGGCGCCTATTGGCGTGGTCACATGACCATTGGGGGGCTTCCTACTTCCACACTCACTCACTGGCTTCTTACGGTAGTATAAAACGTTTCTCAACGTTGGCCAGTGAGTTGGATGGCACCAACAAATAGCTATGGTCAGGAAATGGTAAGTATTTATCTAATAAAAATTAAAATTACAACAAAATTTTTCAATTTCACTTATGGCATGCAATAGAACCCCAAACTATGTTCCATCTTATAGCTAAGGACAAAGTAGCTGAACAACATAATTTAGGAAAATACTCTAACTACAATAGTTTTGGAGTTACAATGGCTTTACTCAACAGTCAGAATTTCAAAGTAGCTATTACTCAGCTATCCAAGGTGCAACAGGTCTGAAACTTTACCATGTGATAGCTTACCAAAAAGTAGATGCACAACATATTGAAAAGATTTCCCTAACTTTAATACTTTTGATGATATTTGACATTTACTTCTTCTGTTATTTAGCTACAAATGAGAAAATAGCTATTACTCACTTATGGCATGCAATAGAACCCCAAACTATGTATCTGGGACCCGTGGTGACGGCACAACAAGTCCTAGATCCTTCCCCTCAGACCAGTTGTCCTCGGAAAGAAAAGGGGGGGGCACATCTGCTACAACCAAGTCTTCAGGAGTCTAATCCCAGGATATAGGTATTCTTTTACCTTCAAGATGTTACGGGTAAGGTCATTTTGTTTTTTAGTTTATCGAAGTGATTCGTATTAAGGACTTATTAAGTTGTCATTAATCTCATATTCAGGTGGCAAAAATTTTATGAGAATTCCAACCATTGGGCTGGTCTGTCACTCGTGAAGGGCCCCTAGGGACCCTTAGACCTCTAAGTGAGCACTGCTGCACTTCCGTCCTACAATCAAAACATCTTGACAGTTTTAGCACTGTCTTCCATTCTATATAGGTTTTTGGCTCTTTCAAGGCCCATTCTTCGTTATTGGGGCACTGTAAATGGGACTCAGACTGGTATTTCTAACACTATTCTAATATATATATTACTTCAAATCTAAGAAAAATTGACATTCCTTCCAGTCTCAGCTGTAATCCCGCCACCGGGCGGTTGGATTCAGCATTGAGTCCCACATGGTAAGCTATTGTAACGTAATAAAATTGAAAATATTAATTACTTAAATGTAGCTTTTATAAGCTACAAGCTTACCATGTGGGACTCAGAAGAGTCCCACCCTGCCTCCCCGCTGTTTACAGCTGACGGGTACGTTTTAGAAAATTTCAACGAGAAAGTAGGGCGATTGGTCAGAAGTTATCACGTGACGACAACGAGAGGCTACGGCCAACTATAAATGTCTATTTTTCTTAGACGTTGGCCATGATGCCCTGTGGCCATCCGAGAACAGCATTGAGTCCCACATGGTAAGCTTGTAGCTTATAAAAGCTACATTTAAGTAATTAAACTTTTCAATTTAAGAGCATTTCTACACCTAAATTCATCAGTCCCCCCCCCCCCCCCCCCCCCCCATTATCTCCTGATCTGTTGCACTTAGAGCCTTAATAATAATAGTTAAATGTATTGGGAGATACTGGCAAACCATATGCAGAGTATAGAAAGCCAGTGATATTTACCCCCTGCCCCGCCCCAGCCCCCACCCCCCATGGGTCAAACTGGGGCCATAAAATCACAGATTTTGTGTTTTTTTGGCTTTTATCTCCATTATTATTACATTTCTAGATTTAAATATATTGGGAGGTAGTAGGAAACCACATACAGAGATTCTAACTATATGAGGATATTTTCAACAGCATACCTTTCCTGTTTTCCTTTCCTTTAAACTTTAACACATTTTTATTTTTCAACTTCTTGGGACACTATGTCTTTGTTTTCTTTTACCTTTTCCTAGTTCAATCTGTGGTTTATTGACTGTAGTTAATTAAATGTCATAGTACAAACCAGATTATTGGCTTTATATATTTACTCCTTTGAGCTGAGAAAAATGAGCTGATAATATTCAGTAAATGTTGAACTCTGTCCAGTGGAACCTCCTAGGACCATGGAGATATTGTTTTTATGTCAGCTGACTTGTCAGTCAGCTGACATTATGTCGTCACTCTGCGGCGTGGGCGTACGCGTACACGTACGCGTACGCGTCCGCGTGAACAACTTCTCCAAAACTACAAGGCCTAGAGACGTGCTGTTTTTTTTAAAAGATACCTTATCTATCGAGGATGAAAAATTGTTCAAGGCATGCAAATCTGTCTGTTCGTCTGTTTGCTAGAGACATTACAAGGGGGGTACCCCCACCAAAAGTGTGAAAATTTCAACACTTAATCACAATTTTCTCAGTGACTATTGCAGGGATTTCTCTCATATCTTGCATATATGTACTAGGCCAGAGGTAGATTCTCTTGTGTGAGTATGAGACCTGGATCTGTCTTACTTTTTTTTTAATAAATTTTTTTAATAATTTTTAATGCATTAAAATTCATGAAATCATGCACAAAATCATTTATAACTTGAAAACTATTGCATCTAGAGCATTTTATTAAAATATGTTATTCAGCTACTTTTTTCATAGCTACAATATGGTGAGTAAGTTGGGTGCCTGTCTCAATAGCTAAGTGAGTAATAGCTACTTTTGGGCTTTTCAGTAACTTCCATCATGAGTAGAATCACTTGTAACTTAAAAACTATTGCATTTAGAGAATTTCGTATAAATATGTTATTCAGCTACTTTTGGGTCAGCTATAACATAGTAAAATTTCAGACCTGTAGCTCATGGCATAGCTGAGTAATAGCTACTTTTAGGTTATCACTGTTGAGTAAATCGCTTATAACTTCAAAACTATTGCATTTAGAGAATTTCGTATAAATATTTTATTCAGCTACTTTTGGGTCAGCTATAACATAGTAAAATTTCAGACCTGTAGCTCATGGCATAGCTGAGTAATAGCTACTTTTAGGTTATCACTGTTGAGTAAATCGCTTATAACTTCAAAACTATTGCATTTAGAGAATTTCGTATAAATATGTTATTCAGCTACTTTTGGGTCAGCTATAACATAGTAAAATTTCAGACCTGTAGCTCATGGCATAGCTGAGTAATAGCTACTTTTAGGTTATCACTGTTGAGTAAATCGCTTATAACTTGGAAACTATTGCATTTAGAGTATTTTGTTTCAATATGTTATTCACCAATTTTGGGATCAGCTATAACATAGTGAAGTTTCAGATCTGTGGCTCATTGCATAGCTGAGTAATAGCTACTTTGAAGTTCTCACTATTGAGTAAATCGGTTGTAATTGGAAAACTATTGCATTTAGAGAATTTCGTATAAATATGTTATTCAGCTACTTTTGGGTCAGCTATAACATAGTAAAATTTCAGACCTGTAGCTCATGGCATAGCTGAGTAATAGCTACTTTTAGTCATCACTATTGAGTAAATCAGTTGTAACTTGAAAACTATTGCATTTACAGTATTTTGCTTAAATATGTTGTTCACCTACTTTTGGGTCAGCTATAACATAGTAAAATTTCAGACCTGTAGCTCATTGCATAGCTGAGTAATAACTACTTTGAGGTTCTCACTATTGAGTAAATCAGTTGTAATTGCAAAACTATTGCATTTAGAGAATTTCATATAAATATGTTATTCAGCTACTTTTGGGTCAGCTATAACATAGTAAAATTTCAGACCTGTAGCTCATGGCATAGCTGAGTAATAGCTACTTTTAGGTCATCACTATTGAGTAAATCAGTTGTAACTTGAAAACTATTGCATTTACAGTATTTTGCTTAAATATGTTGTTCACCTACTTTTGGGTCAGCTATAACATAGTAAAATTTCAGACCTGTAGCTCATTGCATAGCTGAGTAATAACTACTTTGAGGTTCTCACTATTGAGTAAATCAGTTGTAATTGCAAAACTATTGCATTTAGAGAATTTTGTATAAATATGTTATTCAGCTACTTTTGGGTCAGCTATAACATAGTAAAATTTCAGACCTGTAGCTCATGGCATAGCTGAGTAATAGCTACTTTTAGGTCATCACTATTGAGTAAATCAGTTGTAACTTGAAAACTATTGCATTTACAGTATTTTGCTTAAATATGTTGTTCACCTACTTTTGGGTCAGCTATAACATAGTAAAATTTCAGACCTGTAGCTCATGGCATAGCTGAGTAATAGCTACTTTTAGGTTATCACTGTTGAGTAAATTGCTTATAACTTGGAAATTATTGCATTTAGAGTATTTTGTTTCAATAAGTTATTCACCTATTTTGGGATCAGCTATAACATAGTGAAGTTTCAGATCTGTGGCTCATTGCATAGCTGAGTAATAGCTACTTTGAAGTTCTCACTATTGAGTAAATCGGTTGTAATTGAAAAACTATTGCATTTAGAGAATTTCGTATAAATATGTTATTCAGCTACTTTTGGGTCAGCTATAACATAGTAAAATTTCAGACCTGTAGCTCATGGCATAGCTGAGTAATAGCTACTTTTAGGTCATCACTATTGAGTAAATCAGTTGTAACTTGAAAACTATTACATTTACAGTATTTTGCTTAAATATGTTGTTCACCTACTTTTGGTTCAGCTATAACATAGTAAAATTTCAGACCTGTAGCTCATTGCATAGCTGAGTAATAACTACTTTGAGGTTCTCACTATTGAGTAAATCAGTTGTAATTGCAAAACTATTGCATTTAGAGAATTTAGTATAAATATGTTATTCAGCTACTTTTGGGTCAGCTATAACATAGTAAAATTTCAGACCTGTAGCTCATGGCATAGCTGAGTAATAGCTACTTTTAGGTCATCACTATTGAGTAAATCAGTTGTAACTTGAAAACTATTGCATTTACAGTATTTTGCTTAAATATGTTGTTCACCTACTTTTGGGTCAGCTATAACATAGTAAAATTTCAGACCTGTAGCTCATGGCATAGCTGAGTAATAGCTACTTTTAGGTTATCACTGTTGAGTAAATCACTTATAACTTGAAAACTATTGCATTTAGAGTATTTTGTTTCAATATGTTATTCACCTATTTTGGGGTCAGCTATAACATAGTGAAGTTCCAGACCTGTGGCTCATTGCATAGCTGAGTAATAGCTACTTTGAAGTTCTCAATGTTGAGTAAATCACTTGTAATTTGAAAACTATTGCATTTAGAGAATTTAGTATAAATATGTTATTCAGCTACTTTTGGGTCAGCTATAACATAGTAAAATTTCAGACCTGTAGCTCATGGCATAGCTGAGTAATAGCTACTTTTAGGTTATCACTGTTGAGTAAATCACTTATAACTTGAAAACTATTGCATTTAGAGTATTTTGTTTCAATATGTTATTCACCTATTTTGGGGTCAGCTATAACATAGTGAAGTTCCAGACCTGTGGCTCATTGCATAGCTGAGTAATAGCTACTTTGAACTTCTCACTGTTGAGTAAATCAGTTGTAATTGGAAAACTATTGCCTTTACAGAAATTTGTGCAAATATGTTATTCAGCTACTTTTGGGTCAGCTATAACATAGTGAAATTACAGACCTGTAGCTCATGGCACAACTGAGCAATAGCTATTCTCAGACACTGACTGTTGAGTAAATCAGCTATAACTTGAAAAATATTGCATTTGGAGTATTTTGTTAAAATACATTGTTCACCTACTTTGGGGTTAGCTATAACATAGTGAAATTACAGACCTATAGCTCATGGCATAGTGGAGCAATAGCTATTTTCAGGTTCTCACTATTGAGTAAATCAGTTGTAACTTGAAAACTATTGCATTTACAGTATTTTGCTTAAATATGTTGTTCACCTACTTTTAGGTCAGCTATAACAGTGCAAAAATTCAGACATGTAGCTCATTGCATAGCTGAGTAATAGTTACTTTGAGGTTCTCACTCTTGAGTAAATCAGTTGTAACTTGAAAATTATTACATTTAGAGTATTTTGTTTAAATATGTTATTCACATAATTTTTGGTCAGCTATGACATAGTGAAATTGCAGACCTCTATGTCATGGCATAGCTGAGCAATAGCTTCTTTCAGGTTCTCCCTGTTGAGTAAATCATTGTATCCAACCTGTAGGAAATCATGGGCTGGGAATCTATTAATATGGTCCGATTTGACCTTGGAACCCTCCTTCAAGGTCAAATGAGGATAGCCAAACATAAAAGTGCTTATAACTCGCTTATTATTGGTCCTAGAGGTTGGAATGAAAACCAACCCATAGAAAATCATGAGCTGGGAATTTTTTGGTGTGGTCGGATTTCACCTTGGACCCCTCCTTCAAGGTCAAATGAGGATAGCCAAACTTAAAAGTGCTTGTAACTCACTTATTATTGGTCCTAGAGGTTTCGAATGGAAAACCAACCTATAGAAAATCATGGGCTGGGAATCTTTTGGTGTGGTCGGATTTGACCTTAGACCCCTCCTTCCAGGTCAAACGAAGATAGCCAAACTTAAAGTGCTTATAACTCGCGTATTATTGGTCTTGGAGGTTTGGGATGGTAAACCAACATATAGGAAATCATGGGCTGGGATTCTTTTGGTGTGGTCAGATTTGACCTGGGACCCCTCCTTCAAGGTCAATTGAGGATAGCCAAACTTACAATTATTATTGGTCCTACAAGTTTGGGATGGTAAACAAGCTACAGGAAATCATGGGCTGGGAATTTTTTTGTGTGGTCGGATTTGACCTTGGACCCCCTCCTTCAAGGTCAAACAAGGATAGCCAAACTTAAAAAGTGCCTATGACTCACTTATTATTGGTCCGAGAGGTTTGGGATGGTAAACCATTCTAAATTCTTTGGCTGGGAATCTTTTGGTATGGTCAGATTTGACCTTTGGACCCCTTCTTCATGGTCGAACGAGGATATTGCATTTATAGTATTTCTTTAAATATTTTTAACCTACTTTTTACACTTAAACAATTACCTTGTTACTTTATTTCATAATACCATTTGCAGGGCACAACTTTTTTGTCCTTTTCTTCTGTCAGCTTTGGAATATCTTTCGAACATGCTGTTCAGTTACCATTTACTGTATTTCTGTACAGCCCTTTCCCTGATAATTATGCTTTCCTCTCATTATCACCATCACAAATCAAAAACATTCAGTCAGCTGACACAGTGCCCGTTCACGGGCACTCTCCTCTTGTTTAAGAATTATTGTAAGTAACAATGCAGTTCTGTTTTATTTTCCTAATGTTATGGTACACAATAGTGCTACTTTTCCAAACCCAAAGAAAAATCTTTTAAAAGACTTGTAAACTGGATATGGATTTTATCTTTCTTTTACCTAACATAAAATATACCTTCTGATGTTTAAATTTAGGTCCTTCTGTTATTGTATTTTTGATTTATTCTGGAAGAATTTTCTGTGTTTTTGTATAGGATGGCATTCCACACAATCATGCATTCCTCGCAACAGGTGGAATTGTGCGAACATGTCTGGTCCTGCATGGGAAGAATGGTAAGTATCATTTCCCACTTTCTCAATATAAAATGAGGAATTTTAACTGCAGGAAGACCTTGTTTAGACTAGCAATCACTACTCTGTTCATGAATTCCATGACTCTAAGCAGTCAATGTTCCTGTGGTTATGTTTGTTTCTTTCATCACTGTATAATCAAGACGTGATTTGTGCACATTTTGTTCTGCTTGAGGAGAATGGTAAGTTTGATTTATACCCGTTCACATGAATTTTCTGTGTTATGTGACCCTTATTATTTCCACTCAAAATAACCCTTTTTTATGTCGTCACTCTGTGGTGTTGGCGTACACATCCACGTGAACAACTTCTCCTCCTAAAGTACAAGACCCAGAGACATGCTGTTTTTTTTTAAAGATACCTTAACTACCGGGGATGAAAAAGTGTTCAAGGCATGCAGATCTGTTAGTTCGTCTGTTCCCCAGAGCCATTACAAGTCAGCTACCTCCACCCAAAATGTGAAAATTTCAACACTTTATCACAATTTTCTTATTGACTATTGCAGGGATTTTTCTCATATCTTGCATATATGTACTAGGCCACAAGTAGATTACCTTGTGTGAGTATTAGACATTTAATTTTTTTTTTTTTATTAATTTTTTAAATAATTTTTAATGCATTAAAATTCATGAAATCATGCACTAAATCACTTATTTTCTCATTGACTATTGCAGGATTTTTGTTCTTATTTTGCATATATGTATTAGGCCACTAGTAGATTACCTTGTGTGAGTATCAGGCCTAGATCTTTCTTAATTATTTTTTACGAATTTTTATGTCATCACTCTGCGGCGTGGGCGTCCGCGTCCGCGTGAACAACTTCTTCTCCAAAACTACAAGGCCTAGAGACATGCTGTTTTTTTTAAAAGATACCTTATCTATCGAGGATGAAAAATTGTTCAAGGCATGCAAATCTGTCTGTTCGTCTGTTTGCTAGAGACATTACAAGGGGGGTACCCCCACCAAAAGTGTGAAAATTTCAACTTTTTATCACAATTTTCTCAGTGACTATTGCAGGGATTTCTCTCATATCTTGCATATATGTACTAGGCCAGAGGTAGATTCTCTTGTGTGAGTATGAGACCTGGATCTGTCTTACTTTTTTTAATAAATTTTTTTAATAATTTTTAATGCATTAAAATTCATGAAATCATGCACTAAATCACTTATAACTTGAAAAGTGTTGCATTTACAGCATTTTGTGAAAATATGTTGTTCAGCTACTTTTTTCATAGCTACAATATGGTGAGTAAGTTGGGTGTCTGTCTCAATAGCTAAGTGAGTAATAGCTACTTTTGGGCTTTTCAGTAACTTCCATTATGAGTAAAATCACTTGTAACTTAAAAACTATTGCATTTAGAGAATTTCGTATAAATATGTTATTCAGCTACTTTTGGGCCAGCTATAACATAGTGAAATTTCAGACCTGTAGCTCATGGTATAGCTGAGTAATAGCTACTTTTAGGTTATCACTGTTGAGTAAATCACTTATAACTTGAAAACTATTGCATTTAGAGAATTTCGTATAAATATGTTATTCACCTATTTTGGGGTCAGCTATAACATAGTAAAATTTCAGACCTGTAGCTCATGGCATAGCTGAGTAATAGCTACTTTTAAGTTATCACTGTTGAGTAAATCACTTATAACTTGAAATGTGTTGCATTTAGAGCATTTTGTTAAAATATGTTATTCAGCTACTTTTTTCATAGCTACAATATGGTGAGTAAGTTGGGTGTCTGTCTCAATAGCTAAGTGAGTAATAGCTACTTTTGGGCTTTTCAGTAACTTTCATCATGAGTAAAATCACTTGTAACTTAAAAACTATTGCATTTAGAGAATTTCGTATAAATATGTTATTTTATTGCGTTAATACATCCTATCCAATGGACAATAGCTTATCCGGTCGGCGCAGACCGGCCCGCCAAACGTCAGAAAAAGACGTCCTGTGTTTCCACCGGCTAGGCCGGTCCAGTGCTGTACACTCGCCAGATGGCGTGTGGTACTTCCTTCCTGTCTAGACAGCGTGACGTCATAGCATCTTTTTCGTTTGGCGCATGCTGTATGTACACGAATTTTTTCACTGAGATTGGAAATTTTATATTCACACACTTTATATGCAGGATATTATTTGAAAGTTATTTAACTTTGTTTTGGGAGTATATAGAACGTTTTTAGTAAACTTCGGCATTGTTATCAGATCATTATGTCTTCTCCAAGCCAGAAACACGGGAGCTGCGGACATATCATTGCAAGTTTTGACAGCCATAGTTTCTGTGCACGCTGCAGAGAGAAAGGTAAAGGTTCAGATCCTTGTATCTCACATAATGATTGCACTGCTTGTAACTCCCTCACGGAAGATCAACGCATCCAACTTTCCACGCCTAGTTATAGGCTTAAAAAGGAAAAACGTGATCTTAAAAAGTCTTCTGATACTCCTGCTAAAGACTCATCCAGTTCCTCTCTCATAGACCCATCCTCTGTGATGGTAGTGGGAGCTGTGGACGCCCAGGGGGTAATCCAATCCCCGGGTTCGAGTTCTGACAAAAAGAAGAAGAAGCCTAACCCTCCTGAGAAGAAGCCTTCTAACCAAAACCCAAAGTCCGGTAAAGAGAAACCTTCTAAATCGCCTACCCCTCAGTCTCACAGATCCTCATCTGACACCAGGATCGACGAGTTAGACCTTAAATGGTCGGAGAGGTTTAACAGATTAGAAGGCCTCTTACTTGCTAAGTCATTGGATAAACCGGAACCGACCTTTGCCCCTGTGAAGGTCACACTGACGCATTCACCTCCAGTTGGTGTGGTAAAATCATCAGAACCCTTCATTCGACCTGCTGACAGGTCTCAACTTTCAGATTTATCAAGTACCGACCACTCTCCACAGAGACAGTCTACTGACAAGTTGCTTACTCTCTCATCCAAGAAACAGACTTCAGATTTGCCTGGTGTTACACAGATTGCCCGTAAGAGCCAATCGACCAGCAAATTGCCAAAGGATAAGCCTCTCACCGGCCAATCAACAGACTTGACTGGTACCGGCTCACCTGCTCATCTCCAGGTCTCCAGCAAGTCGACCTCAGCACCGGCCGGCAGACAGAGCTCAGCTTCCATGGACACCGACTCAGACTCTGATTTCTCCGACCAACCAGCGGTAGATATTTTTGTGGAGGAAGGGGAGTTGTCCGATCCGGACCAAGATGCTGCTACCAACGACCCCGACCAGACCCTATCAGAAGATCAAAACTATAGGGAGACCATGAGGGGAATCAGGTCCTATATGGGCTGGACCCATATTCCTGATATGGATACAGCAACATCTACCTCCGACGACAATCCCTTCGCCGGCTCCAAAACCCAACCTACTGGTAAAGTGTCGGTCAACATGCCAGTCGATGAGTGGCTGTGCAAAAAGATGGGAAAATTAAATTTAACCTTGGTTGAGGGCTACCCCTCACGTAGCTCTGAGGCGGGCGGTCTACTGAAGGACCAATTTGTGCGACCAGCTCGCTCTCAACAAAAGTGGTATGGTTTCTTTGATGATCAACAGAAGTGTACTACTGCTAAGACTGTGTCTTCTTGGAATACGGATGCTTCTAAGGTGAACAGCACCTACAGTCGTATTGCCAAAGCAGCCGGTATTGCTTCGACCCCCCTAGCCTCCCGTCAGATCTCACAAGACAGTCTACGAAGATGGGAAAAGGCAGCTCGTGAAGCCTCCACTTTCTGCAATCAAGCAGCCGCCTTTAACAGATGTCTGAATAAGGTACAGGATAATATGCGTTCACAGCTAAAGACAGTGAAAGCAGAGCTAGGCAAGGGCAAGTCTTCTACTAGAGTTTCTGGTGCCGCTGGGGAACTGCAGTTCCTAATGGACTTTAATTCAGGAATCACACAAGCCATGGCCAAAACTCTAGAGCATCTGACTGATTTCATTTTTGTCACAGTTGCAAACACTACCCTAGCTAGGAGAGACTCTTATTTATCTCACCTGAAAGCCGGCATCAAACCAGACACCCTGGCTTCTCTGCGAACTGCACCTCTCAACTTGACTACCTTATTTCCTGAAGATGCCTTGAAGCAAGCCGAGCAGGATATAGCCACCTTTGAGAGTAAAGGTCAAGTTCAGTCTGGAAAGAAGGGCCGTTTCCACCCTTATGAACGGACCGACAGGAGGTCAGATTCAAAGAAATCAGAGCGACCAGCATGGAAGAACGTGGGCTACAGAGGTCAGAGCAAGAAAGGCAGAGGCAAGGCCTCTTACTACTCCTCGCGACCAGCCAAGGGCCAGCAGTCCTATAAATGACAATCATTGTGTAACCAGTTCACTGGAAAGACTGCTGGCCCGGAGCCAACCTACAGTACAGAGACAATACAAAGACACTTTTGTAAACTTAAATGTTGTACCACATGTTCATTCTGCGCCCGGGCTTTCACAAAAGAAAGATATAAGTCCCAGGTTAGCAGCTTGTCATCTTTCTCAAAAAGAATGCAAATTAAAATATGTGAAAGGTGTTTCTTGTGTCACTCAGTTGTCTTGTGTAAAGCCTGTAACAAATGTCAAAAATGTTGTCACAATTCCACCTGTAGGGGCTCGTCTTCAAGAATACTGGCAAATTTGGCTGGATCTGGGGGCCGGTCCGAAAGTAGTTTCAATTCTCAAGGAGGGTTACCCCCTCCCCTTTCGGATCCGACCCAAACTGATAAGATATCCCACAGTCATAAGTTGTTATGCCAATCCTCACAGGAACAGCTACCTGTTAGAGGCATTGCATCAGCTTATAGACAAAAATGCTGTAGAACTGGTCAAAAACCAAACCTCACTAGGGTTCTTCAACCGACTCTTTCTGGTCCCCAAACCACAAAACAAGTGGCGACCTATACTGGACCTAAGCCATCTGAATCCCTTCCTCAAGGTGGGGAACTTCAAGATGGAGACACCGGAAACCATCAGAACCTCTCTCCAACGAGGGGAGTGGGTTACGTCCATAGACTTCAAGGACGCTTACTTCCACATCCCTATACAGGAACAGTCCAGGAAATATCTCAGATTCCATGTCCAGGGTCAGACATACCAGTTCAAAGCCCTACCCTTTGGTCTGTCCACAGCCCCCATGGAATTCACTGTAGTGACAAAGGAAGTAAAACTAAGTACTGGTGGATTCTTATACCCTTCTGTATGGCCATCAGACGACTGGTTGGTAAGAGCCAAGCCCCCCCAAGCTTGTCTCCAGCATACCCAAATCTTAGTACAACTGTGTCAAGACCTTGGTTGGCTGGTGAATTTAGAAAAATCGGAACTGGAACCCAAGGAGGTTTTCAACTTTGTGGGTTACCAGTTCGACCTCAGAGCCGGCCGGGTCCGACCCACACCGGACCGGTGGCAAAACCTACAGGAAAAGATTCAGGCTCTGCTATCACTACCGGCCTGTCCGGTCCGGCAGTTCATGTCCCTGATAGGTCTCTTGACAGCCACAGAAAAACAAGTTCACCTCGGCCGGTTACACATGAGGCCCATCCAATAGCATCTCAAAAACAACTGGCGGGTACCAGAATCACTAGAGAAGGTGATCCCAATACCCAGATCTCTGCACCCACACCTTCGTTGGTGGTTGGAGGAAAGCAATATACTCCAAGGTCAACCATTACACCCATTAAAACATGCTCTGCAAATTTTTACAGACGCGTCAAAAGAAGGTTGGGGCGCTCACTTAAACGAGCACACTGCAAGAGGGTCCTGGTCATTACCGGAGACAAAGCTGCATATAAACTTTCTGGAACTAAAAGCAGTCTTTCTGGCCTTAAAAGAGTTCCAAAACCTCTGTACCGGGAAAATAGTTCTGGTAGCAACCGACAACACTACAGTAGTGTCTTACATAAACAAGGAAGGAGGTATGAAGTCGGGTCCGTTGTGTGCCCTACTGTGGAGAATCTTGACCTGGTGCACCAGGAAACAAGTGACCCTCAGAGCCCGCCACATTCCAGGCCGCTTAAATGTGGTAGCGGACAAGCTATCCAGGCTGGGCCAGACCATTCAGACAGAATGGTCCCTCCTCCCAGAGGTTTTTCAAGCGATCTGCAGCAGGTGGCACCGTCCTCAGATAGACCTTTTTGCCACCAGATTCAACAACAAACTACCTCTGTTTGTGTCTCCAGTACCGGATCCTCTGGCTACTGCAGTCGATGCTCTCAGTCTACCTTGGTACGATCTGGATGCCTATGCCTTCCCACCCACAGCTATTCTGAGCAAAGTGGTGGAAAAACTACTGGACTCCCCATGCAACAGTTTGATCCTGATTGCCCCGGGATGGCCCAACATGCCTTGGTTTTGGGATCTAGTCGAAATGTCCAGCCAGGTCCCCTTGAGTCTTCCGGCTCTGCCAAATCTGCTGACACAGCCCTTCAATCAGATCCCTCACAGAAATCTGACAAATCTAAATCTCCATGCATGGCTCCTAGAGCCTCAGCAATCAAAGAACAGGGCTTCTCTGAGGCAGTGGCAGCAAGAATTGAGGCTCCTCAAAGAAGATCAACCAGATCAGTCTATGAGGCAAAGTGGACCATTTTTACAAAGTGGTGCGACGCTAATCAGGTGGACTTCAGGTCACCACCTGTAAAGTCAGTGGCTGACTTCCTAATGTACCTCTTTAAGGACAAGAAGTTGCAGCCCAGCACCATTGATGGATACAGGTCTGCCATTGCTGATAAACTCGGTAATGAGACAGTCAATATCAGCAAAGATGACAATCTCACCCATCTCCTGGACAGTTTCCACAGAGACAGACCCAAAGGGCGGAGGGGTATACCCTCCTGGAACCTCTCTCTGGTATTACACCAGCTGACGAAGGCTCCTTTCGAACCTCTTTCGGAGGCATCTCTGAAGCATCTTACCTTCAAAACTGTCTTCCTTTTGGCCCTGGGTTCTGGCAAAAGAAGAAGTGAGATCCATGCTTGGCAGCACAAAAACATCAGGCACCAGTCGGACTGGTCTAAGGTGTCCCTGTTCCCATCTCCCAGCTTTCTTTCCAAGAACCAGCTGGCTAGAGAGGGACCAGAGAGCGTAGCCCCAGTGGTGATACCAGCCCTGGCTCCTACTCTGGATAGATCCCTCAAGTCTGATAGGTCACTTTGTCCAGTTAGAGCCCTACGCTACTATTTGGACAGGACTTCAAACATTAGGCAGGATAAAAAACTAGTTTTTGTCTCCTTCAAGAAAGGTTTCGACAAGGACATCTCTCCTGCCACTATCTCCTCATGGATCAAGCAGACTGTGATCCTATGCTACGAGCTCTCTGATCACCAGGCCCACACCTTACATCAAGTTAAAGCTCACGATGTCAGGGCCTTTGCTGCCTCTAAGGCCTTCCAGTCAGGAGTCTCCTTAGAGCAGATCTTGTCAGCCTGCCACTGGAAATCTCATAATACCTTCACTCAATTCTATCTGAAGGATGTGGCTTGGTCTGACTCGGAGCTCTACCATCTGGGTCCTGTTGTGGCTGCTCAGCAGATCCACCAACAGTCTAGTACCTAGAGGAGATCTGTACATATGTAATTAGTTGTACATATTTGTATATATTGCACATTTAGTTAAGAAGTAAAAAAAAAACAACAATCTAGACGTACTTTACTTTCTATGGGACTGAACTCATCCCTCTTCTCTCCTGTCTTAGAACAGGTCTGTTTTTAAAAAGAGACGGGGGGGGGGGACAAGGTCGACTCTGACGGTTTGTCTCCGGATAACCGGATGATGATATTCGACCATAGCCTTAAGGGTTACCGACCTCAAGGTCTAACCAGGCTTTGAAAAAGATTTGTCTTTAATGCTAGCATGAGTTCAAGTTTCTTAGTCCCTAGTAGCTTACCCGCCGACCAAGCGGTAGTTATTCAGCTATTGTCCATTGGATAGGATGTATTAACGCAATAAAATTGCAAATTTAATAAGTAAATTAAATTTTTATAAGTTAATACCCTATCCAATGGACACACAAGACCCTCCCACCGACCCCGCTATCAGCTTACCAGGGGCTAATAGGTTTAGACAACGAAAAAGATGCTATGACGTCATGCTGTCTAGACAGGAAGGAAGTACCACACGCCATCTGGCGAGTGTACAGCACTGGACCGGCGTAGCCGGTGGAAACACAGGACGTCTTTTTCTGACGTTTGGCGGGCCGGTCTGCGCCGACCGGATAAGCTATTGTCCATTGGATAGGGTATTAACTTATAAAAATTTAATTTACTTATTAAATTTGCAATTCAGCTACTTTTGGGCCAGCTATAACATAGTAAAATTTCAGACCTGTAGCTCATGGCATAGCTGAGTAATAGCTACTTTTAGGTTATCACTGTTGAGTAAATCACTTATAACTTGAAAAGTGTTGCATTTAGAGCATTTTGTTAAAATATGTTATTCAGCTACTTTTTTCATAGCTACAATATGGTGAGTAAGTTGGGTGTCTGTCTCAATAGATAAGTGAGTAATAGCTACTTTTGGGCTTTTCAGTAACTTCCATCATGAGTAAAATCACTTGTAACTTAAAAACTATTGCATTTAGAGAATTTCGTATACATATGTTATTCAGCTACTTTTGGGCCAGCTATAACATAGTAAAATTTCAGACCTGTAGCTCATGGCATAGCTGAGTAATAGCTACTTTTAGGTTATCACTGTTGAGTAAATCACTTATAACTTGAAAACTATTGCATTTAGAGTATTTTGTTTCAATATGTTATTCACCTATTTTGGGGTCAGCTATAACATAGTGAAATTTCAGACCTGTGGCTCATTTCATAGCTGAGTAATAGCTACTTTGAAGTTCTCACTGTTGAGTAAATCAGTTATAATTGGAAAACTATTGCATTTACAGAAATTTGTGCAAATATGTTATTCAGCTACTTTTGGGTCAGCTATAATATAGTGAAATTATAGACCTATAGCTCATGGCACAACTGAGCAATAGCTATTCTCAGGTACTGACTGTTGAGTAAATCAGCTATAACTTGAAAAATATTGCATTTGGAGTATTTTGCTAAAATATATTGTTCACCTACTTTTGGGTCAGCTATAACATAGTGAAATTACAGACCTATAGCTCATGGCATAGCGGAGCAATAGCTATTTTCAGGTTCTCACTATTGAGTAAATCAGTTGTAGCTTGAAAACTATTGCATTTACAGTAGTTTGCTTAAATATGTTGTTCACCTACTTTTGGGTTAGCTATAACATAGTAAAATTTCAGACATGTAGCTCATTGCATAGCTGAGTAATAGTTCCTTTGAGGTTCTCACTGTTGAGTAAATCAGTTGTAACTTGAAAACTATTACATTTAGAGTAATTTGTTAAATATGTTATTCACAGAATTTTTGGTCAGCTATAACATAGTGAAATTGCAGACCTCTATGTCATGGCATAGCTGAGCAATAGCTACTTTCAGGTTCTCACTGTTGAGTAAATCATTGTATCCACTGGATAGCCGCAGTGTGTAGAGAGAGATTTCACCATTACTGCTCTGATGAAAAAAAATATTATAGCTAGCTTTCTTAAGTTTGCAGTATATATTAATAACCATAAAATGTTGTCTGGGAATATTTTTGGCCTCATTTTGAGAAACAAGATGGCCGCCACAGGTGTTTTTTGTCAGTCATGAAAAGTGCTTATATCTCCCTTATTATTGATCCTAGAGGTTTGGGATGATAAACCAACCTGTAGGAAATCATGGGGTGGGAATCTTTTGGTGTGGTCAGATTTGACCTTCAATGACCCCTCCTTCAACGTCAAACAAGGATAGCCAAACTTAAAAGTGCTTATAACTCGCTTATTATTGGTCCCAGAGGTTTGGGATGGTAAACAGACAGGAAATCATGGGCTCTGAATCTGTTGATATGATCCGATTTGACCTTGGAACCCTCCTTTAAGGTCAAATGAGGATAGTTTGAAAGTGCCTACAACTCGCTTATTATTGGTGACAGAGATTTGGGATGGTTTACCATAGGAAATCATTGGCTCGGAATCTTTTGGTATGGTCAGATTTGACCTTTGGACCCCTCCTTCAAGGTCAAATGAGGACAGCCAAGCTTAAAAGTGCTTATAACTCATTTATAATTGGTCCTAGAGGTTTGGAATGGTAAACCATAGGAAATCATGGGCTGGGAATGTATTTGTGTGGTTAGATTTGACCTTGGACCCCTTCTCCAAGGTTGAACGAGGATATTGCATTTGTAGTATTTCTTTAAATATGTTTTAACCTATTTTTTACGCTTAAACAATTACCTTGTTATTTTCCTTCATAATACCATTTACAGGGCACAACTTTTTTATCCTTTTCTTCTGTCAGCTTCGGAATTTCTTTCGAACTTGCTGTTCAGTTACCATTTACTGTATTTCTGTACAGCCCTTTTCCTGATAATTATTTTGTCCTCTAATCACCTTCACAAATCAAAAACACTCAGTCAGCTGACACAGTGCCCGTTCACGGGCACTCTCCTCTTGTTTAAATAATTTTTACTGCATTAAAATTCATGAAATCATGCACTAATTTAAAATCACTTATAACTTGAAAAGTGTTGCATTAGAGCATTTTGTTAAAATATGTTATTCAGCTACTTTTTCCATAGCTACAACATGGTGAGTAACTTGAGTGCCTGTCCCAATAGCTAAGTGAGTAATAGCTACTTTCTGACTTTTCAGTACCTCCTGTAATGAGTGAAATCACATATAACTGGAAAACTATTGCATATACAGAATTTTGTATAAATATGTTACTCAGCTGCTTTTGGGTCAGCTACAACATGGTAAAATTTCAGACCTGTAGCTCATTGCATAGCTGAGCAATAGCTATTTTCAGGCTCTCACTGTTGAGTAAATCAGTTGTATCTGAAAACCATTCCATTTACAGTACATGTATTTTGTTTAAATATGTTGTTCACCTACTTTTGGGTCAGCTATAACATAGTGAAATTACAGACCTGTAGCTTATGGCATAGCTGAGCAATAGCTATTTTCAGGTTCTCACTGTTGAGTAAATCAGTTGTAACTTGAAAACTATTGCATTTATGGTATTTTGTTTAAATATGTTGTTCACCTCCTTTTGGGTCAGCTATAAGATAGTGAAATTGCAGACCTGTAGCTCATGGCATAGCTGAGCAATAGCCACTTTGAGGTACTCACTGTTGAGTTAATCAGTTTTAACTTGAAAACTATTGCATTACAGTATTTTGTTTAAATAAGTTGTTCACCTACTTTTGGGTCAGCTATAACATGGTCAAATTGCAGAGCTATAACTCATTGCATAGCTGAGCTATAGCTACTTTCAGAGTATTGCTGTTGAGTAAATTGGTTGTAACTTGAAAACCATTGCAATTAGAGTATGTTGTTTAAATATGTTGTTCACCTACCTTTGGGTCAGCTATGACATAGTAAAATTGCAGACCTGTAGCTCAAATTATTCAAATTGGAGCAATAGCTACTTCGAGGTTCTCACTGTTGAGTAAATCAGTTGTAACTCAAAAACTGTGGCATTTAGAGAGTTTTGTTAATAAAATATCTTATTCAGCTACTTTTGGGTCTGCTATAACATAGTGAAATTACAGACCTGTAGCTTATGGCATAGCTGAGCAATAGCTATTTTCAGGGTCTCACTGGTGAGTAAATCAGTTGTAACTTGAAAACTATTGCATTTATGGTATTTTGTTTAAATATGTTGTTCACCTCCTTTTGGGTCAGCTATAAGATAGTGAAATTGCAGACCTGTAACTCATGGCATAGCTGAGCAATAGCCACTTTGAGGTACTCACTGTTGAGTTAATCAGTTTTAACTTGAAAACTATTGCATTACAGTATTTTGTTTAAATAAGTTGTTCACCTACTTTTGGGTCAGTTATAACATGGTCAAATTGCAGAGCTATAACTCATTGCATAGCTGAGCTATAGCTACTTTCAGAGTATTGCTGTTGAGTAAATTGGTTGTAACTTGAAAACCATTGCAATTAGAGTATGTTGTTTAAATATCATGTTATTCACCTACCTTTGGGTCAGCTATGACATAGTAAAATTGCAGACCTGTAGCTCAAATTATTCAAATTGGAGCAATAGCTACTTCGAGGTTCTCACTGTTGAGTGAATCAGTTGTAACTCAAAAACTGTGGCATTTAGAGAGTTTTGTTAAAATATCTTATTCAGCTACTTTTGTGTCTGCTATAATATAGTGAAATTACAGACCTGTAGCTTATGGCATAGCTGAGCAATAGCTATTTTCAGGGTCTCACTGTTGAGTAAATCAGTTGTAACTTGAAAACTATTGCATTTAGAGTATTTTCTTTAAATATATTATTCACCCACTTTTCAGTCACCTATAACATACTGAAATTACAGACCTGTGTCTCATTGCATAGCAGTCCAATAGTTACATTCAGGTTCTCACTGTTGAGTAAGTCAGTTGTATGATAATTATTGCATTTAGAGTATTTTTCTTTATATGTGTTATTAACCTACTTTTTAGTCAGCTATACCACAGTAAAACTGCAGCCTTTTAACTCATTGCATAGCTGAGCAAAAGCTACTTTGAGATTCTCTCTGTTGAGTAAATCAGTTGCAACTTGAAAACTTCTTTCACTTCTACTCTATAACTCAAAACACACAGTCAGCTGACACAGAGCCCGTTCACAGGCACTGATTGCTTGTTATTGCTTTTTACCCCGAAAAAATGCTGTTTGGCAATGGAAAATCATATAACCACATAAAAACTTCCAAGACTGCTTTTGTGAGTTGTACATTTTATTATACTTCATTTTCAGCCATTTTAAATTTTGAAGTTGAGAAAAAGTTTACGGCAGCCATGTTTAAGTCTTTGTTAAAAAAAATTAAGCTCACTCTCAAGCAGAATTAACCTTAAGCCCGAGACTTAGCCAAAGTTTAGAATTAGGTGCTTTATGAAATGGTCTAAGTTTGGGTTAAGTCCTTTTGTGAAGCCAGCCCCTAATAAATGTGATAACCCTTTTAGTAGTTAATTTAAACCTCCATTATCCACCCCTCTGTTGTCTGAATTTTCAATTATCCGACCTCAAACCCACTCCCCCAACTCTATTTAAACCTGTAATTTTTGCCTTACTATTGTCCAGCCTTTCTATTATCCGACCTAATTGTTACTCCCCATGAGGGTCGGATAATTGAGCTTCTACTGTACTTAATTTCTGGGGGGTTTTTTCGTTAAAATTTACCGTTATCCAGAAATCTTTGTTAATTTTGTGTTCCTTGACATTTGACTTCATTAGATTCAACTGTATGGCTTTATTTTAGGCAAACCTCAGATCACCAGTGGTTTGAAAGACATGAAAGTCATGAAGACCACCAAATCTTCCTTCACCACCTTTATTCGTGATGAATTCCGCACTCTCCCAGATACAGATGACAGGGTCTTCACTACAGTGGTGGACGCACACTGGGACTATGAAGTGGACGCTGATCTGAACTATGACAATGCCTGGTAATCAGACATAAAAAGTGTTCTCCTGTTTCCGGAAATTTTTTCATATTAAACAAAATTTTATCGAAGCAATCGGGCAAAATCAGCAAAGATTGTAATAAGCATTCTCGCAAATTGCAATGTTAAGTTTGTTTTTATGATCTGTCTGTTAATACATCTGATCACTAGGGCTCTAAAGAGTGCTCATGAAAGAACCGATTTATCTAATCTAATGTAACATTTTTCATAGCACCTAATCTCCATGCTTTGACAGATTTCAAGGTGCAACTGTACATAAATATACTCCACTAGAGTTAGCTCATTAACATAGCCAGGTCATATCACAAGTAGAGCTGAAAGAGGAGACCAAAATTGTGGTCAAATATTTGTTATGTATTTTCCGATATTTTCCGGAAATTCGTTTTAGAGTTTTAGTGCATTCCAAAATTTAGGTAAAATCACGGACATTTAGGTTTTCAGTCAACCACAGGAAGAAAAACAAGTAAGTTCACTTTTTGCTCTATTATTTAGTAAAACATTAGACAAAATAAGTGTTATTTGCAATATTTACATATACCAAGCCTAATTTCCATATTCATACCGAATATTTGTTTGCTTATGATGAAAGTCGAATCCGGAAAAAGCGGACCGGAAAATGAATAATGCGAATATCCCTTTCAGCTCTAATCACAAGAAGAAGACACATGGAGGTGAAATATTCAGAATATTAAATAATTACTGAAAGACTATTCTCTTTAAATTTCTTGTTTAATATTCGGTTATTGACAGTTATGCAAGTATTTTCTCATAAAATTGACCACATACGAGTCACTTGAATGTGTAATTACTCTTATAAGAAAATCAGACAGGAACTGGCAGTTTTAATACTGAAAAGAATACACATTAAATAATAATGATAAGCAGAGTATTAGAGTATGAAAATACCACTACTTCAAACAGTCCACTATAAAACATTTTAATCAGAGTGTATGGCATGCTTAACAACAGTAATGGCTGTACACATTCAACCACATGGAATGCTTCTTTACGTTTTTTCTTTCATTCTTCATTTCACAGGGACATTGCAAAGAAGTGTATTCTAGAAGTGTTTGCTGGACCGCCAGTCACAGGAATACAATCTCCTTCTGTTCAGAAGACTCTGTATGATACGGCCAAACTCATACTGGAGAGGAATCCTAAGGTCACTCAGTTTTGAACAACTTGAAATACTTCCAAAGATCGGTTCAGATAATTAAGAAAAAATTCTCAGTTGAGCTCCTGGGTGTGGCGAATTCTTCATTAAATGGTTAAAGGTATCACAGAATTCCTGAGAAAAATGTGTGTGGTGGCAACACACTTGTCTCTCAGTTTTGAAGTCTTGGGTTTGAATCTTACCCTTGGTCTGAAGATGGACAGGTCACAGGTGGTTGTAGCCAACCTATACCCAGTGGATTAATGTGTAAAATATTGATAAAGTGCTATACACTGTTTTCCTCTGCCAAGGTAACTACACATCATGATCTAAACTATTCTTGTGAGTGATATTAATCCCACACAGCCTCGAACTGATGGTTTGACTTGGAAGTCAAACAAATGTTCTGTGAAATTACTTAATTTGTTAAATTACCAAAGACGTTGTAAAGAAATTGCACCTATTATTTGTAAAATTTACATTACTTGTGATCCTTGATTTTAATATTCTCTGTTGTAGGTCAATACTGTGTCCATAGAACTGCCAAATGTCCACGCTTATGAATTTGATCTGAAGAAATTTCCGTCTTTTGGATTTGACAGAAATGGAGAGGTAAGAATCCGTTGGTGTACATAAGGGTGTCCGAAACTATGAATTTGTTAAAGTGGGGTGTCACTAGGGAATGGTTGGTAGAACACAAGTCAGAATTCACACCTAGTTAACTGTAATATAGAGAAGAAACTTCTAGAGAAGTGACACATGTTTAGGTTAGTGGTTTATGAAGGACAAAAATCTTAATTACCCTAATGATATTACCTAGTGTGTTAAAACAATGTTAAAAACCTCCATTACAATATTTAACCAAATTTGCCAACTTTAATCAAAACTGAAATCTTATTTTATCCACCCAGATTTACCATGTTGAACTTGGATAATTTGTGTATATTTATAGCAGATCCTTGACCATGTAATTATTCACGCATGTATTTTGGCCTTTTTTGAATTGCAAGGCTAGATTGAAAAGACTTTCAAAAAACTTCCAAATTCTTTGAAATAATTTTAAAGTGACTTTAGTACTTGCCATAGCATGATGTTTTTGTTCACATTTTTTATTTTTCAGGTGTTTCAGCCAACAGATAAACCATCTGGGAACATTAAAGCCAGCTTGAAAAGAAGAATTACTTCAAAGCTGTAACGTACATGTGTTGAAAACACAATGTTTCATGAATGATTAATGTAAAATGCAGTGGCTATGTGACATACTTTATCCAATGTCTTTTATATTACCGTGTTTTGACAACTAAAACTGAAACCTACACACAATGATTGACATGATAAGGAAGCTCAACAAGGTGAAAAATATCAATTCCTCATTGTTGAAACATTGTGAGACAAATACTAATTTAAATACTCGAATACACATAAAGAAATTGCACCACCCCTCAGAGTTAAAAATAAACTCAAAATTGTTCTGCCTCATTTCTGAGACACTTTGCGATTTAATAAAAATACTGGATGGCTGCTAAATGTGATAAAAAACAATTAAAATTCAGATATTGAGATCTTGAGTACTCTATCGGTTCAAAAATCAGCTCCAGATGCGTCCAGCTTCTACGATTTCCAGGATATTCATACATTTAGGTTGCAATGTTGTTTTCCATTTTTTATAAATCCCCCCCCAAAAATACATTTAAATTATTTAAAATACTTTTTTTATGAAAATCAATAAAAATCCATTTAACAGACTGGCAGACAGAACTTTATCCCACAACAGTATTTAGAGTCGAGTAAATAAGTAATCAGATCACTAAGCAGAGAAGTTGATCAGGAAGATACCAAAGGCACAAGGCCATGACAGTTTGTTGGCAGTCTTCTCCACTGACACAGTAAAAACATGACCATAATGAATTGAATATGTAAAAATAGTGGCACACTTGAAAACTGTTTTATCCACCTTAACTACTATACTGCTGACCTATCTGTCACATTGTTTATTATGTCCACCCCACTGGGGGGTGGACATATTATTTTTGCTTTTTCCGCCGTCCGGTGTCCGGCGTCCCACTTGGTTTCCAGACATTTTAGGCAACAGTTCTTATCCTATCTCTACCAAATTTGGCATGCGGGTTTATTGGGTTAATAGCTTGTATGGGATTGCTTTTGGTGATGATAGCTCTATAGCTAACTGAGTAATAGCTACTTTGCTACTTTTGAGTAGCTCTTTGGTTTCCAGACATTTTAAGGAATGCTATTAAGCCTAGCTTTCTGAAATTTGGTATGGAGGTTCATTGGGTTAATAGCTTGTATGGGATTGCCTTTGGGGGGAATTGCTTCATAGATGAGCGAGTAATTAATTAAATAAATGAGTAATTAGCTATTTTGAATACTGAAAAAGGCAAATGTGCTCATATCTCCTAAACCGTGCGAGATAGAGCGATTTCGTCGAAATTTTCGACCCACAGGGTATCTAAGGAATGTACTCTTTGCAATTTTCAAAAAAATTTTCCCCTCCCCAAAAATGGCGGCCATTTTGAATTTTCGAATTTTTGCCAAAAATGGCAAAACACAAATTTGCTTCTATCTCCTTAACCGTGCGAGATAGAGCGATTTCGTCGAAATTTTCGACCCACAGGGTATCTGAGCATTGTATTCTTTGCAATTTTCAAAAAAATTTCCCCTCCCCAAAAATGGCGGCCATTTTGAATTTTTGAATTTTTGCCAAAAATGGCAAAACACAAATTTGCTTCTATCTCCTTAACCGTGCGAGATAGAGCGATTTCGTCGAAATTTTCGACCCACAGGGTATCTGAGCATTGTATTCTTTGCAATTTTCAAAAAAATTTCCCCTCCCCAAAAATGGCGGCCATTTTGAATTTTCGAATTTTTGCCAAAAATGGCAAAACACAAATTTGCTTCCATCTCCTTAACTGTGCGAGATAGAATGATTTCGTCGAAATTTTCGACCCACAGGGTATCTAAGGAATGTAATCTTTGCAATTTTCAAAAAAATTTTCCCCTCCCCCAAAATGGCGGCCATTTTGAATTTTCGAATTTTTGCCAAAAATGGCAAAACACAAATTTGCTTCTATCTCCTTAACCGTGCGAGATAGAGCGATTTCGTCGAAATTTTTGACCCACAGGGTGTGTAAGGAATGTACTCTGCAATTTGCAAAAAATTTTCCTTTTCCCAAAAATGGCGGCCATTTTGAATTTTCAAATTTTTGCAAAAAATAGAAAAATAGGAATTTGCTTCTATCTTCTTAACCGTGCAAGATAGAGTGATTTCGTCAAAATTTTCGACCCAACCAATGCAAAAAGGCATGAAGCTGAAATAATTTACATCTACACTAATAAATATTTAAGCATCATTGATATATTTTACAAATGAAACAGGGTCTTGTAAGACTACTGTACAATTTTGGCAAAAGGTTCATGGGGTGGACATTACACATGATAATGTGTGTTCTTCTATGCTATCCTGTTTCTATTCGCATCTACTATCAACAGGGCGTCCTATTTCTAGTTTATATAGTTTTAATATATATAGTTTTACAGATTTATTCCATGGAACTACTGTTACTTATTTCTAGTAGGGCAGTACTGTAATTCAGCCAAACTTGTTTATTGTGTGTTAAGTTTTTACATTAAAGTAGTAGTTGTTGAAGATTAATTCTTTGTGATAATCCTTTTACTTGTCCTCATAAAATACTCCTGCATGTATTGTATGGTTTATTCTGATTGTGTTTTTATAATATTAATGCAATTTGGTGACCTACTTTCTGCTTGCTTTTCTGTCCAAGTTAACATGTAAGAGTAGCACCTCTATTAGCTGATCATTTAAGAAGTAGGAGAATGTTTCTGATTACAAAGAAATGTTAGACATTTCAGTGTAACAGTCAGACTTGTACATGCTTGGAGATCAGGGACCGTATTCTACAACAGTACTTAGATAAGGTGACATTAGATCTAAGTAAAGGAAGGGTTTTCACTTAAGTTTTTCTTGTACTTTTAGTCACGAAACAAAAGGTAGCAATGTTCAATTTCATCATTTCTTACTTGAAATCTAGGAAATACTTGAAATCTAAGTAATGTTGTAGAATACGACCCCAGAAGTGTGAAAGTTTGTATTTGTCATGACACTCGAGTTTTGACCAGCTGAAGTAAAATCCTATCCAGTGGAATCACAAGGGACGACACAAAGGGGTTATTCGATTCACGATCACTTAGTAATATAAATCATGATTTACATGATCAGTCTCTCTCGTAGGATCACTTGGTGTGATGATTTTAGTTGCACAAGAGGCCTGAATCGAATAGAAAAAATCATGTCCGATCACTGAAATCACTTAAATTGTCGTGAATCGAATAACACCAATGCTGCCACTTCACCTACTGTTTCAACATTGTAGCAAATTTTAATTAAAGGCTCTGTTTATGCATATGGTGCTTCTCTTCTAAATTTACACAATTATACTGTTTTTCAAACTTATGTGATCCCAATTTTCAATTTTATAAATGCTGTTTCATATTTTAGCAGCTTTTGAACTGTATTACACTTTATCTTTTCTATAATGTAGATATTCTTTTATGCAAGGTTTTCTCTCACAACCTGTCTGGATAAGTTTTATGGCACATGATGGTTAAAGAGTGGTTCAGACCTTGCCTAACTATTGTACACACACAGAGCTTTAATAAAAAATGTATCAGTTTTTGTTATACATGAAATTAAATTTAGGTGACAACTCATAGTGTCCTTGAATGTATGACATTTGTTGAACCATTGGACATTCTGAGTTTACTGTGTGATTTTGTGTTTACTTTTAACCGTTACTGTGAATGAATATAGGTTTATTGGAATAAAGTATGAAAATATTTTTGGTTACAGTTTTATTAATTCCATCAGGAGGTTATGTTTTTGGGTGCACTATTTTGTTTGCCTGTGTTTGTAAGAACTCCAACAAAAGTATTGGATGAATCTTTCTTATATTTTTTTATGTGGCTAGGGCCTGACCAAAGGAGCAAGTTAATGGGTAAATCGTTTGGATATCAATATCGAATGTAAAAGTATTTCAATATTGGCTGATATTGGTGGAATATTGTCTTCTAACTAGACTGAATCCAGGATACTTAAAACGTGTCTGTTCTACCATATACCCAACTGCTAACAGGTAGTGAAACTTACCAAAACAAAACATGCCAGTTTTTATCAAAAACACAGTTAAAACTACAAAAGTGAGAGTAAAGGTGTACATATTTTTTTTTCAGATTTAGGCTTTATTTCATACATTTGCAGTGTAAGTTTACAATTTTACTTCAAACGGTGATTTGGATATATGTTTATAGATCATCGATATTGGCAACCCTACCCTAAAACAATATCACCAATATCAATAAATAATGTACTAGAGCAAGTGATTAAATCAGGGTTCCCACAGAATTTTGATAACTGGATTCAAGGTCTTTTCAAGGATTTTCAAGGTCAACAACAACAATTCTCAAGGATATTTTTTAAGGCACGTCCTCCTTTACCTCCCCTTCTAGCCATCCGATCCTCCTACACAATTCTTTATTGTTACATGATGATGATTTTAACATTTTATAACCTCATTACAGCAATGCTATTTGTCAGACATTATAGAAAAAGCCACACATAATTCAAGGATATTCACTTTAATTTTCTTTTAGATCATACTTGCTTTGCTGAGTCTGACCATAGCCATAAAAAACTAGGTGATGCAGATGCAGAAGTTGGACAATAACAAATTCAAGGACTTTTCAAGGATTTTATTCAATTTTGGAGAAATTCAAGGACTTTCAAGGCCTTGAAAATGAAGCAATTTTTTCAAGGATGTGGGAACACTGTAAATTTTGCTATAAATCATGTTCTGGATAAAAAAAAATCCATTTTCAATTTCTTTGGCTTTCTGGTTGATATTTCCAAACGTAATAAGTGGATCTTTATGAAATTTTTTATATCGGTAGGGCTTAACTGAAGGAACAAGTGATTACATTTGACTTCTGAGAAAGATCATATTCTGGATACAAAAAAAGAAAAAAAAAATTGTAAATGCCTCTCTGGTGTAGGTCTGTGCTGTATAAGTGCTTTCTAGTTCATGTTGACTTGCCCAAATTGATGAGAAATTTGTGCCAGAATTTTATCAAAACCAAAGGAAGCATTTTTTTTTTGGATAATAACAAACATCACAATATGAGTACAGAAAACTAAATGCAATGTATTGGTCAGTACTGATTACTGGCTGTAATATATTCTGCTACTGACTCCATCAGTACTACTTCTTATTCAATAATGAGATTAAACTATAACAGAAAAGATAAGTAGATAGCTTTGACATTTACATCACGTTCATACGTTTCCTAACATGAAAAAATAAATGAAAACATAAAACCTGACCAGTATACTATATAACATGTGTATCCAAAACACATGCACAATACAAATGACAACTTTCTGATATTTTTTTTAAATTTTTATTTATTTTTTAACGCTTAATGACATTTTGAATTTTAACTTACCCATTACCATGAACACAGGTTTTCTTGTATTATATTCTAACATTTAAGTTCCAAGAATACAAGCAAATCTGAACTATGCCAATATATTAATTAGAAAAACTGAAACATGAGCCTTTATCACAAGGGACATGAGCTCTGTTTTATAATGTAATCTGTGAGCTACTTTACAGCACACAGTTTATTCACAGGAGCATAAAATATAAACCTGGAAATGCATTGTATGAAATGACTGAATTACAAGATTTATCACTTTTAATATTTCTTTTCTCACAATCTAACAAAGTACTTTTTACCACAAATTTTTACTTTTTTTTCAATGAACACAAAATACAGGAAATGGAATAATTGAAAATGTGTTGTATGCACCAGCTCCACTGTCACAAGGCTGCCTCCCAATCGAGCTAATTTTATAAGTAAAAAAGGCAGGCAGCCTGAGCACAACAATCATAGTTCAAAAACCTTTTGTAAGTGTGCATGCTTCTTCCGACTGTTTGATTGTTTAACTGCCTTTGAACCTATCTTTTGGGTACTAAGAGCTACCTTTATGATTGTGTGACCAATTATATGACTATAAACAAGGATTTGAGTGATCTTGTCCCAAGAGGTGATATTTTGAATGAGTCCACTCACAGTGATCTTGGGTCAGTATGCAGGTCACATCACGACAGGTAGTTTTATGGGCAGAGGCAACCAGTTACCAGTACGGTCAGTTGGTCAAGGTTATGTAAACTGCCAAAAATTGGTAAGCAACTACCAACTTTCCCATAAGGTCCGGGGTTTGAACTGCAGACCTCAGAGGTGAGAGAAGAGTGTGTTAACCACTGCAACACTATGTTAAGAGATGTTATCTCTACCAATTGTGACGATTGACAGCAAGTCATTAGACCGATTTTGTTTCAGTCATAATTCAAAGCGAGTTTAATGAGAAATATTTAGGTTTTTTGTTTGCTGCAATCAGTCTTAACATGTCCCTGAATCTTACAACAGGTTGTGCAAATGGAATTGGGTTATAAACTATGACGAATATTAAGAGTTCCTATTTTGGTGGTCCTGGGGAAGGAGGATCCAATAAAGCTTTCCGCCTGGCCGTCTCTTTAGAAACATTGTAATGAAGCTTGCCTAATCTCTCCTAAAAAATTAAAAACAAAATTTATAGATTGTATTCATACAATAAAGTTTTTAGTACTTGTTTACAAAGATTATGCATTGGAAAAAAGAATTGAATAGGTTCCATTACTTCATTATGCACTCAGTTTTTAAATCACAGTAAAAAAAAATCCATTTCACTTCTAAATTGCCAGTTGCAAAATGACTTCATGCAGAACAGCAATTTTTTTTTCTTTGCAAAACTGAGAAACTAATAAACTGATATCTAGTTTTAATATTTTATGTGAAAATAAATGAAAGGCACTTAAATGATTATTCTTTGAGTTGAAAATTAATCTGTATCGAGATTTTAAGGTCTTGGGAACTGGTAAAATACATTTCAATTTCAAACAAAGCTGAATCATGTAGGTATGTAGTAATCTACACCTGAATATTCGGAATCTTCTAGGTATGTAGTAATATACACCTAAACATTCTGAATCAGGTAGGTATGTTGTAATATACACCTGAACATTCTGAATCAGGCAGGTATGTAGTAATATACACCTTCATATTCTGAATCAGATATGTAGTAATGTACACCTGAACATTCTCAATCAGGTAGGTATGTATTATATACACCTGAACATTCTGAATTGGGTATGTAGTAATATTCTGAATCAGGTAGTATGTTGTAATATATACCTGAACATTCTGCAAGATGTTGCTGACTAGCATTATTCTTCTTCTTGAATTGTTCAACTTTTTCACATATGGATCAAGTTCTACAGGTGTTTGTTGTTTTTCTGATATTTTTTTCAATTCTAAAACAGAAAATAGTACAACACATTTTTATTGCGTTAATATATCTTACCTAGTGGACCAATGCATTTGTCCGGCGCGCAGCCGGTCCCGCCAAACGTTAGAAAAAAACGTCCCGAGCTGGGCTCTGACCGGGACCGGTAGTGTATTCCTCATTCGCCAGGTGTCGTGACTGCACCCAGCTCCCCTACTGCGCGTGCGCGCGCATGTGTACCTCCTCTTTTTGTTTGGTGCCATAGTGTTTTAGCGGATAAATTTCAGTGGAATAAACTTTGAATTATATTAGTTGTTTGCAAGTGTGTTACAAGGAAAGTTTTGGATATTTGCGAAATATATTTATCATGGCATCACCAGGACAGAGGCGTGGTAGTTGTGGCCATGTTATGGCGGGGTTCGACCTCCACAAAAAATGTGCCCGCTGCAGGGACAAAAAGATGGGAGATGACCCTTGTGTGAAAGGCCAACATTGTGATTTGTGTGATAGTTTTTCGGACTCTCAGAAGGGTATGTTAGCAACTCCACAATACCAAATCGTCCCAGACGCTGCGCTTGCGCAGGAACGGGTTATTACCGGTTCTTCACCGACTGCTTTTGGTCAAGCTAGTGTTGGAGATTTTGTCTCCCGTCAGGACCTTGAACTATTAAACAACCAGTTGGAAGAAAAGTTCGCTCGTTTTGAGGCTCTCCTTTCCAGAACCAACATCTTCTCAACTCCCAAGATGCCTGTCTCAACAATTCAAGCTCCCATCTCTGACACGCCTTTTATCAACCCTTCTCCTGACCCCGGAGCCACCGGTCCGGTGAGGCCTCCAGGTCAGGAGTTAGAGGTTTCACCTGCTGTTAAGAAGCATAAGGGAAAATCAAAGCAAATTGCAAATTTAATAAGTAAACTAAATTTTTATAAGTTAATACCCTATCCAATGGACAATTGCTTATCCCGTCGGCGCAGACCGGCCCGCCAAACGTCAGAAAAAGACGTCCTGTGTTTCCACCGGCCAGGCCGGTCCAGTGCTGTGCACTCGCCAGGTGGCGTGTCGTACTTCCTTCCTGTCTAGACAGCGTGACGTCATAGCATCTTTTTCGTTGTCTAAACCTATTAGACCCCTAGTAAACTGTAAGCGGGGTCGGTGGGAGGGTCTTGTGTGTCCATTGGATAGGGTATTAACTTATAAAAATTTAATTTACTTATTAAATTTGCAATTTTATTGCGTTAATACATCCTATCCAATGGACACTTGCTGAATAACTACCGCTTGGTTGGCGGGTAAGTTACTGGGGACTAGGTTGAACTCATGTTAAATAATGAACAATTTCCTTTAAAGCCTTAAGGCTATGGTCGAATATCATCATCCGGTTACAAGGAGTTGAACCGTCAGTTGACCTTGTCCCCCCCCCTTTTTTTACAGACCTGCTCTGAGGTAGGGGAAGAGAGGGTAGTCCCATAGAAATAAACCTCCCAGTGGAAGTACGTCCAGAGTTTTTTTTTTGCTTGACTATAGATGCAATATATACAGATCTGTATTACTATTTACATATGTACAGGTCTCCTCTAAGTCCTCGCCTGTTGGTGGATCTGCTGGGCAGCCACGACAGGACCAAGGTGATAGAGCTCTGAATCTGCCCAAGCCACATCCTTCAGGTAAAATTGAGTGAAGGTGTTATGAGATTTCCAGTGGCAGGCTGACAAGATCTGCTCTAAGGAGACTCCTGATTGGAAGGCCTTAGAAGCAGCAAAGGCCATCACATCATGAGCTTTAACTTGATGTAAGGAGTGGGCCTCTTGATCCGAGAGCTCATAGCATAGGATCACAGTCTGTTTGATCCATGAGGAGATAGTGGCAGGTGAGATGTCTTTGTCGAAGCTTTTCTTGAAGGAGACAAAAACTAATTCCTTGCCCTGCCTAATGTCTGAAGTCTTGTCCAAATAATAGCGCAAGGCTCTAACTGGACAAAGAGATCTGTCAGACTTGAGGGATCTATCTAGAGTAGGTGCCAGGGCTGGTATGACCACTGGGGCTACACTCTCCGGACCCTCCTTGGCCAGCTGGTTCTTGGAAAGAAAGCTGGGAGATGGAAAGAGGGACACCTTAGACCAGTCCGACTGGTGTCTGATGTTCTTATGCTGTCATGCATGTATCTCACTCCTTCTTTTGCCCGAGCCTAGGGCCAAAAGGAAGACAGTCTTGAAGGTCAGATGCTTCAGCGATGCCTCCCTAAGGGGTTCAAAAGGAGCCTTTGTTAGCTGGTGTAATACCAGAGAAAGGTTCCAGGAAGGTATGCCCCTCCTCCCTTTGGGCCTGTCTCTGTGGAAACTTTCTAAGAGACGGGTGAGATTATCATCTTTGCTGATATTGACCGTGAGGTTGCCCAGTTTATCAGCAATGGCAGACCTGTATCCATCAATGGTGCTGGGCTGCAATTTCCTGACCTCAAAGAGGTAGAGAAGGAAGTCAGCCACTGACTTTATAGGTGGTGATCTGAAGTCCACCTGATTACTGATGCACCACTTTGTAAAAATGGTCCACTTTGCCTCATAGACTGATCTGGTTGATCTTCTTTGAGGAGCCTCAATTCTTGCTGCCACTGCCTCAGAGAAGCCTCGTTTCTTGATTGCTGTGGCTCTAGGAGCCATGCATGAAGGTTTAGATTTGTCAGATTTCTGTGAGGGATCTGGTTGAAGGGCTGTGTCAGCAGATTGGGTTGATTTGGTAAACTGAGGGGAACTTGACTGGACATGGTCACCAAGTCCCAAAACCAGGGCATGTTGGGCCACCCTGGAGCAATTAGAATGAGCCTCCTGCACGGGGAGTCCAATAACTTCTCCACCACTTTGCCCAAGATGGCGGTCAGTGGGAAGGCATACGCATCCAGATCCTCCCACGGCAGAGTGAGGGCATCCACTGCTACAGCCAGTGTGTCCCGAACTGGAGACACAAACTGAGGTAATTTGTGATTGAACCTTGTGGCAAACAGGTCTATTTGAGGCCGGTGCCACCTGCTGCATATTCTTTGAAAAATTTCGGGAAGGAGGGACCACTCCGTCTGGATGGTCTGACCCAGCCTGGATAGTTTGTCCGCTATCACATTTAGATGGCCTGGGATGTGTCGGGCTTTTAGCGTTACTTGTCTGTGGGAACACCAGGTCAAGATTCTCCACAGCAATGCACACAGCGGGCCCGACCTCATGCCTCCCTCCTTGTTTATGTAAGCTACCACTGTTGTATTGTCGGTTGCTACAAGAACTATCTTGCCTATACAGAGATCTTGGAACTCTTTTAAGGCTAGGAAGACTGCTTTCAGTTCCAGATAGTTTATATGCAGCTTGCTTTCTGGCACTGACCAGGACCCCTTGCAGTGAGCTCGTTTAAGTGAGCGCCCCACCCTTCTTTTGATGCATCTGTAAAAAACTGCAGAGCATGTTTTATGGGGTGTAAGGGTTGGCCTCGTAGGACGTTCTCGTCCTGTAGCCACCATTGCAAGTGTGGGTGAAGTGACCTGGGGAGAGGAATAATCTTTTCCAGAGATTCCGGCACTCTCCAATTGTTCTTGAGATGCCACTGTATGGGTCTCATGTGTAGGCGGCCTAAGTGAACCTGTTTTTCTGTGGCTGTCAGTAGGCCTATCAAGGACATGAACTGCCGGACCGGACAGGTTGGTAGAAGCAGAAGTGATTTTATTTTGTCCTGAAGGCTTTGCCACCGGTCCGGTGTCGGTCTGACCCGGCCGGTCCTGAGATCGAATTGGTAACCTACGAAGTTGAAGACTTGTTTTGGCTCCAGTTCTGATTTTTCTGCATTCACTAGCCAACCTAGTTTTTGACACATTTTTACTAGGGTTTGTGTGTGTTGTAAGCAAGTTGAACGGAATTTCACCCTCACCAACCAGTCGTCTAGGTACTGGTGGATTCTTATACCCTTGTGTCCGGCCATCAATTTCACCTCCTTGGCTATCACAGTGAACTCCAAGGGCGCTGTGGACAGACCAAAGGGAAGAGCCTTGAATTGGTATGTCTGACCTTGGACATGAAATCTGAGATATTTCCTGGATTGTTCCTGTATGGGTATGTGGAAGTAGGCATCCTTGAAATCTACTGAGGTTACCCACTCCCCTTGCTGGAGGGATGTTCTGATGGTTTCCGGTGTTTCCATTCTGAATTTTTCGGGCTTGAGAAATAGATTCAGTTTGCTTAGGTCTAGAATAGGTCTCCATTTGTTGTTTGGTTTGGGTACTAAAAAGGGCCGATTGAAAAACCCTAGGGATGTTTGGTTGTGAACTCGTTCTACAGCATTTTTGCCTATGAGCTGCTGCAATGCTTCTAACAGGTAGCTGTTCCTGTGAAGATTGGCATAGCTGCTTACGACTGTGGGAACTCTTGAGAGTTTGGGTCAGTTTTGGAAGGGGAGGGTGTAGCCCTGCTTTAAGATTTGAACTACCTTGGGGCCGGACCACACTGTCCAGAAGTTTTGAAGTCTTGCCCCTACAGGAAGATTTAAGGCAGCATTTTTTACACTCTTTACAAGTTGGACACAAGACAATTGAGTGACACAAGAAACACTTTTCACAGATTTTAATAAGCAATTCTTTGGATAACACTCTGCCCGCCCGGGACTTATCTCATTCTTTTGTGAGTGCCAGGGTGCAGAAGGAACATGAGAAACAACATGAGGCTTTACATTTAATGTCTTTTGAGTCTGTGAAAAGGGTGGGCCCCCGCCCAGCAGTCGTGTGTGTACTTGATCTAAACAATAACTGTCATTTATATGACTGCTGGCCCTTGGCCGGTCGGGATGAGTATGTGGAGATGCGGCCTCTACCTCGCCTAGGCTGTCTCTTGCCAATTGTCTTCCAAGCCGGTTTCTCCTGCCTAGAGTCCTTGTAGCTTGGCTTTTTATCCTGCCTTTCGTAAGGGTGGTACCGACCCTTGCTGTGGGATGAAGCAGACTGACCCCTGGACTCAAACTGTGCTATGTCCTCCTCAGCTCTCTTTATTACAGCATCAGGAAAGAGAGTAGCAATATGAAGGGGGGCAGATCTTAAGGCTGTCAGAGTGTCCGGTTTGATTCCGGTCCTGAGGTGACTGAGATAAGCGTCTCTCCGTACAAGTGTGAGGTTGCCCATAGAAACAAAGATAAATTCTGAAAGGTGTTCTATGGCTTTTGCTGCAGCCTGAGATATGCTAGAGTTGAAGTCCATAAGGTAATTCAATTCGTCAGCTGCTGCAGTGAACTGTGAAGAAGCCTTGCCTTTATTTTCAGATTTCAATGCCTTAAGTTGGTCCTTCATATTTTGCTGGACTCTGAAGAGACATCGGTTGAAACTGGCTGACTGATTACAAATAACTGATGCCTCTCTAGCCGACCTCTCCCACCTACACAATGTCTCTTGTGAAATTCTGCGAGAGGCCGGTGGGGTTGAAGACATTCCAGAGTACTTTGCTATCCTACTATAGCTGTTGTTGAGCTCTGAAGAGTCGGTAGACCAATGACTAAGCTGAGATGAGTCTGCTTTAGGGTCGGTTTTAGGATCTATGTGAAGCCCATACCATTTGGTCTGGGACTTAGCCGGCCTAAGGAAAACGTCCTTTCCCAAACCACCAGGCTCTGAGCCACGGGAGGGGTAGCCCTCAACTAGGGTAAGATTCAGTTTAGCTAACTTGCGGCATAACCAATCCTCAGTCGGCATTCTTACTGACACCTTTCCGGGAGCAACAGTCTTTGGGCCGGCAAAGGGATTGTCATCTGCAGTATTTGTAGCACTCTCCAATTCTGGTATATCCGACCATCCCATAAAGGACCGGATGCCTTGCATTGTGTCCCTGTAGTTCTGTTCTTCCGACACTGGCTGGTCCTGTTCGGTCACTGACTGATCCTGGTCATCAGAAAGCTCCCCTTCCTCAGCATATAAATCTAGGGGGGGGGGGGGGGGGGGGTTGATCTGACAAGCTATCAGCCTCAGATGAAAGACTAGAGATACTGTCTTTTCTTGTTCTATGCAAGGTCGGTGAGCCGGTGTCAGTGGGTTCAGAAGACAATGACCGGTCAGTAGCATAAGGTCGGTTCAAATCTTGGGGGTCGGTACCAACTATCCCAGCAGCAGGTCGGTGAGTTTTAGTTTTACTGGAAGGCTGATGCAGAGTTGCAGAGGAGCCTTGTCCAGGAAACTTAACAGAAGAGGTCGGTCTGCTACTCTTAGTTTGACTGGCCGGCTGATGCTTAGTAGCAGAGAAGCCCGTTCCACTAAACTGACTTGAAGACGTCTGTGAGCTAGTCACTGCTTTACTGGTCGGCTGATGCTTTTCAGCAGAGGAGCCAGATCCAGGAAGCAAAGAGGTTGAAGGTCGGATGAAAGGTTCCGTAACAGTCTGAGTCTGTGGAGGTGAGTGGGTCGGTGCCACTTTAATATCTGCAGAAAAAGCTGGCTCAAAGCTCTTGGCTAAAATTAAGGCTTCTAGGCGACTAAAGCGCTCAGACCACTTGTTGTCAAGTTCGGTGAATTTCTCATCAGCAGTGGACTGGGATGAAGTGGCTTTAGAAGAGGGGGATTTGACTTTATTAGCGTCGTTTTTACTATCATTCTTAGGCTTTTTCTCTGGAGGTGGGGCAGAAGCAGGGGATTTAACAGTACCCTGACTATCCACAGTTCCAATCACAGACACACTGGCCGGGTCGACAAGTTCTTCATTGTCTTTAGAAGGGGTAGAATCAGCCGTTTTCGCCTCACGCTTTTCTTTCTTGATTTTATAAGCAGGCATAGAGATCTGTAGAATTTGCTCAGAAGTAAAAGATTTGCAAATAGGGCACTGATCAGAAGACTGTGGGTTTTCTACACAAAAATCCTGTCCCTTACCCTTCTCTCTGCAACGCGCGCAGTGTGAGAGTGTGTCAAAGAGAGCCATTGCATGTCCACATTTCCCTCTCCGTTGGCCAGGAGAAGCCATGATGTACTTGAAGCAGATATAAGTAGAATAAACGTTGAAAAAATAAGATGTCTGATATAATTCTGAAGAAAAACTTTGCTGTAAAAATTTCCTTGTGCACAGCCACGTGCCAAACGAAAAAGATGCTATGACGTCACGCTGTCTAGACAGGAAGGAAGTATGACACGCCACCTGGCGAGTGCACAGCACTGGACCGGCCTGGCCGGTGGAAACACACGACGTCTTTTTCTGACGTTTGGCGGGCCGGTCTGCGCCGACCGGATAAGCAATTGTCCATTGGATAGGATGTATTAACGCAATAAAAAGAAGGCTTTTAAACCGGCCGCTAGTGCCGCTTCTTCAGATCAGATTGCTTCGGATCCAATTCCTCCTCCCAAGACAGTTGTGCCCGGTCTGGGTTTACAAACTCTTGAAAAACCGGAGGAAACTGTTTCCTCTTTTACCAGTGTCACTTCTCTAGGATCCGCTTCTCAACCGGTCATCACCGGTCCGCAACATTCCAGTGGTTCTACTTCCTTTGCTCCAGACAGTTTTGTTCAGCCGGATCTGGCTCTGTCAGACGGGGAACCCCTTCCGGACCGGTCAGATAAAGACTCTGGTGAGGAGGGTGAACTTTCAGATTCTGAGGTTGCTGAGAGAAACGAAGAAATGAACTACAGGGAAACGGTCCGGTCGGTCAGGGCTTTCCTTGGCTGGTCTCACATACCAGATTTTGAAGCTGCTGTAGGTGATACGGATAACCGCTCTGACAACCCTTGGAAGGGTAAACACCCTCGTCGTACGGGAAAAGTGTCAGTAGAACTGCCAGCGGACGACTGGCTTTGCTATAAAATGGAGAAGCTTAATACGCGGGCTGCAGAAGGCTACCCTTCCCGTGCACAGGAAGCAGCAGGTCTGAAACAAGACCAGTTCATCAGGACACCTAAAAGCCAGGCTAAATGGTATACACAGTCCCGAATCAAACAGGATGGCAACCAAAGACCCGGAAGGACTATCTTTGGCTGGTCGGGTTCCGAAGCAAGATTGAACTCCCAATTCTCACGCATTGCCAAGATTTCCTCTTATCCATCCTCAGGACCGGCTTCTAGGCCTATCTCTCAGGAAATCCTTAGACGGTGGGAGCAATGTGCTAGGGAAGGCTCCTTGATTACCAACCATGCCGCAGGGTTTAACAGGTGCGTGAGTGAGATTCAGGACAAAATGAACCAACATATTTCCTTTCTGAACTGTACTATTGTTAAAGGTAAAGCCCCAAAGGAGGTCACGGACGCCATCAAGGACTTGAAAGACTTGTCAGCCTTCCACACCAGCATCTCTGTGGCCTTGGGTACTGCCTTTCAGCACCTCGCAGACAGTCTGTTTGTCCAACTAGCTAAATTTCATTTTGTTGAGGAGAGATTCTTACCTAGAATATGTTAAACCAGGCCTGAAACCTGACACGTGGAATAAGCTGCGCAATGCTCCCCTTTTCACTTACGGGTTGTTCCCGGATGATGTACTGGCAGTGGCGGAGCAAGATATACAAAAACATGAGTCAAATAGAAGTGCTCCTGGTCCCGGTTCGGGCACATTTCAGCACTCAAAGAAACATCAGTTCAGATACCAGCCCTATGAAAAGAAAGATAGTCGTCAATCTGGCTTTTCATCTTAGACTCAGCAACCTTGGCGGCAGTTTTCGGGCAGACGCAGGGGTAAGAGTCGTGGTAGAGGTGGCTCTAGCTCCAAATATTACTCCAAGCCTGCCCGTGGTAGTAAACCATATAAATGACAATCAATGTTTGTTGAGTCCCCTAGTTCAGTTAAAGTTAAAGTCCGGGGATCTCAATCTAGTGTCATCAGCAAACAAAGTGACTTCTCAAAAGACTGTAAATTTGCCTGTTGTTCTTCCTGCAGTTTCTGTAAAAGGGCCGTTGCAAAAGAAAAACGTAAGACCCTCTCATGCCAAAGTAGAAATAAAATCTGTGAACAGTGCTTTGTCAGTAAATCAATGTCTCCTTGCCCCAAATGTCATAAATGTCCCATGTGTTGTCAAAGATCCACCTGTAGGAGGCTGTCTGCAACTGTTTTGGCAGGTTTGGCTCTCCCTGGGTTCAAATCCGAGGGTAGTCTCCATCCTCAGGGAAGGGTACCAACTCCCCTTCAAGGAAAGACCACCCCTCGCAAGATTCCCTGTAATAGTCAGTGGTTCATCAGCTCCATTAAGAAACAAAAATCTGAACGAGGCCTTACAATCTCTAGGTCAAAAACAGGCTATAGAAAAAGTGTCAGTTCAATCATCTCTGGGCTTCTACAACCGGTTGTTCCTGGTTCCAAAACCCAACAAAAAATGGAGGCCCATTCTAGACCTAAGTCAACTGAACCTGTACCTTGCTCCGGCAACGTTCAAGATGGAAACTCCAGAGACCATCAGACTCTCCCTACAACAGGGGGAGTGGGTCACTTTGCTGGATTTCAGCGACGCTTATTTTCACATTCCCATAAGCCACAGATCGCGAAAATATCTCAGGTTCCACATCAAAGGTCAGACCTTTCAGTTCACAGCACTTCCCTTTGGCCTGTCGACGGCTCCATTGGAGTTCACAAAGGTGGTCAAAGAGGTAAAACTCATGGCTCAATCGCGGGGTATTCGAATCCACCAATACCTAGACGATTGGTTACTGAGAGCCCCATGCCGGGAAATTTGCCTATGTCATACCCAGACCCTTTTGAACCTTTGCCGCTCTCTGGGTTGGGTGGTCAACATGGACAAGTCAGAACTGGTGCCCCAACAAACCTTCGACTTCGTAGGTTATCATTTCGACCTATCTCAGGGGTTAGTCAAACCAACTCAGGACAGGTGGAGGAGTCTATCTCAGAAGCTCAACCTTCTCCTGGGACTGGAATGTTGCACAGTCAGGCAGTTCATGTCTTTAATCGGCCTTCTGACAGCAACAGAAAAACAAGTAGTATCGGGACGGCTGCACATGAGGCCCATTCAATGGCACCTGGAAAAGCATTGGCATGCCCCGGAATCTCTGGAAAAGGTCATTCCAATTGCTTCATCTCTCCATGTATATCTAAGGTGGTGGTTGGACCCGGCCAAGGTGCTCTCAGGTCAACCCTTACACCCTCTTCAACACGCCCTTCAACTGTTTACAGACGCCTCAAACGTTTGAGGCGCTCACTTAGGCGATTACATGGCAAAAGGAGTCTGGTTAGAGTCAGAAAGCGCCTTGCACATAAATTTGTTAGAGCTCAAGGCAGTCCTGCTGGCCTTAAAACGGTTCGAGCGGTTGTGTTGCAACCAGATAGTTCTTGTTTGTACGGACAACACCACTGTGGTCTCTTACATCAACAAGGAAGGGGGTATGAAATCAGGCTCACTCTGTGCCCTCCTTTGGAGACTGATGCTTTGGTGCAATCAAAGGCAGATTGTCCTGAGGGCCAGGCATATTCCGGGTCACCTGAACGTCATAGCCGACAAACTGTCCAGACTCAATCAGGTGATCCAAACAGAATGGTCCCTCCTCCCGGAGGTTTTTGCTCAGATATGCCGGCGTTGACACCGTCCGTCTGTGGACCTGTTTGCCACCCGGTTCAATCACAAACTTCCCCGGTTTGTATCCCCGGTTCCAGACCAGTCAGCATGGGAAGTGGATGCCTTAAGTCTCCCTTGGGAGGACCTGGACGCTTATGCCTTTCCCCCGACGGCCCTTCTACATCAGGTGGTAACGAAACTTTTGGACCACGGATTCCGTCGTCTCATCCTGATAGCGCCAGGTTGGCCCAACATGCCTTGGTTTTGGGACCTGGTCAACATGTCAGTTAAATTCCCCTCCTGCTCCCTCAGGTGTCGAATTTGATAACTCAACCGTTCAATCAGTGTCCTCACAGGGACCTTCCCAATCTGAACCTTCATGCTTGGCTCCTAGAGCCTCTGCCATCCAGCAAGCCGGGTTCTCGGCAGAAGTGGCAACAAGAATTGAGGCTCCTCAAAGACGCTCTACCAGAGCCATTTATGAATCAAAGTGGTCCGTTTTTGTCAGATGGTGTGAGAAGAATAAGGTGGACGTCAGAACTCCCTCTATAGAGCAAATTGCGGATTTTCTCCTTTCCCTTTTTCAGGAGAAACATCTTCAACCTAGTACCATAGAAGGCTATAGGACTGCCATAGCCGACAAAGTGTGAAATTCCAGAATTAACATCAGCAAGGATGAGAACTTGACCAGGTTGTTGCACAATTTTCATAGGGACAAACCAAAGGGCAGGCGTGGGGTTCCTACGTGGAATTTGTCTTTGGTTCTTCACCAACTTACACAACCTCATTTTGAACCTCTTAGGAAGGCTTTGCTGAAGCACCTCACTTTTAAGACTGTCTTCCTTGAAGTTCCTTCTAGCCTTGGGCTCTGGGAAACGGAGGAGTGAAATTCATGCTTGGGTTCACAGAAACATTAGGCATCAAGAGGATTGGTCAAATGTTTCCTTATCGCCCTCTCCTAGTTTCATTTCTAAGAATCACCTGGCTAAGGAGGGTCCCGCTTGCGTGGCCCCTGTTATCATTCCAGCCTTGGCTCCTTCCTTGGACAGATCCCTCAAGGAGGATAGGAGTTTGTGCCCGATCCGGGCACTCCGTTATTACTTGGACAAAACCAAAGATCTCCGTTCAGGCAAGGAATTGGTTTTTGTTTCCTTTAGGAAGAGTTTCCAGAAGGATATTGTCCCTGCTACAGTTTCCTCCTGGATCAAACAAACCATTGTCCTATGTTACCAGCTGTCAGACCAACAGGCTCAACAATTGCATCAGGTTCGGGCTCATGACGTTCGCGCGTTCGCGGCGTCCAAAGCTTTTCAGGGTGGTGTTCCCTTAGACCAGATTTTGGCAGCCTGTCACTGGAAGTCTCATAATACCTTCACCCAATTTTACCTGAAGGACTTGGCCTGGGCGGACTCGGACGTGTACCATTTGGGTCCTGTGGTAGCTGCCCAACAAATTAGAGACTAAATAGAAGCTTCCATGTATATAATTATGTATATATGTATTCATACATGTACATAGTTTAAAAAAAAAAAAAAAAAAAAGAAAACAACGTCCCTGCAGTCTGTCTTGCGTTGCAGGAAGATGGGGGACCATCTTAATCTTCATTTCCCCTTCTTCACTTCCTCGTGGGCTCTTCAGCTTCAAAACAAGGGGGGGGGGGGGGGGGAGAGACTGTACCTATCCAGGGTAGTTAGAAACCCTTCCCGGGTGATTCCCTCTGGATTTACGGAGTATATATTTAGATCTTAGAGTCTCTGTCTCCCCTTTTTCCATAGCTACCCTCCAGCCACTGGGTAGTTATTCTGCACTGGTCCACTAGGTAAGATATATTAACGCAATAAAATGGAAAATTTAATGGTTAAATTAAATTTTTATTAGATAACATCTTACCTAGTGGACCAAGAGAGTCCCACCCTACCTGCCCCGCAATAGCTAAAAGGGGGACATTCTTAGGTAGGCCACAAAAAGAGGAAGTACGCATGCGCGCGCGCGCGCAGTAGGGGAGCTGGGTGCAGTCACGACACCTGGCGAATGAGGAATACACTACCGGTCCCGGTCAGAGCCCAGCTCAGGACGTTTTTTTCTAACGTTTGGCGGGACCGGCTGCGCGCCGGACAAATGCACTGGTCCACTAGGTAAGATATTATCTAATAAAAATTTAATTTAACCATTAAATTTTCTATTTTTTGAGAATCTCTTCAGAATTATTTACAAAATATTCAAAGATAATTAAAAAACTTTATTATAATGATAAGAATTGAATCATATAAAGACCAAGTGTATGAAAAAAATCTTCAGGCTGTCCATGTTCTAAGCAGAATTCATTCATTAAAGTAAGTAAGAAGGTATTTCCTGAATCAAATGTCCTGTAATTTTCGACAAGAGTCAGTATACCAATCATTGTTGTGGCTATTAGATTAAATTAATATAACTGAAACTAGTCTGCAAATCAGGTAATGGTGCATGAACTTCTTGCTCACTTTAAAGTTTTGTTGTTTTTTTTTTTAATATTTTTTAATAACTGGAAAAAAGGAAGGTTCAATGAACAGAGCACTATAATGTTTTTCACATTTTTTCTGTACAAATTGTACCGTATATAATTCAAACCATGCCCTGCTCAGTTTTATTAATTATCAAAATAGTTGTCTTACCGTCTAATTTCAAAAACTTGAACTAACAAGAGGAGAGTGCCCGTGAACGGGCACTGTGTCAGCTGACTGAGTGTTTTTGATTTGTGAAGGTGATTAGAGGACAGAATAATTATCAGGAAAATGGCTGTACAGAAATACAGTAAATGGTAACTGAACAGCAAGTTCGAAAGAAATTCCGAAGCTGACAGAAGAAAAGGATAAAAAAGTTGTGCCCTGTAAATGGTATTATGAAGGAAAATAACAAGGTAATTGTTTAAGTGTAAAAAATAGGTTAAAACATATTTAAAGAAATACTACAAATGCAATATCCTCGTTCGACCTTGAAGAAGGGGTCCAAGGTCAAATCTAGCCACACCAATACATTCCCAGCCCATGATTTCCTATGGTTTACCATTCCAAACCTCTAGGACCAATTATAAATGAGTTATAAGCACTTTTAAGCTTGGCTGTCCTCATTTGACCTTGAAGGAGGGGTCCAAGGGTCAAATCTGACCATACCAAAAGATTCCGAGCCAATGATTTCCTATGGGATGGTTTACCATCCCAAATCTCTGTCACCAATAATAAGCGAGTTGTAGGCACTTTCAATTTTCGCTATCCTCATTTGACCTTGAAGGAGGGTTCCAAGGTCAAATCGGACCATATCAACAGATTCACAGCCCATGATTTCCTGTCTGTTTACCATCCCAAACCTCTGGGACCAATAATAAGCGAGTTATAAGCACTTTTAAGTTTGGCTATCCTTGTTTGACCTTGAAGGAGGGGTCATTGAAGGTCAAATCTGACCACACCAAAAGATTCCCACCCCATGATTTCCTACAGGTTGGTTTATCATCCCAAACCTCTAGGATCAATAATAAGGGAGATATAAGCACTTTTCATGACTGACAAAAAACACCTGTGGTGGCCATCTTGTTTCTCAAAATGAGGCCAAAAATATTCCCAGACAACATTTTATGGTTATTAATATATACTGCAAACTTAAGAAAGATAGCTATAATATTTTTTTTCATCAGAGCAGTAATGGTGAAATCTCTCTCTACACACTGCGGCTATCCAGTGGATACAATGATTTACTCAACAGTGAGAACCTGAAAGTAGCTATTGCTCAGCTATGCCATGACATAGAGGTCTGCAATTTCACTATGTTATAGCTGACCAAAAATTCTGTGAATAACATATTTAACAAATTACTCTAAATGTAATAGTTTTCAAGTTACAACTGATTTACAGTGAGAACCTCAAAGGAACTATTACTCATCTATGCAATGAGCTACATGTCTGAAATTTTACTATGTTATAGCTAACCCAAAAGTAGGTGAACAACATATTTAAGCAAACTACTGTAAATGCAATAGTTTTCAAGCTACAACTGATTTACTCAATAATGAGAACCTGAAAATAGCTATTGCTCCGCTATGCCATGAGCTATAGGTCTGTAATTTCACTATGTTATAGCTGACCCAAAAGTAGGTGAACAATATATTTTAACAAAATACTCCAAATGCAATATTTTTCATGTTATAGCTGATTTACTCAACAGTCAGTACCTGAGAATAGCTATTGCTCAGTTGTGCCATGAGCTATAGGTCTATAATTTCACTATGTTATAGCTGACCCAAAAGTAGCTGAATAACATATTTGCACAAATTTCTGTAAATGCAATAGTTTTCCAATTATAACTGATTTACTCAACAGTGAGAACTTCAAAGTAGCTATTACTCAGCTATGAAATGAGCCACAGGTCTGAAACTTCACTATGTTATAGCTGACCCCAAAATAGGTGAATAACATATTGAAACAAAATACTCTAAATGCAATAGTTTTCAAGTTATAAGTGATTTACTCAGCAGCGATAACCTAAAAGTAGCCATTACTCAGCTATGCCATGAGCTACAGGTCTGAAATTTTACTATGTTATAGCTGGCCCAAAAGTAGCTGAATAACATATTTATACGAAATTCTCTAAATGCAATAGTTTTTAAGTTACAAGTGATTTTACTCATGATAGAAGTTACTGAAAAGCCCAAAAGTAGCTATTACTCACTTAGCTATTGAGACAGACACCCAACTTACTCACCATATTGTAGCTATGAAAAAAGTAGCTGAATAACATATTTTAACAAAATGCTCTAAATGCAACACTTTTCAAGTTATAAGTGATTTACTCAACAGTGATAACCTAAAAGTAGCTATTACTCAGCTATGCCATGAGCTACAGGTCTGAAATTTTACTATGTTATAGCTGACCCAAAAGTAGCTGAATAACATATTTATACGAAATTCTCTAAATGCAATAGTTTTTAAGTTACAAGTGATTTTACTCATAATGGAAGTTACTGAAAAGCCCAAAAGTAGCTATTACTCACTTAGCTATTGAGACAGACACCCAACTTACTCACCATATTGTAGCTATGAAAAAAGTAGCTGAACAACATATTTTCACAAAATGCTGTAAATGCAACACTTTTGAAGTTATAAGTGATTTAGTGCATGATTTCATGAATTTTAATGCATTAAAAATGATTAAAAAAATTTATTAAAAAAAAAGTAAGACAGATCCAGGTCTCATACTCACACAAGAGAATCTACCCCTGGCCTAGTACATATATGCAAGATATGAGAGAAATCCCTGCAATAGTCACTGAGAAAATTGTGATAAAAAGTTGAAATTTTCACACTTTTGGTGGGGGTACCCCCCTTGTAATGTCTCTAGCAAACAGACGAACCGACAGATTTGCATGCCTTGAACAATTTTTCATCCTCGATAGATAAGGTATCTTTTAAAAAAAACAGCATGTCTCTAGGCCTTGTAGTTTTGGAGAAGAAGTTGTTCACGCGGACGCGGACGCATACGCCCACGCCGCAGAGTGATGACATAATGTCAGCTGACTGACAAGTCAGCTGACATAATAAAAAATGTCATGATTGCATAATTTATTTACAACTAAATTACACAGGTTACCAACCATCAGCAAGGTTGTCAATTTGCTTTCTCAGCTCCATTTGACTTTCCCTGCAAAAAAAAAAAAAGAAGCAAAATCGTAAAATAAATAAACAAGATTTCATACACCTATATACCAACTAATTGATGCCAGCCAGAATTACATGTATTGGAACTTTATTGAATATACTTTCAACTGATTGAAAACAGTAGTTAAAAGCAGAATTGTCACTCTAGTGATTCTTTTTTATTAAGCAGCCCATCAGGGGTGTTTATTTATAGTTTTCATGTAGGTTCAACTGATCACCCCCACCACCGGATTATTGTCTCCCTTGGATAACTTTTTGGTGTTGGAATTTTTTTCCCTTCCTATCTTTCTTTCAAACTATAGGGGTGGGGGATTTTTGGGATACCTTGAGGAGACCTTAACCTTTACTTTAGGTAACCTAAAGCATTTTTCAAAACTACCCTGTCGTGTTTCAGAGACCAGCAATAAGAGCCAGTGAATTGGCTTTGTGTCACCAGACTTTGTGTTTTGAGCTTAATTCAGAGTACTACTTAAAGTAGAAAAGGACATATCTCAAAATAAGCTTTTGCTTGGATATGCAATTAGCTACAGGTCTGCAATTTTACTATGTTATAGGTAACCCAAAAGTAGATGAAAACATGTTTTAACAAAATACTCTAAATCAAATAGTTAAGTTAAAAGTGATCAACAGTGAGAACCTCAAAGTTACAAAATGATTTACTCAACAGTGAGAACCTGAAAGTAGCTACTGATCAGCTTTGCAATGAGCTACAGGTCTGCAATTTTACTATAATACAGCTGACCCACAAGTACATGAAAATACAGCTTAGTGCCTTAATTGGATACACGATAGTTGTGTATGCCAGCAATGAATATACACAGCTGTTTGGTACACTACTGGCAGCAGTGAAATAAATCTTTGGTGCACAGCTGTGAAAACACTATAGGCGTATTAGACTGGCGAGATAATAGTCTAAGAATAAATACTTGTATGAGATCTATATTTTCTGTCTGACTGTACTTTGTAGTAGATTTTATACATGTACGAGGTTACCACATGTCTCCCTCCTGGCAACTGCATTAAACCACAAACAACATGATGATCACAGCTAAACGGACCAATGAAAATCAAGCATTTACATAGTACTGACAGAAAATCAAATGGTCAAAATGGTCACCATTTTGTTTAATACCGGTAGTTTTGCATAGCTGAATAAGATTTATCAATTTTGTGTCAAAATATAATCTCTAAAGCACATAGTAGAATCATATAAAGCATTGAAAATACTACAGGGGGGTTACATTAACGAACAGGACATCCATAGCAAACATCATTCTACCGTGACATTTAAAACAATAGACAGCAGGGGGGATACTGCTCAGCTACCCAAGTTCGTCGCCTACCCAAGTTCATCACTTGCATTTTTGACAATATAACAGCCTCTTCAGAATTATCTATCCTTGTATAGTTGTACATTATCATTATTAGTATGCATTCCATTTGATTTGGCATCACTGTTGCTTATCCTTAGCAATTTTTAAGATGGGTGACGAACTTGGGTAGGCGACAAACTTGGGTAGCTGAGCAGTAGGGTTCACCAGTGGTTAGATGATAATTTATTTATTCATATATTAAAATAAGTGGGGTGTTGGAACCCTGTGTCGCTCCTATCTATCTTTTTAATGTTATGGTAGATTGCCGTTCACTACGGATGTCCCATTCGCTAATGTGACCCCCCTGCCCAGATAGCATTCCACCGTCGGACCGACGTTAGCCCAACGTCGGCACATCCGTCGGTCCGACGTTGGGCCAACGGCTTTTTGACTGTCGGGCCAACGTTGGCCCAACTTCGGCAAGCCACCGGTGAAAATTATATTCTATGTATAGCATCAGCCAATCAGTTGATGTTCATTGATAACTTTTGTAGTGTGAATTTTTAATGAGAATATTATTTTTATGTGTATAATTGTTAAATGGTTAGTTAACATTTGTGGGCTCACTGAAATATGATTTTTAGACATACCATAATAAATATTTTTTTCTAAGTTACCCCAAATCCCCTATTATTGCTCACCGCCATCTTGAACAAAAATCCGCCGTTGGCCCAACGTTGTCCCAACATTGGCAAAATATAGACATCTAACCTGAGTGTTGGTTGGCAAGCCAACGTCGGCCCAACGTCGGCAAAATATAGAGACATCTAACCAGAGTGTTGGTTGGCAAGCCAACGTCAGCCCAACATCGGCAAAATCTGCCGACCATGCGACCAATAGCCAACGTCGGTCCAACGGCGGAATGCTATCTGGGTGTAAGTTTTGATACCCATTTTGTTAGGTTTTATCTGAATAATTTATTAGTTATTTTTCATTTTTCCAGGTGTTTGTGTGTATATTTATGTTGCTATGTGACAATTAATAGGTGTATTCGACTGATAATCTATGCAAAGTATGCATTAAATATGCGCAGTGGATTTCCATTAAACCCATTAAATGATGAGTAGAATAGATAGATTTCATAGATTCCAAACTTTAAAAATCATTTGAAAATTGTCTCCATTGGTATAGTGGTGGTGGACCTATTCACGCCGGGTACCAATTCAGGCCCACCCCCAATTTTCTTGAAGATTTATAATTTTTCATACAGAAGATGTTTATCACATGATAGATAATCATCAAATTGATCATATGCATTTGTAATATATTGTTTAACTGTGCTTGTTTTCGATAAATTCAGGGGTGGGCGTGAATTGGTACCCGGGCGTGAATTGGTCCACCACCACTAAAGTTTATGTTTAAGTAGAAGAGAGAAAATAATTCAAGTTGTAACATACTCTTGTCACTGTTTATTTTTTATATTATCACATTGCAACATAAATATATACAAACAACTGCAAAAAAAAAAAATAAAAAATTACTAACAAATTCTTCAGATAAAATCTGACAAGCATGTGCAATGACCGTGACTTCCTAGAAATAGGCTACATTTGTCAGTTGTGCATTTGAAGTCAAGTTTACAAGAACTGTTTATGTAAATTTCAAGGGAAAAGTGTTTTATTCCTGTGAAGGACATTAAAGTTAGGACCAAATTCACCACAATATTTATGCATAGTGCTTTCCATAAATTATCAGTCGAATACACCTTATGATATTTGACAACACACCTTACTGCTCGAACTCTATCGTCTATCTCTTCTACTGCAGGTTTAAATAAATTTATTATACCATCTGCTAAGATTTCACCGGTTTCATCTACATTTGCAGATGATGAGGGTACATTTGCCAATGCGGAAGCCATTTTTACTGTTAGACTACCTCTTTATATGACTCGCAAATAATTATATCTGCGAAAAAAAATGGAAAGTTAAAGTGATTGTACTCTGAGGGCATTTAGGATTAATATTAGAAATTCCACATTTTTAAATAATTACAGCCTTTTGAAAATGTTCCTTTCTTAATCAAAGTTTAAGAGTCCTCATAAGTACATTTGTTACTACCTATACATGACAATACATTCACTCTTGCAATAATATTAATTACCACTTCCACGCTGATGATACCAGTTATACATAAGGCTCTCACCAACAAATTTCTCTCACTCTATAAAAACACTAAAGAACTGCCTAAATAACATTCAAAATTTCACGTTCACAAATAAATTAAAATTGAACCGTGACAAAACCAAGTTTATTTTGATAGGCTCCAAAAACAATCATAAACAACTCCATCCTAACTTTCCAATCAATATTCTTGGTACTCAGGTCTCACCAGCACAAAGTGTCAAGAACCTCAGAGGGGTGTTCAATTCTAACTTCACTCTTTCAGACCAAATGTCACAGGTCATAAAGTCTACCAGAGTTCATACTAGCAACATCTACAGAATTCATCCCCTTCTAGACAAAAAAAAACATCAGTTCTTTTAGCAAATGCTTTGGTGAGCAGCAGATTGGACTAATGTAATTCCCTGTTTGTATTACTCACCGATTTTGAGTTAAGAAGAGTGCAGCAGGTCCAAAATTTACTCTGCAAGGTTGTCACCCATTTCTCTAAATTCTCTCACATTACCCCTCAATTGAAAAAACTTCATTGGCTCCCAGTCAGGTACAGGGTACAATTTAAAATAGGCCTCATTACATACAAAATTCTAAACCATGGTCAACCAGCTTAACTAAGTGAATTAATTCACCCCTAAGCCTCTTCCGGAAATACAAGACATAGCACCCCCAAACTTAAATTCTTTCAAACTCTCACTTTTGACCATAGAGTTCACAAATCAAACAAACACTTATCTAATTCTTTGAGTCACTATGCTCCTGCTCTTTGGAACTCTTTTCCCTCCAAATAAGAAAAAGCCCCTCTGTCACATCCTTCAGGAAACACCTTAAAACCCACCTGTTCAACTCCAGTTTCCTAACTTAGTCTCTTTCACTTTTGGTCACACCCATAACTCCGGATCACTGACCTTGACCGCCCATCGACAGTCCTTATGATAAATGTATTTTGTTCAATAGCGCACTAAGTTCCCCTTTGTGGGGAAGATATTGTGGCAAGTAAAAAGAATATATACAATTATAATTGCAAAGGTTTATCAGTTTTCCGGGTTCAACAAAAAAATAAATGCTTAAAAGCACAAAAATTATTTCTTAAATCCATGTTCTGTAAAAATATTCAGGAAAAATCTTTACAATAAATTTGATAATAGCAACAAATTTTCCCTGCAAATTCGTGCAACAGTAAAAGCAGTATAAATAATCAAGAGTTTTCTTCAGAAAAAAATCTGTCTGTAATATATACTGCACAGAAAGATAGAAAGTGATGTTTATTTACTGTATTGATTTATATATGCAACAAAGATAATTTTTCCCACAAAGTTTCTTTAATATAGTGACCAGTTTCAACATGTAGGTGTAATATTATGCAGTCAAAATATGTCTTCAGAGCTATTCATATGGGGAGCTATCATGGTCACTTTGATCACTTAAATTACTTGCAAGTAATCGGTCTTCCTCACAGGATTACTTAGTGTAATGATTTTTGTTACACCAAAAAGCCTCAACCAAATAAAAACAATCACTTCCAATCACTGAAATCACTTCAATCATTCTCACTCGAATATGTATAATGTGACCTTAATATATAAAATTTCAAATATTTTTCCATTTTAATATCTTTTAATTTATTTAGTATATCTTTGTATGGTTTGAAACCAACATTACTAAATTGTACATTTTCAAAAGCATTAAATAAAGAAATCAGTTTTTATTCGGGTCAATTTTAACAGAGAGCATGCAGTGCTGATGAGTTCACTTTTATTACTTACCTCCATTGTATAACTCAAGTTACCCAGTTGTCATTATAAAATCTTTCTTGTCAGACAATCTGTGTTCCTTTGAAGAATCTGTTTCAGTACCTAATCATGGATTCATATTTAACATTTAACCAACTCGTGTCAATTTGGACAACCATATTTCACAAATTCTTGTGGAAACCTGAAATTTAATTTGATTTCACAGTGATGCATCTGTTTTCCATATTTGTGATTAAAAAACTTATATGGGCACCTTTTTTGAACAACTGAAATAAAAAGACACAAATGACACAATACACAATATGTAAAGGCAAGAAAATAATATTATTGTGCATTTCCTTTGAACAGTTTCATTTTGAGGTGAGTTTATGAAGTTGACACATGTCAGTACTTAGTCAGCCAATATGGGTGATATTCTATGTTTATTTGCAGTGGCGAGTAACAGCATTAATAACTACACTCTAATTCACAAATTTTTTACCATATGGCCAAAAAAGTCACGTTATTATAATTTGGATTATTTAATTCTTTAAAATCTGATCTCAAAGCATTTAAAACATATTTTAGGGTAGTTAAATTTGCTACATTGGGCCAATCTCTTTTATTATTATTAAACTGTGCAGTTGTATTTATACTGAAAAAGATCAATGCATATAAATTAAATAACAAGATACAGTTTTGTACTAATTATCAAATATATTTGGAGGCAAAATGATTTTAAATGTACAAATTCAATTTCGTTTATTTTCCTCCTATTATCTGTAGGTGCTTGTTCATTATTTGAATTCATTAAATGTATTATTAGTACTTTTATTAATTCAATAAATTCAATAGTTGCACTGATCATTATTTCCTAAAGAGATTTTTTTTTAACTAGCTATGTCTATCTTCTGAGTTATTTGTCTTCGCCTTTCAAGTCTGATTGCCTCATCCGGGAACATATTATTTCCATATTTAGCGGTAAAGATAAATTGAGCCACTGGTCAAAAATCTAGGAAAAGTAGATGTAACAAAAGATTTTATTGGTTTAAATTTTGTTTACATAAATGCTATGGATAACAGTCGATGTGATTATTGAAATAAATTCATTTCTGTTACTGCAGTGATAAGTCCTAGTGATTCAATCCATTAAAATAACTATTGTATGTCTTAAGTGAACGTTTTAATATTTTACCATAGCCATAATGCTTTACATGTGAGAAATCTTTATTGTCGCTCAACTCTGATCGACAACAGTGAGTGAACCGGAAAATACTCTGTATCTTTCGACAACTGTTCGGTGTCTCACCATGACTTACAGAGGACCAAATGAGTACACCAAAATTGACCTGAAAAATTTTGGTGGTCATAAAGATGAAGTAAGTGTGTGTATATTTGGCACAGTAAAAATTTGGCCAACACTGGCAATTAAAAGAATCCTTGATAGACAGGTTTTTGATATGACAACGTACGTAAATGGAGAATAATGAGTATCCAAATGTGAGTTCATAGTTTAAGTGATCAAAAATATGAATATATCGAAAACCCGTACATTGGCTATACATATATTATATCGCCGTATGTCCCCTTATCGACCACTTCCTATTATCGATTGGGAACAAATATCACTTTTCTTAGGTCACATGACTGCGTTTTGAATTTGCCGATCGGAGAATTGAATGTAAATAATTTCTGAAATAATATCTCGCAAAACTTTCAAAAAGATGAGGTCAAAGCAGGTATGAAATTTTTAAAGTTAAAAAGTGTGTGTGATAATTGCTCCAGGCACTAATGTCCGTTTTTCACAATTTATAAATCTTTAATTTTGAAGTATTTTATAAATGTTTCTGTCACTAAGTTCATTTCTCTACTGTAGAATTCTGTTTATTTTTGATCCAAACCAATAAATAGGTCTAAATTGTTCAGAATAATGTGTACTAAACCTGAGAGAGTGATATGGTCCTTATGGGTCCTCTCCCAGAAAAGTTAAAAATTGTTTCTCAAATATTTCTTTTACTTCATTTCAAAAGAAGGTTTTGTGGCATATTACTGCAGAAAATCCTGACCATGTTGTCAAAAAGTGTACCCTTTATGATGCCAATCATCTGATCTTTGCATAATTGTAACCTGTGCTTGAGGAAGTTTACTCAAGTAGAGTAGCAGCCAAGTTTTTGAAACTTTTCTCTTTACTGTCAATAAAAAAGTAGTGATATGCATCAGCCCTCCAAACATAAGATATTCCAGATCCTAATTATTACAATTTTGTGTATGCTGATACAATAAATTTTATACTTTTATCAATTTCTGTTATCAATAGTACTTTTTATTAACCTTACAACCTTAAGTCTGCTATTTCTAGCTTTAGATGCAACCTTTAGTCATGTGATCGATAATTGGAAGTGAGGCTTCCGTTATAGCAAGTGTGACATGCCTAAGAAAAACAATCATTTCTGTGCAAAATATCGTATCAAAACAGGATATATTCATGCCAATACATAGATAACATAATATGACAATAATCAACTGGATATTTGCAAAGGTATGTTATTTCATATTATTTATCGGCAGTTTTTCCGCTTATGTGGTTGATAATTGGACGTGCGAGGATATATTAAGTGACTTGATTCGGTCACGGCATCATGGTTTTTAAGTTTTGTCTAAAGTCACGGCATATTGCACTGAAAATCAAGGGGTCTCGACAACTCAGTTAATTTTTAGTGGTATTTGCTTGATATTGCGTAGAATATATGGTGGTTTACCATTTTATCGTCCCATTAAGCAAGTGGTAAATGTGATGCTAAATGGCAAGTTTCACAATTTTCTATCCACATTTGATTAAAATTAAAGAGTGACAGATGCTTAACATTGATAGACGTTTTAATAAACAAATATTCTTGCTCTATTTTAATGCCAAAATACACATAATAGGCCAAAAACATTTGAAATAGGCACAATATACGAGGATGAACTCTATATATGATGTCACAGATTTCCATGGTGGTTTCTTAACAATATTTTCTCCTGTAACATTCAATACTAGATGGACTATACAGATCATGAATATTTATATATGCATCGGAAATATTTGACGATTCCATGGCATTTTTAACAATACTTTACTTGAAGATCAAAATTTGTTGACTACTTCTTAATATACATGAGGTCACGTTATTCTGTGGCGGTTTCCTAACATATTTTATTTGCGTGACTTGATGGTATTATTTGCGATGCCGTGACTTTAGACAAAAACTTAAAACCTCAATGCCATGACAGGAGTCACTTCATTAAAAGTATGGTGATCCATGGGGTTTTAGTGGTGGTAAACATTTAATGTAATTGTAATTTCTGACGATTTTGTATATCTATTTTACTTTAATATACATAGAAATATGATTTAAAATTACATTAAATTGTATTGTTTCATAAAAAATATAATATTGCAGCAGTGCATCATTAAATCTTAATGACTATTACAGTGAAAACTCTACTGATACGAAAATACCACAGACAACCAGCATATTAGACGTGGTTACCTCGGCTCTACACTACTTGCATGTAGAGCCATGGCACGGCCCAACATAGATCTGGAGATTTGCATAAAATCCAATCCTGTTGAATAAAACTTGAAAAAATGACTGAAAATAGTTTAATGTAGTTAAAAACAATTGATATTAAGCCAAGGACACAGCAAGTACAATATGTGTACAATGTATGCTATTTTACACAGCTTTTATAATAAAAGAACATTTTCAAATTTTTAGAGAAACTCAAAAAAAAAAAACATTGAAAATGAGGAAATCTCATTTATTTTTGGCCAAATATGTTTGCATATTGACTGATTGTTAAGGGAAATAGTTTGTGTTTTATGCAAATCTCCAGTTCTGGTTTGGTTGTGCCATGGCTCTACACACAAGTATAGTAGAGCCAAGCTAACCATGTCTACCAGTATATACAGTATGTACGGGGGTGGGAGGTTTCACATAAGACCAAGTTTCTGTTCTGTCATCAATTGCTATTGATAAACTGATGGTATGCAATGTGGAGGGACAGAATTCTCTTGTATTTGTTTTCTATGTAAATCTTGAACAGCATATTTCTACACATATTACCACAAGCTGCTGCTAGAGCATCCTTTGGGGTACATATATGTGCCGTTCACTAATATTGAATATCTGTCCAACAGATATGAATATGTTTCAGCACATTTTTAAAATATAAACAGACTTCACATTCCTTTCCTGCTGCCATTAATGTAGATTATTGTAATCTCTGAAACATTTGTTGAATATGTTTACATTATAATTTGTTTAATATACAATATAATGAAAAGTGACAAATGAAATTGGAGAGGAGAGCAGAAATATGTTCAGGATTTACACAGAAATCAAATACAAGAGCACTCTGTGTTCCTACAAAAACAGATAAAATATAAAAAACTATTCATGAGCATGCACAAAAATATGAGGTCTCAGAATTCAGTGGGGGTATAACGCCATATTTTACACCCATGCCATATTTTGCACCCTGTCTTTGATCTGTTGGGGGTTTATTTTACAACTGTAAGAATGGGGTTCAAGGGGATTTATATTACTGCAGCCGTAAAATACACCCCCACCAACAAGTTACACCCCCTACTGGGGCATGCAGAGCAGATCAATGGGGAAGTAATAACAAATCATTTATTGCATAGATTGCAATCAAGTTTGGAAATTAGTAATCACTAGTCACTTTATTCATACAATAATCACTATTTATTTATACTTCCATGGGCCACATCATTACATGAATGTTAATATGCCAAACATATACTGATATTGTATAATTTTTCTGACATATTGGTAGTTTTTAATTCTCATATTGAAAAAATATGTACTGTATTTTTATCTCCTTATCCCTTTTATTGTATCCACCAGATAACATCTGGCAGATACTATGGACTTCTCTTCGTTATGCCGCTGTGTGTAGAGAGATTTCACCGTTACTGCTGTAACAAAAAAAATATTATAGCTATTAGCTAGCCTTCTCAAATTTGCAGGATATATTCATAACCAGAAAATCTTACCTGGGAATATTTTTGGCCTCATTTTGAAAAACAAGATGGCCGCCACGGGCATTTTTTTAACTTTTAGCAAGGACTTTTGTTGGCCCTCTAGAGCAAAGGGTATTATAGGTAGAGATCTCAGATTCACAGGACATGTTTCTAATTACAAAATCTTGACTGGAAATATTTTTGGCCTCATTTTGAAAAACAAGATGGTCGCCATGGGCGTTTCTTTGTCAGTCATGAAAAGTGCTTATATCTCCCTTATTATTGGTCCTAGAGGTTTGGGATGGTAAACCAACCTATAGGAAATCATGGGCTGGGAATCTTTTGGTGGTCAGATTTGACCTTGGACACCTCCTTCAAGGTCAAACGAGGATACCCAAACTTAAAGGTGCTTATAACTCGCTTATTATTGGTCGTACAGGTTAGAGATGGTATACCAACCTATAGGAAATCATGGGCTGGCAATCTTCTGGTGTGGTCAGGTTTGACCTTGGACTCCTCCCTTGAGGTCAAACGATGATAGCCAAACTTAAAAGTGCTTATAACTCGCTTATTATTGGTCCTAGAGGTTTGGGATGGTAAGCCAACCTATAGGATATCATGGGCTGGGAATCTTTTGGTGTGGTCAGATTTGACCTTGGACCCCTCCTTCAAGGTCAAACGAGGATAGCAAAATCTAAAAGTGCTTATAAATCACTTTTTCTTGGTCCTAGAAGTTTGTAATGTGAAACCATCCTATAGGAAATCATGGGCTAAGAATCTTTTGATGTGATCAGATTTGACCTTTGGCCCCTCCTTCAAGGTCAAATGAGGATAGCCAAACTTAAAAGTGCTTATAACTTGCTAACTCCTCCTTCAAGGTTAAGCGATGGTTGATTGACTTTGGTAGGTTTTCTTTCTGGTGGATACAATTTGCATCGGTTGTCCGATGCGCTAGATTATTTCAGTATGCTTTGATAGGATTAGCGTTTTTTTTTTGTTCCAAGATTCTGTATTAATTAATTTTTTACCAATGGGAGGGTCAATAGATGACAAGGTGTCTGTTCAACTACTGCTTAGAAATTGATTTATTTTACTTGTAAACGAATAATTAGGCAACATTTTGAATGTTGAAAAGTCTGGATGCCATCACAAAGATAATTGGTCATAAAGATAAAGGGTCTTCAGAGCTTTCCAAATATGACACCTTGACAACCATGGGAAAACCCCAAACTGTTTTCCGTTTACTTTATAATTTTGCAATACGGCTAGTTTTGTGATTTCAACTGGTAAATTTGAAAATTTTAATTACTTAAATGTAGCTTTTATAAGCTACAAGCTTACCATGTGGGACTGAATGCTAACTCAGGAGGCCACCGGACTCCAGTCAACGACCAAGAAAAATGGACGTTTGGAACTTGCTGAGTCCGTGGTTTAGTATGTACCATAGCAGTGTCGTTTTGTAATTTGTCCTTCTTCTCTAGTGGTAAATTTAGCCCATACCCCCTCAGCTGGAATACAGCGGGGAAGTAGGGTGGGACTTTCCTCAGTCCCACATGGTAAGCTTGTAGCTTATAAAAGCTACATATAGGAATTAAAATTTTCAATTTTATTGCGCTACAATAGCTTACCATGTGGGACTGAATGCTGAATTCAACCGCCCGGTGGCAGGATTACAGCTGAGACTGGAAGCATATTGTTCATTTTTCTTGAATTTAGAATTAAAATATACCAAAAAATTACCAAATTAAGTCCCAGTTACAGAGCCCCAGTTCTAAAGTTGGGTCTGTAAGTAGCCAAAAGCCGAAATTTAATGAATGACAGTATGGGTACTGTCTGGATGTTTTGAGAGAAGAGAGTGCAGCCATGCTCACTGAAGATAGTAGCCCCTAAGGGCATCACTGCTATAATAATACAGCCCAAGGCTTTGAGAGCCTTCTCTTGCTAGTTGGTTTTTGGCAATGAAATCTGAAGAGGGGAACAAGGCAACCTTTTCCCATTGGCCTAGATTAGATACATTGTTTGCAACCCAGGCATGGATTTCGCTGCGGCGCTTGCCGGAGGCCAAAGCTAGCAAGAAAGCAGTTTTGAGAGTAAGATGTTTGAGGTTTGTGTCTTTCATAGGCTCAAAGGGTGTTTTTGTGAGATCATTGAGAACAACAGAAAGGTTCCACTTAGGAAGATTCCTGGAACTTTTTGGACGATCCCTGTAAAAACTGGAGAGCAACCTATTAAGGTCTGAACTCTGAGAGATATGGAGCCCCGTTGGGCCCAGAGTGTCAACAATGGCTGCCCTATAACCATCAATGGTCGAAGGGCGCCTGTTTGGTACAGGTACATAAAGAAGTCTGAGCTTGCTTTACAGAGGGAGTGGAGAAATCCACCGAATTTTCTCTGCACCATTTCTCAAATAGGGCTCACTTTGACTTGTAGATGATCCTTGTTGACGATCTCTGAGGGGCAGCAATTCTCTCTGCCACTTCCACAGAGAAGCCTTGTTCTTGTAGCTGGCCACTCATAGACACCAGGCGTGGAGGTTGAGATGCTGTGGATTGCTGTGGAACACATAATTGTGGGACTGTTTGAGAAGAGTTCTTGACACTGGAAGCTGAAGTGGGATCTCTGTTGAGAGCTGCACTAGGTCCCAAAACCTGGGGCTATTACAATGATCAGGCAACTGGATTGCCTGATTTTTTTTATCACCCTGTAAAGGAAAGTCGTGGGAGGGTAAGCATAAGCAGTGAGACCCGACCAGTTTATGTTCAGAGCATCTATGTCCCAAGCATTTTGGTCTGGGACTGGAGACACGTACAGTGGAACTTTGTGGTTCAGGCAAGTGGCAAATAGATCTACATGAGGAGTGAACCACTTGAGACAGATCTGTTTGAACACCTGCGGATGCAGTGACCATTCTGTTGATTAAACTTGGTTCAACCTAGACAGTAAGTCGGTCATTACATTCAAACACCCTGGAATGTGTCTGGCTATTAGTGTTATCTGGTAACGATGGCACCAGGTCATGATCTTCCACAGGGGAGTGCACATCTCCGCCGAGTGGGTTCCACCTTATTTGTTTATGTAGGCTACTGCTGTTGAGTTGTCCGTGACAACCAACACTGTTTGGTTTTGACACTGGTCCTTAAACCTTTGAAGGGCCGGAGAATCCGCCTTCAGCTCTAGAACAATTATGTGTAGCCTTTTTTCCCTGTCTGACCACAGACCTTTTGCAGAGGTTTGCTCTAAGTGAGCGCCCAAGCCTTCGTTTGAGGCATCTGTAAAGAGTTGGATACTGTGGTCTTTGGGATGAAGGTCTGAGCCTTTCATCACGTTTGTGGGATTTTGCCACTAGTCTAGGTGTGCTGAAATGGTTTCTGTCCAAGGAAGGAGGGTGTCCAATGACAGGAAATCTCCAGTGCTCCTTGAGGTGAAACTGAAAGGGCCTCATGCGAAGTTGTCCCTCTGGGACCATTTTCTCCGTTGAGGCAAGCAACCCAATTAACGACATCAAACATCTTGCAGTCAAAACATGTCAAATCCTGAAGTTTGAGCCATCTCTCTTGAGTGGGTTTTACAAGGGCTGAATCTAGATGGTATTCGTAGCCCACGAAGCCAAACACCTGAGTTGGGTTCAGTTCGGACTTCTCCTGATTTATTTTCCACCCTAAGGACTGAGTCAGGTCCACCACTGTCTGAGTGTTCACTTTTACTTCTTCCTGAGACTGGACCCTGATCAGCCAGTCATCCAGGTACTGGTGAAGTCTGATTCCCCTTGACAGGGCCATCAGCGTCACCTCTTTTACAATCATTGTAAAGACCCGAGGGGCCGTGGCTAGTCCGAAGGGAAGGGAAGTGAACTGGAACACCTGTGACCTGTGGCAAAACCTTAGGTACTTCCTTGAGTTTGGGTGGATGGGGATGTGAAGGTAGGGGTCTGATAGGTCTATTGACGACACCCATTCCCCTGGAATCAGAGAGGCCCTGATGGATTCTGGTGTTTCCATTTTGAACCTTTCTACAAGTAGGTCTATTACTGGCCTCCACCTTTGGTGAGGCTTGTATACGAGAAACACTGAATCAGTGGGGCTCTGACTAAATTTGGTCTTGAGATGAATGGAATAACTTAACCATTGGTGATAATGTTTAACACATTGTCTGAACATTTGTTTGTGAGCCAGTCTCTTCTGAAAGAACAGAGGCAACCTACTGGTGGACTGAGGGAGGCTTGAAAGGAGTCATTGGGAGGAGGGGTTTCCGCGCCCTCGTCCCCTTGAGTGGGGTCGAAAACGACCCCTGGAACCTCTGAAGTTCAGTTTCCCCCTACCTGAGGAAAACGATTGGTTACTCCATAGGGGCGTTTCCTGTAGGAGCCTCTTTTCTTGTTGTGGTCGGGACCACGAAAGGGCTTATTTTGATAGGGTCCAAAACCATGAGAGTCTTTAGGGGTGCCTTTTTTAAGGAGGAAGTCCTCTCCATCCTTCACAAGTTGAGACTTGAAAAGAGGAGTAGGCCAAAAAGGCGAGTTCCTCAGTTCCTAACGTCTCGAGTCCCCTAGATGTGGTTGAGGAAGGGTCATTTCAGCCTCTCTTCTCAGAAGGCCAGTGTTGCCCATGGTTTATAGTTCCCTCTGGAGTATGTGGGCTACAGATTTACTAAGGCAGGCGAAGGCTCTCTGCTGAATAAGAATCGTCTTATTCATGAGATCAAAATAACCACAGGCGTTTTCATAACCATGTCTGGCAGCTGTTTCTGGGGTCGGCACCCTTTAAAATTTGATTTCTGACCCTTTTGAAGGTAGCCTTGGCACTGTGTAGGCACTTCTCCATAACAGTGTTACAGGAGGAAGCAGTCCTAGCAAAAGTAGCTGTGAAATTGATGGTAGAGAGATTCTGCCTAGATTAATGTTCAAGTTCCTTAAGAACTTGTAGGGGAACCTTGCCCACAGGGGCCCCAGAGGGCTTTGGAGAGATACAGATTTTTGCAAAATCTGTGTTAAGTTCTTGAAGCTTATCTTCAAAACAAGGTTGTCCCACCTTGTAGTACTTGGCTGTTGAAGCGGGGGGTTTGATGTATTTACCCTCAGGTAAATTGGAGGCCAAGAAATCTTGTTCAAATTTCTCAAAGGCATCTTTGAGAATTGGATTTAAAGGGAGCATAGCAGAAGGGCCTCTTGGCCTTAGCTCCTGTTGGCCTTTCTCGTCGTCCAGGCCTAGCACAGTGGTAGAGGACCTAGGTAAAGTTTCCCTGGGGTCGGGGAGATCAAGAATTTGCCTGAAAGTTTCCACTTCCTCAGCATACTGGGAAAGGAGGTCAGACATATCTACCTCCCTATAAAAGACTGGATCTGTGCTGTCCTGATGTTGAGGTTCTTGAGGAACCTTATGTTGAGGCTTTGTAGGTTTTCTAGTTGAAGCAGAGGACTCATCTTCTAATCTAATCTACTGCTTTGCAGGCACAATATCTTCCCCACAAAGGGGAACTCAGTGCGCTAACTTAACAAAATCATTGTTATAGGGAGACGTTCAAGGTCAGTAATCCGGAGTTATGGGTGTGACCAAGAGGGAAGGAAACTAAGTTGGGAAACTGGAATTAAAGAGGTGGGTTGTGAGGTGTTTCCTGAAAGATGCGACAGAGGGGCTCTTTCTTATTTGGAAGGGGAAAGCGTTCCAAAGAACCGGGACATAGTGACTGAAAGAATTGGAAAAATGTTTGATTGATTTGTGAACTATACGGTCAAAGGTGGGGGTGTGAAGGAACTTGAGTTTGGGGGTGTTTCACCTTGTATTCCTGGAAGAGGTGTAGGGGTGAATTAATTCTCTTAGGTAAACTGGTTGACCCTGGTTGAGAATTTTATATGTAATGAGACCTATTTTGAATTGTATCCTATGTTTGACAGGGAGCCAGTGGAGTTTTTTCAGTTGAGGGGTAATGTTAGAGTATTTAGAGGAACGGGTGACAATCCTACAGAGTGAGTTTTGGACTAACTGCAATCTTCTTAACTCAAAATTCGTAAGTGATAAGAATAGGGAATTGTAGTAGTCCAATCTGCTGCTCACCAAAGCATTTGCTAAAATTACTGATGTATTAAGGTCCAGAAGTTGCCGAATTCTGTAGAGGTCTCTCGCATGAACTCTGGTGGACTTTATGACCTGTGATACATGGTCTGAGAATGAGAAGTTGGAGTCGAACACCACTCCGAGGTTCCTAACACTTTGTGCTGGTGAGACCTGATTGCCGAGAATATTGATCTGAAAGTGAGGAAGGAGTTGTTTACGGTTATTTTTGGAGCCTATCAGAATTAACTCAGTTTTCTTAGGGTTGAGTTTTAATTTGTTTGTGAACATGGAATTTTGTATGCCGATTAAGTAGTTTTTTAGTTTTTGTATAGAGTGAGAGAAATTTGTTGGTGAGAGTGTTATGTATAACTCAGTGTCATCAGCGTAGAAATGGTGCTTAATACTACTGTGAGAGTGACTGATTGAGCTAATTGGGTTAGTGTAGAGGGAAAAAAGAATTGGACCAAGGACGGAGCCCTGGGGGACCCCATACTGGAGCGCAGCAGGGTGTGAAAGTGTGCTACCTTGACCAAGTGTGTCCTTCCTGACAGGTATGATTTGAACCAGCCAAGTGCTAGTTCACTGATACCATAGTAAACATTAAATCTGCCCAGGAGAATGGTGTGGTTATTGGTATCGAACGCGGCTGAAAGAATGTCATTGTGAATATTAAGGAGAGCACTTTCAGTTGAATGGTATTTTCTATACGCCGATTGGAAGGCAGTCATAAGGCCAGCTTCATCAAGGTGAGTTTGTAGCTGGACTGCCACTACCCTTTCAAGTATCTTTGAAATGAAGTTCATATTGGAGAAAGGCCTATAGTTTTTGAAGATTTCTTTGTCTAAGGATGATTTTTTGAGGATCAGGGTAACATGGGCCTGCTTGAAGAAATTAGGACACTTCCCTTGTTCAAGGGAAGCATTAATTATTGAAGTGATGGGGGTGATGAGAATATCCAGATAATCAAGAACAAGAAAAGTGGGCCAAGGGTCAAGGGAACATGATTTACTTGGAGAGTCCATAATGATTTTGATTACTTGATCCTCGGTTACAGTAGAGAAAGTGGAAAGGACTGGGGGAGGAGAGTCTGGGGAGATGTGTTCTGACTTCAGGGAAGTAGGAAAAGTTGAGTGTATTTTTTTCTATTTTTTCTGTGAAGAAATCCACAAATCTGTCAGCCAAGAGCTGTGTGGGGATTTATTGATGGTAGCATCTTGGCTGGCAGTCTGTGTAACACATCGCCAAGTACTCGCCATAATTGTTTGGGGTCATGGTGGTTATCCTGAATTTTTGCTTTAAGAAATTTGGATTTTGCCTGCATGCAGATTCTGTTGTATTGACTTTCTGCATGTATTGAGATCTATTGAAGTGAGATTTATATCTGCGCCAAATCCTTTCGAAGAAACGCTCCTCTCTTTTGCTGCAATTACAGCTTCGTTAACCCATCCTGGGATGTACTTGGCCTTGGTATGTTTGGTATGAAGTGGTGCGTGTTTATCAATATGGGTGGTCAAGGTGGTATGCTATTGTTCATAGAGAGTGTCAGCATCCTTGGGTGGATTGTTGATTAGATCAGAAGGTGTGAGATGTATTTTCATTTTCTCTTTATCGATTTTATGATATTTACAAAAGGAAACAGTAGCATTGATTTGGGATCTAGGGGTTGGGAGATATAGTGTGCAAGTGATTGAAAAATGATCGGAAAAAACATCAGTAGTATGGACATTAGAAATGTTGTCATTGTTGGATTTGGTTAAGACCAAGTCAAGAGTATGTCCATAAATATGAGTGGGGAAATTAACTTTCTGAGTTAAATCAAATGAGTCAATCAATGAGTTGAAGGTTGTTGAATTTGAGGATGTTGATTCAAGGTGAAAATTAAAGTCGCCGATGATCACCAGATTTTCAGTGGTATGATGAATGTCCTCCAAAAGAGACTGAAACTGTTCAAAAAAGCTTGAAGTATTGGAGGATGGTGGTCTATATATATTCAAAAAGTAAAAAGATTCTTTGTGTAGGGATATCTTAATGAGAAAATTTTCAAAGGTGGTGAAGGTCTTTGTGGGAACATCGGAAGAGTCCAAGCCATCTTTTACAAAAAAAACCAGTCCTCCACCACGGCAGCCCTCACATGGCTGTTGATGAAGATTGTAACCTGGTGGGGTGATCTCGGACAGGTTGGCAGTTGTGGTGTCAGGTCTAATCCAGGTCTCGGACATGACGAAGAGATCAGTGTCGTTGTCAGAAATCAATTTTGCAATGGCCGGATATTTGTTGTTTCTGGATCTGATGTTTGCGGAAGTGACATGGAGACAATTAGGTGGTCCTGGGTTTGGGTTGATATCACCAGCAAGCAGGAGTAGGATGAAGAGACGGGAAGGTGACAGAGCTGGTGGAATTAATATTGAAGACTTGATGCTGAAATGTAAACAGAAAGTGATGGTAGGGGGTTTGAAGGGGCAGAAACTAACCACAGCAGGACATTAAATGCTTGAGTTAATGTGGTGCTGATATGCAGCAATGACTGGTTGGATTGCCAGTAAGATATGGAAGAAAATCATTTTTTGAGAACTTGGGGGGTTTTATATTTGAAACTGAACATGAAATTTGGGAAATTGTGTGATTAGTAGGTGTGTATTGCGAGGTTGATGGTCCTCGGTAACGGGTAATGTGGGCGACAACAGGGGATCACACGACAAAGTGGGCAATTTTTATGTGTAGTTATATATCAATTTTATTCAAAAGGGACTATTTAAGGTGAAATGTAGTTTGTGGATTGAACACTATGAATAGGTGGATGTAGAGGGAGTTTAATTGTAGATATTGCGCTAACGGTAAATAATTTAGAAAAAACGGTACTTCCCTAACAGACACACGCCACGCCCCCTCGTCATCTTCCTCTGACGAAGACGACTGAGAATAATATTTTGCCCTTGTGTTTTCTTTTATTAGATTGCTTCTTTGCTTTAGGGTGGTCCGACTCAGAACAATGTTCCGAGTGGTCGGATTCAAAATCCGATTGCTTGGAAGCATGCTCGGACTGGACATTTTGAGAAGACTTGGGAGGAAGTGGAGGTCCATAATGTTCAGTGTCCATAGGTTGCCTTAGCACTTGCTTGGTGGGAAGACATTTTTACTGCAATAAAAAGAACCAAGTCGAAACGCGGAAAACTCACAAAAACATTAAATATTAAAAGGATAATTATCCTGTGCTTCCCAAAAGTATACAGAATGTTCTATACAATAAAACGAGTGACTGAATAATAACATCCAACAATACGTATGTGCTGAGAAAACAATAAATTATTGAGAGATATTTCAAACGACTTTCCAATATGGCGGCCAACGAGAGAAGAAGGACAAATTACCAAATGACACTGCTATGGTACATACTAAACCACGGACTCGGCCAGTTCCAAACGTCCATTTTTCTTGGTCGTTGGCTGGAGTTTGGCGGCCTCCTGAGTTAGCATTCAGTCCCACATGGTAAGCTATTGTAGCACAATAAAAGTACATAATTTTGGCCAAATATGATTTTTAATGTGACAAAAAGGCTACAAAGGATTGAAAGAAATGAGTTTAGCAAATATTGGTTGTCATTAAATTTTACTGATCATTGCTCGGCAATGAGCCAGCGAGCAATAATACCAAAGTTTACAAACATCTTCCCAGTACTACTGACTGGTGTAAGCCAAAAAAAAACATATATATTTTTGTGGGGTTTTTTGTTTGTTTTGTTTTGTGTTGCTGTTTAAACTGCTTACATTCAGAAAATTATGAATACCATTTATCTTCATGACAATTATCTTTGTGACCATCTGTGTATCGTTGCTTTATGATTCAAAGTGGTTAGAAATTGGGGACACAGGTTCTATGTTACTGATTACAGGTCCTAGTTTTCTTTTATTTTTAGTATATGACTGAGTATTTAAACACCAAAAAGATGTCCACTGTGTAGTACTTTAAAGAAAGTGCAAATTTAGGGTTACTGCTATAATGGCTAATATTAAAAGCTACAACATGAACTTGATTTATATTTGCCATTTGGCACTGTACTTGGACCCCAAAAAGAAATTCACTGTATATTAACCTTGAAATCCCCCAAAAGAAGTCCACTGTATATTAACCTTGAAATCTAAAAGATAATGTAATTGTAGTAACTTGTATGTTATTACTCTAATGGCTAATATTTCAAAAACTTCACGATGGATTTCATTTATATTTGTTATGTGATTGTACTTAAAGGGTACAGTTTTTTTTACTGGATGTAAATCTCATTAAATTCACTCTTGGCAAGTTGGCATATTTATATGTTTTATGTAAATGAATAAAAAAAACTACCTGGCTGCTGAGGTATTATATATCATCTGCCTGATGGTGAAATACTCTCTTAAACCTTTCTGTTTATATTTCTCAGATTCATTACATTGGAACACATGCAGGAGATAGCTGGCATGACAGTCAGCTGATGACAGTAATTTTGTTGTGGAGGTCAGGGGGACAAGGGGGGGTTCTTATGTATCTCCTTGTATTCATAGGTCATTCAGAACTCATTGTAGTCATTTGCAACAAAATTGGTATTATTCATGAATTTTTGGGAGCAATGGGTATAGTTTCAAGTTCTGACCCTGAGTGTCTCCCTTGTTAGTATTAAAACAACTTCATTTCTGTCTCACAGTTATGGCCCTTGACTAAGTCATACTCCAAACTATAGCCTTTAATGATTTATCCTTGAGATTCAACATTTCTGAGACCTTTGAGAAATGCCACCTTTGATTAATTATGTGTTTTACTGTGGAAGTCTGTAATGCATATTTTGTACATCTACCACTCGCTATGTTTGGGATAGTGCCTCAAGGGGTGGATTATCAGTTTTGTATCACATATTATACATTTGTGTCATTCTATTGAAAGACATATACATATCGGATCCCAATACAGAAATCATAGATAAAGGAAGTTACAAATTATTAGAATAATGTAAAGAGGGCAGATCATTTTTTATTATTTATGTATTTTTCTTTTACGAGGTGAATTGTGTGGCATTCTCCCCAGACTTTGAGTTAATGGTAACTGGGTCTGATGATGAAAGGGTTAGAGTCTTCAATGCAGTCACGGGAAAGCATATTGTAAAACTAAAGGGTCATGAAGGTAATTTGGTTCAACATAGTTCACATGTAAATTTTGAAATGTTTCAAATTATTATTTTTTTTTAATACTATTCAATTCTCAGTGGTTTTAGAAAAACACGTTTTATTTTAATTCATAGGTACAATCAAAAGCTGCATGCTCAGGTCAATGAAACTTTAAAAAATCACTTCTTGATAATTATCAATTGGCCAATAGCTGATTTTCGCAGCAGTTATAATTTCTTTCTTTCTTGTCATATTTGCATTGTTGTATTTAATGATTGTGTTAAGACATTTATGAACCATGATTGTTGCAATATTTAAATAGAACATGAATGACATCTTTAACAAGTAGCATGGTGATCAAAGTTTGCCATAATATTAGTTATTACACTTTACACATAATGCATTACATTCTGAAATGTTTACCCAGGAGCAATCAGATCTGTGTGTGTGTCACAGAACAGCAAGTATTTTGCTAGTGCATCTTATGATAAGACAGTGAGAGTGTACAGAACCAGAGATGTGGAACTTCTTCATGTGTTACAAGGTACAGTAAAGTGATCTTATATCTTTGTTTCCACAATTCTGAAATGCTTTACACATTGCATTTTCATAAAGTAAAAAATGTTGAAGGATAAGCTGATAACTGGTAAAAGGTAAAGTCATTTTTGGGTCCAGCGGTCTATATGACCAGTTCTTACTTCCCGTTTGCCTGGCGTGTAGTGGCTCAGAATATTTCTACTCAACTGTTCAGGGTGCCAGCATGTGTCGGGTTTACTTCCAATACTAGTGTCAGTGCTCATTTTATTTAAACATATTTATTTGCAATTGGACAACAATCGTAAAGTTACAATTATACTAAGCCCTTTCGCTGAATGAAATATTTACAAATGGAACATGACGCGATGGTTGAAATGAATGAGCACAGAATTAGTTAGCTGGTGGCATTAATCATTCAAGAGTCGTCTAGATTTGTCGAGAAATAAATGGACTGCACCTACAATAATCAGGTTTTGATCTGAACTTAAGTTGTTACTGCCAAATAATAACAATTCAGTTGATACCTCTTCATTAATTACAGCCTGAACAGTATTTATTAAGCCAATGTTTATAGTGTCATAAAGTGGGCAAGAAAAAAAGAAGTGCTGTATATAGTGATCATTTATTCTCCTGGGTGAACAGGAACATTTGTGTGAAGTAACTTTTCAAAGGATACAACTTCTATCACCCGACCAAGGATCAAACCCAAGATCTTCTGCTCTGAAGTCCAATACCCCCACTACAAGGTCACAGAGACCACAAAGCTTATAGCTGAGTCACAGTTTTATCTGTCACAGCTATTTTGAGAGATTATTTTGAGTGTCTCTGACATATGATGAAATTTATTTTTGGCGTTTGATGTAGTTTTACATTTTTAACTCTGATTCTGACTCTGCTGGACAAATATCACCCATTCCCAAACTACTAATTTGTGCTATCTTTTATTATTATAAAATTTTACTGTGTTGTAATCATGCTAAAATGAAGTACACTTCATCGCTTTGAATTATTACCACCCTTGCCTAAATACATTCATGAAAACACATTACAGATGTTCATATTTTGTCATAAATATGTAAAGTTTTGCCATCAAGATAAATGAATTGGAATGACAGATACACTTTGTTCTTATATTGATATTCAATATTCTTGGCCATTATACAGGTCATACCAAGAGTGTGGAATGTCTTGCCTTCAGTTTTGACTCCACACAAATCTGCTCAGGTTCCTGGGACAAGACTGCAATTCTGTGGGACATGTCGGTAAGGTCAACATTTACATTGAAGTGTTTAAAATATGTAATATAAATTGACTGATAATATAAGATGTTTTATAATATTTTATTATTATAATATCAGCTATATTCCATGGTACAGCTTTACCATTATCAAAGTATTATTCAGTAAATGGTACACAATAGCCTTTGCAGGCCACAATTGAACATGGTTAACATCCACTCTAAACTCAAAGCTGTTGTCAAATATAAAGTCCTTGAAATCACATTTGGATGTTTTGGCCTCTTTATTAGAATTTTTATTGCAAGTAACAAACAAAGTCATCGAGATTAAGTATAATAAGTAACACACAAAATCAGAGAGAATCCTCTGTACTACTTGATTCATATGACATAATAACTGTACTATCTATATAATGTGCATTACTTAGATTAAATCTGAAAAGTTATCATCAGTTAGGTGTATAGAGTCGCACAAATTTTTGCTTTTCAAAGTAATAATCTCCACTATAAAGTGGCTATTATTTGGATGAAGTTCAACTTTTTAGTGTGGCAGTTAGACACTTATTGAATTAGCTAATCCTGTTTTTACAGGATGGCCATACAAAGAAAATATTTGAAGGGCACACAAATCTGGTGCAGTCAGTGGCTTTTTCCCATACTGGGCAACACTTGGTAAGACTGCTTGAAGCTATTTTTAACAGTTTACAAGTTTGTTTTTTTTTTATTTATTTTTTTTAGGTATTTTGAAAATGTGATTGTTTTATGTACTTTAGAGCCTTTAGAGATTAACTGCTATAAAATTAGACTGTAAAACTAGGTTAGATACTACAGTGTCTCACCGCACAAACTAAATAGTGCATATCACTCTGACTGACCCAGTCATAGATCATCAATCTTGGAAAAAAAGAAAAAAAAGAAATATCATTGCCATTAATTAAATTTTACATAAAGGGTTTTCATTACTAAAATTTTCTTGGAGTTTATATTTGGTTACCTCTGATGGAAGAGTGTCAAAAGGATAATATATTTTGTAATCAGGAAACATTTGAAAATTCATTGCCAAAGTCAATGAAAAAGTATGATAGAATTTCAGAATTGATCCTTGTTCAATGTACATCCTTGTTGACATTTTAAAAATAAAAACATCTGGAAATTTTTTGTAAAGGCCACCGGCAGCTGGGACCACACTATAAGGCTGTGGACGTTACAAAGTTCTGATGGAATTGACAAAGTGTACGTGCTCAAGGGTCACAAGGGAAACATCCATGCTGTAGCCTTTTCCAGGGAGGGCATGCTGGTAAGAACTAGTGTAGTTCTTGAAATGCATATTTGTATTGCTAGTAAAATGCACCATTTCACAGGCACTGTTGCCTCATACGCACACAAAAATAAACGATAAATAAATAAAAACAAATGCATAAGATATTATTTACAAGGTCAAACTGGTGTACAAGTAATTAAATTCCTCATTGATCTTAGAATATGATCAAGATATAAACTAGTTATAAAATGCTGTTTCATGAGGTTTGTAAATTATAAATGTCATGCGTTATCCGGGATTCTATCCCAGTACCTTCGGATCATGCATGAAAATAATAATTTTAAATAATTTTTAACCGGCTGAGCTAATGCAGAATCCCCGGAAGTCCAGGGACCATATATATCACACATCTTTACTAGATCTTAGGCATAACTCTGATATATTTTATATAACAGTTAAAAACCCAAAATGTTGTCAAGCCCTTTTGTGCATACCATTCCAGGTGTTACCAGAGACAATAAGTTTAAAGATATTATAGTATCGATATTAAAATCCAGTAAACAATATTGATCGACTTTGATCCCTTCCCCAGGAGGAACTCAGTATAGCCAACTTTAATTTCAATGACAACACAAGATATTGTGAAATTGTAAGGATTGAAATCATTATACGGTGTATATGATGATGCAAATCAAAATATAAGATGTGTGAAAAGGTTAAAAATATCTATCTCTTTTTATATATATTTGTATTGTAACTCATGATAAAAAGAGTCTACTTTTTGTCACCAGTAGGTGCTATAATTGGCACAATTTTTACTTGTGCTATAGTTAAATAATTTATAAATTTACTCTTTTTTTGGGTTCTAGGCTTCTGGTTCTTGGGACAAAACAATCCGTCTTTGGAACCCACGTAACAGGAAGTGCCTGTTTGTGTTGAGTGGACATGCGGGCTGGGTGCAGTCACTAGCATTCTCAACAGACAGCCTCTTTCTGGCGAGTGCAGCAGAGGAAGATGGAGTGAGAGTCTGGGACTGTGTGCAGGGCGAGTGTATCAAAGTGCTGGAGGTGAGAAAAATGTTATTACCTGTATCTTACCTGTATTAGAATGTGTACTGAAGGTGAGAAAAACATCACCGTCTGTACCTTACTTGTATTAGAATGTGTCAAAGTGCTGGAGGAGAGAGAAATGTAATTAGCTGTGTCTTAATTACCTGTATTAGAATGTGTAATAGAAGTGAGAAAAACCTAGTTATAAGTGCATGAGGTGAGAAAAATGTAATTACCTGTATCTTAATTACCTTGAGATAAGATTATTACCTGCATATTACCTGTATTAGAATTATTAATATGAAAAGTACAGGAGGTGAGAAAATATAATTCCGTGTATCTTACCTGTATTAGAATGTGTACTGGAGGTGAGAAAGACATCACCATCTGAACCTTACTTATATCAGAATGTGTCAAAATGCTGGAGGTGAGAAAGCTGTTATTACCTGTATCTTACCTGTATTAGAATGTGTACTGAAGGTGAGAAAAACATCAGTGTCTGTACCTTACTTGTATTAGAATGTGTCAAAGTGCTGGAGGTGAGAAAGATGTTGTTACCTGTGTCTGTTGGAATGATTTGCCTGATGATGTACGTTCGCCACTTCTCTCCACTCATTCAGAAGGAAGATCAAAACCTATCTCTTTGCACAAGCATATCCACCCTAACTGTCTACTTTCCGTGGTTTCTCTCCGTGGCACTGACCCTTGCTATGTCTCAGGTTTACGATTATAGTTTTCTGCTTTCTCTGATTGGTGCACCTACTCTGTCTTTAGACAGAGATTAGGCGCTATAAACATACTATTAGAATTAGAATCTTACAAGTATATACAGCATCCTGGCTACACCTGTACAGTTATTTCGTTTGTGTTTTTCTGCAGGGCAAGACAGATAGTGTTCAGAACTGTGGGTTTTCTCCTGGAGGGGCTGTGATGGCTGCTGGAGCAGGAACCACGACCTTAGCATTAGTGTGATATTGTGAAGTTAGAACCCTATTGTGAATACAACCCTTGTTATGTGCCAATAAAAACTATTTTATTTATCCATTACCATATTACAGTATTTAATGTGACTTTTATCACACTTCTAGTTTACTTAATCTCTTTATCAGGAGAATCTTGTGTGTGAAAGGTGACACTTATTCTTCTTCGTTTTGTTTGAACAGCAGTTGTTTCAAAAGTAAAAAGAAACAATTCTGTATGAAATGCTATGGGAAAAAGTAAACTTTGGAAAGCAAAAGTTTGTTAAACCCTCAGAGTTGTTGGATAATGGAATTTTAAATAATAGAAATGCTACTATATTATATAGGGAATAAATAAAGTACTAGTGAATTAGATTAAGTGTTACATTTTATATACTGAACAATATTTTATATATATCTATAAACATCTGTACATAAATATGTATTTATAATATCTGAATATTTTTTTAAGTTGTGGCCATATTTTTTCTACAATGCACTAAATTAATGTATCTGCAGTAAATGAAAAAGAAAAAAAAATACTTCGAATATTATTTTTATTATAATTTTTAATTTTTTTTTATTTTGAGAAAACATGTATAACCAGTGTTAAACATGTATTTAATTTTTGCATGTATTTTAACTTGGTAAAATTTGCAACTAGAATGTCATTTATATCATTCATGATAGTTTTCAGAGCCAGTAAATTCATAAATGTTTTGGATGATAGTGGATATTCCGAGAATTAGATACTGATGTTGAACTATCAGTTGTCACATAAACATCAAGACATTTGCTTTAATGGAAATTATCCCAAAGGACAGGGGATCTGTCATTGTGTTACCTGCATAAGTGACCATTTGTAATCAATATAATCTCACATGCCATTGTTTGTAAGCTTTGATACTGAGATTGTGCTTAACATTAACAAAGGTGTATTATGGCAGTGTCAAGAAGTAAGTGGATATTCTGGTACAGCATCTTATGCATGATTGATTACTTGAATGTGTTGAGGAAATATTGTCCTCATAAATACAGGACGTACGACTTGAGAAGCTTTTAATGTCACTTTGAAGTGAGACTAATAGACGGATTATACAGGATTCGCTAGTTCATCATTGATTTGAATGTACATTTGAGTTGTAAATCAATTGTGTGCACTTTTACTTGATACTTACTACTTAATAAAGGACTTCAACATTTGATATGATATTTTTTATGTTGTTTACCAAAGTATATATTATATTCTTTCACCTGAATAATTACTTGTGTACATATTAGTGAATATCATTTGTTTAGTGTAAATGTTACACTTGACAGTATCTTATTTGTTTTGGAATAATTATATTATATATAGTTAGAGTACTGCATATTTAGTTTTCTTTTTGTCAAAACCTGAAAAGTAAATTTGTCATTACACTTTACATTTTATTGGTGTTAAGAATTGTTATGTTATCTGTATATTCTCATTAAAATAATACAATATTCAAACAGCTGTCATTTCATTGTAACAAATGTATGTCCTCATTTATGTAGTTGTTCAGGGGTTTGAAAGTTCCGTCACATGTTCACAACTCAAGTTATGTTGAAAATACTGCAATGTTCAGTCTTAAACGATCTCTTAAGGTACCATATATACCGTATAAACTCCAAGGTAAAAGATTTTTACTGGATTCAAATAAACCAAGATTTTGATTCCAGGCACTCTGTGTAAGACTCACTGGCTGTTTTTTGGGGTGTTGACCACTAGATATTGGTGCATGGAAAAAATGCCTTGTGGAAAGAAAGCTCTGTGTAATCTAAAAGCTTTGTCTGCTTTGAGGAAGTGAAAAGAAACCTGTTAAAAAACTTTGTGTTTTATTATTCAAACACTGAAAAAAAAAATCAGCTAGTATATCATCCAAAACCTGTCTGGTCTATAGTAATAACTAGAAAAAGCAGAGTGCCGACCTCCGCCAGGCCAGAGGGTCAATGGCATAAAAACCTTATTTTTCGACTTTAAGGTGGCCCTAACATCAGTGGCAGTGGCATTGGCACCTCCAAATTTTGATCACTTTTTACTTACACAAATGCTAGCATTATCTGAAAAATTCAACAAAGTTCATTCATAAGTTTCTGAGGAGTTACGCTGTTCACTAACAAACAGACAGACGGACAAACCCCAATGATTACATAAACTCCGCTCTCGCCTGGCAGAGGTAATAATAAAATCGCAATCACTTGAAATTAAAACAACTTTGAAGCTTATGCTGGTTATATTGAATAGTTACTTGATCTTTCTCTGATTCAAAAAAATCCTTTAAATTCTAATACAATATTCTTGTGAGAAGCCACTGCAATTAACTTTACATTAAATATACCTGTTAATAAAGTACCATAAGCCTATATGTTCTAATCCAAAACAATTTTCTGTAGCGTTAGCTTTCCATTGGAGGGAAGGACTGGAATGACTGGAAAACCAAAATTATACAAAAAAATTGCTGCTGAAACTGAACTTACAGGCAGCAATTTTGATTGCTGTGATCTAAAATGAACAAATCAAAACTGAAGAACAAGAATAGTTATGAAAGCCTGACATTCAGTCATACTATTCCAGTAGCTGAGAATAAATGAGTAGAATACTATCCATTTTTGGACAGTTTCAACTGGTCAACTGTTTAGAGCTTACCTTCAAAAATAACAAAAGATCTCAAATTACACAGTTTTCAGTATTATGTAATACATAAGTAGGCAGGTTGTAATTATAATTGGTGTAACTGGAAAATTGTAGACCGTCCTCTTTGCACATACTGTACAGGGGTAGATGCCATTGAACACTATTACTATTACTGTGTTGAAACCAGAGTCATTTGGAATGCTTTTAAAGAAATAAGTAAGGAGGTCCTAAGTTTAAATTACAGTTTAACAGTAATAGAAATCTTACTTGGGATCCTGTGTGCCATAAACACACTCTGCCAAATTTTAAATTTACTTATTTTAGTTGGAAAACAATGCATTAACTCATCAGAGAGAAAAGAACACCATGTATCATTAAAATATTTTTTCAGAGACACAAGCTATAGAAACTGAGGCATGTCTAATGACTAGAAATTTGCCACTCAAGAGCTGGTGGTGTATCGGCGAATGTAACAAACCTGTAGAAGCAATAATAAAAAAGCACTCAAAGAGCGCAACCCTCTGCCAGGCCAGAGGAAATTATGAAAACCAATTATGTGATTTTAAGGTGCCCATTACTTGATAAAAATGGTAAATTTAAGGTCACCAAAAAGTCAGATTACATATTTCTGATGCTGTGGCATATACACCAGGTATGATAGACCAAAAATGAGGCGAGGTTCGAGTTATGGGATAAAAACCTCATATTTTTTACTTATAAGGTGGCCCTAAAACTGGTGGCAGTGGCATTGACGCCTCCAAAATTTAATCCCTTCTTACTTAATCCTATGTGGACACTCTGAAAATGTGAAGAAAATCCATTCATAACTTTTTGAGTTATGCTGTTCACTAACAAACAAACAACATACTCCGAAATCAAAAGATTTCAAAGTAGCAAACAGACAGACAACCCCCAATGTTACATACCCTCTGCTGGCAGAGGTAAAAATATAGCATAAATCTAATCTAATCTACTGCTTGAAGGCGCAATATCTTTCCCACAAAGGGGAACTCAGTGTGCTAGTTAAACAAAAATCATTATCATAGGGAGAGTCGAGGGGCATTCAGCGTCAGTAATCCAGAATTCTGGGTGTGACCAGGAGGGAAGAAGACTAAGTTGGGAAACTGAAGTTGAAGAGGTGGGTTTTGAGGTGTTTCCTAAAAGATGCAACACAGGGACTGTTTCTTACTTGAAAGGGGAAAGAGTTTCAAAGAATTGGGGCATAGTGACTGAAGGAATTAGAGAAGTGTTTGATTTGTGAACTCTACGGTCAAAAGTGGGGGTTTGAAGGAACTTGAGTTTGGGGGTGCTTCGCCTTGTATTTCTGGAGGTGATGTAGGGCTGAATTAATTCTCTTAGATAAACTGGTTGACCTTAGTTGAGAATTTTGTATGTAATGAGGCCAATTTTAAAATGTACCCTGTACCCGACTGCGAGACAATGGACTTCTTTTAGTTGAGGGGTAATGTGAAAGAATTTAGAGGAACGGGTGACAACCCTGCAGAATGAGTTTTGGACTAACTGCAACTGCCTTAACTCAAAATCAGTGAGTGATAAGAACAGTGAATTGCAATAATTCAATCTGCTGCTCACCAAAGCATTTGATAATAGAACTGATATTCTAACTTCTAGAAGGGGACAAATTCTGTAGAGGTCTCTCGCATGAACTCTAGTGGACTTTACGTGGTTTGAGAAATTGAAATTTCAGTCGAACACCACTCTGAGGTTCCTGACACTTTGTGCTGGTGAGACCTGATTCTCCAGAATATTGATAGGAGGAGTTGTTTACGGGTTTTTAGGAGCCTATGAGAATAAACTCGGTTTTGTCAGGGTTAAGTTAGGTATAACTGGGTGTCATTGGTGTAAAAGTAGTAGTGATTAATACTACTGTGGGAATGAATGATCAAGCTGATTGGGTTAGTGTAGGGAGAGAAATGAACTGGACCAAGAACAGAACACTGGGGGAATCCATACTGGAGTGCAGCAGGATGTGAGAGTGTGCTACCTACCTTGACCGAGTATGTCCTTCCCGACAGGTATGATTTGAACCAGCCAAACGCTAGCCCACTGATTCCATAGTAAAGATTAAGTCTGTCAAGGAGAATGGTGTTGTCAATGGTATTGAATGCGGCAAAGAGATCCAGAAGAGTAAGGGGAGTGACAGACCCTTTGGTCATATTGAGAAGAATATCGTTATGAATATTAAGGAGGGCACTTTCAGTAGAATGGTATTTTCTATAAGCCGATAGGAAGGCAGTCATAAGGCCAGCTTCATCAAGGTGAGTTTGTAGCTGGATGGCTTCTACCCTTTCAAGTATCTTTGAGATAAAGTTTAGATTAGAGACAGGCCTATAGTTTTTGAAAACTTCATGAAGACAATAGTGAACACATATGTAAGCAGATTTTGGGAGTTTGTAACTGAATTTGTATTTTTCAGAAATATCTGATGTTGATAACAGTGTCTAGCACTAAATATTTAAGCATCCTAATGCAGGTTTATAAGTGTGAATATATATAATCCAGTTTTTTTTTTCTTGAGAAGTTCTGTAAAAGTGAAATTTGTTTAACTGCAGTAGATATTGGTGATTATCTGCAACATATCATTGAAATATTCAGAATTGTCATTTTAACATTTTTCTGCATGTACTTTTGTAATTTTGTTGTCAATGTTGTTATAATGTGAAAATAATTATTTTGACCATTTTTAAAGTGCTCTAGTGCATTGTGATTGGTCATGTCATCTGGCATCAAAGACAAAATCTTATCATCTGTTCCTTGTGTCATTGTTAGTATTTTTGACAATTTCATCATAATGTGTTTATAACTTAATTTTCAAGATAGTTTGCAAATATTCCATTTATAATTCTAGATTAGACTTTCGTAGCACTTAATCTTCCCTTGATTAAGAAGTGGATTCTCAGGCTCAACAGCACAGAAACGTACGGATAACCAATTTTGATCAAACAGACAAATACACGCCACTGAAATTACATCCTCCTTGGTGGAGGTAGTTTGATTTACTTGGGTTTATTTATTTATTTGGGGTTTTACGTCACTTTCAACACTGTACAGGTCATATCACGACGGGTAGTTGGAAGGGCAGAGGAAACCAGTACATACAGTTTGTTAGGGTTCTGGACTGTAAACTGCCGACCAACGGCAAGCAACTACCAGCTTTGCCACTTCAGGCCGTGACGGGGATCGAACCCCGGCCTCAGAGGTGGTACTTGGGTTTAAAATTGCTTTTAACAGTGCATCAGCTATATAATGACAGGTAATTTTACTTGGTCAAGATTCTAGACTGTTAAGTACCAGTATCAGTAACCAACAACCAACTTTCCCAAATAGGTTTGGGTCCAGGGTTTGAACCATCTACCTCAGAGGTGGGAGGTGAGTATGTTAGCCACAATGCTACGGAGCCCTCTTTGGTGGAGATAACAAGGATATCTTTGTTACAATGTTTGTTGTACAAACTCGAGTAAAATGTGATATATTTAATCATTTGAATCTAAAAGTTTTTGTCAATAGAAAACGAACTGCTATAACACATATAGTCTAATGCCAAAATCAGTGTCAACATGCAGTTAAGTAAATAATGGTTGAGTAATATCTAAATTACATCATTCATATTTAAACTTATAAGTAAAACCTATTATAGCTATACAGGGGGGACAGCGATTCACGGGGGACAGCGATTCGCCAATTTCTATTGTACCTCATTTAAAACTAACATCTATGTTAATACTGAAGGAGCCTTACAGCATAGAAAAGAGTGCAACATGTCTTGATACTTTTCTAAAATTTTAGACCTGATAGCATGCAGGATTATAAAGATGAATAAAAATGTTTAAATGTCAGTAAGAAATATGCCTAACAAACTGCATCTGACTGATGCAAAGAGCTGTATGTTCTCTAAACTGTGTCTGGGGTCAATATAAATACTATTTATAACTTAATCACATGCTAGAATACAATGAGAAGCATTGATCTTTAGCTTTAATTATTTTTTCCAAAGTGTTCAACAGTCTTTGTAACTTTTTGGGGAACAGTATAAAATAATCGGCGAAATGCTGTCCACTTTCCAACAGCCCTAATCTTATTGCCATGGGACAATTTCTATGGGTGTATTTATACTTATCACAAAATATATTTTATGATGCTACTATCATTTTACAGTTTGAGGAACCTCTTTTCATTCTGATAACTTTTATAAAACCACACTGCATATTTGTTCTCAAGAAACTGTATTTTGGTGTTTTTATGGGCGAATCGCTGTCCCCCCCCTGTATATATGTTATTTGTATTAACAAGCATGAAAGCCTTTGTCTGACCATATCAATTGAGCATCATAATATATCACCAGTGCCAGACAAAAGTATATAATATTAACATCTGAAACCAAATACTGTAATTTGTACCACTTCTAAATTCACTATTGCATGTTCACTATAGCATTTTGGGCTCTTAATCTAACCAATGCAACACATTAGTACACATGGGAACGGGGGTACAGTGGTAGCACACTCCCCTCCCACCTCTGAGATCAGAGTTTGAATCTTGGCTTGACTTCATTGTGGGAAAGCTGGTAGTTGCCTTCTGTGTTTATTGGCAGTTTACACTACAGAAGCTTGACAAACTAAACTGGTTTACTCTGCCCTCCTAACTACCCGTCACAGTATATATAACTAATACAAAAATACTATGCGAGACATAAAACACTAAACAAATACACAAAAGTACAATTTTAAATATGCTGCACCTGTGAATTTAAAATGATTGTTTTAGTATTTGAAATGTAAATATCAGTGTAATTTTAAAAGTGAATTTCATTATATTTTAATTTGAGAAGTCCTGCTGATAACATTTTGCAATTACATTTTTTTCTCGTTTGTGATGAAACAACATTGTTGCAAAATAATTCAGACAGTGAATGATTACAAACTTTCTTGAGCTTTTAAGTTGCATTATGAGATCATCAATACATCACATCATCAATACATTATTTTTACAGCATTTTTCTTGTTACAGTTATAAATTACAAGGTGTCATGCACTGTTAAACAGGGAACATAATTCGCACATTAGATTGGGATTTGACAACACTTACCCCCGAAGTTTAGATGAGGCGGCCTGATCTCGCCTTACTGATAGATCTAGTAAGATCCCTGTTTTCCCGGAAGCACTTGTCTCTAATATAAACAAATCTTGGGGAAAGTTTTTAAATGTTATTTTGTGCTTTTCACCAATATAAAACCGTCTAATAAGAAATACTACCATGAAGATAAAATCATTTTAATAGGTACTGTTCGTAATTACATACATTTAAAGGATTATGTTCATAATTACAGGTGTCAAATATGGGCGATAATGAAGTTATCGTGGGATATCTACTTGGTCTCCCTTTAGCCCTGGATGTCCGAACTTACTAGATGTCATTAGAACCCGGAGAAGCCCTTAATTCAGCAAAGTCATGAACGAAAGTCCAAATAACATGATAGTTCATGCTTCCATTTACATCCTTGGTGGATTGTGGGGAAATAAGTTACAGCATGTTGAGGTGTCAAAAAACAATTTAAAATCATGTTTTATATAATGCTTGGAATTTTACCATGGGACATACCTCATCATAGACTTCAAGATAAAATATTTAACAGTGGCTTTTATAAATATATATTGCCCACACATGCACGTCTCTGCGTACCGTAAGGTGGATAGAGTGATGATGCATTTAAATTATAATTGGTTTCAGGAATTTCCATAGTGGTGGTGGACCAATTCACGCCCGGGTACCAATTCAGGCCCACCCCCAATTTTCTTGAAGATTTATAATTTTTCATAGAGAAGATGTTTACAACATCATAGATAATCATCAAATTGATCATACATTTGTAATATATTGCTTAACTGTGATTGTTTTGGATAAATTCAGGGGTGGGCGTGAATTGTTCCACCACCACTCTGCAAATTGTGCCATGTCAGGGCACTGCTTTCAAGTAGAAATTATTTCTGCGCCACTTAAAAGCACTGTAATAGGTTAACCAATTTGAATATTTGTATATTTATATATCTTAATCAATAAAAAGCGCCGATATACTGTACATAAAGAAACTATATTAAACCCTATTTGTGTCCATGTTATGCCAATGAAGTTATGGCTGGGGGAACAATACAGTGAAAATGCCTTCAAATAGACAGATATTTTGGCATAATATTATGCAAGTGAGAGTTCATTTTGGCAGGTGAAAAGTGACAAAATATGAAATGTACAATATTTACATTGCTAATAGGTGTCATGCCATCATGGCTTTTGATTTTTATTGAAAGTCACAGTTTTGTAACATAAATGTTAAAACCAGAGCAACTCAGTGGATTTAGTTGGAGTATGTTTGCTTGACAATTGGCCGGGTGTATCATGTCTGAAGACTTTAAAATTAAACTAATAAATATTAATGAGCAGATATATATTAACATAATTTATGTGATGGGAATCTTTTTTATGTTTGTTAGGTTCTTGAGTATTCCATGATTTCCACAGTCTACCAGTTTGTGATGTTAATTGCTATTTCAGTAATTGTCATGGTTTTCATCAGAAAATTTATCCCAACAACAATTTTGAAGTAGTTGGGCTACCATTTTTGATAGATTTACAACTATATATCTCGGTTTCCGGTAGTAATAACTGTCACTAATTTTTTTTAAATCTGTCAATCTTTTCCAATTCTGTAATGATATTTATGTTATATAGTGGCTTAATGTTGTTTTGATGCATAGAGGGTAAAATAATAGAATAAAAAGTGATGTTTATTCTGACACTTTATTGGGAATAATGTGACACAAATTGCAGTCTGTTTTGTAGATGCCAATTGATATGTAAACTTACATACAGTTGTAAATAATATATGTAAAAATACTAAAATAGTATAAAATAACCAGTGTGATAGATTTCAGCTCCGTAAACTGAACATAATGGGGAAAAAAGTGTAAAAATTGGACAAGAAATAAGAAAGTTATGGCTATTTAAACTAAGATAAAATGAAAAAAGACGTATCATGAGTCCATAATTTCCCAAATATTGCCCAGTGTTTAAATCTACAGTAGCTACTGCAGATGGCTTCAGTAAAATATTATTAGGTTACCGATTACCTGATACACAGCCATGCATTCAAATATGAAGCAACTGTTAAACATACTCTCAAATTTATACTAAAAATAAATGTTGTTGTTGTTGCAATTTTGCATCCATCAATAAAGTTAGTATACAATACAGTTTTACAGTTATATTTGTGAAACCATATGTATAAATAAAAAATAAAAAACCACAGTATCATTACAGGAGTCTGTTTGATTGATAGATGCACTACAATATCATGATCAAAACAACTAGTTTTAGGAAACACCATCAATTTTTACATTTAGCATCCACAGAAAAGATAAATGTCCTATAAATATTGTTGAAAATGCACACTGACAGAAATTTGTGATAAATCTATCAATTTAATGAAAAAAAAAGTTTTCAAAACTACTAGAAGTATGTTGAAAAACATCACCCCACCACTAGAAACAACAATACTATAAGTCAGTCATTACAGCAAGCACACAATGACCCATAAAACTAAATACAAATCTAGTTAAACCAGCACTATCTTGATAATATCTATGAATGTAATTTTGAAGCCTGTAGTGATACAGAGTACTCAATTATCAAATAAATGTATACAGCGAATAAATTAACTGCTTTATGTGTACATACTTCTGTACTGCTTAAATAACCTCATTAACAGTGAATGTTTTTTGTGTGTGTAGATAAATATTTGTTGGCATCTTGATATTTTAACTGTTCACTGTAAATAATATTACATACTGTCCATCAATATGCAACAAGAAGAGAATAGAAATCTTAAAAATATTGAACTTGGGGGCTCTCACTTTTAGGAGCTCAAGCCATGAATACAGTGTTATTTCACCCAATATGTTGTGTTTAATTACTTCATAGATGGGTATGTTGATTATCAGGGATAAATCTATCTTACCTTAGTTTTACATTTTTGTCTTGCCAAGATTGTTATATATATACTAAGGGATGAAATCATGCACCTATGTTTGTTCAATTTTATGTTTGGCTAATTAAGGTATCATAAAGATGACACAAGCTAGGACATTAAAAAAACTGAATGTGTTTTGAGTTTCAGAGTAGAAGTAAATGGTATTCACAAGTAAAGTACCAAGTTAACTGTTAGTTAAGGTATAAAATGTAGGTAGAAAACACATTTAAAATTGGAGTACTGTAAATGCAATAGTTTTTGAGTTAAAACTGATTTACTCAACAGTGAGAATCTCAAAGTAGCTTTTGCTGAGCTATACAATCAGTTAAAGGGCTGTAGTTTTACTGTGGTATAGCTCACGAAAAGTAGGTGAATAACAAATTTAAAGAAATACTGTAAATGCAATAGTTTTCAAGTTGCAACTGATTTACTCAACAGTGAGAACCTGAAAGTTGCTATTACTCAGCTATACAATGAGCTACAGGATTGCAATTTTACTACATGCGTGTAATGGCTGACCCAAAAGTAGATTTATAACTTATTTAAACAAAATACTGTAAATGCAAAAATTTTCAAGTCACAATGGATTTATGCAACAGTGAAAACCTGAAAGTAGCTATTGCTAAGCTATGCAATGAGCTACAGGTCTACAATTTCACTATATCATGGGTGACCTATAAGTAGGCAAACAACATATTTAAACAGAATACTCTAAAATCTAAATGCAATAGTTTTCAAGTAACAACTGATTTACTTAACAGTGAGAACCTCAAAGTAGCTATTACTCAGCTATGCAATGAGCTATAGCTACAGCCCAGATAGCAAGACTCTGTAGGGCCACCGCTGGCCCAGTGGCGGCATAGCTGTCGGACCGACGTTGGCTGCAGGCGGTGGCCAGCCGTTGGCGTGACCGGCTGATAGGCAGTGGTCCACCGTTGGTAGCCGACAATAAGGTTTTCTGATGGTCCTTCAGTGGCCCACTGTCGGCAGCCAATGATAAGCTTTTCTATTGGCCCACCAGTGGCCCACCTTCAGTAGCCGACAAGGTTGACTGGTGGTCCACCAGTGGCCCACTGTTGGGTGCCATCAAAGGTGGTTCTCTGGTGGCGTGACCAGCTGATAGACAGTGGCCCACTGTTGGCAGCCAACAATAAGGTTTACTGGTGGCCCATCAGTGGCCCACTGTTGAGTGCCATCAGTGGTGGTTCTCTGGTGGCATGACCAGCTGATAGACAGTGGTCCACTGTTGGCATCCAACAATAAGGTTTACTAGTGGCCCATCAGTGGCCCACTGGCTTTTAGGCCGGTGGATGTGTCGGTCTGACATTGGCAAGCCACTGGTAAAATTTTACTACCACTATAATATAGCATCAGCCAATCAGATTGCAGCATGAAGTTATGTGGCCATTGTTTAACAGAAAGCAAATAATTGACAGATTGTGGGTGGATTTTAGTTAAGGGAATCCCTAATAAGTCACATGACCAAACATAAACAATGGTGGAACAGTATCTTAGGATGATATGTTCCATAGTAAAAACAATAAAATTATAATGTTCAGAAACAACTTTTCTTACTGTGAATTTCTAATGAGAATGTTATTTTTATGTCTAAAATTGTTAAATAGTTAGCTAAAAATTGTGGGCCCACTGAAATATGATTTTTAGACATACCATAATAAATAATTTTTTACTAAGTGTCTCAATATCCCCTATTATTGCTCGCCGCCATCTTGAATAAAAAGCCACCATTGGCCCACCGTTGGCCCAACCTTGGCAGCCTGAGTTTTGGTTGGCAAGCCTTCACTGGGCCAGCGTTGGCATGGGTAATTCGGCCACTGATTGGAATATATTTCATGGGTAATTATTCCTTTCAACTTAAGAAACTTTATATTTTATCGGACACATACATATTGCAGCTTGTGGACCAAGGGTCGTCCAGTGGTGGCTACACCTCAACCCCAATTAATAGGGTTTTGATTTAATATATTTTTCTCCTGTACATGTTTTATGGTTTGTTTACAGGGGAAACTTTCACTTCTGTTAACTTTTCTGTGTAATTATCAGATGATTTTATTGATTAGATCTAAAATCGGGGTGGAAATTAGAAAATTCCCATCAGTGGCCCATCAATCATAGCTTATATACCACTGATATAGTTGGTGGGCTGCCAGTGGTAAATCTTGGAAGAAATTTGTGGCCCAAGAATGGGAAGAAAAGAAATATATATTAAGGCAGAGATGTGACATCTGTTATTTAAAAATGTTGGTGTCTTGGTGATATACACACACATACATAAAGTATCCAATTACTTTGCCGTCTGTGGGCCACCGGTGGGCCAACAGTATGTGTACCATGCAGGCAGAAGGTGGACCACTGATGGACCACCAGTGGCAAATCTTACAATTTTTTTATGCAATAAAATTCAGAACAGCTACTTTTGGAAAGTAATTCACTTGAAACAAATGAATTTAAGCCAAGACAGCCTCTCTTCAAGATCTGTCAAAACAAATGCCGTTCAGCAGAGCTTGAGGTGTAGCCACCAGAGGACCACCATTGGTCCACCAACTAAGTATAGCTCTTACAGATGATAGTTGCATGTGTCAGACAAAAACAAATTCTGCGATAGATTTAGGTTGCATCAAAAAAACAAATTTATATCAAAAGGAAAAAAATGAAAATATCTTTCTTTAACCTTCACTAAAAAATATATATATATATATGTGCCACCAGTGGCCCACTGGCTGCCCATCATGGATCATGTACTACTTATGTAGTGGGTGGACCATTGATGGACCACCTGTGGCAAATATATAAGCAAGAAATATATAAAGTAATAAAGTGGAGAAAAGACTGACTGAGCAAAATGAAGGAATACAGAATAAGTTTGTTAAAAAATGACATTAACTTATGTTAAGTGAAAGAAAACACACATTTTATCTAATTTTTCCCAGGATTTTACACCAGTGGGTGTAGGCTGGTACCTGAGCTACAGCCACTGACTCTGGTAGTTGGTGGTCCAACAGTGGGCCACGCAATGTATTTATATTTTGAAATAATGTGTTTTTAACATTGAATATTGTTAAATAATATGTCAGAAAACAGTATTTGAGGTTGCTTTTGAAGTTGTTTATAATGCTTTAAAATTTTGAAAAAAAAATGCAGTCAGTGGGCCACCAGTGGCTCAGTGGTGGCCCACAAGCTATATTTTGCCACCCATAGCCAACGGTGGCCCACTAGCGTCTTGCTATCTGGGAGGTCTACAATTTTACTATGTTATAGATGACCCAAAAGCATGTGCATAACTTATTTTTAGAAAATACTCTAAATGCTTTTCCAGTTACAACTGATTTACTCAACTTTGATACCCTGAAAGAAGCTATAGCTCAACTATGCCATGACCTACAGGTCTGCAACTTTACTATATTATAGCTTACCCAAAAGTAGATGAATAACATATTTACACAAAATACTCTAAATGCAATAGGTTTCATAGTTACAACTGATTAACTCAACAGTGAAAACCAGAAAGTAGCTATTGCTCAGCTATGCCATGACCTACATGTCTGCAATTTCACTATGTTATAGCTAACCCAAAAGTAGCTGAACAACATACATGTGTACATGTCATGTATTTATAATAAACAAAATACTGTAAATGCAATTAATTTCAAGTTATAACCCATTTACTCAACAGTGAGAACCTGAAAATAGCTGTTACTAAGCTATGCAATAAGCTACAGGTTTGCAATTTTGCTATGTTGTAGCTGACCCGAAAGTACATGAATAACATATATAAACAAAACACTCTAAATTCAATAGTTGGGAAATTACAAGCGGTTTACTCAACAATAATAACTTCAATGTAGCTATTACTGAACTATGCAATGAGCTACAGGTCTGCAATTTTACTATGCTATAGCAGACTCAAAAGTAGCTGAATAACATATATAAAATTCTCTAAGTGCAATAGTTTTTGAGTTACAAATGATTTTACTCATTATGAAAGGTACTGAAAAGTCAGAAAGTAGCCATTACTCACTTAGTTATTGGGATAGACACCCAAGTTACTCATCTTGTTGTAGCTATGGAAAAAGTAGCTGAATAACATATTTTAACAAAATGCTCTAAATGCAATACTTTTCAAGTTTTAGTGATTTCATGATTTTTAATGCATTAAAGCGATTTCAAAAATTCATAAAAATATATAATTAAGAAAGATCCAGGCCTGATACTCACACAAGGGAATCTACTAGTGGCTTAGTACATATATGCAAGACAAGAGATAAATCCCTGCAATAGTCAGTGAGAAAATTGTGATCAGGTGTGGAAATTTTCACACTTTGGGTGGTGATACCTCACTTGTTATGGCTCTGGGAAACAAACAAACAAACAGATCTGCATGCCTTGAACAATTTTTCATCCTCGATAGAAATGGTATCTTTAAAAAAAAAAAAAAACCATGTCTCTGGGCCTTGTAGTTTTGGAGGAAAAGTTGTTCATGTGGACGTGCATACACAGAGTGATGCCATAATGTCAGCTGACATCATGAATACTAGAAACTACAAAGTGATGAAGTAATTAAAGTCTGATCCGTTTCATTATTTTTAGCACCACAATGCAGAACCCTGGGCTGCAGACTGCCCCAAGTTTCAGTGTGCAGAGTGTTGCAGAAAGCTCAGGACCAGCCATCAGTGAGGTGGAAGAGATTCATGAGGTCAGCAACAGTAATATCCTTGTGTATGATTCTTTGTGTTGTTTTCATGTCACTAGAATTTCCGTGGTATACTGATTATTACTATTTAACCTTGAATTAAGGTCCTATATACTGCTCTAATATTATCAATTTTTTGTGAAATTACATTTTCAAGTACCTGTAATTAAAAAGTAGTATATTTTACTATTGTAGTGTGAATTTCAGATAAGACTATTCTTGTAAATGAGATATTAATTATTGTTTTTGTTTTTTTCAAAAACTTATGTGAGCCAGCGAAAAAAGATTTTCAATATGACCGGATGTCATGTTGTTTTTTTATTTTCATGCTTGTTCAATGTTTTATATATTAGACTGGTAAATTTTTGATAAATTCAACAACAAGAAAGCGATTGTTAATAATTTCATGATCATGTGACATGAAAACTATACAGTAAATACTCTCACATACCTGTAAGTATGTACAATAATTTTGGATTTAATGTCAAATTTAAATAATGAAAATATTTATTTTCTTATCAAATTATCTATTAAAATACCAATATATTATGCATTTAAACAATTTAAAGTTGAAATTGATCTTCACCATTGTCAAAAATTACAGTTATTTTTTTGACTACTGCAACTACCTCATGGATCACAATATATAAACAAAATAAAAACTCAAATATCTGAGAACTTTCAATGTCAATATTTATTTTTTTAATGTTAAATAAAAACTTTAAAGATTTTTTTAACCAGCATAAAAACAATTACTGTACAGCAGATACTGCATGCATAAATAGAAAAAAAGAGTGGGTCAAATTCAATTTTCACTGGATCGGATATAAGATAGATTTTTGCAGACAAACCCTATAAGTTAGTCACAAGTATAATCATACCCTGAAGATATTAGAGTTTCTAGTTATACAAAGGCTTCTGTAATATGGTATACAAGTAGAGCATATACATTTCTTGCTAACATTCAATACATTGTTTTGAGGTTTTTGTAATATGTAGATGGTGTGATATATGAAGTTGTATATGGAAATAAAGTGTTATCTTTGAAAAAAAACCCTTCATTTCAAGATATTATTCTGATTCCTATTGGCATTTGAACATGCTGCAAAAGTGAAATTTGTTTAAGTGATAAAATGCTTATGAAAGAAAGGTTTCTTGATTTGTAAAGTTCAAATATACAATGAAGTCCAGAACTATGGTTGTAAAATCAACTGTTAGGATCATAGAACTTTGGGTATAAGAAGTTCTGCTGTTGCGGGCACTATAAATAGATCGGTTAATGTTTTATGTTCTCTCAAGGTTCACAAGCTGCTGCGTACTGGAGAACATGCCTTCAAGACCCGGAGTTTCCAGCATGCTCTGCACTGCTATGACGAGGCCCTGGAAATTGATGAGATGAGTGTCGAGAGCTATGCAGGTAAGAAATTGAATTATTATGCAACTTAAATTCAATATACATTACACAATGCAGTAAACATGGCAGCACTGATTTAGTATTCCCCCCGCACATCTGCGCTATTTGCCTTATTAATCTTGCATTCTTACAATGACTGTTGTACGCAGATGTAGATCTACACTCAACACAAGCAGGTAGTTATAAAATAAAATTTATTACTTTTTATGTGGTCTATTGAAACACTTTGTGTGATTTCAGTGATATAAGTTGAGTAAGCAGTTCTCATTTACACTTCTGTAAATTTATGTCAATCATAACTAGAAAAAAAATTACAATGGGTGGTTGTGCTTTTATTGAAGCAGTTTTAATATAAAATGTATTGATGAATGTTACTTATTCAATGTATCAATTATACAGGATGCAAACAGGTATACACAAATATCTTGAAGAATGAATTTGCTACTTTTTCAAGACCACAAGTGTCCAGTGTGGTGCATGTAGAACTGCAAGTGTCCACAGACATTTTTAACAAAGGATCAGAGTATGTCGTGTGTGTACCTTTATTATATTCATGTATATTTATGCATGTTTAAGGGCGTGCTGCAGTGTATGTAGAACTTGGTAACTACATGCTTGCCCAGAGAGATGCTGAGAAGGTGATCAGCATGGAGCCAGACAATACACAGGTATAAATCTTTTAAATTAACTGCTTATAAATGATCGACTATTGTTGATTACCCATTTTTAAGCATATTACTTAAGTAAGGGCACATAAATTTACTTCAGGTATAAATGTAGCCAAAAATATGTGACAATCAGTGAGGATAAATACAACACACACATCAGAACTAGAGAAGCACTGTGTACAGTAGTATAGAGTGTGGAATATGATGCCATCACCATTGCACAGTGACAAAGGTTTTGTGAATTCAGACATCCTCTCAGCAAAACGTCTCAAGCGGAAGTATGAGCGAGTATGGCGCAGTGACAATTCTGCAATCTACCAGAATAGATATCAGGCTGCTGTCAATCGCTACAATTTTCTACTGGAACAGTCAAGACGCAGGCACTATTCCACAGTTATTGCTGAAAATAATGGTAGCCCCAAGGCACTGTGGAACACTTTCAAAAAATCTTACACAAATCCTCAACCATCATCTTACCTGATCACATTAGTCCTGCTGATTTTGCCAACACCTTTGGACATTTTTTTTCAGTGACAAAATTATGAAAATCAGAGTTGCCATACAGTCATCAGTGCCTGTTTCCTTTACAAGACTGAGAAGGAACAACAGCGCCCTATCCTCCTTCGAGCCTGTATCTGAGGGCGACATGCTCAAAATCCTAAATTCCTCCCCCACCAAATCATGCGATCTGGACCCGATATCAACTTCATTACTTAAAGAATGTGTGGACATTCTTGTCACTCCCAATTACCAACATTGTAAATTACTCGCTGAATGAAGGGAGGTTCCATAACTGTTTCAAAACTGCCGATGTTACCCCCCTTCACAAGAAACCTAATCTAGACAGAAATTTCCTCAAAAACTACAGACCGGTGTCCAACCTTAGTTTCATATCCAAACTGATCGAAAATGTAGTGACTAAACAGTTAAATAGTTACATGAATAGTGAGGGGTTCTCCAATGTTAACCAGTCCACTTACAGGAGATTGCATTCCACAGAAACAGCACCAATGAAAATCCAAAATGATATTGCTGCTTCGATGGACTCTGGTAAGGCTGTTGCACTCACATTGCTGGACCTCTCACCGGCCTTTGATACTATTGACCATAACATTCTTTTCCACTGCCTCAAGGATTGGTTTGGGGTTGATGGCACTGTGTTGGGGTGGATCAAAGCCTATCTTTCAAACCACAGACAGAAGGTCAAAATAGGTAATAGCTTTTCAGATGCCTTTTCACTCCCCTATGGGGTACCCCAGGGCTCTGTCCTGGGTCCCCTCCTTTTTACCCTTTACGCTACCCCCCTCAGTAATATCATTTCCAGTTTCAATGTCACCCACCATCTATATGCACAGGACACCCAAGTATATCTAGCACTTGACCATAGGAACTTTGATTCCAGTTTTGCTGAGCTCACTGAGTGTCTCACCTGTGTTGAAAAGTGGATGGATGGTGTGAAATTGAAACTCAATCCAGAAAAAACAGAATTCATTATCATTGGTGATAGACAAACCAGAGAGTCCCTCATCCAAAAATTTCCCACCCAACTTCTTGGAAATTCCATCTCCCCTACCGATACACTCAAGAACCTAGGTGTTACTTTTGACTCTGGCAACACCTTTACCAGCCACATAACCAAGCTGTGTCATGCCTGTTACTATCACCTCAGGGACCTAAGACGCATCTGCAAATTCCTTAGTGTGGGGACTGCAGCCTTGCTTGAACACTCAATGATCAGCAGTCGACTTGAGTACTGTAACTCCCTACTCTATGGCGTCAGTAAATGCAATGTGGCTAAGCTCCAAAAGATTCAAAATATCCTTTGCAGAATTGTTTTTAGATTTGATAGAACTAGTCATGTCATTCCCTTTCTTCAAAAACTACACTGGCTCCCCATTACATACAGCATCTTGTTTAAAATTCTCCCAACCCACACACTTATCATCCTTGATCATAATCAGTGGCCTAACTCGTGGAAATCGGCTATCTCTTTCCTTAGTTCATCCTAGAAAGGCCATTGGTAGGCGAGGTTTTGCAGTGACTTCCCCAACTGAATGGAACAGACTCCCACAATCAGTCCAATCACAGCACACAATAACAGGTTTCTGAAGCCAGATAAAAAACTATTTGTTTAGACTAGCCTATCCTCCACCATAAGTACATATCCTCCACCATAGTACATCTCTCCGGTGGGTACTAATTTGGATCTCGACCTGAAACGTCCCTGGACTTTCCCTTTTTGATCTCGAGCACATTAGAGGATGTTCTATCAATTTTGTGCTATATAAATGTTTCTATTCTATTCTATTCTGTCATCAGAGTGTATACAAATTGAATTCTTTACATTTTAGGCACCATTTCAAGAATTTGTATTTACTAAGCTGTTGTCATGTACACAATGATTGCATTTCTCTGTTGATCCACCTTTTTTCCAGGTCATTTACTTGCTTCGTGTTACTGTGCATAACCTGTCTTTTCCTGTGTATTTCTGTATTTGTAGGGGTACTGCTTTCACAATTTTTCATATATTTTCTATTTCTGATGAGTATTACTGTTATGTATTCTCATTAATGCATTTCAAGTTCACTACTTACAAGCCATGACTCTGTCTTGTCCATGTAGATTTCTATTTTAAAGGATCACTGTGGCTCTATTTCCATGTGTATCTGGTTCACCACTTTCCATTCTGTCTCTGCTTTTGTTTCTGAAAACTGCTTTCTATATTTTCTGCTATACTGTAGTATTTGTATGGATTTCTGTTTACATGTATTTCTGTATTTTAGGGCCACTACTTACTAGGCATAGCTCTACACAACCTGGGTTATTTCCGTGAGTCGTTGCTCTCCTTTCTGAAAGCCCTTGACTTGGATTCAGACAACCATCATGTGGAAGTGCTCACAAACAACATAGCCACTATCGCCTCCCAGATATGTGACATTGCAGACGAGTTGCTAGGTGACATACCAAGTAGGTATTAAATGTTATACATCTTTATTGCTCTGATTAAAATTTGTTTGAGAATATTTACTATCACCAGTTCATGAATCTCTGAAAGGCCAATGTCTTTGTAAGCCCACATGCCTAAATCTTGTGTGGTACAGTCCATCTCTCAAATTACTGACATTCCCCTAACTGAAAGGCAGAGGCTCAAGGATGACCATTTATCAACCTCCTTGAGGTTCTTTAACCTGCCACTGGGGATAGGACCCAGTGACAGAGGACTGCCATTTTAAGTGGTCATCCGAGCCATAATGTATCTGCCCATACCTGGGATTGAACCCACGTCCCCTGTGTTCCAAGGCGAGTGTGTTACCCACTAGGCCACGGTTTGTTTTGTTTTTGAAATAGTTTTCACTGTTTTAGCAGTTATTTCACAATTTATTTCCAATAGATTTCTTTACATCGGTTGCACTTAGGTGTATGGTAAAATTTGTATTACTAGATTTTGGTCATTTTTTTTTAATACTCAGCCAGTTTTTATACTTGTAACTACCTTTCCCAAATGTTTGCAAATATGTGGTCAGATCTCCCATATGTGATTCATAGAGTGGATACAGTGTGTTATCATCATCACATTAATTTCACACTTACAGGGTAGTGTTGGTTAACATCATTCATGCAATTAGCATTTGCTGTATTGTCTGTCCTTTTTAAAAAACTCCTCTTGTTCTGCAGACATGGACCCATACAAGAAGCTGACAGAGGTGGGATCGTGTCTGTACTCTGGGAAGAAGTACGACACTTGTATCAAAGTGCTAAGTGCTGCTCAGAAACTGGAGACCAATCAGAAGGGAATCACCATGAAAGTGCAGCTTATAATGGCAAATGCCCATGCAGCATTAAAACACAATGAGCTAGCGATCTCACTCTATCAGGTTAATAGTTACAAACCAGGACTATAATTGTAAATATGTTTTTAATATGCACAGATGGTTGAGATAAAACATTCTATTGTTGTCACGATGGCAATAGGTTCTTACTCAAAATTTGTTTTAATAATAAGGTTATAGGGGTACAGGGGCACCAACTGCACAATAAGAGGAATTTTATTACACAAATTGGTTGATGCCAATGGGGTTAATGGTTGGCACTTCCCGAATAAATTTCAACTCGTGGGTTTTTTGGTTAATATTGGGGCTTAACCATTGTATCACACTGAATCTCATATCATTATGAGAGTGGTCTTCTAGGTGGAAATGTTTAGAAACTGGTATGATTAACTTTTGGTATTTTTACACTTGCAATATGTTCATAAATCCTGTTTCTGAAAGGTCTACCTGTTTCACTAATATAGTGTTCACCACACTTTCTACATTCAATCAGGTAAATTATGTTAGATATTTCACAGGTGAGCAGTATGGGTTTACTATTGCCTTAATTAGTTCAAGATTCTGCTTTCTGTGTATACCAAATGTAACACCAACACTTAGTCATCACGTTCATTCAAGAATATAATCACATAGTGAGCGCTTGTGTACAATTTTTTCCATACATATATTAATTTATATACTATGTATATCTGTTCTGGGGCTGTACATCATGATACTTTCCTATCAAATATAATATTCTGTTAAAAATATTAATATTCATCCCCCATCAGTGGTATAACCTGGCTGTGTCATTAGAGTTATGATTATTCACCTTCTTTATGTTCAGTTGTGCCGTAGAGTCTGTCAATTGATGTAGATTAAGTGCTATAAAAGTTCACGGATTAGATTCCTGTTTCTTTCACTTTCAGGAATGTTTGAGTACTGCAATCTCTGCTCATGACCCTTCTTATCAAACAAAGTCCCTTGTCAGTATCGCTAGCCTCTTTTTGGAGTTAGGAGATACGCAGAATGCAATAGTCTACTACCAAAAGCTGCTAGATCTACAGAGGGAACTACAGGTGTGTGTAGCAATAGAATTAAATATTTGACATTCACTACTGGGTGACATTATATGGTGGCAATAAAAGACCAGAGGAGATCAGAGCCTTAATATAGTCCTAATAATAACTGAATAAAAGTAGAATAGAAGTATAGGTTAATGGCCAAGTAAATGTCCAATATTGCACACATACGAGGCTATTAACCTATTTAAATTACACCTTTTCCTTAATTTATAATTTTTAAGATGTTGTTTAACATCATTACTTTTCATTTCTAGGGGCAATTTTACTTTACCGGTATGGGAGCCACCATATTTGATAATAGCAGGAAATTTTCAGGAAAATATAAAGTTAAATTAACAGAGTTATGAATGGGTGCAAGCTCCCAACCCCCTTAAATAGTATTCCTGTGTATTACAATTGAAATAGAAGGATGGAATCGCTAAAAAAGTGTAACTATGTTATCGCCCAAACCTCGTACCAGTAAAGTAAAAACTAGCCCATTTCTATATTCCTGGTGTGCATTTTTTCGGTTTTTATGATCATTGTAGTTGAAATAAATGTAAAAGGGCTTCTTTGGAAAAGGACTTCTATATATGGTCAAAATCACAAAGTGGCCAATGGTAAAAGATATTGGACACTTTTAACAAAAAAAAAACAAAAAAAAACGAACAAACTCTCAGGTGTAATTTAAATCTAAATAGAAATGTAAATATCCCAGAAATCCGGGCAATAGGAAGGGGTTTCCTCACAGGTGAATTGACATGTTGTGAATTTCATATTTTTTACTCCACACAGAGTATGGCATGCGAATGCTTTTATATATTAAAATTAACACTGAAGACATTCCATTAAGCTTGGAATTCCGTTAAAACTTAGAGTAATTGTCCAAACAATTTATAAACTTGTTCAAAACGTCCCATATTCCAAAGCAAAAATAAGTGATGACCCCAGTGATGAATTGAAAATACTGTTATGACTTTGTCATCTAGATTCTACAAAATTAAAGTAACTAGAGTATGAGTTTATTTACTGAAGAGTGGTGACATTTCACCACTTATTAGTTGCTATTTGAAAATAATGTACAATTGTAACATTTGAGTTTGTTAACTGAAAAGTTTACATGGGACACATAATTCATTCTGTTTGTTGGAAATGTAATTCAATTTTGAATGAGAGAAGTTTATTTGCCGTTTGTCAGTTTAAGATTTTGTTTGTAGGGAGAGAACCTGGAGGCACCACTGCCTGAGTACTGGAGCAGAGACTTGCAGTGTGCTCTACACCTCAACCTCAGCATTGCCTATAAAACCATAGGTATAGCTATGTAACTCTCTAATTCCTCTAATGCAAAATTATATTGATTATTTTTAGTTTTATTTTTACAGTAAGTGATATGAACACCCTTTAAAAGTAAGACAGAATGATAAAAATTTGGGCCAGGTTTCCATTAGGGCAAAACAGAGGATTAATTGAGTCACACAAATCACAAATATGTGAAAACTTCTCACAAGTCAAGGATGAGTTTTACTGTTCTTCTTCTATACATGTGTTTAATGAAATGTAGCACAATAATGTTTATGTATACATTTCCAGAAATCTACCTTAATTAATGGATTTAGCACAAAAGCTTATCAACATTTACACATTGCTGCTGCATTAGCTTACTCTTAGTCTGTCAGTCTTCATTAACTGTGTCAAATTAGGGAAAGAACCATTTTAATGGAATGCACTGCCCACGGGAAGTATTGTCCAGTAAAATCTTATGAAAGTTTATAATTTTTTACATGACATGTAAGCTTACACATAAACAGTAAAATTAGATGAAGGATTACAAATATATAGCTTGTTTTCTTTTATTCAGGCAATATGCGTAAAGCTGTAAAACATGCAGAGATTTATTGCAACCTGATCAAGGACTATGAGCCTGAAAACCACCAGAATGCTGAAGCGAGGTCACACCAAAACGTGGGGATGTTGTACGAAATCCTTGGCCAGTTTAAGGAAGCATTGCGTCACTACCAGATGTATCTCAAGATCAGCAAGAGGAAGGGTGATAAGTCCAGTATAGTCCAGGCATATGGCTGTTTAGGGAGTGTCTATGCACATCTTGGGAACATGCAATTAGCGCTGACCTACCATGACCAGCATATTTCCATGGCAAAAGGTCTCGGTAATGAGAAGATCCTGGCAACAGCTTACGAGTTGCTAGGTGACACCCAGACTCTGTTGAAGAAGTGGGAAGGCGCAGTGGAGAGTTACATGGAAATGTTCAACAGCTGCCCAAGGAATGATATTCGCCTCCAGACGACAGCTCTGTGTAAACTGGGACTGGCTTACAGGAAACAGGGAAGATTCCAGTACAGCATGTACTATTTTGAACAGGTGCTGTGTCAACATTAGTATTCTTTTTAAGATGGTTTGAATTGTATTTAGTTATCTGCAGTTGTATAATTATAACACATTTGCCTTTTCATCTGGTAGGTTTCGAGTTCAAGTTTTGGTCCCCACTTTAAATGGGACAGTTGGTAGTTTCAATTCTTGCAAATATCCAGGGTTTTTCAGTGCAGAAACTTGGCCAAGTAGCCTGTGTATTAAAATTGTAATAAGTGTACAATTTACCAGGCCTCAATTTGAATCAACTGATATTTTGAAAAAAATTATAGAGCAATAGACACTGTATTAGGAAAACCGGTGTAATTCACATAAGTCTATGCCATAGAACCAGTTCTAAGGTCCTAAAACCTGAGGTTTGAATATTTCTTCAAGCTTTATTAATCCCAAGTATAAGTGCCTAACTGTGTAGTGTAGCTTGGGCTGTACTTGTGCAGTCGATTGGACCGTTAAGTGGTGCTTTGAGTCCTGTGTACATGGAGATATTGCGCTGAGTATAAATACACAATAACAGTAACGATAACAATAGTGTAGTCAGACACACATAGATCTGTACCATGTGAATGATTGCAAGATTTCAGTATAGACAGTTTACTGTACATTATATAACCAAAGAAAACTTCTTTTCCACAGGCCAAGCAGATTGCCGAGGAGTATCGTCTCACCAATTCCCGGGTCATGTGCGAGTTCAACCTCGCATGTATCCTTGAGCATTCCACCCAGGTGACGGAACTAGACCAGGCACGGAACTACTTTTTGAAGCTGATCCCAGTGTTTGAAGGTCGTTTACAGCAGCATCAGGAGGAGGATACGTTTTGTCCTGCAGAATTACGGGAGCACCTGCGCCATTGTTACGATGGCATTCAGAATGTACTGGCAAAACTTGGGAACGCGGCAGAATGTCTACAGTACTCTGAAGCCCATAAGAAGAAACAGGTGGAGTAGAACCTTGATTATCCGGCCCACTATCCTCACACTCACTTCAAGTCTGTGTAATATTTTAAACGAAAGTGACAATATCCATAGAAATGAAGCAAATAATCACAGTTAGACTGTCATTTATATTGTGCTACACAAATATATTAAAATGCTTCATCAGTGACGTAGCCTCATGCATATTTGATGCCTGAAATGATTTTTCTTCAATCATCGCCCACTTGGTGACCCCCATAGCTGCTGGATTTAGAGTAATTTTGTGTATCTGAACACCTCGATTATCTGATCCGATTCTATGTCCCCCAATGTGTTTGGATAATTGAGGTTACAATGTAGTTACTAGTGTTCAAAGATGGCAAACTGGACAGTTGGTGTTAATTCGTTCATACAAATTCATGTAAATGAATCATCCGGTTACAGATGTCAAGAACCAGATCTCCCGAAAAAAAAAAATTTTACAACAAAAATATACGATGTAATACAGAAACTTTTAATAAATGTGTCCTCCTGTTATATTGTATCATTTCAAACAGAAATATACCACATTTTAGTTGTGGCTATATCTCATGTACACCCGTTGAAGATTTTACAGTTGGGTGTATTCTAATTAGAACAAATCTGGTTTTTGTCAAGTCACTTCTAGTTACACATGCTATACACTGCCCTATAGCTATTAAGGGTCACACTTTAGTGCTGTTTTTTGCACCACAGCTACAAAAGTCTTTTTTGAGCCATTGTGTAAAATCCATTTTCTTTTTTCAAAAATTTGTACTGGTTCCCCGTTTGCTGATAATTTCCCTTGTATATATATCAGGTGTGTGGAGACCATATCGTACTGAATCGCGTTCAGTTACCTGGGATTCCTGCTTTAATGGGATTATTCTTTTGTTTGCTTGAGAACTGAGATGTGAATTTAATTATATCTTTTGCTTTTTTTTCAGATGACAGACTTGCTCCAGATGCAGATTGTGTCTGGCAGAAAGTATAATTTGAGCTCCATCATGCTGTATGATGCCTGGACAGTTGAAAAGATGAGTCGAGTGGTCAGTCAGCAAAATGCCACAGTCCTCTACTACCATGTGCTGCCCTCTCAGGTAAAAATTTTTTTAATTTTTATTTTTATTTCCTTTTGTGCAATACAAATAACAGTTATACAAAGCACATACAAAAATAAAACAAGAATATAGATCCAGTGTTTTAAATGTACTTTCATGATAAATTGTTACTTGTACAATCAATCAAACAGATGTTCCCATATCAACCATTTTTTAATAAATCTTTGCTCTAAAAGGTTAATTTTTGCCAAATGTTTCTGTTCAAAATATTTACATCTACTGTCTTCTTGGAGAAAGTAAAAGTTCAATTGAAAATTTTTTTTTGAACACCAATACACATAATACCTTGTAGCTGTTTGTAGAAAATTTAGGGGCCAAAAGTGAATGTCGAGTTCCTCATAGCCAAGAATTTGTCTCTGGTTTGTTAACTCTATTTGTATATTTAATTTTGTTGAAAATCCATCTTTTTAAATCTTTCCACAAATCTATAACAAATTCACAATGAACAAAGAGGTGCTCAATACTTTCTGGTTGTTGATTACAAAAACTACAAAGATTGGAGTCAATAATTTTGAGCTTGTTTAAATAGTATTTAGTATCTAATATATTATACAGGATTTTATACTGAAACCAAATCAAACGATTGTCTAATATAGATTTGTGGCAGGCCCTAAAGATGTTTTCCCACATTTTGTCATTTAAAGTTGAACTTAATTTTCTAGTCCAAACTGATTTACAAGAAGGTTCTTCAAACTCTTCACTCAAAAATACATTGTAAAAATCCTTACTACCTACTCTCAGGTAAAAATACTGTCATACACACAGGTACATATAGGTGATATAGTCTACTACCATGTGCTGCCATCTCAGGTAAAAGTACTCTCATACACAGGTGCATATAGGGGATACAATCTACTACGATTTTTTGTAGATTTTATTAATTTAGGTCTTCTATGGCTATTGGCTATTCCTTTCATTTTTTATGAAATGCAATTTTTGTTAGCAGGTGTATCTGGTTGGACATACGGTAGAATACATTTTTTTTCTCACTTTATCAAAATTTAAACAATATAATTAATTTATAGTCATATATTTATTTGCACAGGTTTTACTGTGGGTGATTAAACCTGGGGAAGGCATGGTACGTTTCTACACCGGAAAGGGCTCCAGTGAAGGAGAAGATTACTGCAAACTCCTGAACAAGATGATACGGGAGATACAAGGAAGGCGGGATGTAAAGGGAATGCGTTACGAGTGTGAAAACCGTGCTCTGATGGCAAAAGACAAGGACCTCGAGTTAGAAAAAGAGAAAAATAAGAAGCTTTCAAAATCAGCTATGAATGAAGAATACCGACAGGAACTGGCTCGAGAAATAGAAGAAAAAGAGACAGGGCTGAAAACTGACAGGAAGGTTATCAAGGGTCGGGTGGAGTCTGGGAAATTGCCTGAAAGAAGACTGTTCAATGTACTGATCGCCCCAGTGTATGATCTGATGGAGAAACTGGAGGAAGGTTTGTGGATTTGGTTTAGACATATGTTTTATGAGCAATATGGCAGAGACCCATATAATTGAGCTCTCTTGCAGGAGGATTTTATCTTGTGTACAGGTAAAGTAATGGTCAAGCCGCATCAATAGACCACAGCTGGCATCATACATAGCAAAGTCAAAAGAACTGTTTACACTGACAAAACCCCTTAATATGATTTATAGTTAATTTTTACCAAATCTGTGATTTTTGAGACAGATTTATTCCACTAAATGAATCACTACTGTGAATTTTCTTTCTTTTTATTTTAATGCATATCTCCACTTTATACTTCTTACTCTGAACAGTTTAAAAAGGATTATATTTCAGTAAGAGTTGGGGTGGTCCTTAAAGACTTAATTAAAATATTATAATAAACTGTTTTTATCTATCGTCTCATAAATTGAATAGCTTTACCTTTTAGTTAAGTTTTTGTTTTACTTTTATATGTATAAGTACTGTTTTGGATATTAAGTGTCATTTTGTTCTAAAAATAGCAAAGTTAAAGGCACCATATTGTTTCATAAAAGCTCACTAGGTACAGAGTAACATAATGACCCACAAAGATTACAATAATCAAATTTGCAAAATATAACTCAAATCAATAGGGTTCAACTGAAATGGATTGTTATTTGTATGTTTAACAGTTATTGTATTATTACAGCTAATATATTTCATGTATCAACTGTAGGTGTGCTCTGTATAAACATATATGCATACAGTAAGTATCATTATGGTGAAATGCTTAGTTTGAAATTATATTACCTGTATAAACCTTCGCGTCCAAGAATGATATCTGTTTGGTGAGTTTAAATGTTTCTACCAAGGATACCTCTGTGTTGTAAATAGGGCTGCGAACAAGTACTCGAGCCTCGGTGTACGAGTCGATCTTGGCTTGTACTCGAGTCCATATTAAGTACTCGGTTACTCGTGAGGTATTGTATTATCGCCCACGTAATGAAACGTTTGTGTAAAATATGCTGCATTTCAGCATTTCCGTCACATAACATCAATTAAAGTTGTGGTTTTCCCTTGAAAACCTACAATTTACTCCATAATCTATAATATCTGATTAAATAGGAGACGTTTTTCTTCAAAAGTTTCGTTTCCGGAATCGACTATTTGTTTACAGAAGAGTTCTACTGGTGGGAACTAAATCTCGCGGTTACTCGAATTCGGGCCGGTTGTCAGAGGGCGAGTACTCGATGCCGTTTTTTTGTACCCGTCACAGCCCTAGTTGTAAATGGTGGTAATTTAATATAAAAGAAGTAAAATGTTGAATGATGTGTGAATGTATTCATTTATATTTTACAGACACTCCTAACCGTACATGTAATATTTGAATCGGTTGCAAATTTTAAACTGTACAACATGTTAGAAGTTTACTGTATTTCAATTTATTGAGGAGTTCAGACTTATTGAGCACATGTCATTTCTTTATGATTCGTTTGCCCATCATGTCCATTCAAGACAAGGTTATTTAAACTAGACCAAGTCTATTTTTTTATTTTTACATTATTGACCCCATTACCATCATCCCAGAAAAGATGATTTATCTAAGGGAGAAATAATTACTTTAAATTCACAGGTTCACCCGTCATCATCATCCCAGACAAAGTTTTGTACGAGTGTCCATTCTCCATCTTGAAGGACTGGAATGACAAGCGTTTAGAGCAGAGATTCCGTATCACATACTGTCCAAGTCTGTACACTATGGATACTGTGGTACAGAATGAACTGAACCAGTTGAAACTGCAGGACGATCTGGAGTTTGAGCGTACACAGGCCAGACTTGGGGGTCTGGCTAAAAACATGCAGAACATTGATTTCCTGCGGATTGCAGCAGGATCACCAGAAGTTTTAGTACCAGGGATTAGTAGGTAGGTTTTCATCAATTGTCTTCTTCAGTCTACTTTCAATACTGGTAATTATTTACAAGAAATTTTACTGACAAAAATGCATAAACAAATTCTTTGGTAGAATCTGCAAATTTAAAATAATCCCTTTTTGTATCCCCGGATGAAAGTCGGCGATACTTAGGATTCAGTACGGTCACGCTGCCGTCGCCACCGCCACCACAGAGATTTCCTTTCGGATGCGATAACTTTAAAAATATTTTAGTTAGACTTTTCAAATTTGGTATGTGAGTATATATGGGCAATGCCACGAACGCTATTGTTTTGTGACCTTGACCTTCAATTTCAAGGTCACGTGAGGCCTCTTAAAGGTCAGATTTTGGCCATTTTTTCACATTTTGGTCAAGTTTTCATATACAGAAAGTTAGATCATCCTATGGTTGGTATATATAATACATATATATGTCCTCTGTAAGCATGCAGAAATTTGACCTTGAAGCTCTTCATTGAAGGTCATCCACAGACTGCCAAAGTACCTCACCGGGGCCATTTTTGGCCTTTTTGGAGATATTTTCACACTTAATGCTGACTATATTGCATGGAAACTATTGAAAATGGCTTTGGATGTTGAGTACATGATGGCTTACCAGCATCCACTTTGTTGACCTTGGCTATTGTTTTCAAGGTCACCTTAGGCCTGCTAAAATGACTCAAAATGGTACCTTTTACTGCATATATATGCATATGCCTATATAAGACTGTGAGGCATAAAACTTGTGGGTGTCCCACAGCCTAAACCCCTGCACAGATTTTCACCAAATTTTCAGGGGATGTTTACCCCAAGAGGATCTAGAGCTGCTTAGGTTTTGGGGGTATCCAACAGCAACTGTTGCCATGGCAGCACTTTTAAAATTTTGGGGTCTTAAAGTTTGTTCTAAAATCTTTTAGTGTTTTCTGTAACCTAAAATATTTCAGCTAGCTTCAACAGATTTGCACAAAATGTAAATGGATAGGAAAGCTTGACCAAGAGTAATTGTGTCCATGTTGGAAAACAAAATGGCGGCCACATCACATCTTTAATGCCAAATAGGAAGGTCATCATATCAGAAAGGCCTTATATCTCCCTTCTAATTGTTTCTTTTGCTTCAAAATATGAAAACTACTTATGAGAAATCATGGCCTGTGAATCTTTTGTAGAACATCTCATGGGTTCTCTATACTTCTTACAACAGAAGTTGTTCCTAAGATCTTAATGTTGTTGGCCATTTAGCTGTATCTGTGGGCTGGGGTTCTTGCCTGCCGAGGCTGGCTATTTTTAACCATGACCAAAATGAGTAAATAATATTTTTCTTCATAACTGTTAGAGTTAGAATAATTTGTCAAATATGTTGTTTAGCTACTTTTTGATGCACAGTGTCATGGCAAATTTCCAGAGCTGTAGGTCCATAGCTACTTTGACAGTTCACCATTGAGTAAATCACTTATAGCTGGAAATCTGTTGCACCTATCCTTACCAAGGTTTCAAGATATCTTCCCTGCTATGAAATCTTGCCTGGCTAACATTTGGTCCAGTTTGTTCAATTTGGTTGGTTGCTATGGCAACAAATTTGAAAATCTAAGGTGACCAAACTTAAAGCAGCCTATAGCTCCCTTATTATTGGTTGTAGAGGTTTTGGATGTGAAGACAACTTCTAGGAAATCATGTGCCCCGAGTCTTTTGCTGGTTTCAGATTTGACCTTGGACCCCTCCTTCAAGGTCAAATGTGGTTTTTCATACCTATAATGGCCTATATCTCCCTTGTTATTGGTCGTAGAGGTTTTGGATGTGAAGACAACCTATAGGAAATCATGTGCCCCAAATCTTTTGGTGGGCTCAGATTTGACCTTAGATCCCTCCTTCAAGGTCGAATGTGGTCCTTGAGACCTCTAATGGTCTATATCTCCCTTATTATTGGTCGTAGACGAATCTTTTGGTGGGGTCACATTTGACATAATATTCTGTATGTCATGCTTCAACCATGTCCCGTCCAGGGATACACTGCGTCAAGACACAATCTCTAGTTAAAATAAGGATTTTATACAGGTGATAAAAGGGTCACCTGAAGCCACAGTATCAAAGTGTCAAATGAGCAAATGGTTGTGATTGAAAAGTCCACAAATCCCACAGACATTTCTCTTAATCCTTGTGAACCGTAACAAGTCTGAAAGTGGATTCGGTCTTCTAGCGAGAGCCTCAAAGAGACACAAGTAGTGCACTGAAGTGGTCACCCATCCCAGGGGCCGATTTCACGAACGGACTTAAGCCTGGTTTTGGGCTTAAGTTTAAGACTTTGGTCTTAAATTCTGTCAAAAATGTGCTAAGTCAGCGGGCTTAGACTTAGTGGATTTCACAAAGGGGCTAAGTCCATGGATTTGCTAAGTCAGTGGACTTAGACTTAAGTCTGGGAGGTAGTGGGCTTAAATTTTGTAAAGAGGACTTAAATATGGCTGCCATAAACTTTTCTCCACTTGAAAATTTGAAAGGGCTGTAAAAACAGTATAATTACACAGAACACCTTACTGAAGTAGTCTTTGGGAAGTTTATGTGTGGCAACAAGGTTTTTCATTTCAAAACAGCACTTATCCTTAGATAAAATGTATTAAATGAAGGATATAAAAGGTCACATGACACAGAAAACCACTGTGGTTATATGATAAGCTTGGACTTAGCTAAGTCACCTTTGTGAAATCCATTTTAAGTCCCAGACCTAGTTAAGACCAAAGTCTTAGATTTAAGTCCCTGACTTAGCCAAAAAAGGGACTTAGTTTAAGTCCTTTAGTGAAATCGGCCCCTGTACTAAGGTAGCCCATTGCCACTCAACTTCAGTGTACAGACAGATAGTCATCACACTACGCCACAATTCATTAAAGTCCGGAGACAAAAGAAAAAAAAAGAAAAAAAATAGTGTGATCTCTAGAAGCGCAAGCCTAGCTAGAGCTCACGCTTAAAAACCAGTTCCACAGTTACATCCTTTAGGAAGCATCTTAAGATCAACGGCTTCAGCTACCCGACTTAGTGTCTTTCCAATTACACCCACTCTCCTGGATTACAAAGCTAGAATGTCCCTTGACTGTCCCCATGTCATTACTTTTGTTAATTTAGCTCATCAAGTTCCCCCTTGTGGGGAAGATATTGTACCTACAAAGTGGCAGATTGTGCTAGATATGCATAGACTGAAGGTTCTGTTTCATAAAATTTTTACATCCTTATCAATCAAGTACAAACTTGACCAAATTTAGCCCCCGACTACTTCACTGTAAAGGGTTCCCCCTGATGACAAATTCTACATGCTGTGGCACTATTACTACTTCTTACTCCATTTTTACATGTAAATTGTATACATGTACATTCTCTATGCATTAACATTAATTCCTCAGAGGAAGACTGGGTTCTAGAAACAGCACCCTGGAGCCGCTGGATCCCAAGCGTGTGTCCAATCCCAGGTTGCTGACTTCGGGCAATGTGCGCCATAGTGGGATAGGCATGTCAAGGGAATCCACGCTCTTATCAGTGAAATCAAAAGGCTCCCTAGCCAGTATCAAGGAGGCACCATCTACCCCAAGGTCAAAGAAAGGTCAACAGCATTATGGCTCTGTTCCCATGGTGAGCTTTGCGGGGTCGACAGTGGGGAGTACTAAACCTCAGACACTGCCATCTACCAGGACCCAGGCCACTAATGGGACCAGTATTGGTGAGTGGAGATAAATACAAAGATCGAAGTTGGTTTGGAAGTAATATATGTGTGTAAGATCATATTGTGACAGACCTCCAGCATGATTCACATATTGTATATACTGGTATGAGACCCATTCAGAATCTTGTGGTAATAAAAAAAAAACATGGAGATCATTTGCCAGACTGTTAATTCTGTTGTATATCTGTAAAATTATATATAAACTAACAAATTTTTTTTTACTTAATTTTTTTTTAACATATGTAAAATTTTCTAAGAATAACGAAAACTTTTAGCAGTGAGATTGTTTAAGTCCTCAAAATTGTCAGAATTCTAAAGAAAATAATCACAAATTTGATGGAATAGCTCTGTGAAAATTAGCATTACTACATGTATTTTAATAAGTAATCAACTTAAAGGTATTGTGTGTTGAAAATACATTTTTATTGCGTTAATACATCCTATCCAATGGACAATTGCTAAACCGGTCGGCGCAGACCGGCCCGCCAAACGCCAGAAAAAGACGTCCTGTGTTTCCACCGGCTGGCCGGTCCCAGTACTGTGCATTCGCAAGGTGGCGCATGGTATTTACTTCCTGTCTAGACAACATGACGTCATAGCATCTTTTTCGTTTGGCGCGTGTACTGTGCAGACGTGTTTTCAACATCTCCAGAATTTTAAAGGAAAAGTGTGCTTTATGACGGATTTTAAACCTTATATGTGGAGAGTTTCTTTGTAAAGTGTTACCAGCTGGTCAAGCACGGATATACATTTAGAAATCTGCTGGAAACGCTCCCTAGTTGGCTCAATTTATTATTGATGATAGGGCATTAATCGACGAGATATATGAAGGCAGCCATTTTGCTAGTTTCCTCCCATTCAACCTTTGTGTTGTTAGGGGCAGATCAACAATATTGAGGAATTATGGATATACTTCTAACAGGTATTTTTATCCGTGTCTTTTGTTGAATTTTTCATCTATAACCTTCCAGCTACAATCACCATAGAAACGTCTCTACACGAGATCTTCAGTCTACGTAGTTTTGAAATCTGTGAATGGAAGGAATTCCCCATCACAGATGCATTCTTCAGAGCGCACTGGTACCGACTTCTCTGCTGTAAAGCATCAGTCACACCAGCCCAGCTCGAGTATTTGGTGCTTTTTAATCAGAAGCATGAGATGAATTCTTCAGATTTCTTCAACCGACCTCTCAAGTATTTTCTACATAGAAGGAACTTTTGTCACTCTCAGTCCCACCCTTATGGACCCGGCACTTGTGTCGGTAGTAAGGGCAGTGGATGGCCAGGAAACTGGTTTGAGTGTACAGCCGGCTGAGAAGAAGAACCGACTTCAGACCGGCCAGGAATTTCATCTACAGAGTGCACTGGTCCAGGCTTTTCTGCTTTTAAAGCATAAGCCGACCGGCCAGCTAAAAGAACGCGACCTCTGACGTCATACCCAGTCAGCCAATCGCGTGTCTTCACGAAGCTGGTCACGTGTTTTCACCGACCAGTCACGAAGTTTATCACATGATTCACCGAACAAGAAGGTCGGAAGTACATTCTTTGCACTCACGTCTACTGTGATTCCAGTTTTTTAGTTCCTGTAATCCACCTCCAACGTACTGGTACAGACTTCTCTGCTACAGACATCAGTCGACCAGTAAGCTTACGTTTACTGTGATATAAGGAAAGAACACCTCTAGTGAGGGCGTGTCCCCGAAGTTGGTCACGTGATTTTCCGACCAGATCACGAAGCTGATCGTCATCTCCAACCAGCCAATCACGTTGTCCCTCCAACCAGCAAGCTGGTCACGTGACACACCGACCAACATTTGTTTCTAAATATAGCTCACAAGGGCTTCCCCAGCAACTGTCAAAATCTACAAATAAGACGTGCGTTCAAGATAGTTGAGAAATTTTGTTTCAACAACTGGTTACAGAGTGTATCGACCAGTACCGACTATACAGCCTTGTACACTTGTTTTCAACAACTGGTTACAGAGTGTACCGGCTATACAGCCTTGTACACTTGCTTCAACAACCGGTTACAGAGGAATTAATGGAGGAAACTGAATTCAACACAAGATAGTTGTAAACTTCATTCAGCAACTGGTTACAGGGTGTACCTACTGGCTACACAGCCTTGTACACTTACTTCAACAACTGGTTACAGAGTGTACCGGCTGACTACCGGCTAAACAGCCTTGTACAGTTACTTCAATAACTGGTTACAGTATGTACCGACCGGCTACCGGCTTCACAGCCTTATACAGTAGCCTCAACTGGTTACAGTGTACCGGCTACACAGCCTTGTACACTGGCTTCAACAACTGGTTACAGAGTGTACTGGCTGGTACTGGCTACACAGCCTTGTACACTTCAGCAACTAGCTACAGAGTGTACCGACTGGTACTGGCTACACAGCCTTGTACACTTGCTTCATTCTATGGGTTACAAGTCTACTAACAGGGTGTTGGCTACACAGTCCTTACTGTAGTACTTCAACCCAACTGGTTTTAAAAAAAAAAAAAAAAAAAAAAAAAAAAAAAAAAAAAAAAAAAAAAAGCTGGCTAAATATAGACCAGTAGCTGTCGAAATTCGTTGGTGACCCCAACCTGCCAGTTTTTGCCGGTTACAAGAATTACTGGTTACAGTAAAGTACCGGGTATGGAGTCCGGGTACCGGACAGAGTTGCCTAAGGTTAATTGGGTTACAGAGAATTCTTAAACTGGTCAGTGATCTTGATGATAGGACAGTTTCCCAAGCTACTGCCAGGCAACCTTCCCTTATCACACCTCTCAACAACCTGTTATCGGTGCTGGACTTGACTGCAGAGATAATAATCAATTTTGTCATCAGGTTCGGCCAGGGGACTGACATCTCACATATTACAATTGCTCTGTAAATGCTGCACCTTGCAGGCTGCTGGCCCGGGGCAAAGAGTTTATTAATGTGAAAATAAGACTACAATAAAAACAGAGAGACTGTTAACCTGGATCATTGTCACCAGACCGGACCAGTGTCCGGAGGGACAGGAAATATTGTCAGAATACCAAATGTCCCAAATGTGGCACACAATCTGCCTATAAGGTCCAGACTAAGCCCTCTTTTTGGGAACTTAGGAAGCCTTGGGGACTGGACTTTAGGTAGTACAACTGTTGAAGGAGGGATACCTACGTCCATATACCTATACAAGAACAATCCAGGAAACGCCTGAGATTTCACATCCAAGGTCGGGCATACCAACTCAAGGCCCGGCCATTCGGGTTGTCCACAGCACCTGTGGAGTTCACCGTGATACCAAGCAGGTGAAATTGATGGCCATACACAAGGATTTAAGAGGCCACCAGTACCTAGACGGCTGGTTGGTGAGAGCTAGATCCCACCAGGCTTGTCTCCAAAATACACAGGAACTAGTAAATAGTGTGTCAGCAACTGGGTTGGCGAATGAACTTAGAGAAATCAGAGCTGGAGCCCAATCAAGACTTTGATTTTGTAGGCTACCAGTTTCGACTTCAGGTCTGATCGGTTCCGACCGACCCTGGACTGGGTACAGAACCTTCAAGAGACTGTTAAAACTGCTATCCCTACCGGCTTGCCCGGTCCGGGAATTCATGTCCTTGATAGGTTACTAACATCTACAGAAAAGCATGTTAATCTAGGCAGACTTCATAGGAGACCCATACAGGGCATCTCAAAAACAGCTGGAGGGTACCAGAATCACTGGAAAAGGTGATCCAAGTCCCCAGGTCCCTGCACCCCCATTTACAATGGTGGCTGAAGGAAGACAATGCACTTACAGGCCAACCATTACACCCAATAAAACATGCTCTGCAAATATTTACAGACGCATCAATAGAAAGGTGGGGCGCTCACTTAGATGAGCACTTGGCAGGAGCAACTTGGTCCCCTCCGGGAAGCAAGTTGTATATATAAACTATCTAGAACTTTAAGCAGTTTTTCTGACTTTAAAGAGTTCTAAGACCTTTGCTTAAACAAGATAGTACTTGTAGCAACTGACAACACCACAGTAGTGTCATACATAAAGGAAGGAGGAATGAGGTCGGGCCCACTTTGTGCCCTACTATGGAGAATCTTGACCTGGGTACCAGGAAACAAGTGACTCTAAGCACGACACATTCCAAGCCGGCCTAATGTGGTAGCAGACAGGCTGTCCAGGCTAGGCCAGACCATCCAAACAGTGGTTTCTCCTTCCAGAGGTCTTCCACTCTATGCAGTAGGTGGCACCGGCCCAAATAAACTTATTTGCCACGAGGTTCAACAACAAGTCGCCTCTGTTTTTGTGTCACCGGTACCGGATCCCCTGGCCACAGCAGTGGATGTACTCAGTCGGCCATGGTAGGATCTAAAAGCATACACCTCACCATCAGCCATATTGGGCAAAGTGGTGAGGTTGCAAGACTCCCCATGTAAGAGAATCATTCTGATTGCTCCGGGGTGGCCCAACATGTCTTGGTTTTGGGATCTAGTGGCCATGTCCAGCCACATCCCGCTGAGCCTGCCCAATCTGTCCAGCCTGTTCACAGCCATTCGATCAGATCCCTCACAGAAATCTGACAAATCTTAATCTCCATGCAGGGCTCCTAGAGCCTCAGCAATCGAGGAGCAGGACTTGTCTGAGGCAGTGGCAGCAAGAATTGAGGCTCCTCAAAGGGGGGTCAATCAGATCAGTCTATGAGGCAAATGGGTCTTTTTTACCAAGTGATGTATCATTCATCAGGTGGACTTCGGGCACCACCTGTAAAGTCAGTTGTTTACTTCCTTAGGTACCTGTTTCAGGACAGGAAGTTGCAGCCCAGTACCATTGATGGTTACAGGTCAGCCATTGCTGATGGTCTAGAAATTTGCCCATCAATTTTAGTAAGGATGAAAATCTCACTCGTCTCCTGGATAGCTTCCACTAAGACAGACCCAAAGGCCGGAGGGTAACCCCTTCCTGGAACCTCTCCCTGGTTTTTGCACCAGCTGACAAGGTTCATTTTGAACCAATTAAAGGCCTCCTTGAAGCATTTGACCTTCAAGTCAGTTTTCCTCTTGGCCCTGGGTTCGGGCAAGCGTAGAAGTGAGATACATGCTTGGCAAACAGCCCAAAACCATTGATGGTTATAGGTCACTCATTGTTTATAAACGGGAAATTCACCCTTTAACATCAGTAAGGACGAAAATCTCGCTCGTCTCCTGGATAGTTTCCTGAGAGACAGACCCAGAGGCAGGAGTGGCATACCCTCCTGGAACTTCTCACTGGCCGTGCACCAGCTGAGACTCCTTTTGATCCAATCAAGGAGGCCCCCTTGAAGCATTTGACCTTCAAGACGGTATTCCTCTTGGCCCTTGGGTCGGGCAAGTGCAAAGTGAGATTCATGCCTGGCAAAACTGATGTATTGGACACCAATCCGATTGGTCAAAGGTGTCCCTGTATCCATCACCCAGCTTTCTATCCTAGAATCAGCTGGCCATAGAGTGTCCAGTGTGGCCCCTGGGGTTATAACAGCCCTGGCCTCGACTCTGGATAGATCCCTCAAGTCTGACAGGTCCCTCTGTCCGGTCAGAGCATTATGCTACTATTTGGACAGGACCTCAGACATCGGGCAGAATAAGGAGGTGGCTTTTGTCTCCTTTAAGAAAGGTTTCAACAAAGACATCTCACCTGCCACTATCTCCTCTTGGATCAAGCAGACTGTGATCCTATGTTATGAGCTCTCTGACCAGGAGGCCCACATTTAACATCAGGTTAAAGCCCATGATGTCAGGGCCTTTGCTGCTTCTAAGGCCTTCCAGTCGGGAGTCTCCTTAGATCCAATCTTGTCAGCCTGCCACTGAAGTCACAATACCTTCACACAGTTCTATATGAAGGGCGGGGCTTGGGCTGATTCAGAGCTTTACCAATTGGGCTCGGGAGTGGCTGCTCAGCAGATCCACAAGTGGCCCGTTAGATTGAGGAGATTTGTATATATGTATAAACAGTTTCTTCATGTACATAAGAATTAAGTGTGGCGTGCTTCCTTTGGGAGGTTTATTTGCATTCTGGGACTGAACTCATCCCTCTCTTCCCCTACCTCAGAGCAGGTCTGCAAAAAAGGGGGGGGGGGGCGACGGCGGTATAGCCCCGGGTAACCGGCTGCTGGCAACCGACCATGGCCTTGCAGGGTTTCCTGACCTTAAAGTCAACCCAGGCCTGGACCTATAGGTCTCCTGACGAAGTCAGCCTAGACCGTAGGTTAAAATTTGCTATTACTTGTGAGTTCACATAAGTCCCTAGTAACTTACCCGCCGACCAAGCGGTAGTTATTCAGCAATTGTCCATTGGATAGGATGTATTAACGCAATAAAATTGCAAATTTAATAAGTAAATTAAATTTTTATAAGTTAATACCCTATCCAATGGACACACAAGACCCTCCCACCGACCCCGCTGTCAGCTTACTAGGGGTCTAATAGTTTTAGACAACGAAAAAGATGCTATGACGTCATGTTGTCTAGACAGGAAGTAAATACCATGCGCCACCTTGCGAATGCACAGTACTGGGACCGGCCAGCCGGTGGAAACACAGGACGTCTTTTTCTGGCGTTTGGCGGGCCGGTCTGCGCCGACCGGTTTAGCAATTGTCCATTGGATAGGGTATTAACTTATAAAAATTTAATTTACTTATTAAATTTGCAATTTGATAGTGATTTTACAAAATTGTTATTCTTGAATTATTTTCATGGAAAACTCCTATTTTAAGAATTGTCATTTGTGAAAGTGGAGTCTTGGAAAATATGGAAAATGTGATTGTTTATATGTTGATACTGTCTGGTTTAAGTGTAAAATCTCAAAAGTCAACTTGCAGTTTAGCTTTCCTCCTGCACTAACAACTGTCCATTATAATATGACCTGTGCAGTATGGCAGTAATTAATGTTAAACTGAAATAAATGAACTCTTTCTCAACTTTACCTTCAGACAAGCAGCTGTCACTGCACTCACTGACCACACTGACCACCAGAACATCCACAAACACAGATGTCACTTCCTCCCATCAGATTATACCAGAGTTCAAGCAGGTCAGCGACAAGGACTGCTGTCTGGTCATAGGTGCCCCCAGCCTGCCTAAAAGGTCGGTGTCAGGGTCATTGTAAGGTATTTGTAATGTCAGAGAGCCAACAGCCTTCCCAAGAGATTAGTGACAGATCATTGTAATGTTTCAAATTATAAATGGCACAGACAAAAAAAAAGGAAAAAATTGGTGACAAGGTCATTATAAAGCCATAAGATGTCTTAAAGCAACTAGCCTACACAAAAGGTTTGTGGCAACGTTACATAAGGTCGTGGAAATCCAACCCCAAATTGTTAGTGGCGGGAATCCTTGTGAAATCCAATAAGGCCATGGTACATACTATGTACCTCTCAGGGGACCCAGGTTGCCTAAAGGGTCAATGTCATATAAAGTCACAATTGTCCAAGCAAAAATCTTTTTCAATTGGCAAATTTGTAAGTGACAAGTTACTGTTATATCAAATCTGATCAACCAGGCATGCTACATAAGGGGTCAATAATAAGGTCATAAATAGCCACAGGAGAATCCTCATTAAGTCAAAGTTATAAGGTCCTGGTGTAGTCATCTTTCACAAATGGTCAATAGGAGACCTCAGCTTTATTAGGTGTTAGGATGAATTCCAGCCTCCCTAAGAAATGTCCACTATCCTGCCCAAACATCAGTTCTTGAGTACTTCTTGGACATTTTAGGTCAAGGTCACAGACTGTAAGACCCCAGACTGTAAGACTGAAATGTGTATTTTTCTTCTGAAGGAGGTGGTTAATTTCTACAGGGAAAGTAATACAAGTGTTTTTCTATGTTTTATGGATGCAACCAAAGCATTCGATAGAGTAAATCACAGTAAATTATTTACTATACTCATTGACAGGACTGGACTTAGACTTACAGTTTAGAATATTTTCTTAAATTTAGGCTAAATCTGTGGTCTTAGACTTAGCAAATTTCACTAAACAGAACACAATAAATTTTGCCTAAGTTTTGGGCTCAAAGTTAAGTCAACCTTGGAGCAGGCTTAAATTTTGCAAACAAAAACTTAAATATGGCCGCCATAAATTTTTCTCTGTTTGAAAACTTGCAATGGCTGTAAATAAAGTATATCCTAAGGTACTCTTTGGGAAGTTTTCATGCATGTACAATATTTTCTATTGCAAAACAGTATTTTTCTTGAAATAAAATGCATAAAACAAAGAATATATTTATCTCCCATAGTTTATTTTGAACAGAAATAAAAGGTCCCAAAAGAGAGAGAACTACTGTGGTTATTTAACAAGCTGAGACTTAGCCAAGTCATCCTTTGAGAAATCCATTTAAGTTGCAGATATAGCTCAGGCAAAAGTATTACGTTTAAGTCCCTGGCCTAGCCAACAACTTGGCTGTCTTATTAAAGACCCTTTGTGAATTAAACCAGCCTCAAGCTTTTCAAAAGGTCAATATCAAGGTCTTCTAAGTTCAAAACAACATACTATTAGAAGAATACAGCAACCTGACATCCTTGTATGCAATAGGAATCTAGTCATATTAGCAAGTTTTGCAAATTTGTCTGTAATGTACTTGAACATACCAAGTTTAACTTTGTGGCAGATCATATTCAGGCTCCACATTATTGAAAAAAAGTAAACATTGAGGTAAACTCAGGTTATTAGCAAGAACAAGGGGTCGTCAGAGTGTGAAGAGAGACCAAAATATACAAACATTAGATAAATTGGTTAATGCCAATTGGATGTACAGCACCAATATTCCACATCCACCACTGCTCACGCCTTCTCCTGTGGGCTTGTGTTGGAGTGTTGTACTTGGGTGTGTGCACCATTCCAGTATGGTAAACTGCATGTTCCTAACAGAATGTCCTGTTCCAGTGAAGTGTTTGGATACACGGGTGATTCTGGAATCCTTTGGTTTTTGAACAGAAATCCTTTGGTTTTTGAACAGATAATTTGTGCTCATAGATTCGTACTCTAAATGCTCTGCCTGTCTCTCCTACATAATACTTATTATATAATTTATTAGGTAAGTCTACTGTTTTGTATGTTTTACCTGTAATGTTGCAGGTAATATTATCAATTTTCTTGATAATTGGGCAGTATGTGCATTTACCCAGTCGTGTGCAGATTTTGGGTATTAGTTTTTTAGTCACAATTTCTTTTGGTGGGTAAGAAATGGTGGCATTGGTAAGCATATCTCTAAGGTTTGGTAATCTGTTGAAGCCAATGGTTGGTTTATGACTGAATGTGTCTATGCAGACATTACTGTTTTGAATTATATTCCAATTTTGATGGATGTAATTCTTAATGTTAGGGTTGGATGGGTTGTATTTAGTGGTCATTACTGGGACATCTGTTTGTTCCTTAGTATTGACTTCCAAAAGGTTAAACACAGGTTATTGCTTGATATACTAAGTGCATGTTCATAGGAGATAGGAGGCATTAATATGATAGACATTTGTATCATGACCATGAGAGTACCTCTTCAAATGTCTGGTATAAAAACTCATATAAAGTTAGTGTGTGATGACCATCTATTCATGTTCAAATTTCTTTCATGATGGCCAGTTTCTGTACTACATATAAGGTTTGATAAATTATTGTGGTTTTCTTTTTGTTAGGCGGGTTGCGTGTAACCAACCTGCCTATTAGATTGATGTGTCCGACATCTGTCTGTCCGTCCACATTTTTCATTTCCGGACTCTAACTCGAAAACGGTTCATCCAATCGAATTCAAACTTGACAGGGAGATAGATCACCATCATAGCTAGGTTCCTTTTGAAATTGGTGTAATTCTGTTGGTTCGTTTATCCGTTTCTTCCTCAACCTTTCCGTTTCCGGACTCTAACTCAAAAATGCTTTGTCCAATCGAATTCAAACTTGACAGGGAGATACAGCATCATCATAGCTAAGTTGCTTTCGAAATTGGTGTAATTCCATCCTTTTGTTTGTCCGTTTATAGCATAGATACAATTATGTAACCTAGATTACAAGTTTTACATTTCTTAGCACACCTAACACATTCACCTTAATTGGGTAACCTCATATTTCTTTCCTTGTTTCTAAATGTAATTACAGCAACGCTAACCTTATTGCTGCCTGCGCAACCTGCCTTTTGGGGCATCTTCGACCCTCTTGTTTCAATTTTTATGGCTGGAGCAAAGAACCCCAGTTATTGTACATACAATTGTGTTCATTTGACAGGCTTTTACTTCATGGTCGAGAATGGCATCCGTCTGCAGACCTGCATGCTGCTGAAGCCGAGTGTCTCCAAGTGGCAGAATACTGTGACGTGCCTGCTATTGTGGCCGAAAATGCAACAAAGGAGCAGTTCATGAAGGACATAGAGGGTGCTGCAGTCATTCACATAGGTAAATAAAATAACTTCTTGTGTTTTAATTAGGGCTGCTGAAGTGTACAGGAGTATTGGTTAATGAGTATAGTAAATTATATTTTTTAGTGCAAAATCAAGAAAAGGGTTTTCTGTTCCAAATAAATTTTGTATTTTGAAAACAATATTCACATAAGAGGTGACATAAAATGGGCTAAATTTCTGTTAATTTCCAGGGAAACATGACACTTTTTTGTATTCATTGTCAAAAAGAGTGTATTTTTCAGAGTAGGATAATGCTGGAAGCGGACTCGAGTTCAGAAAAATCCTATTCTTGGCCGCGCAAGTTTCAATATCTCTTTCAACAACCAAAGGCCATATTGGGACATTTAGTCCTTTAGTACTACTGTTAAACCTGCTAAAACAGCCACCTCAAAACAGCAACCACTTTTGATGATATTTTACATTAATTTGAACATGCAAATAGCAAACTGAAGGACAGGTCAATCTCTTGTCCATAACACATCTATAACCAATCATTAAATTATTGCTACCAAAGGGAATTACTGTGTAAGTCAGTCATGTAGATGAACCTTTGGAGATGATTATGTCAAGCAAAACAAAGAAATCCTAATAAAAAAATTTTCAACATTTAATAGAACTCTTAATATGTTAAGATCTGTATCTCATTATAACCAAGTACAGTAATAAAATGTTTACCTAGTGTGAAGTACATATATGACTTACATGTCCACCCAAATAAATCTATACTCTGTACTGTAACCTTCATAGCTGAATCTGGAATTTCCCCAGGGTGGTTGCCCTCTGTAGGTTCAGCTGTATTTCACCAAGCCCTGTTTATGGTAATCTTTCCTCATTATCCAATGCCATCATTTTCTTTTCAGCCACGTTTGGCTGTTTGAAGGAAAAGCTGCTGGTGTTTTCACCAAATCAAAGCCAGGGCGAAGGGATACCCACAATGCATTCTTACATCGTCAGTGCAGAGGAAATTGTCCAGATGAAACTTGTTGCCAGACTTGTGGTGTTGAGTTGTGGACGAGGACCTTATGAGAATGGGGACATAGATGAGGGCTTTGTACTCCCAGCATCCTTCTTAATGGCGGGTTAGTATGAGTTTAAACTTTTTCTTCTTGTGGCTTTTAAGATTTATTTCTTTTCCATATTTTCAGTTATAAGTAATAACTCAAGGGTCAAGTCGTGCTATTGTCCTCAGTTTGGTAAAACACTAGTTCTTTTTGGTGTTGGCTTGAATAGATATTCTGTACATTAAAAGTTATGAGCCTAACATCTTGACAGTGGTGTCAACACTGAAAATGCACCACACATTTTCCCTAAATATTGCTCTTGGATTTTATTATTATTTCAAACGCCAGAAGACTAGAAGTTTGAACTAGGCGTAATCTATTAAAACAAGTGTACAATTCTGCCCTTGTAGTTGTAATATTTGGACAATTATAGTCACTGCAGAAAGAGTGGTTTACTTGGTCGATGTATCTTGTCAATATTTGCAATTGTGGCCTTAAGTGGGTATTACACTCTCCCGTGAACACAGACTTTTCTGGGTACAATCCCAGGGGGAGGTAACTACATAGTGCTTTGGATACCCACATAAAATGGGTTTGAAATGTACTTGTTAACTGGGATGGCTCAAAAATGCTTTGACTCCTGTAGTGAAGGAGATGTTAAATGGTAATAAGTTTACAATTTAGTGCTGGTATTGTATATCGATATTGAAATATTTAATATCAATTCAAGCTAAGATATCGATAATGTAGGGTACAATATCAATATCGGAACATACCACTTACCAAGTACAACTATCGTGTTTTTGATTTAAATAAAGGACAGTATTTGAAGAATATATTGGTTTTCATATTATTTTTGTCAACTTTTACTTACCGCTAAAGCTGCATGAAACACTATGTTTGTTTATGTTTCGGGAACCTACTAAAACTTGCGAAAGAGTTTGGAAGGTGTCTCTAGGAAAACATCTCATGCCCCGATATTTCAATATCGATCGATACAGAAGACAAAATATGGTTTGATATCGATATAAATATTCTTATTTGATACCAACACTATTTATAATACAGTAAAATTTGGTTTTATCAGGTGCACAGTGTGTGGTGACGTTACTCTGGTCCATGCCAAATAAGGCCATGAACAAATTCTACCACCACTTCTACAGTGAGCTTCAAAAAGGTTGCTATGTGACCAAGGCCATTTCTGTGGCAACGGAAGCACTGAGGAAAGATGACAGGTAGCAACAGTGTTTAGTGGTTTGTGTAGCTATAAAAGGAGAAAATATTTTCAGTTGTTTTTGACGGATTTGAGTTAATTATGAAAAGATCATCGTTCTAATCTTGCCTGCATTCCTCTTGCTCTTATCATAAAATGTCCTTTAACCTGATTTTGTATTTGCTGAATACATTACTTATACTTCTGATGTATGTAGAACTGCTGATGTAAAGTTGGATTGAACACATTTGTATTTGCTGGTAGGCGTGGGTGTTTTATCATATTTTTTCCTACCGAGACTTGTATTTTCAGATTTTCGTAATGTTTCTCACACAGTGGCCATTTATGGTTGTTTTCTCCTTATTTTGGGTCAATAGCACTGAACTGAATATTTGTGGGTTTACACCTGTTTATTGATTACTCTTCTTTTGTCATAATTTGCAAGTAGAAGAAGTATTATGAAATTAGCCATATAATGCCAAATTTGCTCCCAGTGGACATTGTTTAAAAATTAGAACAAAAGTTTTGTGGCAGTTTTAGATTAAATAATCAGGAGAGATCAGCAGCATAGTGTGATCACAGAAATGTGGAATATCTAACAAATAATTGAAATAGAAGGGGACTTCCACACTGGTGAATTCCACATACTGGTATTACTGACCCAGTACAGTTTATAATAAGGACCACATATCCACTGTTGCTAACAGCTAGTTTTAGTTAACTTATTATTGTTTGCAGGTATATAAATGTTATTTGCAACCCTCCTTGGTTACCACCTTTCCTTTGTCTAAGAATCCTCTTTGTCTTTGTTTCCAGGTATGCAGAGACCTCCTATTGGGCGTCTCCCGTGGTGATCGGTAAGGATGTGTATCTGAGTGTCAAGTTCATTCGTCATGCTCAGCTGGATCAGACTCTGGATAAAGTGGAAACGAAAGTGTCTGAAAAGCAGACCAAAGCCCTGCTGAACCCCAAACCCCTGATACCCAACTGTAAGTACCAGAGATAGACTTGCATTGCTTAAAACCCCTGATACCAAGCTGTAAGTAACAGAGATAGACTTGCATTGCTTAAAACCCCTGATACCAAGCTGTACATAACAGAGGTAGGCTTGCATTGCTTAAAACCCCTGATACCAAGCTGTAAGTACCAGAGATAGACTTGCATTGCTTAAAACCCCCTGATACCCAACTGTAAGTACCAGAGATAAGCTTGCACAGTTCAATTCAAAAAGCCACTAATACCCAACTGTAAGTAGCAAAGATAAGCTTGTATTACTCAATTAAAATCCCCTGATACACAACTGTAAGTAGCAGAGATAAGCTTGCATGGTTCAATTTAAATTGGCTTGGAAAGTGTTTTGCCAGATATATTATGTATTTTTATCTATTTACTGTTTAAGGAAAATTAGCTGATTTCAGCTCAACAAACGTCACAGTGGTTTATTTTTCCAAAGGAAAAAAAATCAACAAAAAAAAACTATTATCATGGGACATCATTAACTTTTTGTAGTCATTTTCCAAACAGGAAGGATAACGTGGAAAAAAAAGCAAAAAAAAAAAAAAAGTGATGAAATGATTTGAAAGCAATACATCAACAGAGAGGATGTAAATATATTATATTGATTTGAAAAACATTGTAGGAATTCTCAATCTAGACTTTTTTGTCTATAAAAAACAATATTGACAACAGAATAATAAAAAACACACACTGAAAGTGAATCTTGAATTTTCTAGATATATATTTAGAATTATGTAGTTTTAGTTTCTATCCAGTAACTGTTAACAGTACACATTTATCTCTCATACATTTAGATGATTAGATTTATTACTGCTTTTACTTTGTATTTTGTACTCAATGCCTTGCTATGATATTAAACATACTTTTTCTGGTAACATTATAAAGTCCATGTATTAAGTATTGTGGGGCAGTATCAATGAGGAAACAAATAAGAACTTAATTAATATAATCATGTGGAAGTTTATTAAACTAACTTGGGTTTTCACAAGTCACAATTTACATTGGAGATTTATTCAAACACCTGTAATATATTAGTATTTTTTATCAATAGTAGATGGTTTGTTTGAACCTGATCTTTATGCAGAGAGTTATAAAATGAAAGTGTTATTTTTTCCCCAATTTATCAAGTTATTCTTTAAAAACGAAAGGGTGGTAAATATACTCTCTTTAACTTTCCAGTTAAAACTCAACTTCATTAACATTAACTTAATTAACTTCATTATCTGGTGTCTGTGAACCTTACTTCCTAGCTGCAGATAAGTCTTTCACATTTCTATAGTGTAAGAACTTGAGGAGATTCTCAGTGGTCTAGGGTTTAATTAATTTGCCATCTAGTCACAGGCTGACTCCTTTGTATTCATTTAAATTTGTGACCAATTCAATTATCACACCTATTTTACTGAATATTTCAGTCAATACTTTTATTTATTGATTTCATTTATTTTCTGTAAGATGCTGACACAGTTAAACCCTATTAAAACTGAAGGAACCTTTAATTTCAATGGAAAAGTATTTTGCCATCTATATAAGCATCCAAATTCCTAACTCAAACAGCTGGAAGAAAATCCAACTATATTTTAAAATTTTAACATATTCACCAGAATTATTTTTACTAATGGTCAGTTTGTCAACTTAATTATTAAAAAAATATATTCAATATTTGACTCTAAATTTTCATTATTCCAAATATTTTCACTTATTATTAGTTTGAAACAGTTTCCATTGAAAGTGTGAAAAAGTTGCGCAGTTTGTATGTCAAACGTTTCAATGACGAGACAAAGTGTGATCATGTTTAGAATACAAAATTTTGCTGGGTATTTTTAGTCATTATTCAGTTATTGTATGTACAGTTGTTTTGCTTGATGATTAATAATTAATTGAACTGATACATCGTGGGGGTATCATCTATTGTTTGTCATTCGATTATATGAATCATTAATTTCTGACTCTCTGTACAAAGGAATGTAGGCCTACACATCATAACACAATATTTTTTTTTAAATATAAAAACTTTGACATTAAGATTTCAGTAAATCCAGTTACTGTTTTCTGAATATCTAAATTTATTTACATGCTTCCACTCTCCAAAATTTACAATGAATTCCCTTTTCCAGAATTAGAATTAATCTAGCAACTGTTTCACCTGAATTATGCTGTTTCAGTTTGGTAGGAATTTGTTATTAAATCTTCCGAAATAGAATAACAATGATTATATATTTTGAGAAATAGAAATATGTTGTGCATAGTTGGGTTATTACAGGACAGGATTTTGGTGTTTCAAAATCAATGGAGCCATATTCCTCACTGGCCCACAGCTATTTAGTTTTAACTCCGGTTTAGATTATCTTGAACTGCTACATATTGCTTCTTTCACCTGCAAGACTTTTCATCAATGTGCAGTCAATCAAATTTTTTGAAAGGATCATTAAAACCAAATATATAAAATAAGTTGATAATCATACATTTTATAAATCCCTAAATAGTGATTGTTATTGGTTAATGGAATGTTAAGTTACAGTGCGAGAAGGCTTTATAATAATCTTTTTTGATTTTGCCTAATTGCATTAATAAAATATTGTTTATGAAAAGTTACAGTTAATGGAGATTGTTTCTGTATTTGGTTCTTTTACTTGAAAAAAGAACTTTTCTTCATGTTGAGTATGTCCAAACATAACTCAGGGGCGGATCCAGCCAGGGGGATTAATTTTTGGTAAAAATATAGTGCATTTCCTGTAAATTTAACACCACTCTCCAGAAATAATTTTGTACCTTGAGTTGAACCCCTTAACATTATTTTTCAAGGGGGGGGGGGGGGGGGGGTGAATAACTTTGATTTCAGGGTGGTTCCTTTTAGCACAATAGCTGTATAGGAATCTAGCTGTTGTTTATTCTATGCAATTAGAAGTCAAGGAGGATTTTCTGCAAGTACTTGGATATGATACCACTTGATTTTGCAAAAAAATTATCACAAAAGGTTTGGGTGGATATTCCTAAAAATGTCCAAGTATCTATTAAATTCCCAGTATCAATCTGAAACTCAGTCTTTCATAATTGAAACTTAGCATTTTCAAGTAAAATCCTGTCCAGAATATATCCTCAACACTCAAGGGTGGAGTTTAAAGACTGAATTAGATGAATTATATCCCCAAATGAAAGTCAGGGGATGTACTGGATTTAGGTCATTGCGCTGCCACCATAGAAATTTCTTTATGTACACGATAATTCAAAAGTGTACACGATAATACAAAAACACATCAGCATTTTCTTTTCAAACTTGGCACATGTAATAATGATGGTCTAATGAAGATCCCTATTTTAAGATGACCTTAAACTCCCAAGAATACAGATTGTATGGCTATCTTAAGGTCCGAAATGGACTTTTTGCTGCTTAAAGTCCTCCAGGTCACAAACTATGTGGCTGATCCAGCTAAAATTTAAATTTTATTTGAGAGCACATTAACATGTTGTTATCACAAAAAATCAAGACTTTATGTTGAGGTTAAAACATTGATTGAAGTGAATAAAGACCCCACCAGGGGACGTTATTTCTACACTTTCATTATTTCATTATATTTTGCCATGTTATTTGGAGGTGGTTTTACCTCTCAGCTCAGGGAGTTTTAACTTTTTAAAATCAAAGTTGGTACACATTTTGAAGTTTGCAAAATGGGCATTCTTACTTTCTGGTGGCCTTAAAGTCCCAATATCAATAAAATTAAGACCTTCTTACATTTGAGGCATCTTTGAAATACGTTATATTAAATGCCATCTTATAAAAACATTGTTACACAAACAATTAAAGTTTGCAAATGCTTAAAATTTAAAAAAAATGAAACGGAAACACGTTTTATTAGTAAAATATATTAATATATTTAAAGGAAAATCTAATTTTGTAGTAGATTTTACATCTATGTTTGGTTGTTTTCAAAGACCCGGTACACTTTTCTTGCCTCGAGTATTGAACTGATTCGTTTTGTTTACGAGTAGCCGAAGAATCATTGCAGCCTTAATAATAATACTATACTTGTGGTTGATTATGTTGTATTTTTATAATCATTATGGGGTACAGAAGATGGGTCCAATGTAAAATAGCCAATCAAAGCCTGTGGTTTGAGAGAGCACCAGAGTGTCTGGGGACATCCTGACGTCCAGCTGGCTCGTTCTAGTTTATATTTAAATCTGCATCTGAGGTTTTACCCCACAGCCTTTAAAGCTGGTCGGGTGGACTGTGGGTGGAACCTAATTGTGCTGTCTCCATTGAGAGCTATACCTCAATTAATAAATAAATCCATTAATAAATTTAACAGTTTCACCACTTCTAGTTTACAAATTTATACTGTTATCTTGCTATTAAATTGACTTGTTTTGATACTTTGTCATTGCATACATTACTCTTTTTTGGGGTGTTATTTCTCCTAAACATTTACATAACTTACACTGTTATGAAAAGGTGTACTTTTGACAGTAGCAGTCTTTAGTTATGGTTGTGTTTCATACAGTGGCTGACAAGGAGGAGAATTTGAAGATATTACAGCAGTGTATTTCCAGTCTTTTATCTGACCACACCAACAGACCCGATGTCATCACACTGCTCACCTCCCTGGTAAGTGCAGGAAGTGATTAAAAAAAATGTCACCAATATGCAACACTTGTTGCCTAACACCAATGCAACAATATACAGAATTTACTGAAATTACATAACGCAACTTTATACCTTAATTTCTTTAATAATCACCAAGGCTGTTTCATTTTTTTTTTTTTTTTTTTTTTGCTTTAAATAAATATCACAGTTCAGACCTTTTATAAACCAAAGTTGAAAACATCTAACTTTAGGACTGCTCTCTACTATATTATAAAGACTGGAAGTGCGCAGTGAACAAAAACCCATCTGTGCGCATAGAATCAGCTGGTAGTAAAACATGCGATAACCGCCCGCTGAAAAACGGAAGTGCTGTTTCGAATTGCTCGATTGTATATTGGTAATAAAATCATCTGCTTTTACGAGAGCGATCATTCATTCAAAACATTGTGGCAGCATCCTTGTTTGTGTCACCTCATAAAAATAGAGGGACATTTCTTGAAACCAGGTAGGCCGGTCTTTATAATAGTAATAAATACCTCATGTTCGGGTGTTTGTTACAGGATATACGCCCGGAAAAAATTCCTTAATAATGCCCTCGCGCCTAACGGCGCTCTGGCATTATTTGGAATTTTTGCTGGGCGTATATCCTGTAACAAACGCCCTCGTATTCGGTATTTATTCCTACATTTTTCTGATTTACTTGCAACAAGCAACAATAAAAATGGCAGACAGAAATTCATCATCCAAAGTATTTTGCTGAGTACTTGTAATTGTGTACATCTAGTGCCAAAAAAGTGACGCAAGAATATTGATGAATGTTTTGTTAAGCATTTGCTTCATTTAGTGTGACATGTAAAATTTCCTGATTTCTTATTGAGTTTTTTGCTTTGTAATGTTTGTTTTCATTTCTGACCCTGTGTCATTCAAAATTATGATTAAATTGTTGGTGCTGATAACAAATAGATGGGGTGTTTATCACAGCCATTATGTTATTGGTGCAAAAATATGTACAAAAAATTATATATTTTTGAGAACCTCTAATAATTGATAGACATGTAAACAGACCTGATGTCATCACACTGTCCTGTTGTCTGAGATGTACATTTTAAGAGAGATTGAAAACTCATCACAACACCTGAAATTTACCACAGCAACTGAATTGACTTTTAAATTAACTAAAAGGGAGAAAAAATCACTCAAATTATGTGTCGGGCCAGTGGCCTTAAGAATTTCATAGGATTTGTAATTTGATATCCCATAAATCTGCTGCGCTTTTATAGAGGTCATAAAGTATGAACCAGAGGACTTCATTTCTATTACAGGGCGTCAAGTTCCTATTTTTTCCTATTTTTTGGCAAGTTCCTCTTTATTCTTATTTTCCAGGATAATTCCTATTTTTTTCTATTTTTTGTGAAGATAATGTATTTTAACACACTAATTTTTGTTGATCACATGGAAAATGACTAATTTTCTCACATGAAAAGAAAAAAAAAGAAAAATGGTTTATTATAATTGTAAATCTCACAGAATGAGTGCTACAAAAATACCCAATGAATGCCTTTGGCATGAGAAATGACCTCTCTGGGGATATGTTGGCGTTGAGTCGGCACAATCTAGTTATGTTTTTGAACTGAGTTACATGTACACACATAGTTCAATAGAATGTGTTTTTATAAGATTTTCAATAAGTATGATGCTTACTTGAGTTAAACATGTATCACTTTAACTATATTTTTTTCCATTGTTCAAAAATTAAAAGTGAGGCTAATAGGGGTTATTCCGGTGTAGGCGCATGCGCAGTCATGCGCACACATACTGGTACCGACAAGGATATTCATTTTTAAAACAATATTCTCGTCTGGTCGTCCATGTACGCTCCCGCTAACACGTAAGCACTAGTGAGGATAAGGTAAGTATTTAACTTATAAAAAGTTAAATTACAATAAAATGTTTACATTTTTCCATTGTTCAAAGATTAGTACAAAATAAAGGCAAAGGTGGTACGTCATGATGGCTATAGGGGTGTTGGGAGGCTATCTTGTTAAAAAAAAGATTCCTATTTTCACTATATTTTTTCAGTAATATTCCTATTTTATTCCTATTTTGTGACTCTCGAAATTCCTATTTTCCTATTTTTTGAGACCCACTTTCAACTTGACGCCCAGCTATTATAAAGACCGGTTACATTTACTAATGCCTAAATATCATTTTTCACACGCCTATTTATCGCACTATATTTTGTCCGTATCGTTTGGTTCTCTATTATCAATGATCATCCAAAATATGCATTGTTTTGTGTAGTCTGCACTTTTGGTCTTTATAATGAAGGATATTACATTATTTATCGTACCTGTGGTTACTATGGTACCTATGCTAACAGGTGGATGATGCCATCAAGCGTCTTCACCTGTCAGACATCAATCAGCGTACAGTCGTGTTGCCTGCTGTACTGACGGAGAGTGAGGGAACAATGCAGCTCGTAAAATTCCTGGGATTTCACTTCCAGCCTCAGAATGAGCATTTTTCTGAACCCTATGTCATATTCCCACACTGGAACCACGACGAACTCTTGATCCCCGCTTTTGAGAGTCTTAGGGCCATTAATGGTATGTTCATCTTATTTATATATATTTTTTGTAGAATTTTTAATACTTTTTCTTCAAATTGCATAGTGGGTAAAGTTTGGTTTTTATATGTCCGACTTGAAAGTTGACATTCGGGACTCAAGTCCACCATTTTTCAGATACTAGTAAGAATTCGATTCCAATTTATGACCACAATAGTGAAAATTGTTATTTCGAATGTGCACAGTTTTTAATTTAACCATTGTAACTTGAACTGTTAATATTAGCATATAACAACTTCCTACCATTTCATCCAGACTGGCATGTTAAAACTAGTAATTCTTATTCTGCTGTATTTTAATTTATTATTTGTTACATATTTATATTCATGTTGAATTTGTTCAGATAAAGGAAGGTTCATAAAATAGAAGGGGTAGTTAAGTGTAAAACAGTAGGAGAATGAAACTCGACTCATAAAACTGAATGTTAGATAATAACATTTTCACTGTATTTTTCATCAGATATTTATACATTATTTGAAGTGTTTTTTTTGCACTTGATGTCAGTGTTTAATGAAATTAGGGATGGGGGGATGATACAAATACTTGTACTTAAATACTCATTTATGCAGTACTTGTACTTTAGAGTATTTTTGCAGTACTTGTACATGAAAGTTACATATTCAATATACTTGACAAAAATATCCAAGTACTTTCAATTACCTTTCAAATACATACCAAGTACATTTGTAGTTTTATTAAGAGACTTAGAATGGGTTCGAATTTGAAATTTTGAATTCCTTCTTTTTGAATGGATGTTGCAGAGCTGGTTGAGCATTCAGGCTGTGTGAGAGCAATACAGGAGCTCCTGCCCACGTCACAGGACAATATCTCATACTTAGTGGACATGGTCAGTCTCTTCTTCTATGGCTAAAACTTTTCACATTTAAAAGTAAAAAAGTGTTTTAGTTTGTGTATAGAAAATGAGTAGAAATAACTATTAAGCAGCAAATTTTATACTACCAGATCAAACTGTGTTGTGACTATTACTAGGTTAATTTATATCACAGGTCACATTGGACCACATGCAGCTGACTCCGCATTAACAAACAAAATGTCATTGTCAATATAAAGTATTGCTGTGACGGGGTTCCATGGGTACTCAAAAGTAGGCTGTGGTCAGAAAGCAAGTGCATACTATTGAATGGGGTGCTCGTAAAATAAAAATTAAAAAATATTTTCTATTATTAAAATAACATTTCTTTGAAACCAAATAATAAACCATATTTATCTTCCCACTATCTTACTTATTCTCACAGATATCAGACATAATTTTTTGGACAAAATTTGTTCACAAAGTCAGCCATATTTACTTTACTGATATATGTACAGTAGAACTTCTATGATCTGACCCTCATGAGTTGTAAAATTGAGTAGAATAATAGAATGGTCGGACAATAGAAAGGCTAATATAACAGGTTTAAATGGAGTTGGGAGAGTGGGTTTGAGGTTGGATAATTGAAAATTCAGATAACAGAGGGTTGAGTAATAGAGGTTCCATTGTACTTCCATTTGGTTCAAATTAAAACATGGGTACCTAGATCCTGGTTTTTTTATGCATAACTGATACCTGTCCCATTTTTGACACCAAACACACCCATAATGTACACAGGTTTTATCATAAAGACCAGAAAGTAACATCAAATACAGAAGCTGTCATAGCCTTCCTTACCTGAAGCAACTCAGGACAATGAGAAAAATACTGAAAGGAAGTGACCCAGAACGAATGGTTCCAAGTTATTAGTAATTAAGTTAAAAATTTTATCACAGTTTAACTGTATATTAATAAATGTGAAGGTCTGAATCCCATGGCCAGTCAGATCCTTGCATTTTGTGGGTGAATCTGTAGGAACCAGCTTAAAATGTTGTACAGAGCCTGGTTTTTAAACAAGTATTCTGTAATTGATCTTTGCCATAGAAGTAAAATGCTAAAGTTTGCCCTTTGTTGTTAAATGACAGATGGCTGTGTGACATAATTATAATCTCCCAGTCCTGATTTCTATGCTATAGATATTAGATAACAAGGGACAATTTTACTTTACCGGTACGGAATCTGCCAAATTTGATAATTGCAGGAAATTATCAAGAATATATGAAGTTAAATTAACAGAGCTATAAATGGGTGCAAGCCCCCCCAAAGCTCATGAATAGTATTCCTGTGTACTACAATAAAAATAAAAGGATGGAATTGCTAAAAACGTGGAATTATAGTTTCGCCTGATTCTTGTACCAGTTAAGTAAAAACTAGCCAATAACAGATAAATTCTCAGTGTATTTTGTGACACACACAGCTCTGCATCACTAAGCATGCCCAGGAGATTCAGCTGAAGGTTACCGACTTGTCCGTAAAACCTTTGTGGAAGAACAAGAAGGTCAAGGCCGTTCTCTACCAGCTGGGTTACCATCAGATCGGGACCCTCCTCTACTTTAACAACGTGCCATCAGGGAGAAAGCTACTCACTGCAGCACTCCAGTTATTTATAGCCATTTCTGTACACAAGACTGCAGTGTTACTGCATAAGCTAGATGTCAATCTGCTGGGAGGACCTGCCAGTCAAAAGGTAAGTCCTGCCCACACAATCAAGAGGGGGCAGAGATTCACTCCCTAAATACTACACTTCAACCATACATCCAGTGCCTAGGAATAATCTACATATGAAAATTGTTTTATCTAATTCTTGATTGGAATATAATGTTGTTTGTAAACTTATCTGAGTAAAATTATGAAATGATGCAAGATAAATGCCATTTAATGTGGTCGTGGTCTTTTGTATGGTAACTATGCAAAATATCTGCTAATTGTCAGTCAAAAAGCTCATACACTATTACAGTGAGAAATGTTTTTGAAACCTGTAATGGAGCCCGGTAGGGTTGGGTTGCTGGGGCTAATGTTCTGATATAGATACCATTTTACTGAAGTATAATAGCTGAACATTACAATCAGATGGTTTCAATGGATGGTCACTAGATATAATGGTAGGAAGAGTCTATTTGTAAGGTAATTCTAGTTACCCCAGTTTGACTGTATACATGATGATATACTGTGTGGTGTTGTTTTGTTTCAGGGGTCTGTGGCCAGTCTGGAGCACATTCACCTGCCTTCACTCACACCCATGTTGCTACCCAGAAACCAGGTAACATGTCTTCAACAAGACAACTTCATTTACAAAACAGCTTCACTTACAGACATCACTTACAGACTTTGAGAAACTTTCTGCACAGGTCTGGGGTCGTATTCATCAAAGGGTCTCAGTCAGATCTAAAGCTTAACTCTGCTGTAATATTGCACAAAAGTCAAAAACCTTAAACTTGGCCAAGTTCTCTGAATTTGTGGATATTACGTTTTGTGGATTTTCATGGCAATAACATAACATAACATATTTATATAGCGCAATTCTACTTAAGAGAAAAACAATCATTGCGCTTTTTCTCCACAATATGCCGTTTTAAAATAATGAGTTTTTAGTTTCTTTTTGAAGATGTCCAATGGAAGTTCAATGTTCCTGATATCATCTGGCAGTTCATTCCAATACTTTGGTGCTACAACACTGAAGGCACGGTCACCCATAGAGACAAGTTTTGATCTTTTTTCTTGTAGCATGTATGATTTTCTTGCCAATCTTGTGGTGCGTTGATGTTGCTGGTAGTTAAGCATTGATGTCAAATATGATGGTGCCAGTCGATTCAAACTCTTATATACTAGTAGATTTATTTTAAATTTGACCCGAAACCTAACAGGCAACCAGTGGAGCTGATGCAGGTGAACTGATATAGAATCATGTTTCTTGACATTCAAAACTATCCTGGCAGCCCAATTTTGTACTTTCTGCAACCTATGGATAAGATATTGTGGGAGTTCAGCTAGGAGAGAGTTACAATAGTCTAATCTGGAAGATATGAGTGACTGTACTATTGTGTGTGCAGCAGACTTAGTCAGGTAAGGTCTTATTTGAATGATGGACCTAAGGTGACCATAACAGGATCTGCATATGGCATTTACTTGTTGCCTGAGTGATAGGTCTTGGTCAATGATTACACCAAGATTTCTGACACTTGTGCTTGGCTTTATGTCAATACCAACCACATTTAATGAATCAATAATGACTTTGGAGCGCTGTCTGCCAGTGCCAGCAATTAAGAACTCTGTCTTTTCTTCATTTAGCTTGAGCCGGTTATTAGACATCCAGTTGCTTATTTCAGATGTACACAATTGGAGTTGTTCTGCAGTTTGTTTTTGGTTTTCAAAATTACTTGGGTCGATTGATTTGTAAAGCTGTGTGTCATCAGCATACATGTGGAAAAGTATGTGAAACATTCTGATGATGACACCAAGAGGTAATGTATATTTGCAGTAGAGATCAGGCCCAAGACCTGATCCCTGAGGCACACAGCATTCTAGAACCTTTTTGTGAGATTCACAGTCATCAACAACTACTGATTGAGTTCTTCCTGTTAAATACGTTCTAAACCAGTCTAAAGCTTTGTCTTCAATTCGGAACATTTTCTCAAGTCGGTGCAGCAAAATACAGTGATCAACAGTGTCAAATGCAGCTGATAAATCTAGAAAAGCCATAAGTATTACTTTTTGATTATCTGCTTCCAGTAGAAGGTCGTTCATGATTTTGATCAGAGCAGTCTCAGTGCTGTGGTGGCATCTGTATGCTGACTGTAGATTTTCAGAGAGATTATGACTGTTTGTGTGGTCAAGTAATTGGATTGAGACTGCTTTTTCAATCATCTTGGACAGAAAAGGCAAGTTAGATACTGGCCTAAAATTTTTGAAAGTAGGATCCGCATCTGTCTCCGCAATCATGAGCATTCATAGGGTACGGGACGGCATTCAGCCTCCAAAAATTATTGGTCACATATAATTATCAGATGCAGTTTATGAAAGCTGCCATTGTACTTGTACTAATTATGATTCCACTGAAATCCTAATTGTTCCTGAATTGTTCGCAATCATCACAGAATGGGGAGAGGACTACAGGAGCTGTTGCTATCTCATTCTTTACTGTCAGAGATCAATCAGAACCCATTCCATAACATTCTTCAGTGTTCTTGAGAGTTTTGGAAGAGAGGAATTTACTAAAAAAGGGTCCTGAAAAAAGTTGTTATTTTTATTTCTGTGTAGGTTTCTGAATAATTCTTGACAATGAAATAGCAACTATACTGGGTTTGTTATTGAGTTCAATGTATCATAGTTTATTCAAGCATATTGTATTGAGTAAATTAACAAGCTTTCTCTATTGTCACTCTGGTCTCATCTCTGATAGTGGGCTCAAATTTGGCTTACAATAACACGTGGGGAATGCTGGAGGACAGTCACAACTTCTTACAAAAGGCATGTGACTAGCTCTTGTGACTGTTTCTACAGAAAATCTGTACAGTCACATCCCAGGTAAAACATGGGTTAAGCATTTGTCATGTATGTGACTAAGTTGGGAAATCTAGTCTATATTTGTTATTATTTAGCCCAGTAAAAGAGTTTTTGATCTGCAGTAATCAAATCCCATTTATAATTTCCTGACATAAATATGGGTGCAAAAATTAATATCAAGCTGTTTGAGGGTCTTTTTTATTCGATTCCTTTCTGTTGTTTAGAATTTCTTGACGAGCTGAAGTTTTTTTGTCTGACCCCCCCCCCCCCGCCCCCGCCCCCTCATTGACAAGCCGGTGCCTGAGGTTTAACGTGTGAACTGTCTTGAGTGTTTACTTATATTTCACAAGCACACCATAAGACAGTGTAATTCCCGGTAAAAGAGCATTTAACTCCAGTTGAAAAAAATACCTGATTTTTACTTGCTTTTAAGCTTAATTCTACTTACCAGAATTATCCTTCAACTGGTTTTAACTGTACAACCTGTTGTGAGTGTTTTTATTGGGAGTATTGTTTTGTCCCATTGATATTTGATCAATAGCATTCAGTGATCACATATATTCCGATGATTAGAGGGGCTTCTCTACTTAAAACATTTCAAATATATTATCCATTGGTCTAATGTGAATTCCACAGCTACACACTAAGTATGTTTGTGGTTCCCCGAAACTGGAATTTAATAGCCTTCAACAATATTATACATAAAGATGATTATAGTTTTGACTGAGTTTTGCTCTACTTAAAGAGGGTGAAATATATTTGCTTTCTTCACCTGAAGTGAGCCATTTGAAATTAAATAACAAACCAAATGATTTATAACATGCAATGTTTACCCTCCAATGACCAAATAAAATATAAAGTATTAGATGATACTAGAGACGTGTCACCGGTGTAGTCCACATATGTACAGTAGAACCAAGAAGAAAATTTTTCAAAATATTCCAGCTTGTCATTATGTTTGGTCTCATGAACATAAAGCAGTAGTGAGGTTAAGGTAAGTATTTAACTTACACAAAGTCAAAATACAAAAAAAATTACAATTCACAGTGGTCTAAGTGTATACATCCATATGTGCTTATGCAGTCTGCTTCTTGTAGATACAGCTTGCAGTAAAAAATTCAGACAACATAGGCATAGAAAGAGTGTTTTCTTAAGTGCCACTTTCAGATTAGCTTATCCTCCACCATAGCCTATCTCCCCTATCGGATGCTAATATGGTAAAGGACCCTGTTCGGAACTGGACTATCCCTTTTTGCACATCAGCACCTTAGAGGATGTTTACATCAATTCGGCGCTTTATAAGTGTTTCTTACTTACTTGCTTACTGGTGAATATGGCTTGTGCTACTTTCCAAGGAGTAACCAATTTTTGGCAAATCTGCAAGCATCTACAAGCAAGATTGGACCTATATTTTAAAAGATTTTGGTAGATTTTCTATGTTATTTGGTATCAAGCTCACATCTCATTAAACTGAACTCAGTAGTGAAATGTTTATCAAAATCAAACCACAAATAAGAAAGTTAGGATTATTTATAGAAATTTTATTATCTGTAGTAATTTGTTTCTCACAAAAAACAAACAAGTTTTTCATGCAAGCTACATGTGCAAGCCATATACTGCATCTGAGCGATTGGGTATGCACACTTTTGTGAATTTTATAGGTACACACTTTGATATTTTTCTGTCCCTTGAAAATTTGATGAAGAATATTCAGTGGAATTAGTAGAGTCAGTCAGATAATAGAGTTTCCACTGTGTTAGCTGTTGTGTTTGTGTACACCTTTTAACAGCTGCATATGAGCACACCATGGTTGAGTACAGTGGAGAGGTCAGAAGAGATGGGAGAAAAACTCAAACTCTCCAGAAAGTAAGTTCACAGTTTTACTACAATTTAGAAGAATGTCATCATATAACTTTTCATTGTGACATGACTTGTACTTATTACTGTTAGGAATAGGAAAATATTACTTTAATAGTAAGAAAATTTAACACGATTAACCAGTTCATAGCTGAGACTATCTTATTCTGTTAAGACAGAAATTTAAAGTACTTGGCAACCAGTGTACACACTTGAAGCCTACATGGAACTATTCAGACATATGTTCACTCTAGTTTATGATGTACTTTGAATTTAAAAAAAAAATGAGATGGCTTTTCAATTATATTGAAAATGATTTTTTTTATGACTTTAAAAATTCAGTAATGTGTCACTTATATTCTGTATAAGTATGCTACTCTATCATGATTTTGTTATATTTTTGTGATATATGTAAGTGCGCTGTTGTAAGGCATTACATCTTTTGTGTGCAAATTAAAACAAAATTCCCTACAGTATGTGCAAGTCACCAGCATGGAATATTGTATTTTGAGTGTTTTAATTGATGTGGTTAATTGATATTCAATAGTTATTTACAGCCATACTTCCCTTGCTTATGTAATCCAAAGGTAACTGAAACTGCCCCGGGTGATGTTTATCTCTGTGAATAGCATTGTTTTGGCTTTTCAGCATTTCAATTTCTTACTTCATATTTGAACAGTTTGACTCATGAACAATTATCCCATAACTGGATAAATGATATATACAAGGAAGGAAAACCTGAACTACCCAGGAAGTATTTAGTTCACATGCTTTGATTGTCTGCATGATGGTATAAATGGAAAGACTTTGTTTTCAATGGTATGAACAAAGATTGTAAATTTTTCACCATCACAAGCAGATACAAAATCTTTTGTTACAGTGATTTGAATTCGGACTTTGCCACTGTTATTATCATAATATTTTTTTTTATATTTGAATACAATGTCTGTTTCTACTGGTTTCTTCTAGTTTAAGATAAGAAATTATACAAAGGCCACATTTTGTGAAAAAGACTGTGGTAGGTCCGTAACTACAGTCATCTTGGAAACAGTTGAAAAAAAAGTTGAATACAGATTATGTTACAGAATGTCTCACAGTTTCAAGTTACTGTCAGGTTCATATTGTAGTGGAGCTTTAGTATCTGATCATGTTAAGAAAACAAGATGTTGGTTTGATAATGAACAAAAATAGAGCAGGTAACTAAGTATGATACAGTGTTAAGGTACATGTTTGGGAGTGTGCAAATAAGGTGACACTATTATGTGTTCAGATAATAGAAGATCATATAACAGAGGTTCTACAGTATGAAGGACTAGGTCTCATGATACATACTTTGATAGTGTCCAGGCAGTATTTATGACAAGTTATTTATACATGCTCATTACCATACCTGGCAGCTCCTCCTTTCCACTCTTCACTTTACAAGTCACTAGCAATAGTTTTGCATTAAATGCTGCTATGATTTTGAATGACCTACCAGGCAATGTACACAGTGCAATGTTAATTTCAGCCTCAGAGAATAGCTGAAAACCAATGTGTTTGAAAAAGCATATCTGCCTTAGGACCCCCCCCCCCCCCCCCCAACCAAGTGTGTTTTCTGTCTCATGACCTACTCTCTGGCATGCCGTAGCTATGTCAGTGAACATACAACAGATTAGTATGTTTATGTATAGTTGCACCTTAGAGTCTGTCGGATGATGTAGATTAAGCCCTATAAAAGTTCTTATTAGATCAGATTTAGATACACAGAATGACAGCATTGTCCCTTGACTACTACTTCAGTCAATTTCTTTGTTAGGTTGATGCACCGAGTTCCCCCTTTGGGGGGGATGGGGGGGGGGGAGATATTGTGCCCACAAAGTAGCTGGGGGGAGGGGGTATTGTGCCCACAAAGTAGCCCTGATTAGATAAGATGGATTTATTCTTGGACTTTGTGTTGAATGAATATGTAGTAATTGAATCCCAGCTGTTACTAGAGTTGAAGATGCCAGCCACGGAAACTATCAACCATTAAAAGGCTTTCATAGCTTGATCCTGGAAACTTATCATCAATTTGAAATTGAACTTGGGCAACAAAACCTTGCAGTGAAAATTTTGACTACCATCACTTAAAAAAAACTTTATTCTCCCTATCTGGATCATTTATTGGTTGTGGCAAAGTTTTTGTATTCTTTTTCATACTTTTCTCATTTAATGCCAACATGAATTGATCAGACATCTATATGAAATCTCCAAAGTGTCTTTATACCAAGGGTTTCATTTACCTTGTGTTACTTTGAATCTGGATGATATTTAGATAATTTATGGATGTAAAAAATGCCTGTTTTCCTGTCTTTGCAGCAAATCAGATGTGACGAGTGAATATAAGTTTTACGTCACCAAAGCAAAGACCTGGCACCAAGCTACAGTGGCTGCACAGGTAAGAATGTATGAACTGATGACAGTGTCTGAAAACTGTGTTATTCAAACAATTTGTAAAACATTAATGGTTGAAAAATATAAAATTCTGGATGAGCAGCAGAAATTTAATACAATATGTTAAAAGTGACCTCAGCACTTTACTTTTTTTCCTTGTTGTAGACTAAGCAATTTTCTAACTCTGCCCACTCGTGTTTTATTTTTATGTTCATAATTTCCCCAAGTATTCTCTTTTTTACAGTGTAGAATGGTATGACTCTTCCGAGTCCACGTCTTTCTAGTCTCACAGTTTTTGCCAGCTCTAATCCTTCCCCTTATTTTCAGATGGCAAGCTTTTTTTCATCTTGACCATTGTTCGAACAATCCTATTTTACACAGATTATCTTTGAAAATTTCTTCTGGGTCGAAATATGCTTTAAATATTTCTTTTTGGACTCATCAACTTTCAAATGAATAAATTAATTTATTTTCTCTTTTCAATTTTTTAGGCCGATGCGTCTCTGGCTAATGCTACAGTTCCACCATCGACTCCCAAACGAGTCAAGGTGTTGCCAGGGGCAACTGCCTCTCAGCCTCGCATATTGGTAGATAATAAACGCAGTATGACACTTCCTGAGACTGACCAGAGAAGAGATTACGCCAACTTTGTGCTACAACAAAGACTGGATAACGTGAGCCTGCGGCATCAGAATGACGTCAGGAAGTTGTACATGCCTTATGTTGTGAATGCTTGACCGAAACAGCAGATTTAACAGAGTTAGAAATACGACATCCACGACTAGAGCAACCCTTTGATACAGACGAGATAAATGCACAAACTTATCACAGTCAAAATACAGTTATAAATGCCAAAGTCACCTTAGCAACTGAAGGTTGTTAATGTGGCAATGTCTTAAATTAAGAAAATTCATGCATTAAATGACCCAAACTTGTCACAAAAAATTCACAAATTTGTTGAGAATATTCTGTAATTTGGAAAAAGAAACAAGAGGGTTTATGCAGTAGTTAGACGTGTATCAACAGAAGCAAACTTTACATTTTTTTTGTCTCTGGGGAAAAGTAAGACAGAGAAACTGGGTATTGGTATACAAAAATATACTCAAATAAAATCCCTCAAGAAACCACGTCAGGATATTGCTTCTCTGGGCACTTGAAAAAATTTCACACTTGGGGGCAAGGTTAGGATAATTTCACATGTTAACAAGACTGGTTCTTGTTTTTGGTCAGTATCTGTGTAGAAGAGGTAGTTAGTTCTTTCAGGTTATTCACAGGGTCAGGGATAAATTTGTTTTCACAGAGTAATAAAATGTGAAATTTACCTCAGTGTCTCACATTTGTCAGTGACAACACACCCCCTGCCCAGTAAGAAATTCTTTACGTTACACATTTGTTGATTTTCGTGATTACTACTACATCAGGCCTGTCATCTCCCCTGATCCAAAATTGGCACAAATTTTGATTTATTTTGTCTCTCTTTTAATGAAGTAACCCAGTAGTGAATGTACTGTGACAATTGTAACATGGCTTTTCTCTGACAACACACAGAATAACATTACACCAGAATACCCCACAGAACCTACATGCCTTGCTTTGGAAGCAATTAAAGAATATGTCTTATACTTTCTCAAGTCTCTAAAGTTATGAACATTCTCTTATCCATCCAAATATTACTCTTCCTATAGATGTCCAAATGGTAGAGATTCTGAAATTTAATTTCGCCAGAATGTTACTCATTTGTCAAAATATGCAGTAAAATAACGAGAATTCATCTCAGTGATGAGTATTTGAAGTGTTTCAGGATAATTATATAGAAAGCAGAGGTGTGATGTGTCGTATTTTCTTTTTATATATTTCTGTATTATTTCAACTATATAAATTGTAATGGGACATCAAATTTACTATTTCTTACATACAAAGTAATTGATTATTGTAGTGTAAATGATTGTCATATACTTAGGGTTACTATTTTCCTCTATCTCCAGTCAATCTATGCATGAAATCATTTAAGATCAGCTGTGGAGAGTGTTGTAAGGACGTACTTCATGACATGCACTGTTAAAAAGACAGAACAACTGAAATAATTGTGTTTTTTTAACCTTGCATGGTTACATATAATAGTAAAAGAGTGCAGTGGTTTGAGTGAAGTGCGTCAATTTTTTTACAAGGTCAAGCATGTTCAAAAAATACATTTGAATCAGTTTCATTTTTATTAGACTTCAGAAACCCAAATAATTTCATACAGAATTATATACTCAGATTGGCAGGTAAGTATCACAAAGGTGGTGAATACAATAAATATTATTGCTGAAACTATAACCGTTACTAATCGATTATTGGGTTATTTAAGCACTAGTCGACGCCAATATTGCTAAACCAGTTAATAACTGTTTTCTTATGTATATCACCCCAATAGGATTTTACACGATAATTAAAACTATGAACATTTCAAGTTAAGATCTCTAAAATGTTTAAAATTAAAGCATTTTATCTGTATTTTACATTTAAAATATCAGAATATGATATTATTAGCCAATTACCGTAAATTTCCAAAATAACGCCCAGGTTCAAATAAACGCCTGGTTCAAATTAACGCCTGGTACCAAGCACACTGTTTACAATTTATAACACTGTTTTTTTGTATTTCAAAAGAACGCCTGGTTCAATTTAACGCCTGGTCTGATGCCATTTGAAAATAATTAACGCCCAGGCCATATTTTGAAAAAATACGGTACCTAATAATCCTGTGTAACTTTTGGCTTTTCTAGCATCTCACGATCCGCCATATTGTTTGTCCATGTGACGTTTTCGGTACTTGCTCAAACACGCTAAACCTCGGAAACAGTAAATCAGTCAGTTGATGGTTAACACAAGCGACTACCAGGCTAGAAAATTTTTTTTTTCATTTCAGACTTATGCAAAAATATATTTAACTTATTTATAACTGAAATAAAATCATCACATTTATCCACGTTTCTCTTACAGGAAAGAAATTTAGTGGGTTGTTGCATCAATTTAACTTGTTCTCCATGATAGTTAAGTGTCCCTGAAAGGGCGCTTGTTTTCTCGTCAGTTTCTTCGCCGCTGCCATCGCATTATGGTCTCCCTTGAATATTATCTCCCTTATTATTAGAAGCTTTCTAACCATATTTGGCAGTTATGTACCTCAGGTGTGGGAAAAAATTTCCACCTGCTTAAATTTGACCTTTGATCTTGATTAAAAAAAATAGTTCTATTGGGTACACCCGCTGTCATCGCCACTCAGCAGAATCTACTGATCGCTGAGGCTTGTAATTTCATACACATGTTTATACTCTCAAAAAAATGAGCTGTCGTGATTACATTTTGGGAGAGATCCAAACAACAGTTCCAGTTTATCTGTTTACAAATTTGCTATAATAAACTGTCAAAAAGTAGGTTATTTAATAGACAAACAAACTTGTTATGTCAGAATAGGGGATTCAGTATGAGAAAATATGTAGCTACAGAAAATTTTGGACAGTTAAAGGGCAGGAAATTTGCCACCTCTAAAACCTTAGTTAATTCTATGAAGAAAATGATGCTTTGTCTTAAATTTGATATATTTCAGGTCAGAAAGTCTTGATTTACTACACATTCAACAAATCTCACCTGGGTTCATTATTTTTATTAGTATTTCTACATGTGGCTAATTTCAGATATGTGGCGATTTTTAGATTTTTTACTCGATCTGGACTCTATGTACACATGGCGAAAAGACTATATAAAGTATTATTTGAAAAAAAAAACAGAAACCGGAGTACAGAAATTGTCTTTTGTCCTTTCTCTACATTTGGTGATAATGTGCCTTGTGTGTTTTAGGTTATGTTTATTTTATACTCTTATCATTATTTACATATTACTTTATTTAAATAGATACTAGTTTTTCTATCTTTTATCAGAACAAAATCCACAGCTGCCTTTCATTTTAATATGTATAGAGATTCAGTAATGAAAGAGAATTATAAAAGAATAAATTAAAATATATATTTTATGACTACTTAGTAATTCAGTTGGATCAAGGAAAACATTATGAAACTAGTGAATTTTTATAAGAAATCTTAAGAGGTCTTCAAAAAGATAAGACATTTTGCTTTCTGTGGGTTTTGTAAGAAACTGATCAAAATGATTTCTATCTTGGAGTATAAAGTATTTACAAGGTGAAACGTTGAAAAATATTTTCACATGCTCATTGAAAGGAGTTCTCTCACTTTCAGCCAGAAACATAATAATATCTTGACTTTCAAATTTACCAGAAATGGGAGAAACTGCTTAATGTCATTAAAACAGCCTTATAATAAATTACCTTCTGAAGTGTCCTGTCTAACACAATAGTCACACTTGTTGTATCCTTCATTAAGTACTCTCTGATGCATTGAGTCAGTTTTTGTCACCAGCTTTCAGGTAAAGTTTAAAAGTCTCTTTAACCCTTTCGCTACTGGTGGAAAAACATTATTCTGCTGGACTGTAGCCATATGACGTCATATCACGTCAGAAACGCCTATAAAGTAAATTATTAACTCACTACCTTATACATTTCATTTGCGGTATTTTTCGGCATATTTTATTAAGAAATGATGAAATTTCAAATGAAGAAACTCCAGGGAATTCCCCAAATAAATATAACCACGAGTAAACAATGTGCGATAAAGACGGCAATATCTACAGAAACCAGTTAAAACAGGTGAAAATGGTAAAATTATTTAAAATATAGCATAACTTCCATGTAAAATAACAATCATTTTAATACTGATACACCAAAGAAAACGTATAGCAGTGTACTGAAGGAAAAGAAGAAATCAATATATTTTCCGTCGACCCTTGGTCGACAGACATGGTACCTTGTAATATACATTGATGTCGACTGCTAGTCGTCATAGATGGTAGCGAAAGGGTTAAAATAGCCAGCTTATGATAAGGATGTGTGAAACCGTTACAGATGTAAGGAAATTAAATGTAAATGCCTGACAAAGTTAAACTGATGTTGTAACTACTTAAGGGCTTCATGACCATGAACTTCATTAAGCATTTTATTTTAAAAAATTTGTTGATGTGGGAATAAATAAAAAAATAATACAAGTATTTTAATTGTAGAATTGACTAACATAATTATACATTATATCCATACATAGTATACTTATATGTCAATATTTTTTTCATATTTCTCTTTGTGTTGATAAATTATTTTGTTTTTGAGACTTTTTCTTCATACATTTTACTGTGTTGTGCTGCTGCTTTATGATATTTTCTGTGATATTAAATATATTGTTTTTCTTCTTTGAAAGAATCAATAAAACATAATAAAATTAATTGTTAGACTTCTTTTTCGGAAACACTTTCATTGTGTTCTTATCCGGTATATTTAAAATATGGTGGAAGTGAACTTGGTGCCCTTGCTAATGCAGTAAAATCTCTGATATCAGAGCCTCTTGATTCCAAACATTCCATGTTATCAACTTATTTCCACTCTCCCAGAGTTACAGTATTGTATAGGAAGAGTTAACCCTTCAATGTCCCGTACATTCTGTTATCCTAACAAAATCATGTTGTCCCAAAAAGTTCAAATGCACAAGGTTCTAGCATCTTGTTATCATCAGTGTAATGTGTGCATTTTATGTCCACAATGCTGGTCTTAGTTTAGAGCATTGCACAATTCATCAAGTTTTGATTTTCATGACATATACTGTAAAATAACATTTAAAAACAAGCAGTGCCCATGAACAGGCTCTGTGTCAGCTGTGTGTTTTGAGTTTCAGAATAGAAGTGAAAGAAGAAAAGGCCATAAAAGATGTGCCCTACAAATGGTATTCAGAAGTCAAGTACCAACTGAAGTTAACTGTTAAGGTGTAAAGTGTAGGTGGAAAACATATTTAAACAAAATACTCTACATGAAATAGTTCTGAGTGACAAGTGATATAGAGTAAGAAATCTAAAATTCGCCACATCTAAAACCTTAGTTAATTTTATAAAGAAAATGATGTTTTTGTCTAAAAATTGGTATTTTTCAGTTTGAAAAGCCTTACTTTACCATACATTCAACAAATCTCACCACAATTCATTTATTATATTAGTATTTTCACATGTGGCGAATTTCAGATATGTGGCGAATTTTAGATTTCTTACTCTACTCAACAATGAAAACCTGAAATTAGCTATTGTTCATTTATGCAACGAGCTACAGGTCTACAATTTTACCATTTAATAGCTGAAAAGTAGGTGAATAACCTATTTAAACAAAACAATGTACATGTAATAATTTTCAAGTTACAACTCATTTACTCAACAGTGAGAACTGGAAAGTACCTATTACTCAGCCATGCCATGACATACAGGTCTACAATTTCACAATGTTAAAACTGATCCATAAGTAGGTGAATAACATATGTAAACAAAATTCTCTAAATGCAATAGTTTTCAAGTTTACAACTGATTTACTCAACAATGAGAACCCCAAAGTAGCTATAGCTCAGCTATGCAGTGAGCTACATGTCTGCAACTTTGCTTATACTATCTTCTAGCTGACCCAAACAAAATACTCTTAATACAATAGTTTTCAAGTTACAACTGATTTAATCAACAGTGAGTAGCTGAAAGTAGCTATTGCTTGGCTATGCCATGAGCTACAGGTCTGTAATTTTACTATGCTATATTAACCCCAAAGTAGACAACATATTTAAACAAAATACTGTAAATGTAATTTTCAAGTTACGATTGATTTAATCAACAGTAAAAACATGAAAATAGCTTTTTAGTGCGTTAATACATCCTATCCAATGGACAATTGCTTATCCGGTCGGCGCAGACCGGCCCGCCAAACGTCAGAAAAAGACATCCTGTGTCGCCACCGGCCGGCCGGTCCCTAGTACTGTGCACTCCCCAGATGGCGCCTCGTACTTCCTTCCTGTCTAGACAACCTGACGTCACTTCATCTTTTTCGTTTGGCGCGTGTACTGTGCAGACGTGTTTTTCAACATCTCCAGATATTTTAAGCAAAAGTGTGCTTTATGGCGGATTTTCAACCTCATTTGTGGATATTTTCAGTGTAGAAATTTTATCTACTGATGAAGCACGGATATACATTTAGAAATCTGCTGGAAACGCTCCCTAGTTGACTCAATTTAATTTTGATGATAGGGCAGTAATCGACGGGAAATATGAAGGCAGCCATTTTACTAGTTTCCTCCCTTTCAACCATTGTGTTGTTTGGGGCAGATCGATTTTATTGAGGAATTATGGATATACTACTTACAGGTATTTTTATCCGTGTCTTTTGTTTGAATGTTATATATATATAACCTTCCAGCTACAGTCACCATAGAAACGTCTTAGAAATCACGGAAAACCTCAGTCTACGTAGTTTTCAGCACTGTAAATTAAAGGGATTCCCCATGAAGGTGCATTCTTCATCAGAGCGCACTGGTACAGACTTCTCTGCTGTAAGGCATCAGTCACACCAGTCAGCTCGAATATATAGTGTTTTTCATCAGAAGCATGAGATGAATTCTTCAGATTTCTTCAGAGCGCACTGGTACAGACTTCTCTGCTGTAAAGCATCAGTCACACCAGCCTAGCTCGAGTACTAGTATTTTTTCATCAGAAGCAAGAGATGAATTCTTCAGTTTTCTTCAGAACTCACTCTCAGTCCCACCCTTATGGACCCGGCACTTGTGTCGGTAGTAAGGGCAGTGGATGGCCAGGAAACTGGTTTGAGTGTACAGCCGGCTGAGAAGAAGAACCGACTTCAGACCGGCCAGGAATTTCATCTTCAGAGCGCACTGGTCCAGGCTTCTCTGCTTTTAAAGCATCAGCCGACAGGCCGGCTTAAAAGAACCCGACCTCTGACGTCATATCCAGTCAGCCAATCGCGTCTTTCCTTACAGTTTACGAAGCTGGTCACGTGTTTTCACCGACCAGGAAGGTCGTTAAATGCGTTCTCAGAGCTCACGTCTTCTGCGATTCCAGTCCCTGCTTTGCAGACCTGGCCTCGTTGTCAGTAGTGAGGATTTGTGGACTGTAAGTTGCTGGTTAAGTATCACACAAAGAACGCGGTCACTGAGACGTCATCTCCAGTTAGCCAGTCGCGTGTCTTTCCGAACAGCAAGCTGATCACGTGACACACCGAACAACAAGTTTTTCTAAATATAGCTCACAAGGGCTTTCCCAGCAACTGTCAAATCTACGAATAAGACGTATTTTTTAAAAGAAATACTTCATTAATGGAGGAAACCTACTACCAGCTGAATTCAACACAAAAGATAGTTGTAAAATTTCTTTAGCAATTGGCTACAGAGTGTACCGACCAGTACCAGCTATACAGCCTTGTACACTTGCTTCAACAACCAGTTGCAGAGTTTACCGACCAGTACCGGCCACACAGCCTTGTACACTTGCTTCAACAACTGGTTACAGAGTGTACCGACCAGTACCGGCTATACAGCCTTGTACACTTGCTTCAACAGCTGGTTACAGAGTGTACCGACCAGTACTGGCTATACAGCCTTGTACACTTGTTTCAACAACCGGTTGCAGAGTTTACCGACTAGTACCGGCTACACAATCCTGTATACTTGCTTCAACAACTGTTTACAGAGTGTACTGACCAGTACCGGCTATACGACCTGGTACATTTGCTTCAACAACCGGTTACAGAGTGTACCGGCTGGTACCTGCTACACAGCCTTCCACACTTGCTTCAACAAATGATTACGGAGCGTACTGACTGGTACCGGCTATACAGCCTTGTACACTTGCTTTAGCAATTGGCTACATATGGTTTCAATCTTCTGGTTACCAAGTCTGCTGATTGGGTGGTGGCTACACAGTCCTAGCTGTAGAATGCTTCACCCCAACTGGCTACCAAAACAGTAAATTACCGGTTATGGAGACCTGGTACCAGACAAAGTTGCCCAAGGTAAATTGGATTACAGAGAATTCTTAGACCAGTCAGTGGTCGATAGACAAGTTCTTCATCATGTCCGGCCAAAGGTCAGCCATCTCACAAATGACAATTTACTCTGTAAATGCTGCACCTTGCAGGCTGCTGCCCTGGGGCAAGAGTCCTTTAAATGTGAAAAATTGTGTCAGCCCCACCGGACTGGACCACAGCAAGAACAGAGAGACTGTTTACTTTGGGTCATTGTCCCCAGATCGGACCAGTGTCCGGAGACTGGAGGGACAGAAACGCTTGTCAGACTGTCAAATGTCCCAAATGTGGCACACATCTGCCTGTAGGGTCCAGACTAACCCGTTTGGGAATTTAGGAAGCCTTGGGGGCTGGACCTTGGGTAGTACAAATGTTAAAGGTGGGCTACACTTGGTTTTGAGAAGGTCGCCCAAAAATTATAAACTGCTGTGTACATCCTCACAGGAGCCTATTTTGGTTAGAGGCATTACATCAGTTTATGGACAAAGATGCAGTCGGTCCAATTGAAAATCTCTGGGTTTCTTCAACCTTGCTTGGTTCCAAAACCACACAACCATTGGAGACCTATTGTAGGTCTGAACAACCAAACCCTTCAGAGGCCATCAGGACCACCCTCCAACAATGGAAGTGGTTTACCTCAATAGATTTCAAGGACTCCTACTTCCATCTATCAATACAGGAACAGTCCAGGACATATCAAATTTCATGTCCAGGGTCAGGCATACCAGTTCAAAGCACTGTCTTTCGGTCTGTCCACTGCACCCATGGATCTAACTGTAGTAGCAAGAAGTTGAAACTGATGGCCGTACACAAGGGTATAATAACCCACCAGTACTTAGGTGACTAGTTGGTGAAAGCCACATCTCATCAGTTTTGTCTCCAGCATACACTAGATCTAGTAAAATATGCAAGTATTAGGTTGGCTGGTCAATTTAGAAATATCAGAACTGGAACCAAAGACAGGTCTTTGACCTTGTAGGTTACCAGTTCGACCTCGTGGCGGGTTAGGTCCGACCTATACCGGACCATTGGCAAAACCTTCAGGACCAAATACTAGAAATACTGTCACTACTGGCTTGTCCGGTCCAGCAGTTCGTGTCTGATAGGTTTACTAACAGCCACAGGAAGTAAGTTCACCTAGACCAACTTCATAGGAGACCTATACAGTGGCATCTCAAAAAAAAAAAAAAATGGAGGAAACCAGAGTCACCAGAAAAGGTGATTCCAATACCAAGGTGATTGCACCCACATTTACAATGGTGGCTGCAAGAGGACATTGTCCTTACAGGCCAACCATTACACCCAAATAAACTATGATCTGCAATTTTTACAGATACATCAAAACCAGGGTGGGGCGCTATCTTAAATGAACGCACTACAAGAGGCACCCGGTTCCTTCCAGGAAGCAAGTTGCATATGAATCACCTAGAACTCAAGGCAGTCTTTCTAGCCTTAAAAGAGTTCCAAGACCTCTGCATACACAAGATAGTACTTGTAGAGACGGACAACACCACAGTGGTGTCATACTTTAACAAGGAAGGAGGCATGAGGTCGGGCCCACTTTGTGCTTTACTATGGAGAATCTTGACCTGGTGCACCAGAAATCAAGTAACTCTCAAAGCCCGACACATTCCAGGCCAGCTGAGGGTGGTCGCAGACAAACTGGCCCGACCACTCAAAGAGTGGTCTCTCCTTCAGGAGGTCTTCCAAGCAATATGCAACAGGCAGCAGAGGCCTCAAATAGACTTATTTGCCATTTTATTCAACAACAAGTTGCCTTTGTGTCACCAGTACCAGATCCCCTGGCCACAGCAGTGGTTTCACTCAGTCTGCCATGGTAGGAACAGGAAGCATACACCTTCCCACTATCAGCCATATTGGGCAAGCGGTGATGTTGCAGGACTCCCCATGCAAGAGAATCATTTGGATTGCTCCGGGGTGACCCAACATACCTTGGGTTTGGGATCCAGTGGCCATGTCCAGTCAAATCCCACTGAGCCTGCCCAATCTGCTCAACCTGTTGACACAACCATTCAGTCAGATCCCTCACAGAAATCTGACAAATATTTATCTCGATGCACGGCTCCTAGAGCCTCAGCATTCGAGGAGCAGTACTTCGCTGAGGCGGTGGCAGCAAGAATTGAGGCTCCTCACAGGGGATCAACCAGGTCAGTCTATGAGGCAAAGTGGACCATTTTACAAGTGGTGCGTCACTAATCAGGTGGGCCTCAGGGTACCCCTGTTAAGTCAGTTGCTGACTTCCTTATGTACCTTATGAGGACAGGAAGCTACAGCCCAGCACCATGGATGGTTAGAGTTCAGCCCTTACTGATAAACTGGGAAATTTACCCTTCAACATCAGCAAGGATAAAAATCTCGCTCGTCTCCTGGATAATTCCCACAGAGACAGACCCAAAAGCAGGAGGGGCATACTCTCCTGGAACTTCCAACTGGTTATGCACCAGCTGAATAAGGCTCCTTTTGGGACCAATCAAGGAAGCGTCATGAAGCATTTGACCTTCAAGATGGTATTCCTCTTGGGTCAGGCAAACGTAGGAGTGAGATTCATGCTTGGCAAACAAATATTAGACACCAATCCGATTGGTCAAAGGTGTCCCCATATCCATTACTCAGCTTCCTATCCAGAAATCAGCTGGCCAAGATTGTCCAGACAGTGTGGCCCCAGGGGTTATAACAGCCCTGGCCCCACCTCTGGATAGGTCGTTCAAGCTGACAGGTCCCTAATTCCGGTTAAAGCATTGCGCTACTATTGGACAGGACCTCGAACCTCAGTAGGATAAGGAGGTGGTTCTTGTCTCCTTTAAGAAAGGTTTCGACAAGACACCTGCCTGTATCTCCTCTTGGATCAAGCAGACTGTGATCCTGTGTTATGAGCTCTCTGACCAGGAGGCCCACTCTTTACATCAGGTTAAAGCCCATGATGTTGGGGCCTTTGCTGCTCCTAAGGTCTTCCAGTCGGTAGTCTCCTTAGACCCAATCTTGTCAGCCTGCCACTAATGTCACATAATACCCTCACACAGTTCTATCTGAAGGGTGTGGCTTAGGCTGTCTCAGAGCTTTACCAATTGGCCCCGATATTGACTGCTTAGCAGATCCACAGGTGGCCCTTAGATTGAGGAGATTTGTATATATGTACATAGTATAAACAGTTTATACATGTGATGTGCTTCCTTCGGGAGGTTTATTGGCATTCTGGGACTGAACGCATCCCTCTCTTCCCCCTACCTCAGAGCAGGTCTGTTAAAAAGGGGGGGGGGGCGACGTCAGTATAGCCCCGGGTAACCGGATGCTGGCAACCGACCATGGCCTTACAGGGTTCCTGACCTTAAGGTCAACCCAGGCCTGGGCCTAGGTCTCCTGACTAAATCAGGATAGACCGTTAAAATGTGCTATTACTTGTGAGTTCACATAAGTCCCTAGTAACTTACCCGCCGACCAAGCGGTAGTTATTCAGCAATTGTCCATTGGATAGGATGTATTAACGCAATAAAATTGCAAATTTAATAAGTAAATTAAATTTTTATAAGTTAATACCCTATCCAATGGACACACAAGACCCTCCCACCGACCCCGCTATCAGCTTACTAGGGGTTAAAGAGTTTAGACAACGAAAAAGATGAAGTGACGTCAGGTTGTCTAGACAGGAAGGAAGTACGAGGCGCCATCTGGGGAGTGCACAGTACTAGGGACCGGCCGGCCGGTGGCGACACAGGACGTCTTTTTCTGACGTTTGGCGAGCCAGTCTGCGCCGACCGGATAAGCAATTGTCCATTGGATAGGGTATTAACTTATAAAAATTTAATTTACTTATTAAATTTGCAAATTGCTCAGCTATGCCATGAGCCACAGGTCTGCAATTTTACTATGTTATAGCCGATTCAAAAGGACATGAAAAAAACATATTTAAACAAAGTATTCTAAAGGTAATAGTTTTCAACTTACAAGCAATTTACTCAACAGTGATAACCTATAAGTAGGTATTACTCAGCTATGCAATGAGCTACAGCTCTGGAATTTTACTATGTTGTAGCTGACCCAAAAGTAGCTCAATAACATATTTGTACAAAATTCTCTACATGCAATTGTTTTTAAGTTCTAAGTGATTTTAATCATTATGGAAGGTACTGAAAAGTCCAAAAGTAGCTATTACTCACTTAGGTATTGGGATAGACACCCAAGTTACCATGTTGTTGCTATCAAAAAAGTAGCTGAATAACATATTTTGACAAATGCTCTAAATACAATACTTTTCAAGTCATCAGTGATTTAATGCATGGTTTCATGAATTTTAATGTATTAAAATTTAAAAATTCATCAAAAATAATTAAGAAAGATCCAGGCCTGATACACAAGGGAATCTACCTGTGGCTTAGTATGTATATGCAAGATAAGAGTAGTCGATGAGAAAATTGTAATAAAGTCTTGAAATTTTCACAGTTTGGGTGGAGGTACCTCACATGTAACGGTTCTGGGGAACAGACGAACGAACAGATCTGCATGCATTGAACAAATCTCATCCTCAATAGATCTCTTTTAAAAGAAACAGTATGTCTCTGGGCCTTGGTATTGTGATTTCAATGACTTTCAAGTGACATCACAGGCCAAATCAAACATTGCCAAAAGATTCACAGCCCATGATTTTCTTTTAAGTTGATCACATTCCAAATGCTTTGAATCAATAATAACATACTATTAGATAGAAGTCAACTAAATTTAACTTTGAGGCAGGGGTCAAATGTTGCATCTGACCTTGTAAAGAGATTTACAACCTGAGATTTCCTATACAACATCCGCCACTGTATTGGGTCACACATTTGCCTATAAACACGCAGGACATGGGTTTGATCTCAGGTACAAGAAGATACATATTGGTTCACATGACCACACAAAATTGCGATACTCTGTCACTGGATCCTATCCCCAGTGGCAGGCTGTAGAACCTCAAGGACTTTCATAACTGGTCATCCCATTGGCATCTGCCTTTCAGTTACGGGAATGTCAGTTACTAGAGAGCTTGGGCTGTACTTGTGGAGTTGGGTTGGTTAGCTTGGGGTATTGTGTTGGGTTGCATTAGATGGTGGAAATCCAAATAGCACTTCAAAAGTCCTGTAGCAAAAGGAGATATTGTGTAGAGTATAAATACACAATTCTTTGGAGCTTTGACGTTTCGCACCTGTAGGGCTAATAATACATCTCTAGTAATGGATGTGACCACATGAAAAAGGCTAAAGTTTTCCAAACAGTATGGGGGCATCATGCTTGGAAAGCCTCTTAAAACTACCATCTTCATTTTCTGGAGCCAACTCAACACCTACTAGTTCACACTGGCATACCCACCACAATAGTATTCCTTCCTTGCAAGTGCTTACTGGGTTATCACCTCTGCCTAATTTTAGACTGTCCAGTGCATTATAGGAATTTTAACAGCAGTCCAATAATGTAATTTTAAAGGGCAATATGCAGTAGAAATGGACCACCATTAATGATTATAGGTCTGACACATCCATTAGTGCCCTTAGATGTGATTTATATAATTGGATGGTGCGCTAATCAAAGACACAGATATAATGTTCTGACATCATATAACTATTCCGACTTCTTTTTAAAATGTAAGCTTAATAATTTAAATGGGTTCAATGTTGGGGTTTTACATCCTGTTCAACAGCAAGGACAATATTAGGGCAGACCCTCAGAATTGCAACTTGTGGGGGTCAAACCGACACAGAGGTGACAGCCTGTCATTAGATGCAAAACTTGCTAACCCACCAGGGCACTCGGGATCTCAAAATTAATAAAATACAGAAATATCATCCACTTATTTTAATTAATGTCAATACATATTCTTATGAAGAACATGAATATATATACATAACACAGGGCTATAATACATAAAGGTCCACATAACAATCCAAGTTTAGCTGTAATTTATCTGTATAGTGTAGTTGGCTATAGTCCTTCCAACTTCATAAGGAACCGTAATTTTTTATACACATTAAGTCTCTGACATCTACACACACAAACAAATATATTTATGTTCATAATAGTTTTTGGTTTTCCATATGACAGTATCCATGCATACACAGACACATTTATGTTCGCAACAGTTACTAGTTAACATCTCAGACATCAAAATTATCAGAACCTAATGTACTTCACGGAGATTCTCTGTACCCACTTTATAAAAGTGTGGAATAAAATACAATTTTAATAACAATGTGAAACTTAAATTTGGATGTAGATATCAATCAATATTAAAGCTCATCTTGATCTCATAAAAGGCATCATACAGTGGATAATAATTCACAATTTACCTACAACTTTATGTTGATAGGCATACAACACTTAGAACTATCAATGCTTCACACTGGTACTGGTTTCAGATCTTAACAATATCATGTAACATCTCAAAATATATCTTGTATTGCACACATATTGATCATTTAAACAAACAGAAGCAATATTTTAGAATGGTATCTTGAATGTTCTTCTCTGTGAAACAATACTGAAATTGATCTACATTCAGTGAGCTGCTGGCATTCTACCAGTAAACATCTGTTTCATGGTTAATATGTTTTAATTAAATTTCTATTAACAGCTTTATATTATACTATGATTTCACTAGATTATTGAATCTATGCAACTCAATGGTTGGTGTATGTTTTGTAATATTTGCCTGAAAGTCTCATGTCTTGACAACTTGTTTTTTTCTGTTGACCACTATTACTTTAAACCTGGAATACTAGTGAATGCCTGTTTTGTTGAAACATTTGTCTCTGATGAATATAAGGTGGGTGTTTACTGGTAGACGGACATTTACATGTACAGGTAAAAGGCCAGTATACTAATCAATATTGAAATACCAGCACATGATCCTTTCACTGCAAGGGGACACGGTGGCAGAGTGGTAACACTCTCGCGTCCCACCTCTGAGGCTGGGGTTCAGTTCCTCTGCCCTTCCAACTACCAGTCGTGATAGGACCTGTACAGTGTTGAAAGCGACGTAAAATCCCCAAATAAAAGTCCCTTTACTACACTACCTAATTCCAGTATCCTGCATATTTTTGTAGATACCTCATAGCTGCATTAATACTTAAACTTATGCTTTATTCAGGTTTTCAAAAGCAGGGCACCTGATATGGCAGCTATAAACTTTGGCAGTACACCAAGTTAAACATAATTCATGATATCACAACAAGGGTCTTTCCCGCTTTTTGGTATAATTGAATTTAATGATCCCTGTGAATAGTGTCCTTCAGCTATGACTGATGACAGAAATAACCTCTTTATGCAATAACACTTTGTTATCTCTGCAAAATACCAAAATATAGATCCTTTACAGTTCAACTTAAGTTAGGTGCCATATCATTGCACATGGATAATGGCGGGCCAATCAGGAAAACTGCTTCAGAGTTTTCTGTGGACAGATAGAGGATAAGGGAATGGTTGGACAGGAACGAGGATCTACTTTCTCATGCTTATGGAGCTGACAGCAAAAAGAGGCATTTATGCCAAAGTGGAGAAATTATTCACAATGAAATTGAGGTGTTTTTCTTGAAATATTTGATGGATCAGTACGAGAAGAGTTTATCTGTGTAAAATATGAACCTCTAGGGAAAAGCATTGGAGATAGCCAGATACATAGTTGACTACCCTAAAGTAGTCATTTTGAGGGATATCAGTAAGGTCTAGAAAAATCTATGGTACACAGGTAAAGGTGTGTAGAGATGTTAAGACTAATAGATATGTCCATAATTACACCAACGACAATATATGTAATGGTTTTTTTTTATATTTTAACCCCATTTTCACATGTACACAGATATGACTTAGACGAGTGTTCAATATAGTCAAATTGTAAATTATCATCCTATAGTAAGTCATATAAATATCTACATTCTGTGGGATTCTATATTTATTTATTTGGGGTTTTACATCACGTTCAACACTATACAGGTCATATCATGACTAGTAGTTGGAAGGGCAGAGGAAACCAGTACATACAGTTCATCAGGGTTCTCTACTGTAAACTGCCGACCAACGGCAAGCAACTACCAGCTTTCCCACTTGAGGCTGTTGCAGGGAACCGAACCCCAGCCTCAGAGGTGGGAGGCGAGAGTGTTATTACTCTGCCACTGTGTCCCCCTGTGGGATTCTTTTTGACAGAATGTTAAGCTAATGATGGTGACAGAAATATATGTAAGTACCAGACCACAAGTTATTGTATACAGTTTTTTCTTTTGGTTTCATACCAAAATCAGACAACATATACCAAGCAATGCACAAAGGGAGTATACAATTTAATGAATGAAAGGTCATCGACAATAGTGTGCACAGGACCTACAAAGAGAGGATTGTCTGTTTAACTGTGTGCTTGCATAAGGACACAAAGAAAGGCACCAATGATTTGCTTTAAGGAGTCCACAGGAGTGATACAACACAAAGTATATGATGCCCTTATATTAGACTTCTTGCCAAGGTGACATGTTCAAAAAGTGGACCGATGTCTGGAGGTACCATGGCTCACTGGAGTGACAGAATTTGGGCTGCAAATGTTGATGATGTCCAAAAGCAAGAATATACATAATGGCCGCAACATTGAAACTTCTACAAGTAAAAGAAAAACTGATGCGAAATATAAATCTGGTATGTCTTTTTTTCAATTTCATAGTAACTGTTTTGGCTAGACTGTCTGACTCTTGTTACTTATGATATGCATGTCTATTGGTGGAGGTGAGATTATTCTTCCTATTATTTTAGCAGGAATTGTGCTAACATTATTTAATATAAATTATTTCACTACCCTTTTCATTATATCTGATATTATTTTCAGCAGTAGTTAGTCTAATAAATTTGCATTCTTTAAAAGAATGATTCTCAATGTGTTTAATCAAAAACTGACTGGAGGCTGGAGGAATACAATTACATTCATGAAACCCAGTGTAGTGGGTAAATCGTTTGGCTGTGTAGATATTGATAAAGAAAGTAAAACTATTTCAAACATCAGCTGATACCGGGAGGGAGTGGGGCGGGAGGTAACAGTGTCTACCATACAGTCTGAATCCGGGATACAGAAAAATGTTTTGTTATCCCCAACCGCTTACAGGAAGCGAACTGCAGTTTTCATCAAAAATGCATAGACAACTTTAAAATTATGCGATAAAAATGTACAATTTCTACAGATTTAGGCTTTATTTCAAATATTTGCAGTGTAATATTATAGTTTTACTTAAAATGACAATACTGGTATACATCTTTAGACATTGATATTGTCAACCCTGTCCCAAAATAATAAATATTGGTAATATTGATAAACAATGTACCCACTATCTATGATTCGAGAAAATTTTGTTTTGTTTCAACAAGACAAACATTTTGTAAGTGACATGTTTATTTGAATGTATTGCGCTGCTTATATGTTGTTCACTACATAATACTGGTTGTTTGCATACATGTATTCATTGTGTGTTGTATCACCTATTGCCCATGGAGCGCTTACTGCATACGATTTCAGCGAAGAACTAATATAAATGTTAATTCATGTATTTACGCTTCTTTTAACACATCAAGACAATGGGGAATAATAACCATTCCAGCCCCTCCCTGTTAAATTTCATGTAAAGCCTCAAGTACTAGACCAACAGCTAAGATTTCTCATTTACAATCCTGGGGCCGGTTTCCCAAAGGGTCTCAGACTTAGCCTGGACTTAGGCTAAGACAGGGACTTAAATCTGAGCCTTTTGTCTTTGCTAAGCCCTGAACTTAAACGGATTTCACAAAGGGTGACTTAACGAAGTCCAAGCCCATCATATAACCACAGTGGTTTTCTATGTCATATGATCCTTCGTTTCTAGTCAAAATATTTTAGTGGTAACATATATCCTTTGTTTAGCTCATTTTATCTTTGAAATAATGCTGTTTTAATGGGAAGCCTTATAATCACATAGATATGCCCGAACACCACATAGGGAGGTGATCTATATATTTATTCTTTATTTTCAAGCATTTGAAATTTTGAAGTGAGAAAAATATATGACTGCCATATTTAAGTCTTTTCTTACAAAGTTAAGCCCACTCCTGGGTAGTCACTTAACCAAAGCCTACATTTAGCAGCTTTATGAAACCCTCCAAGTCTCAGATCCCAGCCTTAGCCCATTTTAAGACAAAAATCTTAAAGTCTAAGTCTGGGCTATGTCCTTTTGTGAAATCAACCCCAGGGTAATATAACAAAACTCCAGGGCCCGTATTCTCAAAGATTCTTATTCTTAGAATTAGTTTTATTCTTAGAATTTTCTAAGAATTGCCATTTTTCTTAGAAAAATTCTAAAAGTAAGAATTTTCCTATTCACAAAGATTCTTATTCTTAGAATCATACTTATTCTCAGAATTTTTATAAGAATGGCTTTTATTCTTAGAATTTTTCTAAGAATATGAAATTCCTATATGCACAAAAATCTTATTCTTGACACCAGAATCGTATCCAAATACAGAAAGTCATGTCTGGGCCTGTATTCACAAAGATTCTTAGAATTTTTCTTTGAATTACACTTAGTCTAACCGGCGCATACAAAGAATTTTTCTTAGACTTAAGTGTAATTCTAAGAAAAATTCTAAGAATCTTTGTGAATACAGGCCCTGAAAAGCAACTTTATTGACGATCATCTTTCAAATAGACTCCTGGTTTACATCAATAAAATGTTTAATAAAAATTGACTTTAAGAGAAATATTGTATCTGCACATGTGCACAATTGAGGCTATGAATTGTTAGTAATCATTGCAGATTTTCTTGAAAGATTCTATGGCTGTTTTCACACAATCTTTGTCATCACAAAAATTCACATCCCCTTTCTTTTTCTCACACTTTTCCTCAACACGGTTATATAATGATTGCGACTTCACACAGGCACCATATTCTATGATAGGCTGTTTTTTTGTCTGGCCCTCTCCAAACTTCAACCGTTTGATTAGATCTAGCTTGCTATCTATACCACAGTCACCCCTTTTCATTGATAAGATATCATAATGAATAGAATCTGAAGCAGGTCCATCCCCGATTCCCTCCCCATCCCCAGGTGGCTGGTCTGCCTGTAACTGAGCCAAACGTGACCTCAGGAGTCGCAGAAAGACAGAGAGAAGCGATGACAGCCCTCCATCTGTTTCTTGCTGTTGATCTTCCAGCACAGAATACACGACAGTGGCTTCCAATTGCACAAGATCAACTAAGTCAGCGGTTCTGTCATCTTCATAAGTGTATAATTGGGACTTTTGGTGGCAATGAAGCAATTGTGTAATAACTTCGTCCACATCTACAACCCCATTGACCAGACCGAAAGTTTTGTCTTCAAAGACACTATGCTGCTGTCCAAATTGTTCAGAAAGACTTTGGAATCTGTGGTTTTCTCGAAGGTCCTTTGAAGCATGCCCGTTCAAATAACCAAGCAATACCTTCTGACCGAGGAACAAAAGGGCTAACAAATTTTGCTTGTAAGGGTTTTGTAATCCAAAAAAAGCTTCATCTGAGCTTTTGTTCTCCAGTGCTAAATTCACTCTTCCAAAGTTCTTTGCAAACTTTACTTTTTCTGGCTGGTTTACAAAGTACTTCGCTCTTCGACTAGTGTTAAGTCTGTTCAACAAATCTTTCCCAGACAGCTGCAAGCCTCGTATTTGCTGGTTACTGGGACACTTTTGGTTCCTCAGTTGTTCATGGCTGCTTCCGCTTCTGGATTGGTCTAGTGGCATTTGACCCTCAGGATTCTGAAATTTGAAACTCAAATAATTTGAATCTTTTAAAATACTGATCTACTCCATTGTTTGAAAAAAGACTTAATAAAAACAATCCAAGTGTCAGCCCAATTGAAACAAAAATATCTGTTAGTTCTGGAATAACTTAAGCAATTTGCATGCATGGATTGAACTCGAAAAGTATTCCAAACAGTAGGGCCCTGATGGGTAAACAAGTACTGATTTAAGTACCAGGGTCCGTATTCACAAAAGGACTTTTGTCTTAGTCTTAGCGGTATTCACAAAGAAGTTAAGATCAGTCCTAGGCTTAAATAAAGGCTTAACTTTAAGACTGGTAGGTAGGAGGCTTAAACAGGTCTTATATATTTAACATGCAACGAGAAATGCCCACTTCAAAGTTCATTTGTGTACTGTATGTATTGATTTTCTAAAAAGTGGCACAGTCAAGTTTAAAAATACAAAAAAAATCAATGTTTTACACCAGTGTAAACAAAACAAAGATTGTAGCGAGCATCATAAGTTGGATTTATAATCAATGATCAGAATCATGTATGGATAAATATTGCTAAATGATACAGTAAACATTTTATTAAGTTTGAGTTCAGATACGCACAATTTGCTGCATAAAATTGGGAAACAATGTTCTAATGCTTTAATATATTTCAGCACTGTATTGTTTTTCTTCTTAATTGCACAAAAATAAAAAAATGACAGTTATGGATAAATTTTAATATTTAGAAATGATACACATTTTGTTGTGCTGTTACCTGAGAAACATATTTTATACAACTTGAAATGTGCCAAGTATGTTTTGAAACTGTTAAAGTTTACTTTAAAACCACTTTGAATATAAGTATTATGCCTGATTTGTTTATTGTCTTGTTCTAACAACAATATGTTGTTCAGTACATCTTTTATGTGTACAAATAATGTCACATGACAATAAAAACCACTGTGGTTATGAGGAAGTTAAGACTAAGCCCTATATAGGCTTATGTCTAAGACAAAAGTCCCTGCTAAGTCACCTTTTGTGGATACAGTTTTAAGACAAAACTTAGGTGAGACAAAAGTCTTAACTTTAACACTGAATTAAACCTGAGACTTGGCTAAGTCCAAGACCTTTTGTAAATACGGGCCCAGGGTTACAATACCAAGATAACGCTTCAATAATAATGCAGCCAGAGGTTTGAATTTATACACTATAATTTGAATGAAAAAGTAGCTGCATAACTTGTTCCATTTGTTTCAAAAATAACAAGCATTCTGACGGATGCATTTATCTCCCGCTGTATAAATTAAGAAGAGTAGTGTGGTCAATTGTGTAAAATGTAGCCAACAGATCCAGTACAACCAATGCAGTATGCTAAAAAATAAGCCCCGAAATAGTTAGAGATGGATCTCGTTTTTGATACACAGCAGGGCAGTTTCAATGTAGTGACCACTTTTGTATGCAGATTGCCTAGGATTATCAAGATTGTTACTGTTGATATTTTGCATGAGCTGTTTGACAACTCCATAAATTTTGACATGAAACATAGTCCTGATACCTGTCGATAATTTTTCAAATTTTTGCTTGGAAGCGATGCATTTTGAATGATGTGAGTAACAAAATGAGGGGACCTACCGTTAATTTGTTTTCCTATTACCTATATTCTTAGAATTTGCTAGAAGAGTATGATCTACCTATTCAATACTTATGACTTCATTAGTTAAAAGTTGGGAAAGTGTCATTTACTGTTTTTCTGGCCAAACTTTTATTACCACAAACATACAGATTTCTTATAGTTAATGTGGTAATGGGTAAATTAACAAAGAGTTGGGCTAAATCATGGGGTGGGGGGACCAACTGTTAATTTAATAATCACATCATCTCTCAGTATACAGTATAAAGAAAAACAGCCATTTACAGTGTTTCAGACTGCCCTGCAGAATACGTTAATCTTGAGTTATTTATATCAATGTGATAGAATAATAAATCAAAAAGGATAAACAGAAAACAAAATTCCTTCTCTTTTCCTGTTACCCATTACCTATTTTGTGTGTGTGTCTGTGTGCGTGTGGTGCATGGTCTAGGTCCCTGGGGAAGTTTTTGTATTGGGTTGAGTTTTTTTTTTTTTTTTTTTTTTTTTTTTGGGGGGGGGGGGGGGGGGGGGTGTTTTTGCAAGAAATAGTACTTGTTGTGGCACTTCAAAGGTCTGTGATGTCATGTTTGCTAGTGATGTCACAATGCAAGATCGGCATTGTGATTACGGATTTATAATTTTGTATGGTCAAAACAGTAAATAATTTAAAAACTGCTATATAGGTTCAGATCATAATTGGTACTCAAACATCTGAAGGCCTTAAGAGAATATGTTTTTATGGTGACCTTAAAGTTCTAACAATAGTTCTATTATGCCAGCTTTAAGGTTACCACTTAAAGACCAGTAAGATAATCATTTTTGAACTTCAACTACAACGGAAAATGGGTGGCCTTAAATGCTAAATACTGGCATTATAATGACTTTAAGGTTACTAATTTAAAGGTTAACAAATAGATAGTACATAGGTTCTAAAGTTACACTAGTTTAAGGTTGCAAATAACTAACAGTAAATTGATTTTAGCGACTTTAAGGTGAGTAAGTATTACACCAACTTATGTTCCACATATGGCTCACATCTATTTGAAATTAAATGTTTTCATAAATAACTATGTATACTGTAAGGTCCACTACATTGTGACATCATCAATATGTGTGACATCACAGGCGTTTGAACATGTTCTCAGGAACACGTGGCTGAGTCCCCCCCCCCAAAAAAAAACAACAAAAAAAACCTTTGACAAAAAAGAAAAAAGGGAAATAGGTAACTGGAAGCTGAAGTATGATTTATTTTCAAAGTTGGATCAATAATAAGTAACACTCTGCTCTACCTATTACCTATTTTCATTTTGGAAGTTGAAAAAGGATAACACAAAGTAAACTTATCTTTCCATTTCATTTTGACTTTGTTTAGTAGGGAGTATAACTAGAAAAAGGACGCATCTGTGGCCAGATACTGGATGTATCCACCGACAAAGGCCAACTAACATAGTTTAGAAGATAAAAAGCATTTTTCGTTAATAAGCAAGCTGAAAGCACTTTTAAGTTTGGCTACCCTTATTTGACCCTGTACCAGGGGCCCAAGGTGAAGTCTGACCACATCAAAAGATTCGCAGCCCATGATTTCCTATAAGTCGTTTTCACATTGCAAACCTCTAGGACCAATAATAAGCAGGAGGGGCCCAAGGTCAAATCTGACCACATGAAAAGATTTGCAGCCCATGACTTCCTATAAGTTGTTTTCATATTAATGAGTTATTTGAGAAATACTGGCTATCTGCAATACTTGTAGAGATAATTCGCATTTACTCATTTTGAGTAGGTGAATAATTAGCTACGGGTCTGAAACTTCACCAAGTGAAAGCTCTCTCAAAAGTAGGCGAATGAGTTATTTGAGAAAAATTGGCTACCTACAATACTTTTAGAGATAATTCGAATTTACTCATTTTCAGTAGGTGAGTAATTACCTACGGGTGTGGAACTTCACCATGTGAAAGCTGTCCCAAAAGTAGATGAATGAGTTATTTGATAAAAATTGGATATCTGCAATACTTTTAGAGATAATTAGTATTTACTCATTTTGAGTAGGTGAATAATTAGCTACTGGTCTGAAACTTCACCAAGTGAAAGGTCTCCCAAAAGTAGGTGAAGGAGTTATTTGACAAAAATTGGCTATCTGGAATACTTTTAGAGATAATTTGCATTTACTCATTTTCAGTAGGTGAGTAATTACCTACGGGTCTGAAACTTCACCAAGTGAAAGCTCTCCCAAAAGTAGGTGAATGAGTCATTTGAGAAAAATTGGCTATCTGCAATACTTTTAGAGATAATTCGCATTTACTCATTTTGAGTAGGTGAATAATTAGCTACAGGTCTGAAACTTTACCAAGTGAAAGCTGTCCCAAAAGTAGATGAACGAGTTATTTGAGAAAAATTGGCTATCTGGAATACTTTTAGAGATAATTTGCATTTACTCATTTTGAGTAGGTGAATAATTAGCTATGGGTCTGAAACTTCACCATGTGAAAGCTCTCCCAAAAGTAGATGAATGAGTTATTTGATAAAAATTGGATATCTGCAATACTTTTAGAGATAATTAGCATTTACTCATTTTGAGTAGGTGAATAATTAGCTACAGGTCTGAAACTTTAGCAAGTGAAAGCTCTCCCAAAAGTAGGTGAAGGAGTTATTTGACAAAAATTGGCTATCTGGAATACTTTTAGAGATAATTTGCATTTACTCATTTTCAGTAGGTGAGTAATTACCTACGGGTCTGAAACTTCACCAAGTGAAAGCTCTCCCAAAAGTAGGTGAATGAGTTATTTGAGAAAAATTGGCTATCTGCAATACTTTTAGAGATAATTCGCATTTACTCATTTTGAGTAGGTGAGTAATTAGCTACAGGTCTGGAACTTCAGCATGTGAAAGCTCTCCCAAAAGTAGGTGAATGAGTTATTTAAGAAAAATTTGCTATCTGCAATACTTTTAGAGAAAATGCAGAATTACTCATTTTTAGTAGGCAAGTAATTTAGCCACAGGCCTAATTTAGACATAAAGCCTACCAATAGAATACTGTGGTGCACCCTCTAATATACCTTGCAAACTTGAGAAGGCTAGCTATAATATTTTTTTCGTTAGAGCGGTAATGGTGAAATCTCTCTACACACTGCGGCTATCCAGTGGATACAATGATTTACTCAACAGTGAGAACCTGAAAGTAGATATTGGTAAGCTATGCCATGACATAGAGGTCTGCAATTTCACTCTGTTATAGCTGACCAAAAATTATGTGAATAACATATTTAAACAAAATACTGTAAATGTAATAGTTTTCACGTTATAACTGATTTACTCAACAGTGATAACCTCAAAGTAGCTATTACTCAGCTATGCAATGAGCTACATGTCTGAATTTTTTCTATGTTATAGCTGACCCAAAATTAGGTGAACAACATATTTAAGCAAAATACTGTAAATGCAATAGTTTTCAAGTTACAACTGATTTACTCAATAGTGAGAACCTGAAAATAGCTATTGCTCAGCTATGCCATGAGCTATAAGTCTGTAATTTCACGACGTTATAGCTGACCCAAAAGTAGGTGAACAACATATTTTAACAAAATACTCCAAATGCAATATTTTTCAAGTTACAAGTCATTTACTCAACAGTCAGTACCTGAAAATAGCTATTGCTCAGTTGTGCCATGAGCTACAGCTCTGTAATTTCACTATGTTATAGCTGACCCAAAAGTAGCTGAATAACATATTTACACAAATTTCTGTAAATGCAATAGTTTTCCAATTACAACTGATTTACTCAACAGTGTGAACTTCAAAGTAGCTATTACTCAGCTATGCAATGAGCCACAGGTCTGGAACTTCACTATGTTATAGCTGACTCCGAAATAGGTGAATAACATATTGAAACAAAATACTCTAAATGTAATACTTTTGAAGTTATAAGCAATTTACTCAACAGTGATAACCTAAAAGTAGCTATTACTCAGCTATGCCATGAGCTACAGGTCTGAAATTTTACTATGTTATAGCTGACCCAAAAATAGCTGAATAACATATTGAAACAAAATACTCTAAATGCAATAGTTTTCAAGTTACAAGTGATTTTACTCACGATGGAAGTTACTGAAAAGCCCAAAAGTAGCTATTACTCACTTAGCTATTGAGACAGACACCCAAGTTACTCACCATGTTGTAGCTATGAAAAAAGTATCTGAATAACATATTTTAACAAAATGCTCTAAATGCAACACTTTTCAAGTTACAAGCGATTTAGTGCATGATTTCATGAATTTTAATGCATTTTAGACATTTTTATCTACCAGAGGCCTAATTTAGACATAAAGCCTACCAAAAAGATAGGGTGGCGAGTCCTCTAGCATACCAAGCCACCTGCCAAATATGAAAGAAATCTGGAAAGAAATGTGGACTGTAGGTCGCTAACAAGCAATATTCCACATTTTAGACATTTTTGTCTACCACAGGCCTAATTTAGACATAAAGCCTACCAAAAAGATAGGGTGGCGAGTCCTCTACCATATCAAGCCACCTGCCAAATATGAAAGAAATCCGGAAAGAAATGTGGACTGTAGGTCGCTAACAAGAAATCTCTGCGGACGCGGACGAGGGCGCGGACGCGGACGACGACGATGATGAATCCATAGTATCCCCGCTTCGCGTCGGGGATACAATTAACAGTTGATCCCCTCAGCAAAGTTTAACTGTTAATTATGTTATCAGCCATTGCTTTTCTGTTTTCCTATGCATAACATTAAAAAAGGTAATATGTACATTTCTTATTTTGGAAAAGGGAAGCAATGTGGAATGATGCCTGTTTACCCACTTTTCTAAAAATAAGGCAGGTTGTTAACTAGGAATATAGTGTTTTCCAGACAAAAAACATAATGTAGGTAATCAGAAGATAAATTAACGGTAGGTCCCCTCATTTAACAACTACCTTCATGAATTTTTGAGCAAACACACCCTCAGCCACATACAGATTGACATGTTTTTTGACAGTCAGAAGTAAAACTTCCACACAATCTTTCAAAATGAAAGTAGTACCTCTAGCAGCGTTCGACAGTAATGCTGTCCCCCTGGTCCGTGGCCAGTAGAATTTTCTAAGGACTTCCATAGTTTAAAAGTTACTGGCCCCTTTTGCCAGTAGATTTCATTCAACACTTTCACCTGAGATACTGAATAAAACTGTGTGCTTTTATTTCTCATAATTAATGACCACCACAAAATCTAAAGGACCAGTAGATATCTCGAGTTACTGGCCCTATGGTCCAGCATACATTTCTTGTTAGTGTCGAACACTGATCTCTAGTACCCAAAATTTGCTCCACATTGCTCTCTCTCTAACAGTTTCTGTGATATTTGCAAAATACTCAGCTAATTTAGCTAAAAATAGCTTCTACTCACATACCTACAGTGATAAATTTGTATAATAGTAAACACATTGTAGCTAGGGGAAAATAGCTCAGTCTGTGAATTTAATTTACAATAACCTGAAAAATTGTGAGATATTTACTCAAAATAGCTAATTAGTTATTAATAACATAGCTATGGAGTTATAACATCCAAAAGTAATACCATTGAGACTGTGGACCCTGTAATCCTCAACACCAAATTTGGTTCAGATATCACCTCTTTGAAGTGAGCAGAAACTAAATGTTACTGACAATAGCTAATTACATAGCTATGTGGCTATTACCCATTTAGCTATAGAGCTACAACTCCCAAAAGCAAAACAAATCAAGCTATTAATTCAATAATCTTCAACTGAAAATTTTGTTTGAATATCTTAGAAACCAAATTGCTACTCAAAATAGCTAATTCGCCATTGCTATAGCTATGATAACCAATATCAAGCAAGCTATTACCCCAATTAAACTGTATATCATATTTGATAAAGATAGCCAAATACTTATCCTTACAACGAGTTGAACAAAGTATGATGAAATAGTGACAAGATATTTACTCAAAATAGCTAATTCGCTATTAAAGCCTAATAATAGCATTGCTCAGGAGCTATAACACCCCAAAGCACTACCGTGAAGGCAATGGACCATATAACCCTCAGTACCAAATTCTGTTAAGATATCTCTGCACTTTTGTTTGGGGTGAGCAGAAAACTAAGTGCAATTGAAAATAGCTAATAAAGTAGCTAAGTGGGTAATACTCAGCAAAAAAGCTATGACTCCCAAAAGCAATACCAAGCCGCTATTGACCCAATGATGCTGCATATGAAATTTGATAAAGATGATACTTTCCCTTAAAATGAGTGGAACAAAGTGTGATGAAAAAGTGATAACATATTAACTAAAAAAAGATATTGAACTATTAAGAGCATAGCTATGGAGCTACAACACCCAAAGCTATACCAAGCAAGCTATGAAACCTATAATCCACCCTACCAAATTTTGCTAAGATGTCTCCTTTAATTAAACAGAAAACAGAATAGTACCTGAAATAGATAATTTATCAGCTATTAAATGGCTCTTACTCACTTAACCAAAGCACACGACTCCCAAAAGCAATACCAAGCAAGCTATTAACCCTATAATCCTCCATACCTAATTTTGTTCATATATTTTGATTTCTTTTCCTTTAAAGGCACTGATACCAAATTGTTACTCAAAGTAGCTAACTAAATGATTGCTCAGCTAACTACAAAGCTATAATGACCAAAAGCAACACCAAGCAAGCTATTGACACAATAATGCTGCAGAGGATTTTGGTGAAGATAGCTAAAATGCTGTTCCTCAAAATGAGCAGAAACCAAGTGTGACAGAAAAGTATTTTATAGTTACTCAAAAAATGCAAATTAGCCATTATTAACATAGCTATGGATCTATGGCACCCCAAAGCTATACTAAGCAATCTATGGACCCTATAATCCTCCCTACCAAATTTTGTTGAGATATCTCCTGTACTTTTCATTTAAATGAGTAGAAAACTATAGTGTATAACTCCCAACAGCTAATTGAGTAGCTAAGGGGCTATTACTCACTTACCTATACAGCTATGGCTCACATTAAAGCAAGACCAAGCAAGCTATTAACCAAATAATCTTCAATACTAAATTAGGTTTGAATACCTTGATTCCTTTTCCTGTAAATCCACGGAAACCAAAGAGGTAGTGAATGTAGCTAATTAGCTATTACTCATGTAGCTTCATAGCTATAACTAAATTGGGCCAACTCGGCGCCAACATATCCCCAGACAGGTCATCACTCATGCCACAGGTTTTGATCGGGAATTTTTTATGTAAGCCATTTGTTGTATGCCATAAATCTTGGGAAAAGTTATATGAACTTCAGCACATCAATCTACTAAGTTTATATCTTCCCAAGGAAGATGGTGTATCCCCAGACGCCGAATACATAACTCAACAGAGCATATTTTCAATCTTCCTGCAATGATAACTCTGAACCTATTTTCAAAGTATTTAAATGATTGATGATTGAATGTCCATTCCAAATTAATAATCCCAAAAGAGCATATCTGTTTCTATATTTGTTGACAAATAAAATATTATTTCTAACTCAACTCATCATACTTTTCAATCTTCCTGCAAAGGGTGACTCTGAACCTATTTTCAAAGTATTTAAATGATTCATAATCCCAAAAGCGCATATCTGTTTCTATATTTGTTCACAAATAAAATATTATTTAAAAATTTGCATTGTTTTTCAGTTATTCATTTCCTCAATTCCTATATATGTGGTCCATATATATGCAACCTAAATATGTGACACAATCTCAGTTCTGACTCCCCTTTGTCTTATTAGATAATGAAGCAAAGCCCATCTCCCAACCCCACCCACCCCTCTCCCCTTCTCCACACCTCTCTTACTGTTACAGAAGATCTGCAACCCCACTGAAAAGTCTGGTTCTTTGTTTCTCATTTGATATCATTCAATACCTTTGTTTATTTAGTGTCACTCAATAGCTGGAGGTCCCAGAGGTGGATGGGGGGGTGGGACTACAAAGAGAGTGCTACAGCACAAATGGTAAACAAACAAAAGGGGTAATCAAATACAAAAAGCTCAGTTAATCTTATCACTAAAATAAAATCAAATATATAAATAAGGAATGTCCAACAGGAAAATTATATACCTCCAGAATTAAATATAAATTATCAAACCACAAGAACAGATTTATAATAATAATTCAGAATTGAGAATTTTAAGAATGTGATTATCAACTGAAATGAGTTAGTAACTGTAGGAACTGTGTCAAAATTAACTGAGGCAAACTGAATAAAACTGGGCTAGTTGAGGGTTAAAAATCCCCTATTTTTACTACATAAGGCTATAATTTCATTAATATTGGACTTATAGCTCACCAGAAAATAACAGTGTCCATTTTGCCTACTTGAATATGTTTAACCAGTTTCATTTTAAAAAGTTAAAAACTCAGCAAGCAGAGAGATAACACACAAAAATAAGTACTTAAAAGCCTAAGATAGCCATAACATTATTAATAAAAATTTAAATAGACAGGCACTTCCTTTGAAAAATTCAAAGATTTCAGCTCTATGACCCACATAGTTCGACAGTTACAGGGCTTTAAAGTGGTATAATATCCATAAACTGGGTCTCTGTGGGCATTTTACAATTGTTAAAGAGACCTTAGCAATTAAACTACAGAGCTGAAACTTTTTGGGGGACAAACATAACAAACAAAAATTATATATAATACAGTTTAAGACTTGTCACACTAAGCATTTCCAAATAACAGGGCAAAATACGGAAAAAAATGTCAAAAAAGGTCACTTGGGTGAGTGTTTATGGCCCTCATACACAGGTTAAATGTCTACTAAAAGCCTTGATTTTCGGCACATGTAGAAAGGACATAATAATGCATTCCCAGATGGGATTTCAGCTCCATCAATCACATAGTTTAACAGTCACAGGGCTTAAAGGTGGCAAAAAGTCCAAATATTGGGTCTCTGTGGGCCATTTAGAGTTCTCGATGTGGCCTTCAAATTAAAGCTTCAGATTTATAATCTGTCACATACTAAGATTATACATAGAATATATATCTAATAAAGTTTGAAACTTCTCAGACTTACCATTTCCAAGTTACAGAGCAAAATATGTGAAAAATGTCTTAAAAGGGTCACTCGGGTGGGTGTTTATGGTCCTCATACACAGTTTAAATGTCTACTTGAAGCCATGATTTTTGGCACATGTAAAAAGAACAAAATAATGTATTCCCAGATGAGATTTCAGCCCTATCAGTCACATAGTTTAACAGTCACAGGGCTTAAAGGTGGCAAAAGTCCAAATACTGGGTCTTTGGGAGCCCGTCAGAGACCTCAATGTGGCCTTCAAATTAAAGCTTCAGACTTAAAATTTGTCACATACTAAGATTACACATAGAATATGTATCTAATACAGTTTGAAACTTCTCAGACTTACCATTTCCAAGTTACAGGGCAAAATATGTGAAAAATGTCTAAAAAGGGTCACTCGGGTGGGGATTTATGGTCCTCATACATGGGTTAAATGTCTATTAAAGGCCTAAATTTTGGAGTACATACAAGAAAAACATATTGATATATTCTCAGATGATATTTCACTTAGATGAGAGACATTGTTTGAAAGCTACAGTGCTTGAAGGTGGCAAAAAGTCCATAAATTGGGTCTCTGTGGGCAATTTTGAGACCTCAAGTCGGCCTAACAGGTAAACCTACAGCCTTTAAATTTTTCACAGACAAGGATTACATATAAGAGTTACACCCAGAGCAGTTTGAGACTCATCAGAATTACCACTTCCAAATTATAGGGCAAAATATGTGAAAAATCTAGGAAAAAAGTCCTAAGTGGGGTCTTTATGGGCCCCAAACACAATTTTCTCCTCAACTTAAAGTCTTGATTTTCGGCACATGTACTAAGAATATATTAATGTGTTCTCAGGTAAAATTTAAGCCAGATACGCCTCATAGTTTGTGACCTAGAGGGCTCTAAGTGGTCAAAAGTGCAATTTCTGACCTTAAGGTGGCCATAAGTTCTTTATTATTGGGAGTTTAAGGTCACCTTAAAATAGGGATCTTCCTTTGGGCATCCTTAACATGTGTACCAAGTTTGAAAAAAAAATATTAATCCGTTTTTGAGTTATCGCGTCCACAAGGAAATTTCTACGGCGGCGGCGGCGGCGGCGCGATGGACCTGAATCCAATATATCCCCGACTTTCGTCTGGGGATATAATAACCTAAAGCAACACCAAGCAAGCTATTGACCTGAAAATGCTGCATACCAAATTTGGTAAAGATTACTCAAATACTTTTCCTTAAGATCAGCGGAAACAAAGTGTGATGGCAGACGGTGGACAACGGACACCTGAAAAAAGCAATAATAGAATGTCCACCCCACATATTCAGAAACTGTTACTGACCTGACCAGCAAACAGATGCCTGTATACACAGTATCTCTGATGTTGGTCCAACATCTGTCGTGTGTTCCCAAGTGATCCCAAGTCATCTAACTCAGCAAACACCAGATCACAAGAATAGTTCACAAGCACAAAACAGTTGCTGCCCCATCTGTAGAATAAGATTCTCTTATTTTCCAGAACCCTACTCTTTTGCTCCTGAAGGAGGTCCCACATCCAGAAATCTGATGCTCGGTAAAAGAGAATCAATGATTTCTCCTGTTCCCAGTGGTCAGGGGTAAATTTCAGTAATACACAGTGGTCAAGGACCTCTGAAAGGCAAACTTCATACAAATACCTGTGGTCACTGTCTGGTCTGGATCCGACACAATACTGCCTTCGTAGAACTTCCACATGGACCTTTGAGATTTCACTCGATTTGACTCCCATTGGCTGATATGCCGAAAGCTCTCCCAGATTGGGAAAGGACACAAATTTACCCGCATCCTTTCCTGTCAGTGTCACTGCCCCATATACAGTACAAAGAAGTCGTTCATGACTGTTTGATGTGCGGAGTAGAGTTTTATTTAATTGAAATTGTTCTTTATCTACAGTATTCACAGGCTCCTTGCACTTATCTGCCATGGCGAGAATCTCAAGTGTGTTACTGCACGCTCCACTGGGAGATATAAACTGAGGCTGTGATATGTTATTTCTGCAATAGTTTCATAGAAAGTCTGCATAAATTGTGTATATGAAATATTCCACTTAGTTTTTAGTACAATATGTTATCGAGTAAATATCAAGCACATCAAATCAATCTGTATAACAATATTACTTACAATGCACTGTGGGATATCATTCAATTTGGCAAAATACAGATCACAAATGATATAGCTATAGTTAAAAAATCAGGATTCCAATAAACCCTACATCTTATAAGAAACATAGCTTAATATAGGGATATACCATAAAAATGCTCTACACAATTTAGAGCACAAATTCTGAGTTTAGATCATGAAGGCATACCAGAAATGGCAATACAGTCCATGAATGCTAAGGTGTGGTTGTTGAGGCAAACCCAGTTGCTCACCTTTTGAAAAACTATCTGTTACAACAGGAAATGAAAAGGAACATCCTAGAGGAATTCTAATATGAGTTTAACAGTGCTTAATCTGCATCAAATGACACCCAAATGTGCAACAACCAAGATTCAAATAAAAACAATTAAGAGGGATATAAAAATCATAACTTTGTTTTCAGACAATGCAAATGAACAATACAGTGACACAATAATACAGCATAAATAGACTAATACAGTACAGTACAACCTCTATTATCCGACCCTATTGGGGGGGTGTAAAAATTAGGTCAGATAATAGAAGGGTCAGATAACAGAAGAGCTAAAACTAGAGGATCGCTCGCAAAAAAAAAAGATAATGTTTTTGCATAGCAAAAACAAAGCGTCCCGAAAAGGATATAAAGGTGAGTGCTAAAGTATTAAGAAAATGCTTCGTTTCTAGCCTTATACTGTTGTGGCAACCAAAGTCAGCGCAGTCTGCTCTATCTAGCACGGTTTTCAAGATATAAGCATTTTTGTGTTTTGCAAAAAATAAAAAAATTAAAAATGTCCGCTATATTTGGCGAGACAAAAATATTTTGAAAATTGGCATGGCTACTCTGCAGAGATACCCAGCAGGTCCAAAATTTTGTTGAGTTTACTCCATATAGCACGGTTTTCGAGATATAAGCATTTTTGTGTTTTGCAAAAACTTTGAAAATTCAAAATGGCCACCATTTTTGGGGAGACAAAATTTTTTGTCAAGACCACTGCCGTGGTGTGTATCTCCCGCAGAGCATTAAAGCAGAATAAATAGCTTTTCCGAGATATTCACAATTTTTCATTTTCGTGTGTGAAAGGTCTTCCAAAAGTAGGTGAATGAGTTATTTGAGAAAAATTGGCTATCTGCAATACTATTAAGAGATAATTCACATTTACTCATTTTGAGTAGGTGAATAATTATCTATGGGTCGGAAACTTCACCAAGTGAAAGCTCTCCCACAAGTAGGTGAATGAGTTATTTGAGAAAAATTGGCTATCTGCAATACTTTTAGAGATAATTCACATTTACTCATTTTGAGTAGGTGAGTAATTAGCTATGGGTCTGAAACTTCACCAAGTGAAAGCTCTGCCAAAAGTAGGTGAATGAGTTATTTGAGAAAAATTGGCTATCTGCAACACTTTTAGAGATAATTCGCATTTACTCATTTTGAGTAGACGAGTAATTAGCTATGGGTCTGAAACTTCACCAAGTGAAAGCTCTCCCAAAAGTAGGTGAATGATTAATTTGAGAAAAATTGGCTATCTGCAATACTTTTAGAGATAATTCGCATTTACTCATTTTGAGTAGACGAGTAATTAGCTATGGGTCTGAAACTTCACCAAGTGAAAGCTCTCCCAAAAGTAGGTGAATGAGTTATTTGAGAAAAATTGGCTATCTGCAATACTTTTACAGATAATTCGCATTTACTCATTTTGAGTAGGTGAGTAATTAGCTATGGGTGTGAAACTTCACCAAGTGAAAGCTCTCCCAAAAGTAGGTGAATGATTAATTTGAGAAAAATTGGCTATCTGCAATACTTTTAGAGATAATTCGCATTTACTCATTTTGAGTAGGTGAGTAATTAGCTATGGGTCTGAAACTTCACCAAGTGAAAGCTCTCCCAAAAGTAGGTGAATGAGTTATTTGAGAAAAATTGGCTATCTGCAATACTTTTAGAGATAATTCACATTTACTCATTTTGAGTAGGTGAGTAATTAGCTATGGGTCTGAAACTTCACCATGTGAAAGCTCTGCCAAAAGTAGGTGAATGAGTTATTTGAGAAAAATTGGCTATCTGCAATACTTTTACAGATAATTCGCATTTACTCATTTTGAGTAGGTGAGTAATTAGCTATGGGTCTGAAACTTCACAGAGTGAAAGCTCTCCCAAAAGTAGGTGAATGAGTTATTTGAGAAAAATTGGCTATCTGCAATACTTTTAGAGATAATTCGCATTTACTCATTTTGAGTAGGTGAGTAATTAGCTATGGGTCTGAAACTTCACCAAGTGAAAGCTCTCCCAAAAGTAGGTGAATGATTAATTTGAGAAGAATTGGCTATCTGCAATACTTTTAGAGATAATTCACATTTACTCATTTTGAGTAGGTGAGTAATTAGCTATGGGTCTGAAACTTCACCAAGTGAAAGCTCTCTCAAAAGTAGGTGAATGAGTTATTTGAGAAAAATTGGCTATCTGCAATACTTTTAGAGATAATTCACATTTACTCATTTTGAGTAGGTGAGTAATTAGCTATGGGTCTGAAACTTCACCAAGTGAAAGCTCTCCCAAAAGTAGGTGAATGAGTTATTTGAGAAAAATTGGCTATCTGCAATACTTTTAGAGATAATTCGCATTTACTCATTTTGAGTAGGTGAGTAATTAGCTATGGGTCTGAAACTTCACCAAGTGAAAGCTCTCCCAAAAGTAGGTGAATGAGTTATTTGAGAAAAATTGGCTATCTGCAATACTTTTAGAGATAATTCGCATTTACTCATTTTGAGTAGGTGAGTAATTAGCTATGGGTCTGAAACTTCACCAAGTGAAAGCTCTCCCAAAAGTAGGTGAATGAGTTATTTGAGAAAAATTGGCTATCTGCAATACTTTTAGAGATAATTCGCATTTACTCATTTTGAGTAGGTGAGTAATTAGCTATGGGTCTGAAACTTCACCATGTGAAAGCTCTCCCACAAGTAGATGAATGAGTTATTTGATAAAAATTGGGTATCCGCAATACTTTTACAGATAATTAGCATTTACTCATTTTGAGTAGGTAAATAATTAGCTATGGGTCTGAAACTTCACCAAGTGAAAGCTCTCCCAAAAGTAGGTGAATGAGTTATTTGAGAAAAATTGGCTATCTGCAATACTTTTAGAGATAATTCACATTTACTCATTTTGAGTAGGTGAGTAATTGGCTATGGGTCTGAAACTTCACCATGTGAAAGCTCTTCCAAAAGTAGGTGAATGAGTTATTTGAGAAAAATTGGCCATCTGCAATACTTTTAGAGGTAATTCGCATTTACTCTTTTTGAGTAGGTGAGCAATTAGCTATGGGTCTGAAACTTCACCAAGTGAAAGCTCTTTGGGATAGCTGCTCTGCAGAGATACCCTGAAGATAAAAAATTTTGTTGAAATTGCTCTATGTAGCACGGTTTTCGAAATATTAGCATTTTTGTGTTTTGCAATTTTTGCGCAAAAATTCGAAAATTCAAAATGGCCGCCATTTTTGGCAAGACAAAATTTTTTTGAAAATTGGCATGGCTACTCTGCATAGATACCCTGTGGGTCAAAAATTTCGTCGAAATCGCTCTATCTAGCACGGTTTTTGAGATATAAGCATTTTTATGTTTTGCAATTTTTGCGAAAAATTCGAAAATTCAAAATGGCCGCCATTTTTGGCGAGACAAAAATTTTTTCAAAATTGGGATAACTACTCTGCAGAGATACCCTGTGGGTCAAAAATTTCGTCGAAATCACTCTATCTAGCACGGTTTTCGAGATATAAGCATTTTTGTGTTTTGCAATTTTTGCGAAAATTTCGAAAATTCAAAATGGCCGCCATTTTTGGCGAGAGAAAAATTTTTTGAAAATTGGGAAAAGTACTCCGCAGAGATATCCTGCGGGTCAAAAATTTTGTCGAAATTGCTCTATCTAGCACGGTTTTTGAGATATAAGCATTTTTGTGTTTTGCAATTTTTGCGAAAAATTCGAAAATTCAAAATGGCCGCCATTTTTGGCGAGAGAAAATTTTTTTCAAAATTGGGATATCTACTCTGCAGAGATACCCTGTGGCTCAAAAATTTCGTCGAAATCGCTCTATCTAGCACGGTTTTCGAGATATAAGCATTTTTGTGTTTTGCAATTTTTGCGAAAATTTCGAAAATTCAAAATGGCCGCCATTTTGGGCGAGACAAAAATTTTTTGAAAATTGGGAAAACTACTGCGCAGAGATACCCTGCGGGTCAAAAATTTCGTCGAAATCGCTCTATCTAGCACGGTTTTCGAGATATAAGCATTTTTGTGTTTTCCTTATTTGGAAAATTCGTAATAATTAATTAATCATTAATTACTCGGCCATTTCTTGACCAATCAATGCCAAAATCTAATGATTTCCAGATTTTAATAGAATGAATGTATTTGCCAAGTTTCAGGTGAATTGATAAAATTCCTTTCAAGTTATCATCCGGACAAGCTTCCCCATCGAAAAAAGACATTTTTGGTCATGTGACCTCTCTGATTGGTTGAAATGTCACTGCAGCATATTCAAAAAAATTCCCCAAGGCTACTGCCTAAACCTGCCAAATTTGAAAAGAATCCGCCTAACGGTTACAGAGTTATAAGGAAAACAAAATGCGGAGCCGGCGGAGCCGGCGGAGCCGGCGGAGCCGCCGGAGCCGGCGGAGCCGGCGGAGCCAGAAGCTCTCCCATACACAAACAAGCGTCCCTTGCGGGACGCTTAACTAGAGATTGCGTCTTGACGCAGTGTATCCCTGGACGGGACATGGTTGAAGCGTGACATACAGAATATTATGTCAAATGTGACCCCACCAAAAAATTTGCATTCACATCCAAAACCTCTACCACCAATAATAAGGGAGATATAGACCATTAGAGGTATCAAGGACCACATTTGACCTTGACGGAGGGATCTAAGGTAAAATCTGAGCCCACTGAAAGATTTGGGGCACATGATTTCCTACAGGTTGTCTTCACATCCAAAACCTCTACGACCAATAACAAGGGAGATATAGGCCATTATAGGTACAAAGAACCATATTTGACCTTGAAGGAGGGGTCCAAGGTAAAATCTGAAACCAGGAAAAGATTCAGGGCACACGATTTCCTAGAAGTTGTCTTCACATCCAAAACCTCTACGACCAATAACTTAAAGGGAGATATAGGCTCCTTTAAGTTTGGTCATCTCAGATTTTCAAATTCGTTGCCATAGGATAGGTGCAACAGATTTCCAGCTATAAGTGATTAATTCAATGGTGAACTGTCAAAGTAGCTATTACTTGGTTAGCTATGGACCTACAGCTCTGAAAAGTTGCCATGACAGAGTACATTTAAAAGTACATGAACAACATATTTGACAAAAAACCTTTAAATTTAATAGGTTTGCAAGATATAAGTGATTTACTCAATGGTGAACTTTCAAGGTAGCTATTACTCAGTCAGCTATGGACCTACAGCTCTGGAAATTTGCCATGACACTGTGCATCAAAAATTAGCTAAACAACATATTTAACAAAATTATTGTAACTCTAACAGTTATAATTTAAGAAAAATATCATTTACTCATTTTGGTCATAGTTAAAAATAGCCAGCCTCAGCAGGCAAGAACCCCAGCCGCAGGTACAGCTAAATTGTCAACAACATTGAGATTTGGGAAAATCTTTGGAACAATTTCTGTTGTAAGAAGTATAGAGAACCCACAAGATGTTCTGCAAAAGATTCACAGGCCATGATGTCTTACAAGTAGTTTTCATATTTTGAAGCCAAAGAAACAACTAGAAAAATGTTTTTGCTAACAAAAACTAAGCGTCCCAAAAGGTTCACTGCAATATAATATACAGTAGCTGAGAGAAGAAGTGAAAGTTAAGCAGACAGTGTGGAAGTTCATGCATTAACATGAAAGAAAAATTTGAGCTTTATTTTGTTTTCTATGGTCATAAATTTCGAAAAGTTAATTGAATAAATGCTCTGGCTAAGAATGCATAAAGCATCAATACTTATAATAGGTCGAAAGTTACACCATAAAACTACTTAATTAAAGAGTAACAGTGCTTTATAAATGCCATATATCTGTTTACATTTTAGAAAAGGGCATAGTAAAATGTGAGCCTTTAGAAAGGCTATTTTATGACCCCAGTTTGACCCATAAGGGGGGATCTGGGGGTAAATCTGACCAGCTACCTAGACTCTTCACACAAGGTTTCCCAATACCTCTTAATACATTCTAAACTCTAAAAGCAAGAATAAAGGAGATATAAGGCAAAAACACAAAATCGGCTATTTTATGACCCCCCGTTTGACCCATAAGCGGGGGTCTGGGGGTAAATCTGACCAGCTATCTAGACTCTTTACATATGGTTTCCCAATACCTCTTAATACATTCTAAAACTATAAAAGCAACAATAAAGGAGATATAAGGCAAAAACACAAAATTGGCTATTTTATGACCCCAGTTTGACCCATAACGGGGGGTCCGGGGTAAATCTGACCTGCTATCTAGACTCTCCATATATGCTTTCCCAATACCTCTTAATACCTTCTGAAGCTATAAAAGCAACAATAAAGGAGATATAAGGCAAAACTCAAAATCAGCTATTTTATTACCCCAGTTTGACCCATAAGGGAGGGCCGTGGGGTAAAACTGACCGGCTATTTAGACTCTCCACATACGCTTTCCCAATACCTCTTAATATATTCTGAAGCTATAAAAGCAACAATAAAGGAGATAAAGGCAAAAACTCAAAATCGGCTATTTTATGACCCCAGTTTGACCATAAGGGGGGGTCGGGGGGTAAAACTGACCGGCTATTTAGACTCTCCATATATGCTTTCCCAATACCTCTTAATACATTCTGAAGCTATAAAAGCAACAATAAAGGAGATATAAGGCAAAAACTCAAAATCAGCTACTTTATGAGCCCAGTTTGACCCATAAGGGGGGGCCAGGGGGTAAAACTGACTGGCTATTTAGAATCTCCACATACGCTTTCCCAATACCACTTAATATATTCTGAAGCTATAAAAGCAACAATAAAGGAGATAAAGGCAAAAACTCAAAATCAGCTATTTTATGACCCCAGTTTGACCCATAAGGGGGGGGCGGGGGTAAAACTGACCAGCTATTTAGACTCTCCACATATGCTTTCCCAATACCTCTTAATATATTCTGAAGCTGACCCCAGTTTGACCCATAAGGGGAGGGTCGGGGGGTAAAACTGACCGGCTATTTAGACTCTCCATATATGCTTTCCCAATACCTCTTAATACATTCTGAAGCTATAAAAGCAACAATAAAGGAGATAGAAGGCAAAAACTCAAAATCAGCTATTTTATGACCCCAGTTTGACCCATAAGGGGGGCCGTGGGGTAAAACTGACCGGCTATTTAGACTCTCCACATATGGTTTCCCAGTACATGTTATAGCTCTAAATGCAATACTTAAGAAGATAATAGGGGGGTTGGCCTAAATTTAAGGCTTTCAGATTGGAAGGTGTCAGAAAATCACTCATAAATGAGACATTTTTCAAGGGATTACTCCCAAAATCTAATCAGCTCGCGTTTTCGATAGTATGAACAGGTGTGTCAAATTATAAGGCTCTGTAGCAAGTAGTTTTTCCTGAACTGTGATGACGGGGGGTGTACTTCAAAAAATAGTTTTTGATCATGTGACCTTCATAAAGGTCAAAGGTCAAATTTAAGCATGCAGAAAAATTTTCCCACACCTAAGGTATATAACTGCCAAATATGGTTTGAAACCTTCTAATACTAAGGGAGATATTCAAGGGAGACCATAATGCGGCGGCGGCGGCGGTGGCGGCGGCGAGGAAACTGAGGCCAAAACAGATAAGCGCCCTTTCAGGGACGCTTAATTATGATGCACACCTACAACCCCTAACCAATGCCCCTACCAACTATCAACTTGCTACACTTAACGGTTTCAGAGATATTGTCTGGACAAAATTTTAAAGGTCAAGGTCACTACGGCAAGGTCAACGGTCAAATCAAGGTCACACCATGACGTTGCACACCGACAACCCCCAACTAATGTCCCTACCAAGTATCAACTTCCTACACCTTACGCTTTCCGAGATATAGCCCAAACAAGATTTTTTAGTTCAAGGTCACTACAGCAAGGTCAAAGGTAAAATCAACGTCACACCATGACGTTGCACACCTACACCCCCTATCCAATGTCCCTACCAAGTACCAACTTCCTACACCTTACGGTTTCGAGTTATAGCCCAGACAAGATTTTATAGGTCAAGGTCACTACGGCAAGGTTTAAGGTCAAATCAAGGTCACATCATGACGTTGCACACCTACACCCCCTAACCAATGTCCCTACCAAGTATCAACTTCCTACAGCTTACGGTTTCTGAGATACAGGCCGGACAAACTTTTTCCCGCCGCCTGCCCGACCGAACGCCCGCCCGCCCATCCGGACACCATGGGTGAAAACAATACCCCAACAGCCCTTAAGGGCTGTGGGGTAAAAATGGCCTCGGTGAGGTACTTTGGCAGTCTGTGGATGACCTTCAATGAAGAGCTTCAAGGTCAATTTCTGCACGCTTACAGAGGACATATATATGCATTATTTCTACTAACCATAGGATGATCTAACTTTCTCTATATGAGAACTGGGCCAAAATATGAAAAAATGGCCAAAATCTGATCTTTAAGAGGACACCAGTGACCTTGAAATTGAAGGTCAAGGTCACAAAACAATAGCGTTCGTGGCATTGCCCATATATATCCACACATCAAATTTGAAAGGTCTAACTAAAATATTTTCAAGTTATCGCGTCCAACAGCAAATCTCTGCGGCGGCGGCGTGACCATACTGAATCCTAAGTATTACCGACTTTTGTCCGGGGATACAATAACAGGTTTAAATGGCGTTGTAAGAGTGGCTCTGAGGTTTGAGAATTGAAAATTCTGATAATAATAGAAGGTTGGATAATAGATGTTCTACAGTACTTAAAATGACAAAATCTTGCAACCTGTATCAAAGGGCTCCAAAATAATTACTGGGACTCCATTTTTTGGAGGTCATGTAGCCCCATGGACTCCCGCTTTAGAGGTGCTTCGCAATAACTGTAACATACATCTAGGGATCATTTTCACTCTCTTTCTAGCATTTCATAGGTTAAAGATGTGAAAAGTGTTTACAAACATCAGATTTGCAGCCTAGCACTTGTAAAAATAATCTTCCATGAAAGTTTCTATGTTGATATATTTTCATATGATGTTGCTTTAATTTAAACACATCACTTACACTGTGTGATAATTACTGCCCTGTATAAATATATTTTTTATAGACGTCTAGCAATTTTTCATTCTCATGTTTGCATATTGGACTGATAAACTTTTTGACAGACCAGTAACTTCGGCAAGTAGTCAGTCCTGTGGTCCCAAAACTATTTTGGGTTAATTTCATACCTTGAACATGATATGTCCATAATATATTTTTTTTTTTTTTAACTTTTTTGTGTTGTATTTTACGTTTTTAGGAGGCTAACAATAACCGGAAGTAACAGCCACAACTTCGTGATAATATTGAGTATGGTATTTTTGTTCGATTAGCCAATCAGAAACTCATCTCCGTCATGTAAGAACAACAAGCATTCTGATGCATGCATTTATCTCCCGCCGTATAAATTAGATGTCCTAAAGATAGTGGAATATAAATTTTCATGCGAGATGGAGGCACATATAGAAGTGACAAGTTTAATGTTTGATTGCAATACTTTTAAAGACAAAAGGCATTTACTCATTTTAGTAGCTATTACTTTGCCATCCAAAGAGCTACAGTTCTGCCACTTCATTATGCAGATCAACTCAAAGTAGGGAAGCACGTCTTTAGAAGAAATAGCCTATCTGTACTACTTTTAGAGATACAAGACATTTACTTATTTTAGTGGCTATTACTCTGCCATCTAAAGAGCAACAGTTCTGCAACTTCACTTTGTGGTAGATCACCCAAAAGTAGGTGAATGACTTATTTAGAAGAAATTGCCCACCTGTAATACTTTTAGAGACTAGACCAAGGATGCATCTGTGGCCAGATGCAAAATGTATCCACTGGCAAAGGCAAAAGTAGCTATTACTCAGCTATGGCACGAGCTAGAGGTCTGAAATTTTAGTATGTTATAGCTGACCCAAAAGTAGGTGAATAACATATTTGCACAAAATTCTCTAAATGCAATAGTTTTCAAGTTACAAGTGATTTTACTCATGATGGAAGTTAGTGAAAAGCCCAAAAGTAGCTATTACTCACTTAGCTATTCAGATAGACACCCAAGTTACTCACCATGTTGTTGCTATGGAAAAAGTAGGTGAATGACATATTTTAACAAAATGCTCTAAATGTAATACTTTTTCAAGTTATAAATGATTTAGTGTTGAGTAAGAACTTCAAAGTAGCTATTACTCTGCTATGCAATGAGCCACAGGTCTGGAATTTTACTATGTTATAGCTGCCTCAAAATAGGTGAATAACATACTGAAACTAAATAATGTAAATGCAAAAGTTTTCAAGTTATAAGTGATTTACCCAACAGTGATAACCTAAAAGTAGTTATTATTCAGCTATGCCATGAGCTACAGGTCTGAAATTTTACTATGTTATAGCTGACCCAAAAGTAGCTGCATAACATATTTGCACAAAGTGCTCTAAATGCAGTACTTTTCAAGTTATAATTGATTTAGTGCATGATTTAATTAATTTTAATGTATTAAAATTTATTTTAAAAATTCATAAAAAAACTTAAGCATGTGAAACTTCTCCAAAATGTAGGTGAATGAGTTATTTGAGAAATACTGGCTATCTGCAATACTTTTAGTGATAATAGGCATTTACTTATTTTGAGTAGGTGAGTAATTAGCTACAGGTCTGAAACTTCACCAAGTGAAAGCTGTCCCAAAAGTAGGTGAATGACTTATTCGAGAAAAATTGGCTATCTGCAATACTTTTAGAGATAATTAGCATTTACTCATTTTGAGTAAGTGAGTAATTACCTACGGGTCTGGAACTTAACCATGTGAAGGCTATCCGCAATACTTTAGGGATAATTAGCATTTACTCATTTTGAGTAGGTGAATAATTAGCTACGGGTCTGAAACTTCAACAAGTGATGGCTCTCCCAATAGTAGATGAATGAGTTATTTGAGAAAAATTGGCTATCTGCAATACTTTTAGAGATAATTAGCATTTACTCATTTTGAGCAGGTGAGTAATTAGCTATGGGGCTGAAACTTCACCATGTGAAAGCTCTCCCAAAAGTAGGTGAATGAGTTATTTGAGAAAAATTGGCTATCTGCAATACTTTTAGAGATAATTAGCATTTACTCATTTTGAGCAGGTGAGTAATTAGCTATGGGTCTGAAACTTCACCAAGTGAAAGCTCTCCTAAAAGTAGGTGAATGAGTTATTTGACAAAAAATGGCTATCTGCAATCCTTTTAGAGATAATTAGCATTTACTCATTTTGAGTAGGTGAGTAATTAGCTACAGGTCTGAAACTTCACCAAGTGAAAGGTCTCCCAAAAGTAGGTGAATGAGTTATATGAGAAAAATTGGCTATCTGCAATACTTTTAGAGATAATTAGCATTTACTCATTTTGAGTAGGTGAGTAATTAGCTACAGGTCTGAAACTTCACCAAGTGAAAGCTCTCCCAAAAGTAGGTGAATGAGTTATATGAGAAAAATTGGCTATCTGCAATACTTTTAGAGATAATTAGCATTTACTCATTTTGAGTAGGTGAACAATTAGCTACGGGTCTGAAACTTCACCAAGTGAAAGCTCTCCCAATAGTAGGTGAATGAGTTATTTGAGAAAAATTGGCTACCTGCAATACTTTTAGAGATAATTAGCATTTACTCATTTTCAGTAGGTGAATAATTAGCTACGGGTCTGAAACTTTACCAAGTGAAAGCTGTCCCAAAAGTAGATGAACGAGTTATTTGAGAAAAATTGTCTATCTGCAATAATTTTAGAGATAATTAGCATTTACTCATTTTGAGTAGGCGAGTAATTAGCTACGGATCTGAAACTTCACCATGTGAAAGCTCTTCCAAAAGTACCTGAAGGAGTTATTTGAGAAAAATTAGCTACCTGCAATACTTTTAGAGATAATTAGCATTTACTCATTTTCAGCAGGTGAATAATTAGCTACGGGTCTGAAACTTCACGAAGTGAAAGCTCTTTCAAAAGTAGGTGAATGAGTTATTTGAGAAAAATTGGCTATCTGCAATACTTTTAGAGATAATTAGCATTTACTCATTTTGAGTAGGTGAATAATTAGCTACAGGTCTGAAACTTCACCAAGTGAAAGCTCTCTCAAAAGTAGGTGAATGAGTTATTTGAGAAAAATTGGCTATCTGCAATACTTTTAGAGATGATTCGCATTTACTCATTTTGAGCAGGTGAGTAATTAGGTACGGGTCTGAAACTTCACCAAGTGAAAGCTCTTCCAAAAGTAGGTGAATGAGTTATTTGAGAAAAATTGGCTATCTGCAATACTTTTACAGATAATTTGCATTTACTCATTTTGAGTAGGTGAATAATTAGCTACAGGTCTGAAACTTCACCAAGTGAAAGCTCTCTCAAAAGTAGGTGAATGAGTTATTTGAGAAAAATTGGCTATCTGCAATACTTTTAGAGATAATTCGCATTTACTCATTTTGAGTAGGTGAGTAATTAGCTACGGGTCTGAAACTTGACCAAGTGAAAGCTCTCCCAAAAGTAGGTGAATGAGTTATTTGAGAAAAATTGGCTATCTGCAATACTTTTAGAGATAATTAGCATTTACTCATTTTGAGTAATTAGCTACGGGTCTGAAACTTGACCATGTGAAAGCTCTTCCAAAAGTAGGTGAATGAGTTGAGAAAAATTGGCTATCTGCAATACTTTTAGAGATAATTCGCATTTACTCATTTTGAGTAGGTGAGTAATTAGCTAAGGGTCTGAAACTTCACCAAGTGAAAGCTCTCAATTAGCTACAAATGAGAAAATAGCTATTACTCACTTATGGCATTCTAATTCTAATTCTAATTCTAATAGTACTTTTATAGCGCTTAATCTCTATCTAATGATAGACTCTAAGACGCAGAAAGCCAAAATCAGAGATCGTAATCGTTAAATCAGGGACATTGCAGGGGTCGACACCACGGAGAGACAAAATGAAAAACTAGGGATAATCTAGGGTGGGTAAGCTTTTTCAAAGAGGTAAGTTTTCAACTTTTTTCTGAATGAGGAGAGAGATTTAGCTGAGCGTACATCATCAGAAAGATCATTCCAAATCCTTGGGGCATTGTATGCAAAGCTAAGGCCAAAATGCTTTTTAGACTTATATATTGAAGCACAATGTGGGACCTCAAGCAGCACACCATCAGATTGACTTCTGCGTGTTCTATACACACTATGCCTGGGTTTAAGGAAAGGTTCAAAGTATTTTGGATGGCCACTATGTAGAAACTTGTACACCAACAGGGCTGTCTTGAAGACAGAGCGATGCAAGACAGGCAGCCAATGAAGACTCTTTCTTACAGGAGTGATATGTGAGTATTTGGTGGTATTAGCCACAATTCTTGCTAGACTGTTCTGAACACATTGGAGCCTCCGAATGTCTAGAGCAGAGAGACCTCTGAACAAGGAATTACAGTAGTCAAGACGACTTCCCACCAAGGCATTTGCAGCTAAAAGAGCAGCTTCACGTGTAAGATATCCTCGGAGTCGCTTTAAATCCCTGATATGAACAAAACTAGCCTTACAGGTATTCCTGACATGGCAAGAGAAGGAAAAATCAGAGTCAAACCAGACACCTAAGTTCTTAATTGCATCAACAGGTGAAAGGAGGTTGCCAAGTATATTAACTGGGAAAAATTTCCTGAGTTTTGTGCGGACATTTCTTGAGCCAAACAGAATAAATTCTGTCTTGTCTGGATTTAGTTTAAGCTTATTTGCAGAAAGCCACTTTCTGACATCATCCAAGCAGTTTTTCAGTCTATCAAAGGCCTGAGTGGCATGGTTATGTGTGAGATGAACATATAACTGTGTGTCGTCTGCATAAAAGTGGAAACATATGCCAGGATGATTTTGAATAACTTTACTGAGGGGGGTAGTGTATAATGAGAACAAGATCGGCCCCAGGACAGAGCCCTGGGGCACACCGTACAATAGCCTTTTAGCATCGGATAAAACAGAACCAATCTTGATGCACTGATAGCGGTCACAGAGGTACGACTTGAACCAGTTTAGAACCACGCCTCCAACACCAAACCAGGAACTCAAACACTCAATAAGCGTACCATGATCAATGGTGTCAAATGCTGCTGATTGGTCCAAGAGAACAACAGCAGTAGCTTCACCTCTAGCAAGAGCAAGGTGGACTTCAATTTTAATAGACAGTAGTGCAGTTTCGGTCGAGTGACCTTGCTTATAGGCTGATTGACTGACATTTTCAAGTCCGTTACAGGCAACATGGACATTTAACTGCGAAGCAACTACACGCTCAACAAGTTTGGAGATGAAACTCAAGCCAGAGACAGGTCGGTAGTTTTTTAATTCATCCGGTGGTAGTGAAGACTTTTTAATCAGAGGAGAAACAATAGCCTTTTTTAAACCACCCGGGACAGCACCTTCAGTTAGAGAACAGTTGACAAGTTTAGTAACTGAGGGGAGGAGAATATCCAAACATTCTTTAACTAGGAAAGTAGGCCATGGATCGAGGAGGCAAGATTTGGTTGGTGACTTGGTAATTACTTTCCGTACTTCATCCTCAGAAACTGCTTTAAAAAGGTCAAATTTGGGTACATCTGAAGGAGCAGGAAGAGTGAAGGAGTCAGTGTTAGTAAAGGAGTCCCTGATTTTTCTGATTTTATCTGAGAAAAAAGTGACAAAACGATTGGCAAGGCATATCTGAGAGGCATGAGAGGGGAGTACCTTCTCAGGAACAGAGTGCAGGACTGAGCGTAGAATCTGCCACAGTTTCTTAGAATCGTGAGCATTGTCACTAATGAGGTTCCTGAAATAGTTGGTCTTATCCTTAGTAATTATGGCGTTGCACCTAGCAATTTGTTTACGGAGTCTAGCCCTATTTTGTGGAGACTTGTCTTTCCGCCAGAACCGTTCAAATTGACGCCTGACTGCTTTGGCCTGCAAGTACGTATCTGATAGCCAACCTGCAGCACCTTTGGTGAAGGTACGAGTGACCAGAGGAGCGTGTTTATCGAGCAAGTTACTCAGATCCCTTGTGTATTGGTCATGAAGTGCACTAACGGTACTGCCAGGACTTGCAACAAATGAACACTTTTCGAGATCACAGATCAGACTCTGCATGTTTATCTTATGATACCTTCGAAAGGTGATTGTGTTTGACTTGGGTGCAGTGGGACTGGCAAAATCAAGCTGACCATGAACAACGGCGTGATCAGAAAAAAATCCACCGACTCGTACGTTGGAAACAACCTTCGGCTCAGTGGGTGCAAGAACAAGGTCGAGGATGTGACCATGTAGGTGAGTAGGTGAGTGCACATGCTGTGCAATATTGCATGAGTCAAGACAATTCAAAAATTTGGTGCTGTCACTGGAACTTGTGTCAACATGAATGTTGAAGTCCCCACACATAAGAAATGAGGAACTTACAGAGGAGAGATACTCAAAAAAGTTAAGAAATTGGTCCAAAAATTCATCAGAACATGAGCCTGGAGGTCGGTAAACACATGCTATCATAAAAGGACTAGTAGATGAGCCAATGTCAATAACTAAGTTTTCGAAAGTTGTATATGTAGGACTATCAAGAATTTTGAATTTGATATTTTCAATGACAAAAAAGCCAACCCCACCACCGAAGCCGTGAGGACGGGGTCTATGACACAATGTAAAACCAGCAGGAGTGATTGAGCGGAGGAAACTGTCATTGTCAGATGGACGAATGTGAGTCTCAGTCATGGCCAATATACTGAAAGAGTCAGTAGACATCATGTCTGAAATACTGGGTCCCTTGTTTCTGACTGATCGACAGCTGACAACGCCGAATGAGATAGGACCTGGGTTTAGAGAAATATCACCACACAGTAGGAGCAAAATTGACAGACCTCTAAACTTTGTTGAACAAGGAAAGTGATGTACATTTCTGCTACAGCTAGCCTGCCTAAAGGATCTTGGGAGGACGCTAGAGTCTTGAGTGGTCGCTGAGACACACAGCTCAGTGCCTATGCGCGAGACATTCACAAGGAAAAGCAACAGAAGGGCAAGACAACAAGGGGTATACATCTTTGAGCACAAGGAATAGTAATACTCCAGTATCCTTAAGCTGTGATGAAAAGGGACTGTAGGGAGTCTGACCAATTAAAATCCTTACAGCTCACTCATCCCAGCATCAAGCCGTCACGTCGTTCGTCCCGTGGGCGACTCACGGGCACCCTATACTCCCCACTAAGCCAGCTGAAAAACTTAAATTTCTAAGCAAACGTACACACCCTAAAAGCTAAAAGGGGACCAATAAGCTGACAAATGAAGTGAAAGCAAACTGGAGTATAGAAATTTAACAATAAAATTCACAAGAGGTCTAAACAACAAGGGGAAACAACGAACAAATCATATGAGAGATGTAAATTAATGAGATGCAATAGGCATGCAATAGAACCCCAAACTATGTACCATCTTATAGCTAAGGACAAAGTAGCTGAACAACATATTTTAGGCAAACACTCTAACTGCAATAGTTTTGGAGTTACAATGGCTTTACTAAACAGTCAGAATTTCAAAGTAGCTATTACTCAGCTATCAAAGATTCAACAGGTCTGAAACTTTACTATGTGATAGCTTACCAAAAAGTAGATGGACAACATATTTGAAAAGATTTCACTAACTTTAATACTTTTGAAGATATTTGACATTTACTTCTTTTGTTATTTAGCTACAAATGAGAAAATAGCTATTACTCACTTATGGCATGCAATAGAACCCCAAACTATGTACCATCTTATAGCTAAGGACAAAGTAGCTGAACAAAATATTTTAGGAAAACACTCTAACTGCAATAGTTTTGGAGATACAATGGCTTTACTCAACAGTCGGAATTTGAAAGTAGCTATGACTCAGCTATCAAAGGTTCAACAGGTCTGAAACTTTACTATGTAATAGCTTACCAAAAAGTAGATGGACAACATATTTGAAAAGATTTCCCTAACTTTAAAACTTTTGAAGATATTTGACATTTACTTCTTTTGTTATTTAGCTACAAATGAGAAAATAGCTATTACTCACTTATGGCATGCAATAGAACCCCAAACTATGTACCATCTTATAGCTAAGGACAAAGTAGCTGAACAAAATATTTTAGGAAAACACTCTAACTGCAATAGTTTTGGAGATACAATGGCTTTACTCAACAGTCGGAATTTGAAAGTAGCTATGACTCAGCTATCAAAGGTTCAACAGGTCTGAAACTTTACTATGTGATAGCTTACCAAAAAGTAGATGGACAACATATTTGAAAAGATTTCCCTAACTTTAATACTTTTGAAGATATTTGACATTTACTTCTTTTGTTATTTAGCTACAAATGAGAAAATAGCTATTACTCACTTATGGCATGCAATAGAACCCCAAACTATGTACCATCTTATAGCTAAGGACAAAGTAGCTGAACAACATATATTACGAAAACACTCTAACTGCAATAGTTTTGGAGTTACAATGGCTTTACTCAACCGTCAGAATTTGAAAGTAGCTATTACTCAGCTATCAAAGGTTCAACAGGTCTGAAACTTTACTATGTGATAGCTTACCAAAAAGTAGATGGACAACATATTTGAAAAGATTTCACTAACTTTAATACTTTTGAAGATATTTGACATTTACTTCTTTTGTTATTTAGCTACAAATGAGAAAATAGCTATTACTCACTTATGGCATGCAATAGAACCCCAAACTATGTACCATCTTATAGCTAAGGACAAAGTAGCTGAACAACATATTTTAGGAAAACACTGTAACTGCAATAGTTTTGGAGATACAACAGCTTTACTTAACAGTCGGAATTTGAAAGTAGCTATTACTCAGCTATCCATGGTGCAACAGGTCTGAAACTTAACTATGTGATAGCTTACCCAAAAGTAGATGAATAACATATTTGAAAAGATTTCTGTAACTCTAATACTTTTGAAGATATTTGGCATTTACTTCTTTTGTTATTTAGCTACAAATGAGAAAATAGCTATTACTCACTTATGGCATGCAATAGAACCCCAAACTATGTACCATCTTATAGCTAAGGACAAAGTAGCTGAACAACATATTTTAGGAAAACACTCTAACTGCAATAGTTTTGGAGATACAATGGCTTTACTCAACAGTCGGAATTTGAAAGTAGCTATTACTCAGCTATCCACGGTGCAACAGGTCTGAAACTTTATTATGTGATAGCTTGCCCAAAAGTAGATGAATAACATATTTGAAAAGATTTCTGTAACTGTAATACTTTTGAAGATACTTGGCATTTACTTCTTTTGTTATTTAGCTACAAATGAGAAAATAGCTATTACTCACTTATGGCATGCAATAGAACCCCAAACTATGTACCATCTTATAGCTAAGGACAAAGTAGCTGAACAACATATTTTAGGAAAACACTCTAACTGCAATAGTTTTGGAGTTACAATGGCTTTACTCAACAGTCAGAATTTCAAAGTAGCTATTACTCAGCTATCCAAGGTGCAACAGGTCTGAAACTTTACTATGTGATAGCTTACCAAAAAGTAGATGAACAACATATTTGAAAAGATTTCTGTAACTCTAATACTTTTGAAGATATTTGACATTTACTCCTTTTGTTATTTAGCTACAAATGAGAAAATAGCTATTACTCACTTATGGCATGCAATGGGACCCCAAACTATGTACCATCTTATAGCTAAGGACAAAGTAGCTGAACAACATATTTGAAGAAAAAGTTGTAACTGCAATAGTTTTTGAGTTATGAGCCCTTTACTCCAAGTAGCTAAGATAGCTATTACTCAGTTATCTTTAGGCCTAAGTCCATAAAACCCAAAAAATTTTCGAGGGCGTGAAAATTCATTGGGACAATTAATTTACAAAAAATCTGTAGCTGTAGTAGTTTTGGAGGAATCTGCGTGACTAACTAACGCACGCACACACGCACGCACGCACGCACGCACGCACACACAGGCATCATTTCATAATCTCCCTCCCGGGCTAAAGCCCGGCGGGAGATAATTAACAACTGAAGAGCTAGATTACTTACTCGTGCACAGATTTTGCAGTGAATTCTTCCAGTCCACTAAATTTTGCTGGGGATACATCAGCTGTTACAACGTATACACCTGTTAATAAAGTTTTAATATGTTCACACATGGAGCAAGCAATCAGTGAAGTGGTCACATGACTTGGCACAGGCCTTGATGACTGACGAGATAAGTCACATAACTAAAATACATTGTAAATTTTACCAAAAGTAATAGAGGTGGTGGTGGTGGTGGGGGGGGGGGGGCTCATCAGTGAATGGAAAATAAAAACGTGCCTCTAGGGGGACCAAAATGCCTGTATTAAAATAAGAAAGTGCTCCGGGAGGGTTGGGGGGGGGACTTAAATTCTTCGTACATTCCACATTCTTATTTTTGGTGATTGATTGTAAATTTGGTACCACCTTAATATCGTAAACAGTAGTCAGTACCAGCAAAAGTACAAGTAATTACGTATGAATATCACCTAGAATATTTGGCAAAGGTTTTAGTTGTTATGAGTTTCCAACTACATAGGAAAGGTTTCAGTGACTGATTATGATTTGAGTGTGATGCAGATTTGGAATGATTACTGAGATTCATACAAAAGCTATTTTCATAGTGACTGGTAGTGGTGTGAATGGATTTGGAATGGAGTCATGAATTAGACATGGAGTCATCTTGTGTGTTTAAGAATATAACATAAGTTTAACCTTTTACAGTTAAACTTCAGTAGGGCAGAACTTGAAAATAATCCTTTTCTGTTCTTGAGATATTTGAAATTTTACAAAATTGATCCTTAAGTATAGCTTAGAAGTTAGAAATATGACCTCAATAAAATAATTAGACAGATCAGGCTTATACCAACTTTATAATACAATCAACGGTTAAAACTGAGCTGAAAGACATCTCTTAAAATTTGCATATTCAACGTGTCTAAATATTTTAAACTCATATATAATACAAAAATAAAATAAAGTAATATTTCCCTTGTGTTTTCTGTGATATGTCCAAACTATATATCCAACAATATATTTTTACAACAATCTATTTTCACAACACATATTTGGCCCTGAAACCACAAGAGACTTAATGTAGTACATAACCACTACCCAGAGTTCTGAACTCCCATTCATGATTACTGTTTAAGTTCAAAAGTAGGCTATCATATTTTTGTAGAAGCAAGCCAGAGTGCTGCAAACATGTTCTTTCAACTTTTATGCACTTATTTTGTAAAATATGTGTACTGTAGTTCATTCAACATAGTTTGCTTTCAATTCTCATTGTAAATTTTCAGTGCTTATTAAATAGTAGTAAAACCAGGCTTGAGTTTCAAATAATTCTTTGTCTCTTGCTTGTTGATGAATTTAATGCAATAAAACAAGCAGAAGCACTGCTCCATTGCATTTCCAATGATATGTAGTATATGGCTCTACACCTCGATTTGTTTAAAATATTTGAAGATTAATACCTGTTAACGCCCTCCATCTAACTCTATATATTTGTTGAAAATCATTTCACATGTCATTGATCATTTTATTTTGCAAATATATTAATATTTACACCACTATAGAAGGAACTTATTGTAGTTTCTGTTGGTTTTCATTTGCAGAAAATTCATTGAGAAGTTGCAAGGACACAGTCATTTTTTTGTTACATCCCCTGTAAACTTTTTCAATTGTCAGTCATTACAGACCACTTGAAACTGCTGACAAAAGTACTTTTAGATATCGACAACAGTCCCTAGAGTTGTTTGCAAGTTATCAGATGTGCTATTTAGTGTGCTATTTATCAAATAGTACTGAATCGACACTTACTTTTACAAGATAACATCATTTTTTACCCTCAATATATCAATAAATTTTTATTTACTTACTTATTCTAGTGACCCAAGCAGTGGGTAATCCACTTATCAGAACTAGTCTTACACACCATGACACTTTGCTTCAAACTATGCATGACACATACAACATGTTATAGAGATACATACCTGAACCATCTCCTTGAAATTTGAAATGCACAAATTGTGCAATTTCATAATATCCATAATTCATCAAGACACAAATCAGATCTTTATAGTCAATATCCAGCTTGTCTAAATCTTTCCTAAGACAGACATATTGTGCCAATTCATTAAAGAAAGCATAAGTTGTGCTTTCTAGATATGGTCCCAGGCCCCATCTTCTCCGTTTATCAAGAGAAAAACATGGGCGTAATTCTTCCTGCATATTTTCTGTTTCAAGTTCCATTTGCTGAACTTGATCAAGGCCTTTATTACATTGACCAAGTTTGTCAACACAATTAAACTCCATTTCATGATTTTCTTCATTTTGTGTGATGGATGTTTGTCCCTCATCAGTAATTACAGTTTCGTTGATTTTTTTAACAACTGTTGCTTTGCATTTCCTCTTCTCCATTAACCCTTTGTGTTTCTTCTGTTTGACACTATCCTGTTTGACCCTATCCCCTGACTCTACTGAGACCCCGGCTTTAAACTGGTCACTTGTATTAGTCATTTAGGTAAGTATAGTATTATTTTGATTTTTCAAAAATTGATACAAAGTTAACTTCAGCTTTTACATACTCTTAATGTGCGGTGCCTTAAGGAAACGTGTCAGGTGCTTTTATATTCACTTTATTGCATTGCTGTGTTAACATATGTATCAAGATATTGCAGTATCCATGCATATGTACAGTTTATAATATTTCTTTCGATCAAAGTTCACGGCATCATGTAATTTAACCAAATAATATCAGGTAACACAAATTACCCCTTTTTCATCAATAGATAATTGAAGAAAAATAAAAACATTTAAAAATAAACATTTCGAGAACAAACTGCACAAAACTCACAAAATGGCTGAAATCATCTTTGGGGAATCCCCAGTTTCGTTTCACTTTCTCTTTCACGGTAGATTATAAAACATGGAATCGGATTCGGAACCGGTTTTTTTTCCCCGGATTGCACCTCTTTGTGGCTCCTTCATTTTAAGTCACGATTTTCCTTGGGGTTTCCTGACAATAGTTTATAAATGGAAAGGCTGTTTGCAGATCAAATACTTTAATCTCTCGACCATATCACCCAACTCATAATATACATAAGAAAATATGAAATCACAGATTTCTTTATGTTTTTTCCCAGCAATATTTTATAAACTGGAAGGCTGTATCAAAATTAAAGACTTTAAGCCCGCAGATAAATTCTTGCAAATCTAAAAAGATTTGAAACACTTGTGCAAGCAGTGGCAAAGTTGGGCCTTTAAATAAAATATAAATAAATGACTGTGAATAAATATTGTACAGAAAGCTGTTGTACATTTGTTAAACAACTATAATACATTTAATATAATAATATATAGTATAGTACATTATTAGCTATATTATATTTCACACAGAATATAATATTACATCATCCTCCACTTATTTTGTAGCATAACAGGAGATCTCGGATTTGGACCATTAAACAATGACTCTATAAATGATTATAAAATGTCAAGCTTAAAATGGAAGGGCACAACAGTCAATGGGTTAAACCTTGACATAAATAAACGAAATGATCATACCACTTTATCACACTGCGGGCTGCTTTACATGAATTAAGTATTTGGAAAGTAAAAGATATTGCCACAAAATTAAATTTTTGATCACATATCTCCTGCATATTGTAATATTATTGGGTTGGGTACAAGTGGAGAGCTTAATCTTCAACCAGGTCCCCAGTTTATAAAATGTTGCTAGATATCCCCCCCCCCCCCCCCCCCCCCCCTGTAATATGCACTAGTTATTGTCAGTTAACATCTTATAGAAGTACATTGTGACATGTGTGACTTACTGCTATTACTCATCATGTGTAGGTAGTTCTGTGAGAGCTTGTTTGCAGAGACTGAGGGAGAAGGGACAGACTCTGAATAAGAAAAAGTGGTCATTTTTGCAGTCATCTGACGAGTTTTTTGGCAACATCTTCAGTGAAAAGGGAATTGCACCAGATCCAACGAAAATCAGTGCAATCAAAGAAGCTGGAAGGCCCAGACAATTGCAAACACCAGGTTAGATCTCTTTTGGGGATGGTAAACTACATCCAACGGTACATTCCAAATATAGACTTCAGTAGTCAGACCTCCGCATATGCTGACCAAGAAAAATGTCAACTTTGAGTGGTCCAGTGAATGTGAATAAGCCTGGAGTGATCTCAAAGAAGTTCTTACCAGTGTCACAGTTATGGCTTATTTTTACCCCAAGCTGGAAACAGAACTCATTGTGGATGGATTACCAGCCGGTCTAGGAGCAATCTTGACACAGCTACATACAAGCAAAGATGGGCCAAAATCTGTGCGCATAGTCGCATATGCTTCAAGAAGTCTTGATGATGAGGAGAGTCGGTACTCCCAAGCTGAAAGAGAGGCTCTTGCTGTAAGGTGGGCAATCGAACATTTCCATTTGTATCTGTTCGGAACAGAGTTCACAGTACTGACAGACCACAAGCCATTAGTCAGCATATTTTCAAATGTAACTGCAAACCCATCAGCTACAATACAAAGATGGTGCCTGTGTCTCCAGCAGTATACTTTCAATGTGATGTATAAACCAGGAAGTCAAAATCCAGCTGATTACATGTCACAGCATCCGGTGAAGTCTGTGTGTGAATGGGGCCAGAAAATAGCTGAGGAATATCTGTCTGAACAAGCATGGTGATAGAGTATATTCACACAGGAGAGTGGTACAAGTACAGAAAATGAAATGTAAAGAAATGACTTGCTATGAAAAACTGTCTAGTGAACTTAGTGTTTTTGACAACAGCATAGTACTGAGGGGGGATAGAATTGTGCATCCAGTAGCTCTCCACAAGAGAGTAGTTTACCTTGCTCATGAAGGTCATCAGGGCCTGGTAAAGACTAAGTTACTCCCCAGAGCAAAAGTGTGGTTCCCATATATATGGACAGTTTGGTGGAGGAAAAAATAAAAGCTGTGTGCCATGTACAGTCACTGTCAAGGATGAAAAGCATTTTTCAGCACACTTTGGACCAATGTCAGTGTTGTTCAATGGGCCATATCCTAGTGGTGATTACTGCCTCGTGGTGATTGATGACTACTCCAGATTTCCTCAGGTGGAGTTATTGAAGTCAACCTCTGCTAGATCTGTGATTCCAGTACTTGATAAAATATTTGCAGTTCATGGGATGCCATAAAATCTTAAGAGTGACAATGGTCCTCCATTTGAAAGCTTTAAATTCAAGAAATTTAAGGAATATTGTGGCATAAAACACAAGAAAATAACCCAATTATGACTCAGAGCCAATGTATTAGCAGAGAATTTTATGAAGTCTTTGGGCAAGGCAATTAAATCTGGATGTGTTGAAGGAAAATCCTGGAAACAAGCACTTTACAAGTTTCTCAGGAATTACACAGACATTCCTCATGTCACAACAGGGAAGTCCCAAGCTGAGTTACTCTTTGGTTACAACATTAGAACACTGATCCCAGAAATTAGAGTTCCAGTTGATGACTCTGATATGAGAAGACGTGATTCCCAACAGAAAGCCAAACAAAAAGTAATTCATAGGTAGTTCTAGGATATGAATCTTTACATAGGTATGTCAATGCACCAAGCCATGTTATTCAGTTCTGGTAAAGTCAGAGTAGATGTGCGACCATATAAACAGAATTGTGTGTCTTTATTATAATAATAATATACTGAAAAGCTCACTATATTACAACCCCCTTAAATCTGTGACCTCATATTTCTCCAGTAATATTTATTAGTCGGGTTGCTATATAAAATATTGCTAGAGATCCCAAGCAAAAATGTTGCAACTCATAGCACCCCATTGGACTTCGTAATATCCACCACACTATTCAAATAGCACTTGCAAAGGTCCAATTAAGTTTTATAACAAACCATTTCATATGGTCATATTGAGAGAGGTTTCATGAATGATAGATTTTGCTGACAATAGGAAATTAAACAGGATTTACCTATAAGGCGAAGTTCAAGATTCTACAGTTTTGTAAATGGGAATAGAATAATAACACAAGAGATAGCATTCCACTAAGCAGAATTCACACTTTAGTGTTTGGGGGTCTCTAATCATTCAGTGCATGTTTTTTGTTCAATCTAGGATGGACATGTCTATAATATCTGTTTCAAGCAGTCTAGAACTAAATTCCTATTCCAGGTAGCCCTGCTTTCATAAGCTGATTCACTATTACATGAGAGCCCAAGGTGATTGTTGGAAAATCCAAAACACTGGATAGTGCATATGGCGGGCACCATAGCTATATCTGTTATCATAACACTCTCTCAAGAAGTTGATGACATTGTCAACTGATACAACAATATAAGGTGATGTGCAATATTTCTTGCAATATTTATTCCATTTCTGTAAATGGATTTAATATTGTTTGGAGGTAGTAGGGCACCAAGAAGTAACACTCAAACCCTGGGCCCCTTGAATTATATCCTTGTTTGTTGTTCTGATATTACATGCGCTACCATGTTTAGTTTCTTATACAGTGGGTTATTGCTGGCTTGAGGCATGACGTTAGAAAACTCTTTTATGTGGAAACACAGAAGATTTTATGATAAACTTAATAAGGTTTGGATACCACGACTCAGTTGGCAAGTTTGGTACAATAATTAAGTAATTTGCATTTTCACTAACAATATATTACAGAACAAGATTTATAATGAAAAATTGGGCATAACATTTCCAAATAAGTGCCTCATGAAGGTGAAAACCATCAACAGCAACTGATAAATTAATTGAGATCCAAATATATCTTTATCTGGTATATATAACCCAGTTTTGTCATTATGTATTTGAATCTGTCAGGGTTTAATTTTGCTTCACTGTCATCACTTATGGTCATAGATATATAAAAAATCAGCAAATGTTTTTTTCTTCACTTTCCAGACAAGGGCGCTACAGTCACCCAACTACTATATTTTCCAGGGCCCACATCCAGATGTCTCTTGCCACTATATTACAAGTGTCAGACCTACATAAATGTAAATTATTTATATATGACAAAGCACATATGTTGTCAGTTAAAACCGGAATGTTAGTGTTGCAATAATCCATTACACAGTGCTTTAAGGCTGAGATATATGACACACATCTTACTGTAAACAATTCACATGGTTTTGACTTTCATCTTGCATGTAACCACAGTCCATTTGCACTTTTATCAACAGAAGTGATAACACCCCAAACCCTCAGCTGAAGCATCAGTTTTAATGGTATTAGTGGCCATGGAAAGCTATGTCATTAGGTCAATTGTTAGAATAAAGATGATAATCTAATCACCAGTGCAAGTCATCCCATTTTTTCTTTGATAATTACATTCAGGCATAATAACCTTTGTTTATTTTAAAAAAATAATATCTGTCAACTTGTAAATTTTGCAAGTGGAGTTTCCCATATGAGACCCCATGCAGTGCACTTACAAGTAAACTGATACCTTCATACAAATTTGTTTCGCTGTTATCGCTCATATATGGTTATGTTTGGTATCAGAACGTTTGTCTGGACTCACTGATTAAGATTCTTTTTGAAATTTTAAAATCCGACTATCCCTCGCATAGTTAGGGCTGTTTGAAGATTGCGTATTATGAGTCTCTTAACGTAATTAATGAATATTTTTTTCGATTTTTCATTAATGGTTTAACAGGAGCGTGTTTGGTATCAAAAACGTTCGTCTGTACTCACTGATTAAAATGCTTTTTGAATTTTTAAAATCCAAAAATGATGGTATTGTAACCCCCTTTAATACTCATATAGTCTTCTTCTCTTTTTGACCTTTGGAATATCTTAGGAAAAATAGTCACTTTTTCCATTTTGCATTTGTCCAAGACCATGCTGTTTAGTAATTTTGTTATTACCACCTAGATATGCAATATCTGTCACTGTATTAAGTATAACACTATTGTCTGTGAGCTTTTTGTAAGCATGATAAAATTATGAAAGTCTACCATCCTGGAATGCTGCCTTCGTGTGTCTGGGGCACTTATCAGAACCAAAAATTTTAATGTTTACTTGGCCAATATATATAGCAACTAAAATCTTTCACTTTCACTTTCTTCTAAAATGGACCATTGCATTTTTGCCGTGATCTACAAATACAATTGCTATTTATAACACCACACATTTAATTTATTTTGCATAATTTATGTTCATTAAAAATGTAAAGAGGATTCAACAGTGAAGCCAAAGAAACAGACAAGATTCAAAATTTTAACATCCTGCACTGGATCCGGATTTATCCAAAACTATAATAAAAATATGCTATTTCACAACATTCATATTATTATCTAATGTTGCTGTTGTTAAATCAGGCTTTAAATCTACTTAATTGTTTGGGAAACAAAATAACCTGTGTAAACAAAGCTAGATCATTGTACTATCCATGCATGTTAGCCAATGCTTAGTTCTTAGTGAAAGAATGGACATGAATTTATGTTAAGAAGAGGACTCACAGAACTATATATAAATTTTCAGGAAAACCATTGAAAGTAAAATTGCAATTTTTTTCAAGGTCTGGAAGAGGGGCATTCCCCAGAGATATGAACCCACTCCTTCTTTAAAACTGGATCTGGCCCTGTTTTCAAAAGTGATACTCAATCCAAATTTTATTTTAATAGTGAAATCATTAATCAATATGTCCAACATGCTGGGGGATAAATTATCATTTTGTTTACTCAGTCAAAACTATTCTTCAAAATAAAAATACGTATGAATGAACGTTGTGTTTGGCGTTTAGTATGGCAAAACACCATAAAACAGAGGAGACACGTATTATATCTTACAGTTGGTGATGATTGAATTTTACTGAAACATAAGCTGGTCGATGTCTTCTTTTGATCACTGTAAAGTTAATTTTTTAATCTATTTGTAGTTTTCCATTATTTTCAGCAATATCTTTAATTATCGCCCACCTGATACTCTGGGCCCGTATTTCACAAAGAAGTTTTAAGTCTGAGAAAAAAAAATTAATAGCCTCAGATTTAACATTTGGTCTCAACTGAGTCCAAGTCTCAACTTTGTATTTGTAAACAGGGTCTCAGCTGAGACTATGCTGAGACCAGTCTCAATCGTAAAGTTGGAAAACATTCGCGAGACTTTTTCCCTCTCAAAAAAAGATCTGTTGCAGAAAGCGTCATGTCTATGGCCCACTGTGTACCTACGCACCACTTTACTTTATTAATATGCCAACAAGAATAATTTTAAAAAAGATTTTTCCCTACAGCAATCGTTAGTGTTGTGAACGATAAACCGGTATGCGTTTTTTCGTTTGTTTCTGGCAAAAATAATGAAATTCGCAAAGAATATTAACGTATGGACTCACCAAGAACTGTGTCTGCTGTTACTGGTTTGTCACTTGACAGCAACACTTGACAATTCAACTTATTCTATTTACACTACTGTATTTATATATTTAAATACACCTGTGCTGCCAGATGATTAGCAGCAAAGGCTAACAATTATAACTATTTTGTCACTTGTGACCATGTGTGTCAACTGTCAGAGTAAGACTGACGGTATATTTAAAAAGGCCAGACAAAGTCACTTCTGTGTCCTTGACCCCTGACCTTAATGGTGTGAAGCAGTGTATACTAAACATCGGCGCCGAAACACCGGATTTCATCACATTATTTGGGAACCGGTAATTGAAAACGTCATCATTTTACACCACCTAATGGCTGATACTTATCAAAACAACAAAAAATGCACATATTTTGTGAAATATGACACATTTTTACTTAATATTGAGCAAAAATCATGTTTACATACTTAATAATTTCTTGTGAGAGCCATTTCTAGTTACAAGTTCTGCCTCATGTACGCCGTGCGAATAATATTACTGCACACAAACACACATACGAAATACCGGATTTTGTTTGTTTCAAAGCCCCTGGTAACCGTTTTGATTTCTATAAATGGTCCGACCACTAGCAATCATATGAAATAGTTTAAAAATTCATAAAATGGTCATTTTTGGCTTGATTTTGACAAGTAATATACCATTTTAAAGTTTACAACACGTGGCATCTACACGTGGTAGATTGGAAACACATCCCATTTAAATGCAGAAAGTCCTGATGTTTTATGTGATAGATTTAAATGTCTGCATACAATAATGTGGTATATATATATATATTGAATGTAAAGTATGTGTTACGACCCAGATGTGAAATTGTCCATTTTGTGAAATGGACAAGAAAATTGTCTGATATGTATTTGAAATATCATACACTAATGCCCTTGTTCCACCAAAGGATTAAGCCCCGATCCTGTCGGCGACCCTTAATTATGAACAGTCGGTGAAAAAAAAACAAAAATGGGCGGGAAAACTGGATCAGTTTCAAAGTCTGGGATTAAGTACAGATCGTCCTCAGGAAGCCTCAGGACGCCTCAGGCGACCCCAGACAGTCCCTAACTGGTCTGGGACTAAGAACCGACTATGCCATTTTTATGGTCGGTTTGAACCACGATCCTGTCGTGGACAAACTGACTGGGTCCCAGGACGCCTCAGGCCTCCTGGGACTAAGCCCCGACTAACCCACGATTAAGTCCCGACCCCACAAGGTGTCCTGAGGCGTCCCCAGGCGTCCCCAGACCAAGATAGCCGATTTTTGTTTTGCAATGGGACTAAGGGTCACAGGAGGCCTGGGACTAAGGTACTAAGCGTCGGGGACTAAGGGTCGGCGACTAAGGGTCGCAGGCGGCCTGGGACAACATAGGACTGTGTAAATTTAGTCTGAGGAGGCCCGGGACTGGACATTTTGTTTATGGCGGGAAAAAATAATCGGTTGGGGTCGGGAGAAATATCAAACATGTTTGATTTTTCACACGGCCTCAACCAACCACAACCGACCCTTACAGGACGCTTGGGACTAAGCAAATATTTCAAACCGACCCCCAAAAACCCTTAATCGGGAGCCTTAGTCATGTGGTGGAACACCCACATAAGTTAGTTAATAGTTAAATAGTTATAACTATTTGAAATCAATTTGAAATAAAAGTGTAAATTATGTGAAGCATACTTTCTAATGGGAATAACTATTTAAAATTACACTTACACTTTTAAAAAAACATATCAGTACCTGGTATATTATTTTTTTAAATTTTTGCTTAAAAGAAATGTAATAGAACTTTGTCTCTTTTGTGCGCTTATCTTATTTAAAAGGCTTTACTTTAATAATTAGATCTGAGGAATTGTAGCCTAACCCTTTAAAGATTTGATCTAACAGTTTTTAAAAGTAGCTGTCAATTTCAAATGGTCGAAGCCATACCAAAGGTTACAAAAAGAAGTGGGCCAATTACAATTAACGCCAACCTATCAGTGGTGAGGCTGTCTTTTAATGACATCTGAGGATTGTAGTCAACCTTTTGAGGGTTAGATCAAAGGGATAATCCAGAGCCCGTCATAGTCATAAATCTTATGATAATGTGGACAAGTAAATAACAACAGTGACATCAACATTTGCAATTGGTAATTTAAAGAAAGTACCAATATGACTTGGTGTTAAAAACTCTTAATGTTATAAAATATATGTTGTAGTTAAGTCTTACCTAGATGCTATTTCAAATTCTTTAATTTTTAATAAATGTAAATACAAATATTAACAAATGCTTAACTAATATTGTAGCTTAATCATAGTAGCATCAAGTTAGATTTCATAAGAAAATGTTAAAACAATTATAATAACCTGCACTTCACCAGTAGAATTTAGGTTAAAGTTTAACCATTGATTTATTCCAATACACTGTTTCAATAAAAATGCAAAAAAAAAATTTTTTTTTCACTGTGAATGAGAATAAAAATTTCCTACATTTAGTTGTTCATTTCATGAAATGGTCAGTAAATTTTTTGTCAGCTTGACACAGTTTGATTTTTATGTGATAAATGAATGTTGTAAGTAAACTAAAACTACATAAAACTACATTGTTTTATATTTAGATGAACAATAATTTTCAACCTAAAATACAGAGCACTAGCCAAGTGGTTAATGGGTATATAACACAAAGATTCCACAATCAATATTTTATTCTGTCCATTCTTATAATATTTTAAGTTCGATAAATCTTTAAAGTTGTTTTAGAATGTTCTGGTCCTATGACTCCATGATCTTTCACTGTGATATTATTAAATTATATACAGACAGTTACAATATTATTAATTTTTTAAACTATCGTACAACCCATAAAACCGTTAAACTAGTTAATGAACATATAACTTAAAAAGTAAAGTTATTATTTTTATCTGACCATTGTTTTCATACTTTCAGCTATTAATTCACAAAAATAACAGTTATTTCTGTTTTGTAGATTTGAATATACTATGTGTACCATCACAAAATACCACCTATTATACATAATTAAAAAAAAATGCTATTAAAAAACTTATATTAAAATTATAAAATTTGTTATCTTTCAAACTTGCTAATTTTATGAATAAAATAAGTTATGGCTCTGTACCACATAATATTTTATTAGAAATGTATCAATACTGATATAAGTGTTTTACTTCAGCTATTTCCGTTTTCACATAATTCATGATATTGTACACTCAGGGGCGGATTTCACGAAAGGTCTTAGCCCGGTCTCAGGCTCAAACTTGAGACTTTTGTCTCAAATTATTGGAACATTTTACTTGAGCCCATGGGCTCAGCCTTAATGGATTTCACAAAAGGTCTCAGTCTCAGCTTTGGCTGAGTCACTGACTCAAATGTTGAGCCTGGTTGAAAATGGGCTTAAGTTTTGTAAACAAAGGCTCAAATATGGCCGCCATAATTCTATCTTCACTTCAAAATTTGAAATGGCTGAAAATAGGGTACAAGTATATAAAACAACCCCCAGAAGTAGTCTTTGGGTGTTTTTACATGTTTTCAAGGTTTCCCATTGCAAAATGGTATTTGACCAGAGATATTATGTGTCAAACAAGGAACATATATGCCATCAGTAGAATATTTTGACTACAAAAAATGGTCACATGACACAGAAAACCACTGTGGTTATTTGATAAGCTTGGTCTCAACTGAGACCCCTTCTGTGAAAACCATTTGAGACAAAGACTTAGCTGAGCCAAAAGGCTCAGATTTGAGCCAGTGGCTCAGCCTGAGACTGGGCTAAGTCTGAGACCTTTCATGAAATCCGCCCCAGAATTCTTTCTGCGATTTCACTATAAATTGAGTATTACATGTTAAAATGTATACCAATATAAAATTTAAATAATTTATAGTTAAAAATTATAAATATTATTAGAACACGTTTTAAATGCCAATGGATGTAGTTTTTTTATTACCAACTTTCTAGCAACTTTTAATAATTTTTTCACCAAGTAATGACAAACATACAACAGCATCAGTAATAAGTAGTACAAATAATGTAATATAGCCGTGGGAATTGTCTCCATGTACTTTCTGTTTATTTCCTTAAGTGCCAGGGTTGGCAAAAAAACGGTCAATATGAGTATTGACCAGGCCGGTGGTTAAAACTGGTTAAAACCGCCTTTTACTGGTCAATAGTGGTCAATACTCGTCGTTTGAAAAGTAATGAAATAAAATCAAATAAGAAAAAAATATACTGCTGAGTATTTGTTCCATTTTAGACTTGATTGATTGTGGTTATAATATACCAATACCTGTTTCAATTTACACAATTCTATTGGTTACAGAGATTGAATTTATAGGAATTGGTCATGTTGGAAAATCATCTGGTCAGTACTGGTTAGTTAAAATAAAAATGGTATAAAAACATAGCATACTGTTGAGTAGCTATAGTTTGTCTATCAGCATAGTGATAGTGATAGTTATAACTTATAATGACAATAGAAAAAGATTATACTCTGGTTGTACTCTGGAAAAGATGACAGGGCTGTCAAGATACTTGCCCAGCTTAAATAGCTTTAGTAAAGGAGTGAGGAATTTATAAGTAATTAATAATATGGGGGTTTTTAAGATCCCCTTGAAGGCTAAGTATAGAATGCAAATATTGAGTGACAGATAATAGCTATGTAGATTCAATGAAAGGAAGTCATGTACCAAATATTTGTTGTATCATTATCATAGGTTTAAAAAGTTTAAAAAAAATCAATTTTGCATGATTTTTTGGAATGATAAACATCATGATTTAAATCAATGATTTTAATCAATTGATTTAAATCAAACAACCCTGATTTAAACCTCATCTGGCAATACTGGCCAGTAGAAAAAATGTAAAATAAAAAAAAAGTATGAAATGAGATGAAAATATGTATAAAATAAAATATTTGTATCAAATTGTATGTATATCAGGCATTGCATTGTGTCACTTCATAGGTTTGGTTTCTGTGATTTTAACATTTTTTGTCCCTTTTAAGCAGAAATTAAAAACTTGATCAGTATTGACCACTTTTAGAGTATTGACCGGGGCGGTTTTAACCGGTTAAAACTACCCCTTCAATCGACCGGCCAACTCTGTACAGAGGCAGATACAGGATTTCCCGAAAGGGGGGGCGTGGGTTGTCGCGGGTATGGATATTTCATACTTGGACTTTCTGTAGTGGGACATATCACGCGGTGCACGGACAGAATGTCGGTGGACAAAATACTGGGGGACCAAACGCCAGTCAAAATTGCAAGGGGGGGGGGGGGGGGGGGGGACAAAATGCTGTCCATTTTATGGGACAGGGAGGGCAAAATGCCTATCTTAACAAAACACTTTATATTTGATACTGATGGTCAAGCAAACTGAAAAAACTTCTAGCAGAAAAAAGCCTCTGTAAAAACCTACAGTAGAAAATACCTCAGTATAGAAGCCCAGTAACTAAATGGTACATAGCACACAAGTCCTGCCAAGTAGTGTACATCATGTAACAAGGGTTTGGGTATTTTCTACTGGGGTTATTTGTTTATACACTAGTTTTCTACTGTTTCTGTAGTTTTATTTTTCTATTGGCTTTTTCTACACTCAATTGTCAGGGTTTACTTCAATTTCGCCCCCAGCAATTTCGCCCCCATCAGTTTTGCCACCAAAATAATTTGGACAGCAATTTTGCCCCCATTTTAAAGTAGGACATTTTGCCCCAAAATATTTTTTTACTTAAAATGGACAGGATGTTGGTTTATTTTTTAAATTTTAAATTGACAAATTAGGTAATTGTGATACATTGACTTGCCTTGTGCATCAAAGCAAAACTATTATGAAGTGAAACCCTTTGATTTATATTACATGTGGCTTCTTTTTGTTATATTAGGTGTAGCTCCACTGTCTTTGAACTATTCTTTTCAATCAAAGAACAGTTTGGCCATTATTCTTTTTACTACACAAAAGCAAATTGTGTATGAAAAGAAAACAAAAGCGTAATTGTAATTAATTGGACATCTGATAAGACTGAATTAAAAAGAATTTAGTCCATGTTGACTGGACAAATGATATACTAGTATAATGCTAACCAAACTGTATTGAATTTGTAGTTGATGTTTAATGTTGTTAAATAGTTGACAATAGTAATAGAATGGACCTTTTGACTTTTATTTGACTGGATAAATTATATATTAGTATAGTGCTAACCAAATTGTATTGAGCTTAAGGTTGATGTTTGATGTTGTTAATTTAGTTTGACTACTTTGCATTGAAATAATAATTGTATACATGTTTTATATGTCAGAAAAAAAAATATTTTGGGGGCGAAATGTCCTACTTTATGATGGAGGCAAAATTGCTGGGGGTGAAATTGATGCCTAAAATATTTTGGGGGCGAAATTGATGGTGGCGAAATTGCTGGGGGCGAAATTGACGTACCCCATTGTCAGACACTTACAGCAGTTTACCTAAAATAAACTTCAAAGGGGTTTCCCCTTCCCATAATAAACAATAGTATAACTGCAGAAAAGATGGAGGGAAACATACTTGAATCTAAGTATACCGGAGAGAAAAAATAACAATACTTTTAATGTCTTGCATTTTTTGGTAACATATATACATGAAGAGATAAACAAGTCACACGAAACTACAGTTCAGAGTAAATAAGTTGCACATTACAGTTTTACAGGTTCATTATATTTCATAAAATAGCTGTTCCCATCCACACCATCTTTCACGGAAAACATTTTCAGAAGATCTCACTCTAAATAGATTTTGCTGTTCCAGGAATATTTCTTTTATTCTGGTTTGAAGATAGTATATGTTAAGCTTTTGATTATTTTTTGAACATTGAAAAATATATTCCCTTGTAACAGTTAATATCAAGTTCATTGGCCACCAAAACTGATCTTTTACATAATACCCCAGAATTTTTGATTCGTCATCAAGCTTCACTTTTAGCTTCAGCTTTTGCTCAATCCATGTGATTATGTTTTGCCATAGCTCATCAACTTGTCCACATGTTACAAACAAATGGATAATAGTTTCAGTTTCCTCAGTACATATCCCACAAACAGATGACTTTTTTATATTTAGTTTTTTTAAATAGCCATTTGTTCCAAGAATTCTGTAAATGGTTCGATATTGGAACCATATAAAAAAGTTATCACTAATTGCTTTAAAACAGGATTTATATATGTTTCTCCAAATGTTCTCACTCAATCTATTTTTGAAATCAAAGGACCATTTGACTTCATGTTTGTCCTTCATTTGGTCAAGACTAGGGCTTGTCAAGATATTGTAGAAAGCTTTGTTGCCTCTTTCAGCATTAATCAAGGGACTTATGTGAAAGGGTGGTGGACGGACGTTTCGGACTAGGACGTTTCGGCCACGGACGTTTCGGCCAGGCCATTTTTAAGGGTGGACGTTTCGGCCAAATCTATATTTTTAGGAGATTTATATAATAAGAACATCTTTTAATGTCCTTGTGTCCAAAAAGGGAAAATCTATATCACTAAGTGACTTGAAAGGAGAGCTGTGAAAGCAAACCTTTTATGGTTTAAGGAAAGCAGTGTCTGCACAATTTTCTTTGATCAAGTTGAGGAAACAGGCAGACTGTTTCCCTTTTTGTGATTATCAATCATCAAACATCTCATTTTTACACATTTAATGGAATATTATCATTCTCCACTTATATCAGCAAACTTGCACTGCACAAATTATGTGACAGGCCATCTGCGTCCCAGACCTCAGACTCCAGATCTTCAGCTAAGGTTCCGGCGTGTGCCACCCATATTTGCTCCCGCCCAATGGAATATGCATGAGGTGACCCTTGCAAACCAACCAAGGACCAACAACGTATCAGAGGGCTGGAACAACAAATTCAGGAACCTTGTTGGCCAAAGCCACCCTACAGTGTGGAAACTGATTGAGTGTTTGCAAGCAGAGTGTGCCCGTGTATCTGCTGTACTTCTACAGGATGAGCGTGGTGTGAGACCAAAGAAGAGGATCAAGAAAGTATACACCGAACTTCAAGGTAGACTGCACAATCTCTGTGAGGACAGATCTCTAGGCCGCAAGTCCATACCAGACTTCCTTCGGGGTGTAAGCCATAACCTGAGAGGTGGTCAGCCAAACATTTAAAATGACTCTGAATTGTGTGATCTGAAGTTTATGTATATAGCTTAATTGTGTAAAATGTTATTATATTATTGTTATAAAATGTGGGAAAGGTTGTACAATAAATGTTGTTATCACAGTTGTATTATTTGCATGTTTAATCATTGAAAACCTGATCCAAAAATATATTTGGCCGAAACGTCCACCCTCAAAAATGGCCGAGCCGAAACGTCCGTGGCCGAAACGTCCTAGTCCGAAACGTCCGTGGCCGAAACGTCCTACATTCGAAAGGGTATGTGGGGCCTTTTTACTGTTGAATATACAGGCTGGTTTGCCTTAGGTATGAATTTTGTCAGTAACCTCCTGATAGTATAATAATTCAGAATATTTGCATTCAGATTGTATTTAACTTTTAAAAGTAATAAATTATTAATTGGGGTGAGTGATTCCAGTTTTGTAAAGTGTGTATCTCATGCTTAAACATATACTGGTAAACAAAAGTTTATAAATAAAGTCATCCACAAAAGATGTAATCCTCTGTTTGAGGATGAGACCTAACATAGTACACACACAAAAGAACCTAATCCCCTTTGATACTGGACAGTGACACAGGTATAATGACTGTCACTTTAAACAGGTACTAGACTAGTATATTACCCTAGTAAAGACAGATCTTGGGGTGGGGGATTGGAGGGGGGCGTGGACAGTAGCAAAAAGCCCCATGACTAAAGGTTGAAACTCTGAAAGGGGGGGCGTGCGCCCTCTAGGGGAACAGACAAAAGGTGCACGGAAAAAAGGGGCCCAGGAAAAAAGGGACCTAGAAAAAAAGGGCCCAAGAAAAAAGGGGCCTGGAAAAAAGGGGCCTACAGTTTTTGGAAAAGGGGAAAAAAGGGGCCCACTTTTTCATTTTTGATAAAACAACATTAGTGATATCAACCAACTTTTATTTAGTTTTATATAACAAATCAACTTTGATTAAGATACAAGAACGTACAATATTATACATACAGTACAATAAGCACATAATAAGAACAAACATGTAACATTTAAGTGAATACAAAATTCACTCTGGATTGCATTTTAAAATTGAAGAACCTTTCATATGGTGTACGTTGAAAATCCCCAGATTGAAAATTCCCAGATGGAAAATCCCCGGAAATCTACAGACCCATAGAAAATCCACAGATGGGGCTTAGAAAATCCCCAGATCAAAAATCCCTAAAAGTAAGAGTAAAAGATAAGGTACACTTTATTTGGAGTTACTGAACTTTTCATACATTCAGGTTTGGTATATTGCTGCACTGAATATTAAGATTTTAACATGATTTAAAAACACATCTTTTTAAAAATTGCTGTTAACATTTCCTTTGATAGAATTAGTTTCTGAGTAGGTTTAAAAGCTCCTTTAAGATGCCTGTAATATTATCAACCCTTAAAGGTGTTTGAATGGGTTCCATAGCATACATGAAAATGCTTAAATGTTGAGTTAGTCTTTCAACATCCTTCCTAAGCTGTTATCAAAGAAAGAATCAGCCTATCTATCTATAGACAATGGGACAAATAAAAGCCACTTTCCCTGATAGCAATTAACAGTTAGGGCCACACATAATACAGGTAGATAAAAGAACACAGTTATAAAATAGTTCTTTAATACATCAATCCAAAGAGGGCTACAAATCTAATATGGTTAATTAGAAGCCACATGCAATCCCTGGAAGAGGTAGATTAAAGACTACAGTTAAAAGTGGTTTATTTAATCAATGAATAATAAAAAATAAAAGGGAGTACCATACAATTGGTTTGAAGAGACAATGTAACAATACATTTGTCAATTGTATTAGGGATTTTTGATCTGGGGATTTACTAAGCCCCATCTGGGGTTTTTCTATGGGTGTGCAGATTTCCAGGGATTTTCAATCCGGGGATTTTCAATCTGGGGATTTTCATATACAATCCCTTCAGTGTGAGAAATTCGTTGCCAAGCAATGGTGGCCCATAGGGCCACTAGGTTCTGAAGTTCAGTGGTCCCTGTTAAAACTTGATGGCCCAAAACTTTTTAAAAACTTTTTCTAACAAATTGTCTTTTTAATTTATTAAAAGTGACACGTAAAAAGGATACAAAAGTGATTTATGTTAAATTTCTTTACTTCAAGCTTGAATACAAATTATACAAGATGCACTCACAGAGAGCAAAACGCTCGACTCTATGTGACCAGTCTCTCAAGTGATATAAAGTATTTTAAGGAAGACAATAAAATAAAATCAAACATGTAAATTAATTTTTGAAGAAATGTCAAGTAAAACGCTAAAGTCATTAAAAATGCATTTAAATGGGACCTCTGAAAACTCATGATTATTTTGTATCCAAAATAAGATCTAGATTTCTCTTTTTTAGCAACTTTTTCCTTTGACCAGGTCCTACCCACAAAAATTTTTAACAAAGATCTGTTCATTAGTTCTGGAGTAATCTAAACACACACACAAAAAAAAAAACCAGAGAGACAGACAAATAAAATAGATAATTAGCACACAGGATCATAAACTGCTGGGTGAGGTAAAAAAATATTGCTTACAAGTCACTTTTTAGTAAAAGTCACTCATGGTAATTTTTTTTTTTTTTTTTTTTTTTTGATGGCCTGTCCAGGAATTGAAAAAAAAAGAGAACACAAAACAGAAATAATAATTAATAAAGATGATGAATACACCTCTTTATTATCTTTATGTCAATTTCAAGACAAAAAAACGGGAAGAAATATTTTTACTTAAAGACAACAAGTATCACACCCTAGGCTTGTGACCTCACAATAACAATTGTATTGTGACATTATTAAGTAATGACGTCACCAGAAAGCAAAATATTGATTTTTTTACATATGTGAGAAGAGAAGCAGATTTCACTGTAAAATCCCAATTAAAAATAAGAAAAACTCTCTCCTGGCTTTAATTTTCAAACAAATTACACCAAATTTAGAAGAATCAATCTGTACCCCATGAAATATCTACCCACCAAATTTAAGCTTGATTGGTGTTACAGTTTTTGAGTTTTAAGGACGAAACGTGCACAGACAGACAGAAACAAACTGATCACAATAACCCTCTCCTATTGACCCTTTGCATCTTACGTCACAATGTTACGTATTATGATTTGGACGGCAAAACATCACGCTTGAGCGAACATGTCTGTGTTAACATATGGGATGTGTAGGAAGATATACCTTGTTTTAAAAATTAATTATAAAATAAATATGCATCTTATTGACTTCAAAATTGCACACATAAAAGTACAAGCCCTTGTCTATCTGTTACTGTTTGCAAAATAACATTAGGACACAGGATTGTCGAGATATAGAGCACTGAACTTTTAGTAAAATGCAAAATATCCATTTTTCTGTAATGTGTGTCTTAAGTACAAGCAAATATAAAAATGTTAGGCCATAGAAGAATTCCTTATTTTCATTTTACCAAATTGTTGATAACCTTCGCATCAATATACTTTTTACAAAACAAAAATGGACAAATTATTCAAGGAGAAATAATCATTTAAAAGTTGTGTACTTTTGATATATATTTTTAGTGCAAATGTTTCTCGACCGCAAATGAAAACTAACAAAAGTTTACATAAATATCAAAATCATAATTAAAGACAAAATAATATTTTTTCAAAAGCTGTGCCTTCATTAAGGAAATATATTTAGAATGATTTCCCTTTTTACAGAACTCAAATATATGATTTTTAGAGGCATAAGTTTAATTTTTTGTCAAAGTACAGCACTAATAATCCGTGTTTTGCCGTCCAAAATGGAGGTTGTTCACTGGAAACGTCATCCTGACGTCACATTATGACGTTGATGCAAAGGGTCAATCCTCCAGCATTAAAAATAAAACAAAAGTCTTTTTCATGCTTATCCCAATGAATTTTACACAAGACATTTAAATTTTGCAAGTTTTATGATTACTTTAAACTTCAAAGAAATAATGTTTTTCTTTTCATACAATTTAGACAGAGTGTCAGCCGCTAAACAAGCCTTTTTTACTTGTGGATAAGTGGAACAACTGTACTTGTGTGAAGGGAGGGGGGGTTAAGACTTAAGAGTGACGTATAGGTGTATTCAGTCCACTTTCCCCGGCATGTACAAGTGTGTGGCTGAATATTCTCTACTGGCAGTTTTGTGTGAGTGAGGGGGGACTTGTCAGTGTACTGGTTATAAAGCATTAGCCTTGCCACAGGTGTTTATATGTATAATATAGACACAACTGTTTGATTGCATTATAAGTATTTTTCATAATGCTCTCATACATTTACTTAGCCTAGCTTGCTGAGGAGAACTCCCAGACTAGAAAGGCCTCTGATACACTGTGCATTATGGCAAAAAAAATTTTACGTTTGCATTATGGTAGAGACAGCCTGGAAGGCCAGGCTAATAAAGCATATGTATTGATTGTTTTGCTGCAGTGTTCTCACTTGGTGTACTAACTGTTGGAAGAGTGAGAGAAACAGTGTCCGAGTTTAGCTGCTTTAAGGGTGAACTCAATCTGGAATATGCAAAACACAATGCATAATTAAGGACCCATGGGGAAAGAAAACCAATTAAAAAAAAATGACAGCACACTGGATTGTATTACCACACCAGGCATGTTGTAGTCAATTTGGTGGCCCACTGGGGCCCATGAAAGTCAAGTTGTGGTGGCCCTAACTTAAAAAGGGGGGCCCCTGGCTACCGGGCCACCGCGAATTTCGCACACTGAATCCCTTTCATATAGCCCCCATTAAACAATCTAAGCAATTCAATGCATCTACCCACACACTTCAGTGCATGCAATTACAAATTTGAAGCCTTTAAAGTAGGTTAAAACATAATAAAGTTTGAAAAATTTGTTAAATGTTTGTTGTTAAATGTTTGTTGCATGAAGGAAATTTCTAGTCATATTACGTAATATTAATAAATCTTAAGGCATAATCATAAACAAAAATTAGAAAAAAATACTGGGCCCCTTTTTTCCCCTTTTCCAAAAACTGTGGGCCCCTTTTTTCCTGGGCCCCTTTTTTCTTGGGCCCCTATTTTCTAGGTCCCTTTTTTCCTGGGCCCCTTTTTTCCTGGATTCCAGACAAAAGCCCCCCCCCCCCCGACACAACCCCTCCTTTTTTTAAAAGGTAGGACACAAGCCCCCCCCCCTTAAATATGAGGGAGGAGTCCAAAAGCCCCCCCCCTCATTTTCAGAGGGTAGGGCAAAAGCCCGCCTTATATTTTTTAAACACCATTGGCATTTTATTTTTTTTCATTTAATGAATGCTAGATTTCCAAAAATGTCATTTGAGAGACTTCTATAAGTTGGAGTCAAAAAAACTGTTTTTAATCATTACATGATGATCAAACAATTACATGATGATCAAAAGCTCCCCTTCTATTTTTATGTCAGCTGACTTGTCAGTCAGCTGACATTATGTCGTCACTCTGCGGCGTGGGCGTATGCGTCCGCGTGAACAACTTCTCCTCCAAAACTATAAGGCCTAGAGACGTGCTGTTTTTTTTAAAAGATACCTTATCTATCGAGGATGAAAAATTGTTCAAGGCATGCAAATCTGTCTGTTCGTCTGTTTGCTAGAGACATTACAAGGGGGGTACCCCCACCAAAAGTGTGAAAATTTCAACACTTAATCACAATTTTCTCAGTGACTATTGCAGGGATTTCTCTCATATCTTGCATATATGTACTAGGCTAGAGGTAGATTCTCTTGTGTGAGTATGAGACCTGGATCTGTTTTACTTTTTTTATAATAAATTTTTTTAATAATTTTTAATGCATTAAAATTCATGAAATCATGCACAAAATCATTTATAACTTGAAAACTGTTGCATCTAGAGCATTTTGTTAAAATATGTTATTCAGCTACTTTTTTCATAGCTACAATATGGTGAGTAAGTTGGGTGCCTGTCTCAATAGCTAAGTGAGTAATAGCTACTTTTGGGCTTTTCAGTAACTTCCATCATGAGTAGAATCACTTGTAACTTAAAAACTATTGCATTTAGAGAATTTCGTATAAATATGTTATTCAGCTACTTTTGGGTCAGCTATAACATAGTAAAATTTTAGACCTGTAGCTCATGGCATAGCTGAGTAATAGCTACTTTTAGGTTATCACTGTTGAGTAAATCGCTTATAACTTCAAAACTATTGCATTTAGAGAATTTCGTATAAATATGTTATTCAGCTACTTTTGGTCCGGCTATAACATAGTAAAATTTCAGACCTGTAGCTCATGGCATAGCTGAGTAATAGCTACTTTTAGGTTATCACTGTTGAGTAAATCGCTTATAACTTGGAAACTATTGCATTTAGAGTATTTTGTTTCAATATGTTATTCACCTATTTTGGGATCAGCTATAACATAGTGAAGTTTCAGATCTGTGGCTCATTGCATAGCTGAGTAATAGCTACTTTGAAGTTCTCACTATTGAGTAAATCAGTTGTAATTGGAAAACTATTGCATTTAGAGAATTTCGTATAAATATGTTATTCAGCTACTTTTGGGTCAGCTATAACATAGTAAAATTTCAGACCTGTAGCTCATGGCATAGCTGAGTAATAGCTACTTTTAGGTCATCACTATTGAGTAAATCAGTTGTAACTTGAAAACTATTGCATTTACAGTATTTTGCTTAAATATGTTGTTCACCTACTTTTGGGTCAGCTATAACATAGTAAAATTTCAGACCTGTAGCTCATTGCATAGCTGAGTAATAACTACTTTGAGGTTCTCACTATTGAGTAAATCAGTTGTAATTGCAAAACTATTGCATTTAGAGAATTTAGTATAAATATGTTATTCAGCTACTTTTGGGTCAGCTATAACATAGTAAAATTTCAGACCTGTAGCTCATGGCATAGCTGAGTAATAGCTACTTTTAGGTCATCACTATTGAGTAAATCAGTTGTAACTTGAAAACTATTGCATTTACAGTATTTTGCTTAAATATGTTGTTCACCTACTTTTGGGTCAGCTATAACATAGTGAAATTTCAGACCTGTAGCTCATGGCATAGCTGAGTAATAGCTACTTTTAGGTTATCACTGTTGAGTAAATCGCTTATAACTTGGAAATTATTGCATTTAGAGTATTTTGTTTCAATATGTTATTCACCTATTTTGGGGTCAGCTATAACATAGTGAAGTTCCAGACCTGTGACTCATTGCATAGCTGAGTAATAGCTACTTTGAAGTTCTCAATGTTGAGTAAATCACTTGTAATTTGAAAACTATTGCATTTAGAGAATTTAGTATAAATATGTTATTCAGCTACTTTTGGGTCAGCTATAACATAGTAAAATTTCAGACCTGTAGCTCATGGCATAGCTGAGTAATAGCTACTTTTAGGTTATCACTGTTGAGTAAATCACTTATAACTTGAAAACTATTGCATTTAGAGTATTTTGTTGCAATATGTTATTCACCTATTTTGGGGTCAGCCATAACATAGTGAAGTTCCAGACATGTGGCTCATTGCATAGCTGAGTAATAGCTACTTTGAAGTTCTCACTGTTGAGTAAATCAGTTGTAATTGGAAAACTATTGCCTTTACAGAAATTTGTGCAAATATGTTATTCAGCTACTTTTGGGTCAGCTATAACATAGTGAAATTACAGACCTGTAGCTCATGGCACAACTGAGCAATAGCTATTCTCAGGCACTGACTGTTGAGTAAATCAGCTATAACTTGAAAAATATTGCATTTGGAGTATTTTGTTAAAATATATTGTTCACCTACTTTTGGGTTAGCTATAACATAGTGAAATTAGTTCAAATTACAGACCTATAGCTCATGGCATAGCGGAGCAATAGCTATTTTCAGGTTCTCACTATTGAGTAAATCGGTTGTAACTTGAAAACTATTGCATTTACAGTATTTTGCTTAAATATGTTATTCACCTACTTTTAGGTCAGCTATAACAGAGCAGAAATTCAGACATGTAGCTCATTGCATAGCTGAGTAATAGTTACTTTGAGGTTCTCACTCTTGAGTAAATCAGTTGTAACTTGAAAATTATTACATTTAGAGTATTTTGTTAAATATGTTATTCACAGACGTTTTGGTCAGCTATAACATAGTGAAATTGCAGACCTCTATGTCATGGCATAGCTGAGCAATAGCTTCTTTCAGGTTCTCACTGTTGAGTAAATCATTGTATCCAACCTGTAGGAAATCATGGGCTGGGAATCTGTTAATATGGTCCGATTTGACCTTGGAACCCTCCTTCAAGGTCAAATGAGGATAGCCAAACATAAAAGTGCTTATAACTCGCTTATTATTGGTCCTAGAGGTTGGAATGAAAACCAACCTATAGAAAATCATGAGCTGGGAATTTTTTGGTGTGGTCGGATTTCACCTTGGACCCCTCCTTCAAGGTCAAATGAGGATAGCCAAACTTAAAAGTGCTTATAACTCACTTATTATTGGTCCTAGAGGTTTCGAATGGAAAACCAACCTATAGAAAATCATGGGCTGGCAATCTTTTGGTGTGGTCGGATTTGACCTTAGACCCCTCCTTCCAGGTCAAACGAAGATAGCCAAACTTAAAGTGCTTATAACTCGCGTATTATTGGTCTTGGAGGTTTGGGATGGTAAACCAACATATAGGAAATCATGGGCTGGGATTCTTTTGGTGTGGTCAGATTTGACCTGGGACCCCTCCTTCAAGGTCAATTGAGGATAGCCAAACTTACAATTGCTTAGAACTCGCTTATTATTGGTCCTACAAGTTTGGGATGGTAAACAAGCTACAGGAAATCATGGGCTGGGAATTTTTTTTGTGTGGTCGGATTTGACCTTGGAGCCCCTCCTTCAAGGTCAAACAAGGATAGCGAAACTTAAAAAGTGCCTATGACTCACTTATTATTGGTCCGAGAGGTTTGGGATGGTAAACCATCCTAAATTCTTTGGCTGGGAATCTTTTGGTATGGTCAGATTTGACCTTTGGACCCCTTCTTCATGGTCGAACGAGGATATTGCATTTATAGTATTTCTTTAAATATTTTTAACCTACTTTTTACACTTAAACAATTACCTTGTTACTTTATTTCATGATACCATTTGCAGGGCACAACTTTTTTGTCCTTTTCTTCTGTCAGCTTCGGAATATCTTTCGAACATGCTGTTCAGTTACCATTTACTGTATTTCTGTACAGCCCTTTCCCTGATAATTATGCTTTCCTCTCATTATCACCATCACAAATCAAAAACATTCAGTCAGCTGACACAGTGCCCGTTCACGGGCACTCTCCTCTTGTTTAAACACTATTGTCACTTTTAATTAAGCGTCCCTGAAAAGGGCGCTTATTTGGTTTTGCGTCAGTTTCCTCGCCGCCGCCGCGTTATGGTCTCCCTTGAATATCTCCCTTATTATTGGAAGCTTTTTAACCATATTTGGCAGTTATATACCTTAGGCGTGGGAAAATTCTTCCATATGCTTAAATTTGACCTTTCATCTTTATCAAGGTCACATGATCAAAAAATAGTTTTTTCGGGTACACCCGCCCGTCATCGCAGTTCAGGAAAATCTACTGACCGCAGAGGCTTGTAACTTCATACACGTGTTCATACCATCAAAAACGCGAGCTGATTAGATTTTGGGAGCAATCCGATGAAAATTGACCGATTTTATTTTAGAGCCATAAAATGTATTGGGAGGTAGTAGGAAACCATATGTGGAGAGTCTAGAAAGCAAGTCAAATTTCCCCTCCAACCCCGCTGTAGGGGTCAAACTGGGGTCATAAAATAGCCGATTATGTGTTTTTGCCTTTTATCTCCTTTATTCTTGCTTTTAGAGCTTTAGAATGTATTAAGAGGTATTGGGAAACCATATGTGAAGAGTCTAGATAGCTGGTCAGATTTGCCCCTGCATCCCCCTTATGGGTCAAACTGGGGTCATAAAATAGCCGATTTTGTGTTGTTGCCTTATATCTCCTTTATTGTTGCTTTTATAGCTTCAGAATGTATTAAGACGTATTGGGAAAGCATATATGGAGAGTCTAAATAGCCGGTCAGTTTTACCCCCCGACCCCCCCTTATGGGTCAAACTGGGGTAATAAAATAGCCGATTTTGAGTTATTCTTGCTTTTAGAATTTTACAATGTATTAAGATGTATTGGGAAACCGTATGTGAAGAGTCTAGATAGCTGGTCAGATTTACCCCCTGACCCCCGCCCCCCCCCCCCCCCCCCCCCCCCCCTGGGAGTCATAAAATAGCCGTCTTTGTGTTTTTATCTATTTTATTCTTGCTTTCAGAGATTTACAATGTATTAAGGGGTATTGGGAAACCTTATGTGATAAGTCTAGATAGCCGGTCAGATTTACCCCCCCCCCCCCCCCTCCCCTATGGGTCGAATTGCAGTCATAAACTTTAGTCTTGTTTCTACAGCTTTAGAATGTTTTAAGAGGTATTGGGAAACCTTATGTGAAGAGTCTGGATAGCCGGTCAGATTTACCTCCTGACCCTCCCTTATGGGTGAAATTGGGGTCATAAAATTTTCAATTATATCTAAATAGAAATGAGCATGATATAAACAGACTTGTGGGAACATTGACCTTTTATTTACTCATTGGAATAGATGTGGTCACAGCATTGTGTCATAAACTTCTTGCCTTTCCAAAGGCTCAAATTTTACTATGCCTTTTTCTAAAATGTAAATAGGTATATGGCATTTATAAAGCACTGTTACTCTTTAATTAAGTAGTTTTATGGTGTAATTTTTCAACCTATTATAAGTATTGATGCTTTATGCTTTCTGAGCCAGAGCATTTATTCAATTAACTTTTCACAATTTATAACCATAGAAAACAAAATAAAGCTTAAATTTTTCTTTCATGTTAATACATAAACTTCCACACTGTCTGCTTAACTTTCACTTCTTCTCTCAGCACTGCATGTTTTTATTTTCAAAAACCTTTTTCTACTTATTAGCGGAAACATAATATATTGTGGTGAACCTTTTTGGGATGGTTAGTTTTTGTTAGCAAAAACATTCTTCTAGTTTGTTTTTCATCTAAGGAATTTAGATTTCCAGACATGTCATTTGAGAGACTTATATAAATTAGATGCAAAAAAAACCCCTTTTTAATCATTACAATATTTACACATATGTATGTATATGTATATTGCCCCCCTCCTTATTTTTGTAAAGTGTAAAGTTGTAATTGCCCCTCTTTAACATATGAATGACCCCCCCCCCCCCCCCCCCCTTCAAGTCCTGTTGTACAAAGACCAAAAGCTTTGATGTATATAGGTGTATTCTTAATCTGGTAAGATTGTAATTCATGGTACCACAGACCTGTGAGAAAGTGATTAAAGAATCTAAAAGTGATATTTATTTTGATTGATTGCTATTGTATAATTGTAACTGTTTCCTGATTACTTATATTTTCTAATACCCGTTATTTCTGGTCAAATTCTAATCAATGGTATATCTAATTAACAGTTAACAGGCATTAGCATTGTATTTTAGACTAAATGTTGAATAATAATGAAATTTATACTTTTAAATAAATTTTATATTTCTTTTTATTGGAAAGGGGGGGGGGGGGGTGTCTTTGGTCAGGGGGGCTTACGTCCTACATTAATATGTATCACAATGCCATGGTGTCATGGGATAACTACGAAAACACAATTTTCTTTGTCAAGTTTAACCATACATTAAAAACATGAAAATCAATGTTCCATGCACCAATCACCTGTAAACTCAGTTTTTAGTATTATTTTAATTAAGACATCATGCAATTATTACTAGAAAGAAATATTAATCAAAGCAAAAAAAAAATTCAGAATATTACAGTAAAATTTATGTGAAAACCTACAGAAAACAATATTCACAAAAACTCCAATTACACGAAAATACCAGACGACCATAATTAATATTCATGAGAAGATACGAGGACACAGATTTTCCCTGGGATTTCCTTGCAATATTTTATAAAATGGAAGCAGACGATGATCAAATACTTTAAACTCGAGAACTCATGGCCTATAGCATCAAGTCATTAATATTCATGAGAAGATATGAGGACACAGATTTTCCTTTGGATTTCCTTGCAATATTTTATAAAATGGAAGTATAGACAATGATCAAATACTTTAAACTCGAGAACTCACGGCCTATAGCACCCAAGTCATTAATATTCATGAGAAGATATGAGGACACAGATTTTCCATTGGATTCCTTGCAATATTTTATAAAATGGAAGCAAAGATGAATATCAAATACTTTAAACTCGAGAACTCACGGCCATAGCACCCAAGTCATTAATATTCATGAGAAGATGATTTTATGAAGAAACGGATTTCCCCTGGGATTTCCTTGCAATATTTTACAAAATGGAAGCATAGACGAAGATCAAATACTTTAAACTCGATAACTCACAGCCACAGCACCCAAGTCATTAATATTCATGAGAAGATATGAGGACACAGATTTCCCCTGGGATTTCCTTGCAGGCCACATGGCTTGTCACGAGACTTCATAAAAGACATCTAGACCTTGCTATGATTAAAAATCACGTAGATCTCGCGAGATTTTAGGGTTGTAACCTGACTTTATATTTTGTAAATAAAAAGACGGCTAGATCTTCTATTATTGCCCACGGATACGACTCGGACAATATGTCCAAATATTCTATTTAAAATTCGGGGTTTTGTTGCAAAATTGGGTCAATGACCGATGGCCGACACGAATCTGAAACCCTGCATTTTTGCCCATCTAAGAAGACTGAAAACTATATTTGAAATGGTAGTTTCAGGGTAAAAAATTACTATGTTGAAGATATATATGTATATTTTTAGGGAAAATTGAGAAGGGTGTGTGTTATTACAGAAAATGTTTATTTTTAAGCATTTCTCATGATACGGAAATCACTTCCTGGTTGAAAAGTAGTTCTTTGTTTACTCCCAGCATTCCTCGCGGTTTCTGTGAGGGTTTGTTTTCGAGGAAAAGCAATCCCGCGTGAGGATATTGGAAAATTCAGTGTTGTGTGTTATTATTCACAACAAAATTTATAACTTGTATTAAAGTTTAAAAAAATAGAATATTTTGTCAGTTGTTAGGAAGTGCTCTTTCAAAACTGCATGTCTTGAATAGTTATTTTATTGCGCTACAATAGCTTACCATGTGGGACTGAATGCTAACTCGGGAGACCGCAAAACTCTGGCCAACGACCAAGAAAAATGGACTTTTGGATTTGGCTGAGTCCTTGGTTTAGTATGTACCATGGCAATGTCGTTTGGTAATTCGTCCTTTTTGTTGGTAATTAAGCATCCCTAAAAGGGTGCTTATTTGTTTTCGCCTCAGTTTCCTCGCCGCCGCCACTGCCGCCGCCGCATTATGGTCTCCCTTGAATATCTCCCTTGTTATTAGAAGGTTTCAAACCATATTTGGCAGTTATGTACCTTAGGAGTGGGAAATTTTTCTGCATGCTCAAATTTGACCTTTGACCTTTATGAAGGTCACATAATCAAAAACTATTTTTTGAAGTACACCCCACCCCCCCGTCATCACAGTTCAGGAAAAACTACTTGCTACAGAGCCTTATAATTTGACACACCTGTTCATACTATCGAAAACGCGAGTTGATTAGATTTTGGGAGCAATCCCTTGAAAAATGTCTCATTTATGAGTGATTTTCTGACACCTTCCAATCTGAAAGCCTTAAATTTAGGCCAACCCCCCTGTTATCTTCTTAAGTATTGCATTTAGAGCTACATGTATAAAATGTACTGGGAGGTAATAGGAAACCATATGTGGAGAGTCTAAATAGCCGGTCAGTTTTACCCCACGATCCCCCCTTATGGGTCAAACTGGGGTCATAAAATAGCTGATTTTGAGTTTTTGCCTTATATCTCCTTTATTGTTGCTTTTATAGCTTCAGAATGTATTAAGAGGTATTGGGAAAGCATATATGGAGAATCTAAATAGCCGGTTAGTTTTATCCCCAACCACCCTTATGGGTCAAACTGGGGTCATAAAATAGTTGCTTTGGAGTTTTGCCTTTTATCTCCTTTATTGTTGCTTTTATACCTTCAAAATGTATTAAGAGGTATTGGGAAAGCATATGTGGAGAGTCTAAATAGCCGGTCAGTTTTACCCCCCGACCCCCCCTCCCTTATGGGTCAAACTGGGGTCATAAAATAGCTGATTTTGAGTTTTTGCCTTATATCTCCTTTATTGTTGCTTTTATAGCTTCAGAATGTATTAAGAGTTATTGGGAAAGCATATGTGGAGAGTCTAAATAGCCGGTCAGTTTTACCCCCTGCCCCCCCCTCCCCCCTTATGGGTCAAACTGGGGTCATAAAATAGCTGATTTTGAGATTTTGCCTTATATCTCTTTTATTGTTGCTTTTATAGCTTCAGAATGTATTAAGAGGTATTGGGAAAGCATATATGGAGAGTCTAAATAGCCGGTCAGTTCTACCCCCGACTGCCCCTTATGGGTCAAACTGAGGTCATAAAATAGGCGATTTTGAGTTTTTGCCTTATATCTCGTTTATTGTTGCTTTTATAGCTTCAGAATGTATTAAGAGGTATTGGGAAAGCATATATGGAGAGTCTAAATAGCCAGTCAGTTTTACCCCCCGACCCCCCCTTATGGGTCAAACTGGGGTCATAAAATAGCCGATTTTGAGTTTTTACCTTATATCTCCTTTATTGTTGCTTTTATAGCTTCAGAATATATTAAGAGGTATTGGGAAAGCATATGTGGAGAGTCTAAATAGCCGGTCAGTTTTACCCCCTGGCCCCCCATTATGCGTCAAACCGGGGTCATAAAATAGCTGATTTTGAGTTTTTGCCTTATATCTCCTTTATTGTTGCTTTTATAGCTTCAGAATGTATTAAGAGGTATTGGGAAAGCATATATGGAGAGTCTAAATAGCCAGTCAGTTTTACCCCCCGACCCCCCCTTATGGGTCAAACTGGGGTCATAAAATAGCCGATTTTGAGTTTTTACCTTATATCTCCTTTATTGTTGCTTTTATAGCTTCAGAATATATTAAGAGGTATTGGGAAAGCATATGTGGAGAGTCTAAATAGCCGGTCAGTTTTACCCCCTGGCCCCCCATTATGCGTCAAACCGGGGTCATAAAATAGCTGATTTTGAGTTTTTGCCTTATATCTCCTTTATTGTTGCTTTTATAGCTTCAGAATGTATTAAGAGGTATTGGGAAAGCATATATGGAGAATCTAAATAGCCGGTTAGTTTTATCTCCAATAGTTGCTTTGGAGTTTTGCCTTATATCTCCTTTATTGTTGCTTTTATACCTTCAAAATGTATTAAGAGGTATTGGGAAAGCATATGTGGAGAGTCTAAATAGCCGGTCAGTTTTACCCCCCGACCCCCCCTCCCTTATGGGTCAAACTGGGGTCATAAAATAGCTGATTTTGAGTTTTTGCCTTATATCTCCTTTATTATTGCTGTTATATCTTCAGAATGTATTAAGAGGTATTGAGAAAGAATATGTGGAGAGTCTAAATAGCCGGTCAGTTTTACCCCCCGACCCCCCCTCCCTTATGGGTCAAACCGGGGTCATAAAATAGCTGATTTTGAGTTTTTGCCTTATATCTCCTTTATTGTTGCTTTTATAGCTTCAGAATGTATTAAGAGGTATTGGGAAAGCATATATGGAGAATCTAAATAGCTGGTTAGTTTTATCTCCAATAGTTGCTTTGGAGTTTTGCCTTATATCTCCTTTATTGTTGCTTTTATACCTTCAAAATGTATTAAGAGGTATTGGGAAAGCATATGTGGAGAGTCTAAATAGCCGGTCAGTTTTACCCCCCGACCCCCCCTCCCTTATGGGTCAAACTGGGGTCATAAAATAGCTGATTTTGAGTTTTTGCCTTATATCTCCTTTATTATTGCTGTTATACCTTCAGAATGTATTAAGAGGTATTGAGAAAGAATATGTGGAGAGTCTAAATAGCCGGTCAGTTTTACCCCCCGACCCCCCCTCCCTTATGGGTCAAACCGGGGTCATAAAATAGCTGATTTTGAGTTTTTGCCTTATATCTCCTTTATTGTTGCTTTTATAGCTTCAGAATGTATTAAGAGGTATTGGGAAAGCATATATGGAGAATCTAAATAGCCGGTTAGTTTTATCCCCAACCACCCTTATGGGTCAAACTGGGGTCATAAAATAGTTGCTTTGGAGTTTTGCCTTATATCTCCTTTATTGTTGCTTTTATTATCTCCCGCCGGGCTTTAGCCCGGGAGGGAGATTATGAAATGATGCCTGTGTGTGCGTGCGTGCATGCGGGGGTGCGTGCGTGTGTGCGTGCGTTAGTTAGTCACGCAGATTCCTCCAAAACTACTACAGCTACAGATTTTTTGTAAATTAATTGTCCCAATGAATTTTCACGCCCTCGAAAATTTTTTTGGTTTTATGGACTTAGGCCTAAAGATAACTGAGTAATAGCTATCTTAGCTACTTGGAGTAAAGGGCTCATAACTCAAAAACTATTGCAGTTACAACATTTTCTTCAAATATGTTGTTCAGCTACTTTGTCCTTAGCTATAAGATGGTACATAGTTTGGGGTTCTATTGCATGCCATAAGTGAGTAATAGCTATTTTCTCATTTGTAGCTAAATAACAAAAGAAGTAAATGTCAAATATCTTCAAAAGTATTAGAGTTACAGAAATCTTTTCAAATATGTTATTCATCTACTTTTGGGTAAGCTATCACATAGTTAAGTTTCAGACCTGTTGCACCATGGATAGCTGAGTAATAGCTACTTTCAAATTCCGACTGTTGAGTAAAGCCATTGTATCTCCAAAACTATTGCAGTTACAGTGTTTTCCTAAAATATGTTGTTCAGCTACTTTGTCCTGAGCTATAAGATGGTACATAGTTTGGGGTTCTATTGCATGCCATAAGTGAGTAATAGCTATTTTCTCATTTGTAGCTAAATAACAAAAGAAGTAAATGTCAAATATCTTCAAAAGTATTAAAGTTAGTGAAATCTTTTCAAATATGTTGTCCATCTACTTTTTGGTAAGCTATCACATAGTAAAGTTTCAGACCTGTTGAACCTTTGATAGCTGAGTAATAGCTACTTTCAAATTCCGGCGGTTGAGTAAAGCCATTGTAACTCCAAAACTATTGCAGTTAGAGTGTTTTCCTAAAATATGTTGTTCAGCTACTTTGTCCTTAGCTATAAGATGGTACATAGTTTGGGGTTCTATTGCATGCCATAAGTGAGTAATAGCTATTTTCTCATTTGTAGCTAAATAACAAAAGAAGTAAATGTCAAATATCTTCAAAAGTATTAAAGTTAGGGAAATCTTTTCAAATATGTTGTCCATCTACTTTTTGGTAAGCTATCACATAGTAAAGTTTCAGACCTGTTGAACCTTTGATAGCTGAGTCATAGCTACTTTCAAATTCCGACTGTTGAGTAAAGCCATTGTATCTCCAAAACTATTGCAGTTAGAGTGTTTTCCTAAAATATGTTGTTCAGCTACTTTGTCCTTAGCTATAAGATGGTACATAGTTTGGGGTTCTATTGCGTGCCATAAGTGAGTAATAGCTATTTTCTCATTTGTAGCTAAATAACAAAAGAAGTAAATGTCAAATATCTTCAAAAGTATTAAAGTTAGGGAAATCTTTTCAAATATGTTGTCCATCTACTTTTTGGTAAGCTATCACATAGTAAAGTTTCAGACCTGTTGAATCTTTGATAGCTGAGTAATAGCTACTTTGAAATTCTGACTGTTTAGTAAAGCCATTGTAACTCCAAAACTATTGCAGTTAGAGTGTTTGCCTAAAATATGTTGTTCAGCTACTTTGTCCTTAGCTATAAGATGGTACATAGTTTGGGGTTCTATTGCATGCCATAAGTGAGTAATAGCTATTTTCTCATTTGTAGCTAATTGAGAGCTTTCACTTGGTGAAGTTTCAGACCCTTAGCTAATTACTCACCTACTCAAAATGAGTAAATGCGAATTATCTCTAAAAGTATTGCAGATAGCCAATTTTTCTCAACTCATTCACCTACTTTTGGAAGAGCTTTCACATGGTCAAGTTTCAGACCCGTAGCTAATTACTCAAAATGAGTAAATGCTAATTATCTCTAAAAGTATTGCAGATAGCCAATTTTTCTCAAATAACTCATTCACCTACTTTTGAGAGAGCTTTCACTTGGTGAAGTTTCAGACCTGTAGCTAATTATTCACCTACTCAAAATGAGTGAATGCAAATTATCTGTAAAAGTATTGCAGATAGCCAATTTTTCTCAAATAACTCATTCACCTACTTTTGGAAGAGCTTTCACTTGGTGAAGTTTCAGACCCGTAGCTAATTACTCACCTGCTCAAAATGAGTAAATGCGAATCATCTCTAAAAGTATTGCAGATAGCCAATTTTTCTCAAATAACTCATTCACCTACTTTTGAGAGAGCTTTCACTTGGTGAAGTTTCAGACCTGTAGCTAATTATTCACCTACTCAAAATGAGTAAATGCTAATTATCTCTAAAAGTATTGCAGATAGCCAATTTTTCTCAAATAACTCATTCACCTACTTTTGAAAGAGCTTTCACTTCGTGAAGTTTCAGACCCGTAGCTAATTATTCACCTGCTGAAAATGAGTGAATGCTAATTATCTCTAAAAGTATTGCAGGTAGCCAATTTTTCTCAAATAACTCCTTCAGGTACTTTTGGAAGAGCTTTCACATGGTGAAGTTTCAGACCCATAGCTAATTACTCACCTACTCAAAATGAGTAAATGCTAATTATCTCTAAAATTATTGCAGATAGACAACTTTTCTCAAATAACTCGTTCATCTACTTTTGGAAGAGCTTTCACATGGTCAAGTTTCAGATCCGTAGCTAATTACTCACCTACTCAAAATGAGTAAATACGAATTATCTCTAAAAGTATTGCAGGTAGCCAATTTTCTCAGATAACTCATTCACCTACTTTTGGGAGAGCTTTCACATGGTGAAATTTCAGACCCATAGCTAATTACTCACCTACTCAAAATGAGTAAATGCTAATTATCTCTAAAAGTATTGCAGATAGCCAATTTTTCTCAAATAACTCATTCACCTACTATTGGGAGAGCTTTCACTTGGTGAAGTTTCAGACCCGTAGCTAATTGTTCACCTACTCAAAATGAGTAAATGCTAATTATCTCTAAAAGTATTGCGGATAGCCAATTTTTCTCATATAACTCATTCACCTACTTTTGGGAGAGCTTTCACTTGGTGAAGTTTCAGACCTGTAGCTAATTACTCACCTACTCAAAATGAGTAAATGCTAATTATCTCTAAAAGGATTGCAGATAGCCATTTTTTGTCAAATAACTCATTCACCTACTTTTAGGAGAGCTTTCACTTGGTGAAGTTTCAGACCCGTAGCTAATTACTCACCTGCTCAAAATGAGTAAATGCTAATTATCTCTAAAAGTATTGCAGATAGCCAATTTTTCTCAAATAACTCATTCACCTACTTTTGGGAGAGCTTTCACATGGTGAAGTTTCAGCCCCATAGCTAATTACTCACCTGCTCAAAATGAGTAAATGCTAATTATCTCTAAAAGTATTGCAGATAGCCAATTTTTCTCAAATAACTCATTCATCTACTATTGGGAGAGCTTTCACTTGGTGAAGTTTCAGACCCGTAGCTAATTATTCACCTACTCAAAATGAGTAAATGCTAATTATCCCTAGAAGTATTGCGGATAGCCTTCACATGGTGAAGTTCCAGACCCGTAGGTATTTACTCACCTACTCAAAATGAGTAAATGCTAATTATCTCTAAAAGTATTGCGGATAGCCAATTTTTCTCAAATAAGTCATTCACCTACTTTTGGGACAGCTTTCACTTGGTGAAGTTTCAGACCTGTAGCTAATTATTCACCTACTCAAAATAAGTAAATGCCTATTATCACTAAAAGTATTGCAGATAGCCAGTATTTCTCAAATAACTCATTCACCTACATTTTGGAGAAGTTTCACATGCTTAAGTTTTTTTATGAATTTTTAAAATAAATTTTAATACATTAAAATTAATTAAATCATGCACTAAATCAATTATAACTTGAAAAGTACTGCATTTAGAGCACTTTGTGCAAATATGTTATGCAGCTACTTTTGGGTCAGCTATAACATAGTAAAATTTCAGACCTGTAGCTCATGGCATAGCTGAATAATAACTACTTTTAGGTTATCACTGTTGGGTAAATCACTTATAACTTGAAAACTTTTGCTTTTACATTATTTAGTTTCAGTATGTTATTCACCTATTTTGAGGCAGCTATAACATAGTAAAATTCCAGACCTGTGGCTCATTGCATAGCGGAGTAATAGCTACTTTGAAGTTCTTACTCAACACTAAATCATTTATAACTTGAAAAGTATTACATTTAGAGCATTTTGTTAAAATATGTCATTCACCTACTTTTTCCATAGCAACAACATGGTGAGTAACTTCGGTGTCTATCTGAATAGCTAAGTGAGTAATAGCTACTTTTGGGCTTTTCACTAACTTCCATCATGAGTAAAATCACTTGTAACTTGAAAACTATTGCATTTAGAGAATTTTGTGCAAATATGTTATTCACCTACTTTTGGGTCAGCTATAACATACTAAAATTTCAGACCTCTAGCTCGTGCCATAGCTGAGTAATAGCTACTTTTGCCTTTGCCGGTGGATACATTTTGCATCTGGCCACAGATGCATCCTTGGTCTAGTCTCTAAAAGTATTACAGGTGGGCAATTTCTTCTAAATAAGTCATTCACCTACTTTTGGGTGATCTACCACATAGTGAAGTTGCAGAACTGTAGCTCTTTAGATGGCAGAGTAATAGCCACTAAAATAAGTAAATGTCTTGTATCTCTAAAAGTAGTACAGATAGGCTATTTCTTCTAAAGACGTGCTTCCCTACTTTGAGTTGATCTGCATAATGAAGTGGCAGAACTGTAGCTCTTTGGATGGCAAAGTAATAGCTACTAAAATGAGTAAATGCCTTTTGTCTTTAAAAGTATTGCAATCAAACATTAAACTTGTCACTTTTACATGTGCCTCCATCTCGCAGGAAAATTTATATTCCACTATCTTTAGGACATCTAATTTATACGGCGGGAGATAAATGCATGCGTCAGAATGCTTGTACCTTCAAAATGTATTAAGAGGTATTGGGAAAGCATATGTGGAGAGTCTAAATAGCCGGTCAGTTTTACCCCCCGACCCCCCCTTATGGGTCAAACTGGGGTCATAAAATAGCTGATTTTGAGTTTTTGCCTTATATCTCCTTTATTGTTGCTGTTATAGCTTCAGAATGTATTAAGAGGTATTGAGAAAGAATATGTGGAGAGTCTAAATAGCTGGTCAGTTTTACCCCCGACCCCCCCACGTATGGGCCAAACTGGGGTCATAAATAGCTGCTGTATTGGGAAAGCATATGTGGAGAATCTAAATAGCCGGTCAGTTTTATCCTCTGACCCCCCTTTATGGGTCAAACCGGGGTCATAAAATAGTTGCTTTCAATTGGAGTTTTGCCTTATATCTCCTTTATTTTGCTGTTATAGCTTCAGAATACTGTATAAGTGGTTATTTTCGCGGGTACTTAAGTTCGCGAATGTACACTGTAGGCCTGCTTCGCGAGAATTTATTTTCGCGGTGAAATATATTCAATTATCGCCCAAACTAACAACATGTTCAAATTAAAATATTACGCGGACTTCTGCTGGTTTGATTGGAAATGCATAGTTAACGTCTTTTCTTTTATACACATTGTCAGTGTGTGAACCTACTCTGGGAGATTATAAATTTACGAAACCCAATCGAACACACTTTCATTGATCGGCGCATTATCAAAGAAGTTGTGTAGCGGGGTCGTGTAATTGAATTAATCCCTCCCTATTGGTGATAAAGATCAAAGAAGTTAGGCGTTTCTGTGAATGGTACATTTGATTTGTTTCCGTGACAGTGTTAAATATTGTATCTTGCATAATCTTGTATTACCGCTCACGCTAGACTGGTTCTACTGGATATAAATATTGGCTAGAAGTTATTTTCGCGTTTTGTAGTCACTCGCGAATATAGCGAAAATTAATTCCACGCGAAAATAACCACTTATACAGTATATTAAGAGGTATTGGGAAAGCATATGTGGAGAGTCTAAATAGCCGGTCAGTTTTACCCCCCGACCCTCTCTTATGGGCCAAACTGGGGTTATAAATAGCTGTTTTGGAGTTTTTGCCTTATATCCCCTTTATAGCTTCAGAATGTATTAAGAGGTATTGGAAAAGCATACGGTGCAGCTTTGTGCATTCTTAGCTTTACAGCATGCTTATTAAAACCACAAAGCATTTTAAACTTTAAGGGACGCTTCACTTTTGTTAGCAAAAGCATTCCTCTAGTTTTATTATATAGAACGTTCTTTAAAATTTTGGGAAGTTCAGGATAAGTATTCTTTAAATATTTAATGTCTTTGTGAGTTTTCCGCGTTTCGACTTGGATCTTTTTATTGCAGTAAAAATGTCTTCCCACCAAGCTAGCACAAAGGCAAGATAATTTAAATGCTGTCACTTCTGCTATCCATTCGATACCCACAATTACTGCCCCACCTGTAGGGAATCTGGCAAGGGAGACGACCCCTGTATCACTAATCAGTCTCCTTGCAATATCTGTGATAGTTTCACAGAGGAACAACAGACTAAAATAAAACATCGATGTCGGTATATCAGGAAGCAGAAGACGTCGGATCCTAATACTAACACAGATGATCTTGACCTGTTGGGCGACGATGGTGATGCTTTCTCTGGCTCTCAAGCAGAACTTGTGGGTGCTGCTGAAAATTTGTTTTCTTCACCTCCACGTCCCCAACCCCTGTGTTTCAAATCTTTATCATTAAAGACTCCACAAACTGTCGCACCCACCCCAGGTACTGCATTGCAGAATAAAATAGAAAGTAGGCTTGAAAAATCCCTGGGTAGTACATTTAACATCCAACTTAAGCAAGAAATGGGGGTCTTCCAGGTGTCTATGCTGGAGGCAATGAAGTCTCTCAGAGACGAAATGCTTTCTTTCAAAAAGCCTCCGAGTCGGCTGTAGTCCGACTCAGCTAAAGCTGGACCTAAACCAGGACCAAGTAATCAGCCCGACCCTATTCCAACTCGGACTTCTATTTCCAGGGCATCCAACCACTTGGATATTCAACCTATGGACACCGACTTTTATGGACCTCCACTTCCACCCATGTCTTCTCAAAATGTCCAGTCCGAGCATGCTTCCAAGCAATCGGATATTGAATCTGACCACTCGGAACATCATTCCGAGTCGGAATACCCTAAAAAGGTGTGTCTTAAAGCAAAAAAGCATTCTGACAAAAGGAAGCACGAGGCAAGGGCAAAATATTATTCTCAGTCGTCTTCTTCAGAGGAAGATGAGTCCTCTGCTTCAACTAAAAAGCCTACTGAACCTCAACATAAGGTTCCTCAATAGCCTCAACATCAGGACAGCACAGATCCAGTCTTTTATAGGGAGGTAGACATGTCTGACCTCCCTTCTCAATATGCTGAGGAAGAGGAAACTTTTAGGCAAATTCTAGATCTCCCTGACCCCAGGGAAACTTTGCCTAGGTCCTCTACCACTGTGCTAGGCCTGGACGACGAGAAAGGCCAACAGGAGCTGAGGCCAAGAGGCCCTTCTGCTGTGCTCCCTTTAAACCCAATTCTCAAAGGCGCTTTTGAGAAATTTGAACAAGATTTCTTGGTCTACAATTTACCTGACTGGGTAAATACATCAAACCCCCTGCTTCAACAGTCAAGTACTACAATGTGGGACAACCTTGTTTTGAAGATAAGCTTCAAGAACTTAATACAGATTTTGCAAAAATCTGTATCTCTCCAAAGCCCTCTGGGGCCCCTGTGGGCAAGGTTCCCCTACAAGTTTTTAAGGAACTTGAACATCAAGCTAGGCAGAATCTTTCTACCATCAATTTCACAGCTACTTTCGCTAGGACTGCCTCCTCCTATAACACTGTTATGGAGAAGTGCCTACACAGTGCCAAGGCTACCTTCAAAAGGGTCAAAAACCAAATTCAAAAGGGTACCGACCCCGAAAGAGCTGACAGACGTGGTTATGAAAATGCCTGTGATTATTTTGAAATCATGAATAAGAGGATTCTTATTCAACAGAGAGCCTTAGCCTGCCTTAGCAAATCTGTAGCCCACATACTCCAGAGGGAATTATATACCATGGGCAACACTGGCCTTCTGAGAAGAGAGGCTGAAATGACCCTTCTTCAACCACATCTAGGGGACTCGAGACGTCAGGAATTGAGGAACTCGCCCTAAAGACTCTCATGGTTTTAGACCCTCTCAAAACAAGCCCTTTCGTGGTCCCCACCACAACAAGAAAAGAGGCTCCTACCGGAAACGTCCATATGGGGGCAATTCCTCTCAAAGCAGTAACCAATCATTTTCCTCAGGTAGTGGGAAACCGAACTTCAGAGGCTCCAGGGGTCGTTTTTGACCCCACTCAAGGGGACGAGGGCGAGGAAACCCCTCTTCCCAATGACTCCTTTCAAGCCTCCCTCAGTCCACCAGTAGGAGGTCGCCTCCGTTCTTTGAGAAGAGACTGGCACACAAACAAATGTTCAGACGTGTTAAACATTATCACCAATGGTTACGTTTTTCCATTCATTTCAAAGCCAAAATTAGTCAGAGCCCTTCTGATTCAGTCAGGTTACAAGGCCCTTCAAAAAGAACTAGTTCTGACCTCTTGTATCCAGTCTCTTCTGTCAAGAACGCAATAGAAAGGGTGAAAAATGTAAAATCTCTTGGGTTTTACAGTCGCCTGTTTCTTGTACCCAAGCCTCACCAAAGGTGGAGGCCAGTAATAGACCTAAGCAGGCTCAACACCTTCCTTCTTGTAGAAAGGTTCAAAATGGAAACACCAGAGTCCATCAGGACCTCCCTGATTCCAGGGGAATGGGTGTCGTCGATAGACCTATCGGATGCCTACCTTCACATCCCCATCCAGCCAAACTCAAGGAAGTACCTAAAGTTTTGCCACAGGTTGCAAGTGTTTCAGTTCACTTCCCTTCCCTTCGGACTAGCCACGGCCCCTCAGGTCTTTACAAAAGAGGTGAAGCTGATGGGAATCAAGGGGAATCAGACTTCACCAGTACCTGGACAACTGGCTGATCAGAGCCCAGTCCCAGGAAGAAGCACAAGTAAACACTGTGGTGGACCTAACTCAGTCCTTAGGGTGGATAATAAATCAGGAGAAGTCCGAACTAAAGCCAACCCAGGTATTTTCCTTCCTGGGCTACAAATACCATCTAGATTCAGCCCTTGTAAAACCCACTCAAGAGAGATGGCTCAAACTTTAGGATTTGGAAAAAATGGTCCCGGAGGGACGCCTTCACATGAGGCCCTTTCAGTTTCAGCACTCTGCAAAAGGTCTGTGGTCAGACAGGGGAAAAAGGCTACACATCAATGTTCTAAAGCTGAAGGCGGTTTCTCTGGCCCTTCAAAGGTTCAAGGACCTGTGTCAAAAACAAACAGTGTTAGTTGCCACAGATAACTCAACAGTGATAGCCTACATAAACAAACAAGGTGGAACCCACTCCGCGGAGATGTGTGCTCTCCTGTGGAAGATCATGACCTGGTGCCATCGTTATCAGATAACACTAAAAGCCAGACACATTCCAGGGTGTCTGAATGTAATGGCCGACCTGCTCTCCAGGTCGAACCAAGTTCAGTCAACAGAATGGTCACTGCATCCACAGGTGTTCAAACAGATCTGTCTCAAGTGGTTCACTCCTCATGTAGATCTATTTGCCACTCGCCTGAACCACAAAGTTCCACTGTACACGTCTCCAGTCCCCAAATGCTTGGGACATAGATGCTCTGAACACAAACTGGTCGGGTCTCACTGCTTATGCTTACCCTCCCACAGCTCTCCTTCACAGGGTGATCCAAAAAGTCAGGCAATCAAATTGCCTGATCATTGTAATAGCCCCAGGCTGGCCAGGGATGCCCTGGTTTTGGGACCTAGTGCAGCTCTCAACAGAGATCCCACTTCAACTTCCAGTGTCAACAACTCTTCTGAAACAGTCCCACAATTTTGTGTTCCACAGCAATCCACAGCATCTCAACCTCCCGCCTGGTGTCTAGGAGTGGACAGCTCCAAGAACAAGGCTTCTCTGTGGCGGTGGCAGAGAGAATTACTGCCCCTCAGAGATCGTCAACAAGGACCATCTACAAGTCAAAGTGGGCCCTATTTGAGAGATGGTGCAGAGAAAATTCAATGGATTTCTCCACTCCCTCTGTATTGCAAGTCTCAAACTTCTTTATGTACCTGTACCAAGATCTAAACAGGCGCCCTTCGACCATTGATGGTTATAGGACAGCCATTGTTGACACCCTGGGCCCAATGGGGCTCCATATCTCTCAGAGTTCAGACCTTAATAGGTTACTCTCCAGTTTTCATAGGGATTGTCCCAAAAGTTCCAGGAATCTTCCTAAGTGGAACGTTTCTGTTGTTCTCAATGAGCTCACAAAAGCACCCTTTGAGCCTATGAAAGACACAGACCTCAAACATCTTACTCTCAAAACTGCTTTCTTGCTAGCTTTGGCCTCCGGCAATCGCCACAGCGAAATCCATGCCTGGGTTGCAAACAAAGTATCTAATCTAGGCCAATAGGAAAAGGTTGCCTTGTTCCCCTATTCAGATTTCATAGCCAAAAACCAACTAGCAAGAGAAGGTTCCTGCTCTAACTACCATTGTAGATAGACAATTCAAGGAAGACAGGACCTTGTGTCCGGTGCGGGGCCTGAGGTACTATTTGGATTGAACCAAAGACCTCTAAGGCCTTTTACGGTGGGGTATCGGTGGACCAAATCATGCAAGCGTGTCACTGGAAAGCTCACAACACATTAACTTACTTGGTCAGACAACAACAACAATATGTATCTGGGACCAGTAGTAGCGGTACAACAAGTCCTAGACCCTTCCCTTCAGTATCCTCATCTTCGGGAAGAAAGAAGGGGGGGGGGGGGGCACACCCACTGCAGCGAAGTCTTCGTGAGTCTATCCCAGGGTCTAGGTATTGGTTACCTCTCCAGATGTTTACAGTAAGGTCTCTTATATTCTTAACTGTATAATGTTTTTAGTGTTTTTCAGTGTACCATAATCTCATATTTAGGGTGGCAAAATTCATGAGATTCAAGCATAGGGCTGTATTATTATAGCAGTGATGCCCTTGGGGTCTACTATCTTGAGTGAGCACAGCTGCACTCTCTTCTCTCAAAACATCCAGACAGTACTTGTACTGTCATTCATTAAATTTTGGTTTTTGGCTACTTACAGACCCGACTTTAGAACTTGGGCTCTTTAACTGGGACTTAGACTGGTAATTTGGCAATATTTTGGTATATTTTTTAATTCTAAATTCAAGAAAAATGAACATCTTTCTTCCAGTCTCAGCTGTAATCCCACCACCGGGCGGTTGAATTCAGCATTCAGTCCCACATGGTAAGCTATTGTAGCGCAATAAAATTGAAAATTTTAATTACTTAAATGTAGCTTTTATCAGCTACAAGCTTACCATGTGGGACTGAGGATAGTCCCAGCTGAGGCGCTATGGGCTAAATTTATCACGAGAGAAGGACGAATTACCAAACGACACTGCTATGGTACATACTAAACCACAGACTCGGCCAAATCCAAACGTCATTTTTCTTGGTCGTTGGCTAGAGTCCTGCGCCCCCCCCCCCCCCCCCCCGAGTTAGCATTCAGTCCCACATGGTAAGCTTGTAGCTTATAAAAGCTACATTTGAGTAATTAAAATTTTCAATTTAACAGGAATATTAGCTGTAATAAAAAAATAATGTCTGTAATAATGTCTTTGTAGAAAGCGAAATTTATAATGTGGGCAGAAATCCACCTTCTAAAGTTGTTGTGGGTGGGTTCTTTGTGGACAAAGGTCCTGTGGACAGAGTTTGCATTGGACAAAGTTTTTGGATTTTCACTTGTCATCTGGGAATATAATTTTGTTTCGCAAAATAAAAATGTTGTAGGTTGACAGGCTTGGGGTCAATTACTTTGATCAATTACAATTACTTCTTCAATTACCAGTGGTCAATTACAAATACAATTACAATAGACTAAGAAAAATCAGTTACAATTACAACTACTTTCATTCAATTACAACTACAATTACAAGAAGGGAAAGTTCAGTTAAAATTCAATCAATACAAGTGTCGTATATCGGATATGTGTTGTTGGGATTAACATGAGTAACAAAGTATAACATTTTAATAAAACTTATGATTTTTATGTATCTTTCTTATATTCTTTTATTTGTATATAAGTTCTAACTGTGATTGTACCTTATGTTAACTTAGGTTTTATGTTAATTTGTGCTCTCTTGATGAAAAAAACAACAAAAAAACTTTGTATTAAAATATATATAATTATGTACTAATTTAAAATCTACTATGTTTTATTGTGGGAGTCTGTTTAATATGCACAATATAAATTCATATGCATAATACTTCAGATCTATTTCAGTTGGGTTCTGCAATATATAAATATATGCATATTTTACAATCACTATAAAATGTACAGATAATGTTAACTAGAATTTGGATTTGCATGAGTGTTAAATGATAAACCCATTGTGAGACTGAAACCCCCATTTAATGTTTCCTGTATTTCTGGTAGATACACTGATCACCACATAACTAGCCAGGGCACAACTTTGCAGTGACACTAATCTCACCACAATGCCTAATGACATAATTGACACTAATCTCCCAACAATGCTCCATGTAGAACGGATTATATTTGTATAATGTTCATGAAGATATACATATACACTAAGTACTCAAAGCAATCCCTCTTGTTTACATTTGTTAATAAGACTTGATCTAAGTGTTAAATATGTGTAATGAGATGACTTTACATCATAGTTCTATAGGTTAAAGGATGATGGAAAAAATACAATTATTTCTACTACTGAATACTGAAGCTTTAATTCAGAATGCTGAGTAAAATATGTAGTGTAATTGAAATTCAAAATATTCAGTTACAATTACAGTGTAAATTTTTCAATACAATTACAAATACAATTACTCAGTTTTAAAAAAAATCAATTACAAATACAATTACAATTTCGCAAAAATTGTAATTAATTACTCAATTACTTGTGTAATTGACCCCAACCCTGTAGGTTGAATTGCTGAAGTTCTTACACAAGTGGTTATCCTTTGCTCAGAATTATGTCATACAAAAGATGGGTACTAAGGGAAATGCCCAGTCAAACCATGTGGTGTGAATGATGACCTGTCGGGGGATATGTTGGTGCCGAGTTAGCCCAATCTAGTTGCTCATAAGATTAACCGAGCCTTTTGGGGGCAAGTTTGTAAAATGGATACTGACTGGACCATTGATTATTTCTGAGTATTTTTATTACCCCCTTTAAATATTAGAAGGCTTGTGATTCTGGTTCTTGTGATCTCATACCATTTATATAATAGCAGTGTTTCTGTTGACATAAGTATTAGTGGGGGACGTCTTTACCTCATTAGCTCATGTAGTCATGAAGTTATTTATCATACATTTCTAAACCCCAATTTTAAGTACATTGTCCAAAACTTTTTTTCTTGTGGCTTAATAATTTATAAGTCTGGATATGTAATTTTCCTGTTGGGAATTTTTTATTGATATGTTTTTTTTATTGCTTTAGTGCCATAAATTGTCCTTGATGTTGAAATCCTTCAAAAGAAGGCTCTGTCTACTTTCAATTTAAATATAAATGGTGGCATGGCTATCTTACACTTTAAAAATGGTGTTTTTATTTCTATGCTCATTGAGTTTTTATACTTTTTAAAATCAAACTTGTTACACATATTAAACTTGGCAAAAGGAACACTCTTAATTTCTGGTGACCTTGAAGTCCCTTTGATAATGAAATTGTGGCCTCCTTACATAAAAAAGGTGTGGGGGAGTGGTTGGGGCCCTAGTCCTTTATTTAGAGGGTATTTTGTGATTGAATCGCCAATAAAGTCCAAGCAAAAGTAGTTTATTTCTATTATAAAACGATTATTGATGTTTTATCCAATGTCCACTGATTTTGTTTGTTTTCAAATTTATTTTCGCGATTATGTCTCGCAATTATGTTTGCTGAATTGAACAGCGTACATTTGTTTCTCTATAATGGACTGTCACAAAATGCGCAGAGACGCAGAGACTCCATTTTATAATTTATAATATTTCATTTCTCCACAATCACAGAAACAGATATTAAGCTCTTTTGAGATCATTTATTTAGAATGGACATTCAATCATCAATCATTAAAATACTTTGAAAAAAAGGTTCAGAGTTATCATTGAAGGAAGATTGAAAATATAATATAAAATTGTTTGTTATCTATTCGTCATCTGAGGCTACACCATTTTGCTTGGAAAATAAAAACAGAGTAGATTGAATTATTGAAGTTCAATAATAGTTGATAATTATGTTTTCCTAATATTTCTGGCATACAGAATTGAACATACCCAATTAAAACCTGTGGCGTGAGTGATGACCTGTCTGGGGATGTATTGGTGCTTAGTAGGCCCAATCTAGTTTTTTTTTTTGGATACTTAAATTGTGAAAACAACCTGTAGGAAATCATGTCCTGCGAATCTTTTGCAAGTGTCAAATTGATCTTTGACCCTTTCTTCAAGGTTCATTTGGGTCATCGTATTGAAAAGGCCTTTTATCTCCCTTAATGTTGCTCCTTGGGCTTTGAACCCTTTTTTTGGTGGTCAGATTACCTGCATTTCTGTGGGAGTTAAATGCAATGGCAGTGGTCTTGTACTTGATACGATATATGTAACAACATTTAACATTTATTTTCTCGGGTTTTTAGCAGCAGGTATGGCAACAAGGAAAGCCAGGGAGCTCAAGGGGCTGGAAGCACTGAAAAGGAAGACCTCCAGGGAGAAGGAAAAACTTACCAAGCTTTTGGCGGATCAATTAAAAGATGATCTAAGCGGGTACAGTCACTTAAATGTTTAGTACAGTGTAACCCTTTACCTCCGGTAACTTCACTGAACTTATATTTCCTGTATATATATCTTTCAAGAACTCATTTTTGCTCCAAAAAGAGATATCGTACAGTTTTTACCCACAGCCCTTAAGAGCTGTCGGGTATTGGTTTCACCCATGGTGTCCGGATGGGTGGGTGGGCGGTCAGCGGGAAAAAGTTTGTCTGGGCTATATCTCAGAAACCGTAAGGCGTAGGAAGTTGATACTTAGAAGGAACATTGGTTTTGAGGTGCAGGTGTACAACGTCATGGTGTGACCTTGATATGACCTTTGACCTCGCTGTAGTGACCTTGACCTATAAAATCTTGTCTGGGCTATATCTCGCAAAACTTAAGGTGTTGGAAGTTGATACTTGGTAGGGACATTGGTTAGGGGTTGTTGGTGTGCAACATCATTGTGTGACCTTGATTTGACCTTGCGTAGTGACCTTGACATATAAAACTTTGTCCGGCCTATTTCTTGGATTCCATAAGGATTAGGAGGTTGATAGTTGGTAGGGACATTGGTTAGGGGTTGTAGGTGTGCAACATCATTGTGTGACCTTGATGTGACCTTTGACCTTGCCGTAGTGACCTTGACCTATAAAATCTTGTCCGGGCTGTATCTGGTAAACCATAAGGTGTAGGAAGTTGTTATACTTAGTAGGGACATTGGTTAGGGTGTGTAGGTGTGCAACATCATGGTGTGACCCAGATTTAACCTTTGACCTTTCAAAAGTACCCTTGACATATAAAATCTTGTCTGGGTTAGGACATTGGTTCGGGTTGTAGTTGTGCAACGTCATGGTGTCACCTTGATTTGACCTTTGACTTTGTCATAGTGACCACGAGTTTTAAAATCTTATCTGGGCTATTTCTTGGATTCCATAAGGTGTAGAACACTGACACTTGGTAGGGACATTGGTCAGGGGCTGTAGGTGTGCATTATGGTGTGACTTTTAACTTTGACCCTGCCAAAGTGTGTTCACCTGCCATATTTGAGACATCTCTCTCATGTCAAAGATATATGGATTGCTGCAACTGATTATTACATGCACTTTTACATAATTGTGCTATTTCCATCTACAGCTATTCTCCAATTAATAAGTTTTACAGTTTCGTAATTTTTATTTAAAACATATCTAGTCCAGTTTATTTTGTAACATCTGTTTGTCAAAATTCAATTCTGTCGGTATAAAAAGATGAAGTCACACCACTTTGGACAAAAATTATCTTTCTGAAACTTAACTTTTGCCAGATATTTCTGCTCTGAGTAAATTTTGTTAAAAAGGATTGAAATTCAAAGAAGTTTAACCGTTTTCTTTTGTGGCTAGTAAAGGAGATATACCTTTTAATGGTATTACTAAGCAAAATAAATTTTTTTCGAACACGTATGATTCTTAATCTGTTACACCTAGGAGGATTGATACTGGATTCAAAGGGATCTGAAAGTTAGATACCCGAGATAACCATGAATTGATATCTTGCCAAAATTTCTGTCCTTTATTGCAACTGGTAATCAAATGAACCATAGTTTCTGTTTGACCTTCACAGAAAACATAAGTTGCTGAATCTGATATCCTTAGTTTTACCAAATATTCTCTTGTACAAAGAATTATATTTAATATTCTGTACTGGAACCATTTAAATTCGTTACTATCAATTGTTTTCAAGCATATTCTGTTGGCAGCTTGCCAAACACCTGGTGTAATATCAATTTCTAATTTCTCAGACCGCCTTGTTCTTGACCTTTTGTTTTCAATTATTGAGAAGAGAGTAGAAATATTTACATCCATTTTGAGCCTTTTTAAGGATGTTGAAAATATATGGAATAAAAGGCCTGGTGCATGTCAGGTTTTTCGGTTACATAGAACTCAGAAAGTTTTTAAGACAACCCCGTAATCTATATTATTCCAAGAAATTTATAGTTAAGTTGTATGTTGATTCAATAACTTTATAATCCATAATAGTTCCACTTTCATTTATTATACCTGCAAGAAAAATAATTCCCTTTGATATCCACTTGGAAAAGCATAGGTAATCCTTAGAAAATAATGGATTACCCCATATTGGAAGTGTCATTTCTGCATTTTTGGCAAATGGAACAGCTCTATCAGTAAAAGAACTCCAACAACCTAATACTTCCCTCCAGAAGGGGTTCTTTAATGCATTTCGATTGAAGGTTTGACCACTGTGATCTAGTGGTAAACAGGTATTGAATTTTTAAAAAGATTCGCAAAAATTGTTTTCAAGGGGCATTATTGTTATTGAAAAATCTTCGAATGCAAGATAGCTTTTGAGAACTAATGTAGGCTTTTATCTTTACCATTTTCAAGCCACCATCATTTTAGCTACAACAAATCTGCTGCCGATTGATTTTATCTGGCTTATTATCCCAAAGAAAACAGTAGAGGAGGCTTGTGAGTTCTTGGAGTAAATAATCACTTGGAGTAGGTAATACTGTGAATAAGTGATTGAAGCTTGCCAAAATAAATGTCTTTAAAACAATAATTATTCCTAGAGGCGTCAAATTACTTTTTTTCCATGTACTTAATATATATTTTACCTTACCTAATAAAGGTTCAAAATTTAAGTTTGGAATTCTGTGAACATCAACAGAGAATATAATTCTTAGTAATTAAGCGTCCCTGAAAAGGGGGCTTATTTGGTTTCGCGTCAGTTTCCTCGACGCCAATGCCGCATTATGGTCTCCCTTGAATATCTCCCTTATTATTGGAAGCTTTTAAACCATATTTGGTAGTTATATACCCTAGGCATGGGAAAATTTTTCCACATGCTTAAATTTGACCTTTGATCTTTATCAAGGTCACATGATCAAAAAATAGTTTTGTTGGGTACACCCGCCCATCATTGCCGCTCAGCAAAATCTATTGACCTCAGAGACTTGTAATTATACACACGTTCATACTATCAAAAATGCGAGCTGATTAGATTTTGGGAGCGATCTGATGAAAAATGACTGATTTATGAGTGATTTTCTCACACCTACCAACCAGAAACCTTAAAATTCATGTGAACCCCCCTATTATCTTCTTAAGTATTGCATTTAGAGCTATAAAATGTATTGGGAGGTAGTAGGAAACCATATGTGGAGAGTCTAGAAAGCAAGTCAAATCCGCCCCCCCCCCCCCCGCCCCCCCCCCCCCCCCCCCCCCCGAACCCCCTGTAGGGGTCAAACTGGGGTCGTAGATAGCCAATTTTAACATTTTTCCTTCTATCTCCTTTATCATTGGTTCTAGAGCATTAGAATGTGTTAAGAGGTATTGGGAAACCATATGTGAAGAGTCCAGATAGCTGGTCAGATTTACCCCCTGACCCCCCCCCCCCCCCTCCCCCCTATGGGTTAAATGGCCGATTTTATAGCGAAATACCCTTACCATTTCCTAACAGTAGCTATTTGTTGGAGCCATCCAAACCAATGGCCGACGCAGAGATGCAATTTTAAGGTTTACTAACAACCTTAACCAAGCCATTGGGTTACAGTAGTCCGTCCTCCCGCCAAAGAGGTCACATGACTACATTGTTTACCTCATTAAGCGTCCCTAGCGGGACGCTTGTTTGTGTATGGGAGAGCTTCTGGCTCCGCCGGCTCCGCCGGCTCCGCCGGCTCCGCATTTTGTTTTCCTTATAACTCTGTAACCGTTAGGCGGATTCTTTTCAAATTTGGCAGGTTTAGGCAGTAGCCTTGGGGAATTTTTTTGAATATGCTGCAGTGACATTTCAACCAATCAGAGAGGTCACATGACCAAAAATGTCTTTTTTCGATGGGGAAGCTTGTCCGGATGATAACTTGAAAGGAATTTTATCAATTCACCTGAAACTTGGCAAATACATTCATTCTATTAAAATCTGGAAATCATTAGATTTTGGCATTGATTGGTCAAGAAATGGCCGAGTAATTAATGATTAATTAATCATTACGAATTTTCCAAATAAGGAAAACACAAAAATGCTTATATCTCGAAAACCGTGCTAGATAGAGCGATTTCGACGAAATTTTTGACCCACAGGGTATCTCTGTGGAGTAGTTTTCCCAATTTTCAAAAAATTTTTGTCTCGCCCAAAATGGCGGCCATTTTGAATTTTCGAAATTTTCGCAAAAATTGCAAAACACAAAAATGCTTATATCTCAAAAACCGTGCTAGATAGAACAATTTCGACAAAATTTTTGACCTGCAGGATATCACAGCGGAGTACTTTTCCCAATTTTCAAAAAATTTTTGTCTCGCCAAAAATGGCGGCCATTTTGAATTTTCGAAATTTTCGCAAAAGTTGCAAAACACAAAAATGCTTATATCTCGAAAACCGTGCTAGATAGAGCGATTTCGACGAAATTTTTGACCTGCAGGATATCTCTGCGGAGTACTTTTCCCAATTTTGAAAAAATTTTTGTCTCGCCAAAAATGGCGGCCATTTTGAATTTTCGAATTTTTCGCAAAAATTGCAAAACACAAAAATGCTTATATCTCAAAAACCGTGCTAGATAGAGCAATTTCGACAAAATGTTTGACCCGCAGGATATCTCTGCGGAGTACTTTTCCCAATTTTCAAAAAATTTTTGTCTCGCCAAAAATGGCGGCCATTTTGAATTTTCGAATTTTTCGCAAAAATTGCAAAACATAAAAATGCTGATATCTCGAAAACCCTGCTAGATAGAGTGATTTCGACGAAATTTTTGATCCGCAGGGTATCTCTGCAGAGTAGCTGCCAATTTTCAAACAAAAAATTTCTCGCAAAAAATGGCGGCCATTTTGAATTTTCGAATTTTTCGCAAAATTGCAAAACACAAAAATGCTTATATCTCGAAAACCGTGCTAGATAGAGCGATTTCGAAGAAATTTTTGACCCGCAGGGTATCTATGCAGAGTAGCCATGCCAATTTTCAAAAAAATTTTCTCTTGCCAAAAATGGCGGCCATTTTGAATTTTCGAATTTTTGCGCAAAAATTGCAAAACACAAAAATGCTAATATTTCGAAAACCGTGCTACATAGAGCGATTTCAATGAAATTTTTTATCTTCAGGGTATCTCTGCAGAGCAGCTATCCCAAAGAGCTTTCACTTGGTGAAGTTTCAGACCCATAGCTAATTACTCACCTACTCAAAAAGAGTAAATGCGAATTACCTCTAAAAGTATTGCAGATGGCCAATTTTTCTCAAATAACTCATTCACCTACTTTTGGAAGAGCTTTCACATGGTGAAGTTTCAGACCCATAGCCAATTACTCACCTACTCAAAATGAGTAAATGCGAATTATCTCTAAAAGTATTGCAGATAGCCAATTTTTCTCAAATAACTCATTCACCTACTTTTGGGAGAGCTTTCACATGGTGAAGTTTCAGACCCATAGCTAATTATTTACCTACTCAAAATGAGTAAATGCTAATTATCTGTAAAAGTATTGCGGATACCCAATTTTTATCAAATAACTCATTCATCTACTTGTGGGAGAGCTTTCACATGGTGAAGTTTCAGACCCATAGCTAATTACTCACCTACTCAAAATGAGTAAATGCGAATTATCTCTAAAAGTATTGCAGATAGCCAATTTTTCTCAAATAACTCATTCACCTACTTTTGGGAGAGCTTTCACTTGGTGAAGTTTCAGACCCATAGCTAATTACTCACCTACTCAAAATGAGTAAATGCGAATTATCTCTAAAAGTATTGCAGATAGCCAATTTTTCTCAAATAACTCATTCACCTACTTGTGGGAGAGCTTTCACTTGGTGAAGTTTCCGACCCATAGATAATTATTCACCTACTCAAAATGAGTAAATGTGAATTATCTCTTAATAGTATTGCAGATAGCCAATTTTTCTCAAATAACTCATTCACCTACTTTTGGAAGACCTTTCACACACGAAAATGAAAAATTGTGAATATCTCGGAAATGCTATTTCTTCTGCTTTAATGCTCGGCGGGAGATACACACCACGGCAGTGGTCTTGACAAAAATTTTTGTCTCCCCAAAAATGGTGGCCATTTTGAATTTTCAAAGTTTTTGCAAAACACAAAAATGCTTATATCTCGAAAACCGTGCTATATGGAGCGAACTCAACAAAATTTTTGACCTGCTGGGTATCTCTGCAGAGTAGCCATGCCAATTTTCAGAATATTTTTGTCTCGCCAAATATAGCAAACATTTTTAATTTTTTTATTTTTTGCAAAACACAAAAATGCTTATATCTTGAAAACCGTGCTAGATAGAGCAGACTGCGCTGACTTTGGTTGCCACAACAGTATAAGGCTAGAAACGAAGCATTTTCTTAATACTTTAGCACTCACCTCTATATCCTTTTCGGGACGCTTTGTTTTTGCTATGCAAAAACATTATCTTTTTTTTTTGCGAGCGATCCTCTAGTTATTTTTGTTGGCCATCAACAGTAGTAGACGTGTTTTGGAAATCTTTGGAAAGTTTAAAGTTTTCAGGGATTATTTCATTTTTTATTGAGATTTTTGAATCATGGCGAATAATAAAGATTCATCAGATTCTAAATCTAAAAAATCCAGTTTCTGTGGACATCTTATGTTAGGTTTTGATAACCACAGATATTGCTACAAATGTTGTGAAGCTAGCAAGGGTGATGACCTTTGTACTCTTAAGCAGGATTGCCTTCTTTGTATTGCTTTTTCGGAAGATCAAAAGCGAAAACTCACTGAAAAACTGTCAAAAGGTAAGAAATCTTTGAAAGAATCTACTTTACAAAAAGAAAGGGACAAGATAGATGACTCCATATTGGATGAAGAAGACAGTTCGGTAGGAATGTCTTCTCATTCTGGGGTCGCTGGCCAGACGTCAGGTTCAAATAGCCAGGTGTTGGCAGCGATCCTCTCACAACTGACAACCCTAACATACAGAATTGCGGCTATTGAAAACAAGGATTCCCCTGTAGAGGCGGACATCTTGGTTGCTAGCGAAGCTGTGGGAAGGGCGAGTTCCCAATGCAAGAAGAGATCTACGTCTAGTACACAGTCTTCCAAAGATATTCATTCAAAACGCCATGCAGAGGAAAATCCCTCTACGTCTGTAACAGATAATCGATTTTCCATACCTCCGAAAAGAGCGAGAGTAGAGTTGTCAGATGACGGGGAATACGATTCCTCTCAGGAAGACAAACAGCCAGTTCCTTCATATTCAGACACACTTTTCGCTATAAAAAAGTGGTTGGATATTGCAATAACTGAGACTGACACTATTATTGCCCCTTCTGTGTTTTCACAAGCTTCTAAGCTGAAGAAGTCTGCAGAGGTCTCCTTAGCTCTTCCTCCTGCTGAAAATATGTGTAGTTTGTGGGATTTCAAGGAATATGAGGCTTCAGGTGTTTCAAAAGAGCATGATTCTTTGAAAACCAAGTCTTCAAGGAGAAACCCTTTGCCTAGAGGTCAATTTTTGAATTTTGAAAGACCACCTATGAAGTGGTATAACATCTCTCCTCAGCCTCATGCAGTAGTAGCTCCCAAGTTACAAGATGCATTCAGAAACATTACTTCTTCACAGTTTCAGATGCCATCTGCCATTTCAACTCCTTGGAAGCAGTTTACTCTTTGGGAAACTGTTAATAGAGAAAACATCAATGTTCTAAACCACATTTTTTGGTTCAATTCTGCAAATTGCAAAGCCACAGAGGAGATGGAGAAACAATTTGCTATCTTGAAATCAGCTGAGAATGAAAATGACTTTAATAATGCTCTGGAATATGTCCAGGAGTGTCTTCAATTACAGTCATCAGTGAATCAGTCTTTGGTGAAATCTTTAGATTCTTTGCTTGGCAGCTCCATGACCATGGCATCAAACATGTTGTTGAGTAGGAGGGATAATTACTTGAAAAGCTGTTCCAAGGATGTCACTGAGGATGACATTAGTAAGCTTAGGAATGCTCCTTTCACTTCAAATGAGGTTTTTCCTGTAGATACTCTCTCTGAAGTTCAGAAGAATTTCATTCAGTGGTCCCATGTGAATCCAGAAGTAGAGATTCTAGGAAGGAGCATACAGCTAGACATGAGGAGAAAAGAGATAGCAGGTCTCAGAATAGATCTTTTCGACCCTACCATGACAATTCTTCAACAACCTCAGCAAAAAGCAATAGCTCTTCTGCAATTGGAAACAGAGGAAGGGGTTCCTATTCCTCTAGGCCTTTCAGAGGCAGGGGTGGCAGAAGGAAGTGACTGTCTGTGCCCAGGAAGCCGTCTGTCCAGTTTTTGGCAGGTATGGGAGGTCAGGAAAGCTCATCCAAGGGTGGTGACCATTTTGAAGGAGGGTTATTGTCTGAATTTCAGAAATCAACCTCCATTGACAAATTATCCTGTAATAAGGAGCAAATATTTGAACCGGGAGAAGCAAGAGTTTTTGATAAAGGCTGTTTATCAAATGATCGACAAAAGGGCGATAACTCCAGTTCCAAAGGTCACTTCCCTGGGATTTTACAGTCATTTGTTTCTTGTACCCAAACCAGGAAAAAATGGCGTCCATTGATAGATTTAAGTGTGGTAAACAGTTATTTACATGTACCCACTTTCAAGATGGAAACTGCCGAAAATATTCGAGATTCGCTTCAAGAAGGCGAGTGGGTGACCTCACTCGACCTTACAGATGCGTACTTTCACATACCAATACACCCACGGTTTCAGAAGTATCTTCGCTTCAATGTAGGCAACATATCCTACCAGTTCACAGCCTTACCCTTCGGAATCGCTACGGCTCCACTCGAGTTCACCATGGTAGCAAAAGAGGTGAAACTGATGGCTTTTGCAGAAGGCATCAGGATTCATCAGTACATAGACGATTGGTTAATGAGAGCAAAAACAAAGGTACAATGCCAAGAGAATACCCACAGGTTGATTCGTCTTGTTCAAAGCTTGGGTTGGATAATAAATTTCGAAAAATCAGATTTAATTCCAACCCAGGAAATCGAGTTTTTGGGTTACAAGTTCGACCTCAGGGTGGTTCTAGTGCATCCAACTCAAAAGAAAATCGATTGCCTTCTCGAGAAGATAGTTTCCATGTTGAAAGCTACTCGAACATCTCCAAGGGAGCTCATGTCACTGATTGGGAGCATGGCTTCAATGGAGAAGACTATACCATTGGGTCGTCTGCATATGAGGCCTCTACAATGGTACCACACTGGAGGTATCCTCAATCTCTGGATATCCCAGTACCAGTGTCCCAGGTTCTCAAACAGCATCTTCAGTGGTGGACCAATATCTCGAACCTGAAGAGGGGTTCCCCACTTCATCAGAAGGAAAACAATCTCCTTCTGTTCACGGATGCTTCCTTGAAGGGCTGGGGTGCTCATTTAAAGGATCACACAGCCAGTGGTCTGTGGAATCAGGTGGAGTCAAGGCTTCACATAAACATTCTAGAGCTAATGGCAGTTTTTCTAGCTTGAAAATCATTCGAAAATCAGCTTCTAAATCAAAATCTACTGATTTCCACAGACAACTCCTCAGTGGTTGCCTATCTGAACAAGCAGGGAGGTACCCACTCTCAGGAAATGTGTGCCCTGGTATGGAGAATCATGGCTTGGACGAATGCCAGGGGAATCCAGATTCGGGCAAAACACATTCCAGGGAATCTCAATGTTTTGGCAGATTCCTTGTCAAGGAAGGACAGGGTGATTCAGACCGAATGGGAGTTGAATCATCGAGTGTTCAATCAGATTTGCCATTGTTGGCATCAACCAATGGTAGATTTGTTTGCAACAAAGTTGAATCACAAGCTACCAATGTATGTGTCTCCTGTCCCCGACAGTCAGGCTTGGGAAACAGATGCATTGAACATCTCTTGGGAGGGTCTGGATGCCTATGTGTTTTGTCCAGTGGCTCTCATTCCTCAGGTGATTCAAAAGATAATCACTTACAGGTGCAGAATCATCATGATTGCACCAGGGTGGCCAGTGATGTCTTGGTTTTGGGATCTGGTGGATCTGTCCACAAGTCTCCCTCTAAGACTTCCCTTGTGGGTGGATCTGTTGACTCAACCTTTCAGCAACAGACTTCACAACAACCTGACTTATCTGAATCTTCATGCTTGGCATCTGGAGTCAGTCATGAATATTCAGAAAGATTCTCAGAGGAGGTGGCAAAGCGAATTAAGGAGCCTCAGAGACACTCCTCAAGGAGAATCTATGAATCAAGGTGGTCCATTTTTGGGAAGTGGTGTGAGGAGAGCCAGGTGGACGTCTCCAATCCCACTATTCCAGATGTAGCAGATTTTCTTAACTGTTTGTTTAAGGAAAGAAATCTCAAGCCATCTACCATTGCTGGCTATAGAACAGCTATTGCAGATGGTTTGGGTGTGAAGGGTGAGCAGATCTCTAAAAAGTCTAGAGCTAAATAGACTGTTAGCAAGCTTTTATAGAGACAAGCCAGTGGTGAATAGGTCTATACCTTCTTGGGATCTGGCTTTGGTACTCCATGCACTGACAAAACAACCTTTTGAACCCTTGGGGAAAGCTTCTTTGAAGTTACTAACCTTTAAGACAGTTTTTCTTTTGACTTTGGCATCGGGCAAAAGGAGAAGTGAAGTACATGCTTGGACTCATTCATCTCTCAGTTATAAGGAGAATTGGTCACAAGTTACTTTGGCCCCATCAACTGCCTTTTTGGCAAAGAACCAGTTGGCTTCAGATGGGCCTGCTGCAATTAAGCCAGTGGTCATTCCAGCATTGAAACCTCAGTTAGACAGAAGTTTGACTCAAGATAGATCTCTTTGTCCTGTGAGAGCTTTGAAATACTACTTGGACAGGACAAAAGATTTGAGAAAGAATAAGAATCTTTTCTTTGTAGCTATTAAGGAGGGCTTTACTAGAGATATTTCCAGGGCAACTATCTCATCTTGGTTGAAACAGACTATCCTTTTGGCTTATGAGAGTTCAGATTCTGAGTCTCAACAGCTACATCAGGTGAAAGCTCATGATGTCCATTCAATGGCTGCATCTTTGGCATTTAAAGGAGGGATTTCCTTGAATGAGATCCTTGAGGCTTGTTTTTGGAAGTCTCACAATACATTCACCAATTTCTATCTGAAGGACCTCTGTTGGCATAATGGTCAGATTTTAAAATTGGGCCCTATAGTATCTGCTCAGCATGTGATAGATTTATAACTAGGTAATGAAGTTGTCTGTTATATATCTATGTGTTTTCATGTTGTATTGATGTCTGTTTTTTGTATTGAGTAGCGATACATTATATTTTTATGTGTTTACAGGATAGATGGCTGTAGCACCTGTATATATTGTACAGTTTTTTGGCTTGAGCCTCGCTTGGAGCGTATGATGCGTCAGCTGATAGTGGTGCCAAGTGGGGTTTGACCCGTAGTTGTGTTGAAGTTTAAGTTGAGTTTCAAGTTTGTGTTGATACAACAGTCTACAATTGCATTAGATGGATTACAACATTGTGAGATCTACTACATTCTACCTTTTATTTGAAGGTATGTTGAATGTGGGTGCTGGCAGTTTTAACGTTTATATGTTAAGCATGTTAAACGCACTGTTAAACGTTGGAGTTTATGTGTTGTTGTTTACATGTAAGACTCACATTGGTGTTATGTTACAGTTTTCTCACAGTGTTTTTTCTTGTGGTGGAAGTAGGGCTGGTGATGGTAGTTGCTAAAAGTAATTCCCACCGTCCTGCAAGGCTGAATTCAGCTACTGTTAGGAAATGGTAAGGGTATTTCACTATAAAATTGAAAAATTTAATAGTAATTTAAATTTTTATTAGAAATACTTACCATTTCCTAACACTCAAATTTCCCTCCCGCCTCCCCGCAAGTCATTCTTTTACTTGCAACAAAAATAATGAGGTAAACAATGTAGTCATGTGACCTCTTTGGCGGGAGGACGGACTACTGTAACCCAATGGCTTGGTTAAGGTTGTTTAAGTAAACCTTAAAATCGCATCTCTGCGTTGGCCATTGGGTTGGATGGCTCCAACAAATAGCTACTGTTAGGAAATGGTAAGTATTTCTAATAAAGATTTAAATTACTATTAAATTTTTCAATTTTGTGTTTTTGCCTTATATCTCCTTTATTCTTGCTTTTACAGCTTTAGAATATGTTAAGAGGTATTAGGAAACCATATGTGAAGAGTCTATATAGCCTGTCAGATTTACCCCCTGGGTCAAATTGGGGTCATGAAATAGCCGATTTTGTGTTTTTGCCTTATATCTTTTTTATTCTTGCTTTTAGGGCTTTAGAATGTATTAGGAGGTAATGGGAAACCATATGTGAAGAGTCAAGAGAGCCTGTCAGATTTACCCCCTGGCCCGCCCCGTATGGGTCAAACTGGGGTCATAAAATAGCCAATTTTGTGTTTTTGCCTTATATCTCCTTTATTCTTGGTTTTAGAGTTTTAGAAAGTATTAAGAGGTATTGGGACACCATATGTGAAGAGTCGAGATAGCCGGTCGGATATAACCCCTGAGCCCCCCCCCCCCCCCCCGGGTCAAACTGCAGTCATAAAATAGCCGATTTTGTGTTTTTGCCTTATATCTACTTTATTCTTGCTTTTAGAGCTTCACAATGTATTAATAGGTATTGGGAAACCTTCTGTGAAGAGTCTAGATAGCCGGCCATGTTTACCCCCTGACCCCTCCCCACCTTATGGGTCAAACTGGGGTCATAAAATAGCCGATTTTGTGTTTTTGCCTCATGTCCTTTGCATTTTTGCTTCTACAGCTTTAGAATGTATTGACAGGTAGTTGGAATTCGTGGAGAGTCTAGGTAGCTGGTCAAATTAGCTCTCTGACCCCCTCTTATGAGTCAAACTGGGGTCATAAAATATCAATTTTTCTGTTTTTGCCTCATATCTTCTTTATTATTGGTTTTACAGCTTTACAAGTTTTAAGAGGTAGTGGGAAACCATATATGGAGAGTCTTAAGAGCTGGTCACAGTGGGGTCATGGAATGCAATTTCTACTTTTATATTTCAACATTAATGGTGTCATTATCTTAATGTTATTTTCATATCTTCGTAATATTTACAAACTTATTTTGGTGCAGCAGGTTGATAATGACACATTTATAAATTCCCATTTTCAGCCCTTCTTCTGACTTCCATTCTTCTGCCCTTCTTCTGACTTCCATTCTTCTGCAGTAAACTAATAACTCAGCAATGCAAACACATTCTTTACTGGATTCCCTCTTTACTATGTCTCTTATTTATACATAACATCTACATATCACTGACAATTTCAATGGTGTAACTTTCAACCTATTGCAAGTATTGGTGCTTTATGCATTCTGAGCCTGAGCATTTGTTCAATTAACTTTTCGCAATTTATGACCATAGAAAACAAAATAAAGCTTAAATTTTTCTTTCATGTTAATGCATAAACTTCCACACTGTCTGCTTGACTTCCACTTCTTATCTCAGTGCTGCATGTTTTTATTTTTAAAAACCTTTTTCTACTATATATTATATTGCATTGAACCTTTTTGGGACGCTTAGTTTTTGTTAGCAAAAACATTTTTCTAGTTTGAATTCAATAACGTTCCATTCCAAATTAAAACCTATATTAAATTTGTCTTTTGAGTTATTTTTCTTCCCGAGCCACACAAGTTTTGTTTTGTCCATATTGACTCTTAAACCAGAAAGAATTCCAAACATTTTCAAAGTATTTAGTGCTGCCACCAGGAAGTCTTTAGTTCCATCCAACATTAGTGTGGTGTCATCAGCAAACTGTACGATCTGGGCAAACTGTCATTATCAATATTTATGTCCATCCCACAGGGGTGGACATATTATTTTTGCTTTTTCCAGCATCCTCTGTCCGTTATCGCTTAGTTTCCAGTTATTTCAAGGAAAAGTTTCCTATCTTTACCAAATTTGGTATGGGTGTTTATTGGGTTAATAGCTTGCATGGGATTGCTTTTGGTGAAGATAGCTCTATAGCTTGACATATCTTTACCAAATTTGGTATGAGCAATAGTTAAGTCAATAGCTTGCTTGGGATTGCTTTTAGTAATAATAGCAATATTACTGAGTAATAGCTACTTAGCTACTTTGAGTAGCTTTTTTTATTTTACGTATTACAAAGAAAAGTATTTCACATATGTTCACAAAATTTGGGATAGAGGATTATTGGATCAGTAGCTTGTTTGGGATTGCTTTTGGTGATAATACCTTTATAGCTACCTGAGTAATAGCTACTGTGCCATATAGCTATAATGCTGTTTTGAGTTGACTTTTTTTCTGGACATTTAAATGAAACAATATTTTCTATCTTCACAAAAATTTATATGAAGGATAATTGGGTCAATAGTTTGGCCAGGATAGTTTTGGTCGATGATAGCTTTGTAGCTATCTTGAGTAATAGCTGCTTTGCTACTTTGAGCCTTCTCTGAATTGCATTTCTGTTTTCACTCTTTTAAAGGAAACATATTTAACTCATCTTTGTAAAATTTGGTGTGAATTTTTATAGGGTCAATTGTTTGCTTGATATTGTTGTTGATGGTAATAGCTTTAACCTACTGAGTAATAGCAACATAGCAAAAAAGATAAATATGTCTATCTCCTAAACTGTGCGAGATAGAGCGATTTCGTTGATTTTTTTCGATCCACAGGGTATCTAAGCAATGTACTCTTGGCAATTTTCAAAAAATTTTCCTCTCCCCAAAAATGGCGGCCATTTTGAATTTTCGCCAAAAATGCAAAAACACTGATTTGCATCTATCTCCTTAACTGTGCGAGATAAATCGATTTCGTTGGAATTATCGACCCACAGAGTATCTCAGCAAACTACTCTTTGTAATTTTCCAAAAAATTTTCCACGATGGCCATTTTGAATTTTTGCATCTTTGCCAAAAATACAAAAACACAAATTTGCTTCTATCTGCAAGAGCGATTTTGAAGAAATTTTTAACCCACAGGGTATGAGCAGAGTCAACTGGCGACTTTTCCCGAAAATCCTTTGGCGGCCATCTTGGATTTTTGCAAAAAATTTAATTCAGACACGGTGCGAGATAGAGTGATTTCATCAAAATTTTTTACCCCCCCTGGGTATCAGGAGTGTGTACTGGCGACTTTTTTCAAATATGGTTTTCCCGCCATTTTTGGCGACAATGTTGAATTTCTGTGGAAAACACAAAAACGCATTTATCTTGGAAACCGTGTCAGATAGAGCAATTTCGACAAAATTTTTGAGCCAGAGGGGATCAGCAGAGTCTACTGGCAACTTTTCTAAAAAATTATTTTCCCACCAATTTTGGAGGCCATCTTGAATTCTGCGTAAAATGCAAAAAAGCATTTATCTCGGGAATGGTGTGAGATAGAGCGATTTGGACGAAATTTTTGACCGCAGGGTATCTGCAGAGTTTATTTGCGACTTAAAAAAAAAACAAACACATTCATCTACTGGCGACTTTTCCTAAACATTGTTTTCCTGCAACAGCAAATTTTGGACCCTTTGGGTACCAGAGATCTTAGATATGTAGTGCTTCTGATAAATGTTATCTCATATTTCAGCCGGCATATTGAATCTTGATGGAAATAAAAAATACCTTTTATTGCACTACAATAGCTTACAGTGTGGGACTGAATGCTGTTCTCGGATGGCTGCAGTTCGCCGTAGCCTCAAGTTGTCCTCTTGTGGTGAACTCTGAGCTTTCATCCTGTTTTCTTGTTGGCCGCTTTGATATAGCATGCTTTTATTTTCAAAGGAAAAGATTTCTTTTTTACAAGGATATTCTTGTCGTTGGATACTGAAAGTACATCAGTTTCCTTATATCACGACAATTCATAGATCAGATGAGTATTTTTATCTTATTTTACAACTTTAAATCCACTTCCGGGTTCACATTGTAAAGACTCGTGCTGTAGCTTATATTCCTCTCAAGGCATTGGCCTGTCGAAATAAAATAAAATGTAATATATATTATATAAATTATTTGACCATTTTAAGGGTTGAAAATATTTAAATTAAGCACAAACAAGTCCTCTTTAAAATATAATCAGAAACAACCTCCGTTTTTTGTCTTGACAGTAATTTCTTGTAAACTAATGCATGATTCGTTCATGTGGTTTATATACAGGAATATATGGCTGTTGAAATCAAATCAAATAAATTTTGTAAGGGTTTATCCCCATTCTGCTCCAGTATTTGTTCATTTTAAGGGTTAAAGTATGATATAAAGCACGAATAAAACTTGGGGAATCCTTGGGGAAACCCCTGTGGTGACGTCACGTCTAGACAGCATGTGCTGAGAGACGTGTGTATGTAGTTTTTTATTCAGTACGTTTACCTAATAAAATAAATCATGGGCTGGGAATCTTTTGGTGTGGTCAGATTTTACCTTGGGCCTCTCGTTCAAGGTCAAACAAGGATAGCCAACCTTAAATTTATGTGCTTATATCTTGCTTATTATTAGTCCTAGAGGTTTGGGATGGTAAACCAACCTATGGGAAGTCATGGACTGGGAATCTTCTGGTGTAGTCCGATTTGACCTTGGGCCGCCCTTTCAAGGTGAAACAAGGATAGCCATACTTAAAAGTGATTATAACTCGCTTATTATTGGTCCTAGAGGTTTGGGATGGTAAAGCAACCTATAGGAAATCATGGGCTGGGAATCTTGTGGTGTGGTCGGATTTGACCTTGGGCCCCTCCAAGGTCAAATGAGGATAGCCAAACTTAAAAGTGCTTATAACTTGCTTACTATTAGTCATAGAGGTTTGGGATGGTAAACCAACACATAGGAAATCATGGGCTGGGAATCTTCTGATGTGGTCGGATTTGACCTTGGACCCCTCCTTCAAGGTCAAATAAGAATAGTCAAACTTAAAAAGTGCTTATAACTCGCTTATTATTGGTCCTAGAGGTTTGGGTTGGTAAACCAACCTATAGGAAATCATGGGCTGGGAATCTTTTGGTGTGGTCAGATTTGACCTTGGGCCTCTTGTTCAAGGTGAAACAAGGATAGCTAAGCTTAAAAGTGCTTATAACTCGCTTATTATTGGTCTTAGAGTTTTGGGATGGTAAACCAACATATAGGAAATCATGGGCTGGGAATCTTCTGGCGTGGTCGGATTTGACCTTGGGCCCCTCCTTCAAGGTTAAACGAGGACAGCCAAACTTAAAAGTGCTTATAACTCGCTTATTATTGGTCCTAGAGGTTTGGGATGGTAAACCAGCATATAGGAAATCATGGGCTGGGAATCTTCTGGTGTGGTCGGATTTGACCTTGGGCCCCTCCTTCAAGGTCAAACGAGGGTAGCCAAAGGTAAAAGTGCCTATAACTCACTTATCATTGGTCCTAGAGGTTTGGGATGGTAAACCAACATATAGAAAATCATGGGCTGGGAATCTTCTGGTGTGGTCGGATTTGACCTTGGGCCCCTCATTCAAGGTTAAACGAGGACAGCCAAACTTAAAAGTGCTTATAACTCGCTTATTATTGGTCCTAGATGTTTGGGATGGTAAACCAGCATATAGAAAATCATGGGCTGGGAATCTTGTGGTGTGGTTGGATTTGACCTTGGGCCCCTCGTTCAAGGTCAAATGAGGACAGCCAAACTTAAAAGTGCTTATAACTCACTTATTATTGGTCCTAGAGGTTTGGGATGGTAAACCAACATATAGGAAATCATGCGCTGGGAATCTTCTGGTGTGGTCGGATTTGACCTTGGGCCCTTCCTTCAAGGTCAAATGAGGACAGCCAAACTTAAAAGTGCTTATAACTTGCTTATTATTGGACTTAGAGGTTTGGGATGGTAAACCAACATATAGGAAATCATGGGCTGGGAATCTTCTGGCGTGGTCGGATTTGACCTTGGGCCCCTCCTTCAAGGTCAAACGAGGACATCCAAACTTAAAAAGTGCTTATAACTCGCTTGTTATTGGTCCTAGAGGTTTGGCATGGTAAACCAGCATATAGGAAATCATGGGCTGGGAATCTTCTGGTGTGGTCAGATTTGACCCCTCCTTCAAGGTCAAACGAGGATAGCCAAAGGTAAAAGTGCCTATAACTCGCTTATTATTGGTCCGAGAGGTTTGGGATGGTAAACCAACATATAGAAAATCATGGGCTGGGAATCTTCTGGTGTGGTCGGATTTGACCTTGGGCCCCTCCTTCAAGGTCAAATGAGGACAGCCAAACTTAAAAGTGCTTATAACTCACTTATTATTGTTCCTAGATGTTTGGGATGGTAACCAACATATAGGAAATCATGGGCTGGGAATCTTCTGGTGTGGTCGGATTTGACCTTGGGCCCCTCCTTGAAGGTCAAATGAGGACAGCCAAACTTAAAAGTGCTTATAACTTGCTTATTATTGGTCCTAGAGGTTTTGGTGCATTGTCTTTACGGTGGATACAATTTGCATTGGTTTTCCGATACGCTAGGTCTAGTTTCTATTGAATCATGTTGTTTATGTTATAAACCTTCTGTTTTTTATAAACAGATTCTTCCTGTCTCAGCATCTGAAAATGGAGACGAGTGATCTTGTTGTGTTTGGAGATTCATTGCTCGAGTCTCCCAACTAATTTCTCTGCTTTGCACGAATGATAGGCTTAGTGCTCCAACTTATCTTTATGAATCATAAAAGTCATGAAAAGATTTTTAAAAGTATCTTTTCAACTGAACAACCTTTTACTTGGGACAAATCACTTATGTGAGTTTTTCTGCCGTTTTTCAACAGTTCTAGTCCTAGTGGTCTCCTGAGTTGAAATTGGCCCATGTTATAAATATTCAAATTGGTATGTGGTGGGATTACAATAAGTAGTGGAAGCAGAAGTAGGGTACTATGTAATTAAGCGTCCCTGAAAGGGCGCTTATTTGGTTTCACCTCAGTTTCCTCGCCGCCGCCGCCGCATTATGGTCTCCCTTGAATATCTCCCTTATTATTGCAAGCTTTTTAACCATATTTGGCAGTTATATACCTTAGGCGTGGGAAAATTTTTCCACATGCTTAAATTTGACCTTTGATCTTTATCAAGGTCACATGATCAAAAAATTGTTTTTTCGGGTACACCCGGCCGTCATCGCAGTTCAGGAAAATCTACTGACCGCAGAGGCTTTTAACTTCATACACATGTTTATACTATCAAAAACATGAGCTGATTAGATTTTGGGAGCAATCCGATGAAAATTGACCGATTTAGGAGTGATTTTCTCACAGGTACCAATCAGAAAGCTTAAAATTCATGTGAACTCCCCTATTATCTTCTTAAGTATTGCAGTAGAGCCATAAAATGTATTGGGAGGTAGTAGGAAACCATATGTGGAGAGTCTAGAAAGCAAGTCAAATTTCCCCCCCGACCCCCCTGTAGGGGTCAAACTGGGGTCATAAAATAGCCATTTTATAGCGAAATACCCTTACCATTTCCTAACAGTAGCTATTTGTTGGAGCCATCCAACCCAATGGCCAACGCAGAGATGCGATTTTTAAGGTTATATAACAACCTTAATAAAGCCATTGGGTTACAGTAGTCCGTCCTCCCGCCAATTAGGTCACATGATCACATTGTTTACTTCATTATTTTTGTTGGCCATCATCAGTATGGACGTCTTTGGGAATTAGTAGAAGTTTTGTCAAGGTTTTCTTTATTTTTTGAGATTTTACTGTTAATCTCTCTTCATATTTATATGTATATATGATACAGAACTGATTCATTTATTGAATCTTCGAAGGTATGCATTATATAATGCAAAGAAGGGACTTTTGGATGGTGACATCGAAAGTTCCATCGTCTTCAACCTCCAGGAAATAATCAACATAAAGAAGGTCATAATGCAACAATTATAATAGTTTTATAGCTTGCCAGTCGTTTGGTTCAGTTTGCTGGACGTTGGAAGCTATAATTTTGCAGCATTCATGTTTACCAAGAATGTACTCTTCAATAACAGAAGCGATCTGGAAGATGCCATCTTGGATGAAAATGACAATTCGAGTGACCGTTATTGCTGTTCACGTCGGGTTCTAATAGCCAGGTGTTGAAAGCAATTTTTTGATCACATTATACATCCCAGTCGAATTGATTGTCGACGAGTCAGTAGAAGGAATCTCCCTTGGGGGCAGCCATTTACGTTGCCATGGACACGGCATCGTGGAGGAGTTTTGAATGCAGGAAATACTTCCGTCGAGGTCCAGTCAAAACATTCACAATCGAGTATTCTATACCTCTCAGAAGGTCAGAATTCGGGTTGTCAGATGTCCGGGAGTGTCATTCATATCTACAAGGAGAGGCTTTTGATTTATGGTTTGGCACAAGAATTTAGTACAATCGGGTTTCTATACCTCTCAAAAGGTTTAGAATTCAGGTTGTCAGGAGATGGTGATTATGATTCATCTCATTACAAGGAATCTATTCCTTATTTTACTTTTGGTTGACTGTTATTGAGTGGCTAGGGATTGATTTAACAGGCACAGTTTCTGTGAATGCTCCCTTGTTTGGTCACATTTACATTCCTTGGGTGAACAGCCAGCATTGAAATGTGGCTTTTATGTTGGGTTTCAAGGAGTTTGAAGCCTCTGATGTTTTTAAGAGCAGCTATACAGGAAGAAGTTGGTGTCCAAATCTTCTTGTTGCAGTTTGCCCATGTCTAAGAACATGTGACTCAACAGGAGGGATGTAAATTAGAATGTCTTTAGCAAATCTACAATGCATTTTTCACTCCTAATGATGTTCTCTTGCTGGACATCTTAGATGTTCAGAGGATTTTCATCTAGTGTTTTCATGGAAATAACAAGGATTAGTAACTCTAGAGGTGAGCATGCTTCTAGTTTCTGGTCTAATAAACCATGGAATAGAGTCACAAGTGCCTCCTACTCCTCAGCTAGTTAAAAGGGGAGTGGATCTTGCTTATACAGGCCTATGGAAGCAGGGATGATAGCTGGCTTCCTGTGGTCTCAAGGAACCTTTCTCCAGTTTGGTACTATACAAGTCCTGGGAAAGGAAAATATTCAGCCAGACTTTTTAGAAGTGAGGTTGGCAGAAGTTAAAAAAAAAATTTTTGACCCGTAGGGTAGTAGGAAAGTATTCTATACAAAATTGAAAAATTTCAATTTTCGCGCCACTTTTGGCGGCCATCTTGAATTTTTGCAGAAAAACAAAAAATGTTTTTTTTTTTGATAATTTTATTTATCCTTTTTTTAACAATTGTGCTAATGTTTTGGGTGGGCGAGGATACCAAACCCACCATCAAAACTAAACAGTGCTTATCATACACAGTATGATATATATGTAAATAGTATGATATAAATGTGCTGTATACAAAGAAAAATTACAAAATCAAATAAATATTACAATCAGTAAGTAATAGTAGTATAAATTACAACTTCAATAAGTCAACTGTTGCATCTCTTTTGGAAAAAAGGAAAAAATAAAATATTTTTTAACTTTTTAACACAAAAATAACAAACACAACAAGACATAAGACATGAATCAACCCTTGTTGCTTCAGAAGAATGCTATAAGCACTATAAACTATCACACAATCTTTTATATATTTTGTTAAATTTTTTAATTTTCTTTTCTTTACTGTACACTTTTTCTAGAATTTGCAATTTGGATTTGATTATTTTCAAAAAATCATTTATGTAGACTGAATTATGTAAATTTTTGTTTTTATTTATATACCATTTCCCCCAGATAATTACTGTATTAATACAATGTGACAATGAGGAATTTTCTAAATTTAAACCTAACAATATGTCACATATTGAGAGCTTTAGTTCTGTGTCATATATGTCTTTCAGTTTCATTTCTAAATTTTCCCAGAAAGCCTGACTTACTTCACAATAGTAGAAGTGGTGTTCTATTGTATCAATAAGGGTACAATAGTGGCATTTTGGACTATCAATTATATTCCATTTAAATAAATTATCTCCACAATTTACAATTCGATGAAGGATTTTATACTGAAAACTCTGAAAATAATCTTCTCTTAAAATTTTATATGGTAGTTCAAAAGAGACAGACCACTCGTGCTTTTCCAAGAAAGGAAACAAGTTTACCCATATTGCTGTTGATGTCGGTGGCCTTGATACTCTTGTGACAAGTTCTTGATAAATTTCAACAGTTTTCACTTTTACAATTGCTTTCAATTTGCTATTTACTTTTATTAGGGGGGTTGCGTGTAACCAACCCGCCTATTAGATTGATGTGTCCGACGTCCGTCTGTCTGTCTGTCCGTCCACATTTTTCTTTTCCGGACTCTAACTTTAAAACGGTTTGACCAATCAAATTCAAACTTCACAGGGAGATAGATCACCATCATAGCTAGGTTCCTTTCGAAATTGGTGAAATTCCGTGTGTTCGTTTGTCCATTTTTCGTCCGTTTGTCTGTCCATCCATCTGTTTGTCCACATTTTCGTTTCCGGACTCTAACTTTAAAACGGTTTGACCAATCAAATTCAAACTTCACAGGGAGATAGATCACCATCATAGCTAGGTTCCTTTCGAAATTGGTGAAATTCCGTGTGTTCGTTTGTCCGTTTTTCGTCCGTTTGTCTGTCCATCCATCTGTTTGTCCACATTTTCGTTTCCGGACTCTAACTTTAAAACGGTTTGACCAATCAAATTCAAACTTCACAGGGAGATAGATCACCATCATAGCTAGGTTCCTTTCGAAATTGGTGAAATTCCGTCTGTTTGTTTGTCCGTTTTTCCGTCCGTTTCTTCGTTTTTGTCCGTTTTTCTGTCCATCCATCTGTCCGTCCACATTTTTGTTTCCGGACTCTAACTCGAAAACGGTTACTCCAATCTAATTCAAACTTCACAGGGACATACATCACCATCATAGCTAGGTTCCTTTCGAAATTGGTGTAAATCCGTCCGTTCATTTGTCTTGTTTTTCTGTCCATTTGTTCGTTTTTAGGCGGGTTGCGTGTAACCAACCCGCCTATTAGATTGATTATGTCCGACGTCCGTCTGTCCGTCCACATTTTCCATTTCCGGACTCTAACTTGAAAACGGTTTGACCAATCAAATTCAAACTTGACAGGGACATAGATCAACATGATAGCTAGGTTCCTTTCGATATTGGTGAAATTCTGTCCGTTCGTTTGTCCGTTTTTCGTCCGTATGTCTGTCCATCCGTCTGTTTGTCCACATTTTCGTTTCCGGACTCTAACTTGAAAACGGTTTGACCAATCGAATTCAAACTTGATAGGGAGATAGATCTCCATCATAGGTAGGTTCCTTTCGATATTGGTGAAATTCTGTCCGTTCATTTGTCTGTTTTTCGTCCGCAGTTGCTAACCTTGTTTCCTGCGTGCGCAACCCGCCTTTTGGGGCACCTCTGACCCTCTTGTATAAACTTCATTCGGCAATTTTTCTCCTGTAACTATAGGAAGTATTAGTAAATCTTCTATCCATGGAACGGAGATAAAGCTTTTAATCCTGATATATTGGAAAAAGTTTAGATTCCAGTTCATTTTCTGATTCAAGGTTGCAATATCTAAAGTTTTGCCTGTGGCTGAGTCTAACAAATCAATAAGTTTTATATCATAGTTATCATTAGTATTAGCTAGGCCAAATGAGTTTGGTTTCAGTACTTTATTTTCACATAGAAACAGATTTGAATTGAAAATATATTCATTTAATACCTCTATGTCATTAGACGGTGTGAAAAGGTTGAACTTTACCCAACTTTCTAATATCTGTTTGTGAAAACTACTTTTACCCTTTTCAATAAAATTATAGTTTAATTTATGTCTCAACTCTATGGGATTCAGGTTAAGTAGACTCAACATAAGACTTGCCCATTTACAATTTACATTGTTTAATATTTTTTTAATCCACAGAATCTTGCTTGTTTCATTTATTGAATATATATCTGGCATTTTTAAACCACCATTTCGTATGCTACTTACTATAGTACTTCTTTTAACTTTAGCTGGTTTATTATTCCATAAGAAAGAAAATATTATTTTATCTATTTTGTGTAGAATTTCCACTGGTGTATATATAGTACTAAATAAGAAGGAAAACTGTGAGACTATTAAGGATTTTAAAATTGTGACTTTGCCCTTTAGGGACAAATTTCGTGTTGACCATATGTTCACAAGCTGCTCAATTTTTTTTATTTTGTCTTCAAAATTTAAAAGCTTACATTTTTGTGGGTCATTTGAGAACCATATGCCCAGTGTTTTAAAGGCGCCTTCATTATATTTCAGTTTATCTAGCTCATTTGGCAGTTTAATATTTTTTTGAAGATTGAATCCTATTGGTATAATTTCAGTTTTTTCCAAATTTAACCGTAATCCTGAAATAGTCGTAAAATCATTAAATAGGGAAATACTTTCTGACACAGACCTTAAATCTTGTAAAAACAAAGTAGTGTCGTCTGCAAGTTGGGCAATTTTGAATTCATAATTTTAGAATTTTATACCTTTGATTTTCTTTGTTTCCCGTATTGAAATGGCTAGGATTTCTGCTACTAAAATAAAGAGTAAAGCTGAGAGGGGGCAGCCTTGTCTAATAGATCTGGAAATTTCAAACATTTCTGAATAATATCCATTGTTTCCCACACATGATTTTATGTTTGTGTATAAGATACGAATCCATGATGTGAAAACAGGGCCAAAGTTAAATTTTTCTAGGCATTTAAAGAGGAATGGCCATTCTATGCTATCGAATGCTTTTTCAAAATCTATTAATGTGATAAATCCTGGGGTGTTTTGTTCGTTTGTTAAAAGAATAATATCTTCAATGGTTCTTATTGCTTCTCCAATGTATCTTCCCTTTATGTAGCCAACTTGATCTTCACATATTAGGTGTCCAATAACTTTTTGCAATCTGTTAGCTAGAGCTTTTGCCAAAATCTTATAATCTGTGTTAAGCAAGCTTACTGGTCTCCAGTTTTTTAGGTATCGAACATCTTTGTCTTTTTTGGGAATTAAGTTTATGACAGCTAGCTTTTGTTCCTGTGAAAGACCTTTACTTTCAAATGTATAATTATAGCTGTCTATTAATAAGTCATTTATGTCTGGCCAAAAAAATTTATAAAAGTTTGTCGATAAACCATCACTGCCTGGAGATTTATCATTTGCCAGGTTAGTTAGGGCTAGTGCATAATCCTTTTTCTGAAGTGTCATCTCGCAAAAGTTTTTATCTATTACACTTAATTTGGGTATTTTAGGATTGTCCAAAAAACGTAATTCTGTACTGGATAGATTAAGATTGTTTTCAATGTTTGAGCTATATAATTTTTTATAATAGTTTTTTTCTTCTTCAATGATAGCTTTCGGATTGGTTAAGACCACACCAGTATTGCATATCAACTTTTTTATGTGTTTAATATTGTAATTTCTTTTTTCTAAGTTTAGGAAATATTTGCTATTTTTTTCCCCTTCTTCAACCCATTTTGATTTCGATCGGACTGCTGCTCCTCAAAATTTCTCCTTTTGATACCCTTCCCATTCTTGCTTGACTGCGACGTATTCATTATGTTTACTGTTGTCCTCTACCAGTGTGTTTTCTAATGATTTAAGTAAGGTGGCTAATTCATTTTCTTTTCTTTGACTTTCTTTCGCCTTAAATATAGAATAGCTTATTGTTTCACTTCGTATTCTACACTTTATAAAGTCCCATAATTGAGCTTTATTTTCCATGACTACAGAGTGTTTTATGTCTGATATTACTTCTTTAATAATATTTATATATTTTGAATCTGTCAGTAAGCTATTGTTAAATTTCCAGAATCCTTTCCCTCTTTTTTGTGTTTCTATTAGATCTAAAGTGAGTTTAACAAGACTATGGTCTGAACTGTTTCCTGGTTCTATTGAACATTTTGTTATCTGGAATTCTAGGGAAATTGACACTAGCCAAAAGTCTAGCCGAGATTGAACTAGCCCTGATCGTGACATTTCTCTTCTGGTATAATACAACTTGTTAGGGTTTCTAATTCGCCAAATATCAATAAGATCAATTTCAGTCAAAAGTGATTTTATACCTTTTGCACATTGAGATTATCAGTCAGTCCCCCCATTTTATCAAGATTCGTATTCAGGCAAGTGTTGAAATCTCCTCCAATAACAATATTTTGATCACCATAATTTATAAGCAAGCCTCTCAAATAGTTTAATAATGATAACTGTTCTTTTGGTTTGTCTTTTGTAGGGAAATAGACTGAGATTACAACCATAGGATTATCGTAAATACTACATTCTAATAAAAGTACTCGTCCATTTTGATCTGAGGTTTCATTTTTCAGAGTAAAAAAAGAGCACAATTTTTCAGGGATGAGTATTGCTACTCCTGTACTATTGGCTGTGCCATGTGAGTAGTATATTTTGCCCCCCCCCCCCATTCTCTTTCCCATTTTGCTTCATCAGTTAAGACTGAGTGAGTTTCCTGTAGTAAAGAAATACCAAAGTGCTTCTTTTGTAGCCAATTAAATATGTTTCCTCTTTTTTGTTTGTCTCTTAGACCACGGCAGTTAAATGAATTTAATGTAATACTTTCTTGAGACATTCAGCAATGTAGACAACATATAATTTTAATCTAAAATGTCTAGAAAAGGTGCATACAGTAAAGGGCATTCTTTATCAAGTTCATTTTTCCATGTGATATATAAGTACATAACTTGGCAGACAAGGGGTAACAAGACAAACACAGAAACAACAGAATTTTTGACCCACAGGTTAGTAGAAAAGTATTCTATACAAAATTTAAAAAAATTTCAATTTTCGCCACTTTTGGCGGCCATCTTGAATTTTTGCGAAAAACGAAAAAATCTTAATATCTCACAAACCATAAGAGATAGAGCGAATAGCTTATTGTTTCACTTCGTATTCTACACTTTATAAAGTCCCATAATTGAGCTTTATTTTCCATGACTACAGAGTGTTTTATGTCTGATATTACTTCTTTAATAATATTTATATATTTTGAATCTGTCAGTAAGCTATTGTTAAATTTCCAGAATCCTTTCCCTCTTTTTTGTGTTTCTATTAGATCTAAAGTGAGTTTAACAAGACTATGGTCTGAACTGTTTCCTGGTTCTATTGAACATTTTGTTATCTGGAATTCTAGGGAAATTGACACTAGCCAAAAGTCTAGCCGAGATTGAACTAGCCCTGATCGTGACATTTCTCTTCTGGTATAATACAACTTGTTAGGGTTTCTAATTCGCCAAATATCAATAAGATCAATTTCAGTCAAAAGTGATTTTATACCTTTTGCACATTGAGATTATCAGTCAGTCCCCCCATTTTATCAAGATTCGTATTCAGGCAAGTGTTGAAATCTCCTCCAATAACAATATTTTGATCACCATAATTTATAAGCAAGCCTCTCAAATAGTTTAATAATGATAACTGTTCTTTTGGTTTGTCTTTTGTAGGGAAATAGACTGAGATTACAACCATAGGATTATCGTAAATACTACATTCTAATAAAAGTACTCGTCCATTTTGATCTGAGGTTTCATTTTTCAGAGTAAAAAAAGAGCACAATTTTTCAGGGATGAGTATTGCTACTCCTGTACTATTGGCTGTGCCATGTGAGTAGTATATTTTGCCCCCCCCCCCCCCATTCTCTTTCCCATTTTGCTTCATCAGTTAAGACTGAGTGAGTTTCCTGTAGTAAAGAAATACCAAAGTGCTTCTTTTGTAGCCAATTAAATATGTTTCCTCTTTTTTGTTTGTCTCTTAGACCACGGCAGTTAAATGAATTTAATGTAATACTTTCTTGAGACATTCAGCAATGTAGACAACATATAATTTTAATCTAAAATGTCTAGAAAAGGTGCATACAGTAAAGGGCATTCTTTATCAAGTTCATTTTTCCATGTGATATATAAGTACATAACTTGGCAGACAAGGGGTAACAAGACAAACACAGAAACAACAGAATTTTTGACCCACAGGTTAGTAGAAAAGTATTCTATACAAAATTTAAAAAAATTTCAATTTTCGCCACTTTTGGCGGCCATCTTGAATTTTTGCGAAAAACGAAAAAATCTTAATATCTCACAAACCATAAGAGATAGAGCGATTTGGACAGAATTTTTGACTCACAGGGTAGTAGAAAAGTATTCTGTACAAAATTAAAAAAATTCAATTTTCGCCACTTTTGGCGGCCATCTTGAAATTTTGCGAAAAACGAAAAAATCTGAATATCTCAGAAACCGTAAGAGATAGAGCGATTTCGACAGAATTTTTGACCCATAGGGTAGTAGGAAAGTATTCTATACAAAATTGAAAAATTTTAATTTTCGCCACTTTTGGCGGCCATCTTGAATTTTTGCGAAAAACGAAAAAATCTTAATATCTCAGAAACCGTAAGAGATAGAGCGATTTCGACAGAATTTTTGACCCGTAGGGTAGTAGGAAAGTATTCTATACAAAATTGAAAAATTTCAATTTTCGCGCCACTTTTGGTGGCCATCTTGAATTTTTGCAGAAAAACAAAAAATGTTAATATCTCGGAAACCGTAAGAGATAGAGCCATTTCTACAAAAATTTTGACTCGCATGGTAGTGGTAGAGTATTCTATGTGCAATTGAAAAATTTCAATTTTCGCCACTTTTGGCAGTCATCTTGTTTCGTAGAAATTTTCAACCCACAGGGTGTCTAATCAATTTTGAATTTTTCAGTTTTTGCCTAAAATGAAAAAAACGCAAGTTTGCTTCTGTCTCCTTAACCGTGCGAGATAGAGCGATTTCAGTGAACCCACAGGGTATCTGACCAGTGTACCCTTGGCAGTTTTCAAAAAATATTCCTCTTCCCACATATGGCAGCCATTTTGAATTTTTGCCAAAAATTGAAAAACGGAAATTCGCTTCTATCTCCTTAACCATGCAAGATAGAGCGATTTCGTCAAAATTTTCTACCCAACCAATGCAAAAAGGCATGAAGCTGAAATCTTTTACATGTATACTAATAAATATTTAAGCATCATTGATATATTTTACAGATGAAACAGGGCCTTGTAAGATTACTGTACAATTTTTGCAAAAGGTTGATAGGGTGGACATTACACATGATAATGTGTGTTCTTCTATGCTATCCTGTTTCTATTCATATGTCGCAGCTACAAGCAACAGGGCATCCTAGTTCTAGTTTTTATCCGTGTTTTTGTTTGAATGTACCTGCTGTAACCTTCCAGCTAATATCACCATAGAAACGTCTTTTCTAGTACTACAATAGAAATCACGGGAAACTTCAGTCTACGTAGTTTTGAACACTGTTAAGAAGGAATTCCCAGCAAGATGCATTCTTCATCTTCAGAGCGCACTGGTACCGACTTCTCTGCTGTATAGCATCAGTCACACCAGCCTAGCTCGAGTATTTAGTGTTTTTTCATCAGAAGCAAGAGATGAATTCTTCAGATTTCTTCAGAGCGCACTGGTCCAGACATCTTTGCTTTAATGCATTAGTCGACCGGCAAGCTCGTATTCAGCCGACCTCACCTAGTATTTACATAGAAGGAACTTCATCTTAATCACTCTCAGTCCCACCCTTGTGGACCCGGCACTTGTGTCGGTAGTAAGGGCAGTGGATGGCCAGGACACTGGTTTGAGTGTACAGCCGGCTGAGCAACCGACTTCAGACCGGCATCGACCAGGACTTTCATCTTCAAAGGGCACTGGTCCAGGCTTCTCTGCTTTTAAGCATCAGCTGACCGGCCAGCTCAAAAGAACGCGACCTCTGACGTCATATCCAGTCAGCCAATCGTGTGTCCTACCGACTAATCACGAAGCAGGTCACGTGTTTTCACCGACCAGGAAGATCGGAAGTGCATTCTTTCAGAACTCACGTCTACTGTGATTCCAGTCCCTGCTTTGCAGACCCGACCTTATTGTCAGTAGTGGGGTTTTGTGGACTGTAAAGTTGCCGGTAAGGCATCACACAAAGAACGCGAATACTGATGTCATCTCCAGTTAGCGAATCGCGTGTCCTTCCGAATAATCACGAAGCAGGTCACGTGTTTTCACCGACCAGGAAGGTCGGAAGTGCGTTCTTCAGAACTCACGTCTACTGTGATTCCAGTCCCTGCCTTGCAGACCCAGCTTCGTTGTCGGTAGTGGGGTTTGTGGATGAGCAGAATACTACGCATTTGCATGTTTAAGTATCACAAAAGAATGCCACAACTGACGAGCTCCAATCAGCCAATCACATGTCTTTCCGACCAGCAAGCTGGTCACGTGACACACCGAACCTCAAGTGTTTCTAAAAATAGTTCACAAGGGCTTTCCCAGCAACTGTCAAATCTAAAAATAGGACGTGCGACTAAAGAAGTACTTTAATTAATGGAGGAAACCTACAGCAAGCTGAATTCAACACACAAGATAGTTGTAAAATTGATTTAGCAACTGTTTTTTATTACTGGCTACAACTGGTTACATAGTGTACCGACTGGTAGTGGCTACACAGCCTTGTACACTTGCCTCAACAACTGGTTACAGAGTGTACCGGGTGGTACTGGCTACACAGCCTTGTACACTTGCCTCAACAACTGGTTACAGAGTGTACCGGCTGGTACTGGCTACACAGCCTTGTACACTTGCCTCAACAACTGGTTACAGGTTACAGAGTGTACCGGCTGGTACTGGCTACACAGCCTTGTACACTTGCTTCAACAACTGGTTACAAAGTGTACCGGCTGGTACTGGCTACACAGCCTAGTACACTTGCTTCAACCTACGGGTTACAAGTCTACTAACAGGGTGCTGGCTACACAGTCCTTACTGAAAAGTGCTTCACCCCAACTGGTTAAATATATAAAAAAAAAAACAAAAAAAAAAACAACAACTAAATATAGACCAGTAGCTGTCAAAATTGATTGGTGACCCCAGCCTGCCAGTTTTTTGCCGGTTACAGAGAATTGCTGATTATAGTTAAGTACCAGGTATGGAGTCCTGGTACCGGACAGAGTTGCCTAAGGTTAATTTGGTTACAGAGAATTCTTAGACCAGTCAGTGGTCTTGGTGATATGACATGACAGTGTCCCAAGCTACTGCCAGGCAACCTTCCCTTATCACATCTCTCAACAACCTGTTATCAGTGCTGGACTTGGCTGGAGAGGTAATAATAAATTTTATCATCATGTCCGGCCAGGGGTCAGACATCTCACAAATGACAATTGCTCTGTAAATGCTGCACCTTGCAGGCTGCTGGCCCGGGGCGAAGAGTCTATTAATGTGAAAAGTTGTGTCAGCCCCACCGGACCACAATAAGAACAGAGAGACTCAGTTAACCTGGATCATTGTCACCAGACCGGACCAGTGTCCGGAGGGACAGAAAATGTTTGTCAGAATATCAAATGTCCCAAATGTGGCCCACAATCTGCCTGTAGGGTCCAGACTAAGCCCTCTTTGGGAACTTAGGAAGCCTTGGGGGCTGGACCCTAAGTAGTACAAAATGTTGAAGGAGGGATGCCTACTTCCATATACCTATACAAGAACAATCCAGGAAATGCCTGAGATTTCACATCCAAGGTCGGGCATACCAGTTCAAGGCCCTGCCATTCGGTTTGTCCACGGCACCTTTGGAGTTCACCGTGATATCAAAGGAGGTGAAATTGATGGCCATACACAAGGATTTAAGAAGCCACCAGTACCTAGATAACTGGTTGGTGAGAGCCAGATCCCACCAGGCTTGTCTCCAACATACACAAGAACTAGTAAATAATGTGTCAGCAACTGGGTTGGCTGATGAACTTAGAGAAATCAGAGCTGGAGCCCAAACAAGACTTCGGTTTTGTAGGCTACCAGTTCGAATACAGGTCTGATCTGTTCCGACCGACTCTGGACCGGTGACAGAACCTTCAAGAGACTGTAAAACTGCTATCCCTACCGGCTTGCCTGGTCCGGGAATTCATGTCCTTGATAGGTTACTAACAGCTACAGAAAAGCAAGTTAATCTAGGCCGGCTTCATATGAGACTCATACAGTGGCATCTGAAAAACAACTGGAGGGTACCGGAATCACTGGAAAAGGTGATCCAAGTCCCCAGGTCCCTGCACCCCCATTTACAATGGTGGCTGAAGGAAGACAATGTACTTACAGGCCAACCATTACACCCAATAAACATGCTCTGCAAATATTTACAGATGCATCAATAGAAGGGTGGGGCGCTCACTTAAACGAGCACACTGCAGGAGGAACCGGGTCCCTTCCGGGAAGCAAGCTGCATATAAACTATCTAGAACTTTAAGCAGTCTTTCTGGCTTTAAAAGAGTTCCAAGACCTTTGCTCAAGCAAGATAGTACTTGTGGCAACCAACAACAGCACAGTAGTGTCATACATAAACAAGGAAGGAGGCATGAGGTCGGGCCCACTTGTGCCCTGCTATGGGGACTCTTGACCTGGTGTACCAGGAAACAAGTGACTCTAAGCCCGACACATTCCAGGCCAGCTGAACGTGGTAGTGGACAAGCTATCCAGGCTAGGCCAGACCATCAAAACAGAGTGGTTTCTCCTTCCAGAGGTCTTCTACTCAATATGCAGCAGGTGGCACCGGCCCAAAATAGACTGAATTGCCATGAGGTTCAACAACAAGTTGCCTCTGTTTGTGTCACCGGTACCGGATCCCCTGGCCACAGCAGTGGATGCGCTCAGTCGGCCATGGTAGGATCTGGAAGCATACACCTTCCCACCGTCAGCCATATTGGACAAAGTGGTGGAGGAGTTGCAGGACTCCCCATGCAAGAGAATCATTCTGATTGCTCTGGGGTGGCCCAACATGCCTTGGTTTTGGGATCTAGTGGCCATGTCCAGCCAAATCCCACTGAGCCTGCCCAATCTGCCCAACCTGTTGACAGCCATTCAATCAGATCCCTCACAGAAATCTGACAAATCTTAATCTTCATGCACGGCACCTAGAGTCTCAGCAATCAAGGAGCAGGGCTTGTCTGAGGCAGTGGCAGCAAGAATTGAGGCTCCTCAAAGGGGATCAATCAGATCAGTCTATGAGGCAAGTGGGCCTTTTTTACAAGTGATGTATCACTCCTCAGGTGGACTTTGGGGTCCCCCCCTGTAAAGTCAGTTGCTGACTTCTTTATGTACCTGTTTCAGGACAGGAAGTTGCAACCCAGCACCATTGAGGGTTACAGGTCAGCCATTGCTGATAGACTGGGAAATTCGCCCATCAATATCAGTAAGGATGAAAATCTCACTCGTCTCCTGGATAGTTTCCACTGAGACAGACCCAAAGGCCAGAAGGGAATCCCCTCCTGGAACCTCTCCCTGGTTTTTGCACCAGCTGACAAGGATCATTTTGAACCAATTAAAGAGGCCTCCTTGAAGCATTTGACCTTCAAGACAGTTTTCCTCTTGGCCCTGGGGTCGGGCAAGCGCAGAAGTGAGATACATGCTTGGCAAAACAGAAATATTAGACACCAATCCGACTGGTCAAGGTGTCCCTGTACCCATCACCCAGCTTTCTCTCCAAGAATCAGCTGGCCAAAGAGGGTCCAGACAGTGTGGCCCCAGGGGTATAACAGCCCTGGCCCCAACTCTGGATAGATCCCTCAAGTCTGACAGGTCCCTCTGTCCAGTCAGAGCATTGCGCTACTATTTGGACAGGACCTCGGGCAGAATAAGTAGGTGGTTTTTGTCTCCTTTAAGAAAAGTTTTGACAAAGACATCTCACCTGCCACTATCTCCTCTTGGATCAAGCAGACTGTGATCCTGTTATGAGCTCTCTGACCATGAAGCCCACACTTTACATCAGGTTAAAGCCCATGATGTCAGGGCCTTTGATGCTTCTAAGGTCTTCCAGTCGGAAGTTTCCTTGGATACAATCTTGTCAGCCTGCCTCTGAAGTCACATAATACCTTCACATGGCTCTATTTGAGGGGCGGGGCTTTGGGCTGATTCAGAGCTTTACCAATTGGGCTCGGTAGTGGCTGCTCAGCAGATCCACAAGTGGCCCTTAGATTGAGGAGATTTGTATATATGTATAAACGGTTTCTTCATGTACATAAGAATTAAGTGTGGCGTGCTTCCTTCGGGAGGTTTATTTGCATTCTGGGACTGAACTCATCCCTCTCTTCTCCTATCTCAGAGCAGGTCTGCAAAAGGGGGGGGGGCAACGGCGGTATAGCCCCGGTTAACCGGCTGCTGGCAACCGACCATGGCCTTACAGGGTTTCCTGACTTTAAGGTCAACCCAGGCCTGGGCCTATAGGTCTCCTGACGAAGTCAGCATAGACCGTAGGTTAGAATTTGCTACTACTTGTGAGTTCACATAAGTCCCTAGTAACTTACCCGCCGGCCAAGCGGTAGTTATTCAGCAATTGCCCATTGGATAGGAAGTATTAACGCAATAAAATTGCAAATTTAATAAGTAAATTAAATTTTTATAAGTTAATACCCTATCCAATGGACACACAAGACCCTCCCACCGACCCCGCTATCAGCTTACTAGGGGTCTAATAGGTTTAGACAACGAAAAAGATGCTATGACGTCCGGTTGTCTAGACAGGAAGGAAGTATGAGGCGCCATCTGGGGAGTGCACAGTACTACGGACCGGCCAGCCGGTGGAAACACAGGACGCCTTTTTCTGGCGTTTGGCGGGCCGGTCTGCGCCGACCGGATTAGCAATTGTCCATTGGATAGGGTATTAACTTATAAAAATTTAATTTACTTATTAAATTTGCAATTTTGTGTTTTTGCCTCTTATCTCCTTTATTCTTGCTTTTAGAGTTTTAGAATGTATTAAGAGGTATTGGGAAACCTTATGTGAAGAGTCTAGATAGCTGGTCAGATTTACCCCCGGATCCCCCCTTATGGGTCAAACTGGTTTCATAAAATAGCCGATTTTGTGTTTTTGCCTTATATCTATTTTATTCTTGCTTTTAGAGATTTACAATGTATTCAGAGGTATTGGTAAACCTTATGTGAAGAGTCTAGATAGCTGGTCAGATTTACCAGATAGATGTGCTCAAAGCATTGTGTCATAAACTTCTTGCCTTTCAAGGCTCACATTTTACTATGTCTTTTTCTAAAATGTAAATAGGTATATGGCATTTATAAAGCACTGTTACTCTTTAATTAAGTAGTTTTATGGTGTAACTTTCGACCTATTATAAGTATTGATGCTTTATGCATTCTTAGCCAGAGCATTTATTCAATTAACTTTTCGAAATTTATGACCATAGAAAACAAAATAAAGCTTAAATTTTTCTTTCATGTTAATGCATGAACTTCCACACTGTCTGCTTAACTTTCACTTCTTCTCTCAGCACTGCATGTTTTTATTTTCAAAAACCTTTTTCTACTGTATATTATATTGCAGTGAACCTTTTTGGGATGCTTAGTTTTTGTTAGCAAAAACATTTTTCTAGTTGTTTTTGCAGACTCCTGTGTGAAGGTACTGAGGCAGACATCAGCTTCTACTTAAACAAAGACAGGTTTCAGCTCCATCGCTGTATACTCAACTCCAGGTATTGGTATGCCTGACAGAATATATGTCGGCTATTAAATGTATACCTGTTCTCACTGAAGCAATACTAGGCTGTTTTTCCCCTCAAATTAACCATTGCTTTATTATCCACCCAGAGCTGTATATGACCCATATAGGGGGATATGCAGAGCGGGATATATATATATATTTTACAGCGGGGCCATTTAACCAATAGTATTAAGTGCCGATTGTTCACTAATATCTCAGAAACTATGTAACCTACAAATATGTATTATATATCATTAGAAAGGTATTTTTACAGAGCTTTTGTTTGCTTTTCTTGCATAAAAATTCCATGTAGAAATGGCCGATAAATCACCAGTTAAAGACTGAGATTTTTATATTCACTGGCCCCTATGTTTTAATGACAGCATTTCCACATTCTCTCTTAAAATATAGATTTATTTAACGCGTAAATCATACAAAATAGTAGATAATAGAAGTAAAATATTCCTCATTAGACATATACAGAAAAAATTTATCACTCATGAAGATTAACAATATAATACCCATGCTACACATTCGTATAATGTTGTAATCTTCTGTGATTTTTATTTTCTGTATCTGTCATGTGGGAAGGTTTCCTGTTTTATACAGCTTGACACATGCCACAGAATGAAGGACCAAGGTAAAAGTGTCAAATTTAGATCACATGCAATAAATTCTGTTTCAAACAGAAAGAGTGACATTAAAAATATAAATACTTTACAGATTATAAGAAATAGAAAAGTGAAAAAAAGTAGGGAGTAATCCGTTCATGTGAAGAATCTGTCAAATCAAATTTATGTACAAATTTTCAAAAGCTGCACAATTAGTATTTTTGGGAAGCTGTTTTACCATTTTTAAGCTGTTTTACCATTTTTTTTTTTTTTTTTTTTTTTTTTTTTTTATTAATACCCATACAAGTAATATAGTACAATTTTTAGTTTAAAATTAACTGCTCTTATAATAACTCATAAAGTTACATCTGGACACGTATTGGTATATGTTCTTAAAATCAGGGAAAAAAAAAATTATACAAATAATTTTCTGTATGGAAGCCATTGACAGTTGAATTTATCAGTCCTATTCATCTCCATATTTACATGAAGCTGATCTCTAAATTGTTTCTGAAGGTTGTGCTTCAAAGCATTGATGTTTGGGATGGCCCCATGGACTGCACTTGAGAAAATATAACTCTTTGTGACAGCTATGATGGTATTTACAGGATAGTAGTTATTATCATTGTATAGGTAGCCTAAGATAATATCTTCTTGTGAAAATACTAATTTTAGTTTTACCATTTTTTTCATCGATTCATTTGTTTGGAATCTTATCAGTACAGATACAATGAAATGAAAATTCCAGCATTGGGTAATCTTGCAGTGTCACTAACTGTATGTACAACTTGCAATTTAATACAAGTGGAATATTTTACTGATAAACTGGACTGATTTGAAATTTTCATGCTATTTAAGGGATCATGATCATGGAATTCTTCTTGTGCATCCCTATACTAACATGATAAAGTATTTATAAAATTATAAATATTACTTATCTTTATCTATGCATAATATTGCAATTGAATAGTCATTTTGGGTGAAACAAAAAGACTGTTCCATGATTTGAACCACAGTGTTGCCAGGAGCCAAATTCTGTGAATATTTAGACCATGGTTTTCAGCTGATCAGATCCACGTACTGTTCTGTGTTATGTAGAATAGTCTGTATACTGTTCTCGTGAACCAGGCCTGACATCAGAATATATGAGTAGTCTGTGTGGTAGATTAGAGTACAATTATTGTTGTGATTATGATTTCACCTATGTTTATTTCATGCCACATAATAACTTCTTTTTTTCTGTTTTCTTCATTGGTTGAATGTGTAGTTGTTTTTTCAGATATCCTTCTTTCTATGAGGTTCTCCAGATATTTTTGAAAAAGGAAGAGCAGAATGTTCCAGCTAGGGTTGTTGATAGCCTGAGAACTGTTATCAGGTAATTAATTGTTTTAGTTCCAGCTAACTTCCATGTACATATAGATGTATGTTTAATGAGTGTTAAATTTTTAAATCTTTTGGGCATTTACTATCCCACAGCCTTTAAGGGCTAAATGGGTATTTTTTTCACCCATGGCTTTCCAGATGGGGGGGGGGGGCTTGTCTGATCTGTATTTCAGTAACTTTGATTTGACCTTGCCATAGTGGCCTTCAGTTTGAAAATCTTGTCCGGGCTACATCTTAGAAATCATAAGACAAGGGTGTAGGAAGTTGATACTTAGTAGGGACACTTGTTAGAGGGTGTGCAACATCATGGTGTTAACTTCATTTGACTTTTGATCTTGCCTCAGTGACCTTGACCTTTAAAATCTTGTCCTTGCTATATCTTTCAAAGCATAAGGTGTAGGAAGGTGATACTTGGTACAGACATTTGCATTTGCATTTAAATGCATTTTAAATACTTTTCGAAAGTATTTGCATTTGACGATTTCAAATGAAAAGTATTTGCATTTGAAAAAAAATTTCAAATACTTTCAAATACATTTGGCAAATAGTATAGTTTTTTATGTCAGCTGACTTGTCAGTCAGCTGACATTATGTCATCACTCTGTGGCGTGGGCGTACGCGTCCGCGTGAACAACTTCTTCTCCAAAACTACAAGGCCTAGAGACATGCTGTTTTTTTTAAAAGATACCTTATCTATCGAGGATGAAAAATTGTTCAAGGCATGCAAATCTGTCTGTTCGTCTGTTTGCTAGAGACATTACAAGGGGGGTACCCCCACGAAAAGTGTGAAAATTTCAACTTTTTATCACAATTTTCTCAGTGACTATTGCAGGGATTTCTCTCATATCTTGCATATATGTACTAGGCCAGAGGTAGATTCTCTTCTGTGAGTATGAGACCTGGATCTGTCTTACTTTTTTTTTAATAAATTTTTTTAATAATTTTTAATGCATTAAAATTCATGAAATCATGCACTAAATCACTTATAACTTCAAAAGTGTTGCATTTACAGCATTTTGTGAAAATATGTTGTTCAGCTACTTTTTTCATAGCTACAATATGGTGAGTAAGTTGGGTGTCTGTCTCAATAGCTAAGTGAGTAATAGCTACTTTTGGGCTTTTCAGTAACTTCCATTATGAGTGAAATCACTTGTAACTTAAAAACTATTGCATTTACAGAATTTCGTATAAATATGTTATTCAGCTACTTTTGGGCCAGCTATAACATAGTGAAATTTCAGACCTGTAGCTCATGGCATAGCTGAGTAATGGCTACTTTTAGGTTATCACTGTTGAGTAAATCGCTTATAACTTGAAAACTATTGCATTTAGAGAATTTCGTATAAATATGTTATTCAGCTACTTTTGGGTCAGCTATAACATAGTAAAATTTCAGACCTGTAGCTCATGGCATAGCTGAGTAATAGCTACTTTTAGGTTATCACTGTTGAGTAAATCACTTATAACTTGAAAAGTGTTGCATTTAGAGCATTTTGTTAAAATATGTTATTCAGCTACTTTTTTCATAGCTACAATATGGTGAGTAAGTTGGGTGTCTGTCTCAATAGCTAAGTGAGTAATAGCTACTTTTGGGCTTTTCAGTAACTTCCATCATGAGTAAAATCACTTGTAACTTAAAAACTATTGCATTTAGAGAATTTTGTATAAATATGTTATTCAGCTACTTTTGGGCCAGCTATAACATAGTAAAATTTCAGACCTGTAGCTCATGGCATAGCTGAGTAATAGCTACTTTATGTTATCACTGTTGAGTAAATCACTTATAACTTGAAAACTATTGCATTTAGAGTATTTTGTTTCAATATGTTATTCACCTATTTTGGGGTCAGCTATAACATAGTGAAGTTTCAGACCTGTTGCTCATTTCATAGCTGAGTAATAGCTACTTTGAAGTTCTCACTGTTGAGTAAATCAGTTATAATTGGAAAACTATTGCATTTACAGAAATTTGTGCAAATATGTTATTCAGCTACTTTTGGGTCAGCTATAACATAGTGAAATTATAGACCTATAGCTCATGGCACAACTGAGCAATAGCTATTCTCAGGTACTGACTGTTGAGTAAATGAGCTATAACTTGAAAAATATTGCATTTGGAGTATTTTGTTAAAATATATTGTTCACCTACTTTTGGGTCAGCTATAACATAGTGAAATTACAGACCTATAGCTCATGGCATAGCGGAGCAATAGCTATTTTCAGGTTCTCACTATTGAGTAAATCAGTTGTAGCTTGAAAACTATTGCATTTACAGTAGTTTGCTTAAATATGTTGTTCACCTACTTTTGGGTTAGCTATAACATAGTAAAATTTCAGACATGTAGCTCATTGCATAGCTGAGTAATAGTTCCTTTGAGGTTCTCACTGTTGAGTAAATCAGTTGTAACTTGAAAACTATTACATTTAGAGTAATTTGTTAAATATGTTATTCACAGAATTTTTGGTCAGCTATAACATAGTGAAATTGCAGACCTCTATGTCATGGCATAGCTGAGCAATAGCTACTTTCAGGTTCTCACTGTTGAGTAAATCATTGTATCCACTGGATAGCCGCAGTGTGTAGAGAGAGATTTCACCATTACTGCTGTGATGAAAAAAAATATTATAGCTAGCTTTCTTAAGTTTGCAGTATATATTAATAACCATAAAATGTTGTCTGGGAATATTTTTGGCCTCATTTTGAGAAACAAGATGGCTGCCACAGGTGTTTTTTGTCAGTCATGAAAAGTGCTTATATCTCCCTTATTATTGATCCTAGAGGTTTGGGATGATAAACCAACCTGTAGGAAATCATGGGGTGGGAATCTTTTGGTGTGGTCAGATTTGACCTTCAATGACCCCTCCTTCAAGGTCAAACAAGGATAGCCAAACTTAAAAGTGCTTATAACTCGCTTATTATTGGTCCCAGAGGTTTGGGATGGTAAACAGACAGAAAATCATGGGCTGTGAATCTGTTGATATGGTCCGATTTGACCTTGGAACCCTCCTTCAAGGTCAAATGAGGATAGCAAAAATTGAAAGTGCCTACAACTCGCTTATTATTGGTGAAAGAGATTTGGGATGGTAAACCATAGGACATCATTGGCTCGAAATCTTTTGGTATGGTCAGATTTGACCTTTGGACCCCTCCTTCAAGGTCAAATGAGGACAGCCAAGCTTAAAAGTGCTTATAACTCATTTATAATTGGTCCTAGAGGTTTGGAATGGTAAACCATAGGAAATCATGGGCTGGGAATGTATTTGTGTGGTTAGATTTGACCTTGGACCCCTTCTTCAAGGTCGAACGAGGATATTGCATTTGTAGTATTTCTTTAAATATGTTTTAACCTATTTTTTACACTTAAACAATTACCTTGTTATTTTCCTTCATAATACCATTTACAGGGCACAACTTTTTTATCCTTTTCTTCTGTCAGCTTCGGAATTTCTTTCGAACTTGCTGTTCAGTTACCATTTACTGTATTTCTGTACAGCCCTTTTCCTGATAATTATTCTGTCCTCTAATCACCTTCACAAATCAAAAACACTCAGTCAGCTGACAAAGTGCCCGTTCACGGGCACTCTCCTCTTGTTTCTGAAGTGACTGAATTTGTTGCTTTTTCATTTGTTTTTTTTCAAAGTTATTCTTTTTATTAATATTAATGTTATGTTTCAGTGAACTCAAATTAATTTAGATTTTATAAGTACTTTTGTAAAAGTAATAAGTTAAAATATTTTATCTTACTGACTTATTGGATATTACTAATATTATAAACATGCCTCTTTGAAGATAATTAGCTGAAACATTATGTCAAAGACTGATCTCTCAAAGTGATATTGCAATTAACATAAACAAATCTAATGCAGGTGTTCCACTGGAGCCGACCCTACGACTCTAGGGTCAGCTACAAAAGTCGGGGGGGGGGGGGGGGGGGGGGGGGGACAAAAATTCACAAAAAAGGGCGGGAAAATACTGGCTCAGTTGCACCTCCCCGACAGGACGGTACACTTACAGACAGGACGTGGTGACTACCCAGACAAGACGTAGGGTCCTTGACTAGGACAAGCTGGTTACCAGGGGGGCGGAGCCTAGGTCGGGAACAAGAGTCGTGGAGGGTTGGGGAAATATCAAACATGATTTAAATTTGACCTACTCTCCCCGACAGGCCAGGAGCTTACAACCGACTCTAACCAACCATGTAAACATTGGTCCCGACCCTCCAAAACTGCTTAGTTACTGACCGGTTGGCTCCAGTGGAACACCTGCATGAAGCCAAACCATTGCCCTGCATATATAAAAGCAGGTTACAAGTAAAGTGGCATCCCATCATTGTGGATTTGTGTAAAACTACTTAAACACAAAAACAAACATTCAGTAAAAAGTTACTGGGAAGATTCAAGATGTCAGGAAAGATTAAGCCTAATGTTAGACAATACTCTTCTGCTATGAATGCCCATGAGGAAAAAGGAAAGTATTGTGTGAGGTGCAGGCATTGTTCTAGACAATCTTTCTGAACATTTAAATTAATATATTTTCTCTACATATTTTTTTAATATATAATACCAATTGTATTTATCACCACTATGTTTTAAGTAAAGTAATGGTACACTTCTGCTGTTTTCGATACTTATTTTTACAAGTGACACTATTTATAGCACATTTCTATTATTTTGTTTAAAGAGAACAATTGAAAATTAACAATTAAAATTTATTTTTGTGTGTTTTAAAATTTTTAATTTCCACTTAATATGTATTATAATTTTCACATTTAATATATTAATGTATGCTAACATATAAAACTTAAAGTATTTGAAAGTATTTGAAAAAAGTATTTGAAATACTTTTGAAAAGTATTTGCATTTGAAGAAAATAAAAGTATTTACATTTGCATTTGAAAAATTGAAAGTATTTGCATTTAAATACTTTTGAAAGTATTTGACCCCAAGTCTGACTTGGTAGGAATATTGGCTAGAGGATGTAGGTGTGTATCATCATGTCACACAGTTTGCTTTGAAAGTCTCCTTATCTTTATAATGTGTAACTTTTACATCTCATGGAGTTGAAAACTGTTTTCCCGGGCTGTGGGTATGGGTATTTCTGGTACTATTTTTTCCTATAATAATGAGTTTTGAGGCAAAAAAATCTTGTTCTTGAGTCATGAATATGAAGAGGAGGAAGTTATCAATGACAGGTGTGCTGAGAACAGAAGAGAATTATTGGGGACATGTCTGGATGAAAAGGTGTGTCTTCAACATGCAATGAAAGGAGTATTGAGATAAAACAGTTTTACTACATTCAGGAAGACTATTCCACAGGGCTGGAGTATCATATCCAAAATGTTAGTGATAGTGGACCTTTGAATGTCACACATGGGAACCTGAAAAAAAAATGTTTTTGGGATAAAAAAAATAGTTCTCTCAACCAGAAACTTCAGATAACCTGTGGGTGTGTGACACTAATTTTCGGTTAGACAGGATTTTAACTTAATGGGGTTCCATTGAAAGGGTCGAACTGTACCAAATGTTTTGGTGTAGGGAACTTTATAATGAGTTTGTATACACCCAATATCAACTGCAATAAACTATACATTGAACCACTTGCAATATGGTCACAGCATTTTGTTCTACTTATGCCTAGGCTCCACTGCAAAGATCATTAAACGTCCTGCGAGGGAGGCTTGTTTGTATATGGGAGAAGCGACTCTGCCGCATCCGTATTTTCTTTTCGCAATAGCTTCGCAACCATAAGGCGGATTCTTTCCATATTTGACAGGTGTATGCAGTAGCCCTGGGAAATTTTTCTGAATTTGCTGCAATGACATTTTCACCGATCAGAAAGATCACATGACAAAAAATGCATTTTTTTAAATTTAGCAAATACCTTCCTCATATAAAGATCTGGGAGACATTAAATTTTGGCAGGGATAGGTTAAGAAATGACTGAGTTATTGATGATTAATTAAGCATTAACAATTTTCTGAATGAGTAACTGCTTGTATCTCCTTAACCGTGTGAGATAGAGCGATTTCGTCAAAATTTTTGACCCAAAGGGTATCTAAACAAACTACTCTCTCCAATTTTCCAAAAATTTTCTCCTCCCCAAAAATGGGGGTCATATTCAATTTTCGAATTTTTGAAAAAATGCAAAACACAAAATTGGAAATATAGGCTCATAAAGTACACATATAGATCAATACTAAGTGATATATGAGTACTTTTTGAAACCATTTTCTTCATAAAATAAAAATTTACTAGTGGGATTTCGGCAAAACTTTTGACCCACAAGGTATCTGTGAAGACTAGCCTTTCCAAGTTTCAACAAATATGCTTGTATTCGAAAACCGTGCGAGATAGAGTGATTTCGGTAAAATTTTTGACTCGCAGGGTATCTGTGAAGACTAGCCTTTCCAAGTTTCAACGAATATAAATGGCGACCATTTTGAATTTTCAATTTTTTTTTCAAAAATGCAAAACACAAAAATGCATGTATCTCAAAAACCATTCTAGATAGAGCGATTTCGACAAAATTTTTGATCTAATTTTCAAAAAAAATTTGTCCTGTCAAAAATAGCAGCCATTTTGAATTTTTCGCAAAAATTGCAAAACACAAAAAATGCTTGTATCTCTAAAACAGTGCAATATAGAGCGATTTCGACAAAATTTTTGATCCACAGACATGATTAAGCTGCCATTATTTCTCCTTTTCGGCACATGGCAAAAACAATTGCTTTATTTTGCAAGCGATCCTCTAATTTTAATTTGAACAAAAGCCCCAGCCCGTAAAAGCTTGGGGTAAAGTCGTTGCATGTTCCACAGCCTAAACCTGGTAAACCCATATACAGATTTTTACCGAAATTAACAGGATATGTTTACCCCAAGAGGATCTAGAGCTGATTAGGTTTTAGGGTCTTAAAGCTTGTGGGTGATTCACAGATTAAACTGATGCATGGATTTTCACTAAGTTTTCAGGATATACCTATCCCAAGAGTATCTAGAGTTCATTAGGTTTTGGGGGCATCTGGCAACAACTGTTGCCTAATCATTTGATCTAAACCCATCCATGGTATTTTCACCATATTTCTAGAGCTGATAACATTTCAGGGATATCTTTTAACAGCTGTTGCCATGGCAACACTTTGAATACTGTTCAGTGTTAAACTTCTCAATTAAAAAGGGGGCACTATTAAAGCAATGTTACTACAGTTGCATTTTAGTCTCTTGCTGGCCAAAGGCTGAGGTAGGTTTTTTTTAAATGGCTTCCACCTATGAGCCTGTGTATGTGAGGGTGTGTTCTTACATTAAACCTTTATATCTCATTCATTTATGATGATATCTTCACCAGATTTGCAGAGAATGTTTTATGGCCATGAAAACATATCTAAAAACGTTTGCCCTCATTTTTTTTTTAAAAAAAGAAATGGCTACCATAGCCAATTGTTTAAAAAATAAGTAGTATGTTCTAAAACTTAAAATATTGCAACTAGCTTAATCAGATATATAGTGATTTATATAGTTAGGAAAGCTTGCCTGGGAGTAAGTTTGGCCTTGTTTTGAAAACAAAATGGCTGCCATATCATGCATTTAATGTTGAAAAGGGGCCATCAGTTCAGAAAGACCTAGTATCTCCCTATCACTGGTCCAAGAGGTTTGGGATAAGAAAACAACTGATAGGATATCATGGCCTGCGAATCTTTTTCATGTGTCAATTTTGACCTTTGACTCCTGCTTCAAGGTCAGGTGGGGTCATCATACAAAAAAGGCCTTATATCCCCCTAATTATTGCTCCTATGACTTAAAATGTGACACTAACCTATAGGAAGTTATGGCGTGCAAATCTTTAGTAAGTGCCGACTTTGGCCTTGACCCCTGCTTCAAAGCGAATTTGGGTCATCCTACTGAAAAGCTCTACATCACCCTTATTATTGGTTGTAGGGCTTCCACATGTGAAAACAACTTATAGGAAATCATGACATTTGAATTAGTGTTGGTATCAAATACAAACATGTTTATCAATATCAAACCATATTTTAAATTTTCGTATCGATCGATATTGAAATATCGGGCATGAGATGCTTTCCTGTGTGAGACCTTCCAAACTCTTTCGCGAGTTTTAGTAGTGTCCTGAAATGTAAACAAATATGGCAGTTCCGTATGTGTGGTAAGTAAAAGTTACAAAATATGACATGAAAAGTCATAAAATCTTCAAAGTTTGTTCTTCATTTTAATGGAAGACAGCAGAGGTGGATCTATGTTGTAGTATGTTTCGATATTGATATTGTACCCTACATTATCGATATTGTTATATAAAGCATGAATTGATAAATATTTCAATATCGATAAACAATACCAGCACTAATTTGAATCTTTTGCAAGTGTCTGATTTGACTTTTGACCCCTGTTCAAGGTTAAGTAGGGTCATCATGCTAAAAAAAGGCCTGATATCTCCCTCATGATTAGTGCTAGGGCTTCAGAATATAAAAAGAACTTGTAAATTATAGCCTGGTAATCCTTTGCAGGTGTCAAATTTGACTTCAAGTGGCACCATACTGAAACAGCCATAGTTTCTTATATTTTGGTCCTTGGTCTTCTTAAACTGCATGAAAGTTCTTGTATCTGACATCTTGTGGGTTCTGTGTACGTCTTACAACTGAAGTTGTTCCTTAGAGTTTCCCAAATCTCAATGTTGTTGCCTATTTAGTTGTACCAGCAGGCTAAGGGTTCTTGCCTGCCGAGGCTGGCTATTTTGTTATTCATTCTTTTTCAAACAAACTTAACACATATATTAAGACTTGCAAAAGGAATATCCTGACTTAATGATGACCTTAAACTTTATTAATGGCGCTATTTTTGTGTTGATGACCTTAAAATTCATGGTGGGTAACACTGGAATGGCCTGAGAGGCTGATTGGTTAACAAGTTAAATCATTGACTCTGTCCTGGCTGACCTTATCGGTGGAAATGGACACCAACTTTGACCTTTGATACAGTTTTTTATGCTGTACTTGGAATGATTTTCAAGGTCATAATATTCAATGTCACAGTATTCAAGTTTATAGCATTGAAGGTATCAAAGGTACATCAATCAAGGTACTTTTACCTTTCCATGTACTTTTTATGTTTCCAGGTATATATACTGTGAAGAAGATATTAAATATGTTTCCCACTTGGTGGATCATTTGACGATGTTCTTCACATCAGGAAACCTCCCACCAGAGTCAGGAAATGATTTCCTGTCCCAATCAATCGTGGATGAGCAATCCCATGAAGCGGGTGAAAGACCTGGTGAAATCTGTGCTGCCATGACACCAGATTCTATAGATGAGGACACAGAGTGGTCTGGGAGGTAGGCATTTTGTCTTGTGTAAAACTGAAACTTAATAGCCAAATAACTGCCATAAAGTGCCATTTGTAAAGAAAATGGCAAAAATAGCCTGCCTTTTCCTGTATTTCTACACCAGGGGCCGGTTTCACAAAGGGTCTTAGACTTAGCGAAGTTTTTCGCTAAGTCAGGGACTTAAATCTAACACTTTGGTCTAAGCTAGGCCAAGCTTATCAAAAACCACAGTGGTTTTCTGTGTCATCTGACATTATATTTCCATTCAAAATATAATATTGGTGACAAATATCCTTCATTTGATGCATTTTATGTTAGGATAAGTGCTGTTTTGAAATGGAAAACCTTGTTACCACATAAACACTTCCCAAAGACTACATTAGGGAGCTTTGGCTAAGTCTTGAACCTTAAACTTTATTTACAGTCACTTCAGATTTTAACGTGGAGAGAAATTATGGCGGCCATATTTAGGTCTTTGTTTGCAAAAGTTAAGCCCACTCCCAGGTAGACTAACTTTGAGGCTCAAGACTTAGCCAAAGCTCAGAGTTTGCTGCTTTGTGAAATCTACTAAGTTTAAGACCACAGACTTAGCCTTAATTAAAGACAAAAGTCTTAATTTTAAGTCTAAGTCCAGGCTAAGTCCTTTTGTGAAACTGGCCCCAGACTTTGTTGCAGGGTGTATCCAGTCATGGAAAACCTGAAAAAGGAATGGAATTCCATTTTCTTTTTCCAGGCCCGGAAAAGTCATGGAAATTGACGCCATGTTTTGAAAATTCATAAAAAGTCATGGAAATTAAAATGCATCCTCTCACAAAATGGCGCTGTTCCTTTCTTTCATCCAGCATTTAAATACAAGGATACATTTATGTAATCAGATCAAATTGTGGTGTCTTTCAAATCTTCCTGTACTCTGGAAGCTTGTGCATGGTTTTCAAAGGCAAAACCGGCCTGTCACATCCTCCCTCGTGGCCTTGGCATGAGAAAAATTTATGGCAGCTGTATTTATGTTTTGGTTCACAAAAGTTAAGCCCAGTCCTAGATTGATATAGCCAAAACTTTGACTTACCAGCTTTGTCAAACTCTCTAAGACCACAGACTTAGTCTGAGTTTAAGACTAAAGTCTTAACTTTAAGTCTAAGTCCAAGCTGTTTCCTTTTCTGACACCAGCTCCAGAATTCCATCAAACAAATGGTTGAACTGCTTCTTCTGACAGACGATATGACACTTTTGTTTTGATGGGGATGTTAAAACTCAGCAAAAATGGTTTAATGTTTCATCTTTAAAAGTTATTATATTAATATTTTACAATAATATTAATATCAGTTCAACCAGCTTTGTAAAAAATATATCTCATTATGTTCAAAACTATACTGTATACAGACAGTATCTCAACTAATGAGTGAGACAGCAGACATACTTATCATTTTGCAATTTTTTATTTAACCGAGTATAGTAGTTGATATTTATTGTCACCTTTTCAGCCATGCACAAAGATATGGTGAAGACAAAGTTGCAGAAAATATGTTATCTGACGTTTGTGTACAGTTGGAAGAATACGCCTCCTCAACTGTAGACAGAGTCAAATCTGGGCACTCTGGGGATTCTGAGCAAGAAGAGTCCAAAGTGACTGAAGCAACTGTTATGTCAGCATCACACCAGTTGGGAGACACTGAAGAAAGAAACTCTTCATATAGAAAGCATGAAACACAAGGTACTACTAGTTCAGAACTTAAAGAATTATCAGTAGTGGGTGAGAAACTGGTCGCCACTGAGAATTCTGTGTCCAGTAAAAAATACAAAACCTCAGATTTGCTGGAAAATGGTAGTTCAGAATATAAACAGAGAGATGGAAACAGCGCCATGGAAAGTCAAGGTATTAAAGCGTCATTGGCTGCAGAAACACAGGTGTCAATAAATGTGGGCCAGATAATGTCAGGAAATGACTCGGCAGATAGGGACATTAATAATAAGGAAGATGTTGACAGCTTGAGTTCTGAATTAATTGAGGCAGCAAGTCAGAGTTTTGGAATGGCAGCTGTCACAGAGAATGAATTGTCGAGGTTGAATGGAGATAATGTGTTTGCAACAGGGAGTCACTGCAAGGAGAAGGAGGAAACAGAGGGCCCTCGTTTGGAAACAAATACTAACACTGGTACAGTAAGTGTTACAGAAAAAGACCGGCCAGGGAGAACTGAGGAGGAGGAGGTGATGGTTGAGAGGTTTACTGAGGCAGTGAGTGTGCTGGGTTCAGACCTGCTCTACATGTACCAGGAGGGCATGGATGTGGATGTTGTTCTACTGGCAGGAGAACAGAGGTTCTATGCCCACAGGTGTGTACAGGTGTGAAACCCAGTGTGTACAGGTGTAAGAACATGGCCTCTATGGATATACGTAATCAGGTGTGAAAATGGGTGTATAGGTATGAGAACTGGTGTGGTAATCTGGCTGTATGCAGGTAAGAATAAGTCTTTTTGTCTTAGGTATTATGTGAGGACTGAATGATTTTCGTTACAAGAATGTGGGGCTTTGTATTTCAGAGATGTCTTTGTATTGTATGGATTCATAATGATTCTATGAATATCAGATTTGGTGGAAAAAGAAAATACAAAGATTTGGAGCAAGTCTAGGTTTTACTCCGATATTGTGGAAGAACTTATACTTAGTTGGGATGTAGGTGAGCAATATCTAGGTATGACCTTGATTTGACCTTTGACCTTGCTGTAGTGACCTTGATCATTATAATCTTGCCTAGGCCATGTCTAAAGTGCAAAATTGTAAGGGGTTAGAGCATATTTGCAAGTTCATACTTTGTAGAGATATTGTCTAGGAGGTGTTGGTATGTACTGTTATAGTGTAACTTTTTTGACATTGCCATGACGAACTTGGTCTTTAACATGTTATCCGGGCCATCAAAAGTTCATATTTGGTAAGGGTTTTGCTTGTGGGGAGTTACAAAGCTATATGTCATTTTGTGACCTTAATATGAAATTTGACCTTGTTGTAATGACCTAGACTCTATCAGTGTTAAAACATCCTATCAGATAGGCTGTTTCTTGTGTAGGTAACCTCACCCGGGCTTTTGGATTTAGGAGTGTCTGATGCTATTCTGTGGAATTGTAAAAATATGTTGATATGCATAAAATGTATTTTTATTGCGAAAAATACACTTACCATTTCCTGACCATTGCTATATGTTGGTGCCATCCAACTCACTGGCCAACGTTGAGAAACGTTTTAAGAAACCTTAAGAGGCCAGTGAGTGAGTGTGAACTAGCATGTCCCCCTAGTGGTCATGTGACCACGCTAGTAAACAACCTTCATTATTTTTGTTGGCCATCCTAGAGTGTGGATGTGTTTATTTTCAAGCGATTTTTTTTTGTTAAGTTTTATGGACTTCTTGTGGGTTTTTGAGTTCTGTGATAAGACATCTGTGTTGACAATGTCTTCTCAGGACAAAATTAAAAAAGCACAGAGGAAAAATTGCTTTTGTGGCCATTTTATAGCGGATTGAGGACCACTATTTGTGGATGGCGGCATTGATGTTTCGTTGTTGGATGAAGACTTTCTTCAATAATTCAGAATGCAATTTATTTTTCAAAGAGCCTTGTGTTGCATTAAAATGGGACAAGTTTTTCTTATTTTTATGTAATTTTTCACTAGTTTGAAGAGTTACAACTGTTCTATAAACACTGAAACTGTCGGCAGTCTTACTAGCTTCGGCAGGGACAGTTTACAGGTTGCTAGGCAACCAAGGAAGTCGCCATGAAAAACAGAAATAATTCGACTGTTATTAAACCTGATCATACGTCAGGTTTCTAGTAGTTAGGCGTTTGGAAGCAATTTTTCAGTACATTCATCTCACTCGAATAGGACGACAAGAAGGAATTCCCATGGAGGCAGACATCTTTTTTCACCATAGGATGCATCTTCGTGGAGAAGTTTCGAGTAGACGTCTGAACTGTCACTGCGATAAACTTATCCGGTGAAGTTCAGTCGGAACTTTTCACGGAGGGAAATACCTGCATGACGTCATCCGAAGACAATCGAGTTTCCACACCTCCTCAAATGTCTGGTATCGGGTTGACGATGACCGGAGTTGTGATTCATCTCACCAATTGGTTTTTTCTTTCTGTGGATTTTTACCGGTTTTTCTGCTGGGAACTGGCACCGGTACATATAATCTAGTACCCATTGTCAATTTATTATTCAGCAGTACAGGTTCTCTGGGTTTCTGCAGCAGCTAGAGAACATGTTAAATCTTGGTGAAGAATTTTTGGAAGTTGTCTGGCAGGACCTCTGCCAAGACTTCTTTAAGGATCTAAGGATTACTGTATATCATAGAGTATCAGTAATTTCTTGGTCTGTGACCAGAGTATCTACAATTCAGTCCTCAAAGTTCCTGGATATTTTTATTGGGAGGTGCTTGCCCAGTTCTTCAATTTGTTGCTCATCAGGAGGGTTACAGGTCTCTCTTTGCTCTAACTTATCTCTTAAAATATTTTTAGTGGGATAAGGAGTTTTTCACCGTTAATGAGGTTTTCTTGGTGGTGATGCCCCGAAAAACTTCATTTTGTAATCTCATGTGTATTGGGATTCTTATGGTTAGAAAGGAGCAACTCCGACATATTACTGGAAACGCCATAAAAGGCCCTATAACACATATTTTTGTCCCTTTTATGATAATTCTTCCATTTACTCTGTTCCTCAGGTTGACATAGAGGAATTAGAAGTAATATTAGTTAGTAATGTTTTAATGGAGTAATATTTTAGGAGGAATGTATGTCCAGTTTTCACAGATATACAACTCCTTACTTGTTCAGATAGTACCAGAACTATTTTTCATCATGTACTTCTTATCCATATGCATAAAGCAGTTGTGGATATGGGTTTGAAGTTTAAGAAAAAAAAAAAAAAAAAAAAAAAAAAAATAATGCGAGAGACAATTTTGATGAAAGCTGTTTATGAAATGATCGACAAAAGGGCGATAACACCAGTGAGATGGTGATATCGCTGCAATTTTACAGTTGATCGGTTGTGATAAGCTGGGAAGAGATGGCTACCACTAATAGTTGAGGTAAATAAGCCTTTACATGTACCTTAATTTCACATTGTTGTGTTTTTCGCGAGTTGTTACTTGTAGGTGAATGGGTGTGTTAACTCGTTTCCTTACAGTTGCATTCTTCCATAGCCGGATTCACGCGAATTTTTATCTTCACTTCTGTGTGGATGACAATTCACACCGGGTCACTGCCTATTTGCTATGTTGGTCTATGGTGAGACTGTGGGATCTATAAGAATGCATCATGCTTTACCAGTATATAGACCATTTCATTGCCTTGCTCTTGGAAATGGTTTATTTTCGACTTTACTATTGTAGCAACGGATAGTGAACCTGATGGCTGCAGTAGAAGGCATTGGGTGTCACCAGCTTATATATATTAAAAAAAAAAAAAAAAAAAAAAAAACATCTTGTCTAAAGCACCAGGATTTTTAGTTTGGATTGCAGATTCCACCTTAGGGTACATCTTTACTCATAGCAAAGCATTTTCTCCGGCTAATGGTTTCTAAGGAAGCCATTTCTTTGGTGGCGGTATGGCTTCATAGGACAAAACAGTGCCATTGGGTCATTTGTTGATCAGATAACCCCAAGGCTATCTGCTAATGTACCACAGATACCACACATAATACACAGATAATGTACCAGTTTTTCTGTTCTCAGGTTCTCAGGGATCATCTTCAGTGGTGGAACGACTTTTCAAATTTGCAGGAGCTCCCATTTCTTCATCAGAAGGAGCACAATCTCCTTCTGTTATTAGTCTGATGCTTTCTTTAAGGGTTGGGATGCACAATTATGGCATCAAACAGCCAGTGGTCTGTTGTATCATGAGGGGTCAAGACTCCACGTTAACAGGGCTACTACCTTTAGAATCATTTGGAAGTCTGATTCGGATTCTGAATCTGTTGATTTCCACAGACAGTTCTTCAGTGGTTTCCTATCTGAACAGGTAGGGAGGTACCCACTTTCAGGAATGTGTTTCCTTATCTGAAGAATCATTCCTTGGACGAATGCCATGGGTTCAGATTCAGGCATATCACTTCCCAGGGTATACAAATGTTCTAACAAATTCTTTGTTCATGAGAGTCAAGATGATTCAAATTGAATGTGTTTTGGATGACTTTTGAATCTTCTATTCTGATTCAGGTGTTCAATCAAATCTGTCTTTGATTACAATCACCAATGATGGATTTGTTTTGCAACTAGTTTGAACCACAAGCTTGTCTTTTTCAACTTTTCTTGGGATGGACTGGACAGTTTGATTCTTCAGGTGATGCAGGTGAATCATTTGGCTTCTAAGGCTCCTTTGGTTTTTCAACCTGTAGTCATTCCTGCTTTGGAACCTTCTTTAGATCATGCTTTGGTGCAAGATAGGTTTCTTTGTCCAGTGAGAGCCTTGAGAGGTTATCTTGATAAGACAAAAGATCTCAGGAAAGGCAAGAAATTCTTTTTGTAGCTATTAAGAGGTGCTACTTCAAGATTTTGGTGCAGAATCATCTTGATTGCATCAGAGTGGCTAGGGATGTCTTATTTTTGGGATCTGGTGGATCTGTTCCACAAAGGTTCCTTTTAAGGCTTCCCTTGTAGGTGAGTTCAATCATTATGCCATTTGTATCCAACAATCTGAATCTTAAGCTTCCAGTGTATGTGTTTCCTTGCCTTAGACTGTGGGGCTTGGGGAACAGATGCATTACACATTTCTTGGGAGGATCTGGACAGCTTTGTGTTTGTTCCAGTGGCTCTCATTCCTCAGGTGACTCAAGATGATCACCTACAGGTGCAGAATCATCATGATTGCACCATGATAGCCAAGGATTCTTCAGTTGATTTAGAGGATGACCACCTTCAGGTGCAGATTCATAATGATTGAATCATGATGGTCATGGTGGATGTTCTTGGTTGTGGGGCCTGGTAGATCTATCCACAAACCTCCATCTGAGGCTTCTTTGTGGTAAACATCTCAGATAATTCTTTTCTACAGGTAGCAAATTTCCTTAACTATTTCTTTAAGGAAAAGAATCTAAAGCTATCTACTATTGCTGGTTACAGAATAACAATTGTAGATTGCTTTACTTTACATTCAGTGCCCAGTAGGTTAAGCCTTCTTTACCTTTTGTCTCTGGTCTTGTTTGGTCTCACCAGACAGCCTTTTGAGCTTTTTGAGGAAGATTTCTTGGAGGTTATTAACTTTCACAACGATTTTTCTTTTGACTTTGGCATCAGGCAAAGGAGGAAGGGTAATTTTTGTTAGCATTGTCTTCCCTTACTTAAAAGGAGTATTGCTCACAAATGGCTCTGGCCATATATTACCCAAGAATCAGTTGGCTTTGGATGGGCCTACTTCAGTTAAGCCGGTCGATATGCCAGCTCTCAATCACTGGGACAGCAGTTTTACTCAAGATAGATCTCTTTGTCTTGTGAGGTTTTGAAATTCTTTTACTTGGGACAAAGGATTCAATGAGGATTTTTGTGTCTTGTCTGTGCCTAGTTAGGAAGGCTTTACAGCAGATATTTTCAGGTCAACTATCTTATCTTGCTGTAGGCAGACTAGCTTTTTGACTGAGGAGAAGTCAAATTCTGACTCTCAACAGCAGCGAGTCAAAGCAAGAATCTTTAGGTTTTAGTATAGTGTTTCTGTATATGAATTTACAGATGCCTGTTACTGGAAACCATAACTTTTTCACCAATTTTCAGTCTCACCTGCTTGGTTTGCTTGTGGTCAGACTTTGATATGGTGTCCTACAGTTTATAAGTATATGTGTGATACCTTTTTTGATACTTTAGTATGCATTTGCATCTGTATGTCTGTCATACTATCTGTCTTTATATTAGGCAGAATTGTTGACTTCATTCAGGCTTGGAATAACACAATATGCTGATGACACTTCCAATATTTGTGTCACCTGTGTGGGTGTTGGATGTTTGTCTAGATACAGCATTCAACTGTGGCAATAACTGTCAGTTTGTGAGAACTTCAACTACATACTATGATTTAGGGGATCTGTATGGTATGTGGTGACTGTTGGAAGTTTATATGTTGTTGTATGCATGTAAATTTCAATGTAGACTTCTCATATTGTTTTAGTTGTAGGCTAGGTAGTGAGTCTCTGTAATGATTACTTCCTTCCTACAACAGCAACAACAACAAGGCTGTGTTGTTTTGTTGTGCTCAACAGTTCCACTGCCTCATCTGGGAGGTGAGTTTGGATCTGAATGCCTATAGGTTTGTGCTGTGTATGATAGCTGTGCAGAGTGGTGTACTGGGTCTTTAAATTCTAGTACTGCCCTCCTTCCATGAAGGCTGCATTCAGCAATGGTCAGGAAATGGTAAGTGTATTTTTCGCAATAAAATTGAAAAATTTTGTTGTAATTTTAATTTTTATTAGATAAATACTTACCATTTCCTGACCAGGATAGTCCCCCCCTACCTCCCCGCAGATTCAGTACTAGGGGAGTATTTTCTGCAACAAAAATAATGAAGGTTGTTTACTAGCGTGGTCACATGACCACTAGGGGGACATGCTAGTTCACACTCACTCACTGGCCTCTTAAGGTTTCTTAAAACGTTTCTCAACGTTGGCCAGTGAGTTGGATGGCACCAACATATAGCAATGGTCAGGAAATGGTAAGTATTTATCTAATAAAAATTAAAATTACAACAAAATTTTTCAAATCAATGGATGAAAAGATGTTTCAAAAGAAGATGTTGCCAGGTGCAAGGGTTTGCTTAATTAGAGTAAGAAATCTAAAATTCGCCACATGTCTGAAATTCGCCGTATGTGGAAATACTAATAAAATCAATGAATTGAGGTGAGATTAAATATGTAGTAAATTAAGGCTTTTTGAACCGAAAATACCAATTTTAAGACAAAAAAAACATCATTTTCTTCATAAAAATAACTAAGGTTTTAGAGGTGTCAAATTTAAGACTTCTTAGTCTATTAACTGTTATAAGATGCAAAATGGTTTATAAAAATGTGTCTTTACTACCGCATAAAACCCTTTACACTTACGTGTTTTATTGTGTATTTCACCGATGCATTGCAGGTGTATTTTATGCAGCAGATCAGAGTATTTCAATGCCATGCTGCAAGGAGGTTGGACAGAAAGCATGACTAATGAGGTCATCATCCAAGGGTAACACAGACAATAAAATCTTGAGCACAATGCATTTTCAAACACAACTTGTAAGATATATTATGCACCCTCTTGATATTCTGAGAATACATAAGCGTTCTTGTGGAATGATAAAAATGCATGTTTAGTGGGAAGTATTGGAGTATTAAAGTTATGCAGTTGGGGGTTGCTTTTCATAATTAATCAATAACTTTCTGGAAATTATTCAGATGTTCTTCCGTAATTTGTCTTTTGAAGTTATTTGGGCAACAAGCAAGAAAAATGTTGGTTTTCATGGGTCATTGATATTTTGAAATATATTTCCTTCTAAATATATATACTGGATATTTATAATAGTTTATTTATAACAGTTAATTACATTTACACTTTTTTTAAAGACTGGGCGGTGATGTTCTTGAGAAGATCCTGCTCTGTATCTATGGTGGTTTCCTGGACACGTTTGACCTGACTCTTGTTGCTATGGGAGACATGTACAACCTTAGGAGCCTCAAGATGTGCATGGAATATGCTCTACTCAAGGACAGATGTCACTTTTTTCACAAGGTGAAATAGATGTGAACTTCTTTAATTAACTTATTACAACTTCCATCTGAATATAATAAATTTCACTTTAAAATTTAAAAAAGCCGACATTTCACACTCTTTGTTCAAATTATAAATAAATCTGTGATATAGATAATAATTTCAACTTAAAATCAATAAGACATCTGATCCGATTGCCTGTTGCATTGAAGACACCCATTTCAGTCAAAGTAGGTCTGAAGTGCCCATGGGCAATGTGACCAGATATTTACAAAAGTTGGGGATGGGCATTTACGACAATGAAAACAAGCCGGGTTTCGAAAAAAATAACCTGAATTTCGGGAACCACGTTTTAGCGCACAGCAACTAGAAGTAAAATGCGGTTGATAAACAAATCTCTGTGCAATAAAATGCAACATAACAAAATTTTTCTTGAAAATGGATATTAAATAAGCAAATTTGACTGATTATTGAAATGTAGTGGAGAAAGTTTGCCTCAAAACGACATATTAGCAATTTATTATTGATAACGTAACATTGTGGAAGGGCATTTATGAAAGCATGGGCAATAGAGAGCATGACACCGTAAGAAGATTTAAGTAAGGTTTTGCGTTGGAAAAAATGTGAAAATGATTAAAGCAGCGTCAGATTCTCGTCTGTTTTACCAAAGCAGCCACAGCTCTGTTTTATTGAGCAAAGTAGTCCAAAGTTCCAGTTAACTTATATACAGTAAAACTAGACATAACTGGAAGCTGCAGAATCCACAGGACTTGCTTGTTCTTGTGGCTCACTTCCACTCACACCTCCAATAATGTCAGGTTTTTTCTATTTTATCACCTCACGACTGGTTCCACCTTTGCCTTAATTCATTTTGTACTGTTTCTACTCATTCAAAGTGAATTCTATATAAAACCCTGACTTTGACCTTGAGATGACCTTGTCCAGGCTGTCGGGCATCACACAGAGTGTTGTAGTAAGTTACTCATGCAGACTGCTTGTTGAAGCGAATGTAAAACTCCCAACTTTGAGTTGACCTTTACACTTGCCACTCTGTAACCACATACACTGCTCTGTATTTTCTGTTTCTCTCTAGCCCTGTCCAGGCTGTCTGACTGGTATTGTAGAGAGTCTGGGAGTCAGTTACACGTATGGGCTGGATGACCTCCATACTGACACCCTACACTGGAGCACCAAACAATACAACAGACTGTGGCCAACAAGGGCATTTGCCCAGTTACCTCAGGAAATAATGGCTCAGTGTGAGAAGGCTCTTGTACAGGATATTGTGAGTAAATTGAATTTTGACGGGAAAACTCTGTATAAGTGGTACTCCAACATCCAAAGGAATTCATTCCAGTTATGATTGACATCCACTTATATCCACGAAAATTGAACATTTTCTACTTCTAAGACTTCAACACTGGTCTCATTTGTTCTCAAATTTGAGTTACACACTGGTTCTGTTCATACTCTATTTATTTATTTTGTTGTTACTTACTGTATATTTGTTTTTAATTTGACGTTTACTGGTTCTAATCGTATTGTATTGTCTGCTCTTTATTTTCCAGGGATTTAACAGTGTTGTGAGCCACGCCCTGGAAATAGAAAAGGTCATGACGGCACTGAGAAACCTCAAGTGGGGAGAACCTGTCATTGCCATGGCAGCCAGGGTTATGGACAGTTGTGTGTCGTTTTTGGGCAGACACTTGAATTCTTATGTTATACACAGAAAGCCCAATCTTATAGACAGGGAGTACAGGGTAAGGGTTGTGTACAAGTGTAAAGTATCTGACTGGCATTTCATGAGCATTTCACAAGCATTATATGACCATTGCTAAGCATTTCTTAAACATAATATGAGAATTACATGAACATTAATTGAGCATCCCCCTAAGCACTTCATAAGAGATTTCATAAACACATTATATAATCACTTGGAAAGCAATATTATATGAACATGAGCATTACATAAGCATCTCATAAGCATCATGTGAGCATTACATAAGCATCTCATAAGCATCATGTGAGCATTACATAAGCATCATGTGAGCATTACATAAGCATCTCATAAGCATCATGTGAGCATTACATAAGCATGTCATAAGCATCATGTGAGCATTACATAAGCATCTCATCAGCACTATATGAACAGTAGATAAGCACTTCATAAGCATTATCTTATTTATAGTCATCACCTGCTAAATTTGACAAAATTAGGCATTGGATATTAAATTGGCTGTAAGTATATTGGGTTGTTTTCCAATGCCAATGACATTATTATTTAGTCCCAAATGTTTCGGGCTGAATAAGATGTTTTATACTGTTAAAAATATTGCCATTTTCGTAGTTTAACTTTTAATAAAGATAAAACAAAGGCAATTGTGTTCAATGATAATAATGATGCTCAGAGTTTTCTCCTGTGTAACATTGCATCATGTGCATACTTATCAGTATTCTCATCAGAGGAAACATTTGTAAATTAAAATATCTTAAAGTCCCTTACTGAGTTGATGTATCTGTCAACATTATGTAGACTCAGACCGGTTCTGAAAATAAAAACCGGTTTTGTTGGCTTTGAAACCGAACAAAATCAGGGATTTCGAAAATTTACAGAGATATGATAAAAAGTTTTACGCGAGCGTACATGAGCTACATTCTCAATAGGAAATATGCATTCGCGAGATATTTGAAGTTTGTAAACTTCATTTACCATGAATATAAAGCGAAAATGTAAGTTATTTCCTGAAATATATATGTTCTTTATTGTTTTGATGAAATATTAACCAGTAGAAAGCCTAATATAATGACATTTTCAATAACCGGTACTTAAATATTCTTTGTGGATGTCGTCATTTCTACCTAAATGAAACAAAATGCAGTATACCGGTTTACCGTTCACACCATTAACATTATGTATGCTCATTATTCAGTGGTGTACATTTTGATATTAAATATTAGTTGCTTAAAAACTTTTCATGCCTTTATATGGCTGTGTAATATGGCATTGTAGTTATGCTATTCTATTGGCAGTGGAAAGTTTGTGTAAAAACATTGTTAAAATCAGACCCTTAAATGGCCACCATATCACATCTTTAATGTCAAAGGGTGGGGGGGATATCATTGGTCTCAGGGGTTTGGAATGAGAAAACAACTTATTAGAAATTGTGGTCAGCAAATCTTTTGGAAGTTTCAAATTTGACCTTTGACTCCTACTTCAAGGTCAGTAGAGTTATCATGCAAAAAAGACCTTGTATATAATTGGTTCTAGAGCTTTAAATTATGAAAGCAAGTTGTAAGAAATCATGGCCTGTGAATCATTTGCAAGTTTCAAAGTTGATATTTGACCCCTGCTCCTTGGAACTCACATCATGAATGAATAATATCGGAAAGTTTTTCCCCTTCTTCAACCACATGAAATTTTGGACATCTGACAAAATCTTGTGTAATCTGTATACATACTTCTTACAACTGAAGTTGTTCCTAAGATTTTCCCAAATCTTACTGTTGTTGCTCATTCTGTTGTAGCTGCAGGCTGAGATTCTTGCCTGCCGAGGCTGGCTATTTTTGCTTTTATATCTCAGTTTAAAAAAATATCTTTCAGTTGTTTTATTCTCAAATTTATTTGAGCACTTGTTGATGCTTTTCATCTGAGTAGAATGTGAGTGACAAATCATTCCGTGTGGTTTAATTGTTTAAGCTCTAAATTGTTATAGTTTCTGTTGTTTCAGGGAATGCATGCAGACAGTATCAAGGAATTACTGGTGAGAGCCACGGACTTCCTCAAACCAGAAGAAGCCATAAGACTGTTCACCTACCTCAGTGACAAGTGTGAACAACTCACAGCACTCAGGGAGGACAGACCAAAAGGGGTAACAGACTTAGAGGTGAGACCTGGGGCAGTATTCACAAAATCTCTTAGCAAAGTCTTAGGCTTATCTTTTGCACAAAAATATAAACAAGGTATTTATTTATTTGGAGTTTTACATAGGTGGAAAGGCAGAGGAAACCAGTACATACAGTTGGTCAAGGTCCTGTACTGTAAACTGCCGACCAACAGCAAGTAACTTCCAGCTTTTCCACTTGAGCTCAGGCTGGGATTTGAACTCTGAACTCAGAGGTGGGAGGGCAGTGTGTGACCACTGTGCCACCGTGGATCCCTTATAAACAATGTAAGCCTAAGATTTTTGCTAAGACTGTTCGTAAATATGACCCCCTGAAATAACAAGGTTGTGAACATAAATTGGAACCTTAAGAATTTGACATACTAAGCAGAGTATAGTATATTGTGTACATCACAGTTGCTGTCACTGAAATCTAATCGCTTTTATCGGTAACAAATTTTACATTTCTAGCAAATTTATACAATGTATATCTTTGACCTGTGTTTGTATTTTGTTGCTTAGTTCTATGCAGAGTTTCTGAAGGATGTGCTTGGTCTGGTCAAACAGTACTTGGTGAGAAACATCAGACAGTGTATCAGTACCAGTGAGTGGGGTCAACTCAGTGCACAGCAGCAAGAAACCCTCAAAACAGGTACCACTGTCAATTCATCATTATTTTGTTAACCTACTGATCTAGTCTGTGTGGTTATATGTGTAAGTCTATAAAGATACCTTCAAACTAGGTGCCAGGTTCAATTCATTACATGTGGGTGAGTGTAGTGGTCTGTATGGTTATTGTGTAAATCTAGCAAGATACCCTCAAAACAAGGACATGGGTCAATTTGTCCCATAGTGACGAGTATGTAGTAGTCTCTGTTATATGTGTAAGTCTATTAAGATACCCTCAAGACAGATACCACGGTCAATTAATTTTATGCTGGTGAACCTAGTGGTGTGTATGGCTGTATATGTGAGTCTAGTACCAGGTACTATGGTCAGTCTAGTATAAGATACTTTCACTCCAGGTAACATACTCAGTTCATTATGTCCACCCCCCTGGGGGGTGGATATATTATTTTTGCTTTTTTCGCCGTCCGATGTCCGATGTCCGTTGTCCGATGTCCGATGTCCGATGTCCGGCGTCCGATGTCCGGCGTCACGCATGGTTTCCGCTCATTTAAAGGAAAAGTATTAGAGCTATTGTCACCAAATTTGGTATGCAGGCTTATTGGGTCAGTAGCTTGCTTGGGATTGCTTTTGGCTGTTGTACCTCTTTTGCTTACTGAGTAATACTTAAGTACAGCTATTTTCAGTACCCATTGGTTTCCGTGCATTTAAGCCAAAATAATTAAAGATATTTTACTACAATTTTGAATACAAGATTGTTATGTCCATAGCTCGCTTGGTATTGCATTTGGGACTGATAGCTTTGTCAGTACATGAGTAATAGCCATTTAGGTACTTCATTGTGTATTTTCAGTACTACTTTTGAGTAATTTGCTTCTATCTCCTTAACCGTGCGAGATAGAGCGATTTCGGCAAAATTTTCGACCCGCAGGGTATCTGAGGAGTGTACTCTTTGCAATTTTCAAAAAATTTTCCCCTCCCCAAAAATGGCGGCCATTTTGAATTTTCGAATTTTTGCCAAAAATGGCAAAACACAAATTTGCTTCTATCTCCTTAACCGTGCGAGATAGAGCGATTTCGTCGAAATTTTCGACCCACAGGGTATCTAAGGGATGTAATATTTGCAATTTTCAAAAAAATTTCCCCTCCCCAAAAATGGCGGCCATTTTGAATTTTCGAATTTTTGCCAAAAATGGCAAAACACTAATTTGCTTCTATCTCCTTAACCGTGCGAGATAGAGCGATTTCGGCAAAATTTTCGACACACAGGGTATCTAAGGAATGCAATCTTTGCAATTTTCAAAATATTTTCCCCTCCCCAAAAATGGCGGCCATTTTGAATTTTTGCCAAAAATGGCAAAACACAAATTTGCTTCTATCTCCTTAACCGTGCGAGATAGAGCGATTTCGTCGAAATTTTCGACCCACAGGGTATCTAAGGAATGTAATATTTGCAATTTTCAAAAAATTTTCCCCTCCCCAAAAATGGCGGCCATTTTGAATTTTCGAATTTTTGCCAAAAATGGCAAAACACAAATTTGCTTCTATCTCCTTAACCGTGCGAGATAGAGCGATTTCGTCGAAATTTTCGACCCACAGGGTATCTAAGGAATGCAATCTTTGCAATTTTCCAAAAATTTTCCCCTCCCCAAAAATGGCGGCCATTTTGAATTTTCGAATTTTTGCCAAAAATGGCAAAACACAAATTTGCTTCTATCTCCTTAACCGTGCGAGATAGAGCGATTTCGTCGAAATTTTCGACCCACAGGGTATCTAAGGAATGTAATATTTGCAATTTTCAAAAAAATTTCCCCTCCCCAAAAATGGCGGCCATTTTGAATTTTCGAATTTTTGCCAAAAATGGCAAAACACAAATTTGCTTCTATCTCCTTAACCGTGCGAGATAGAGCGATTTCGGCAAAATTTTCGATCCACAGGGGATCTAAGGAATGCAATCTTTGCAATTTTCCAAAAATTTTCCCCTCCCCAAAAATGGCGGCCATTTTGAATTTTCGAATTTTTGCCAAAAATGGCAAAACACTAATTTGCTTCTATCTCCTTAACCGTGCGAGATAGAGCGATTTCGGCAAAATTTTAGACGCACAGGGTATCTAAGCAATGCAATCTTTGCAATTTTCAAAATATTTTCCCCTCCCCAAAAATGGCGGCCATTTTGAATTTTCGAATTTTTGCCAAAAATGGCAAAACACAAATTTGCTTCTATCTCCTTAACCGTGCGAGATAGAGCGATTTCGTCGAAATTTTCGACCCACAGGGTATCTAAGGAATGCAATCTTTGCAATTTTCAAAAAATTTTCCCCTCCCCAAAAATGGCGGCCATTTTGAATTTTCGAATTTTTGCCAAAAATGGGAAAACACAAATTTGCTTCTATCTCCTTAACCGTGCGAGATAGAGCGATTTCGTCGAAATTTTCGACCCACAGGGTATCTAAGGAATGCAATCTTTGCAATTTTCAAAATATTTTCCCCTCCCCAAAAATGGCGGCCATTTTGAATTTTTGAATTTTTGCCAAAAATGGCAAAACACAAATTTGCTTCTATCTCCTTAACCGTGCGAGATAGAGCGATTTCGTCGAAATTTTCGACCCACAGAGTATCTAAGGAATGTAATATTTGCAATTTTCAAAAAAATTTCCCCTCCCCAAAAATGGCGGCCATTTTGAATTTTCGAATTTTTGCCAAAAATGGCAAAACACAAATTTGCTTCTATCTCCTTAACCGTGCGAGATAGAGCGATTTCGGCAAAATTTTCGACCCACAGGGGATCTAAGGAATGCAATCTTTGCAATTTTCCAAAAATTTTCCCCTCCCCAAAAATGGCGGCCATTTTGAATTTTCGAATTTTTGCCAAAAATGGCAAAACACTAATTTGCTTCTATCTCCTTAACCGTGCGAGATAGAGCGATTTCGGCAAAATTTTCGACGCACAGGGTATCTAAGCAATGCAATCTTTGCAATTTTCAAAATATTTTCCCCTCCCCAAAAATGGCGGCCATTTTGAATTTTCGAATTTTTGCCAAAAATGGCAAAACACAAATTTGCTTCTATCTCCTTAACCGTGCGAGATAGAGCGATTTCGTCGAAATTTTCGACCCACAGGGTATCTAAGGAATGTAATCTTTGCAATTTTCAAAAAATTTTCCCCTCCCCAAAAATGGCGGCCATTTTGAATTTTCGAATTTTTGCCAAAAATTGCAAAACACAAATTTGCTTCTATCTCCTTAACCGTGCGAGATAGAGCGATTTCGTCGAAATTCTCGACCCACAGGGTATCTAAGGAATGCAATCTTTGCAATTTTCCAAAAATTTTCCCCTCCCCAAAAATGGCGGCCATTTTGAATTTTCGAATTTTTGCCAAAAATGGCAAAACACAAATTTGCTTCTATCTCCTTAACCGTGCGAGATAGAGCGATTTCATCGAAATTTTCGACCCACAGGGTATCTAAGGAATGTAATATTTGCAATTTTCAAAAAATTTTCCCCTCCCCAAAAATGGCGGCCATTTTGAATTTTCGAATTTTTGCCAAAAATGGCAAAACACAAATTTGCTTCTATCTCCTTAACCGTGCGAGATAGAGCGATTTCGTCGAAATTTTCGACCCACAGGGTATCTAAGGAATGCAATCTTTGCAATTTTCCAAAAATTTTCCCCTCCCCAAAAATGGCGGCCATTTTGAATTTTCGAATTTTTGCCAAAAATGGCAAAACACAAATTTGCTTCTATCTCCTTAACCGTGCCAGATAGAGTGATTTCGTCAAAATTTTCGACCCACAGGGTATCTGAGCATTGTACTCTTGGTAATTTCTAAAAAATTTTCCCCTCCCCTAAAATGGCAGCCATTTTGAATTTTCAAATTTTTGCCAAAAATGGCAAAACACAAATTTGCTTCTATCTCCTTAACCATGCGAGATAGAGCGATTTCGTCGAAATTTTCAACCCACAGGGTATCTAAGGAATGTAATCTTTGCAATTTTCAAAAAATTTTCCCCTCCCCAAAAATGGCAGCCATTTTGAATTTTCGAATTTTTGCCCAAAATGGAAAAACACAAACTGGCCTTAACCGTGCAAAATAGAGTTATTTTGTTGAAATTTTCGACCCATAGGGTATCTAAGAAATGTACTCTTGGCAATTTTCAAAAAAATTTCCTTTTCCCAATAATGGCGGCCATTTTGAATTTTCAAATTTTTGCCAAAAATAGAAAAACAGGAATTGGCTTCTATCTTCTTAACCGTGCAAGATAGAGTGATTTCGTCAAAATTTTCAACCCAACCAATGCAAAAAGGCATGAAGCTGAAATAAATTACATCTACACTATCAAATATTTAAGCATCATTGATATATTTTACAAATGAAACAGGGTCTTGTAAGACTACTGTACAATTTGGGCAAAAGGTTCATGGGTGGACATTACACATGATAATGTGTGTTCTTCTATGCTATCCTGTTTCTATTCGCATCTACTATCAACAGGGCGGCCTATTTCTAGTTTCATATTGGTTAGTGTGGTGATCTGTGTGGTTATATGTGAGAGTGCAGCAATGTTAGGATTTTTATCCCCCTTTCAGCAACTACGTTACCCAGGTCATGTGAGCCATTGTGGCTTACTAGGAATCACACTCACCTGGATTCTATCCCAGGTACAGGCAGATACATAGTGGCTTGGATAACCACATTAAAATGGTGACCCTCTGTCATTGGGTCCTATCCCCAGTGGCAGACTAAAGAACCTCAAGGACATTGAGAAATGGTCATCCATGAGTGTCTATCTTTCAGTTAGGAGAATGTCAGTGTGTAGCTTGGTCTGTGGTTATGCAGTTGGGATAGAATAGAAACATTTATATAGCCCAAAATCAAAGCAACATCCTCTAATACACTTGAGGCAAAAAAGGGAAAGTCGAGGGACATGTCGGGTCATAATCCAAATTTAGTGCCCGCAAGGGCAGACATACTATGGTGTAGGGTACGCACGTCTAAACAAGTAGGTTTTTAACTGGCTTTGAAACCCTATTATTGTATTCTATGATCAGACCGATTGTGAGAGTCTGTTCCATTCAGTGGGAGAAGCCATTACAAAGCCTCTCCTACCAATGGCCTTCTTGGGATGAACTGAAGAAAGAGAAAGTTGATTTTCATGAGTAAAGCTACTGGTTTTGATTAAGGATGTGAATTGAGAGAATTTGATAGTATTGAATGTGATTACATTTGAACAAGATACAGTATGAAATGGGGAGCCAATGTAGTTTTTGGAGAAAGGAAGTAACATGGCTTGTTTTATCAAGTCTGAAAACTATTCTACAAAGGCTATTTTGAATCTTTTGGAGTTTAGCCATGTTATATTTATACACAGCATAGAGTGGAAGTTACAGTAGTCAATTCAACTACTGATCATTGAGTTTGCCAGCAGGGTTGCAGTCTCCACACTGAGGAATGAGATGGGTCAAGTAGTGCTTTGTGTCCTGTAGTACAAGGAGATATTGCCCTGGGCCCATATTCACAAAAGGTTTTAGCCAGGGCTTAGGCTTAAAGTTAAGACTTTTGTCTTAGTAGATCAAACTCAATGATCAGTAGTCGACTTGACTACTGCAATTCCCTACTTTATGGCATCAGTAAGTACAATGTTGCTAAACTCCAAAAGATACAAAATGCCCTTTGTAAAATTGTTTTTAGACTTGATAGAACTAGCCATGTCACTCCTTTTCTTCAAAAACTACACTGGCTTCCTATCACTTACCGTATATTGTTTAAGTACAATCTAATTACTTTCAAGGCTATAAATTTCTCTCAACCCATATACCTATCATCCTTGATCAAAACCAGTTGTCTAACACGTGGAAATCGTCTTTCTCTTTCCTCAGCCTCTCACAAAAAGGCCATCGGTAGGAGAGGTTTTGTAGTGGCTTCCCCCATAGAATGGAACAGACTCCCACAATCAGTACGATCACAACAAACAATAACAGGTTTCCGTAGCCAGCTAAAGACCTACTTGTTTAGATTAGCATATCCTCCACCATAGTACATCTCCCTGGCGGGCGCTAACCTTGGATCATGACCTCGAACGTCCCTCGACTTTCCCTTTTTGATTTCAAGCGCATTAGAGGATGTTGCATCAATTTTGCGCTATATAAATGTTTCTATTCTATTCTATTCTATTCTATTCTATTAGTCTTAGTGGTATTCACCAAGAAGTTAAGACCAGTCTTAGGTTTAGTCAAGATCTTAAGACTGGTAGGTAGAAGGCTTAAACAGGTCTGAAATATGGCACATGCATTGACAAATGCCCACTTTAGTTTTACAAATGGCTCTAAATTAGTCAAAAATACATACCAAATATTTTTATAACTATTTCCTAGGAAAAAGTAGTGATTAGAATGTTTTCCCACTGGAAAACATATCCCTTTTTGACCCAAATATCAACAGTAAGTGGACGAGTTTTCCAGTTTACATCACTTGAATTCACATATCTATAATTCACTCATCAGATTAATATTTCTCAAGTAATTAAGCGGCCCGTCAGGGCCTGACGGGCCGCTTATTTGTTTTCACCGAAGTTCGACTGATCACTGCCACCGCCGCCACAGGATTATGGTCTCCCTTCAATAACTTCTTGGGCTTTCAAATTTTTCTTTCCTTCTTATCTTTCTTTAAAACTATAGGGGCGGGAAAAATTTGGGGGATATTTTGCGCAGATCTTAAGCTTTACCTAAGGTACCCTTAAGCATTTTTCAAAAACACCCTGTCATCGAGTTTCGGAAAAACCACAGACTTGTGCTATAAAAAAATCAGGTACATTCTAGACCAAATTTCGAAGGTTGGAAAGGATTTTCTCATCAATCGGACCATAGATGCCTGAATGGGAGGCGTTTTATTTTTGTAAATTTTTTAAAAATGGGTACTTGGTCTGTATCTTAAAAACAGTCAGGATTTCAGCGTTTTGTTGGAGTAACTTATTCAGCTACTTTTTGATAATCTTTTATATGCTGAAGTTCTGGCCCTGTATCTGCAATCTTAAGGTCACCTTAATGGCAAAAAAGGGGTTTTAGCCCTCCAGTTCACTTAGTTCTTCACTTTTTTCAACCAAACTTGGCACATTTATTAAGATTTGCCAAAGGAATATCCTGGCTTTATGGTGACCTTAAACTCAAATGTTAATGGACGTATGGCCTGCTTAAAGTCATCAAATTGGAATAAAATCCTCTGGCTCCTTTCTTTTTCCATTTTTATATCTAAATTATCACTGGTATTAAAATAGACAAAAATAATACTTATGGTCACCTTAAACTCCCAATATGAATGGATGAATGGAGTGGTAGCCACCTTAAAGTGAAATAAGGGGGTTTTCAGCCTCCAACTATCTTATTGTTCAACTGATCTCTGTTAAACTTTGCATACCTATAAAGGATGGCAAAAGGGACACTGTTATTTTATGGTCAAATGCCCCAATATGAATGAAGTTATGGCCACCTAACAGTAACAGAAGGGGGTGTTCAGCCTCCAACTGTCTTATTGATCGACTGACGTTGGTTAAATTTGCACACTTGCCACAGGATGCCAAAAGGGACATTCTTATTTTCTGTCCACCTTGATTTATTTATTTGGGCTTTTACGTCGCTTTCAACACTGTACAGGTCATATCATGACGGGTAGTTGGAAGGGCAGAGGAAACCAGCACATACAGTTCGTTAGGGTTCTGTACTGTAAACTGCCGACCAACGGCAAGCAACTACCAGCTTTCCCACTTGAGGCCGTGCCGGGAATCTAACCCGGCCTCAGAGGTGGGAGGCGAGAGTGTTACCACTCTGCCACCGTGGCCCCCCCTGTACACCTTGAAGTCCACCTATGGCCATCTTACAGTAAAAAATGGGTTTTCAGCCCCCAACTGACTTACTGTTCAACTAACATCAGTTAAACTTGACACATTGATTAGGCTTACTCACAGGAAGGTTTCTTTTACCTTCCTTTACAGGAAGGTTTCTTTTTCTTTTAATTTACCATTCATACAATTATAAGCATCACCAACATATTGCATATGTTAACATCTTTTACGGATTACTTTGCACTTTTTCATCAGGGCCGCTTCGTTTTTGTCAGCAAAAACCTTTTCTAGTTTTGTTACAAAGTTACAGATAAAGTTTAATATATAGAAAGGATACACACTTTGTTGTGCTGTCACCTGAGCAACATATTTTAGACAACTTAAAAAATGTGTCAACTATATTTTAAAACTGTTATATTTTACTTTGAAAAACTTGTAAGTATTATGCCTGATTTGTTTATTATCTCTTTCTAACAACAGAACGATCAGTACATCCATGTATACAGATAATGTCACATGACAATCAAAACTCACTGAGGTTATATGAAAGTTAATACTCAGCCCTAGGCTTAAGTCTAAGAAAAAAAGTCTCAGCCAAATCACTTTTTGTGAATACGGTTTTAAGACAAAACTTAGCTGAGACAAAACTTAGCTGGATTTAGGTCTAAGACCTGGCTAAGTCAAAGACCTTTCGTGAATATGGCCCCTGGGTATGAAATGTACAGTACAACATCAAGACAGACATTTAGTGAATCCCATATCTGGCCATGGGCTCGATTCATAACCAAACAGGTAAGAATTGAGTTGATATTATACCGGACACCCTCCAAGCAGAGATGTGTGGGGTGCAACTAAAAGCTTTTTTTAAGCGTCCCACAAGGGACGCTTGTTTGTGTATGGGAGAGCTTCAGGCTCCGCCGGCTCCGCATTTTGTTTTCCTTATAACTCTGTAACCGTTAGGCGGATTCTTTTCAAATTTGGCAGGTTTAGGCAGTAGCCTTGGGGAATTTTTTTGAATATGCTGCAGTGACATTTCAACCAATCAGAGAGGTCACATGACCAAAAATGTCTTTTTTCGGTGGGGAAGCTTGTCCGGATGATAACTTGAAAGGAATTTTATCAATTCACCTGAAACTTGGCAAATACATTCATTCTATTAAAATCTGGAAATCATTAGATTTTGGCATTGATTGGTCAAGAAATGGCCGAGTAATTAATGATTAATTAATCATTACGAATTTTCCAAATAAGGAAAACACAAAAATGTTTATATCTCGAAAACCGTGCTAGATAGAGCGATTTCGGCGAAATTTTTGACCCGCAGGGTATCTCTGCGGAGTAGTTTTCCCAATTTTCAAAAAATTTTTGTCTCGCCCAAAATGGCGGCCATTTTGAATTTTCGAAATTTTCGCAAAAATTGCAAAACACAAAAATGCTTATATCTCGAAAACCGTGCTAGATAGAGCGATTTCGACGAAATTTTTGACCCACAGGGTATCTCTGCAGAGTAGCCATGCCAATTTTCAAAAAAATTTTGTCTTGCCAAAAATGGCGGCCATTTTGAATTTTCGAATTTTTGCGCAAAAATTGCAAAACACAGAAATGCTAATATTTCGAAAACCATGCTACATAGAGCGATTTCCACGAAATTTTTTATCTTCAGGGTATCTCTGCAGAGCAGCTATCCCAAAGAGCTTTCACTCTGTGAAGTTTCAGGCCCATAGCTAATTACTCACCTACTCAAAATGAGTAAATGCGAATTATCTCTAAAAGTATTGCAGATAGCCAATTTTTCTCAAATAACTCATTCACCTACTTTTGGGAGAGCTTTCACTCTGTGAAGTTTCAGACCCATAGCTAATTACTCACCTACTCAAAATAAGTAAATGCGAATTATCTCTAAAAGTATTGCAGATAGCCAATTTTTCTCAAATAACTCATTCACCTACTTTTGGCAGTGCTTTCACTTGGTGAAGTTTCAGACCCATAGCTAATTACTCACCTACTGAAAATGAGTAAATGCGAATTATCTCTAAAAGTATTGCAGATAGCCAATTTTTCTCAAATAACTCATTCACCTACTTTTGGGAGAGCTTTCACTCTGTGAAGTTTCAGACCCATAGCTAATTACTCACCTACTCAAAATGAGTAAATGCGAATTATCTCTAAAAGTATTGCAGATAGCCAATTTTTCTCAAATTAATCATTCACCTACTTTTGGGAGAGCTTTCACTTGGTGAAGTTTCAGACCCATAGCTAATTACTCACCTACTCAAAATGAGTAAATGCGAATTATCTCTAAAAGTATTGCAGATAGCCAATTTTTCTCAAATAACTCATTCACCTACTTTTGGGAGAGCTTTCACTTGGTGAAGTTTCAGACCCACAGCTAATTACTCACCTACTGAAAATGAGTAAATGCGAATTATCTCTAAAAGTATTGCAGATAGCCAATTTTTCTCAAATAATTCATTCACCTATTTTTGGGAGAGCTTTCACTTGGTGAAGTTTCAGACCCATAGCTAATTACTCACCTACTCAAAATGAGTAAATGCGAATTATCTCTAAAAGTATTGCAGATACCCAATTTTTCTCAAATAACTCATTCACCTACTTTTGGGAGAGCTTTCACTCTGTGAAGTTTCAGACCCATAGCTAATTACTCACCTACTCAAAATGAGTAAATGCGAATTATCTCTAAAAGTATTGCAGATAGCCAATTTTTCTCAAATTAATCATTCACCTACTTTTGGGAGAGCTTTCACTTGGTGAAGTTTCAGACCCATAGCTAATTACTCACCTACTCGAAATGAGTAAATGCGAATTATCTCTAAAAGTATTGCAGATAGCCAATTTTTCTCAAATAACTCATTCACCTACTTTTGGGAGAGCTTTCACTTGGTGAAGTTTCAGACCCATAGCTAATTACTCACCTACTCAAAATGAGTAAATGCGAATTATCTCTAAAAGTATTGCAGATAGCCAATTTTTCTCAAATAACTCATTCACCTACTTTTGGGAGAGCTTTCACTTGGTGAAGTTTCAGACCCATAGCTAATTACTCACCTACTGAAAATGAGTAAATGCGAATTATCTCTAAAAGTATTGCAGATAGCCAATTTTTCTCAAATAACTCATTCACCTACTTTTGGGAGAGCTTTCACTTGGTGAAGTTTCAGACCCATAGCTAATTACTCACCTACTCAAAATGAGTAAATGCGAATTATCTCTAAAAGTATTGCAGATACCCAATTTTTCTCAAATAACTCATTCACCTACTTTTGGGAGAGCTTTCACTTGGTGAAGTTTCAGACCCATAGCTAATTATTCACCTCAAAATGAGTAAATGTGAATTATCTCTTAATAGTATTGCAGATAGCCAATTTTTCTCAAATAACTCATTCACCTACTTTTGGCAGAGCTTTCACACACGAAAATGAAAAATTGTGAATATCTCGGAAAAGCTATTTCTTTTGCTTTAATGCTCGGCGGGAGATACACACCGCGGCAGTGGTTTTGACAAAAATTTTTGTCTCCCCAAAAATGGTGGCCATTTTGAATTTTCAAAGTTTTTGCAAAACACAAAAATGCTTATATCTCGAGAACCGTGCTATATGGAGCGAACTCAACAAAATTTTGGACCTGCTGGGTATCTCTGCAGAGTAGCCATGCCAATTTTCAAAATATTTTTGTCTCGCCAAATATAGCGGACATTTTTAATTTTTTTATTTTTTGCAAAACACAAAAATGCTTATATCTTGAAAACCGTGCTAGATAGAGCAGACTGCGCTTACTTTGGTTGCCACAACAGTATAAGGCTAGAAACGAAGCATTTTCTTAATACTTTAGCACTCACCTTTATATCCTTTTCGGGACGCTTTGGTCAAAGTTTTCCTGCATAGTTTGTATCTTGCTAATGAAAACCCAGATGGTAGAAGAGTTCAAGTACATTACAGATTTAAATAGTTACTGTTGGCTAGACTGGATATATACCTGCTGACCCAGCATTGTACAACATTGCCACAATGTTAGTGTATATTATGTTGCTATACAATTAAACTAGTTCTCACTTGTAAAATAAAATAAAAAAGAATACTGTCCAAAATTTCCCCGTAACCATGCAATGTACAACTGTTGCTTAACATAGATATTTTGGGCATTCATTCTGTTGAAAATCTGAAAGGACAGATGCAATAAAATATGGATTAGTGACACAGTTCAGCTTCATCATGAATTCAATGTACGAGTTCAACAATATAGTTTATTCAATAAATATATGATGTGTTAAATATATGTCACATGTTAAGATACATTATCACAGTCAGACAACTCCTTAGAATACCTTGCTTCTGTAATATTTTAAACTCTTGAATATAATCTGGTCTCTGAACATTACTGGGTTTACTTTATATAGTAATGTTAGATAATTGCTGCCATGGATTTGAAGCAGTAGTCCCATCATAACACAGCCAGTGTCTGCAGCTCCTCACTACAGTCTGCCCTGTTACTCCTGATCTGTCTAGTGTATTTCTTCATCCTGCTCACAATGTTTCTCTTTCTCTGTCTCTCCACGACCCCATTCTGTTGGCGATGTTCCCACTGATGTCGTCTTGGTGTTCTGAAATCAGAGGAATAAGCACTGTCTGTAGAAACTGGCCTGGATTCTCTCTCACTTCCTGCGTTCATCCTTCCTGTTGCCTGACTTGGCATTTCTAGAGAAGAGGTCTCTTGGTTCTCAGAGAGCTTTACGTGGTTGATTTCATTATTGGCTTCACACCCACTGGGTTCCTGTCTAGACCATGTGGTGCCATTCCTCAGACTGGTATCATTCAGTGAAGAGTAGCTCCCACTCCCAGTGCTGCACTCAGATGACCCTCTTCTCCTCTTACTGACACTTTCCCTGGCAATGGAAGACAAGTCACTATACTCCCGAGTCACATGACCTGTCCTTTGCTTCACTGAGACAGATCTAGTGACACTTGACTTTGGCTGTTCTGTAGACAAGGCTGATAATGCTTTCACTGCAGGACTGTGCCTCAAAGATACAGACCTCCTGGCTTTGGATCTCAGGATCTTCCTCTGATTTAGACTTTTATTGTACTGTGGTGTGTAGCAAAATGGAAAACACAGCATGTCTCCGACTGGACTGGATGAGTGAGTTTCCCTCGAGGTGCAGCAGTCTGATTGCACTGAACTGAACTCATTTGCTGAAAGTGCACTTGCACTCTGGGGTACAGGTGTACTTGTACCCCTTGGTGCAATACACATGTAATTGACTCTATCATCCATGACCTTCAGTGTCTCTGTTCCTATCATATTTTCTGCGACCTGTGTGCTGCTGGATCTTGGAACTGCTGCAGTTACCTCAATTTCTTCCTTTTCTGCAGCACATGATGTGTTCTTTGATGATGCTAGAGTGCATATGTACTTTGTGGATCTCTGCTGGGTACTGGTGTCCAGGAATGTGGTATCTTGTGGTGGGAGAGGAGTACTGGTGTGCCTTGGTGTGTGTACTTCTGAATCACTATTGTCCCTAGGTACTGGAGTACTGGTGTATCTAGGTGTTAGCACAGTCTCACTAGTTTCTTCATTCCTGTGAGTCATCTTCTCTTGTGGTTTTTCTATCACAAATGTTGTGTGGTTTCTGTCTGGCATTAGTGTGCTGGTGTACCTGGGTTCAAAATCTTGCTGGCAGTGAGTATCAGTTAGTGTATTGAGTTGACTGAGTCTGTGTGAGGGATGTAATGGATTCACACGGGAAGATGTCAACTGGTTCAGACTAGGGAGGTGGTTCTGGAAACTGCCTGGACTCAACTGAAAAATGCAGAGAAATTGATTAATGGTAAGCAGTTTATGCATGATTATAGATAGACATACATTAATGAGGTGGAGAAGAATTGGGATTTTATTAAACTAAAATTTAAAGAATACAAAAATAAAAAATAAAATTATAACACAAGTGTAAAAATGTTTCAGTTAATGCTACAGGACCTGAACACTATAATAAGTGTGTTCACTTAAATGATTTTTTAAACAATTTATCTGTACATAAATTAAGCAAGCCCTAATAGTATAAAATAAAATATTTATAAATTTAATATTAAACTCACCTTACTGGCTGCCATCTTATTTCCACAAAAACCTGTCTTCAAAGTCAGCATTTCTTGTAATAAAAAAAGTCTCTATCTTTTCCTCTGAGATATGTAGACTGAGAGACTTTGCTGGATATTAGAATGTGTCTTCAATCTACTCCTTATATCAGGATATCTTATTCCTCTAAACTGTAAAAAAGTTTCAATGTTTTACAGTTCTGTTAGTGTGTATTTATCTCATGCACAAACTGTGACAATGTCTTCAAGCTACTTGTGACTCTCTTTATATACACATACCTCTGCTGTCAGCTGTCAACCTCACTCTCACTATTACTCACTGCTGTGACATTGTTTGTATATAACTGCTGATCTCTGTCTTGTCAACTTAATCCTTCTTATTCCTCTTGTACAAACTAACTACTCATCCCTCTAATGTCAACTTAATCCCTCCCTGCCCCCCACTCCACCTTGTGTGCAATCCATTTGACTAATTTATCAAAAGAGATTAATTGCATCTTTACTCAGTAATATTAATCCCTGGCTTCCCTCTTGTACAAATGCTGTAATTGCTAACTGTATAATGTTAACTTAATCCCACCTTGTACAAACCATTTGACTAACAGTTTTTCCAAGGATTAATCCCAGCCATGCTCACTCAGGTAAATGTTTAGGGATACATTTACTGACAATGATTGCAATTATGATGAGCATATCAGGGTTTTTTTCAATTAATAGTATATGATCATGTATGTTATGAGCCATTTTAATATCTAAGTGTATCAAAATATCAGGGATTTAAAAAAATATATATATTTACAAATGTACAACACTGATATTGACATTAAATTAGCAAACATGAACATACTGTATGAGACTTAATCTGTATTGCATCTAGAATCAAATTTGCACTCGTCTCTGAAATTTATAGGACATTTACTTATATCAATTTTCATTAACAGTCCTTTTCTATTTATGAATGGATACATAGACTTAAAGTTTCACTGGGAATTAATAATTTTACAGCACAATGTGATTCATTAGATAAAACAGATACAATACATGCCAAGTGAAAAGTGTTACTTTTACAGAAGTTTTTGTCTGTTCCAAATACTCTAATAATGGCGTATCTGTAATAGATCCCCAAATAACATTGAAGTACCAGTATAATAGATGTTATTTTATCATACATGTTGAACTTCAGTTATATAATGGCTTCTTTTTTATAACATTGAAATTTCTTGTTTGTGATTTATATACTGATAAATTTATATTTATAAAGTTAAACTACATGTATTTGTAGTATGAAATGACTATAATCATATTGTTAAATTTAATAAAATAACATTTATTATTCTTTTCAGTGGATGTAAAGAAATAAAAAAATATCTCTTTTATAATTTAGAAAAAATAGAACCACAGATAACAGTATGACAGTTAGATAAGGCCTTTTAACTTTTTGTTATACAAATTTAACAAAAATGGATATGTTTTTGTATGTTATTCCAAAATCTTCCCTGGAGGCTAATTTTCCTGTTTTTCATCACTGTATCTTTTTCAATGGCATTTCAGTTTATAAATTACATATGTTCCTAGTAGTCTACTAAGTCTACTAAGATTTTCCCCTACAACACAGGGGCCACATTGTTAATTACAATTTCATGTATAATGTAAGTTAAGGCCAGGCCTCCCAAGTTTACACTGTTCTTAGTATAAGCCTCTCTGTAGTAGGATTGCAATTACCCAGTGTGTGAGGTGGACACTGTGTTAGCAGTATGGCTGACAGTTTAATTTGTACAGTTATTGCTAACAGAGTGGACTTGAGGCAATCAGTGATGTCATCACTGTGTTAACTTGTCAGCTCTGTGCTTAGGTGAGCTTGTGTATATAAACCATTGCCAGTGTGAGGTATGGCATCATTTGCTTTCTAGCATAATCAACAGTGAATAACAGAGAAATAATAGCAGAAGTAAATTATAACTTCATTATTAGTATTAATAAAAGCTTTTCCACAAGAAGTAAAAAGATAGATAACAAGAGAGGCATATTTGTACAATATAAGTTTAATCCAAGAATATAGTTATTTCAACATTATCCTGAAGAAAACATCATGGCAGCTTTGATGAAACAGACCTACACACCTGTCTGTGACAAGAGCCTGAGTACGACTGCTGGAACTGCTGACCTTTCTTCCCATCACTACAGCTTCACCCCTTGTTCCTGTGCTGGTAAGAGGTCCAAAAAGACATACTTGCTGACCCCTACTAGAGTGTCCAGTCCAGTGCCCAGTTTGACTGACCTGGGGGAACTGAGTGGTATTGAGATGAGTGGAAGGAGCAGCTCAGTAGAGAGTCTGGATTCTGCAGTCTACTGTGACATGAGTACTGTACCTTTTTGCAGTACCATGGTGTATCCACAGGGGAGTACCCCCACCAAGAAGCAGGAACCTAAGTCCCAGCAGCCGTCAGAGTCAAAAAGTGAACAAAGATCACCAGTGTGTCACCAACTCCAGTTTGACAGCCTGTGTGAAGAGATGGATTCTCAACTCAGTCTGGATGACCTGACCATGGTGGTGTCCACTCTGTCCACTCCAGAGAAAGTCGTCCTGAAGAGAGCCATCTCAGACACTATCACTTCAGTGTTCAATCTAAATGAGTCATGTGACTCCATGGACTTACAAGTGGGCTCCACTCTGTACCCTCCCTCTAGTAGTGGCAGTGGTATGGTGTTATCTCCACTGGGAGCCAGACCTCTTTGTATTGGACAGGAAGCCAGTCCTCTCAGAGAACCAGCAGCCAGCAACCAGAAGAGAGCCACTAGTCCTGACACCATTCCATGCAGGTGTAGAGCCAGCAAACCAGCCACAGCCAGGTCTTCCATCAGATCCACCAAATTCTCTCCAGTCAGACCAAGCAGCACCAAGCTAGAGAACTCCATAGACTCTGATGTGACCTCATTCATGGACAAACCACTCAGCAGAGTCGCAGTCACCAAGCAAGCAGTAGTGACCATAGAGAAATGCAAGAAGAAATCCATCCTGGGAAAGCTGAAGAAGTACTGTAAACACCTGCAGAGGAAATCTGGGGAGAACACTGCAGACATGGAGACCCTGGCTGTCTTGTAAAGTGACTGAAAACTCTTTTTGTATAGTTCTTGTTATCAACCCTTATTTGTTGATTTGAATGTTGTTGTCAGCCCTAATTTGTTGATGTTGATTTTGTTCTTATTTAGACAAGGGTGAAATGCAATAATGTTGTTGTTATATATATGGGAATGTGCAATAATAAATTATAGCATGAAAGTTTTGCTATTTTCTTCTATTATAACTTCTTTTGAAAGAAGCTATGAAATGACAAAATCACCACTACTGGCATGGCTGATAGGAATTTGGTTGGTTAGTGGTTTATAACTCACTTGGTAGGGTGAGGGGTTACTTACTGGCTGTGGAGCTGTGACTTGATCCCATGAAAACCTGGTGGTTTGACAATTGGTGCAAATTACATGAGTTAATGGTGTGTGGATGGACTAATCACATAGTTGTGAGGCAGTGGCGGTAGCTTCTGTGAAGCAGTAGGAACCCTGGAACAGTAGAGGTGTACCCCCACCAAGGGATAAAATCACTACAGTTGGATTGGCTGGAAATCCCTATCAGCTAACTTGGTATAGGCCTTCAGAGTGAGAGGTTGGGATGTAAGATCTGATGGATCTGCGAGACCTGATCATGTGACAGTCTGAGAAAATATGACCAAGACATCCAGAGAATCTCTTTGTTCGCAAGATTCAGATTTTTCGTGTATAAGATGCAATTTAGTTCATAAACAAAGAAAAACGTATTGGCACTGAATAAAATGTTCAATACAACAAAGCTGTATGGTGTAACCTTGCTGAATGAGTGAAATTTTGTTTGGAAAGTGGAAGGTTCATAAAGTAAAAGCTGGGTATTTCAGTCTGAAATTATGAGTTTGAGAAACAAGAAATGCGTTGATTAAATTCAGTATTCAGATAAAACAAGACTGGATATTATAGAGGCTCTACTTGATAACAAAGTACAGAAAGTGGAAGATTTGCTCTCCTAGTATGGACCTTTGTAGTGACGAGTTGAGTGGAGACCTGATCATGTGACACTGAAAGTATGATCGAGACATCCAGAGAATCTCTCATTGTTAGCAAGATTCCAATTTTTACATTTGTGTGTACACAATCCATGTTAGTTCTTAAATATTATCTTCTACAAAAAAGAGTGTGGCATTTGGCACTGAATTAATTGTTCAATTTCAGTGGGAAATTATGAATTTGAAAAACTAGAAATGTGTTAATTAACAAAGTTAGGACTGGTATGACGGACCTTCTCTGTATGTGCTGATGATGATTCAGTTAGAGCAAATACAGAGGGAGTTTTATTTTTAATTCTGCAGGGGTTATATTCACAAAAGGAATCAAGATGAAATTGAGCTAAAAATCAGTTTAAATTTAGTATAAACAGCTGTAAACTCGAGTGGATTTTTTGCTCAACTTAAGCTTGATCCGTTTTGTGAAGGCAGCACCAGCAGTTTTCAATTGGTCAGCATTGTCAACATATACCATAGATCTTCAGTTAAAATGACGAAAGCTTCTTATTTCTTGTCAGGTTTATTTTTTTACTTTTTCCACAGTTTTATATGAGGATATATCATGTTAGATTCACCTTTGTAGTTTTGACGTACAAGAAGTGGTATGAAATGCAGGGAGTGCAGTAAGAAGTGAAATATGCTAACCGTGGAAGTTTGAAATAAGAATAACTCTGTAAAGAAAATTCAATATTTTGATATTTGGATTTACCAGTGAAATGAGAAACAGAAACAGAATTTTATTTTGTACTTTGAAGGAATCTGTTAAAGATGCAATGCATTTTTGCTCAAAGAATTTGTAAAGACAGTTACTACTTGATTGACTTAATACATAAAAAGGTAATAAAATATAACCAAACTGTAATAAGTTCATAAAGGCTATTGGTTTTACACAATAACAATTCTATATTGTGAAATAAAATAGTAATAAGAGAAAAGAAATGTGGAATTTATAGAGGGATTATGATAAGGATTTTTAAATAAGTCAATTTGATGAATCATCCACAGTGTAAATGTCTGAATGCACAAAGCAATATGATGATGGTAGTGAGTACTACTTACTTGGTATCTCCCAACATTAATGCAGTGATGTCCAGATGTAGTGTTGTCCAGAAGAGTTTTAAATCAAAAGATATTGATGTTTATGCATTGAGATTATCAAAAATGTCATTCACAAATTGCTTTAAATGAAGTTCTTTCTGTGGTAGATGGATTCAAAAATTTCATTGTAACATGTGCAAATTATGAAACAGACATATTTTATAGCAAAATACCCTTACCATTTCCTAACAGTAGCTATTTGTTGGAGCCATCCAACCCAATGGCCAATGCAGAGGTGCAATTTTTAAGGTTATATAACAACCTTAATCAAGCCATTGGGTTACAGTAGTCTGTCCTCCCGCCAATTAGGTCACATGACCACATTGTTTACTTCATTATTTTTGTTGGCCATCATCAGTATGGACGTCTTTGGGAATTAGTAGAAGTTTTGTCAAGGTTTTATTTATTTTTTGAGATTTTACTGTGAATCTCACTTCATATTTTATATGTATATGATACAAAACTTATACATTTATTGAATCTTCGAAGGTATGCATTTTTTATGCAATAAAGGACTTTTTGGATGGCGACATCGAGAGTTTGATCGCCTTCAACCTCGAGGAAATAAGTCTTCATAAAGAAGGCCCTAATGCAACAATAATATTATTATACAGCTTGCCAGTCATTTGGTTCAGTTTGCTGGACTATAATTTTGCTTCATACATATATAGAAAGAATGTACTCTTCAATATCAGATTAAGCAATCTGGTCGACGCCATCTTGGATGAGAATGACAATTTGAGTGGCCGTTATTGCTGTTCACGTCGGGTTCTAATAGCCAGGCGTTGAAAGCAATATTTTATCCTAGTATACATCCCAGTCGAATAGATTGTTGACGAGTCAGTAGAAGGAATCTCCCTTGGAGGCGGCCATTTACGTTGCCGTGGACACTGCATCGTGGAGGAGTTTTGAATGCAGGAAAGACTACCTCTTCGGAAAACTCTTCCGTCGAGGTCCAGTCAAAACATTCAGTGGAGGAAATACCTGCATGACGTCATTCAAAGACAATCGAGTTTTCTATTCCTCCCAAAAGGTTTAGATTCGGGTTGTCAGATGACGGGGAGTGTCATTCATATCTACAAGTAAAAGTTTTTGATTCAAGGATTTTTGGACAAGAATTTTGAATACACTCGGGTTTCTATACCTCTCAAAAGGTTTAGAATCGGGTTGTCAGGTGATGTAGATTGTGATTCATCCCAAGAATACAAAAACCTCGTCCTTATTTTCACAGTGTTGCTGACTATTATTAAGTGGCTAGTTATTGATATATAACAGTCACAGGTAGTGTGAATGCTTCCTCGTTTTGTCACATTTACCTACATCTTGGAATTCCCACATTCCTTGGGTGAACAGCCAGCATTGAATGTGGCCTTTATTTTGGGTTTCAAGGAGTTTGAAGCCTCTGGTGTTTTTATAGAGCAGTTATGCTGGAAGAAGTTTTTGCTTGGAGTTCCTTACTTAAATCACTTTCCTGGACAGCTCTTTTAGCTGAAGGAGGTCTGCAGGAAGTTCACTTTCAGACACTTTAGGAACAAGTTCCCTTGTAGAAGACCTTAGTAGAGACCAAAAGTGTATGGTCTCACTTTTTCTGTTCGGGTCTAATTTAAGGGGTCTAAGGGATCAGCATGTGATGTTGTAGACTTATAAGCCTTGGACAGTGTGCAATGTGTTTGCATTTCCAGTCCACAGTCGACTAGTGTGTGTTCTAATCTTCTTGTTGGAGTTTTGACCATATCTAAGAACATGTGACTCGACAGGAAGGATGTAACTTAGAATGCCTTTAGCAACTAGTTAGCAACCTACAAGGCATTTTTCACTCCTAATGAGGTTCTCTTGCTGGACATATCAGATGTTCAGAGGATTTTCAATTAGTGTTTTCATGAAAGTAAGGATGATGAGTAAGTCTAGAAGTGAGCATGCTCCTAGTCTTGACTAATAAAGGGACACCAGGCCTCAGAACAGTTTTTTTGTCCCTATCATGACACATACCCTGGAAATAGAGTTACAAGTGCCTCCTACTCCTCAGTTAGTTAAAAGGGGAGAGGATCTTACTTTTACAGGCCCTATGGAAGCAGGGATGATAGGTGGCTTCCTGTGGTTTCAGGGAACCTTTGCCCAGTTTTTGGTAGTATACAAGTCTTGGGAAAGGAGAATATTCAGCCAGACCTTTTAGAAGTGAGGTTGGCAGAAGAAAACGAGAGAAACAGCAGTTTTGATAAAAGCTGTTTATGAAATGATCGACAAAAGGGCGATATCACCAGTCATATCGCTGGAAGTTTACAGTTACAGTCTATTTCTTGGGATTAGTAGTGAATAAAGGACTGTCAGTGATACTTAAGGTCAGGTAAACAAGCTTTGCATGTACCTTACTCAATATGAACTGTTGCAGTATATTCGGCATTCGTTTATAGAAGGCGACTGGTTGACGTCACTCGAATTTATGGGTGTAGTACACATAATTCACCGATTCACCCAGCTAACAAAGTTATCTTCGCTTCATTGGAGGCTACAGATTCTACCAGTTCACTGCCTTACCCTTCAGTATTGCTACAGTTTTTTCTCGAGTTCACCAAGGTAGCAAAATAGTTGAAGCTGATGGCTCTCGCAGAAGGCATCAGTATTTGCCAGTATATAGACGGTTGGCTAATGACAACAAACTCAAAACTCCAATGCCAAGAGAATACCCACTGGTTGGTTAATCTTGTCAGAAGCCTAGGTTGGATCAAAATTTCTAAAAATCAGATTTATTTTAATCACAAGCTTCCCATGTAGGTCACCTGTCAGGTTCGGGAAACAGGTGCTTGAACATCTCTTGTGAAGGTCTGGACAGATATGTGTTTTGCCCAGGGTCTTGGTCCTGCAGTTAATGTAAAGATGTATGTGTCTCATGTCCCAGACAGTCAGGCTTGGGAAACAGATGCATTGAATGTCTTTGGGGAAGGTCTGGTCAGTTATGTCCAGTCGCCCTCATCCCTCAAGGATTCAACAGATGACCACCTACAGGTGGAGAATCATCATGATTGGGTGTCCAGGGATTTCTTGGTTTTGGGATCTGGTGAATCTGTCCACAAAACTTCTTTAAGACTTCTCTTGCAACATCAGCAACAGTCTTCACAATGAGATAACTTACTTGCATTTTGATGTTTGGCATCTGTAGTCAAACATGAATGTTGAGGAAGATTCCCAGAGGAAGTGGTGAAACAATTAAGGAGCACTCCTCAAGGAGAATCTGTGAATCAATTGGTCTATTGTGGGAAGTGGTGTGAATAGAGCCAGGTATATATCCCAGACCCCACTGTTCCAGATGGAGCAAATTTTCTGAAATACTCGTTTAAGGAAAACATCTTTATACCATCCACTATTGTAGGCTATAGAACAGTAATTGTGGGTGGTTTGGGGCTTAAAGGTTCAAGAAGTATCTAAAAAGTTGTGATGAATAAGAGATTAGCAACTTTTAGTAAGAGACAAACCAATAGTTTTTGGATTTGTCATTGGTCCTACATGCTCTTATCAAACAGCCTTTGACCTTGTGAGTGGAGTTTTCTTGAAGTTATTACCTTTCAAGACAGTTTTGGTTTTGGCTTCAGGTAAAGTAGTGACATTCTTGTTGGGACCCTTCTCTTAGCTATAGGGAGAATTGGTCACAAGTAACTTTGGCCCATTGACTGCCTTTTTGGCCATGAATCAGTTGGCTTCAGATGGGCCTACTGTAATTACTGCAATTGAGCCAGTGGTCTTTGTCTCTGTGGATTACAGATTCATGGTAAAGGAGTGACATTAATGCTTGGACATATTCTTCCTTTAGTTATAAGGAGAATTGGTCACAAGTAACTCTGGCCCCATCAATTGCCAGAGCCAGTGGGCTTTGGATGAGCCTACTGCAATTAAGCCTGTGGTCATGCCAGCTCTTAGCCTATTTGGACAACAGTTTGACTCAATATGGGTCTGTCTGTCTAGTTATGGGTTTGATACACAGGATGATCAAAAGGTTTTGAGATAGAACATAATCTTTTGTTTTACTGCCATTGAAAGTTTCTTAAAAACTTATCTCTTGGCAACTATTTCATCTTGATTGATTCAAGATTGTGTCTCAGAAGCTATTGATGTATGTTTTGATTGCATCTTTAGTTTATAGGTGATTTCCTTACATGAGTTTCTTGATACATGTTACTGGAAATTCCATTGTATGTATACTAATTTCTGCCTTAAAAACCTCTATGTTGTCATAGGGTCAAATTTGAAATTGGGTCCTACAGTTTATGCTCAGCAGCTTGTTACTTTATAAGTATGTGTTTCATACTTGTATTTGTACATTTGCAGGTTGTGGCTGGTATGTCTGCAATGCTGGATGTATTGGTAGTAGACATCAATGTTGCCTAAATCTGACTTGGAAAGGATTGGGCATTATGCTTATGAGACTTTCAGGTTGGTTTGACCTTGTCTTGGGGTCTGATGTTACAATGTAGATGGGTTATCTATTTATGACATCCAATTGCAGCACCAATAGTGTCAGCATTGGTGAGAACTACAGCTACATACTGCCATTTTTTGGGAGTTGTATGTTGTGAATGTTTGGAAGTTATATGTTCATTAATGCATGTAATTCCATTATGAAGTTCTCATGATGTTTAGTTGTAGGTTAGGTAGTGGTTTTCTTTAAAAGAATTCCCTCCATCCTACAAGGCTGAATTCAGCTACTGTTAGGAAATGGTAAGGGTATTTCGCTATAAAATTGAAAAATTTAATAGTAATTTAAATTTTTATTAGAAATACTTACCATTTCCTAACACTCAAATTTCCCTCCCGCCTCCCCCCCGCAAGTCATTCTTTTACTTGCAACAAAAATAATGAAGTAAACAATGTGGTCATGTGACCTAATTGGCGGGAGGACGGACTACTGTAACCCAATGGCTTGATTAAGGTTGTTATATAACCTTAAAAATTGCATCTCTGCGTTGGCCATTGGGTTGGATGGCTCCAACAAATAGCTACTGTTAGGAAATTGTAAGTATAAAAATAAAAATTTAAATTACTATTAAATTTTTCAAATTCGTAGAATTTAGAACATTCAACATCTTCCTAGAATTCTTATAGGTTTATCTTAGTGGTCACATCGTTAATAATTTACCAAAAGTATTTCCCATAATTCAAAGTTACATGTGACTTAGATGACCCCATAAACTTGTAGTCTTCTGTCATTGGTTAAGTGAAAATAATAATTGTGTAATAGCTATATTTAAATAAAGTAAAAACTGGCAGTATTTATGCCACTAAAATTATATATGCTAAGGAATTAGACAGCCATTGGTATGGCCCTAAGGGAGTTAAAAATGATCTAATGGTTATTTCAGACAGCTCTGTGTGAGCTTATTAAGGTTTATCTTAGTGGTCACATCGTTAATAATTTACCAAAAGTATTTCCCATAATTCAAAGTTACATGTGACTTAGATGACCCCATAAACTTGTAGTCTTCTGTCATTGGTTAAGTGAAAATAATAATTGTGTAATAGCTATATTTAAATAAAGTAAAAACTGGCAGTATTTATGCCACTAAAATTATATATGCTAAGGAATTAGACAGCCATTGGTATGGCCCTAAGGGAGTTAAAAATGATCTAATGGTTATTTCAGACAGCTCTGTGTGAGCTTATTAAGTCATTAACTCCAAATATCAATTAAATCTTATATAATGAAACCCAGCCCAAAGACCTTGATCAGTGGCAGGAATCTTGGGCAGGAGACCATAAAATATATCCAAAAGGTCTATCAGACATAGATTTAATAAGTTATTGCAGGAATTTGGCAACACATGTGCACCAGTCAAGATGTCATGGTATATTTGAGTGGTCAGAATCTTTAAGGTTAAAGTGAAACAGTTAAAGTGAAGTTTCATGATATTATTTATTATTGCACATTCCCATACAATAATATTATTAACATTATTGCACTTCACCCTTGTAACAAATCAGAACAAAATCAACATTCAAATCAACAAATAAGGGTTGATAACAAGAACTGTACAAAAGAGTTTTCAGTCACTCTACAAGACAGCCAGGGTCTCCATATCTGCAGTGTTCTCCCCAGATTTCCTCTGCAGATGTTTGCAGTACTTCTTCAACTTTCCCAGGATGGACTTCTTCTTGCATTTCTCTATGGCCACTACTGCTTGCTTGGTGACTGCGACTCTGCTGAGTGGTTTGTCCATGAATGACGTCACATCAGAGTCTATGGAGTCCTCTAGCTTGGTGCTGCTAGGTCTGATTGGGGAGAATTTGGTGGATCTGATGGAAGACCTGGCTGTAGCTGGTTTGCTGGCTCTACACCTGCATGGGATGATGTCAGGACTAGTGGCTCTCTTCTGGTTGCTGGCTGCTGGTTCTCTGAAAGGACTGGCTTCCTGTCCAATACAAGGAGGTCTGGCTCCCAGTGGAGATAACACCATATCACTGCCACTACTAGAGGGAGGGCGCAGACTGGAGCCCACCTGTAAGTCCATGGAGTCACATGACTCATTTAGATTGAACACTGAAGTGATAGTGTCTGAGATGGCTCTCTTCAGGACGACTTTCTCTGGAGTGGACAGAGTGGACACCACCATGGTCAGGTCATCCAGACTGAGTTGAGAATCCATCTCTTCACACAGGCTGTCAAACTGGAGTTGGTGACACACTGGTGATCTATCTTTACTGTTGGACTCTGGCGGCTGCTGGGACTTAGGTTCCTGCTTCTTGGTGGGGGTACTCCCCTGTGGGTACACCATGGTACTGCAGAAAGGTCCAGTACTCATGTCACAGTACACTGCGGAATCCAGGCTCTCTACTGAGCTGCTCCTTCCACTCATCTCAATACCACTCAGTTCCCCCAGGTCAGTCAGACTGGGCACTGGACTGGACACTCTAGTAGGGGTCAGTAAGTATGTCTTCTTAGATCTCTTACCAGCACAGGAACAAGGGGTGAAGCTGTAGTGGTGAGAGGAGAGGTCAGCAGTTCCAGCAGTCATACTGAGGCTCTTGTCACAGACGGGTGTGCAAAGTTCCTGAAAATTAAATATGATAAATTATTAATGATTAATGATGATGTGATGATATATCTTTTTGCTGCATGCAATAATAATTAATATTATAAAAGGGAAAATTACCATGTTTAAATATTTAAGTACTGTTGCATGTATTTACGAATTAAACATTACAAAGTTGAAATTTAACATTAATATAACTAACTGTTTTGCTTATTTTATACACAGTAATCAAGTTATATACCCGTATAAAATAGAATATACACATTATTAAAGTGTTCTTCAGTAACAGGTGAAAAAAATAACTTCAGATATTCACCTTTTTTATTGGAGTGTTCATCATCGGGTTATCTACAGTTAAAATAGCAGCCATGATATATAACTCAGTGTCAGTAAGTATAATATAGAAGTACAAGAAATAGCTTGTAATACAGTGTGTACTGCAAGTCTCTGTATGTTAGCTGTATGAATGCAAGAAGCAAATGATGTGGATGCAATGCAACTGAGGTTGTATTTATAGAGCCTAATACTCTCTGAGCTGTATTCATCAGCTGACAAGTTTGTTAGTCTTAATATAGTGACCAGCCTGCTAGTAAATGACTGCTAACACACATGTCAGTCAGTAAAGCATCCCCAGATTTAGTTATGCTAACTTAATTGTCAATTAATCATTCCTTGGCATCAGGGCTGGGGAGAAAACTGAAGTGCTAACATCCAACTGGAATTAGATTGCTGGATTGAAGTACAGTATTACAGCAGGAAGATTACACTTCTGTCACTGTTACTTATCAAGTGCAATTATTAATTGACAGTAGATTAGTTGTATACATAATTGTGTAGCAAAAATAAACCATTCTTTCTTTCCAAAAGAATAGTTTTACATTAAAGTGATTGTTAAGTCCTTAAATAATGTATTTAATTGCTTTAATTTCAAGTAAGAATTAGTAGAAGTCATTAGTTTAATATTGTAAATAAATTATATGTTAATATTATGATGAGAGCTTTTTCAGAAATGTAGTGTCATTGGAAAGAGTGTATCATTATTCAATAACTTATAAGGTTACACAAATTTTAAATGTCAGTATTTTAAATAGTTAAATTAAATTCTAATATGTATTTTTGTTTAAATTGGGAATTATTAAATATCAGACTGTCCTCATATCTTTCAATCCCTTATTTCAGTCAGCAAATGCTGTATATTAAATTTTTACAAACATAAAATTTGAAGTGTAAATATCAATTAGAAATCATTATCATTAAATTGTAAGGTTAAAAAATTTTAAAGTTAATATATTAATGAGTTAAATTAAATTCTAATAATCTGAGAATAATTCATTTTTTTTCAATTGGAATTACTGGCAGTATATGTTAATAAAAACAGAATTGGAAGTTTAAATTGCGCTAAGCCTTATGTGGGTGTTCCACCACACGACTAAGGCTCCCGATTAAGGGTTTTTGGGGGTCGGTTTGAAATATTTGCTTAGTCCCAGACCTTCTGTAAGGGTCGGTTGTGGTCGGTTGGGGCCGTGTGAAAAATCAAACATGTTTGATATTTCACACGACTACAACCGATTCCTATTTCCCGCCGTCAACAAAATGTCCAGTCCCAGGCGTCCTCAGGCCTCCTCAGACCCAAATTTACAGAGTCGGTTGTTGTCCCAGGCGTCCTGCGACCCTTAGTCCCAGACCTCCGTAGCTTAGTCCCAGGAGGCCGGTTCTTAATCCCAGACTCAAATATGATGCGTATGAATTTCATGCGTCTGAAAGTGAGTCGGTTGCATTAGTCCCCGGAAGCCTCAGACCGTCTGCGGTGTCCTGCGACCCAAAAATCAAGGTCTGGGACTAAGAACCGACTAAGGGTAACCGACCCTAACCGATCCAAACCGGCCTCCCCAGGACGCCTGGGACCACACATTTTCAGTCTGCGGCGGCCTGAGGACGCCTCAGGCGGCCTGGGACTAACAACCGATTAAGAACCGACTGTTTTCCGCGCGTTTGAAATTAAAACGAGGCAATGAGCAGGTCTGGGACTATATAAGCGACCGCGCACACTTTGTCATTGTTACTGACTGTTTGGCTACTGAGAGACGTGTGTCACTGATTTGTAGGGGTTTTCAATTTTTATTTTACATTTTATATACTTGAGCTTAAGGCAAATTTCACAGTTAGGAGACACATTTTACTATTTTTTTATTATTTTGTCGACTGGATCATGAGAAAAGAGAAAGGAGGGAAGAGAGGAAGGAAAAAGATGGATGAGAGGGAGAAGGAAAGTCAAGTAGAGGAGAGGAGTGAAGTTTTTACAGAAGAAGGAAGTGAGAGGAGAGAGGAGGAGGAGATTCAGCAAGATCCAGCTATTGGGGAAGCTGTGGCAGAAGAAGAAGAGAGGTGTGAGGAAGATCCGGAGTGCCATTCTTCAGCCAAGAGAGCCAGGGTGTGTGCCACTTTTACAGACAGTGATGAAGTTTCCATTGTAGAATTCGTCAAGCTGCACCCTGAACTGTATGACAAGGAACATTCACGTTTCCACGACAGGAACAGAAGAGAGGCTCTCTGGGCAGAAATATCTGCAGAACTTAAGCTCCAGCCCTTTGATGTGAGAAGGTGGTTTGAGTCCCAGCGAACCCGTTATGGAAAGCTGTCTAAGCTCCAATCTGGCCAAGCCCCGAGGGAGATGACCAAGAGACAGTCCTGGGTCTACCAACAGATGGGTTTTCTTAAAACCCACATCAGAAGAAAGGGGGCCAATAGAAGTTCAGGTTTTGAGGCCAGTCCAAATACCAGCAAGCAGGACGAATCACGTGGGTCAACTACTGACACAGAACACCTCGAGTCAAGTGTCCTGAGGGAGAGGAGTCAGTCCATCATTACATCAACACCCGTTTCAACTACAGACTCCAAGATTCTCGAACACTTTGAGCAGATGAGGACACTTATCTCAGGTTTTATGCATCAGAAGTCAGACAGGCAGCCTTTCTTTGACTACGTGGCATCAGAGGCCGAAAAGATGACTCAAGAAGAATTTGAAGAATTAAAGGGCAAGATATTCAGAGATATCGAAAATATTAAGAGTAACCGCAGACGTCAGCCATTGCCCAGAAGATCAGCCACTGTTACCACGGAGTCCCAGAGGGTCGGCCTACTGCCAACAACCACTCCACAGGCGTCAAGTTCCACTCAAGCAGCAGCTAGCAGCAGTTTTGTGTACTATACACCAAGCCCCATTGGCTTCAGCAACCCGACATCTGTCCTAACTGTACAGGACGAAGGGAGCAGACACAATCTGAGTGGAATCTTAAGCCAGCTACCAGATCTGACATCAACACAGATCGTCGAGCAGCCTCAGCAGCAGCAGCAGCAGCAACAACCGCAGCAGCAGCTCTTTACTATCACCACTTCAGCACCGCCTCAACAGCAGCAGCAGCCTCCTCAGTAGCCATCCAGTCAGGGCGGGTCTTTGACCTGCCAGGCCCTTTTCAGGGCCACCAAATCATCCAAAAACAATTATTCAGCTACGTGTTCTTCCAATTCCCCTCCCAAAACAAAAAAGTTCAGTACAAATACTTATCACAAGAAAAAAAAAATTAAAGTCCAACACTTACACCACCCCAAACATGAAACAAATAACCCATGGTACTACACATAACAAAAAAGGCCACATAAAAAAAAAATTAAAAATAACTCCCAATATGGCCATTACTCAGCCCATTTTTAGATTAAAATCCATGGGATAGTTTAAAATCTGTAATTGAAAAGTCCAACACTTACACCTTCCCTAGAGTTAAAAGGCATAATTACATACTTACCAACCCACAAACAGACAAACCCAATACCAAACATAACCCCCAAATAACAAACCCAGTACCAAACCTAATACCCAACTACCCCAAAAAACCCAACCCCAGTAACCAACAAACACACAAACCCAAAAGTAAATAGAACCCATGCCAACGAACTGACAAAGTATTTAGCAAACACAATCCCCCATTATTGAAAGCAAAACTAGTTCCATGGTTATATTTTCCAAATTTTTGTGATTAGAAATGAATATTTAAAATTTAATATTTCCATAAAAAAATTTCTGCTACAAATAAGTTTCCCAGCCATGAAAAAAGAAAAATGTTTAAATTAGGATGTGGATTTGAAAATATATAAAATAATAATTCAATTTAGGATATTATGTGTGACTTTGTGTTTGGCTTTTGTTTAAGAGTGGGTTTGTCTGTTTGTTGGGTGAGTAAGTTGTGTTTGTCTGTTTGTCCGTCTCAAGAAGTTATGCTTGGCATGGGGTTTGTCTGTTTGTCTGTCTCAAGAAGTTATGCTTGGCATGGGGTTTGTCTGTTTGTCCGTCTCAAGAAGTTATGTTTGGCATGGGGTTTGTCTGTTTGTCCGTCTCAACAAGTTATGCTTGGCATGGGGTTTGTCTGTTTGTCCGTCTCAACAAGTTATGTTTGGCATGGGGTTTGTCTGTTTGTCCGTCTCAACAAGTTATGTTTGGCATGGGGTTTGTCTGTTTGTCCACATAGCTGATTAATTGTTTTTGGAATATTTGGTAGTCCTGAAAAGGACTGTTATAGTTAGTCCTGAAAAGGACTGTTTACTGCAACAGGACTTATATTCTGCCATCTTGCCAGGCCACCGCTCCCTCATTATTGAAGTAGTCCTTCAGGTAATCCCTCTGTCTTTTGGCCTCTCTAGCAGGGTTTCTGTCTTGGCCACCACCAGCAGCACCACCAATCAATCCACAATCACCAGGCACATCATCATCATCATCATCATCCCCCCCAGGCTGCTGACCAGCAGGTTGACCTTGATACTGGCTTCTGAGTATATTGTGCAGAACCACACAGGTCATGACCACTTGTCTAACTGTTTCTGGGGGTAGTTCAATGGTGGTCCTCATGACTCTAAATCTTGACACAAGGATGCCAAAAGCGTTCTCCACAACTCTCCTGCCCCTTGATATTCTGTAGTTGGCAATCCTTTCCTCCCTTGTTAACAGCCTTCTGCCATAGGGTTTCATGAGCCAGGTCTTCAGGGCAAAGGCATCATCTGCCAAAATGAAGTAGGGGACATCTGTACCACCCTGTGTTATAGGAGCTGGGTCAGGGAAGCCTATCCTGCCATCTTCAATCCTCCTCTTCAGCTGAGAGGCATTAAATATCTGGGCATCTGAGCAAGACCCTTCTGTACCCACATCCACCCATCTGAATTTGTACTGCCCATCTACCAAGGCCAACATGACAATGGAAAAGAACCCCTTGTAGTTGTGGTAGAGGGCTCCAGAGTTCTTTGGTTTCTTCAGGGCCACATGCTTTCCATCCAGGGCTCCCAGGGCATGTGGAACATTCCACCTGATCCTGAATTCCCTCTCCAGTTCTTTCCACTCATCTGGGGTAGTAGGACATTTGAGGTACTCTCTGGTGAACTCATCCTGGATGGCCCTGCAGACCTCTGGTAGAAACTTGGAAATGGTGGATCTTCCAACCCTGAACTGACAGGATAATGATGTGTATGACTCTCCAGTGGCCAGATATCTGATGGTGAGGGCTAACTTCTCCCCAACACTGATAGGAGCTCTGTAGTTGGTGGCCTGCCTGGCTAGACGTGGTTCCAGTCTGGTCTTCATCATTTCAAAGAATTCTGGGGTCATCCTCATGTAGTTGGTGAATCCTGGAATATCTGTGGCATAAAGATCAGCCATAATGTTGTGGTAGGCCCCCCTCTCCTCTCTCTGCAGTAGCCATGGCCTGACCCACATGTTGTGCCTTCTTCTGGGTCTCTGTATGGGTGCTGGTGGTGCTGGTGGTGGTGGTTGCTGTGCTTGACGTAAAAAATGGAAATACATGATTATTTGTAAGTGAATAAAAACCAAAAAAGCCCTAAGTTGTTGTTGAATCTGTCTTCCATTAAAAGGTGGCATCCTGGTGTGTTCCTAGAAAAGCAATGATGATTAGATCGCAAATTTTATATATATATACCCAGAAAATCCAGCAACTTTGCAAAACAATAATCGGGGATCGTGGTCTGGGGAGGCCTGAGGAGGCCTGAGGACGCCTGAGGACGCCGGTAGTTAATCGTGTGTTAGTCGGCTCTTAGTCCCAGGAGGCCTGAGGCGTCCTGGGACCCAGTCGGTTTGTGTCCGACAGGATCGTGGTTGAAACCGACCCGAAAACTGGCTTAGTCGGTTCTTAGTCCCAGACCAGTCGGGGACTGTCTGCGGCCGCCTGAGGCGTCCTGAGGTGTCCTGAGGCGTCCTGGGGACGATCTGTTCTTAATCCCAGACTTCAGTACCGACCCAGTATTCCCGCCCATTTTTGTCTTTTTTCAACCGACTGTGCACGATTAAGGGTCGCCGACAGGATCGGGGCTTAATCCTTTGGTGGAACAGGGGCATTACAAAAAAAGCCTCTGAGAAACTGATACCTATTTTCACTGAACAGAAAATACTACTAAACAGATTTCTATTCATAGTATTCAATTTGTTTATGTGTAGTTGTGCCTCGGAGTTTATTGAATGATGGAGATTAAGTGCTATAAAAGTCCTTATTAGATTAGATTAAGAGTTCTACTTTAAGATGTTTATATTTAGAAATGGAAAAGTAATACATGTATGTGCTATGTCAGATATATATACACATGTGGAAAATGTAAACAAAACTTCATGTAGTAATGTCACTGTAAGACAAATGTCTGACAGTCAATTCAAATTATTTTTGTCTTGAAATGAGTGGATAAAACTGTCATAACCACAGAGTACACTGTTACCTGTCACCTTTCCTCTCTCCTGACTAGATACCCTGACTTTCCATTTAGATTCACTCCAGAACATCATAATGTAAACAATTCCAAAATCACCACAGGTTTATTGCTGGTTAATAAAAATATTGCAAGTGATCACAAGGAAAATCACATGTTGTAAATCTTTAAAGACAACCACATTTAACCTTCAAAATGCCTTTAAGGGTAAATGGTAAATTAAGTAGAAATGAATTTTTGTTAATCTTCAAACCTGTTTAGATTTGATCATTGAACCATCTCGAATTTGAAATATTTGTGGCCATAACTTCTCAATGTCTTAGATACCATTGGTCCCAGGGTATTCTTATATGAATAAAGTTTGTGCAGAGAACTGAATGATTTTCAAGTTGGGGATTTATGTCAGGGATCCTTTTCAATAGTCTATTTTAGTATATCAAAATGGGCCCTATGTGCATCCTCGTGTTACCCTGGATTGGAATCGAACCCAAAACCATAGAGACGAGAATAGATTGAGTGGATGTCAAATTTGTTGTTTACTAAGTAAAGAAGAAACCATTGAGTATGGATTTTTCTTAGTGTAGTAGTTTTAACCCTCTTTCAAAGGCAAATATCAGATACAGTAAAATCTAATCTCTTGGCCAGCGTGTAATACTGAAGTATATTATCTGGTCCTTATAATGTCCATCAGCCAACAGTAACCACACCTGTTCCAGAATTATGCTTTATACGTACGCGTGAGCAACTTCTCCTCCGAAACTACAAGGTCCAGAGACATGCTGTTTTTTTAAAAGATAGCTTATCTATCTAGCATGAAAACTTGTTCAAGGCATGCAGATCTGTTTGTTCGTCTGTTTGCTACAGCCATTATAAGTAAGGTACCCTCCACCCTAAGTATGAACATTTTAACACTTTATCACAATTTTCTCAGTGACTGTTGCAGGGATTTCTCTCATATCTTGCACATATGTACTAGACCACAAGTAGATTCCCTTGTGTGAGTGTCAGACCTGGGTCTTTCTTAATTATTAAGCGTCCCGCAAGGGACGCTTGTTTGTGTATGGGAGAGCTTCAGGCTCCGCCGGCTCCGCCGGCTCCGCATTTTGTTTTCCTTATAACTCTGTAACCGTTAGGCGGATTCTTTTCAAATTTGGCAGGTTTAGGCAGTAGCCTTGGGGAATTTTTTTGAATATGCTGCAGTGACATTTCAACCAATCAGAGAGGTCACATGACCAAAAATGTCTTTTTTCGGTGGGGAAGCTTGTCCGGATGATAACTTGAAAGGAATTTTATCAATTCACCTGAAACTTGGCAAATACATTCATTCTATTAAAATCTGGAAATCATTAGATTTTGGCATTGATTGGTCAAGAAATGGCCGAGTAATTAATGATTAATTAATCATTACGAATTTTCCAAATAAGGAAAACACAAAAATGTTTATATCTCGAAAACCGTGCTAGATAGAGCGATTTCGGCGAAATTTTTGACCCGCAGGGTATCTCTGCGGAGTAGTTTTCCCAATTTTCAAAAAATTTTTGTCTCGCCCAAAATGGCGGCCATTTTGAATTTTCGAAATTTTCGCAAAAATTGCAAAAGACAAAAATGCTTATATCTCAAAAACCGTGCTAGATAGAGCAATTTCGACAAAATTTTTGACCCGCAGGATATCTCTGCGGAGTACTTTTCCCAATTTTCAAAAAATTTTGGTCTCGCCAAAAATGGCGGCCATTTTGAATTTTCGAAATTTTCGCAAAAATTGCAAAACACAAAAATGCTTATATCTCGAAAACCCTGCTAGATAGAGCGATTTCGACGAAATTTTTGACCCAAAGGGTATCTCTGCAGAGTAGTTATCCCAATTTTGAAAAAAATTTTGTCTCGCCAAAAATGGCGGCCATTTTGAATTTTCGAATTTTTCGCAAAAATTGCAAAACATAAAAATGCTTATATCTCGAAAACCGTGCTAGATAGAGCGATTTCGACGAAATTTTTGACCCACAGGGTATCTCTGCAGAGTAGCCATGCCAATTTTCAAAAAAATTTTGTCTCGCCAAAAATGGCGGCCATTTTGAATTTTCGAATTTTTGCGCAAAAATTGCAAAACACAAAAATGCTAATATTTCGAAAACCATGCTACATAGAGCGATTTCCACTAAATTTTTTATCTTCAGGGTATCTCTGCAGAGCAGCTATCCCAAAGAGCTTTCACTTGGTGAAGTTTCAGACCCATAGCTAATTACTCACCTACTCAAAATGAGTAAATGCGAATTATCTCTAAAAGTATTGCAGATAGCCAATTTTTCTCAAATAACTCATTCACCTACTTTTGGGAGAGCTTTCACTCTGTGAAGTTTCAGACCCATAGCTAATTACTCACCTACTCAAAATGAGTAAATGCGAATTATCTCTAAAAGTATTGCAGATAGCCAATTTTTCTCAAATAACTCATTCACCTACTTTTGGCAGAGCTTTCACTTGGTGAAGTTTCAGACCCATAGCTAATTACTCACCTACTGAAAATGAGTAAATGCGAATTATCTCTAAAAGTATTGCAGATAGCCAATTTTTCTCAAATAACTCATTCACCTACTTTTGGGAGAGCTTTCACTCTGTGAAGTTTCAGACCCATAGCTAATTACTCACCTACTCAAAATGAGTAAATGCGAATTATCTCTAAAAGTATTGCAGATAGCCAATTTTTGTCAAATTAATCATTCACCTACTTTTGGAAGAGCTTTGACTTGGTGAAGTTTCAGACCCATAGCTAATTACTCACCTACTGAAAATGAGTAAATGCGAATTATCTCTAAAAGTATTGCAGATAGCCAATTTTTCTCAAATAACTCATTCACCTACTTTTGGGAGAGCTTTCACTTGGTGAAGTTTCAGACCCATAGCTAATTACTCACCTACTCAAAATGAGTAAATGCGAATTATCTCTAAAAGTATTGCAGATAGCCAATTTTTCTCAAATTAATCATTCACCTACTTTTGGGAGAGCGTTCACTTGGTGAAGTTTCAGACCCATAGCTAATTACTCACCTACTCAAAATGAGTAAATGCGAATTATCTCTAAAAGTATTGCAGATAGCCAATTTTTCTCCAATAACTCATTCACCTACTTTTGGGAGAGCTTTCACTCTGTGAAGTTTCAGACCCATAGCTAATTACTCACCTACTTAAAATGAGTAAATGCGAATTATCTCTAAAAGTATTGCAGATAGCCAATTTTTCTCAAATAACTCATTCACCTACTTTTGTGAGAGCTTTCACTTGGTGAAGTTTCAGACCCATAGCTAATTACTCACCTACTCAAAATGAGTAAATGCGAATTATCTCTAAAAGTATTGCAGATAGCCAATTTTTCTCAAATTAATCATTCACCTACTTTTGGGAGAGCTTTCACTCTGTGAAGTTTCAGACCCATAGCTAATTACTCACCTACTCAAAATGAGTAAATGCGAATTATCTCTAAAAGTATTGCAGATAGCCAATTTTTCTCAAATAACTCATTCACCTACTTTTGGGAGAGCTTTCACTCTGTGAAGTTTCAGACCCATAGCTAATTACTCACCTACTCAAAATGAGTAAATGCGAATTATCTCTAAAAGTATTGCAGATAGCCAATTTTTCTCAAATAACTCATTCACCTACTTTTGGGAGAGCTTTCACTTGTTGAAGTTTCAGACCCATAGCTAATTACTCACCTACTGAAAATGAGTAAATGTGAATTATCTCTAAAAGTATTGCAGATAGCCAATTTTTCTCAAATAACTCATTCATCTACTTTTGGGAGAGCTTTCACTTGGTGAAGTTTCAGACCCATAGCTAATTACTCACCTACTCAAAATGAGTAAATGCGAATTATCTCTAAAAGTATTGCAGATAGCCAATTTTTCTCAAATAACTCATTCACCTACTTTTGGGAGAGCTTTCACTTGGTGAAGTTTCAGACCCATAGCTAATTACTCACCTGCTCAAAATGAGTAAATGCGAATTATCTCTAAAAGTATTGCAGATAGCCAATTTTTCTCAAATTAATCATTTACCTACTTTTGGGAGAGCTTTCACTTGGTGAAGTTTCAGACCCATAGCTAATTACTCACCTACTGAAAATGAGTAAATGCGAATTATCTCTAAAAGTATTGCAGATAGCCAATTTTTCTCAAATAACTCATTCACCTACTTTTGGGAGAGCTTTCACTTGGTGAAGTTTCAGACCCATAGCTAATTATTCACCTCAAAATGAGTAAATGTGAATTATCTCTTAATAGTATTGCAGATAGCCAATTTTTCTCAAATAACTCATTCACCTACTTTTGGCAGAGCTTTCACACACGAAAATGAAAAATTGTGAATATCTCTGAAAAGCTATTTCTTTTGCTTTAATGCTCGGCGGGAGATACATACCGCGGCAGTGGTTTTGACAAAAATTTTTGTCTCCCCAAAATTGGTGGCCATTTTGAATTTTCAAAGTTTTTGCAAAACACAAAAATGCTTATATCTCGAGAACCGTGCTATATGGATCGAACTCAACAAAATTTTAGACCTGCTGGGTATCTCTGCAGAGTAGCCATGCCAATTTTCAAAATATTTTTGTCTCGCCAAATATAGCGGACATTTTTAATTTTTTTATTTTTTGCAAAACACAAAAATGCTTATATCTTGAAAACCGTGCTAGATAGAGCAGACTGCGCTGACTTTGGTTGCCACAACAGTATAAGGCTAGAAACGAAGCATTTTCTTAATACTTTAGCACTCACCTTTATATCCTTTTCGGGACGCTTTGTTTTTGCTATGCAAAAACATTATCTTTTTTTTTTGCGAGCGATCCTCTAGTTTTTTTATGAATTTTTTACATAATTTTTAATGCATTAAAATTCATGAAATCATGCACTAAATCACTTATAACTTGAAAAGTATTGCATTTAGAGCATTTTGTTTATTTTATGTTATTCACCTATTTTGGGGTCAGCTATAACATAGTGAAATTCCAGACCTGTAGTTCATTGCATAGGTGAGTAATAGCTACTTTGAGGTTCTCACTGTTGAGTAAATCAGTTGTAATTGAAAAACTATTGCATTTACAGAAATTTGTGTAAATATATTGTTCAGCTACCTTTGGGTCAGCTATAACATAGTAATATTGCAGACCTGTAGCTCTTTCCATAGCTGAGTAATAGCTACTTTGATGTTATCACTGTTGAGTAAATCAGTTGTAACTTCAAAACTATTGCAGTTAGAGTATATGGGAGAGCTTCCGGCTCCGCCGGCTCCGCATTTTGTTTTCCTTATAACTCTGTAACCGTTAGGCGGATTCTTTTCAAATTTGGCAGGTTTAGGCAGTAGCCTTGGGGAATTTTTATGAATATGCTGCAGTGACATTTCAACCAATCAGAGAGGTCACATGACCAAAAATGTCTTTTTTCGATGGGGAAGCTTGTCCGGATGATAACTTGAAAGGAATTTTATCAATTCACCTGAAACTTGGCAAATACATTCATTCTATTAAAATCTGGAAATCATTAGATTTTGGCATTGATTGGTCAAGAAATGGCCGAGTAATTAATGATTAATTAATCATTACGAATTTTCCAAATAAGGAAAACACAAAAATGTTTATATCTCGAAAACCGTGCTAGATAGAGCGATTTCGGCGAAATTTTTGACCCGCAGGGTATCTCTGCGGAGTAGTTTTCCCAATTTTCAAAAAATTTTTGTCTCGCCCAAAATGGCGGCCATTTTGAATTTTCGAAATTTTCGCAAAAATTGCAAAAGACAAAAATGCTTATATCTCAAAAACCGTGCTAGATAGAGCAATTTCGACAAAATTTTTGACCCGCAGGATATCTCTGCGGAGTACTTTTCCCAATTTTCAAAAAATTTTGGTCTCGCCAAAAATGGCGGCCATTTTGAATTTTCGAAATTTTCGCAAAAATTGCAAAACACAAAAATGCTTATATCTCGAAAACCCTGCTAGATAGAGCGATTTCGACGAAATTTTTGACCCAAAGGGTATCTCTGCAGAGTAGTTATCCCAATTTTGAAAAAAATTTTGTCTCGCCAAAAATGGCGGCCATTTTGAATTTTCGAATTTTTCGCAAAAATTGCAAAACATAAAAATGCTTATATCTCGAAAACCGTGCTAGATAGAGCGATTTCGACGAAATTTTTGACCCACAGGGTATCTCTGCAGAGTAGCCATGCCAATTTTCAAAAAAATTTTGTCTCGCCAAAAATGGCGGCCATTTTGAATTTTCGAATTTTTGCGCAAAAATTGCAAAACACAAAAATGCTAATATTTCGAAAACCATGCTACATAGAGCGATTTCCACGAAATTTTTTATCTTCAGGGTATCTCTGCAGAGCAGCTATCCCAAAGAGCTTTCACTTGGTGAAGTTTCAGACCCATAGCTAATTACTCACCTACTCAAAATGAGTAAATGCGAATTATCTCTAAAAGTATTGCAGATAGCCAATTTTTCTCAAATAACTCATTCACCTACTTTTGGGAGAGCTTTCACTCTGTGAAGTTTCAGACCCATAGCTAATTACTCACCTACTCAAAATGAGTAAATGCGAATTATCTCTAAAAGTATTGCAGATAGCCAATTTTTCTCAAATAACTCATTCACCTACTTTTGGCAGAGCTTTCACTTGGTGAAGTTTCAGACCCATAGCTAATTACTCACCTACTGAAAATGAGTAAATGCGAATTATCTCTAAAAGTATTGCAGATAGCCAATTTTTCTCAAATAACTCATTCACCTACTTTTGGGAGAGCTTTCACTCTGTGAAGTTTCAGACCCATAGCTAATTACTCACCTACTCAAAATGAGTAAATGCGAATTACCTCTAAAAGTATTGCAGATAGCCAATTTTTGTCAAATTAATCATTCACCTACTTTTGGAAGAGCTTTGACTTGGTGAAGTTTCAGACCCATAGCTAATTACTCACCTACTGAAAATGAGTAAATGCGAATTATCTCTAAAAGTATTGCAGATAGCCAATTTTTCTCAAATAACTCATTCACCTACTTTTGGGAGAGCTTTCACTTGGTGAAGTTTCAGACCCATAGCTAATTACTCACCTACTCAAAATGAGTAAATGCGAATTATCTCTAAAAATATTGCAGATAGCCAATTTTTCTCAAATTAATCATTCACCTACTTTTGGGAGAGCGTTCACTTGGTGAAGTTTCAGACCCATAGCTAATTACTCACCTACTCAAAATGAGTAAATGCGAATTATCTCTAAAAGTATTGCAGATAGCCAATTTTTCTCAAATAACTCATTCACCTACTTTTGGGAGAGCTTTCACTCTGTGAAGTTTCAGACCCATAGCTAATTACTCACCTACTTAAAATGAGTAAATGCGAATTATCTCTAAAAGTATTGCAGATAGCCAATTTTTCTCAAATAACTCATTCACCTACTTTTGTGAGAGCTTTCACTTGGTGAAGTTTCAGACCCATAGCTAATTACTCACCTACTCAAAATGAGTAAATGCGAATTATCTCTAAAAGTATTGCAGATAGCCAATTTTTCTCAAATTAATCATTCACCTACTTTTGGGAGAGCTTTCACTCTGTGAAGTTTCAGACCCATAGCTAATTACTCACCTACTCAAAATGAGTAAATGCGAATTATCTCTAAAAGTATTGCAGATAGCCAATTTTTCTCAAATAACTCATTCACCTACTTTTGGGAGAGCTTTCACTCTGTGAAGTTTCAGACCCATAGCTAATTACTCACCTACTCAAAATGAGTAAATGCGAATTATCTCTAAAAGTATTGCAGATAGCCAATTTTTCTCAAATAACTCATTCACCTACTTTTGGGAGAGCTTTCACTTGTTGAAGTTTCAGACCCATAGCTAATTACTCACCTACTGAAAATGAGTAAATGTGAATTATCTCTAAAAGTATTGCAGATAGCCAATTTTTCTCAAATAACTCATTCATCTACTTTTGGGAGAGCTTTCACTTGGTGAAGTTTCAGACCCATAGCTAATTACTCACCTACTCAAAATGAGTAAATGCGAATTATCTCTAAAAGTATTGCAGATAGCCAATTTTTCTCAAATAACTCATTCACCTACTTTTGGGAGAGCTTTCACTTGGTGAAGTTTCAGACCCATAGCTAATTACTCACCTGCTCAAAATGAGTAAATGCGAATTATCTCTAAAAGTATTGCAGATAGCCAATTTTTCTCAAATTAATCATTTACCTACTTTTGGGAGAGCTTTCACTTGGTGAAGTTTCAGACCCATAGCTAATTACTCACCTACTGAAAATGAGTAAATGCGAATTATCTCTAAAAGTATTGCAGATAGCCAATTTTTCTCAAATAACTCATTCACCTACTTTTGGGAGAGCTTTCACTTGGTGAAGTTTCAGACCCATAGCTAATTACTCACCTACTCAAAATGAGTAAATGCGAATTATCTCTAAAAGTATTGCAGATAGCCAATTTTTCTCAAATAACTCATTCACCTACTTTTGGGAGAGCTTTCACTTGGTGAAGTTTCAGACCCATAGCTAATTATTCACCTCAAAATGAGTAAATGTGAATTATCTCTTAATAGTATTGCAGATAGCCAATTTTTCTCAAATAACTCATTCACCTACTTTTGGCAGAGCTTTCACACACGAAAATGAAAAATTGTGAATATCTCTGAAAAGCTATTTCTTTTGCTTTAATGCTCGGCGGGAGATACATACCGCGGCAGTGGTTTTGACAAAAATTTTTGTCTCCCCAAAATTGGTGGCCATTTTGAATTTTCAAAGTTTTTGCAAAACACAAAAATGCTTATATCTCGAGAACCGTGCTATATGGATCGAACTCAACAAAATTTTAGACCTGCTGGGTATCTCTGCAGAGTAGCCATGCCAATTTTCAAAATATTTTTGTCTCGCCAAATATAGCGGACATTTTTAATTTTTTTATTTTTTGCAAAACACAAAAATGCTTATATCTTGAAAACCGTGCTAGATAGAGCAGACTGCGCTGACTTTGGTTGCCACAACAGTATAAGGCTAGAAACGAAGCATTTTCTTAATACTTTAGCACTCACCTTTATATCCTTTTCGGGACGCTTTGTTTTTGCTATGCAAAAACATTATCTTTTTTTTTTGCGAGCGATCCTCTAGTTTTTTTATGAATTTTTTACATAATTTTTAATGCATTAAAATTCATGAAATCATGCACTAAATCACTTATAACTTGAAAAGTATTGCATTTAGAGCATTTTGTTTATTTTATGTTATTCACCTATTTTGGGGTCAGCTATAACATAGTGAAATTCCAGACCTGTAGTTCATTGCATAGGTGAGTAATAGCTACTTTGAGGTTCTCACTGTTGAGTAAATCAGTTGTAATTGAAAAACTATTGCATTTACAGAAATTTGTGTAAATATATTGTTCAGCTACCTTTGGGTCAGCTATAACATAGTAATATTGCAGACCTGTAGCTCTTTCCATAGCTGAGTAATAGCTACTTTGATGTTATCACTGTTGAGTAAATCAGTTGTAACTTCAAAACTATTGCAGTTAGAGTATATGGGAGAGCTTCCGGCTCCGCCGGCTCCGCATTTTGTTTTCCTTATAACTCTGTAACCGTTAGGCGGATTCTTTTCAAATTTGGCAGGTTTAGGCAGTAGCCTTGGGGAATTTTTATGAATATGCTGCAGTGACATTTCAACCAATCAGAGAGGTCACATGACCAAAAATGTCTTTTTTCGATGGGGAAGCTTGTCCGGATGATAACTTGAAAGGAATTTTATCAATTCACCTGAAACTTGGCAAATACATTCATTCTATTAAAATCTGGAAATCATTAGATTTTGGCATTGATTGGTCAAGAAATGGCCGAGTAATTAATGATTAATTAATCATTACGAATTTTCCAAATAAGGAAAACACAAAAATGCTTATATCTCGAAAACCGTGCTAGATAGAGCGATTTCGACGAAATTTTTGACCCACAGGGTATCTCTGCGGAGTAGTTTTCCCAATTTTTCAAAAAATTTTTGTCTCGCCCAAAATGGCGGCCATTTTGAATTTTTCGAAATTTTCGCAAAAATTGCAAAACACAAAAATGCTTATATCTCAAAAACCGTGCTAGATAGAGCAATTTCGACAAAATTTTTGACCCGCTTGATATCTCTGCGGAGTACTTTTCCCAATTTTCAAAAAATTTTTGTCTCGCCAAAAATGGCGGCCATTTTGAATTTTCGAAATTTTCGCAAAAATTGCAAAACACAAAAATGCTTATATCTCAAAAACCGTGCTAGATAGAGCAATTTCGACAAAATTTTTGACCCGCTTGATATCTCTGCGGAGTACTTTTCCCAATTTTCAAAAAATTTTTGTCTCGCCAAAAATGGCGGCCATTTTGAATTTTCGAAATTTTCGCAAAAATTGCAAAACACAAAAATGCTTATATCTCGAAAACCGTGCTAGATAGAGCGATTTCGATGAAATTTTTGACCCACAGGGTATCTCTGCAGAGTAGTTATCCCAATTTTGAAAAAATTTTTATCTCGCCAAAAATGGCGGCCATTTTGAATTTTCGAATTTTTCGCAAAAATTGCAAAACATAAAAATGCTTATATCTCGAAAACCCTGCTAGATAGAGCGATTTCGACGAAATTTTTGACCCACAGGGTATATCTGCAGAGTGGCCATGCCAATTTTCAAAAAAATTTTATCTCGCCAAAAATGGCGGCCATTTTGAATTTTCGAATTTTTCGCAAAAATTGCAAAACATAAAAATGCTTATATCTCAAAAACCCTACTAGATAGAGCGATTTCGACGAAATTTTTGACCCATAGGGTATCTCTGCAGAGTAGCCATGCCAATTTTCAAACAAAAAATTTCTCGCAAAAAATGGCGGCCATTTTGAATTTTTGAATTTTTCGCAAAATTGCAAAACACAAAACTGCTTATATCTCGAAAACCGTGCTAGATAGAGCGATTTCGACGAAATTTTTGACCCACTGGGTATCTCTGCAGAGTAGCCATGCCAATTTTCAAAAAAATTTTGTCTTGCCAAAAATGGCGGCCATTTTGAATTTTCGAATTTTTGCGCAAAAATTGCAAAACACAAAAATGCTAATATTTCGAAAACCGTGCTACATAGAGCGATTTCGACGAAATTTTTTATCTTCAGGGTATCTCTGCAGAGCAGCTATCCCAAAGAGCTTTCACTTGGTGAAGTTTCAGACCCATAGCTAATTGCTCACCTACTCAAAAAGAGTAAATGCGAATTACCTCTAAAAGTATTGCAGATGGCCAATTTTTCTCAAATAACTCATTCACCTACTTTTGGAAGAGCTTTCACATGGTGAAGTTTCAGACCCATAGCCAATTACTCACCTACTCAAAATGAGTAAATGCGAATTATCTCTAAAAGTATTGCAGATAGCCAATTTTTCTCAAATAACTCATTCACCTACTTTTGGGAGAGCTTTCACATGGTGAAGTTTCAGACCCATAGCTAATTATTTACCTACTCAAAATGAGTAAATGCTAATTATCTGTAAAAGTATTGCGGATACCCAATTTTTATCAAATAACTCATTCATCTACTTGTGAGAGAGCTTTCACATGGTGAAGTTTCAGACCCATAGCTAATTACTCACCTACTCAAAATGAGTAAATGCGAATTATCTCTAAAAGTATTGCAGATAGCCAATTTTTCTCAAATAACTCATTCACCTACTTTTGGGAGAGCTTTCACTTGGTGAAGTTTCAGACCCATAGCTAATTACTCACCTACTCAAAATGAGTAAATGCGAATTATCTCTAAAAGTATTGCAGATAGCCAATTTTTGTCAAATTAATCATTCACCTACTTTTGGGAGAGCTTTCACTTGGTGAAGTTTCAGACCCATAGCTAATTACTCACCTACTGAAAATGAGTAAATGCGAATTATCTCTAAAAGTATTGCAGATAGCCAATTTTTCTCAAATAACTCATTCACCTACTTTTGGGAGAGCTTTCACTTGGTGAAGTTTCAGACCCATAGCTAATTACTCACCTACTCAAAATGAGTAAATGCGAATTATCTCTAAAAGTATTGCAGATAGCCAATTTTTGTCAAATTAATCATTCACCTACTTTTGGGAGAGCTTTCACTTGGTGAAGTTTCAGACCCATAGCTAATTACTCACCTACTCAAAATGAGTAAATGCGAATTATCTCTAAAAGTATTGCAGATAGCCAATTTTTCTCAAATAACTCATTCACCTACTTTTGGCAGAGCTTTCACTTGGTGAAGTTTCAGACCCATAGCTAATTACTCACCTACTGAAAATGAGTAAATGTGAATTATCTCTAAAAGTATTGCAGATAGCCAATTTTTCTCAAATAACTCATTCACCTACTTTTGGGAGAGCTTTCACTTGGTGAAGTTTCAGACCCATAGCTAATTACTCACCTACTCAAAATGAGTAAATGCGAATTATCTCTAAAAGTATTGCAGATAGCCAATTTTTCTCAAATAACTCATTCACCTACTTTTGGGAGAGCTTTCACTTGGTGAAGTTTCAGACCCATAGCTAATTACTCACCTACTCAAAATGAGTAAATGCGAATTATCTCTAAAAGTATTGCAGATAGCCAATTTTTGTCAAATTAATCATTCACCTACTTTTGGGAGAGCTTTCACTTGGTGAAGTTTCAGACCCATAGCTAATTGCTCACCTACTCAAAAAGAGTAAATGCGAATTACCTCTAAAAGTATTGCAGATGGCCAATTTTTGTCAAATTAATCATTCACCTACTTTTGGAAGAGCTTTCACATGGTGAAGTTTCAGACCCATAGCCAATTACTCACCTACTGAAAATGAGTAAATGTGAATTATCTCTAAAAGTATTGCAGATAGCCAATTTTTCTCAAATAACTCATTCACCTACTTTTGGGAGAGCTTTCACTTGGTGAAGTTTCAGACCCATAGCTAATTACTCACCTACTCAAAATGAGTAAATGCGAATTATCTCTAAAAGTATTGCAGATAGCCAATTTTTCTCAAATAACTCATTCACCTACTTTTGGGAGAGCTTTCACTTGGTGAAGTTTCAGACCCATAGCTAATTACTCACCTACTCAAAATGAGTAAATGCGAATTATCTCTAAAAGTATTGCAGATAGCCAATTTTTGTCAAATTAATCATTCACCTACTTTTGGGAGAGCTTTCACTTGGTGAAGTTTCAGACCCATAGCTAATTACTCACCTACTCAAAATGAGTAAATGCGAATTATCTCTAAAAGTATTGCAGATAGCCAATTTTTCTCAAATAACTCATTCACCTACTTTTGGCAGAGCTTTCACTTGGTGAAGTTTCAGACCCATAGCTAATTACTCACCTACTGAAAATGAGTAAATGTGAATTATCTCTAAAAGTATTGCAGATAGCCAATTTTTCTCAAATAACTCATTCACCTACTTTTGGGAGAGCTTTCACTTGGTGAAGTTTCAGACCCATAGCTAATTACTCACCTACTCAAAATGAGTAAATGCGAATTATCTCTAAAAGTATTGCAGATAGCCAATTTTTCTCAAATAACTCATTCACCTACTTTTGGGAGAGCTTTCACTTGGTAAAGTTTCAGACCCATAGCTAATTACTCACCTACTCAAAATGAGTAAATGCGAATTATCTCTAAAAGTATTGCAGATGGCCAATTTTTGTCAAATTAATCATTCACCTACTTTTGGAAGAGCTTTCACATGGTGAAGTTTCAGACCCATAGCCAATTACTCACCTACTCAAAATGAGTAAATGTGAATTATCTCTAAAAGTATTGCAGATAGCCAATTTTTCTCAAATAACTCATTCACCTACTTTTGGGAGAGCTTTCACATGGTGAAGTTTCAGACCCATAGCTAATTACGCACCTACTCAAAATGAGTAAATGCGAATTATCTCTATAAGTATTGCGGATAGCCAATTTTTCTCAAATAACTCATTCACCTACTTTTGGGAGAGCTTTCACTTGGTGAAGTTTCAGACCCATAGCTAATTACTCACCTACTCAAAATGAGTAAATGCGAATTATCTCTAAAAGTATTGCAGATAGCCAATTTTTCTCAAATAACTCATTCACCTACTTTTGGGAGAGCTTTCACTCTGTGAAGTTTCAGACCCATAGCTAATTACTCACCTACTCAAAATGAGTAAATGCGAATTATCTCTAAAAGTATTGCAGATAGCCAATTTTTCTCAAATAACTCATTCACCTACTTTTGGGAGAGCTTTCACTTGGTGAAGTTTCAGACCCATAGCTAATTACTCACCTACTCAAAATGAGTAAATGCGAATTATCTCTAAAAGTATTGCAGATAGCCAATTTTTGTCAAATTAATCATTCACCTACTTTTGGGAGAGCTTTCACTTGGTGAAGTTTCAGACCCATAGCTAATTGCTCACCTACTCAAAAAGAGTAAATGCGAATTACCTCTAAAAGTATTGCAGATGGCCAATTTTTGTCAAATTAATCATTCACCTACTTTTGGAAGAGCTTTCACATGGTGAAGTTTCAGACCCATAGCCAATTACTCACCTACTCAAAATGAGTAAATGTGAATTATCTCTAAAAGTATTGCAGATAGCCAATTTTTCTCAAATAACTCATTCACCTACTTTTGGGAGAGCTTTCACATGGTGAAGTTTCAGACCCATAGCTAATTACGCACCTACTCAAAATGAGTAAATGCGAATTATCTCTATAAGTATTGCGGATAGCCAATTTTTCTCAAATAACTCATTCACCTACTTTTGGGAGAGCTTTCACTTGGTGAAGTTTCAGACCCATAGCTAATTACTCACCTACTCAAAATGAGTAAATGCGAATTATCTCTAAAAGTATTGCAGATAGCCAATATTTCTCAAATAACTCATTCACCTACTTTTGGGAGAGCTTTCACTTGGTGAAGTTTCAGACCCATAGCTAATTACTCACCTAATCAAAATGAGTAAATGCGAATTATCTCTAAAAGTATTGCAGATAGCCAATTTTTCTCAAATTAATCATTCACCTACTTTTGGGAGAGCTTTCACTTGGTGAAGTTTCAGACCCATAGCTAATTACTCGTCTGCTCAAAATGAGTAAATGCGAATTATTTCTAAAAGTATTGCAGATAGCCAATTTTTCTCAAATAACTCATTCACCTACTTTTGGGAGAGCTTTCACTTGGTGAAGTTTCAGACCCATAGCAAATTACTCACCTACTCAAAATGAGTAAATGCGAATTATCTCTAAAAGTATTGCAGATAGCCAATTTTTCTCAAATAACTCATTCACCTACTTTTGGCAGAGCTTTCACTTGGTGAAGTTTCAGACCCATAGCTAATTATTCACCTACTCAAAATGAGTAAATGTGAATTATCTCTAAAAGTATTGCACATAGCCAATTTTTCTCAAATAACTCCTTCACCTACTTTTGGGAGAGCTTTCACTCTGTGAAGTTTCAGACCCATAGCTATTTATTCACCTACTCAAAATGAGTAAATGCTAATTATCTGTAAAAGTATTGCGGATACCCAATTTTTATCAAATACTCATTCATCTACTTGTGGGAGAGCTTTCACATGGTGAAGTTTCAGACCCATAGCTAATTACTCACCTACTCAAAATGAGTAAATGCGAATTATCTCTAAAAGTATTGCAGATAGCCAATTTTTCTCAAATAACTCATTCACCTACTTTTGGGAGAGCTTTCACTTGGTGAAGTTTCAGACCCATAGATAATTATTCACCTACTCAAAATTAAGGCTGCCGCGAGTACGCAAATCTGCACTCGAGTAATCGCTGGGAAGAACTCGAATCGCTACTCTTTTCTTGCGAGTAATACCCGTGTCAAATTAAAGCAACTGGCTGTGTAAAAATCTTTTTTTATTAATATTTTCATATATAAATCAAATATCTTGCAGAATATACACAGTTTTCTTACCTTTTACAGCCACACAGGTGATTATTCAGTACTTATCAGTACTTGTCTACCTGTACTGTGTTGTCAAGGAGATAAAATCAGAACGAGGTCACTACATGATCAATAACGTAACAATGAAGAAACTTCAAGAAAGTGTTTTGCAGTTGTTTTTTGTGTGTACTAGTGTCCTTTTATGACAATAGAAAGGTATTTTTGTTTTATAAATGTTAAATATGCTGATAATTTGTAGAAAGAATAAAATTATTGCGAGTAGACGAGTACTGAATTTAAACTCGAGTACCATGCCAACTCTCGTCGTAGATTAATACTCGGTTACTCGCGGTAGCCCTACTCAAAATGAGTAAATGTGAATTATCTCTTAATAGTATTGCAGATAGCCAATTTTTCTCAAATAACTCATTCACCTACTTTTGGAAGACCTTTCACACACGAAAATGAAAAATTGTGAATATCTTGGAAAAGCTATTTCTTCTGCTTTTAATGCTCGGCGGGAGATACACACCACGGCAGTGGTCTTGACAAAAATTTTTGTCTCCCCAAAAATGGTGGCCATTTTGAATTTTCAAAGTTTTTGCAAAACACAAAAATGCTTATATCTCGAAAACCGTGCTATATGGAGTGAACTCAACAAAATTTTGGACCTGCTGGGTATCTCTGCAGAGTAGCCATGCCAATTTTCAAAATATTTTTGTCTTGCCAAATATAGCGGACATTTTTAATTTTTTTATTTTTTGCAAAACACAAAAATGCTTATATCTTGAAAACCGTGCTAGATAGAGCAGACTGCGCTGACTTTGGTTGCCACAACAGTATAAGGCAAGAAACGAAGCATTTTCTTAATACTTTAGCACTCACCTTTATTATATCCTTTTCAGGACGCTTTGTTTTTGCTATGCAAAAACATTATCTTTTTTTTTTGCGAGCGATCCTCTAGTTTTTTTTTAATATCTTATTCGCCTACTTTCGGGTCAGCTATAACATAGTAAAATTGCAGACCTGTAGCTTATTTCACAGCTGAGCAATAGCTATTTTGAGCTTCTCACTCTTGAGTAAATCAGGTGTAACTTGAAAACTATTACGTTTATACTATTTTGTATAAATGTTATTCAGATACTTTTGGGTCAGCTATAACATAGTAATATTGCAGACCTGTAGCTCTTTCCATAGCTGAGTAATAGCTACTTCAATGTTATCACTGTTGAGTAAATCAGTTGTAACTTCAAAACTATTGCAGTTAGAGTATTTTGTTTTTAATATCTTATTCACCTACTTTCGGGTCAGCTATAACATAGTAAAATTGCAGACCTGTAGCTTATTTCACAGCTGAGCAATAGCTATTTTAAGCTTCTCACTCTTGAGTAAATCAGTTGTAACTTGAAAACTACTACAATGTTACATTTACAGTATTTTGCATAAATATGTTATTCAGATACTTTTGGGAAATGGAAGCATCAATTTTACAAAAGTGAAGATTTGCAGATTCTATAAAAAGGACGCGTACTTCTCAGAAAAGTGAAGATTTGCAGTTTCTGTGAAAAGGATGCGTCCTTTTCAGAAAAGTGAAGATTTGTAGTTTTGGTGAAAACCTTTTCAGAAAAGTGAGGATTTGCTGTTGCTGTTAAAAGGACGCATCCTTTTCAGAAAAGTATTTACAGTTTCTGTGAAAAGGACACGTCCTTTTTAGAAAAGTGAAGATTTGCAGTTTCTGTGAAAAGGACGCGTCCTTTTCAGAAAAGTGAAGATTTGCAGATTCTATAAAAAGGACGCGTACTTCTCAGAAAAGTAAAGATTTGCAGTTTGTGTGAAAAGGATGCGTCCTTTTCAGAAAAGTGAAGATTTGCAGTTTTGGTGAAAACCTTTTCAGAAAAGTGAGGATTTCCTGTTGCTGTTAAAAGGACGCATCCTTTTCAGAAAAGTATTTACAGTTTCTGTGAAAAGGACACGTCCTTTTTAGAAAAGTGAAGATTTGCAGTTTCTGTGAAAAGGACGCATCCTTTTCAGAAAAGTGAAGATTTGTAGTTTCTGTGAAAAGGATGCGTCCTTTTTAGAAAAGTGAGGATTTATAGTTTCTGTGAAAAGGACGTGTCCTTTTCAGAAAAGTGAGGATTTGCTGTTTCTGTGAAAAGGATGCGTCCTTTTTAGAAAAGTGAAGATTTGCAATTTCTGTGAAAAGGACGCGTCCTTTTTAGAAAAATGAAGATTTGCAGTTTCAAGGATGCGTCCTTTTCACAAAATTGAAGATTTACAGTTTCTGTGCATTTTTTTGCAACAAACTAGGGTAAGTTTAGGTAATATTTATAGCCTTTTGCAGCAAAAGTATCAAAATGCTGAATTTTTATGCCTAAAAGGGACACTCTGATTTTTCCCTTTTAAATCTGAGAGCAGTTCATAGTAAAATTGTAGACCTGTAGTTCATTGCATAGCTGAGTAATAGTTACTTTGATATTATCCCTGTTGAGTAAACCAGTTATAACTTGAAAACTATTGAGTTTAGAATATTTTCTTTAAATATGTTATTCACCTACTTTTGGGTCAGCTACATTATTGAAAAATTACAGACCTGTAGCTTATTTCATAGCTGAGCACTAGCTATTTTGAGGTTCTCACTGTTGAGTAAATCAGTTGTAATTTGAAAACTATTGCATTTACAGTATTTTGCCTAAATATGTTATTCAGTTACTTTTGCGTCAGCTATAACATATTAAAATTGCAGACCTGTAGCTCATTGCATAGCTGAGTAATATCTACTTTGATGTTATCATTGTTGAGTAAATGAGTTGTAATTTGAAAACTATTGCAGTTAGAGAATTTTGTTTTGATATGTTATTCACCTACTTTGGATCAGACATAGTAAAATTGCAGACCTGTAGCTTATTTCATAGCTGAGCAATAGGTTCTCACTGTTGAGTAAATCAGTTGTAACTTGAAACCATTGCATTTCGTGTATTTTCTTTAAATATGTTCTTCACCTACTTTTGGGTCAGCTTTAACATAGTAAAGTTGCAGACCTGTAGCTCATTGCATAGCTGAGCAATAGCTACCTTGAGGTTTTTTCTGTTGAGTAAATCAATTGTGACTTGAAAACTATTGCATTTAGAGAATTTTGTTTAAATATCTTATTCATTTACTTTTGAATTAGCTATAACAAATTAAAATTGCAGATGTGTATCTCATGGCATAGCTGAGTAACAGCTATTCTCAGGTCTTCACTGTTGAGTATATCAGTTTTAACTTGAAAAATATTGCATTAAGAGGATTTTCTTTAAATATGTTATTCACCTACTTTTGAGTTAGCTATAACATAGTGAAATTGCAAACCTGTAGGTTATGGCATAGCTGAGCAATAGCTACTTTCAGGTTCTTGCTGTTGAGTAAATCAGTTGTAACTTGAAAACTATTGCATTTAGAGTGTTTTCTTTAAATACATTGTTCACCTACTTTTAGGTCAGCTATAACATAGTAAAGTTGCGGACCAGTAGCTCATTCCATAGCTGAGCAATAGCTACTTTGAGGTTTTCTCTGTTGAGTTTATTCATCTACTTTTGAATTGGCTATAACATTCTAAAATTGCAGATTTGTAGCTCATGGCATAGCTGAGTAATAGCTACTTTCAGGTTCTCACTATTGAGAGAATCAGTTGCAACTTGAAAAGTATTGTATGTAGAGTATTTTGTTTAAATATGTTGTTCAATTACTTTTGGGTCAGCTATAACATAGTGAAATTGCAGACCTGTATTTCATAGCATAGCTGAGCAGTAGCTACTTTGAGATTTTCTCTGTTCAGTTAATCAGTTGTAACTTGAAAACTATTGCATTTAGAGAATTTTGTTTAAATATGTTATTCACCTACTTTTGAATTAGCTTTAACATAGTAAAATTGCAGATGTGTAGCTCATGGCACAGCTGTGTAATTGCTATTCTCAGGTTCTCACTGTTAAGTAAATTAGTTGTAACTTGAAAAATATTGCATTTTAAGTATTTTCTATAAATATGTTGTTCACCTACCTTTGGGTCAGCTTTAATATAGTGAATTTGCAGACCTGTATGTCATGGCATAACTGAGCAATAGCTACTTTCAAGTTTGCTCACTGTTGAGTAAATCAGATGTAACTTGAAAACTATTGCATTTAGAGTAATCTGTTTAAATATGTTTTCATATACTTATGGGTCAGCTATAACATAGTGAAATTGTAGACCTGTAGCTCATGACATAGCCGAGCAATAGCTACTTTTAGATTTTCACTGTTCAGTTAATCAGTTGTAACTTGAAAACTATTTTATTTACAGTATTTTGTTTAAATAAGTTATTAACCTACTTTTGGGTCAGCTATAAAATAATATAATTGCAGACTTGTAGCTCCTTGCATAGCTGAGTAATAGCTACTTTGAGGTTCTCACTGTTGAGTAAATCAGTTGTAACTCGAAAACTATTGCATTTGCAGTATTTTCTTTAAATATGTTTTTAACTTACTTTTTACACCGTAACAGTTACCTTGTTACTTTCCTTCTGAATACCATTTCCAGGGCACAACTTTTGTGTCCTTTTCTTCTGTCACTTCTACTCTGAAACTCGAAACACACAGTCAGCTGACACAGAGCCCGTTCACTGCCACTGATTACTTGTTATGCATTGTCAAGGGCATTGATTAATTACTTGAAAAATGAGAATACCAGATATTTGACTTTTGTGGAGTCCGCTGTCTTATGGAGTTCTTTTTCGGAGATGACTTTTTGTCCTGGTTTTCATCAAGGTCATATTTAGAATTTTTGTATGGAATTCAGGAACTCTGTAAGCCTGCCAAAAACTTTAAAAACAGCTGATTTACTTTAATATTTTATTTTGCAAAATTAATCATATATACATGTAACAAAAACAAGTAACAATGTCTTTCAACAAGTAACAAATAACATACAACAAGACTTAACAGCACAGGGTAATTGGTTTGAGTGACATTTCAGAAATGAAAAACTCCAAAACCTGTGAGCCCTGTTCACAAAAGGCACATACTAAAGCTGAGCCCAAAACAAGTTTATCACAAGAAGGTATATTCTAGTATACGAGTCTATTGCTCAAAAATCATTTACTGATCCTATTTGTGAATACTAGCCCAGTTTTACAATTGTTTACAGTACAGCTAGTGTTTCCATCTGCTCTGTACAGGACGTAGTTTTCCCCTGGTGCAGATGTCTGCCTATCTTCTTCAGTTTACTCAGGATGGACCTCTTCCTGGACTTGTCCATGTGACTTTTGGCTACTCCTCGCTTACACAGTGGCTTCTGCATGAAGGAGGTACTATCTGAGTTCACTGTGTCATTCTTAGTGTCTGCATATCTTGCTGATAATGAGGATTCCTTGCTTTCTGATGACTTCTGGTGACTTTGCCTTGCTGATACTTTCTGACTGCATTTGGTGACACCATTAGAAGCTACTGTGATGTACTCTTGAGATAAGTGTTCTTGTTTCCTGTTTGATTCTTTTTGACTGCATTTGGTGACAGCACTTGTACCCTTAGCCAAGTGTTGTAGGTGTTTCCTGTTCAACTCTGTCTGAGCCACAGATGTACATTCTCCTCCTAGACATTGAGGCCTCTTGTACATAGTGGTGCTAACAACATTATCAGTTGCCCTGTCATTATTTTGGCACACCATCTGGTTCCCACTGGGGCCATGTGGTGGATACACTTCATTGTTCTCTACACTAGTCAGAGAGGAAGTGCTACTAGTCGGGGTATGAAGGGAATCCACATGTGTATCCATAGAGTCATCAGAATCCACAAAGTTGAACAGGGACATGACCTTGTCGGAGATCAGCCTCTTCAGCTGAACACCATTTGTATTGTCCATATCCTCCAGTATGGTAGTATCTTCTTCATCACGGCTGATTTGGTCCAAGTCATGAAACTCCAGCCGGCATACAGGTGACTTGCTGATGTCCTGCTGGTTGTGGTTGATGATCTGATCGTTGCTGGTATTACATAATGTACTGGTACGTTTCCTCATGTGCCTGGGTGTGCTTCTGGATGGATACATCATGGTACTGGAGAAAGGTCCACGGAGATTTGCATCTGTACTGTTGTCTACTGACCATTCCATGGCTGACCCACATCTGTCTGAAGCATCAATAGCACTCATCTCTTCGAGATCAACTCTAGCCGGCACTGGGGTTGGGGTACTGCTAAGTCTCCTGGGGGTCAGGCTGTGGTTCAGGCAGGCTTGCTTGGGATGCCTGCTGGGCCTTGCTTTTAGGGCAGTGTAATTGTTTGGAGAGAGTTGAATTGAGGAGGAGCAGTCTGAGATCTCATGGAGGAAAGTCCGCTGGTTGAAGGTAGAGTCTCTTAACTGAAAGATAGACAGTAGAAATTTATAAAAAATAATATATTCAAAGGTCATTGGTTGAACTGTATATTGAAGATTCTGAATGCAAAGATCTAAATACAAGACAGTTAGGCATATTGCCTGAGGTTATTTATACATTGTGATAAATATTCTAAACTGAAAGAATAGTTAAAGAGCATTCCTTCCATATATGATGGCAGAACTTTTTTTTGTAGAAATTTGATAAGCGGAATTCTTTGTAAGTTAAAGTAAATATTAGGTTCTTAAAGCCTAAAGGATAGATTTTTCCATTAAAAGTGTCCCTGTTATCTAGAGTTTTTAATCAAATATCATCTTCACGGCCCTCAAAATTTGACTTAACAGAATTTATGTATATACAACTATTGACAAATAACTCAATTGTAAAGTATTATAATTAATCTATCATTGTTTCATGATTAAATTTTACTTTTATATTTTCAATAACTTTATACATATAATAGATCTCATCCTTTTGTTATGAAAGCTATTCAGTTATTTAATGTCTGAGTTGATCATAATTCACATGTTCAAGTGAGATAATTTTGAGCTATTTACCTGTTTCACTGGACCTGCCATCTTTTGTCCAATTCTGTTCAGGTTGTTGTATAGTGCAGACATGTTGCCTTGGATACGGGATATTTCTTCAAACTACAAAACCACAAAATATGTAAATTATTTGAAGCAATTTTGCATCAAACTCTTAAGACTTAATAACACAAGATATCCTGCAGTTTATGTAGCTTTAGTTCTCTTCAAAATTGACTGATAACTTTACTGCATGTTCCAAATAGTTTAGATGTTAAAACATATTATTAATGGTGCCACAGGCTCTCTTCAAGTAATATATATACTCAACTAGAAAAGAAGGATTAAAAGTAAGGATTATTTAAATCCCCTAAAACAAACTGCCTGCTCAGTATAAGCCAGGGTTTGTTTTAATCCAAATCCAATCAGGGAAATAAACCAAACAGTGAGTCTGCTTGAGTTGGGGACTTGACAATGTGAGGGTTTGTTAATGGGATTATCTCTTCAAGGTGAAAGCTGGTGTTCTCATGTATATGATGACAATTAGTTTTTAAGTAAGGAATTAAGGTGGTCAGTTTTAAGGGCATGCATAATGGAACTGATTTAATTACATGTAGGGATTCATAAAAAAGTAAAAGGCAAAAATGTGCCGGTAAAAAGCAAAAGTATTGATTTCTTTTAAGTTCAATTGTTATTTCAAACTTCTGATAGCAAATCTCAATGTAGTTTGTTTGTATTGCCAGTATTAAATAAGAAAACAGGAAATAATTAAATATAATAATGAAACAAAGAGCTTCTTTGCAGTTTGTCTTAAAAATTCAATTATTATAAACTTTACCTTAAATAAAAGTTATATTTATATTGATAATTACTTCAAACCTTATATATATTCCTTAATTTATTGAAAGAATATTTCAAACTTTTATAACTATATACAAAATTTATATAAATAAATAACAGTAAACAGTACATTTGTATACCACTTTACTCTATTACTTAATTTATTTTCAGGAAAGATTAGTTAAATTAATTATAACATTCGAACATGTACTTACATTATATTGTGAGCAGTTCTCCTGTCTTGTCAAGTCAGAGATTTCAATCCTCTGGAAAGAGTTGGTGTCTTCTGTATTCATTATCTTTACACTCCTTTCCATATCCATCGCTTAATTCTCTGTTTAAAATACTTGTGCAAAATTTAGACTTGTTGTATTATACAAGTTTTATGTGATATTAATATTTGTTGCTGCTGCTTGTAATACTAGAGAAGTAGTGATGTGAAGTTCTGGCACTTCTCACTTCATATTTATACTAATAGAACTCAGAAATAACCACATGAGATAATTTCATTTAATGATTGATAAAATAAAATTCCCATGAATTAGTTCGTGGGAAAAAAACTCACTCTGGCATTATTTTCAATAAGTTTTAATAAGTGTGTTGACAATTAAAATGTGATGAATAGAGTGACCAGTGGATAATGTGTCCTGTGGTCACATGACTAGTGAATAGAGATCCTGGTTAGAAAGTGTCATGTGTTTGTGGGGGATGTAAACACAAGACAATCACAATACATTATATTTCACAGCAGGGATCTAGGGAGAATACTAAAAGCAGTGAGTTGCTCCACTTTAATTAGGTGCTAATAGTATTTATACTTGAAGAGCTGATGACATTGAATTCAGTAGAAAAGAGATGGACACAAGAGATTTCTTTCTATTGATGAAACTACTGGAGTGTAACCATCTACTAAGGAAAGTTACATATTGGGAATCAGCAGTTGATTGAATGTCTTTGTCACATTAAAAAGTTGGGAGTTATATGTGTTACAAGGGACATGCTTGTTGAAGGGAACAAAGACAAACTGATTTTCGGTATTGGTATTTATGTATACTTTTATTTGACTTTTGACATGAGTAGGTCATGACAGCTGTACAAAAATTGAAAACTCCTGTAGAGATTGTAAGAAGCCATTTGATGAGTTAGGTATCTCTCCTTCAACCTTGGTATGTAATTAACAATGAAGTCAGTTGACCTTTGTGAGAAAGTCATCTGCTTGGTATTGTGATTTTGTATATATGCTATAGATATTGAAATTTTTAGTTGAAAAAATTTTTCAGAAAATTTGAGTTTTTAAGAAATTCATTGATATGAATTTACAGGAATATATCGCTAATGGTTTTGTTTTACTCAAGAAATTAATGCAGCTTTAAAGATTCACTTGGAGGCAATGTATAATGTGTGTAGTATTTTCTGCAGTTATGTGTTTAACATATGTGTTGAAATTTATTTCTGAACAAAATTAACTTGTTTATACTTAATACTGATAACTCCTGACCCGCATGCTTAATATTCTCCTATTGTATGTGTACTTTCAGAGGCAGGCTATGTGTTTATGGGTGGAGACTCCATACCCAAGCATAAGAAACCAGTGCTTTCTAATAAACAGGTAAAAACTCTATTAGCCTGGTTCTAAATCTCTTGAATGTGTAAAAGACCTTTCGACTGACAGGGTATAATAGCTCAGTTCTTTGGTTGCTAGTGTTAAAGTGCGGAGTTAGAGATGTATAATCAAACTGGTCACTTCATCGTCACTCATGACATAATGAAGTCCTGTTTGTGAAATTCAAAATTGTGATATTTCGTGTTTTCAAAATATGTAATACTCTAAGCAAATATTGTAGTATGCAAGAAGTATACAGATATATAATGTGCTAAATCATTTTGAAATCTGTGCACATATTTTGTCATTAAATTTTACATTCTTTACCACTAGTTTATTAATAGTAATAAATCTCTTGCTAAAATGGCAGTAAGTGAACTTGTAACATCAGTGGTGTGAGTGTGATGGTGTCGTGATGTCACTGTGAGCATTCTGTTTCTTGTGGTGCCACCATGTTGTCCTGATGACATCTCTGCTTAAAACTCTGTCAGACTAAATGTCTGCAGAAGTGTAGATGTATTCTTGTATATTTCCTGTTGAAAATTGTTCCGAAATCATTTCGCTGATCCATTGTTCATACTGTAATTTCAATGATAATGTTTTACAAAATTTAGGGAAATTTTTTTTTATATATTTCTTTACCCAAAAAAAAAAACTGCAAGTTCCTTTTATCAAGTTTACTGCCAACCTTCTGTCACACAAATCCTGTTGATATTAGAAATGAAACCAAAGAGATGGCGAGCATATAGCACCGATATAGCTTTCAAAATTACATGAACATTTCATTTTAACTTTGTAATACTTTTTCACAGGGAATGAAATTTACACCAAAGAAGGGTAGGATACAGTTGGGAAAGTTTGGGGAACCCCTCAACAAGCCAAAAGATGTCATACCAAAAAGAAAACCAGACAGCTACACTGGCTACCAGCATGTTATCAGATCTGGGAAATCCCAAAATAATGGAAAGGAATCCAAAGACTCAAAAATGAAAGTGAAACTAGAAGGTAAATCAAAAGTACAAAAGAGTAGTTGCAGGGAGGAGAAAGAACATCAAAGACAAACTGTAAATATTATGACTGGTAGTAAGCAGTGTGAGGAATTAGATCAAACCAAGTATATGGCTAGTCATATGGTGAAACAACGTAGTTCCACAGGGGACAGTGCAGTATTACAGAATGAAAGTGCTCTGCAGAGTGCCAACAATTTCTCAGGGCTATTTATGGAAAGTGAAACTGAGTCTAACATTGAAAACAAAATGGAAACCCACAGTGAGACTGATGGTGTAAATAGTTTCACTTTTACAGACAATTTCTGTACCACCCTTGACTTCCTGTTTGTGAAACCTGAGTGAAGGAACTGAGAAGTTCAATTACTGGCTATTTGTTATTAATTATTTTAACAACTAAAATAAGGGTTTTGTAGTTACCTTTGGGATTCCTTCTGTTTTCATAGTGACAGATTTTCCAAATGTTTCCCTGTGTAAAATCAGACATGGCTTCAGTTGGTTCAATGACTAATATCTTGGCAATTATGTTTGTTAGTAATTAACCTGGTTAAAGTATTGACAATCATTATGAACAGAAAGTCACAAATATTTTTTAGATTGTGTATGTAGTCAAACTTTGAATGAGGTTTTCTGAGTACTGAAAAAGAAGAAGAGGATCAGAGAGTTAATCAAATGTCAAGTTTTAATTTATAATTATATTTGTAGCATTAATTTATTGTTTAATATTCTATTTAATCTTGTTGTTATTTGTGGTATTTATGCAATACATATGGATTATATACATGCATTTGCATTTAATTTGGTGTTATTCTACATTTAATGTTAATGTGATTAAGTTTGGTGTTTTAATTAAATTATATTTGTATAATATGAACAAAAGTGCATCTGAGTTTTGTTAATTTTGCCCGATAACGTAATTCTTTTGCGAGGAAATATTCTTAGAATAGGTTGATCCATGAACAACCACTGAAGGTGATCCGACCAAAACAAAAATGTTGGCATTACTCCATCTGAAAAATGGAACATTGATCCATTGATGGAGGAATGTAGAGTTACTGAGCTGTAAATCAAAGGCACAAAACCTCCGGCACTTCCCATTTGCAGTAATTCATAAACCAAGGAAAATCTGGCATTAAGTGCAGAGAAATAAAGTATGCTTTGTAAACTATAATATGGCAGAACCTCTGTTATTTGACCATCTTGTGAGAGTAATATTGTGACTGGATACTAGAAAACTTCTAAAATAAAAGAGATATTTTTTTAAATAGAAAGCTTGTAAAATAAGAGGTAGTTCAGTTTGAAACTACAGAGAAATGCAAATTCAGTGAATTATCAGATAAGAGAAGGTTGGATAATAGGGGTTCTACTGTATACCTGTGTCAGACCTGTGGTGTGTGACATGTTAGCTTTATAATTGTTCATGCTTATATTTGCCTTCTAAAGGATCAGGGAGAAGGGAATGGGATTATTTACTGTAAATGTGTATCATGTGTATCTTAACCTGGTCAGGTGAATGTTTGGTATTGATAGCAAATCTCAGCATTACTTTATGTATCATTTTTCAAATAAATGACAGCTTTAAATTCAGGCCTGGTTGATATATGGTTGCAAATAATAACATTCATGTATTATTTTTAAAAAAAAAGTAAACTAACTAACCCCACAGACAGTGGTCTCTAATGAAAAATTCAGATTTTAAGGAGTACTCCCGACCAGCAAAAATTAATTAATTAATTTATTTAGGTTTTAACATCGCTTTCAGCACTGTATAGGTTATATCGCGACAGGTAGTCTAATGGGCGGAGGAAACCAGTACATACATTTGGTCAAGGTTCTTTACTGTAAACTGCTGACCATCAGTAAGCAACTACAAACTTTCCCACATAGAGTCTGGGGTGTGAACCACAGACCTAAGAGGTGGGAGGACAGTGTGTTACCACCTTCCCAGTATTTATTAAAGAATAATAACTATATAGAGAAGAAAATTTTTTAAAAATTACTGTTTTCTTATTTGATATCAGCTATTTTGCAAATATTCTCATAAAGTTGATCTGAAGTGAGTCAGTTTTCTAGAACTTCTTCAAAGATAACTGGAGTTTGTTTCACAATGCCCACCGACTTAGTATTATAACAGAAAGTAAATGTAAACCTGAGCAGGCACTTAGTAGGAACTACCAAAGTGTTCCATGTAACTCATGCTGAGAACTCGGTGAACATCTGAGACAGAAGGGCTTCCAATGAAAATAGCCTACTATTTGCAATTATATATGATACAATATCACATGGTCCATAAACACTATATTTAATAAAGTACTTCATTTAGAAGACTGGCAAACATTTAGAACTGCATTGAAAAGGTTCTACTAGGTACTTAGTGGATTGTTGTCTTTAAGTTGGTGGAACAGAAGCGACTCAGAAGATTAATAGTATTTATAAGGTTACTCAGTAGATATTTTAGTAATAAACCATCACTGGGCAGACATTATGCAGAACTTTCCCCTGTGGCAGGTTAAAGAATCTCGGGGTCATTGCTAATGGTCATCCCTGAGCCTCTGTCTTCCAGTTAGGGGAATGTCAGTGGCTAGAGAGCTTGGGCTGTACTTTCACAGTCGGAATGGGTCAAATAGCGCTTTGAGTCCTGTAGTACATGGAGATATTGGTTTACTCCAGCCTCACAACTGTGTTATGAACTAGCATACAATATGTTGAAAGCAAAGGTAAACCAAAATCATCACACAGTCAGTGAACAGGTTCATTTGACCATTAAATTCACCCACAAGTTTCCATTGTATAATCACAATATGTAAGTACAATTTGCTGTTGTATGTGTGTGATGAAAAGTTTTGATAGGGGAAACATGTAAAGAACTGATATTCTACAGAACTTTGTGAAAATTTCATTCTGCAGTACATATTTCCACAATGTTTCAGTCTTCAGCTGTCTTAAGTAATAGGTTTCCTAGTTGGTGCACTGATCGGACATGTGTTAGTAGCCATATCTAGTATAATATTAATTATGGTTTTCTGTCCACTCATAACTATTCCTTCATTTTGACCTTGGTGTGTGGTGATATTGAATGTAGCTTTCATCACTTGTTCTGTTTGTGGATTATGTCATAGCTCAACATTCTCTATATCAACCCCTGCTTAGGTGATACCATTTTTTGACAAATCTGTTTCTCTCTGAATTCAGATCAGTTACATCAGTGAGACATTTGCTCTAATAACTCACATATATTAATGGCAGCATTGTTTTGTATAATGAACCAGTGAAGGAAGAAAATTGAATGTTTAATGGTTTTGTGATAGCTTTAGGTTGTTGTTGCTTTGTCTGCTATTATGTTTTGCTTGTTATTATGTCAGCTGACTCGGGGTCATTGCTAATGGTCATCCCTGAGCCTCTGTCTTCCAGTTAGGGGAATGTCAGTGGCTAGAGAGCTTGGGCTGTACTTTCACAGTCGGAATGGGTCAGCTGACATTATGTCGTCACTCTGCGGCGTGGGCGTACGCGTGAACAACTTCTCCTCCAAAACTACAAGGCCTAGAGACGTGCTGTTTTTTTTAAAAGATACCTTATCTATCGAGGATGAAAAATTGTTCAAGGCATGCAAATCTGTCTGTTCGTCTGTTTGCTAGAGACATTACAAGGGGGGTACCCCCACCAAAAGTGTGAAAATTTCAACACTTAATCACAATTTTCTCAGTGACTATTGCAGGGATTTCTCTCATATCTTGCATATATGTACTAGGCCAGAGGTAGATTCTCTTGTGTGAGTATGAGACCTGGATCTGTCTTACTTTTTTTTTAATAAATTTTTTTAATAATTTTTAATGCATTAAAATTCATGAAATCATGCACAAAATCATTTATAACTTGAAAAGTGTTGCATTTAGAGCATTTTGTGAAAATATGTTATTCAGCTACTTTTTTCATAGCTACAATATGGTGAGTAAGTTGGGTGCCTGTCTCAATAGCTAAGTGAGTAATAGCTACTTTTGGGCTTTTCAGTAACTTCCATCATGAGTAGAATCACTTGTAACTTAAAAACTATTGCATTTACAGAATTTCGTATAAATATGTTATTCAGCTACTTTTGGGTCAGCTATAACATAGTAAAATTTTAGACCTGTAGCTCATGGCATAGCTGAGTAATAGCTACTTTTAGGTTATCACTATTGAGTAAATCGCTTATAACTTCAAAACTATTGCATTTAGAGAATTTCATATAAATATGTTATTCAGCTACTTTTGGGTCAGCTATAACATAGTAAAATTTCAGACCTGTAGCTCATGGCATAGCTGAGTAATAGCTACTTTTAGGTTATCACTGTTGAGTAAATCGCTTATAACTTGGAAACTATTGCATTTACAGAATTTTGTTGCAATATATTATTCACCTATTTTGGGATCAGCTATAACATAGTGAAGTTTCAGATCTGTGGCTCATTTCATAGCTGAGTAATAGCTACTTTGAAGTTCTCACTATTGAGTAAATCACTTGTAACTTAAAACCTATTGCATTTAGAGAATTTCGTATAAATATGTTATTCAGCTACTTTTGGGCCAGCTATAATATAGTGAAATTTCAGATCTGTAGGTCATGGCATAGCTGAGTAATAGCTACTTTAAAGTTCTCACTATTGAGTAAATCAGTTGTAATTGGAAAACTATTGCATTTAGAGAATTTCGTATAAATATGTTATTCAGCTACTTTTGGGTCAGCTATAACATAGTAAAATTTCAGACCTGTAGCTCATGGCATAGCTGAGTAATAGCTACTTTTAGGTCATCACTATTGAGTAAATCAGTTGTAACTTCAAAACTATTGCATTTACAGTATTTTGCTTGAATATGTTATTCACCTACTTTTGGGTCAGCTATAACATAGTGAAATTTCAGACCTGTAGCTCATTGCATAGCTGAGTAATAACTACTTTGAGGTTCTCACTATTGAGTAAATCAGTTGTAATTGGAAAACTATTGCATTTAGAGAATTTCGTATAAATATGTTATTCAGCTACTTTTGGGTCAGCTATAACATAGTAAAATTTCAGACCTGTAGCTCATGGCATAGCTGAGTAATAGCTACTTTTAGGTCATCACTATTGAGTAAATCAGTTGTAACTTCAAAACTATTGCATTTACAGTATTTTGCTTGAATATGTTATTCACCTACTTTTGGGTCAGCTATAACATAGTGAAATTTCAGACCTGTAGCTCATTGCATAGCTGAGTAATAACTACTTTGAGGTTCTCACTATTGAGTAAATCAGTTGTAATTGCAAAACTATTGCATTTAGAGAATTTAGTATAAATATGTTATTCAGCTACTTTTGGGTCAGCTATAACATAGTAAAATTTCAGACCTGTAGCTCATGGCATAGCTGAGTAATAGCTACTTTTAGGTCATCACTATTGAGTAAATCAGTTGTAACTTGAAAACTATTGCATGTACAGTATTTTGCTTAAATATGTTGTTCACCTACTTTTGGGTCAGCTATAACATAGTGAAATTTCAGACCTGTAGCTCATTGCATAGCTGAGTAATAACTACTTTGAGGTTCTCACTATTGAGTAAATCAGTTGTAATTGCAAAACTATTGCATTTAGAGAATTTAGTATAAATATGTTATTCAGCTACTTTTGGGTCAGCTATAACATAGTAAAATTTCAGACCTGTAGCTCATGGCATAGCTGAGTAATAGCTACTTTTAGGTCATCACTATTGAGTAAATCAGTTGTAACTTGAAAACTATTGCATGTACAGTATTTTGCTTAAATATGTTGTTCACCTACTTTTGGGTCAGCTATAACATAGTAAAATTTCAGACCTGTAGCTCATGGCATAGCCGAGTAATAGCTACTTTGAGGTTATCACTGTTGAGTAAATTGCTTATAACTTGGAAATTATTGCATTTAGAGTATTTTGTTTCAATATGTTGTTCACCTATTTTGGGGTCAGCTATAACATAGTGAAGTTCCAGACCTGTGACTCATTGCATAGCTGAGTAATAGCTACTTTGAAGTTCTCAATGTTGAGTAAATCACTTATAATTTGAAAACTATTGCATTTAGAGAATTTAGTATAAATATGTTATTCAGCTACTTTTGGGTCAGCTATAACATAGTAAAATTTCAGACCTGTAGCTCATGGCATAGCTGAGTAATAGCTACTTTTAGGTTATCACTGTTGAGTAAATCACTTATAACTTGCAAACTATTGCATTTAGAGTATTTTGTTGCAATATGTTATTCACCTATTTTGGGGTCAGCTATAACATAGTGAAGTTCCAGACCTGTGGCTCATTGGATAGCTGAGTAATAGCTACTTTGAAGTTCTCACTGTTGAGTAAATCAGTTGTAATTGGAAAACTATTGCCTTTACAGAAATTTGTGCAAATATGTTATTCAGCTACTTTTGGGTCAGCTATAACATAGTGAAATTACAGACCTGTAGCTCATGGCACAACTGAGCAATAGCTATTCTCAGGCACTGACTGTTGAGTAAATCGGCTATAACTTGAAAAATATTGCATTTGGAGTATTTTGTTAAAATATATTGTTCACCTACTTTTGGGTTAGCTATAACATAGTGAAATTACAGACCTATAGCTCGTGGCATAGCGGAGCAATAGCTATTTTCAGGTTCTCACTATTGAGTAAATCAGTTGTAACTTGAAAACTATTGCATTTACAGTATTTTGCTTAAATATGTTGTTCACCTACTTTTAGGTCAGCTATAACAGAGCAAAAATTCAGACATGTAGCTCATTGCATAGCTGAGTAATAGTTCCTTTGAGGTTCTCACTGTTGAGTAAATCAGTTGTAACTTGAAAACTATTACATTTAGAGTATTTTGTTAAATATGTTATTCACAGACGTTTTGGTCAGCTATAACATAGTGAAATTGCAGACCTCTATGTCATGGCATAGCTGAGCAAAGCTTCTTTCAGGTTCTCACTGTTGAGAAAATCATTGTATCCAACCTGTAGGAAATCATGGGCTGGGAATCTGTTAATATGGTCCGATTTGACCTTGGAACCCTCCTTCAAGGTCAAATGAGGATAGCCAAACATAAAAGTGCTTATAACTCGCTTATTATTGGTCCTAGAGGTTTGGAATGAAAACCAACCTATAGAAAATCATGAGCTGGGAATTTTTTGGTGTGGTCAGATTTCACCTTGGACCCCTCCTTCAAGGTCAAATGAGGATAGCCAAACTTAAAAGTGCTTATAACTCGCTTATTATTGGTCCTAGAGGTTTGGAATGGAAAACAAACCTATAGAAAATCATGGGCTGGGAATCTTTTGGTGTGGTCGGATTTCACCTTAGACCCCTCCTTCCAGGTCAAACGAAGATAGCCAAACTTAAAGTGCTTATAACTCGCGTATTATTGGTCTTGGAGGTTTGGGATGGTAAACCAACATATAGGAAATCATGGGCTGGGATTCTTTTGGTGTGGTCAGATTTGACCTGGGACCCCTCCTTCAAGGTCAATTGAGGATAGCCAAACTTACAATTGCTTATAACTCGCTTATTATTGGTCCTACAAGTTTGGGATGGTAAACAAGCTACAGGAAATCATGGGCTGGGAATTTTTTGTGTGGTCGGATTTGACCTTAGACCCCTCCCTCAAGGTCAAACAAGGATAGCCAAACTTAAAAAGTGCCTATGACTCACTTATTATTGGTCCGACAGGTTTGGGATGGTAAACCATCCTAAATTCTTTGGCTGGGAATCTTTTGGTATGGTTAGATTTGACCTTTGGATCCCTTCTTCATGGTCGAATGAGGATATTGCATTTATAGTATTTCTTTAAATATTTTTAACCTACTTTTTACACTTAAACAATTACCTTGTTACTTTATTTCATAATACCATTTGCAGGGCACAACTTTTTTGTCCTTTTCTTCTGTCAGCTTCTGAATATCTTTCGAACATGCTGTTCAGTTACCATTTACTGTATTTCTGTACAGCCATTTCCCTGATAATTATGCTTTCCTCTCATTATCACCATCACAAATCAAAAACATTCAGTCAGCTGACACAGTGCCCGTTCACGGGCACTCTCCTCTTGTTTTACTTATTCACAGCAAGGTGCCTGTATATTTAAGGCTGTATTTTGTATTTAGACTGTATTTGGTTCTTTTACTTGTACTGCTGATGTTTCTACTTTTATATAGTTTGTCAGATTGTTTGATCTCTTTTATCTGTTGAGTGTTTCTCATAGCAATAAATTGAAAGTCACAATAAAAAGTATTAAAACTGTTATATATTTCTTGTTCTTGATACAAAATCTAAACGATAAGGTGTAATTTTAGTATCTTTAGCACTTCCATAGATTCACCCGGGTTGTAAATGTTGTGTGGGTAACTGTTGCTATGACAGCAGTTTTGTTCATCTTTCAACAACTGATGTAACAACACAAAGTAAAAGCATAATTTCATTTCATAAGAAATGTTTTGAAGAAATTGTGATGCACGGACAGGCTATCTTAGCATTCCAATGTGTTCTAGATAAACCTGATATACGTTACTCAAAAACTAATTACTCAACTTGATATTGCCAAGGCTGTTGACGTCCTGTAATTGCTAAGCATAAACAAGTTCCAACAAACACAAACTATTCTTTCTCTGTTAACATCTTTCTATCAGTGTGAACACACTGAAAGTGTCCTATTGTAGTAAGTAGTTGCGGGAGTACAACGATGCAGACCTCCCTCCACTGTAAACCATTAGGAATCCACAAGCAACTACCAACTTTCTCACTTTAGGCCAGAACTGCCACTGCAACCTATGGTTTTAATGGTTGGACTTCATTGTGTTAGTCACTACTGATTATCAGTAAAATAGTGTCACTGAATACAAATACTTGCTAAGGCAAGAACTCACAGAAATATTTGAATATGGATAATAAAATCACAAACATTTCACCAGAGAAGTCATTTTATTGAGTTTATACACTGTATGTATAAAGCCATGTAATATTTACAACACATATATTTACAGAATTATACACAAAACAGATGAACTTTAAAAAAATATTGAGATGCAGAAAGTGTACAATTATAACAAATGCTAAAAGTTGTGCAAGAAGAACAGTTAATTGGCAGTAATTATATCATGACCGTTTATAATCAGTCTACAAAATATCAGACATATTGTTAACTAGACTTAAGAAAACTAAACATGCTAAAGACACTGATTGAACGAAAATGTCCAGATTCTTCAAAGTTACTTGAATCTGGACGTGCTCTGATGTTGGAGAAATGCTGTACTTTCATTGGCAGTGTAATTTTACACTGTTAAAATGCACTATTTGAACAGATACCTCAGCCATTATGGGGACCAAGGACTGGTACATAAATCACAACAAACTTTACATTTTTACAAAGCCTCACTTCACAACATAAAACGGGTCATTTTAAACAAGTTGGTCACCATGGTGAACAGGATCCTGTGTTTTTTAATCAAAGTATACAGACTTCAGACTTTAAGCCTAGAATGAGACATTTGATCTACTTCCATCTTTGTGCTATGGTCGAGCCAAAATATAAGAAATTTGCCGCTGTATGTCAAAATAACTATACTTTCAAAGTGTTTGCAAATAGGAGTCTAGCAACAATTGGGAAATACTGCTTGCTATTTAATTCAGTAAGATTAAGGTTTAAGATTGAGTACATAATTTAATTAAGTTAAGCTCAGAATGGGCATGTAAACTAGTACCTACCAGAAGACAAAGCTTTGCAAATACTGAAATACACGCTTTTGAAATACTTGAAACATCTTAAATCTAGTGAGTTGCACAAAGGTACAGGATTGCCCATTTTCAACTGACTTTGGCAAGTATCAGAGTTTTTAAAGAACAAGTTGAAACTTTAGATTCATACACACCTAGACCTACGCATCGGAGAACAGATGTAAATCTGTATCCACTGGAAAGACAACTCATCAAAGCCAGTGAACCATCGTTTGACATTGAAGGAGGGGGCAAAGGTCAAATCTGACATCAGAAGATTCCCAGCCCACAATATCCTGCAAGTTGATTTCACATTGCAAACCTCTAGGATCAATAATAAACGAGGTATAAACCCTTTCAAGTTTGGCTGTCCTCATTTGACCTTGAAAGAGGGGCTCAAGGTCAAATCTGACCACATCAGAAGATTCCCAGCCCATGATTTCCTACCAGGTCGTTTCACAGTGCAAACCTCTACGACCAATAACAAGCAACTTATAAGCACTTTTAAGTTTAGCTATCCTTGCATGACCTTGAAAGAGGGGTCCAAGGTCAAATCTGACCACATCAAAAGATTCCCAGCCCATGATTTCCTATAAGTTGGTTTGCCATCCCAAACCTCTAGGACCAATAATAAGCGAGTTATAAGCACTTTTAAGTTTGGCTATCCTCGTTTGACCTTGAAGGAGGGGTCCAAGGTCACATCTGACCACACTAGAAGATTCCCAGCCCATGATTTTATACAGGTTGGTTTACCATCCCAAACATCTTGGACCAATAATAAGCGAGTTCTAAGCACTTTTAAGTTTGGCTATCCTCGTTTGACCTTGATGGAGGGGCCCAAGGTCAAATCCAACCACACCAGAATATTCCCAGCCCATGATTTCCTATAGGTTGTTTTACCATCCCAAGTGTCTTGGACCAATAATAAACGAGTTATAAGCACTTTTTAGTTTAGCTATCCTTGTATGACCTTGAAGGAGGGGTCCAAGGTCAAATCTGACCACATCAAAAGATTCCCAGCCCATGATTTCCTATAAGTTGCTTTGCCATCCCAAACCTCTAGGACTAATAATAAGCGAGTTATAAGCACTTTTAAGTTTGGCTATCCTCGTATGACCCTGAAGGAGGGGTCCAAGGTCAAATCCAACCACACCAGAAGATTCCCAGCCCATGATTTCCTATGTGTTGGTTTACCATCCCAAACCTCTAGGACCAATAATAAGCGAGTTATAAGCACTTTTAAGTTTGGTTATCATCGTGTGACCTTGAAGGAGGGGTCCAAGGTCAAATCCGACCACACCAGAAGATTCCCAGCCCATGATTTCCTATGTGTTGGTTTACCATCCCAAACCTCTAGGAGCAATAATAAGCGAGTTATAAGCACTTTTAAGTTTGGTTATCCTCGTGTGACCTTGAAGGAGGGGTCCAAGGTCAAATCTGACCACATCAAAAGATTTGCAGCACATGATTTCCTATAGGTTGGTTTGACATTGCAAACGTCTAGGACCAATAATAAGGAAGATATAAGCACTTTTAAAGTCCACTATATGGGTTACTTTGGCACTCCGTGGATAACCTTGAATTACGAGCTTCAAGGTCAAATGTCTGCAAGGTTGTAGAGGACATATATATCTGTTATAAATATCATCTATGAAGAAATTCAACCTTCTACCAATGAGAAACAGCCAGTAGAAAAATGTAGATAATTTTCAAAGAAATGCCCGTGGCGGCCATCTTGTTTTTCAGAATGAGGCTAATTTCCTTCCCAGAGAAGCTTACCCCCCAATGAAGATATCCTGCAAATTTGGTGAACCTAGCTGATGTAATTTTCCTCTGAGCGTTAATGTCGAAAATCTCTCTACGTGCGGCGGTGTAGCAAATGCCAAACCAAAGTATCCACCGGATGCCTCCAGTGAATACAATGAAGACAATTATGTTATGAACCACAAACAATTCACAAGCAAAACCTTATGATTTTCATAAACTTGGCCAATTTTTATAAATATAAAAATCAAGCCATGTTAAAAGTACAGAGGAACATCCATTGTATGTTGAACTTCTATTGTTTGAATAGTTTCAATTGTTACTTATGCGTGGTAGCCTCAGATTTTTTTTTTTTTTCTGTTGGTTTTTTTTGCAAAAGCATTTTCTTTCCAATTTAATGGACCTTCTGCTATCAGAATAATATTCTTTATTTCCAGTTGCTCTACATGAAAATACTGTCACTATTTTGTGAGAAAAATCTACTTTTTCACCAGGATCATATGAGAGAGGGTCAACTTAAATTTAAACTGTAGCCATAAATGAAAACCACCATAGTATTTGACCTATGGGAGACTTGCTGCAGTGTAACAAAGTAAACAATCACACAATTTGGATATATTGCAAGTAAATATTGCACTGAAGTGAAATCATAAAGTGAAGGTTAGCACTGCTTAACTAATGATTGCATCACATATAGGAATAAGCTCCACACCAAAACAACAGCAGACAAATGTACAACATCAACTACAATAGAGGCCCATTCATGGTAAGCTTTGAAAATAACACTGCAGTTAGAAAGACCAGGTTAAATTTTCATATCCCTTGCGGACAAAGTTTGGTTATTCTCAAAATTTTAACATTTAGTATCTACCAAACATCGCCATTTCCTTCATATATAGTGGTAAATCTACACAAAACAGAAAGTTATAACAAATACATTATCGTAATCACTGAAACCTAAATAAAATCATGTAAAAACCTTGGATATATTGATGTATTTAAAGAAAGGCAAGATGTATGATGTATGTTGAATGGTTACTCGGTTAAAAAAATAACGAACAAATTGTCCCCCCCATTAGTTAGAGTAAACCTGTGTGAGAAACCGCTTTTGATTATGAGAAAATAGAAGGTAGCCAGATCAGGGTCTTTCGATCGGCAAATAGGTTTCCAGTTTACTGTCTTCTACACTAAGGTAAGCCAGGTGGTCTTTTAGGGGCTCGCAGAACAAAACAACCAAAGAGCTATAATAAATATGCAACTTACACCAAAAGTTTAAAGTGTGTAATATACAAGTGTTCTACTCACTACAAGTTCACATATTGCAGCATGTTTGTATTTTTTAACAAATCACATAGTAACAGATAATTTGTTTCATTGCACTTAGAAATATAACATGCAATAGAGACTTTAAAAATAATCTAACATAAGCAATAAAATATGTTGATAAACTTTGTAAAAATAAACTTATTTTAAAACTCATGTAAACGCTTAAAATGTTCCACTGTAAATTTTTACTGCACATAAATTTTTATAGAGTGTAAAAATACATTAAAAAAATTCACAACTTCAGTATATTGTCACTGTCGGGGCAAGTGCTCTTTGAGCTAAAAGTCATGTGAGAAAAGATTAAAATGAAAATTATACAATAGGTACTTCAAACCTTATAATTCTATGCATATGGAGTACATTACACTTCACAGTAAATGAGGGTAAATGGGTGTTCATTTCTTCACATATTAACTCAAGGGCTTAATGAAGCTGAAATGATTGGCTTGCATTAACTGTCAACTAACCAATTGTAACAAATTTTATTGTAATTTAACTTTTTGTAAGTTAAATACTTACCTTATCCTCACAAATGCTTACTTGGTTTTGTGGAGGCAAAACACGGCGACCAACAAGAATATTTAAAAATTATTCTTGTTAGAGAGGTGAACCCCGTAGTTAGTGATAGGTGCGCATGCGCACAACACATTGTCGGTTGGACTTTGTCGAGAGATCCTCATTTAATTTTTGGTCCCCTATGAAAACAAACTTCTGAGGGGAGGAAGGGTGGGTCTGTCCTTGTGAGGATAAGGTAAGTATTTAACTTACAAAAAGTTAAATTACAATAAAATTTGTTACATTTTATTGCGTAAAATAGCCTTACCTTATCCTCACAAATGCTTGATTCCAACCATAACAGGAGGAGGGGTTTGTTTTGTAACCTCCCTGTTAATAGATTATGGGGTTCACCATGGAAGCATTTGATAGAGAGGATAAGATAAGCTTAAGTATGCTACAACAGAATTTTCCATTACTGTAAAATATCTGTAAAGATAAGTAATGATAGGTAACCTCATGAATATTCATGATGTACTGTTGTAGTTGACACTTGTCCCATGTAGCATAAAGTTGTCCTATATCTAAACCATCACCCATAACTGTGTGGTGGGGAATGGCTTCCTGGGTCCCTCGAGCTGGGAGCTGCCATCCAGCAAGAAGGCACCCCAAGCTGGCTTCTGTGATTTACAAAATACAGTCATGAGGCCATCTGCCACAGAAGAAGACATATGTCCATACAAGAAACTGGTATGGAAGGAAGAGTAAAGTATGTAAGCCATATGAAATACTCAAGAACATACTCAAAGCAATCACATGCTGAGCAGAAACCACTGGGCCTAACTGTAATCTGTTTGGTCTGTGGACTGCCAAGACACAGCTTAAAAGGTAGAAAATGTGTTGTGGCTCTTCCAATGGCAGGAGCCTAAAATCTGCTCTAGGGACACCCATCCTTGAATACTAAAGAAGCAGACATGGACCTAACATTATGGGCCTTAACCTGTAGGTCCTGTGTATCAAAATTGGATGACTGATAGCCAATAAGACCAAGAAGAAGAGACCCTGATCCAAGAAGAAGAGACAGCCTCTCATGAAATCTCTGTCAAAGCCTTCCTTAAAGGATATAAACAAGAGATTCTTTCCCTTCCTTAAAGCACTAGTTCCGTCTAGATAGTATCTAAGTGCTCTGGCAGGGCATGAAGTCATATCCTCAGTCAAGTCTGAGCCCAAAAAAGGTTTAAGAGCTAGAATGACCACTGGTTAGAGCAAATCTGGGCAGTCAGAAGCTAACTGATCCTTTGCTAAGAAGGCAGGAGAAGGAGAAATAGTGATCTCCTTCCAGTGAGGTTTTGTGTCTGAGGGAAGAATATGCCCAAGCATGCACCTCCCCCCTCCTTTTGCAAGATGCCAAAGTCATCAGGAAAACAGTCTTGAAAGCCAAAATCTTACGACTGGCAACCTTCAAAGGTCAAAAGTCAAAGACAAAAGAACCAAAGATAGGTCTCAAGAGGGAATACCCCTATTTGCAATGGGTTTGTCCCTGTGAAAGCTTACAAGAAGTCTATTCAAGTGTAAACTCTTGCTCCCTTCCTGGCCAACATATCCCAAAGATTAGCTATTGCAGTTCTATAGCCAGCAATTGTGGCATGATTCATCCTTTAGAGGCTCAAAAGGGGCCTTAGTCAAAGCCATGAGGACTAAAGACAGATCCCAGGCTTATCCAATAAAAGCTCGCAATAAGTCTGTTCAGATTCAAAACATTTGCTAACCTCCTGGCCAAAATGATCAGCTATGGCAGCCCTATAGCCAGCAGTAGTGGCAGGCTTCAGATTCTAATAGCAAATAAGTGATTCAAAATTCTGCTGAGATAGTAGGCTCTGAGCTGACCACCTGATTCTGTTGGCACCAGAGTCCAAAAAATGGACCACCTTAACTCAGATTTTTCTAGATGAGGGTCTTTGAGGTGCCTTAATTCTATCTGTCACCTGCTCAGAGAATGATTCAAGTGATTCTGAGGTGTCTAGGTGCCAAAACATGCAGAATTAGATACATAAGATTCTGATGGAACTTCTCACTGAATGGTTGCTTTAACTGATGAGGCCAGTGAGATAGAAGTAATGGAGGTTTGGTTGACAGATTCACTAGATCCCAAAACCAAAGCATTCTGGGCTACCCTGGTGCAACTACTATCATCTTGCACCTGTAGGTGTTCATTCCCTGTATCACTTTTGGTATAAGTGCTACAGGACAAAAGGCATAGCCGTCCAGACCCTCCCAGGAGATTTTCAATGCATCTATGTTCATAGCATTTGCATCTGGGACTGGTGAGACATAGATTGGTAGTTTGTGATCCAATTTGGTGGCAAACATGTCCACCATTGGTGTGTACTAGACTAAGCCAAATTAGACTGAATATTTGAGAATGAAGAGACCATTCTGTCTGAATTATTTGTCTTTCCTGGAGAGACTGTCGACTATGACATTGAGGCAACCCTGAATGTGTCTGGCTCTTATGAGTATGTTTCGAGGATTGCAGTAGGCCAAGATGCGCCAAACCAGGAGACACCGGTCCCAAGAGTGTGTTCCCTCTTGTTTGCTCAGATAACTGACTACAGTAGCATTGTGTGTTGCTATCAGAACACTTTTGTCCAGAATTTGTTTTGAAAGCTCTTTTAAGGCCAGAAACACTGCCTTTAACTCAAGGACATTGATATGAAGCAATTTCTTGATCTGTCCAATTGCCACTGACTGTCATGTTTTCTAAATGAGCTCGCCAACCTTGATTTGATGCATTTGTGAAAATAAGGGTATTGTGTTCCTGTGGATGAAAAGGATAACCCATTTTTTAGATTTTTTGGATCTTTCCACCACTGAAGATGACTTTTCAGAAAGTTTGAAACAGGAATCTTCAGGTCTAGTGACTGGGGATACTGCCAGTTTGTTTTTAGGTACCACTGGAAAGGGCGCATATGTAACCGACCCATTGGTATTGTCTTTTCTAGGGATGCTAGTACACCCATCAGGGACATAAGAAACCTTGGGGTTGTTTGTGATGCGATCTCCATGTCCTGAACAGATTTTCTAGAATTTTCAACTTATTTTCGGTTGGAAAGACTTTTCCCTGTATCAACTCGAAATGGAAACCCAGAAAGTCGATTGTAGTTTTGAGCTCTGATTTTTCTAAAATTATCACAAAGCCGAGTTCTTGAATCGTATGGACGAGTTCTTTTGTCTGGAGCTGACACTGGTGTCTGGTATTTGCTCTTAACAACCAGTCGTCCAGGTATTGGTGAACTCAAATTCCGCGAGACTGACGAATGAGCTTTGCTTCTTTTACAATCCGCGTGAACGATAAGGGTGCAGTCGCCAACCGCAATGGCAGTACTTTGAGGTGATACGTTTGTTTGTCTACATGGAAACATAGCCAATGTTATGAATCTGGATGTATGCGCACGTAAAAGAACGCATCTTTCAGGTCTATCGAAACTAGCCATTCTCCTTTTATGACCGAGTTTCCGAATATCACTGCTGTCCCCATTTTAAAATTTGGAACTAACAGGAATTTGTCCAGGACACTGAGATCTATCACAGGGCGCCATTTATTGCCGGGTTCTGGTACAAGAAATAATCTGCTGTAAAACCTGGAGTTGTGCAATCCTTGAGGTAGTAAATTGTGCCTTTTTGAAGCATTTGCGACACTCTTAGGTAGCCATGTTTTTCCTGTCTGTAACCGCTTTAAATTATGGGATGTACAGACATGGGCGGATTCGACTGGAATATTATTCGATAAACCTTCTCAAGATTTGCACAACCCTTGTATTTGGTACGGAGATCTGTTGAAACTGGTCATTAACCTTTTGTGACCGAGTTTCTTAATAAAATTTGTCAACTCCATTTCACAGCTTGGAGGGACAAACGCATGTTGAGGACACAGAGATCCCTACTGGCCAAAGATATTGTGGGATTAATGCAAAGAAAATGCCAGGAATGGTCATCTATCCATGGACTAACCTTGCCCAATGCTGTTTAACTTCCTTGAATAGAGAAGAACTCCTGGTGCAGCCTATCCGTACTGTACACTTATAAAGCACATAGCACATCAACGATCTATGTCTTGATAAACAAAACAATATTTTCATCCATAAGAAGCACCTTTGTGTCAGATATGATAGAAGTACCAATTTTACTGAGAAAATCCAGCGACTTGTAGTCATTTACAGAATAAATTGAGTGTAAATGAACATAGTAAATGTAACACAATATTATCAGCAACATGGCGGATTGTTTTCCTGTCTGTAGCACCTGCAGTAGAGCTACATGAAAGGGGAGTTTCGATTGGAGGGCTACATAGTACCCATTCAAAAACTGCACAACTCTGAGATGGCAATAATATTTCCACTTAAACCAGCAATTTATAGTTATTTCTTCTACTACACCAGAATCCCCTATTTCATTGAGAATATTGGTGGGAAAGCATATGTATTATCTTCTCTATAATGAAGTAATAAATGGTCCACCAGCCAGTTGTAGAATAAAGACAAGGCAATGGAGGAACTTAACCATCTTGATGCTTGGTAAATAGGTTGAAAGCAAACGTTGGTAAACTTGTGCAGTAGATCTTGTAGAAAATGAAAGGTTACTGCTGCATTCTTTCATAAAAATCCACCAGGACTTCATGAAAGGGATTTGCCATTGGACGATCTGAAGTATATCTTTTCCTCCAAGATGAAGGGTCACCCTCTGTCTGTCTACCAAGTGGAGAGGCTACTAGCGTTCTGGAGGTTTAATTACTAACCCCAGAAAACGAATTCTAATCTGACCAGCTATCAAATCTAAATGACATCTGGTGTTGGAAAAGCAAACTCTAGTAGATCTTCTACTGCTAGCTGTTTTTCAATCGCAGCAGGCCTCTTAATGCTGCCATTTTCAGGAAAATGTGGCCAATTCAAAGACTTCTGTTGGAGATCCCTCATAAATGATGAGGTAGGTAGCTTGAACTAACAAATTGAAGAATCTTCTGTCGTAGATCCTCTACCAAAGACTGTTATACAGCCAAGGGGGATCTAAGAATGCTGTCATGGATTACTCAACCCTCAGCAAGAAATATTGTACTTCAGATCTGTAGAATAGGAAGTCTTAAACTTCTTTCTTCTTAGCACGAACTCTATGAAGTCTAAAAGAACGCATCTGCCGTCTAGGAATAAGGCAGAGTTGAAAAAGCTTCACGTGTTGCCTCCTCGACGACCAAAAATTGAATGAGGATCTCTCGACAAAGTCCAACCGACAATGTGTTGTGCGCATGCGCACCTATCACTAACTACGGGGTTCACCTCTCTAACAAGAATAATTTTTAAAAAGTCTTGTTGGTCGCCGCGTTTTGCCTCCACAAAACCAAGTAAGCATTTGTGAGGATAAGGTAAGGCTATTTTACGCAATAAAATAACTGTTTCCAAGGTTTAGCATGTTTGAGAAATACTGAAAACATCACATGTATATGTGTTCTGGAAGTAAACAAACAATATGGCGGATCGCGAGATGCTAGAAAAGCAAAAACTTTACCAGACTGTTGGGTAATTAGCTAATAATATGATGTTTTAAAAATAAAACACAGATAAAATGCTTTGATACCTTTTAAAGTCTTAACTCGAAATATTTATATTTTTTAATGATCGCGTAAAATCCCATAAGGGGTGATATACATAAGAAAACAGTTAACTGGTTTAACAATACTGGCATCGACTAGTGCTTTGATAACCTAACAATCAATTAGTAGGAATAATCATTTCAGCTCCAAGTGTTAATATATCCAACTCACCAGTGACAACCTAAAGAAAAGCTTTGTTGAAACTACACATCACACTGATTCATTAAACAACCATTTAACAACAAGGACATTGGGACCTTCAATCTTGGAGTAAGTTGGATTTGAACCCATGATCACTGAGGTGAGGGATGGCTAATCACTGACCTACAAACACTAGGGGCCGTATTCATAAAAGGTCTTAGCTTAATCTTTGTCTTAAATCTAAGACCTTTGTCATAACTTCGACAAAAAGTTACGACATTTGTCTTAGTCTTAGCGCAATTCAAAAAAGATCTTAGTCTTATCTTTGATTCTAGCTCTACGACTGGATAGCTTAAGACCAGTCTTAAATATGGCTACCATATCATGTTTCCCCAACATCAAAAATTCATATGGCTAAAATTAAGTTTAAAATACTTAACACATGTCTGTAAAGTATTTTATTCATGGTTTAAAGTGGCTTGAAGGTTTTCAACTACAAAACTTATCCCTTTCTGACCCACTTATTAACAATAAGCGACAAAAGTCTTAGATTTAAGGCTTAGATTAAGAGAAGACCTTTCGTGAATACGGGCCCAGAACTTTCAAATAATAAAGCATGGATGGCTTTGTAAGAACAATATAAGCTGGCAATAAAGACTGTACAGAGAAATCTTACTGAGAAATACACCTATAACCATGATACAAAATACAAACTGTTACTCGACTAAACATGATCTGCATACAATAAACTCTGTATAATAAGAACCTCTAAAATCCCTATGATTTGGTTCTAGCAATGCCAAGCATCTTGTACCTACAAGAATACAGTATACTCTGGTACTAGGATCTTCACTCACAGCTAGAACCGAGACATACATGGGTTCTACTTGTACACAGTTTGTAGTAGGGTGTTGCGGTAGCGATTTTTTTCCTTCCGGTTTTACGTCTTGTACTTCCCAGTCGGTTACCAGTTAACTGTCTCTTATTTAACAAACATGAGAACCAAATGGTTTTCCACACTGTAGAACAGGAATTCTGACATGGATGTGTCCTCAATTCTGATTGGCTAAACAACAAAATACTACATGGGTAACCTGGTAGCTCCGAATTATCGCTCATTATACAGTAAAAAACAAACAAAAGTGGATTATGACATTTCTTATCTCCCGCCTGTGGCCGAAGGCCATGTTCGGGAGATTATAAAACACTTTCCGTACATGTGTGCATGAGTCCGTTCGTCAAGTTTGTCGAGTTATAAGCACTTTTAAGTTTGGCTATCCTCATTTGACCTTGAAGGATGGGTCCAAGGTCAAATCTGACCACATCAAAAGATTCGCAGCACATGATTTCCTATAGGTTGGTTTCACATTGCAAACCTCTAGGACCAATAATAAGGGAGATATAAGCACTTTTAAAGTTCGTTATGTGGGTTACTTTGGCGATCCATGGATGACCTTGAATTAAGAGCTTAAAGGTCAAATGTCTGCAAGTTGTAGAGGACATATACATCTGTTATACATATCACCTATGAAGACATTCAACCTTCTACCTATGAGAAACAGCCAGTAGAAAAATGTAGATAATTTTCAAAGAAATGCCCACGGCGGCCAACTTGTTTTTCAGAATGAGGCTAATTTCCTTCCCAGAGAAGCTTACCCCCCAATGAAGATATCCTGAAAATTTGGTGATCCTAGCTGATGTAGTTTTCCTCTTAGAGCATTAACGCCGAAAATCTCTCTATGTGCAGCGGCGGCGGCATAGCGAACGCTAAACCTAAGTATCCACCGGATGCCTCCAGTGGATACAATTATTTCAAAATTATTAAGATGCTCTAAAACTTGAAATATTGCAGCTAGGTTTATCAAATTTGCCCAGAAGATATATGGCTAGGAAAGTTAGCCCGATAGTAATTTGGCCTTGTTTCGAAAACAAAATGGCCGTCAGATCACATGTTTAATGTTAAATGGGATTATCCTATTAAAAAGGCCTTATATCTCCCTTATCATTGCTTCTAGGGGTTCAACCTGTGAAAACAACTTGAAGGAAGTCATGGCCTGTGACTCTTTTCCAATTGTTGACTTTTACCTTCAACCCCTTCAATGTCAAGTGGGGTTATCTTACTACAAAGGCCTTTTATCACTTTTATTTCTCAATTATTACTGATTCTAAGGCGGGAGATAACCGCTCCAGCAGTGGCCTTGTTTGCTATGTAAGTTAGTAAAGTTACTTTACATTGAAGTGTTAGTGGAAAATCGGTAGCTGAACTTTATGGCGGTTTGCAATAATTTATTTACCGTACAGATGATACGGGTACTACCGCAACACCCCTAGTTTGTAGTATTTTTCACAAAGTAGAGATTTTCTCCAAATTGTAATTTTATTGCACCACACATAAATGCATGTAAAATTAAAACATTTTCACATCCACTGTATCATCTGTTTCTTACAAAATACACTAACCTACCACACGACTCGTGGAGTTTGTATCATATATGAAAATTGAAAGAGAGATCCAATAAATGCCATCAGTCTGCAAATATAGAGTAAGATGAATTGTCTGCAAATATAGAGTAACATGAATTATTTTACACTATGAAAATAAAGGTCCAGAGTCACATGATATACGCTACCTCAGCAGCCAGATGGGTTTCTTTATTCTTGTAGATAACACCTAGAAGTATGCCAAGAGTGGAATTTAATGAGATTTTCCCTATAACTCTGTAATTAATGTTAGCCTGAAACCAGTTTATTTGATGCACACCTGAATTAGAATCAGGTGGTTATTTCAAACAGATGTTCATTTAAATCCAGCTTAAGCTTTGTTAATATAAAAGTAATGTTTATTGATTATTTGTTCTGTTTAAATGCTACTGGTAGCAAATCGCATTCACTCAACTAGGGTCACTTCAGTAAATTTAATCATTATGAAGTTTGTCCGGAGACCAAACTAGTAATTCTGCCAGATATTTTCAATGAACAATGGACCATTTACACATATCCACATGGTGGCAATAATTTATATTTTAAAATTGCTTCACCACCTTGTCCTTTCACATCTGTCAATGGACTCTGTCTCTTGGTAGTGCATATCCAGTGGGGTGAATGAGTCCTACTTAAATAAGAATCTGACGTACACTTGTGGATAGTGAATCGGACAGGGAAGTCCTGTCAGACACCAAAATAAATAGTCACAGATGCATTTTCATAGAATAATAATGTTGAAATGAACTATAGACATACAACAACAATATAAAACACAAGTATGTGTATGTTCACATATGTATTTATGCTTTTGAAGAGAACTCTGGTACACTTTATATTGCTGTCCGACACCACTGTCCTCTCGCATTCAACGCAATGTATAGATGAGTCTTGATACGTGGTTGAGATTGAGGAGAAGGTCTGCGAACAGTTACTCAAGCCTCGCTAGATGAGACGGTCTTTGCTATTACTCGAGTCCATTTTAACTACTCGATTACTTACCCCTATTGTATTATCGCCCACGAATTCAAACGTTTGTGTAAAATATGCTACATTTCCGCCGCATAATATCAATTAGAGTTGTGTTTTTGGCTTAAAAGCATATAATTTACTCCACATTCTATGATACCTGGTTAAATAGGAGACATTTTCTTCAAAAGTTTCATCACCATTTGTTTACAGAGGACTTCTAATGGTAGATACTAAATTTCGTGATTAATTTGGGTCTGTTGTCAGAGTGCGGGTACTCAGTGCTGTTTTTCAGCACCCATCCCAGCCCTATTGAGGAGGAATACAATCCATACCAGTTAGTCAAGATTTTGCAATGAGAAGCATCAGACACCTGCAATAATCTACTGTAAAACTAGGACAGAGTCAGTAACATCAGTATCTCAGTCATGAGATCATTTCACTGAAATACCATGACAACGCTTCACAACCAGCATCTCGATTGTCAGCACATATAATTGAGAAACTTTAAAGTATTAGAAACTCTAAATCTGAAGAAATGATAAAATTTTATCCCATATTTTAGATTTTAACAGTTCTATAGGGATTTCTTGGAGCAGAAAAGCCGTGTTTTGTTTTTGTGAACTCAACTTCCTGTTAGTTGGCATATTCCATTGGATTATACAACAACAACATCACTTTTTCCAAAATGGAAAACATGTTACCGAGACCTGCCTTACATGAAATTCGGCGGTATATTTAAAATTTAACTCCATCAACCTTACTATCGCATTTAACACTGGCAAACTCCAATCAAGCATGAAGAATTTTCTTTTACAAACATACAAGCAAACCTAATCTTTCACAAAGATACTATCAAATACACGCTCATCAAGACTTGGCTAGTTCTACATTGATTTGCACAGGTTTCTTGGGATCAAATCCCGCAGTCTTACTGTTAGCATGACTCAGCCTGCTGTCTGAGCTGCTCTGCATTGCTATTTTTGCATTTTCCATCGTCGTTTTAGGATCCCTGTTCCCATACAATTCAGCAGACGTAGAAGAATGTCTTTTGTGTGGACTTTTCAAACTCTTCAAATTCATGTTCAAGTTCTTTAAGTTTTGATTGGCATTTGTTGGTTCTGCCTCTTTCTCTGTCAAACTCTCAGTATTTTTACTACTTCTATTTTTGTCCTTGTCAACTGGTGACCTAGTGGTAGACGTAGGTGTCACTACTGTTCCAGTCTTAATGCTGTCCACTTGTAAAATAGGCCCCTCCTGACTGTTGCGCTTCTCACTACTTGAAATACTACTAGACGTACTCGTTGTGCTGAGAGTACTGGACTCATTTCCGTTTGAGTCGGGACTAACGACTCCCTCCTTTCCAGAGTTTGGGGACGGACTAGTCGATACTCTCTGGACACGAGGCGGGGGCTGCAGTTTAGGAGTGACTCCCAGATCCACCCGATTCCCACTGGCGTCCTGTGCAGGTAGTGGGGTGATGACTTTTGTCACTGGAGTGTTGTTATTGTTGTTTTCCTTGTCAAACCTTTCTGAACTGGTGGAGCTACTACTGGACTGCAAGCCGTTGGGGACGTAGTTACTATTGGACAAGTCTTCCACAAACGGATTCCCGCTGCTATTAACGGTCACGGTTCCACAAGGTTCTACTGTTCTCACCAGTGAATTTGGCCTCTGATAACCAGCATCTATGGCGCTAAAGCCTGCAGCATTTCCACCATTCACAAAGGCCCCGTAATTAGCATGGCCGCTGCCGGGAGTACTGACAATGGCATACATCTTGTTAGGTGGAGTCTGCCAGATAGTGCCGTCATTGGGCAAAACATTAAAGCTCTGTACCAAGCTGTCCGATGACATCTCACGATGGCCGCTATCAGGGGAATCGTGATGCAATTCTCCATTGATCTGGATACTGCTGTTGTCATAGAAACTTGTATCCCTGGCCATGGAGATGGCTGAGAGGTCAAGGTCAGCCCCGGGGATGAAAATAGGACTGGGCTCGGGAGACGTGGCCTCTGGCAGGGGTATACGCTAAATAGAAAGAAAAAAAATAAGCATAAATATACAAAGGTTAGACCATGCAGAATCCTTTTCACAAAAATTTTATTTTTCATTTAGTTGGACAAAACATCACTAGCCATGAATGCATTACATTATGAGAAACATGCTGTTACCAAATGACTAACTATTCTTTGTAAAGGTTTGGTATTTTGTACTACTTTCAAATATTTTTGAAATTTTTGCTTTTCTGGTGTTAAAAGTTTTTTGCTATTTTATACACAAGTGGAAAAAAAATCTTGATGTTGCACAACTTACTATTGCTATTTCTTTCCATCATTTCAATGGTCAGTAGTATTTACCTGTAACGGTGTTTTCAGCAGATTATACTCCTCCAGGTTAGTTCCTGTGATGCTAGCCTCTAGTTCCTGCATCTGCCTCACAAGGGCATTGATGTGGTCCAGCAATTCTCGGTTCTGAATCAACAGGTTATGGGTTCGAGCCTGAAAAATTCAAGGGTTATCAATCTGATCACATCCCACTTGGTTGTCGGCTAACATTACCTGCAATTTTCCTTGAAGATTATATAAAGAAGTTATTATTGAGTATGTCTCTAAAACAATAACATACTAAGCAAACAGAAATATTGCTCATATTACATGTTCAAGAAATGGAACTGTAAGCCACTTAGGCCTGTCAAATAACTACTACAACTTCCCACTTAAGACTAGTGGTGTTATCGTTTGCATACATGAAAACCGGTTGCCAGGTCGGGAAGATGAAACAATATCTGGTATATTTTGTTTTAGTATATGCCTTAGTGAAAAATATAGACATCCATACGAGAGATATTAGTGCAGTAACGATGTGGCTCGACTTGGTCATAGTTGTTCGTGAGTGTTAAAATTACAACACATCAGTTCATACATTATAAAGATTAATTTTTCTTCAAAACTTTTATAATACACCAAAATATTACTTGCCTAATCAAATCTTATGATAATTAGCGTTTTTAAAGAAACCAATCACATTTTTAAGTTGTCAAAGCTTTGAACAATGGCTGCTTCCCTCAATTTTTTAACTGCAAATATAAATTCTCATGAGATTCAGTACGCTATCGGATAGGGTCAAAGATCAAATTACAAAAATTTGCTTTTTATTTAAAACCAGCTAATTAATAAAATATATTTCTTATGACAACACTAGTGTGACTATTGTCGGTTCACCGTCGTCTATTAGTTCCGACGCATCAACTCCTAGTATTTCTTGGCCACTTAAAGCACTATGAGATATTACTGTAAAGCAGAAGAGAACGTCATACATCATATTTAACCATTTGGAAGTATTTTATGAAATATTTAATAATATTTCAAATATTTATTTTATCTTCAAGCTATGTGAGCCGTGCATTGTGGATAAATAGATTTATAAATACCAGTTCCCATCACTTGAGAGTAGTTGTCACTGTTTTACACCCAAGTGAAATAAAATACAGTATACTGGTATTGCGTTAACAACACTACTTAAGACCAAGATAAAAACCCACCTCAAACATGAGAAACAAGTGTGTTAACACTATCAGTAAGTAGAAAGTCACACAAAATCCCTCCTCAGTCCAATCTAATACACTGTCCATAGATGAGGGGATTGAAGAAAGTAGAATGCACTACTTAGTCATGATTCTACACTAAAAAGTTACTGGAACCAGTCCTGCCCACTCACCTGGGCCTCTATCCTGGCCGTGGTTTCCGCGGTGAGCTGATCCTTTAGGAGCTGCACCTGTGCCATGGCAACTTGCGTCTGTTGCTGCTGTTGTTCCACTTGGAGCCGGAGTAACTGTATCTTGTGCTGTGCTGTCAGGGGTAATGGTCCCATGTCAACCAGGAAGTTGTCGGGCGGGAGTTTTGGAGACTGAGGCTGTGAGGAGGTCAAACTGCCAGCAGTCTGAAACAATAAGTGCAAGCTATTAGTGATCTCCATCTGTGTATTTACCTGTATATTTTTAGCTGTACACTTACACAGGTGTTTATGGGGTATGTTGATCAGTGTTGTCTCCTATCTGCATTTACCTACATTGTTACCTGTGTACTTACTGTTCATGTACCTGTGAGTTTGTGTGGGACCAGGTGGCTGGTGCAGTCTGTTGTCTGTATTTCCCTATATTTTCCCTATATAATTATTTACCTGTATATTTACCTGTACAGTTACATGTAAGTTTCTGTGAGACCTGTTGAACAGTATAGCCTCCTGTCTGTATTTACCTCCATTTTTACCTGTGTACTTACCTGTGGGTTTTTCTGTGGGACCTGTTGGACTGATGCTATAAGTTTGTTGACTGCATTCTCCTATGTTTACCTGTATATTTACTAGGGGTGCAAATAAGTACCAACGCTCACTCAACAAGCAAATTTCATAAAAAGTCAATCCTAATTTTGAGGGTCACTATGGAAAAAACACAAGAACTGGTTATGTTTTTTCTTAGTAAAACATAAATAACACACCTTATTTACATCAAATTGCATAATGCACCAATTTTTACATAATATTCACTATTTTATATGGTTACATTAGCTAATTCCAACAATTTAATGCTTTTATCGTATTGTTTTTCCATTTACAGGAGCCGCCATGTTCAATGTTGTTTCTCATCAAGACGCATGCTAAACTTTGTGAGGGCTCCATATCAAGTCGAAATCTCATCCTTAAGCAATGGATCCCAATTCTTTGTACTTCCCATACCTGAATTTTTACCTGTATACTTTCCTGTGAGTTTTTGTGGGACATATTACTTGCTGTTGTCTGTATTTTCAGTTTTTACTTTTTTGTACAAGATTTGAGCAATGATACAATCTTTTTGTTTTTTAGCAATTCCTTTTATTATTATTTTTTAATTTATCACAAAAGAAAAAGCCATGGAAACTATGTTGGGGGATTTGGGGCTTGCCCTACTTATAACTGTTGATTTCATTTCAAAATTCCTTGACAATATCCTGTGATTATCCAATATGGTAGATCCCGTACTGCCCCGTATTTTTCTATATATTTACCTGTATATTTACCTGCAGTGTCTGTGGGACCTGTTTACTGATGTAGTCTGTTTTTTCCTGTGTTTACCTGTATTTACCTGCACATTTACCTGCGAGTTTCTGTGGGACCTGTTGACCAGTGTAGTCTCCTGTCTGTAGCACTCTCTGGGTGACTGTGGTGCTGTACTGGACTTAGATTCAAGAGGGCTCCGATCTGTACTTGTCACCCTCTCCGGACTTGACACACCTGAGGGGGAAAAAATTAAAAATTCTCTTTTTCACCTGTGTATGTATTTTTTGTCCCATTCTATACACAGAAAATACAAGTATCTCTTTGAAAAGTTGGTCACAGGTAAACCCAATAATATCCACCAGAAAGACAACTCACCAAAGCCAGTGAACCATCGTTCGAACTTGAAGGAGGGGTCCAAGGTCAAATCTGACCACCTCAGAGGATTCCTAGCCCATGATTTCTTATTGGTTGGTTTCACACTTCAAACCTCTAGGAGCAAAAGTAGTCAAGTTATAGGCACTTTTAAGTTTGGCTACCATCATCTGACCTTGAAGGAGAGGTCCAAGGTCAAATATGACCACATCACAAGATTCCCTGTCCATGATTTCCTAAAAGTTGGTTTCACATTGCAACCCTCTAGGACCAAACATAAGGGAAACTAGAGATTGTGTCTCGATGCAGTGTATCCCCGGACAGGACATAGTTAAGGCTTGAATTTGTCGGTCTTGAGCCTGTTGTCTGGAGCACCAGGTCAGGATTCTCCATAGTACCAGATTACTCCCAAAAGCTAATCACTAGTTCTTTCACTTATATCTGTCTTTAAAAATTACATTTCATGGATCCAGAAGATCCATATAGTGATCCGGATCACTTCCAAAATTCAATCATTGCATCTTTTCACCTTTTCAGACATATTCTAAAAATTTCATCAAAATCCATCCATAAGCTTTTGAGCTATATTGTACACAAACACATCTGGCAGCCTGGATCCGGATGATCCAGACAGTGATCCAGATCACTCCCAAAATCTAATCACTTGTTCCTCGTCCCATTAAGGACATTTCCTGAAAATTTCATCAAAATGCACCCATAAGTTTTTGAGTTATCTGTCTTTAAAAATTAAATTTCATGGATCCAGAAGATCCAGACAGTGATCCGGATCACTCCCAAAATTTGATCATATCTTCCTTTTACCATTTTGGACATATCCTGAAAATTTTATCCAAATCCATGTCAGTTTTTGAGTTATCTTGTTCACAAACAAACAAACAAATAGAGGGCGAAAAATGACCCTCGGTCAGGTACTTTGGCGGTCAGTGGATGACCTTAAATGAAGATCTGTAACCAGTAAGCCTGGATGGTAGAAGTCCATCATGTACTCAACCTCCAAAGCCATTTTCAATAGTTTCCATGCAATATAGTCAGCATTAAGTGTGAAAATATCTCCAAAAAGGCCAAAAATGACCCTTGGTCAGGTACTTTGGCGGTCAGTGGATGACCTTCAATGAAGAGCTTCAAGGTCAAATTTCTGCATGCTTACAGAGGACATATATATGTATTATATATACCAGCCATAGGATGATCTGACTTTCTGTATAGGAGAACTGGGCCAAAAAGTGAAAAAATGGCCAAAAACTGACCTTTAAGAGGTCACCAGTGACCTTGAGATTGAAGGTCAAGGTCACAAAACAATAGCGTTCGTGGCATTGGCCATATATACCCACATATCAAATTTGAAAGTTCTAACTAAAATATTTTTTAAGTTATCGCGTCCAAAAGGAAATCTCTGCGGCGTGACCGTACTGAATCCTAAGTATCCCCAACTTTCGTCCGGGGATACAATAATTCCGAAATATAGACACTTTTTAAGTCTGCTACATGGGGGTGCTTTGGCACTGAGTGTGGATGACTTTGAATCAAGAGCTTCTAGGTAAAATGTCTACAAGCTTGTAGAGGCCATGTATATCTGTTATACATATCACCTGTAAAGAGATTCAACCTTCTACTTATGAGAACCAGCCAGTAGAAAAATTCAGATAATTTTCAAATGTCCACAGTGGCAATCTTGTTTTTCAGAAAGAGGCTAATTTCATTTACAGAGGAGCTTACCTCCCAATGAAGATATCCAGGAAATTTGCTAGCTGTTGTAGTTTCCCGCTGAGAGTATTAACATTGAAAATCTCTCTACAAATACATGCGGTTGCGGCAGTGTAGCGAAAGCTAAACCAAAGTATCCACCGGATGTATCCAGTGGATATAATTATATGTGCGCATATAATATTAATGCCATTTGTGACAGCTTCAAAATTCAGCGAACAAAGTATTATAAGCCTGTTAAACATTAGGAACTGTATCAATAAGACAATACATAATTTCACTGAATCTACTTTCTATGTTTCTTACTATATACACGCCAGTATATAAATTATTTCTAATTTCTACATAATACACCTATATTTTTTATTATTTCTCCACCAAAAATATCAACCAATAAAAAAAATTTCAAGCATGGAATTTTACAATTACAATTATATGACTATGTCTAGCATATCCAGACATTCATTTACAAATAAATATATTTACAAATAAACTTCCCCCCCCCCCCCCACCATACTGTATAAACATGTAAATAGGCATCCCATCTACTTACTGCTAATCTTTGAACCCATTTTTCTCAATGCAACTGCACCATTTCATTTACTTTAAATACTTCCTGTTTTATTCTACTGGTATTTCTCCTCTATTTTTTCTCTCTCTTTTCATCACAATATTGTGTGCAAACAAATATATAACATCTCCAAATTTCCTGGGAGAAAAAAAACCCTGCAGTTTATTGGTGTCCCACTGTAGAGTGTTATAAGCAGTAAGTTGCTAAAAACAGACTTATTCCATTAAATGTCTGGCTATATAACAAACCCCTTCTCCAGTCTGCCTCCTTATACGTGAGTTATTGTGTGGATTGCCTACACAAATTCCACCAGTAGGTTTTAGTGTGATAGAGTAAGATGAGTAAAATCAGCCACAGGGCCTCAAATTCACTTGGAAAGGAAAAAAAGCCTGGTTTTAAGGCCTGTATCCACTCAATTGATCTGATAAAACATGATCAGATACTAGCACTTTTCACACTAAAATAAACATTATTAAAAATTATCACAATTTTTCAAAAAATAAAATAAGAAAATTGTAACTGGAGGTGTATGCTAATATATGGAGGATACCTTCTAACCCAGTGAAAGAAATTTTTAAAAAGTTAGAGAATTCTTCAAACTAAAAGTCATTTTGTATCCACCCATTCTTGTTTTGGGGTGTCGAAACACAAGTTCTTCCAGTTTCAAGAATATTATTGTTGTTTACTTTCAATTCTCAAACATTGTCATCAAACAAATCTCATGCACAACTGCAGTTTATTTTGATCCTTATTGCCAAACTTTAGTGGCAAATTTCACATACTGGGGCAAATTCCAATGCATTTCACTATACCCCAGAAACAGATGGTTTGCCCTTTTTGAAAAAATCCCATGGTTCAATACACAGTCATATTTCACTACAAGATACGTTCACAGACACACAAAGGATCATCCAACTTCCTACAATTTCTCAACCTCCAAATCAAAGCCAGGCAAAGCTGGTTGTGGCCACTTTTTGAACGAAACACACGCCACACATTTTCATGTAAATTAGGCGTGTACCTTTTTTCAAACTATCTAACGTCAAGAGAACAACTGTATAACCAAGCCAGCAGCTACATCTTGATTAACTTCACTTCCAAAATATTCATCAAATATGGAACTCGTTAAGTCAACTGAGGGAGATGATTACGAAATCTACATTTATTTCTACAAAATAAATGTCTTTGTTGGGAAAATATACTGAAATTTATTTATTTATTTTTGTTGGGGGAGGGAGTACGAGTTAAATTATAATCTGCATGAATGATATATTATTTACATCAGGGCAGACATATGAAGTAATGAAAAACTTAAACTGTAACAATTCAGGATGTAGTAATCTCCAAAACATTCAGCAAACAGAAACTGCATTTTTAAAAGTCAACTGATAAGGCTTATTCTTAAGTGTTATTTTTAACTTTTTATCAAACAGATGGGACCTTCATGTCGATATGGTATTGAATATGTATGTATAATGCATATATTTTTTATATAATTTTTGCTTTTGTGTGGTTAAAACATTACTTAAGTATCTGAATAACTCACAAAAGATTTAGCTCAGGGAATATAACAAAGGGCACCACATCTTAAACTGAAACCAGTTCAGGCACAACTAATCTCCAAGTCACTTATCAATAGGAAGCTGCATTAAGTTGACATAATACAGTTACTCAGCATTCTTTATATCACTGTAAAACAGTTAGCTCATTGTTTTTAAATTGTACAAAAATTTTATTTTTGTGTCTTTGTGTATAATCAGTATTATATGAATATTTAAATATAAAACATATGGCTTTAATCAGAGAAATTAATTACCGGTGGCCTTAAACTGCAACAAATGAAAAACAGGCTGAAGGAACTGACTGACAAGTCTCAACAAATGATGTACTTGATTCAAGCAGTTAACAAAATACCAGCAATTACTTCATGTTATTAAAGGTGTAAAACAAAGAAAACCCCTTTTTTCAGAAAACAGATGTTTACTGTAAGTTAACAACATAGGATTTTCCAGGCAGTGGAATATCCTGTAGATAGGTGTCTACACAACATGCACATAGACAGCCTTTTAATGATGCTTTGTGTTTACACTGTCAAATTCTGAGACATAAACATTGATTTTAAAAAAAGTATTACAGCCACTGAATGAATTAAATTTGTCATAAAAAATATGGAGAATTATGTCGGGAGAAATTTCAAAATAATAGTATTAAATTGAATTTTAATTCATGAGATTTAGACTTCTGTGAGTTAATACAAAAAACATGAAAACTGTAATTTGTAGAAATTTGTCAACACTGATAAGACATTGGCTACCATCACCTTAAGACAGAAAACCTAGACATAATAAAAATTTTAAAAGTCTTGTAATATTTATAGAGTGCAAAAAAATTCATTTGAGCCAAGTACATGTTAAATTCCAAGTACATTTTTAAATTTTAAAGTGAAATGATTGGCTTTCAATGAATAACTTTAATGAGTGCATCATGATTTCTTTGGAATTCAGAGAAGTAACTCCATAATGTACTCATGTCTTACCACCCACAAATACATGTCTGAATGCATTAATTCAAGGTCAGAGTTTACACATGCAAAACAGATGGAACTAATAATTCATTTTGCAACTTCACAGAAAAAAAAATCTCTCATAGTTTGTTTGCCAAAATAAATTGCCTTGTACAGGAATTAAAACCAACTTTGTGAAAATTTACTTACTGAAATAGAAAAAAAAAAAAAAAAAAGTTTCACGTTCAACAATAACATGAATGAAAATATTCTGACTGAAAGGCAGAGACCAGACATTTCCTGATTCTTTCACTGACAGTACACTTCATATGTTCTCTGATAACAACAAATATTAGGACTATTTTAACCCCTTGAGGAACTTAGGTATATGTTGATCAGCAGTCGATAGCAAAGTGGATTCATCAGTAACATGTCTGCCCACTACCAGTCAATATCCCTGTATGATTATATAACTACCCTTCAGCACTATGGAATTAAAGGTCTTGGTGTACTGAAATGTATTACATAAAATGATATATACAAGGACATAATGGACCACAAGGAAAACTTGTGTGTGTTTCAGAAATTTAAACTGTCAGCAAACTCTTCACCCTGGGATTTTCCTTTCGTCTAGCTGAATATTGTTCTGTTGGTGTCCAAAGGGTTGAACACCTATACAATTCATAATACCCATCGTAAACAAAACCTTCATGAAATACATCATGATTCAAAAACATGAAATACACCATGATTCAATACCTTCTCCTGTGTGACAATGGTATTGCTATGGCCTTTAAGAGCTTTAATTACAAATGCTATACAAAGCAACAATTCCTGTGTACCACCTTAAACTAAATACCCAATATTTATTTCCACTAATTGAAATTCAACACAAAGGAGTTTATTGGACGAATTTCAACTTTAAAACTTAGAATTGTCAATTGTTTTTAAAGAGCTTAAAGAAAATCATAAACTCAATCGAATGAGCGTCTTCAAAAAACCCAATATTAACTTCCATATAGAAGAGGATTGGACTGGACAGAGTCCCACACACAGGAAGTGCACTGTTCACATTTTAATGTCTATACTCAGAACCTTGATTTGACTGGGTTTGGAATTGAGCTCTATATGCTGATGATCTTGTCATCATTCCGGCAGTGTGTGTGTGTGTGTGTGTGTGTGTGTGTGTGTGTGTGTGGGGGGGGGGGGGGGGGGGGGCAGTTAATTAACCCGATTAGCACCCTGTGAAGAACCCTTCACTCTCAGACATCAAGTGTTGTCAAGAAGCTGTTATTAGTATTCCCGGCCTCCAAACTCCATACAACCTCATCTCAGACAGAACAAAAGCTCCATTCTGGTATAACTGCCTTTATTATTGCACTGAGATGTAAATATACTGCCATTTTAGTTTAAGTTCATGTGATATCTTTTTTATTTCCACTAGTCTTGACTTGGAGTTAATTTTTCAAGTTCCTTCCAATAAAAATTTTAATCCAAAAGTTTGTTGACAGCATTACATTAACTATTGCAGTTCAACTGAATTTGGGCAAGTGTGTTAGCACTTAAATTTACAACACCAAAAAAACAACAAAAAAAAAAAAATCCTATATGCAGTTTACGTCATATTTTGTCAATAAATCTTGATCTAGGCAAGTATGTATTTACATTAAAGACTTACACTTAACCTACATAAGATTTAGTTATAGTGCATGCACTGTAATGGGTTGAAATCATTGCTGAAATTCCTTGTAATTCAGCTACCATTAACAGCTATGGCCACTGTAAATCCATCTGTAGGAGCATAATACAGTTCAATAAAGTGATAGGCCATAAACAGAGATCACGATAGCTTCATTATGGAGATTCCTGTTGGAGAAAATAACTCGGAGTTTATGGTCAGTGTGACTCCGTTATTGCACACCCTCATGTCTGCCTTACATTCATAAATACAGAAAAGTCAAATGCAGCATCATTAACATGCCTTTAAACAGCTTAGGTCATATTGTCACTGTCAGTGAACCCTAAATAATGTCATGTGATCCGGATGTGAAGCCATCACCATTGCCGTGACAGCTAAGTGATTACATGACAATCTAGTTTATCACTCTGTCACTGATGTGTCTTCAACATGCTCAAAACAAAAATGAATAATGACATTCAAAATAGAAAACAAAGATCAAACTGGATAATCATCTGATGCAATATATTTCTAACAAATTAAGAAAGATATATGTGGTGACTAAAACCAATTACCCACATTAACAAATGGGATTATCTGTATTCTGTAGTGTGTTAACAGTTAAATAATTTATCGATGTAGATCATACAAAGGAAGAAGTGTAAAGTTTATTACAGTGAAATTTAACAGTGAGCAAACCCCCTTCTATTTATTTAACTTGTGGGTAATTCTTTATGCATTTCTACATTTTTTGTGATTATATTAGCTCTCTGTCATTTATGTTAATGTAAATTTGGCACAAATTTTGATTATTTTGATGAACCTATTTATTCATTCTATGTTGGTGTGTGTCATATTTTCTTTAGTAGATAAACTTTCTTATTAATATAATCGCTACTATTTGTTTAAATTTTCTACTCAATAACATCATTTGCCTAACGCTGGTAATATTGTTATTATCTCACACAAAAACCATGCTAATTATTCTCTTAATTACGAGTGACTTATGAGCCCTTCATGACTGGGCAATGTTGTATTTGCTTGTTCCTTCATTTGTATACTGAACATTGCATGTCACTATAATAAATAAATAAAATAATAAATAATAATAATTTGTCAAATTTTCAAGTGTGCCTCCAATATGGGGAGTTTCATGTACTGCTATAGTGAAATTCAAATTTGTGACTATAAAAGTGTCATTCTGAAAGATTTCCAAAACATGGTCTAGGTTAAAGTGCAATATACATACAAAAAACCCAGACATATAGTTAAAAATCTGTCAATGACGGTAGCATAGCCACTTCGATATATATACATATATGTCTTCTTTCGTGATTTGCAGAATGGATGTTCTGCCTAGCATTTGTTTATAGATACTGAATAGCTAACAGCTTCACAAGATGTCTGGCGTTAATGGAACATCAGACAGAATTGCAAAGGGGGAAAATTTTTAATACTAATTTGAAAATTTACCCTGGACTTTGCTCATATTTCATAAGATTTTTCATTCTGATAAACCCTGCCATTTGTAAAAACCAAAAATCATCAACAGTCTAAAGATATCCAAAATAAGTAACTTTAGGGAGCGGCAGATGAACAGGTATTTAATAAAATTCCTTTATATAGACCTCAGTTAAAATAATCTCTAATATTGAAAGTCACCATCTGATACTTGGTTAAATTGATACATTTGTCTGGTTCCTTGGGACCCGACAGGGTACAACTCATAATAACTGTATATAAATGTTTTTATTCTTTATGGTTGCCAGTTTTCATGGTCTTGCATTAAGTACAATATTTATTAATGGGTAAATGAATTACCATTTATGTCATCTTCAGAATTACCATGGAGATAAACATATACTACCATATTACTGTTAAGTTTTCTAAATGTATTACTCTGACAGATATGACTGGGAGCCCTGGAATATCACATTGCGGTGGGGCTGAACTTTCCACATAGACAGTAACCTTGTCTGAAAAACACATTTAGCCTTCCTGTAAAGCAGTCAGATGTTGCTACCTCAGCAAAACTAAAACCCCAAACACACAGATTAGTAATCCATTAACACCTCTGAAAACCTAGCATGTTCCTTTAATTTCTGGCATCATTCAAATATTTTAGTCAATTTATTTTAAAGGTTGCACTGTCTTTATTAGTAATCATTTCTATAAAATTATGTTAGTATTACATGGTTTCTCAGAATAATTGGATACTGGCCACAGTACTATAGGTAACTACTGAACTAAAGTTTGGTGGGAAATATCAAAGTGCCACCAAATTAAAAGCTGTAACCTGCAGTATTCTATCATTTTTTGTCCATACGAGGTATCGGCTTAGCATGCCAGTGACTAGTTCTTTGGTTCTGTAATAAAGACAGATGAGAGGTGTCTGACCAGTCAGACACAAGCCTGATACATTGGCCAATCAGTAACTCTCACTTTCCACTCACCCATCCATATGTTTCCCATCATGTTTTTCTGACAGCTTCTGTTTTCAAAAGAATCCAACAAACAATGTCTTTTTTTACCATTGTGGATAAAATAAAATTTGAAATACGAAAAATGTCTTGAAGCTAGGTTTATCATTGGATTAAAAATTCAATGCTTTTGAAGCATGACTAAAATTAATAGAACGAACCCTCTATTCTGTCACCATTTTATTGGGACAAAATGGGCTCATATTTTAATCACTGACCACAGGTAATAGACTAATAGTACATAGACGGTAAGGTTCAAATACTTAAGATATTAATAATATAGATCCAGAGACCTATGATTGCAGGGTTTTCAGTAATAAGACACTGAAAAAGTTCGATTTTTAAGATTAATATAAGCACTTTAGGAGGAACATCTGGTAAAATTATACTCCTCAAGAGATATCACATCTACATGCATTATAAGTACTATTTATATTAAAATACATATGAAATATTGGATGTGGTATTGAAGTTCAATGGTCAAAATTCACCAAAGCTGGACCCATAAACTGATCAGTGTTTCAATATTGTCTGGAAAGTCCAAGTTCCAAGGAAGTAATCTATCACAAAGATACAATCTAGCTCTCAGGTGTTATACAGGGAGAAGGAGATGTTATCTCGTCAAGAGCTAGTTACCTTCTCAACAAAATCCATGATCTGTGAATGTGATGTTTTAAATGTCTTTTGACAATGTCATGAAATGTGTTATCATGAATCAATAATTTAATATTGATTTGTAAAGGTTTCAAGTTCAAAATCATTTTCAAATATAAAAATAACTACCGTAGATCATTAACATCCTCAATTACTGCATAGTGTCTTTGGGAGTTGAGATGGTTTCAACTTTCATTGCAATTCTTTTATAATGATGTTTAAGTACATGACATAGACTAATAATGAGTCACACTCATCTTGCACTGGGGTTACTGATGTAAAATTATCAGCAACATTTACCATTGCTTGACATAAGTTTTATTATAAAATTTCAGCACAGCAGTAGAGATTTTGTCATCCTGCTTCCCAATATGGCAGGATGGTGGAAAAATTGAATATTTGTTTTCATAGTAATAAACCATCCCATTCTGGCATTTTAATGAACCCAACCATTGCTTAACATAGTAATGATCAAAATGTACTCCAGTAGTGTGGCAATAACCTTTCTGACTAAATATGGCTTAGAAATGGCTTTGCATGAAATGGTTAGTATGTTTTTAAGTTAAACAAAGATCATAATAAGTTGCACTAGAGACATACAATAGGCGAATACTTTCCCACCAATTCAAGATATTGATCATTGAACTCTGGCTCCTAGCAAGTGCTCTATTTTGAGAAATAAACTTATCACTGCATGAGCCATGGAATCCTTCCTCAATGTCTCCAAATCCCAAAAAATCACCACTGTTTGAGAAATTCACAACATGCTAAATTCATTACGGACCAAAGCCACTTGATTTTTCATTAAACTGTAGGACTTTCTGAATTTGTGTGATTTCTTTGACGATGTAAGTCATAATATGTATAATCAGATACAGAATTTCAGTGAATTTTATGTTTATACTTTTCTGCAATTTCAAAGGCTGTCGCCATGGAGAATTTCATATATGGTGGTGAATTTCACATACTGCTTTAACATTAACCGTTTCTCATACTCTGGTTACTACTTACTAGACATCCCAGTAGTATACGTACATCTGAGTCACAGAGAGTCCCAACCTAGCCCACCCATTACATGCAGTCTCCAGACATCCAAATCATACTCTCACCACTTTCCTGGATAAGTAAATTCAATCAGCCAATCATGCAAATGGATACACAGACAGCCAGGACTTGTACTAATGGTCCATTAGGACGCTTTTTAGTCTGCTAACTGTTCTCCCCTTTCCAAAATAACCCCCATCCCCCATATTTTTGGAGATATGATCAATCATACAGAGTCACATTACTCCATCTTCTCTCTATATGCCAGTACTGATGATCATGTCCAAATATACTAAAGTCTCCGGAGGAGATGGCCATGCCGGTATCAAATGTCTTTTTTTGAAACATGATTTACTTTTTGTTTTATATCGCGTTCAACAGCCAGGGTCATATTGCGACGGGTAGTTTACGAGTGGAGGAACCAACTTGCACACTAGTTGGTCAAGATTCTGCACTGTAAACAACAAGGTATCGGTAAGTAACTACCAACTTTCCAACATGAAGCACCCAGGCTGAGATTCAAACCCGGTGACCTCAGAGGTTGATGGTGAGCACTCTAACCGCTACACCACCGAGCCCCCTTATTGAAACATGAATACCAAATGTTATAACAAGCATCTCTAATGTCCATGTATATAATAACTGGAATCATTTGATGAGACAGTATCACTGGGGTTAAAAATTTAAATCTTTAAAGAATTTCCCACAAGTCAAGGAAAAAAAATGAGGTTTCCTCACTCGTAAAGAGCACATTTCATACTTTGGAAATAACGGAATAATAAGACTACTACAGTTACTAAGTACTAGTAAGTAGTTATATCAAAGCCAAAACTGCTCCAGCTCTCACCTTGTAATTCTTAAGGTTCAAATCCAGCCGATGTTTACACAAGATGGAGGTACAGCTTGTAAATGCTCAAACTGTAACCCTAACGTAAACAAAGAAATTACAAAGGGCCTAAGACGTCCATGAATTTTTACCCCAGGGAAGAGTATTAATTTTGTGATTGAAAAAGAAAAAGAAAAGCACTCACAGCAACTGCCAGCACACGCTGATTCTGTAACATCACAAATGGACACAAACTCAAGGCTGTGAGTTATTTGATTATATAAAGTAAGGAACCTGAAAACTAACCACAATATGTGAAATTTGCCAATGATGAAGCATCCTTTAAAATTTCTTAAAAGGAAGCCAAATTTATGTAAAATCTGACTTGGGTAAGATGAAAGCCCTACACTTGTCACTGAAATCACAAATGATTTAAGAAAATCCCATTATTTCAAGAGACATCTAGGGTTTTCCCTCGTTGGTAAATTTCAAAGACTGTGATGTCAAGTTCACATTTATCAGTCCAAATACTCAGCCATACAGAAGTAATACACTGTACAGAGGACAGCAGACCTTGCTCTTCAACCCTCAACAGCAATCCAAGCTACCATAATGCCAGCATTTCCTGTCATTTTACTCCATTAACTCTACCATTCACACAAAGACATTCCTAGCCTAGGTCACTGGCAATATGCTTATATCCTACATATAACATCGCATCACTGAAATCTGTAACAACTGGAAATTGATTGTGCTTTTTCAATCATTTGGGTCATATACTGACAATCAATTCCTATGAAATATCAATATATCATCGACTGTTTATTTACAGAAAATAAGTAAAATATATGGTTATGACATATCTGCACCAAGACAATACTTAACCTAAATTATCAAATCAGCTGTTGTTTAAATGTTTGTGTGTGTGTGTGTGTGTGTGTGTGTGTGTGTGGGGGGGGGGGGGGGGGGGGGGGGGGAGAGACTATATGACAATTATTGAGGAGCAGCTTGTCAGAGTTGCAAAATCAATATGTTAATTTAACTTAATTAATTGTAAATAAAAAAAATAATAAAGATTTTGTCTAATCTGTGAGAAAAAAAGGCTACATTTGTTAACTCCCTGTTAGCCTGTTTCTGACGGCGGATGTTGCTGGAATCCAAACTGGACCAAAGTTCAGCTCTTTTGAATTATTCAAACCGCCTTTCACAGAAGTCACTCATTAATTTCAATTCTTTAAATCAACACTTTGCACAAGTCTGATATAGAGCATATACTTTTTTGATAGATGAAGATCTGTAGATTTGTATGTGAACATGGGTAAAGCTAGTTGTAGATGAAAATCTGAAAAGTGCTCTCTGCCAATTTACAGAACACCTGCATGTGTTTATTTGAAGTAAGTTTTCCTCAGAAACAATATTCTTGATCTGCTGTCATTTTGCAGATCAAATACGACTGAACCCTGTTAAATGTCAAGGTTCAATAAAAACACATCCACCTGTCCAGGGTTTCCAGGCAACTTGCAAAGTGCAACAATACCCCGGGTAAAAAGTGAAATGATAGACCTCAACTGACCACTATCTATATTCACTCATATTAATGTTCTCAGAATTACCCTTATTTTCAGAGTATTCTAAAAAAAAAAAATAAGAGAAAATTGCAGACATAAGAACTTTTTACGTCCCAGGAGTTTTTAAAATTCTAAAGAAAATAACAACAAACTGGACTGATTATCTGTAGAGAAAACAGGTAGGATTACTATTAAGCTTTTAACCAGGAATTTTATATGATGAACAGTTGTCAATATCACAAGCTGTTTGAAAAGACCGCTCATGTACTTTTGCTTACAAGGGAACCGTATTTTAATAGAGTTTTACGTGAAGTTTACTGGATTTTGTGAAAACATTTCACAATACATTTCAAAACCTATCTCTTTGCACAAGCATATCCACTCTAATTTATGCTTTTCCCAGTTTCTCTCCATGGTGCCGATCGTCTCAGGTAAATGATTATCAGTTTCTGCTTTTTCTGTTTGGTGCAACCTAGAGTCTCTCTTCAGATAGAGATTAAGTGCTATAAAAACACTATTCGATTTTTAGAATTTCACAAGACATCTCTGCTGTAAAGATCTGTTTATTTGCAATGCATACATCACTCTTAAGATATTTTTATCCCGTCTCACAATGCAAGGCCTCACAATGGATCCATCTTTTTATCCTTTATCTGTCCTCGCCATTATTTTTCCCCATAAAACCACTATCCCTTTGTGTTTTAACTCAAAGGCAAGAAATTTAGAAAACTGTGATGTCTTTGTCAGGGGTGAGTGAGGAAATTACGACCTGAATACAAATGCATGATGGGACTGAGGAGGGCCGATGCAACCATTTCAGTAATAACTCAAGTTTGCATGGAGAAACACTATACGGGTTTGACACAATGTTTTAAGCAAAACATCATTGATAAAGTCCAAAAATCATTATTAACCATGATTACATGAGTGATTATTGTGTATCCCTTACACGACTGTAATTTAAGTAAATATTTGCAATCAGATGTGCATTCTGTTGTGGTTCAATGTGAGAAATGGATACATAGCACATAAATGTGGGGTGTAAAGTTTTAAAACATCACTTCATCATTCTTTGATAAAATTGCTTTAAACCTCTCAATGCCTTTATATTTCACAAAGACTTGCATAAAAGTCTTCTATGGTGGCTGATAAAAAGTAAATTTATCAAAAATAAAATATCAAATATCTGTGGAAATAAGGGAAATTTATAATGTCAAAATGAATACAAGTAATTAGGTTTCACCTGTGTTCCATCTGGGAATAAATTAGATTTTATTACTTTTACCAGAACCTGAATATGTTTTACTCAATTCTTAACAGCCAGCCAATTTTTGAGTAGCCAGATCACTTGTAACAGCCATATTTCTCCACACATTGTAACTCACACAGTTGTCGACTGTTAAATACACAGACCCTCAGTTCAGCAATTTGCATTAAAAATTGTGTAATAAATAAACGTCAACATGTTTATCTTCCTAGCCCAAACATATCTTTCTCTCATTCTTTAAAATGTTGTCACACTTTGTTTAGTTAATGATTACTTCTCATTGTTACTGAAAGACAACAGTCATTCAACAACTCTCCTTCTATGCATATTTGATCCTCCTGGAATTTTATCAGCTACATTATTTTTTGCTACACAGAGAATATTACCAGCTAGGCCACCAGAAATGCATAATTTTATTTAATTCCCCCCCTCCCCCTACAGAAAAAAGGGAAAAAATGTAAAACGGATAGCCTCTGGGTATAAGAATTTTTGCGACATTGTTCCCTGGTGTGTGATCTAGTACAAGGAAAGGTCATCGTATCTCACAGTATTCTATGCTCTAATATCACTTCTTCAAAAGTGTGGGTATATATTCTATTGTCAATAAAAAATGTATCTCTCCAAACATGCATCGATCACATTAAAAGTGAAAGCTTGTACAGTTAGCCAGGAATTGATTAGTTTCTGATATTACAGGGCTGACATGAGACCTTTATGTCTGTATACAGATCCACTGACAATATGATGGTTCTCATGAGGAGCATTACACACATTTTTGGTGAATCATTTCTTTGCAAGTTTTATCATATTTGTGTCAATATATTATTCTAACATGACACGGCTGTGTCCGCGATTCTGATTGGCTAAGACGCGAAAAGTTGCTCTGTAAAACCCCGCATAACATCCCTAGTTCTATTTTATCGCTCACAATGCCGCTCCGCAAAAAGAAAACTTCAAGTAACAGCTTGGATTTTTGTTATTAAATAAACAAATAATGGTAAATACGACATTTATGGATTCTTACATTTGAAAATAGAATATACTGATATGAATGTACAAAATTTTAAGGAGGTTTAACAAAGAAAGGGTTAATTTTATTTGTGGCTCTTCCAATATTTCAACTGCACCATTTGATAAATAATCTTTATAGAATATTGGTATATTTTTGTACAAAATAGCTTCAAAACTAATTTTTATGAGATAATAGGCGCAGATAATTCGCCTTCGTGATCCTAATAACGCTAATCGTTGTAAAATCTCCTATAACACCTCGCTCGTCGTTGTCTATTTCTATAATAATTCATTTTTAGAAATGCACTCTATTATATCATTCACTTTTTCCTACACTTTGATAATATTCAGAAAAGCCTTTTCTCATAATTTTAAAAACATCAAGACTTGTGAAATGAATTATTCTAATTCTAATTGGACTTTTATAGCGCTTAATCTCCCCATACAAGAGGACTCTAAGGCGCAACAAAACAAAAAGCAGTCGATAAAATTTCAGTATCCAGAGACATGAGCAGGGGTCAAGCACCACAGAGAACGCCAGGGGAATGATCCAGACTAAGGTGGGTATGCTTTGGTGTAAAGGTAGGTCTTAAGCTGCTTTCTGAAGGAGGCCAGGGAGGAAGAGGCACAAATCTCATCTGGAAGAGCATTCCATACAGTGGGAGCATCAAAAGCAAAACTATTACCAAACTGTTTGACAGATTTATGAACAGACGAGTAAAACTTTGAAATGACAAGGAAATTGCCACCACTTTGACTGCGCCTGGCACTATAAGAACTGCTGTAGGAAGAAAGATATGGAGCCAAGTACCTCGGAAAACCTGTGTGAAGATACTTATAAACAAGTGTGGCTGTGAGCTTTCATTCATAGAAGCACTTTTTTGAATGAAAGTATTTACACTCCCTTTGAAGTGAATTTAGATTTGCATGACAAACTCAAATTTGATTAACCAATCATATTTACTGACGGAGCCGTATTTATGTTTCAACAGCATTTTTCTTCAGGCTTCTGCTAAACCATGGTTTACAAAATCCAAAATCACATTTTTTTTAAAACAATGTACTTACCCTTTTTTAATATGATTTGTTTATTTGGGGTTTTAGGTCACTTTCAACACTGTACAGGTCATATCACGACGGGTAGTTGGAAGGGCAGAGGAAACCAGTACATACAGTTCGCTAGGGTTCTCTACTGTAAACTGCCGACCAACGGCAAGCAACTACCAGCTTTCCCACTTACGGCCATGACGGGGATCGAACCCCGGCCACAGAGGTGGGAGGCGAGAGTGTTACCACTCTGCCACTGTGGCCCCTTTTTTAATATGAAGTCACCACTAATAGTAATGTTGTGTATTCACTGATTAATTTGCTATATAGCCAGTTTAACATTATGACTTTAAATGGGAAACACAGGTTTAATGCACACTGTAAAGGGTCATTCTTGGGACAGCAATAGTGTAAATAGACAGTTTGTGAACTTACTGATGGTCTCATTGCTCCATCTAACGAGAGCTTGGGGCATTATGGCCACCTGATAAGTGAATAGGACACTACCAGAGCTCAGCTCTGGATGCCGTTTTCTGGTGTTTGGCAAGACTGGCAAAGCACCGGACTGATGCAATTTGTCCACTTAGTTAAGATGTATTAAAGAAATACAAAGACGGTTTGTGAACTCACTGATGGTTTCCTTGCCCTGTGTCTCCTCTGTCATTTTGGAGGACTTCTCGCTGTTATTGCCAGTGGACTCTTGCTGTGCAGCGTGCAGGCTCATCTTATGACACACCTCAAACGCCTGACCGATGGTACGCACAATACGCATGGCCTGACTCTGTAACCATGGAAATATATACAGAAAATATATCAAATAAATAGAGTCAATATTCATGCCACTGCTTAAACTCAAAAATTATACAGATAATATCTTGGCAAACCTATTGTTATTGACGACCCCATCTGGACCATGATTTATGACACAAGGTAATGACATTGACTTTGTCTTCAAGTTATTATGGAAATAAGCATCTAAAAAGTATGAAAATGAATAAATTAAAGATGGCGGAAATAAGTGACAAATGGGCATACCTTTTTGTAAGACTTGAATACATTACACTTGAATACATTGGTGGAGCCATCACGTGCTATGTAGCTGAAGATCTTGAGATCCTGAGAATCATGGGACACGTAAAATATCCTGAAAATATACAGAGATGAATAAATTAAATTAAACTGGACATTTCAGTATTGAAGAGAAATTCCAGGATTCACATGGACATATTTTATTGGATTACTCAATCCTTTGCAATGTGTCGGAGTACACACAAACTTAAATTCTGAGATGATATTTTCCATGTATATTGTGCATACCATTGGTGAGGCACCTTATAAATGTGGATCAAGAATGAATGGAATGGTAGCCATCAACAGAAATCTGAATAATAGTCCAGACATTTACTAAGAAAACTATAAGCTTGATGACACTGAGAAGTAACAATATTTTTAAATGTGTAGGACAACATTAAATCTATGCAAAATTCTGTGTCAGAGGCAAATATTTAAATAAATTAAAAATTTTAAATGCATTCTACGACTACATGATGTGAATTTAATGAAGCCATTATTCAATAGCACAATTTAAACCTCTTTGAAAAATGTGCTAGAACTTGATACAAAACAAGATGCAAGAAATCCCTCACACTGTATAAACTTAACTGCCTCTAAGCTTAAGTAATACACAATTACATAATGGAAGTTAGCAAATGCAGGAAGACACTGCTTATACCATTTAAGATCTCATTCAGGCATTTAAAGACCTGTCGTGATGAGATTTGGGAGCAGTAAGTGAGTTTGGATTAGTAATATACATTCTATGCAGACTGGTAAGAGCCTCTGATTACATCTATAGCATCCTTTTACTGTCTGGATCAATACATCTTTATCACCACGTCTCAGCACAAAAAGACAACTAGCTTTAAAAGGTTAATGTAATTCAAACCAATTTCTCAGAACCTAAGATAACAAAATCGGTTACCCACTGACAAAATGTGAACAGAATCTTACTGTGTGATGTCTCAAACACTTAATACTCAAATAGTTAATACCAAGGTTATGTAAAATTTTAATGGAAACATTGGATTCCACACTCAAACCCTTTTTCAAAGATACAACAATGTCTGATGTGTTTTTTACCCTTAAAGAACTGAAAAGGAGTTACCACTATTTGGGGGAGTTGTTTTCTTTCTTCTCTCCTAATTAGTAATCCACTTGTAGCTGAAAGTTTAGGAGTCTCCTTTGTTACGCAATCCACTCTGTTTTCAAAAGAAACTTCGAATCTACCGCAAATTCTTTCACTTGCCTCACTTTAAACTTACCTCAGTCTTTTGAATTCACTCATTCTGTAGTTTTGTTAAAACCCATCAGATAACAGACAAAGATTTAATGACCTTAAAAGGAAGCAAAAATCTCATAATTTTGTTGGATGATGCAGCTGTTTCATTTTAGTTCATTTTAAAACTATTTTTAGCCTGTAAATATAAGATGGCTCGAGTATGGCATTAACTCCAGGATTTGAATGATTCCACTGAGTTTTCCCAGAGGTTGTGGTTTTATTGTGACCAGAGGGTGTGCTGAGATCAAATATCCAGCACCTCTTTCAAGTTCACCTCCAACAACCATTCCCATCACACTCACAGCCAATTCATGACAAAACACTAGCTCAAATTAACCCAGTCAAAAACATGCTCTAGTACAACACTAAGGTCTATAAGGACTTCTGATTTATGAAATTGAGAAGTCAGGGTAAAAGATTATATTTTCTAGATTTTGACAAAAACACATGCACTATTGCAAAATTATACTAACTCAAATTAACCCAACGATAAACATAGTATAGTACTGGGACCTATTAATATTCATTGGCTAAAATTGTAGACTTTCTTCAGTTGAGAAGTTGGTTTAAATTGAGTTTTCCTGCTGTAGAAATAGCCAGATTCTGATATGCGCACCTGGAATTTACATTCTCTTCTGTCATTACAGTTATTCAAACTTAAACTCTGCCAAACAAACATTTTGAAGGCTTTTGACTGTTAAATATTCCACATTTGTGCTTGAAAGTAACAATTAAATACCCCTTTTACTTTTGCTTACACTAGAAGATGCTTTTTTCTCAAGGTTTCAATTGGGAGACAAAAAAAATCTGTCTCTTGTAATAATCTTTTTAAGTGGCTACATATAACTGTTATAACAACTGCACTACCTAATGATCAATATAAAATATGTTAAAGTCAAACTTTTCATGATAACTGAATGTTGTAGACTTCATAAATTTGACCCGATTATAAAAATTTATTCGCGTTAAAGCCAAATAAACAAGTGCAAATTATTAACTAGAAATATAACAATAACTCTAAACTAACACCAAATATTTATCAACCTAATCTATTTTCAGGCAAAATAGCTAAGCTCTTACACATTACCTTTAGCCAGATTTGTCACAGAGATAGCACCAATAATTCATTTTGTCTGAACACTCTAGCCAGATCTGAAAAATGGCTGTCTGTTGATTTTGTCACCAGTAGAATCCCTCTATAACCCGGGGCCCATCACATACATCTTGCCTCCAGACATAGGGTCATTGCTATGCTTAATGGCGGTTTAGTTTGAAGTCACTGTGTCCCTTACATGTGATTAAGATGGCAGCAGTGAGGAAATAAACCCGATATATGGAGGATGTCCTGGTGTACTAGCTTCTTTCAGCTTATGGCGAGGTCACACTTTCCCTTACAGTCATTTTTGTAAGCGTTTGCTTTACGCTTAATGACCACGTCCTTACACCTCCAAGAAGAGAACTTGTACCTTTGTGGTAAACATTGAAGCACAAGCCTTATATCCATCTCAGCCGACCCAACTAAAATTTAAAGTTATTTTAACAAGTTTTTAGAAGAAATAAAAACTTTTAGTGTAAATTAAATATCATTAAAAATAGAAAAGTATCATGCCTGTCCCAACCAGCCTACAACACAGATCAGGGAATTAAGAAAAGGCCTTCTACATCCAGTATACTATACTGACCCTGTCAGCTCAAAACTCATGGGTTCAAAAATATTTCCAGGTAACTGGGCAGAAATTTAAATGAAAAACATGCTCTTAATGAACCAATCATATTAACGGAAAAGAAAAGTCCCTTTATCATTTAAGTTCTACTTAAAATGAGTAACCAGTGTGATATTTATTTAAATGAACTAGATAACAGAGTTTAGACTGGTGACAGTAGAAGTCTGGACCACTGTGCATTACACGCTGGCTGGAAATAGAAGTCACCTGGGATTACCAGTGTAAAGACTTCAATGTAAAACATTGTCATGTCACACTGTGATAAGCAGTCAGCTGTTACAGTTATTCCAGTCCATATTGTGCAATGAAAGTGACAAGGACTGAATCATTTTGCAAATTCCCCTCTAGCAGAGTCTGATAGAAACATGTAAGCAACTGACTCAGGTCTGATTAAGGTAGTTATAAAGCCTTAATTACGCAAGTCTACATTGGCCAATGAGTTGGGCAACTTCAAGTGGTCTCTCCTAAATGTGTAAATTACTTCAGATTTTCAAATAACATTCTCAATCTAGTTAGAAATCTAACGTGTCCCTTAAATATAAAATCAAACATATGATAGTTATAACTGACAGTGTTGCAACACACGTTATAATGGTGTCCTACAAACTCTCTTCTGGAAAAGTTTTGAACATGGTACAAAAACCTCATGACTAAAGTAATTTGTTGAATAAAAAGTGCTCAGAATCTTAAATCAAGCAGTGACAATTGGTAGTGTGAGAACACAGATTTAGGGTCACAAAAGGAAAGTGGAATCCAACAACAGTAATGGTAGCCAACAAATGATCTTCTGGAAGCCATTGTCTATTATTGCAGGTTATTTACTTCTTTTCCATTTTCTTTTGCCAGTGGTTAATGAGGTACCAGTGGAGACTATGAGATTTCTCTACAGCCCCCAGGATTCTGTGTAGATCTCTACATTAGGAAAGCTCTCCAGAATGAAATAAAAGCCCTATTACAATGGCCCTCCACAGTAAACAACCCCAAACACAGGCAGCTTGAAGAGAAACAGGAACACACACAACAAGGAGTGACAATAACACAAGTCATTAACTCAACCTTTTTCTGCAATAATACTAAATATTGTTTTAGTATTAATCTACACAGCTATAAGTGAAAACCTTTATTTCTTAAAAGACTATGTTATTTAACATCATTAATTAAGAGTGTTAAACATTGATGTCTTTAAGAAATAAAGGTTTTAATTTATTTCAGACTCTTAAGGCAGAGTTTTGGCATTTTAATTAATTATTGACTATAAATTCACTCATTTATCTTAACCCGAAAGACTTGCAGCTGTATAACTAGTAACATTCAAAATTGGAAATCTGAAAGATCTTACCTGGAAGTATTTAATACATGATAAAATATACACGACGTCAGAATACTGCCTTTCTGAATACAGTAACAATGTAATATAAAGCCTATGGTCATACCATATAGTTACACCATGTCAAGTGAAATCACAAAGGAAAAGAGGAATACTCAATGAAAGAATTCCACAGAACTGGATATAATGCAATGGCCCTTCTATAATGGACTTGTTATTTACTTCCACTTAAATGGAAATTCTACTTTAAGAGTTGTATTTTAGCGTTTTGACTCTTCTTTCAATTAAATAACAAGTGATAGTGGGGCAGAGAAATAAGAGAGAAATCCTCTGTGTGTCCATCATTGATACTTAATTAGCAAAGGCAGTTATTAGGCATTCTATTCAAGCCTAGAATCTGGACATTCTACACATGTGACTTAATCCTCCCGGATATCAGGAAATGTGCACTGTATATGCGCCCATGTGACCAATATCCTGCCTCCATAGCCCTTTACCCTAATAATCAGTTTCAGGGAAAGGACTGGATCCCCCACCCCTTCTCAACTTGATTAATGGGCTGCCCTCTAAATTACTCCCAGTACTAAATATGTGGCTTTATATTTGGAACACGCCACATGCAATGATTTGCAGTTTTCATTAAATATAAACCTGCCCAACCAGGATTCAATACACACAAGTGTTCCTCCATGTTTGGCTGTTTTATTATGGAGAGAACTAAAACCACTGAGGCCACATTCAGAATTTGTTCATACATCTGAAACATGGTCACAATAACTAAAATAGAACCGATCTCAACAGTCTATTATCCCACCAGAACCTTACTCTCCAACAATGGTCGGATAATGACGGTTCTAGTACCAGTTCTACAACAAGTAGTGGTAATCTTGGCGGTTGAGTTCTCTGACTGATGATAACGTCAATAAAAGTGGACAATTGTACTATGAAAAGTAGCAGACATTCATCTTTTATGTTATTATTTTTATTTAAATACTAAGAAAATTGCAAATATATATATATGCATATCTATTGAAATGAATACTCTTTGGCGGAATTTGCGCTCTAAATAATCAAGGACTTGACTCTTTTAACACATACTAAATTTCTCCTTAACAGCCCTTTCTTGTACCATAGTTAATAATACCACCATTATGATACCTTATTAGCAGTTGGACACGTTCAGCTATGGACATGTTAGGAGCAGATCCATTTCTGTTGAGAAGTCTGGAAGCCCATTCTATCTGCATTGTTTTAAGTATGGATGTCAGCATGTAATGGGACCTGTCACTGTCACAATGCTACTGCTCATAATCAGTCAGACAGCTCACTGGTCACACTTATCTGAGGTGAACTACACTCCAATGTAATACTCTTAATAACATTATTACTTTGGGTATTGCTTCAATTCCAGTGCCCAGATACAACATTTTACATGGTAATGAAACTTTAAAGTAAAAAATCCAAGAAATCAGCCTCAAGCATAGACATTAAACAGAATACGAAAGTATAACATTTCTGTAAATGGTGGCCAAATTAACTGTGATGTGAATATTCATATGATACTGGTGGTTCCAAGTCAGGTGTAGTTTATTAGTATCATTATCTATACTTTAGGTATGTTTCAATCAATGCCTAGTTAAACTGACCATTTCGTTGAATAATTTTTGAAAATAAGAATTTGGGAATATTTCTAAAAATGTAACATAACTTGGATAAAAAGGCTTCAGAGAATTTTCAAAACTACAAGTAAAGATTTGTATGCCTATTCTTCATACCAGAAGTAAGTCTATTACAATTTATTACATTTCATTTTCAAAAACTTAATTAAAACTAATCAAAAACTTAATTAATGGCTGAGACTCTTTTGTGCTTAAAATTTTCATATAGATAAAATTTCTTGGCACTTATTCTCATATATCAGGGGCTTATCACTGACTTGTACTTTGATTCAGAGTTGTCACTGACGTAAAAGTTGTCTTTTCCACTGCTTTGCACCAAACTACACAGAATTACAGTGAAAATACATGCTTATAAAAGCAGGACATGGCTATAAATATGCAATGCTTTTACTGGCACTAACGCCTCACAAACAGTGCTCAGCTAGAGTTATGGCAATAATCTTGGGTTTATTGATATTTATAGCCACAGACAAGAAATCCTTTAAATGGTAATTATATTGTAGAAACTATAGACCTTTTTCTTCTTTCTATGCAATCTTAAACCAAGACATTCACTTGCATTCTTATCCTGAGAATTATTCTCATTCCCAGAATTTTCTCAGAAAATAAGAACCAAAAATCTTTAAATTTGGGGGAATTTTAGACTTTTAAATGTGATGAGACACTGTGGCCTAGCGGGTAACACACTTGTCTAGGAATTCAGAGGACGTGGGTTCAAACCCAGGTACAGGCAGATACATAGTGGCTCGGATGACCACTTAAAATGGCGGTGCTCTCTCATTGGGGCCTATCCCCAGTGGCAGGCTAAAGAACCTCAAGGACGTTGATAAATGGTCATCCTTGAGCCTCCATCTTCCAGTTAGGGGAATGTCAGTTACTTGTGAGTTGGGGCTGTACCTGTGCAGTCGGATTGGTTAAATAGCGCTTGGAGTCCTGTAGTATATGGAGATATTGCGCCAAGTATAAATACATAATACAATACAACTGATACACTAGCATTGTAAGATAGCTGGCAGTAATACCTCAGTTGTTGGTCAATAAACAGTTAAAAAGGGGGTATTGCAAATAGACTTTATGGACATTTTGAAAAGTATTTATTCTTGGAAAGTTTTCCTATTTTTACATATGTTTTCCACAAAAATGCCTATAATCTAAAAAATATATATGTTCTAAGAAAATGAAGATAAGTGAATATGCCCATTATGGGGCAATGGTAAAATGATTATTGTGGAGGTTAACTGAGAAACTTGAATCACAAAGGAGGAAACAAATGATCCAGGCTTCTGCCTGAGTGTTAATACTGGGATCCAATTTGGCTAGATTGAAGCAGAATTAAGTCTACTGTACACTACAGTGAGGTGAGTAGTGATGAGGTTAATAACCCAATAACAAATCAAAAGTTCACACATTATATATTAAAGGCCACTTCAAACAAATGACTTTGTAATGAGTGAGTAGTTCAATTTAGTAAATTATCTTATTTTCTCTTGCCTTACGGACAATTTTTCTTCTATAAAATAATAAATATGTGTACGGAAAAAAGTTCTTAAATAATCTCTATTTCTACATCCCCAATGAGGTCTGGAAAACTACTATCCTGGGTGAAAAATACAGCCCCCAGACATTGTAGAGTGAGTGAACCAATATACTACAATGTTAAACTGTTCAACAAAACTCCATGTTTTATACAGTTTTGTTCAGATTGTGGGGCCAACCAATGGGCGGCTGTGGTCTTAAATACAAGGACAGTGCTTAATTCACTCGAGTCCCCAACACCACTGTGGGAAATACAGAATCACTGAGACCCCACTCTAATTTGGACCTCAATAATTTATTGCTCAAACCAATTTCACAACAGCATTTTCAGGTTTGGTCAGAATCTTTATGTAATAGTAAATAAAGTGAAAATAAAGTGCAGATTCTTACTGACAATGTAGTTAACCACCCAAGAAGAATAAAAGAAACAACAGTTACTATCATCAGTAAAAAATAACCAAACTGACTTCCCTGCTGTTAAAAACATGCTAGTGATGATGACAAAAAGTGTCAGTAACAAGCTTGAATTGAGCCAAATCACTGTTCTAGAGAGGTGTCCCTTCTATTAAATCTGTTGGCACAGGGTCCACGTTAGTGTCACTGTGTGGTTAACCTGTCAAACATTCTCGTGTTACAAGCAGTTGAACAATGTCAATGCTGTATCTGTATGTCCATGTGGATTTTGAAACATACTAAATATTTCAAAACATGAGAAAAAGTTACTCAAGGCTGGAGTTACAGTTTTGACCAAAAACAGAGAAAATCGAGAACTATTCTCAATTAAGATCTTTGCTATTATGGGATATTGAATACTCAACCAAACTAAGGCCTATCAAGGCTAATTTCTTCCATGTTCAAAAACATTTGCATTTTCATGTCACTGTCCCAATTACCAAGTAAATGCTGACAATTTCAGCACAATATATGTCAGCAGATATTTTCATCTCACACATTACTACTGTGTTTAAAGGTATGACTGACTTTACTCATAACCTCAACAAACACAAAATAATGGGTGTAATTTTAACACTTTCAGAACACACATTTACCACACTTATGCCAATTTTATTCTTATTTTTCTTTCCCCAATTTCATATTTATATGAAACAGATAATAGCTTGTTTTGCTCCACATGTTACATCAGGTCAGATAGAACATGTCAAGAGTGTTGTATATTTGTTTCAGCCTTCGCTTTTCAATAATTTTTCCTTTCATTTGCTTCCTGGAGTACACTATAGCAAGACAGAACAATATACTGGCTGCTCACACATCATTACCACCATGATAAATATGTAAAAAACTTAAAGAAAATCAATATCTTACAGTTACGTATAGAATAAATCTAAATGTAATTACATGTACATAACAGTCTTGTAATAATAGTATTATGATGTAGATGGATGCAATGCCCTTTAATCCCGATGAAGTTTCACCTTAAGATTCTGTTCAGCCTCTCCCCGGTTATGCCCCTGTTCCACCAAAGGACTAAGCCCCGATCCTGTCTGCGACCCTTAATCGTGGACAGTCGGTGAAAAAAAAAGGAAAAATTGGGCGGGAATACTGAATCGGTATTAAAGCCAGGGATTATCGGAAAGTTCAGATCAGCCGCAGGAAATCTGAGGAGGCCCCACACAGTCCCCGACTGTTCTGCGACTAAGAACCGATTAAGCCATTTTTCCGTCGGTTTGAACCATGATCTTGTCGTAGACATACCGACTGGGTCCCAGCATGCCTCAGGCCTCCTGGGACTAAGCCCCAACTAAGCTCCGATAAAGTAGCGACTTCCTCAGGCATCCTGTGACCTCCTCAGTGTTCCCCAGACCACGATGGCCGATTCTTGTTTTGCAAAATAACTGGATTTTCTGGATATATATATAAATTCCGGGATGTAATTGTCATTACTTTTCTAGGAACACAGCAGGATGCCACCTTTCAATGGAAGACAGCTTCAGCAACAATTTAGGGCTTTTTTAGTTTTTATTCAGTTACATATACTGATGTATTTGCTATTTCTACGTCGACCACAGCAACCACCACCAGCAGCAGCACCACCACCATCAGCCATACAGAGACCTAAAAGAAGGCACAACATGTGGGTCAGGCCATGGCTACTACAGAGAGAGGAGAGGGGGCCTACCACAACATTATGGCTGAACTGTATGCCACAGACATTCCAGGATTCACCAATTTCATGAGGATGGCCCCAGAATTCTTTGAAATGATAAAGACCAGACTGTCTGTCATGGAAACGTCCATGCTCCTTGTCGTACAGCTCTGGGTGCTCCTTCACAAACTCTACAATGGCATTTTCTTGGCTGTCAGTGAATGTAGCACAAACCCTGGCTCTCTTGGCTGCTGAGTGGCACTCTGATTCTTCCTCACACCTCTCATCTTCTTCGCAAGCTTCCTCAGTAACTTCTAATCCTTCCTCTGTATCCTCTATCCTCTCTTCTGTCTTCCTTCTCCCTCTCCTCTTGCCTCTCCTCCATCTTCTTCTTTCCTCTCTTTCCTCTTTTCTCTTTCCTCATAACTCCAGTGTATATCACAAAAAAAAAGTAAAAAAAACTGAAATGTGTCTCCTAACTGTTAAATTTGCCCTAACTCAAGTAAAATGTGAAATGTAAAAAAACTGAAAACCCCTAGCAGTAAGTGACACACGTCTCTCAGTAGCCAACCAGTCTAAACACAGAAAGCATGTGTGCAGTCGCTTATATAGTCCCAGACCCCCCTCATTGCCTATTTTTGGTTTCAAGCGCACGGGAAAGAGTCGGTACTTAGTCCCAGGCCTCCTGGGGCGTCCTCAGACCGTCGCAGACTAAATTTGTGTGGTCCCAGGTGGCCTGAGGAGGCCGGCTTGAATCAGTTTGGATCGGCTTTTCTTAGTCGGGGTTTAGTCCCAGACCCAGATTTCTTAGTTGCAGGACACCTGAGACAGTCTGAGGCTTCCCGGGACTAATGAAACCGATTCTTTTTCACACGCATGAAACTTTAAAGGTCTGTTATGAGTCAGGGACTGACAACAGTCTTCCTGGGACTAAGCTAGGGACGCCTGGGACTAAGGGTCGCAGGAGGCCTGAGACAACATAGGACTGTAAATTTGAGTCTGAGGAGGCCTGAGACTGGACATTTTGTTGACAGCGGGAAATAAGAATCAGGTTGGGTCGTGAAAAATATCAAACATGTTTGATTTTTCTCACGGCCCCAACCAACAACTACCGATCCATACAGAACACCTGGGACTAAGCAAATTTTTGAAACTGACTACAAAAAAACCCTTAATCGGGAAGCTTAGTCGTGTGGTGGAACACCCACATTAATAGAGTATGAACAACTAATCCAAATCTGAGCTGGATTGTAAACGGATATTTTGTGTGTTGAAAAACTATTTATAAATCTCATTGCTTGTTAAAATCAGTCATCTACACACCTGTATCACTACTTTGCATCTAAACTTCAGATCAATGGTTTACAGACCTTCAGTACAACTTTCCTCCTGCACTTAAACTTATGTTAGTGGTTTACAGAGCTATAGTACTAATTTTCTCATGAAATAAATCTGTTTTCAGTATTTAACAGAGCTTCAGTACTGCTTTCCTCCTGAAAAAAACTTCAGTGGTTTACTGAGCTTCTGTAGCTTTTTCTTCCTGAAATAAACCTGATCCTTACAACACACCTGAAAATTACAGACTTAAAGCCTGACTACATTTTACATAATGTTACCAGAAATTACCATACAATGACTATAATTTGGGAAATATATCTTATAAAAATCAACATTTTTGTGATACTATTTTCAGCCTCAGCACTAAAAATTACATGAAATTTTGTTATTACAATGTCTTGTAGCGAAGACAGACACATTGTGACGTTATCTCGAGTCAATAGAAAATATGTCACCTCTCAACAGTCAAAACAGTGTCTGATGTGTGAATACTCAAACAGAAAAAGCAACGCTTTCTCTTTTTCTTTTGACCTACTTACTAAGACGTCTTGTCTATCTGTATGATTATTTTAACTGACAAAACTCTATTTACTGTAACTATTGTTTTTGCGGTAGTAAAAATTTTCAGATTTACCTAAAAATGCCTTGAAGTAAACCTTTCCTCAAGAGCCTTAATATATTTAAAAGACTTCAAGTGTAATTTGTATTGGTGCAATATGGAATTTTGGATTGTAGTTTCAACAAGTGAGATTAATAATTCTGTTAAAAATTTGTTGTTTGAAGGTGAATGATTATAATTTGGACATCTTTATGTCTCATATGGAAAGTCTTACCATTATACAGAAATAGATTGTACGGACCAGTGCAGAATTATAAACATGGTGTTAATTAAAACTTTGCATGGAGGTATTTTAACATTGAAATCTGTTGAATAAACCCAACACAAATACATCCCTGATAACCCTAAACTGATTATTCCTGCACTACTTTTTCCACAGAACTGCATTAAAATGTTCCCTTTAATGTTCACATATGGTCAATTTATGACTGTCACGTCTTGTCCTTTTCAACTTACAGCGAAAAGATCCAATAAGTTTAATGTATTCTTTTAAATTACAAACAGGCTTGACTTTCAGATTTTTGTGACTATATAACACTATGAATATCATCATGAGAGTAAAAAATGTGAATCTCATCATACAAACGACCTATTTTCTTAATTTTAATTTGATAAACTTATCTGACAATCCCACCCATTTATCTGACCTACTGCTGGACACCTGGGTTGGTATTCTACAAAAATATTTTGACCATTTCTAACTTAGATTTTTAGTATTACTTAGATGTCAAGTAAGAAATTATGAAACTGAACATTCCTAACTTTTGTTTCGTAAATACCATGTCCAAGAAAAACTTAGGTGAAAAACCTTTCCTTACTTAGATCAAAGTATTGTGGAATACAGACCCTGTTTATACCCACTCCTGTTTATATCACTTGTTATTGTTTTACTTGAAGGGGTAAGTTTCACCAATGATGACTTTCTATATTTGTTGTGGCTCTACACATTTTGCCACATGATTTCTAGCGCTTCCATCGCATGTCGGAGAAGAGCAGGTGAAGCTGACACATTCCATTTCCTGTCAAATCTCCCGACTTCTCACTGAGCTTTAGTCAAGCTCTCTGCTAATAACATTTCACAACGACACTCAAATATGGAAGTGTTGAGCAGCTCACACTTAGCTGTGCTTGTTTTGTGCCTTCATAATTAATGATGCCATAACAACCAAACAAGAATAGCCTCATAAACAAAGACAATTTAAAGTAAACAGATATATGTAAAATTCTATTTCTTGTCCACCTCCAGTGAGCCCAAAGCAAAGTTTGAGTGCAGGATGTCCATGATTTTAAAAGTTGTGCAATTTAATGGAGATTTTCCAAAATATTTTGTCCAATTCAGTCAGTGAGCACAGTTATGTGTTTACAGTTTTATAAATACACGCATGGCATTAGTGTTGTACATCACAAGCTGCAATATAAATACAGTAGAACCTCGATAATCCGACCTTCTATTATCCGAATCTCCGGATTAACCGAACCGAAATCATGTCTCCCTACACTTGTACAATGCACCGTCTACCGTGAGCGATAATACAGGATTTTACACAGTCTCGGAATCTATTAATTCTATTGCTTTATAAAACATACCATTCACAGAAACGCCTAACTTCTTTGATCTTTATCACCATTGTTACAATAGGGGAGGGATTAATTCAATTACACGACCCTGCTACACAACTTCTTTGATAATACGCCAATCAATGAAAGCATGTTCGATTGCGTTTCGCAATTTATAATCTCCCGGAGTAGGTTCACAGACTGACAGCGTGTATCAAAAGAAAAGACGTCCTCAATGCATTACCAACCAAACACACCTATCACTGAAGGCGTGTTCGCTTTGGGTTTTACAATAAATAAATCTCCCGGAGTTTTCACAAATGACAAAATGCATAACGCTGTTTATCTAAAATTAAAACGTCCACATTCATGTACCAACCGAACACAATCATTTCAAATCCACGAAATATTTAAATAATAATACATGTAATATCCATATATATGGAGCAAATAAATGACAATTGAAGGGTCACTTATATTATATGACACAAATATATTAAATTATTTTATCGAAGACCACCAACGTATATATTTATTGCATAAAAACGACATTTCTTCAATTATCGCCCACTCGGTAACCCATAGACCATGAATTTCGGCTTCCTTCATCTATCCGAACCCCTCGATTATCCGGCCGGATTGTATGTCTCCCATAGGGTTCGGATAATCGAGGTTCTACTGTACTAGTGCCACGCTCTTTATCGATCATGCTTTTCTAAGCACCATTCCGCGATCTGACGTTATTGCTAATAAATGGCTAACATGCTGTTTCGATGTAAACTTTTTTTTTGTAAATTTTAATATTTTATATCCACCTTTTCAACAAAATTTTAAATGTCACTAGTTTGGACAATAACACTTGCTCCACTGATACCAAGTAAATAGAGGGTCTTGTGTGTGTTTTGGTCTCTTACCTGGCGGTGTACAACACCAGAGTTCTGGTACAAAATAAGCATTAGACAAATTTAATGACAATCTGTGGCACTTTTAATGCAGAGTCTACTTTGCAAATGAATAATGATCACAAGTGCAATTCTTGCCATACTGATGCACTAAAATAATTCAATTAGTGTGTCTTATTGATTCCTATAGACTGGTGCTAAGCAAAACCAATTTAAAAAAAAAAAAATTTTTTTTTTCTTCCAAAATGCAAAATTTCTATTCAAAATAACCCTTTCCGCTTTGGGAATGTAACTAATGTACAATTACTGCAAACTTGTTCCCTGTTCCGGCACGATTTCACATTCACTGTAAGAATTCAGTCTTTATACCATGTGCTTTTCTGTCTCTTACTAAGGCTGTTTTCTATGTCAGAGTTTGGTGCCAGGCTCCGTGTTCAAATAAATACACGAGTAATGAATCATGATTGACATTCTCTCCCAGCTGCTCTCACCCAATTTCAAATAACTACACACTATACACGTAATCTCATTTAGTAATTATCTTGGGCCCATATTAAATATTCACTAACCACTGCCTGAAATATGACCCCCCACCCCTGTTCCCGACTCCGTCACTGAATATAGGATGATGCCACATTTCTCTATCTCAGCAGATAGGTGTCTTTAATACACAGAGAGGCACCGAGTTGCTATACAACACGTTATTACAACCTCTGTTACCCCAACTTTTATTATCTGAATGTCCATTTTTACTTTTTTTTACTCTCTTATATACTTGGATTTTTCCATTGTTTTGTACTAAATTATCTCTTCAATTTTTCTAACCTTCTTACATCTAAACATAATTTTATTAATAATGTTAGTCAGCTCCATGCATCCAACTTCTATTATCCAACATTATTTTATCTGAATGTTCAGTTTTACTAACTAATTTTTACTCTGTTATATACTTGGATTTTTCCTTCATTTTATACTAAATTACCTCTTTTATTTTAAGAACAGTCTGACATCTGAACATAATTTTATTCAGCTCCATGGTTGGTCATTTATTCGAGGGTTTTACTCTATGTAGATGCATGAAATAGTATGACACAGGCCATATATAGGTTTTTGTTACGTTTTATTACAGATTTTAAACAGCGATACAGCAAAAATGGCTAACTTTTTAAATTTCCAGCTCTTTATTAAGAGTGAGCCTCAAAAGAGCCCGCTCTTTTACAGATCACTTTTTAAAATTTTTTTTGTCTCCGGACTTTCATCAATTATGGCACAGCGCGATGAGTATTTGTCTGCTCACTGAAGTTAAGGGCAATGGGTGACCGTCTGAGTTCTAGACCAGCTGTGGGATGTGTCTGAGTTGGAATTTCTCTGTGTCCCCAGACTTTAGGAAATTCTAGTGCACTACTCGTGTCTCTGATGGCTTTGCGCTGACGCTAGGGGAACAAAACACCTTTTGGCCTCGTTTCTTCTTCATTTTTATCTCCCGCCTTGCTCCCAGTACTCACCTATAAATAGGGTGGTGCATGACTAGATTTCTACTTTCTTCTAACGACCAGTCAGCTTTCTGAAAGTACACATAACTATCATTTAAATACAATGTTCATTTCTCGATTCCTTGTATGAGTTTAACCATCTGCTTTAAACCATATATTATCTCTCATTGGCCCTCCGGGCGGGAGATTTTTCAATGCCTCACTGTGAGGGTGTGTGTGAGCCCGGCTGTGGGTTGCTTAAATGCTTAAATAATGTTTACGTAATATTACTTCAGTTTCTCATGCCCTCAATTTTTTGCTGCTTTTGCAGATCTGAGTCCTTAGCTATGTGAGCAATGAGGCTAGTAGCTTCTTTGAGTAAATTGCTTATAACTTGTAAACCACTGCATTTAGAGTATTTCACAAAAAATAGCTACTTTCTCTGTACCTACAAGATGTACCTGTTTTAGAGGTCTACCTCAACAGATGAGTAATAGCTATTTTTGCTTTATACAGTGACAAAAATGAGTAAACAGCTCTTTATTAACTGTTAGCTACAGTGCTTCGGTCAAAGATGTTATTTAGCCACTCTTAGATGTTGTATTCGTGGTACATTTGCTGAGCTGTAGCTCTCTAACTGAGTAATAGCTACTTTAACATTTTGCTAATGAGTAAATCACTACTAACTTCAACACTATTAAATTTAGAGTTTTTTTGACTGGGGTAAGCTATTTTGGCTTAGTTTCTTGTGTTCTCCATATTTTTATGCTTTGCAGATCTAGATCAATAGCTAAATGAATAATGGAGCTAGTAGCTACTTTCAGTAAGTTGTACATAACTCCAAATTGACTGCACTTACAGCATTTTAGCCAAAATATGTTGTTCAGCAACTTTTTCTGCACCTTAATGATAGTACTTATTTTATAGGCTTACCTCAATAACTGAGTTATAGCTATTTTATGTATTTAACATTGAGTAACATAAATGGATGGCTTTTTCTTTGTAACTGTTAGCTGTGTAATAGTTACAGTGACTTGGTTAAATATGTTGCTTCCCTACTTTTTCATGTTAAGTGTCCTGGCATATTTTCAGACCTCTAGCTGACCATAGCTAACTGAGTAATAGCTACTTTGACATTTTGTGACTCAGTAAGTCACATGTAACTTCAAAACTATTAAATTTACAGTTTTTTGGTGAAATATGTTGTTTATCTTTTTGATGTCCATAAGAGATAGAGCAATTTCATGCAGATTTTGGACAGAGCTGGGTACCAAGGACCACTCCCTTATAATCTCTGAAAAATTGAGAATTGACTTTTCTTGACAAGATTTGAAAACTGACAGAAATATAAAAGAGGTCATCGGTGATATAGTGGGCCAGTTTGGAATCTTAAGTCACAGGATGCCACCACTGTGTGGGTTCAACTCCCATAAGCACCAATGCTATGAATCTGTCCAATTACGACCCTTGCTGTTGTGCAGGATATATACCCTAAATTAGCCTTGACAAAAGAAAAATTTAGAGAATTTTAAGAAAATTAGAGAAAAAATATTTTATAAGTGCAGTAACAGAAAATATAATAGGCCAAAGATGTAACCAAATTCCTTTAAAATATAAATTTTTTAAATAAGCACTGGGAAAACTGTCAGATGATACCCCATTTGTAGAGATGAACTTTCAAGTATAAAAATAGCATCAGAGATGCCCGTACCCCACAGCCTAGGGAAATAGTTTCAACACCATGAGATACAGAAGTAGTGTATCAGCACAAACTTCAGGATACTTTCAGAGCACTGTCAGTTATATAAAGGTCCAAACAATGTTTAAATGGAGAAATAATGTTTAAAAAAAGATCATGCATATAAAGATGAAGTATTAAAACAAGATAATTCAATAACAAGATGACAGCACTAATCAGCAAACTAAAATTCAACCCTCTTTATCTACATCTGCAAGGCCCGAATTATGGTTTAGATGGTTTGAATATTACCATGCATACAGAAGTGGTAATACATTTAATGAATGCTTATGTGTGGTGTTGGAGCAAAACCTGTGGCTCACTTGATGAAATTCTATCTCTTACAATGGGAAGTTATGAAAGTAAAATTCTTAATAAATTCTAATATGACTTTAACAGTGCTTAATCTGCATCAAAAGAGAGACCCAAAGGTGCAACAAGATTTTATAGGTCAAGGTCACTACGACAAGGTCAAAGGTCAAATTAAGGTGACACCATGATAATACACACCTATAGCCCCTAACCAATGTCCCTAGCAAGTATCAACTTCCTCAACCTTACGGTTTCCAAGATATAGCCCGGACAAGATTTTATAGGTCAAGGTCACTACGCCAAGGTCAAAGGTCAAATCAAGGTCAGACCATGACGTTGCACAACTACATCCCCTAACCAATGTCCCTACCAAGTATCAACTTCCTACACCTTACGGTTTCCGAGATATAGCCCGGACAAGATTTTTGAACTCAAGGTCACTACGGCAAGGTCAAAGGTCAAATCCTGGTCAGACCATGACGTTGCACACCTACACATCCTAACCAATGTCCTTACCAAGTACCAACTTCCTACACCTTATGGTTTCCGAGATATAGCCCGGACAACATTTTATAGGTCAAGGTCACTACGGCAAGGTCAAATCAAGGTCAGACCATGACATTGCACACCTACACCCCCTAACCAATATCCCTACCAAGTATCAACTTCCTACACCTTACGGTTTCTGAGATATAGCCCGGACAAGATTTTATAGGTTAAGGCCACTACGACAAGGTCAAAGGTCAAATCAAGGTCAGACCATGACACTGCACACCTACACCCCCTAGCAAATGTCCCTACCAAATATCAACTTCCTACACCTTACGGTTTCCGAGATATAGCCCGGACAAGATTTTATAGGTCAAGGTCACTACGGCAAGGTCAAAGGTCAAATCAAGGTCACACCATGACGTTGCACACCTACACCCCCTAACCAATGTCCCTGCCAAATATCAACTTCCTACACCTTACAGTTTCCGAGATATAGCACGGACGAGATTTTATAGGTCAAGGTCACTACGGCAAGGTCAAAGGTCAAATCAAGGTCAGACCATGACGTTGCACACCTATACCCCCTAACCAATATCCCTACCAAGTATCAACTTCCTACACCTTGCGGTTTCTGAGATATAGCCAGGACAAGATTTCATAGGTCGAGGTCACTACGCCAAGGTCAAAGGTCAAATCAAGGTCAGACCATGACGTTGCACAACTACACCCCCTAACCAATGTCCCTACCAAGTATCAACTTCCTACACCTTACGGTTTCCGAGATACAGCCCGGACAAGATTTTCAAACTCAAGGTCACTACGGCAAGGTCAAAGGTCAAATCAAGGTCAGACCATGACGTTGCACACCTACACCCCCTAACCAATGTCCCTACCAAGTATCAACTTCCTACACCTTACGGTTTCTGAGATACAGCCCGGACAAACTATTTCCCGCCGCCCGCCCGGACGCCCGCCCGCCCGCCCATCCGGACACCATGGGTGAAAACAATACCCCGACAGCCCTTAAGGGCTGTGGGGTAAAAATGATATTCTCTGTCACATTATGCACGGGAATAATTATATTGTTATCTGAAATTACTAGTACCACCACACACATATCTGTTAGAGTAAGAAATCTAAAATTCGCCACTTATCTGAAATTCGCCACATGCTGAAATACTAAGAAAATAAATTAATTGAGGTGAGATTTGTTGAATATATAGTAAATTAAGGCTTCTTGAACTGAAAAATAGCAATTTTAAGACAAAACATAATTTTCTTCATAAAACTAGAAATAGGCCGCCCTGTTGATAGTAGATGCGAATAGAAACAGGATAGCATAGAAGAACACACATTATCATGTGTAATGTCCACCCATGAACCTTTTGCCCAAATTGTACAGTAGTCTTACAAGACCCTGTTTCATTTGTAAAATATATCAATGATGCTTAAATATTTGATAGTGTAGATGTAATTTATTTCCGCTTCATGCCTTTTTGCATTGGTTGGGTTGAAAATTTTGACGAAATCACTCTATCTTGCACGGTTAAGAAGATAGAAGCCAATTCCTGTTTTTCTATTTTTGGCAAAAATTTGAAAATTCAAAATGGCCGCCATTATTGGGAAAAGGAAATTTTTTTGAAAATTGCCAAGAGTACATTTCTTAGATACCCTATGGGTCGAAAATTTCAACAAAATAACTCTATTTTGCACGGTTAAGGCCAGTTTGTGTTTTTCCATGTTGGGCAAAAATTCGAAAATTCAAAAGGGCTGCCATTTTTGGGGAGGGGAAAATTTTTTGAAAATTGCAAATATTACATTCCTTAGATACCCTGTGGGTCGAAAATTTCGACGAAATCGCTCTATCTGGCACGGTTAAGGAGATAGAAGCAAATTTGTGTTTTGCCATTTTTTGCAAAAATTCGAAAATTCAAAATGGCCGCCATTTTTGGGGAGGGGAAAATTTTTGGAAAATTGCAAAGATTGCATTCCTTAGATACCCTGTGGGTCGAAAATTTCGACGAAATCGCTCTATCTCGCACGGTTAAGGAGATAGAAGCAAATTTGTGTTTTGCCATTTTTGGCAAAAATTCGAAAATTCAAAATGGCCGCCATTTTTGGGGAGGGGAAAATTTTTGGAAAATTGCAAAGATTGCATTCCTTAGATACCCTGTGGGTCGAAAATTTCGACGAAATCGCTCTATCTCGCACGGTTAAGGAGATAGAAGCAAATTTGTGTTTTGCCATTTTTGGCAAAAATTCGAAAATTCAAAATGGCCGCCATTTTTGGGGAGGGGAAAATTTTTGGAAAATTGCAAATATTACATTCCTTAGATACCCTGTGGGTCGAAAATTTCGACGAAATCGCTCTATCTCGCACGGTTAAGGAGATAGAAGCAAATTTGTGTTTTGCCATTTTTGGCAAAAATTCGAAAATTCAAAATGGCCGCCATTTTTGGGGAGGGGAAAATTTTTTTGAAAATTGCAAATATTACATTCCTTAGATACCCTGTGGGTCGAAAATTTCGACGAAATCGCTCTATCTCGCACGGTTAAGGAGATAGAAGCAAATTTGTGTTTTGCCATTTTTGGCAAAAATTCGAAAATTCAAAATGGCCGCCATTTTTGGGGAGGGGAAAATTTTTGGAAAATTGCAAAGATTGCATTCCTTAGATACCCTGTGGGTCGAAAATTTCGACGAAATCGCTCTATCTCGCACGGTTAAGGAGATAGAAGCAAATTTGTGTTTTGCCATTTTTGGCAAAAATTCGAAAATTCAAAATGGCCGCCATTTTTGGGGAGGGGAAAATTTTTTGAAAATTGCAAATATTACATTCCTTAGATACCCTGTGGGTCGAAAATTTCGACGAAATCGCTCTATCTCGCACGGTTAAGGAGATAGAAGCAAATTTGTGTTTTGCCATTTTTGGCAAAAATTCGAAAATTCAAAATGGCCGCCATTTTTGGGGAGGGGAAAATATTTTGAAAATTGCAAAGATTGCATTGCTTAGATACCCTGTGTGTCGAAAATTTTGCCGAAATCGCTCTATCTCGCACGGTTAAGGAGATAGAAGCAAATTAGTGTTTTGCCATTTTTGGCAAAAATTCGAAAATTCAAAATGGCCGCCATTTTTGGGGAGGGGAAAATTTTTGGAAAATTGCAAAGATTGCATTCCTTAGATCCCCTGTGGGTCGAAAATTTTGCCGAAATCGCTCTATCTCGCACGGTTAAGGAGATAGAAGCAAATTTGTGTTTTGCCATTTTTGGCAAAAATTCGAAAATTCAAAATGGCCGCCATTTTTGGGGAGGGGAAATTTTTTTGAAAATTGCAAATATTACATTCCTTAGATACCCTGTGGGTCGAAAATTTCGACGAAATCGCTCTATCTCGCACGGTTAAGGAGATAGAAGCAAATTTGTGTTTTGCCATTTTTGGCAAAAATTCGAAAATTCAAAATGGCCGCCATTTTTGGGGAGGGGAAAATTTTTGGAAAATTGCAAATATTACATTCCTTAGATACCCTGTGGGTCGAAAATTTCGACGAAATCGCTCTATCTCGCACGGTTAAGGAGATAGAAGCAAATTTGTGTTTTGCCATTTTTGGCAAAAATTCGAAAATTCAAAATGGCCGCCATTTTTGGGGAGGGGAAAATTTTTGGAAAATTGCAAATATTACATTCCTTAGATACCCTGTGGGTCGAAAATTTCGACGAAATCGCTCTATCTCGCACGGTTAAGGAGATAGAAGCAAATTTGTGTTTTGCCATTTTTGGCAAAAATTCGAAAATTCAAAATGGCCGCCATTTTTGGGGAGGGGAAAATATTTTGAAAATTGCAAAGATTGCATTGCTTAGATACCCTGTGCGTCGAAAATTTTGCCGAAATCGCTCTATCTCGCACAGTTAAGGAGATAGAAGCAAATTAGTGTTTTGCCATTTTTGGCAAAAATTCGAAAATTCAAAATGGCCGCCATTTTTGGGGAGGGGAAAATTTTTTGAAAATTGCAAAGATTGCATTCCTTAGATCCCCTGTGGGTCGAAAATTTTGCCGAAATCGCTCTATCTCGCACGGTTAAGGAGATAGAAGCAAATTTGTGTTTTGCCATTTTTGGCAAAAATTCGAAAATTCAAAATGGCCGCCATTTTTGGGGAGGGGAAATTTTTTTGAAAATTGCAAATATTACATTCCTTAGATACCCTGTGGGTCGAAAATTTCGACGAAATCGCTCTATCTCGCACGGTTAAGGAGATAGAAGCAAATTTGTGTTTTGCCATTTTTGGCAAAAATTCGAAAATTCAAAATGGCCGCCATTTTTGGGGAGGGGAAAATTTTGGGAAAATTGCAAAGATTGCATTCCTTAGATACCCTGTGGGTCGAAAATTTCGACGAAATCGCTCTATCTCGCACGGTTAAGGAGATAGAAGCAAATTTGTGTTTTGCCATTTTTGGCAAAAATTCGAAAATTCAAAATGGCCGCCATTTTTGGGGAGGGGAAAATTTTTTGAAAATTGCAAATATTACATTCCTTAGATACCCTGTGGGTCGAAAATTTCGACGAAATCGCTCTATCTCGCACGGTTAAGGAGATAGAAGCAAATTTGTGTTTTGCCATTTTTGGCAAAAATTCGAAAATTCAAAATGGCCGCCATTTTTGGGGAGGGGAAAATATTTTGAAAATTGCAAAGATTGCATTGCTTAGATACCCTGTGGGTCGAAAATTTTGCCGAAATCGCTCTATCTCGCACGGTTAAGGAGATAGAAGCAAATTAGTGTTTTGCCATTTTTGGCAAAAATTCGAAAATTCAAAATGGCCGCCATTTTTGGGGAGGGGAAAATTTTTGGAAAATTGCAAAGATTGCATTCCTTAGATCCCCTGTGGGTCGAAAATTTTGCCGAAATCGCTCTATCTCGCACGGTTAAGGAGATAGAAGCAAATTTGTGTTTTGCCATTTTTGGCAAAAATTCGAAAATTCAAAATGGCCGCCATTTTTGGGGAGGGGAAATTTTTTTGAAAATTGCAAATATTACATTCCTTAGATACCCTGTGGGTCGAAAATTTCGACGAAATCGCTCTATCTCGCACGGTTAAGGAGATAGAAGCAAATTTGTGTTTTGCCATTTTTGGCAAAAATTCGAAAATTCAAAATGGCCGCCATTTTTGGGGAGGGGAAAATTTTTTGAAAATTGCAAAGAGTACACTCCTCAGATACCCTGCGGGTCGAAAATTTTGCCGAAATCGCTCTATCTCGCACGGTTAAGGAGATAGAAGCAAATTACTCAAAAGTAGTACTGAAAATACACAATGAAGTACCTAAATGGCTATTACTCATGTACTGACAAAGCTATCAGTCCCAAATGCAATACCAAGCGAGCTATGGACATAACAATCTTGTATTCAAAATTGTAGTAAAATATCTTTAATTATTTTGGCTTAAATGCACGGAAACCAATGGGTACTGAAAATAGCTGTACTTAAGTATTACTCAGTAAGCAAAAGAGGTACAACAGCCAAAAGCAATCCCAAGCAAGCTACTGACCCAATAAGCCTGCATACCAAATTTGGTGACAATAGCTCTAATACTTTTCCTTTAAATGAGCGGAAACCATGCGTGACGCCGGACATCGGACGCCGGACGCCGGACGCCGGACATCGGACATCGGACATCGGACGGCGAAAAAAGCAAAAATAATATATCCACCCCCCAGGGGGGTGGACATAATTAACTAAGGTTTTAGAGGTGGCGAATTTTAGATTCCTGGCGAATATTAGATTTCTTACTATACTGGTTTTAAAACTAATTTCCAGTATCTGCAAACTGGTTTATTTAGTATAAAAATACCATCATGGTGTTATCATGTACAAACAGTACTGAAGAATTTACTGTCCTAGTGATATAGAGTATAGGACATTCAGCTTCAAAATGTTTATGATCATTCTTCAACTTTGGTATTATTCATTTAAGAAAAAAAACACCACAAACACACAAGTCAAAAACACATGGCGAATATTAAAATCAATATATCAATTTTTAATTGTTTTTTCATGCTAAGGTAAAATTTTAACTTAGACTTGAGGTTTTATGTCCCTGTCGACAGTTACGTTCATACCAGAAAAGGCTCTCAGTAACTTCCACATGTTGTAATGAGCTGGATCAGAACTAAGACACAGAGGTGAGGGTCAGGTGAGTATATGCCACACTTGTTAACCACTCCACTATTAACCTAGACATGAGAGTAATTGTTTCAGGGGAGTTATAACTACAGAGAATCACGTTCCATCTATGTGTTCCAGTGGTACATAATCTTGGTTTGCAGAGGTTTAAGGCTGTAAATGGAAAACTGCTTCATCTGGTTGTTGGATAAAATGGCAAAGAAAACACAACAACAGGTTATAAATTTTTTGAAACTGATTTAATTTATTGCATTGGGTCAACTTTTTGTCAAAGTTTCTTTCAAGATTTCAATGAAGCAATGTTAAAGCCCAACTTAAAGGTCTTAAGATGCTACTATTTTGATGAAGTACCATCTAGCTTTAAACTTCTTAGCTGATTTTGAATAAAGTTTATTACACTATAATGATTCTCCAAACTGAGGAAGTTATTCAGTTCACTAATAATTTTTCAAGACACTTTAATTAGATTTTTAAAACTGGTTTGTAATCAGTTACCAGTTGTTCCTGGAAACCCAACAATAGTTTCTGAAAATTAAAATCAATTGGAACTGCAGCAAAAGTTGCCCTTTGGTCACTTCATGTTGCTCCAATATTTTACCATTTATTTTGTTCTCTCACAACATAAACAACATCTGCTGCTAACCTAATAACAAAATCTTTGATTTCTTGCCACAGAATCACCCTGGATAAGACACTGAGAGTAACATTTACAGAAGGTCAAACACTGCCAGTATGAGTTCTCTACACACAGCTGACACAGTAAGGAGTATGAAATTCTCCACACTGTGTGAAATTTACTGCTGAGAAACCCCCCTGACTTGTCCCAAATTATGGCCAATTCTGATCACATTAGGTGATATCATGACTATATGAAGTTACTTAGTCTATCTGGTATGGACTTATTTCCATGCATATGGTTTCCTGTTGCTTATTTCACGAAGATAGTCCTTCACTGGTTGAATTCACATACTGGAGCTAATTTCACATTTTTCTATTCCATAAGTCTTATATCCTAGAAATTATTACATCAAAAGGTCAGCTCCCTCCCTATGCCAAGGTATTCCTGCACTACATCAAATTACTCCTATTACTGCCACCTATTAGCCTGGATCTTCAGACTCCAAGTCTGATTTGTTTATAAGTAACACAGTAATCTTTACCAACTACACAAGGTCAGGTCAGAGTATTTTGGATGATTATATCTTGAGGTTCCATGCTTTCTTAACTAGTCCTTTTTTCATTAGCAACATTCATAATCTTGCTAATTCTGTAGAAATCAGTAGTAACTTTAAGGAAAGATTTCCACTGGGCTCACTTTGTAAGAAATGAGCTTGTCTGACTGAATTTTGGGATGATGATCTTTCTATTCTATGCACCCTACACCCCAATATTCCACTATCACGAGATTACCTCCAAAAAATCTCCCTGATAATGCAATCATGAGTGTCACCTTGTGGGTCGAATGGTTTCACCACAGGTCACATATAAGGAATTTAGGTATTAGAATCAACCAATCAAAGATCTTATGATGGTGGCACCCATAAAAATTCTGCAGGGTGACAAAATTTAAAAAGAAATGTGAAATCCACTTCTTAAATGCAGGACAAAATATATTAATTAAAATCTGTGGCACTTTTGCATCAGGGGAGATCACAGAGCCTCGTGTAGTCACAAAAATCACAACTGTCGGGAATTTCCAATCAGTGAAGAAATAGTAAGGGATTGCTTGCTGGAGCATTTGACATACTCTGGTGAATTTTTGCATTTCTCACTCTATAATACCTCTTCAAAGTGACGTAACACTTGAAGCATCTTTTCAATATTCAACCCAACTGATAGATATCTCTTCATTTTCCAAAACTGACCTTTAAACCAAAACTGCTTCTTTATTTCTTAAATCCATTTAAAAATTCTCTCATTGCAATCTGAAGCAGGAGTAATGACCAACCTTCCACTGGAAAATCTTGAACTTATAATTGAACAATGGAAAGCTATTGATTTTGGGTTTACAAAAAGATGAGCCGCTGTAAATTTTGTCAAGGTTTTTTCAAAAGAAGAATAGAGCACAGAAAAATACACAGCACTTCTGTGTCTATTAGAAAGAACTGTATTAAATCAGCTTTATTGTGACAAGGTAATCAAGATTCCTAATGAGATTTAGCCCAGGCCAATAGAGACTGCTGAAAGTCTTCAAAACACCATTTGTAATTTGGATCTTTTAAACAAAAAATATCATATAAACACTGGCATTGCTTGCCAAATGAAAGGTTTATTTTCACACTTATTTCATGTGGTGACCTCAAACTCGGACACTTTCCAAGAAGTAACTACAGTGAAACCAACATAATTCAAACCTTCCACTGACCAAAGATACAATTTTACAACTTCTTCCACATTTGTATTTCATTATCATTATACACTAAATGGCCTCTTCTAGTTTATAAACCTTCTGCTATCTGAACAAGAGCACTTGGAGAGTGCAGACCATCACCAAGGCATGTATGATTGTTTTTTTTTTTTAAAAAGGCTCAATAATACCATTAATAGGTAAATGGGAAAATCTGGATCTTTGATATTTTTTGTATCCAGGCAGTTATCCAGATCACCCTAAAAATTTAATGAGATCAAAGTTGGACCAAAACCCATTTTTTTTCATGAACAACCAACTAGTAGTATTTCCTAATCCTGATAACAAACAAAAAAAAAATAAAAAATTGCTCATCAATACAATGTTGTGAATAACTACTGTATTTATCTCTACTTATAAGCAAATCTTTAGTACAAGTTCACTTTTAAAATGCAAGCAATATCACTACAGTGAACTCACACATATATCAGTTGGTTTGTTGACACAAAAAAATAACCATTGCTAATGGATGTTGTCAATATTTTTTCCACCTATTTGCACCAAGGACTAGAAAGTTAAAAACTCAGTCACCACAGAAAACAAAATCACAGCAGTTTTTAGCCCCTGCTAAAAAAAAACTATTAATAGATGATGTTTCCACTTCATTATATGAAGTGTTAAAACAGATTCTATTCTCTGCATCATCAAAGGAAAAAGACAAAAACTTCAACTGAACTCAAATAAAAATGTTACACAAAAATTTACAAAATCTCTAATATATCTGAAACCTGAAGATTCAAACATGATTTGGTTCAAGTTACAAAGAATAAGAGCTTGATCTGTCAAATTCCACTTCTCTTGTAAGAAGTATAGAGAACCCACGAAATGTTCTACAAAAGATTCACAGGCCATGATTTCTTACAAGTAGTTTTCATATTTTGAAGCCAAAGAAACAATTATAAGTAAGATATAAGGCCTTTTTGATATGATGACCCTCCTATTTGGCATTAAAGATGTGATATGGTGGCCATTTTGTTTCCAAAACAAGGACACAATGACTCTCAGACAAGCTTTCCTCTCCATTAACATTTTATCCAAATCTGATGAAGCTAGCTGCAATATTTTAGGTTACAGAAAACATTAAAGACTTTAGACCTAACTTTAAGACCCAAAAATTTTAAAAGTGTTGCCATGGCAACACTGTTGCCAATAGATACACCCCAAAACCTAATCAGCTATAGATCCTCTTGGGGTAAACATATCCTGAAATTTTGGTGAAAATCCATGCATGGATTTAGGCTGTGGAACACCCACAAAGTTTAAGACCCGAAAATCTTAAAAGTGTTGCCATGGCAGTAGCTGGATACCCCTCAAAACCTTATCAGATCTAGATCCTCTTAGGGTAAACATCCCCTGAAAATTTGGTGAAAATCTGTGCAGGGTTAAGGCTGTGGAACACCCACAAACTTTATGCCAGCCGACACCGTGACGTCGCCTGAAGGGTTAAAAATTACAATAAAAGGTCAGAATATCTAGCTATTTATGGACATCATGATTTACAACCATGCATACTTGTTAACCACTTAAATCAACTGTTAGATATTCTTCAATCAGATTTCTTAATATATGTTGTTTTTTTTTCAATTCATCAGATTCATAATTGTATGTGACACGATTTTAAACCAATCAAATTTTCAAATTTGTCAATACATATTTTTTCTACCATTGAGATTACCTGTAGACTGACCCTCCTCTTCTTTCTTCTCAACGTAATTTTCACTCCCTCAACAGACACTATGATGTTCACCTTTTTCTTCTTTATCGCCTTCGCCTTGAACTCATACTGTAACACAAAAATAGATTAACTTTGAAATACAATTTTTAGTTTTTTTATATTTCCCCCAATTTTTTTTTTTTTTTTCATTTTAAAAAAAAAAGAAAAAAAATTATATAAAATATTACGCACCCTCAAATTCCTACCAAATCTGCTTAAGGAACCTAAACAAGGGACAACTAGAGGATCGCTCGCAAAAAAAAAGATAATGTTTTTGCATAGCAAAAACAAAGCGTCCCGAAAAGGATATAGAGGTGAGTGCTAAAAGTATTAAGAAAATGCTTCGTTTCTAGCCTTATACTGTTGTGGCAACCAAAGTCAGCGCAGTCTGCTCTATCTAGCACGGTTTTCAAGATACAAGCATTTTTGTGTTTTGCAAAAAATAAAAAAATTAAAAATGTCCGCTATATTTGGCGAGACAAAAATATTTTGAAAATTGGCATGGCTACTCTGCAGAGATACCCAGCAGGTCCAAAATTTTGTTGAGTTCGCTCCATATAGCACGGTTTTCGAGATATAAGCATTTTTGTGTTTTGCAAAAACTTTGAAAATTCAAAATGGCCACCATTTTTGGGGAGACAAAAATTTTTGTCAAGACCACTGCCGTGGTGTGTATCTCCCGCCGAGCATTAAAGCAGAAGAAATAGCTTTTCCGAGATATTCACAATTTTTCATTTTCGTGTGTGAAAGGTCTTCCAAAAGTAGGTGAATGAGTTATTTGAGAAAAATTGGCTATCTGCAATACTATTAAGAGATAATTCACATTTACTCATTTTGAGTAGGTGAATAATTATCTATGGGTCTGAAACTTCACCAAGTGAAAGCTCTCCCACAAGTAGGTGAATGAGTTATTTGAGAAAAATTGGCTATCTGCAATACTTTTAGAGATAATTCGCATTTACTCATTTTGAGTAGGTGAGTAATTAGCTATGGGTCTGAAACTTCACCATGTGAAAGCTCTCCCACAAGTAGATGAATGAGTATTTGATAAAAATTGGGTATCCGCAATACTTTTACAGATAATTAGCATTTACTCATTTTGAGTAGGTAAATAATTAGCTATGGGTCTGAAACTTCACCATGTGAAAGCTCTCCCAAAAGTAGGTGAATGAGTTATTTGAGAAAAATTGGCTATCTGCAATACTTTTAGAGATAATTCGCATTTACTCATTTTGAGTAGGTGAGTAATTAGCTATGGGTCTGAAACTTCACCATGTGAAAGCTCTTCCAAAAGTAGGTGAATGAGTTATTTGAGAAAAATTGGCCATCTGCAATACTTTTAGAGGTAATTCGCATTTACTCTTTTTGAGTAGGTGAGCAATTAGCTATGGGTCTGAAACTTCACCAAGTAAAAGCTCTTTGGGATAGCTGCTCTGCAGAGATACCCTGAAGATAAAAAATTTCGTTGAAATCGCTCTATGTAGCACGGTTTTCGAAATATTAGCATTTTTGTGTTTTGCAATTTTTGCGCGAAAATTCAAAATGGCCGCCATTTTTGGCAAGACAAAATTTTTTTGAAAATTGGCATGGCTACTCTGCATAGATACCCTGCGGGTCACAAATTTCGTCGAAATCGCTCTATCTAGCACGGTTTTCGAGATATAAGGATTTTTGTGTTTTGCAATTTTGCGAAAAATTCGAAAATTCAAAATGGCCGCCATTTTTTGCGAGAAATTTTTTGTTTGAAAATTGGCAGCTACTCTGCAGAGATACCCTGTGGTCCAAAAATTTCGTCGAAATCGCTCTATCTAGCAGGGTTTTCGAGATATAAGCATTTTTATGTTTTGCAATTTTTGCGAAAAATTCGAAAATTCAAAATGGCCGCCATTTTTGGCGAGACAAATTTTTTTTCAAAATTGGGATAACTACTCTGCAGAGATACCCTGTGGGTCAAAAATTTCGTCGAAATCGCTCTATCTAGCACGGTTTTCGAGATATAAGCATTTTTGTGTTTTGCAATTTTTGCGAAAATTTCGAAAATTCAAAATGGCCGCCATTTTTGGCGAGACAAAATTTTTTTGAAAATTGGGAAAAGTACTCCGCAGAGATATCCTGCGGCTCAAAAATTTTGTCGAAATTGCTCTATCTAGCACGGTTTTTGAGATATAAGCATTTTTGTGTTTTGCAATTTTTGCGAAAAATTCGAAAATTCAAAATGGCCGCCATTTTTTGGCAAGAGAAAAATTTTTTCAAAATCGGGATAACTACTCTGCAGAGATACCCTGTGGGTCAAAAATTTCGTCGAAATCGCTCTATCTAGCACGGTTTTCGAGATATAAGCATTTTTGTGTTTTGCAATTTTTGCGAAAATTTCGAAAATTCAAAATGGCCGCCATTTTTGGCGAGACAAAAATTTTTTGAAAAGTACTCCGCAGAGATATCCTGCGGGTCAAAAATTTTGTCGAAATTGCTCTATCTAGCACGGTTTTGAGATATAAGCATTTTTGTGTTTTGCAATTTTTGCGAAAATTTCGAAAATTCAAAATGGCCGCCATTTTGGGCGAGACAAAAATTTTTGGAAAATTGGGAAAACTCTCTGCGGGTCAAAAATTTCGTCGAAATCGCTCTATCTAGCACGGTTTTCGAGATATAAGCATTTTTGTGTTTTCCTTATTTGGAAAATTCGTAATGATTAATTAATCATTAATTACTCGGCCATTTCTTGACCACTCAATGCCAAAATCTAATGATTTCCAGATTTTAATAGAATGAATGTATTTGCCAAGTTTCAGGTGAATTGATAAAATTTCTTTCAAGTTATCATCCGGACAAGCTTCCCCATCGAAAAAAGACATTTTTGGTCATGTGACCTCTTTGATTGGTTGAAATGTCACTGCAGCATATTCAAAAAAATTCCCCAAGGCTACTGCCTAAACCTGCCAAATTTGAAAAGAATCCGCCTAACGGTTACAGAGTTATAAGGAAAACAAAATGCGGAGCCGGCGGAGCCAGAAGCTTTCCCATACACAAACAAGCGTCCCTTGCGGGACGCTTAATGAATTACATGAAGTGAACAATGTGGTTTTGTTGGTGATATCTGTTTTATACAATTTTAATTTTGACCTTATTTCTCCCGACTTATCTCCCAGCGTTTCTGAAATATTAAAAGATTTTTCATTTTCATTGTTAAGTAAAATCATGGTATTTAGTTAATCATTAATAAGTCAGCCATTTTGTATTGGATCACTTCTAAAAGTTAATGATTTCCAGACATCTATATAACGAACCTACTTGCCAAATTTCATGTGAATAGGTGTAGCGCTTTTTAAATTATCATCTGGATATTGAATAAGCACCCTTTAAAAGCATTTATTGGTCATGTGACTTCTCTGATTGGTCGAAAAGGTATGACACCATATTCAGCAAATTTTCCCAGGCCTACTGCATAAGTGTGCCAAATTTGAAGAGAATCTGCACAGTGGTTGCCGATCTATCAGTAATAGAAAATGTGGGAGCTGGCGGAGCCTCTCTCTTCCCTTTTCCCCTGAATACAAACAAGCGTCCCTTGTTGTGGGATGCTTAATAACGCTACTTCAGTGCATGAACTGATTGATTGTTCGGGGTTTAAAATCACTGTCAACAAAATGTATAGGTCATATAATGATTATGGTCGTTGTGAGAGGATGGAGGAAAGCTTGGTTGGTCTAAGTTAAGCACTGAAATCAATTGGACAGCGGCAAGCAGCTCCACTTCAGGTTGGACTGAGAATTAAAGCCAGGATCAAAGCTATGTCTGTTATTTATCCTTTCTCTGCACATTGAAAAGTTAATTGATATAGTCATTTACGGTAACTCAACAGCTTCTCAAAAGAGAGATACATGGAGAATTTTCATTGGCATTTTAATCTCTAGGCTGACTAGTGACGTCAGACCTTGATTACTTAAATATGACAATTTTTGAGTGTGTATGCAAGGTTTTTCAATTTTCTTTACAATTTAAGGTAAATACATCCGCAAGTAAGAATGAAACAGAAATTGACTTTTAGTTTTAAATTATTTTATTGTTAACAGAGGAACATCAGTTACAGCATTTTTGTTCTTTTTTCCTTTCCCCACCACTAATAACAGCTGTACCATTCTGAATAATTCATCAGTCTATACTCAGTACTGGTGAAAAAATTCTTTGAAACTCATAAACATATCTGACTGGATGACATACCTCATAAAGACTAGATGTGCTGGTAATTTTGCCTGATAATAATAGATTGAAGTTTCTCGATGAATTTTAATTTTTAAGGCTAAATCTAATTTTAATCTTACTTCATCATTGAAAATCTGTACCAATTTTATAATTATTGGTAATAACTTTTCCACAAATAGTCAGACTAAGTATCTTGATTACATTTACCACAATGCAATTTGAGCATATTGTGTGAATCATGTATTCTGGAGATTCACAAAAAAACAGGAGTGTATTCACAAAAGCAAACACCAAAATCACCTCAAGTTGAGCTAAAAGTCATTCAGGAGCAAGGTTTGTATCCACAGAGAAATCAGCTGATTTACTTTTAGCTTACCAATAAACTGAAAATTGGCCCACACCTTTAAATGGTTTAAATTAGGGATCAAGTATTATAAGTTAAATCTTCTCTACTTGATCCAAAATCATTGTGAACATCAATTAAAAAGAAATAGGAGTATTCCATTTTACAGTCAATAGAAATTAACTCTGAAACTGAAAGAACACAGAATAGGTTTTAAACAGCACAACAGTTTCATAACTGATACCTACAAACAAGACTAAAAATACTGCTGCAATGTACGGATACAACTTACTGTCATGAAGCATATCTTTATGTTACCCTGGAAACAACTTGAAAGTCACCACAACTTACAATGTTATTTCACACTTTCAGTCCTAATTACAAAATAAATGAACCACTTCCCTGTAATACCATTGCAAGCACGCCAGCTTTCAAGTTCCCGTAATAAAACACTAATTCCTGTCAGTTATAATTACAAAACCTCTCAGTCTAATAACAACCAAAGCCTTGTGTTTAATCTATTTTTTTATTTATCAAATAATTGCTTTCAGACCCATCATGCCGCTGATAAAATTGTACACTGTATTTCACATGGAGAAAGGATATTCAAAGAATGTTTCAGCTTCATTTCACATCATCTACTCCATTCATATACCAGTATATTCCTGAAACATTCATATTTTCAGACAAAATGTACAATTTGCTGGTAAAAACTAACACATTATGTTGCAACAAGAAAGTCGAAGGCTGCACCCTTTTTTTCAGCAAAACTGCAACAAAAATTACAACCCCAAAAATTTGTAAAAAGTTTTAAAGTACCAGATCCTATCGGATTTGTTTGATATGTGCCAAACTTTGATACTCTATTTCATGTTTCACTTTTCAGCCAATGAAAATAGTTATGTTGATTTTAAAAAAAACAACTGTGATAATAGAACCAAATCTACCACTCTGCAAGCTATATTGCCAAGTTAAGGAAACCACCATCATTAAACATTTCCACTGCATTCGTGACACCATTATATTTACTCTGGGGGGGGGGGGCCACGGTGGCAGAGTGGTAACACTCTCGCCTCCCACCTCTGAGGCCGGGGTTCGGTTCCCGGCACGGCTTCAAGTGGGAAAGCTGGTAGTTGCTTGCCGTTGGTCGGCAGTTTACAGTATAGAGCCATGACAAACTCTATGTACTGGTTTCCTCTGCCCTTCCAACTACCCGTCGTGATATGACCTGTACAGTGTTGAAAGCGACGTAAAACCCCAAATAAATAAATATATTTACTCTGGTTTCATCATACATATAAACTAATGAGTTTCGGTGTCAAAATGAACCCAAAGTCAAATATATTACTGCATATAATAAGGGTGTGAACGGTAAACCGGCATACCGCATTTTGTTTCATTTAGGCGGAGATGACGAAATCAACAAACAATATTTAAGTACCAGTTATTGAAAATACCTTTATATTAGTATATTAGGCTTTCTACTGGTTAATACTTCATCAAAACAATAAACAACATACAAACTTGAGGAAACATCTTTCATTTTTACTTTATATTCGTGGTAAATGAAGTTTATAAACTTCAATATATTTCGCAAATACATATTTCTTCTTGAGAACATAACTCATGTACACTTCTGTAAAGGTTTCACCATATCAGTGCAAAATTTCGAAATCCCAGAGTTTGTTCGGTTACAAAGTTCGGGAAACCAGTTTTTATTTTCAGAACCGCTCCAACCACTCGTATGTAGTCATTAAGCCCTGTGTTAAGTCAAATCTCAGAGAACCAGAAAGACTTATCCAGGGTTTCCATATAAGATGGTAAACTTCAACCAGAACATGCCCTGCAGAATAGTGGCTACATTGTTTATCGATATTGGCGATGTTTATTTTTTGGGGGACAGGGTTGCCGATATCAATGCCTGAAGATGTGTATCAATATTGCCATTTTAAGCAAAGCTGTGAAGTTACACTGCAAATATTTGAAATAAAACCTAAATCTGAAGAAATTGTACACTTTTATCTTGCCTTTTTGTAGTTTCAAAGCTTGGTAAATTTTGGTAAATTTCACTTCCTGTTAGCAGTTGGGGATATGCTTAAACAAAAATATTTTCTGTATCCCCGAGTTGGTCTATTTGGTAGATAATATACCCCCCCCAATATCAGCCGATATTAAAATATTTTTACATATCGATATCCACAAAGCCAAATGATTTACCCACTACTTCAGAATCATGGTTTTATTTCTTGCAACAAACACAATAGCATAAAAACTATTCTTCGGAAACACTGAAAATTCACAAAAGAGAAAAGGTAAATTTTGATGTTTTATCTCCGTGTCAACAGCTAGTGCTGGGACGATGTTTGTAAACTTTGGTATTATCACTCACTGGCTCTAGCTGAGCAATGATTGGTAAAATTTAAACACAAGCGAAAGTTGCTAAACTAATTTCTTTGCGGCCTTTTTGACATACTAAAATTATATTTTGTGATAATTTTGTACACTCCAGCTCAAATCATAAAATTGGCCCTAAATGCAAAACAATAAACAGAAACAGCTTTGGGAATTTCTCACTATTGTCAAGGTGATTACAAAATCTGCTAATCACAAGTGAGGATACATAAAGCATCGTGTGGAGTGAGGGAGATATTTGTAAAAAGCTTTCAGGTTATATTTGGGCTATATTTATCGTGAGTTATGTCTATTTCCTTGTTCTTACGCGATACTTGATTTTTTTTTTTTTTTTTTGTCTGTTTACACTTTGACTCCATGATCGACAATGATCAATCTTTGTTCGCATTATTCGAATAGGAACAGAGGGTAAAATCCAATCTCCCAGCACTAGCAAAAGCCATTAGGTCATACCAGCTCATGTTTCAGTGTATCCCACACATTGCAATGAACTCAGTGAGGATTCAAACCTATGACCACAGAATTGGGAACAAAGTGGACCAGCTTTTTGCTTTACCAGTGGGGGATTTATAAAATACTTTTGTTTGTTGGTGAACTCTCTTCAACACATGTTTGCAACTACTGCAATAATTAATTGTGGCACATCCTGTACAAGTGACACATAATTGCTTCACAAAATGTCTTCTCTCCAAATCTGTGAACTGGACCAAAATAGAATTTCACTGTGAAACAGATAAACTGTGATACATAACACAGGCAGTTGGGTCTGTTGAGTATAAAACATAACAACTGTAGATACATCAAAACTGGGCAAGATTTTTGCTCTTAGACAAAAAGTGAAACCACTCAGACCCCAACAACAGTGACTGATTAGACCAAAACAATAAAGTTTAAACATTCAAAAGCTCAGGAAAAAGAAGACTTCTAAAAATACCAAAATAAGCTTTCAATGGGAGTGGAGCTTAAACCTCTTACTTCAAAATACATTATTGTAAAGAGAGGCGATAACAAAGTAACAGATATCCTGTTCTGTATTCAATTATGGCAAAAGTCACTGCAGGAATAAAAATGCCTCAGAAACAAAAGCCCACCAAGCAAGTTAAGCAACAGCAGGAACAAGAAAAGACAAAAACAGTGCATCCCTAATGGCTTCATTAGGAAAGAAAAGGGCAAGCGTCTGGTGAAAACTTCACATGTAGTAATCTGGTTACAGTGTCAAGAGGAATACAAACGTAGTCACTGACTTGAGACTGCACCCTAAGGCTGCACTCCACTGGCTAGTAGTTACATGGGAAATCATAGCCTTAGGCTGGACTGACCTTACAGCTACATTAGTAAACTGAAGCCTTAGACTAGTCTGAGCTCACAGCTACATGGGAAAATTGTACCCTTAAGTCCTGCTGATGAATATCACAAAATTTAATCCTATTCTACAAGACAGCACTCAAAGGCAGTGTTCGCTCTCCGCCAAACTTCAATGCAAGACAAACTGTCTCCCTTCACTTGAAAAGGCAAGACAAAATGTGAAACAATGTGAAACATGCTACATGGTCAAGATATTTTGAAATAAATTTTAAAGAGAAATACAGTCACCAATTATTTGCAAAGTCCAAGTCAAGTTTTGTGCACCTCCATCAACAGCTAGGATCTCAACAGGGAATTTAAACCCATGACTGTGGAAGTAACAGCCAAGTTAGTTAATACTAGTGGTGGGATCGCCAGCTTAAATGACAGATCGAGCATCACTTGTTAGAAGCGAGTTGAACTCGAGTCAAACTCGAGTAATTTTCGGGATAAAGTATTTCGTTTATTAGCGACAATATTTTACATAACCGTACATGAGGCAAAACTTTGAACTGGAAATAGGCTTTCGTGATATAATTTAAGTTAAATCTTCATTGATTTAAGCCAAAATAAAGTAAAAATGCAACATATTTTTGAAAATTTCAGATATTTCGGTTGTTTTGGTGAAGTGTCAGCCTTAGATGGTGAAAATATATACGTTTTCAAAAACTCGAGTTTCACTTGCGCCGATCGATGTGACCCCCAATTATCGCCCATCGAGTTGTAACTCGAGTTTGCGTCAACTCGTCCCAGCACTAGTTAATACCAAACTTGTTGACCACTAGGCCAAAATATTCTATTTGCACAATAAACAAATGAAATTGGTCCATTTCAACCAACATTTGGAAGGTGGTCAAAGGTTAGAAGTGGCCATTTTATATATCACATAGCAAATACTGTGTTAGATAACACTATGAACCCCTGCTCATTCACATGTACTGAGCTGGTACTTGTAGATGGAGGAGACCAGAAATAGTGACATCACTGATTCATGTGTTTGTCTCCTGTGGATAAAAATTCAACAAAAGCACTGAAATCTGGCGAGAATACCCTAATTCTCATAAGAGTTACCGTTTGCTGGATTGATAAAATAAAATACAATTAATTTCTTCCCTTTTGGATTTATTTCTTTGAAGAAACATACATAAGTTTCCGATAATAGACAAATATCTTCAGTAACTAGTTATTTCTATGAGGAAATACAGAATTCTTTGCTTTTGATAGACCTTGTAAATACATTGTACAGGTGAATTCGCACCTGGGAGTATCAGAAAAGAATGAAATAAATACAGTGAGTTAAAACATAATGGCATGTTATTTAATTTATTGAATGTTGTAAAAATATTAAATCATCTAAACTTATTATTCCCTGGCAGACTAATAACAAGAGGGTCAGAGGTGCCCCAAAAGGCGGGTTGCGCACGCAGGAAACAAGGTTAGCAACTGCTCTCATTAAATTTAGGAACAAGGAAAGAAATGTTAGGTTACCCACTTAAGGTAAATGTGTTCGACGTGCTAAGAAATGTAATACTTCTAATCTAAGTTACATTATTGTATCTATACTATAATAAATATAGAACTAAAATAAGGGTCTGCAAAACAATGTAAGTATATGCTATAAAATAATAAAGTAAAGAGTAAAAACTATGAAACGGTAATAACAAAAAATTTGGTGAAATTATTTTAGTGAGAACTTGGGAAATTTGGCTATAGCATATACTTACAAAATGTACCATAATATTGCATGGCACCTAATCACAAAAGATAATTTATTAAAATAAATGTAAGTCATAGTATTATTTACCATATGTACAGGATAAATGTGGACGGACAGACAGATGGACAGACAAATGGACGAAAAACAGACAAACGAACAGACGCAATTTCACCAATTTCGAAAGGAACCTAGCTATGATGGAGATCTATCTCCCTATCAAGTTTGAATCCGATTGGTCAAACCATTTTCGAGTTAGAGTCCGGAAATGAAAATGTAGACAAACAGATGGATGGACAAACGGACGAAAAACAGACAAATGAACGGACGGAATTTCACCAATATCGAAAGGAACCTACCTATGATGGAGATCTATCTCCTTATCAAGTTTGAATTCGATTGGTCAAACCGTTTTCAAGTTAGAGTCCGGAAACGAAAATGTGGACAAACAGACGGATGGACAGACATACGGACGAAAAATGGACAAACGAACGGACAGAATTTCACCAATATCGAAAGGAACCTAGCTATCATGTTGATCTATGTCCCTGTCAAGTTTGAATTTGATTGGTCAAACCGTTTTCAAGTTAGAGTCCGGAAATGGAAAATGTGGACGGACAGACGGACGTCGGACACATCAATCTAATAGGCGGGTTGGTTACACGCAACCCGCCTAAAAACGAACAAATGGACAGAAAAACAAGACAAATGAACGGACGGATTTACACCAATTTCGAAAGGAACCTAGCTATGATGGTGATGTATGTCCCTGTGAAGTTTGAATTAGATTGGAGTAACCGTTTTCGAGTTAGAGTCCGGAAACAAAAATGTGGACGGACAGATGGATGGACAGAAAAACGGACAAAAACGAAGAAACAGACGGAAAAACGGACAAACAAACAGACGGAATTTCACCAATTTCGAAAGGAACCTAGCTATGATGGTGATCTATCTCCCTGTGAAGTTTGAATTTGATTGGTCAAACCGTTTTAAAGTTAGAGTCCGGAAACGAAAATGTGGACAAACAGATGGATGGACAGACAAACGGACGAAAAACGGACAAACGAACACACAGAATTTCACCAATTTCGAAAGGAACCTAGCTATGATGGTGATCTATCTCCCTGTGAAGTTTGAATTTGATTGGTCAAACCGTTTTAAAGTTAGAGTCCGGAAACGAAAATGTGGACAAACAGATGGATGGACAGACAAACGGACGAAAAACGGACAAACGAACACACGGAATTTCACCAATTTCGAAAGGAACCTAGCTATGATGGTGATCTATCTCCCTGTGAAGTTTGAATTTGATTGGTCAAACCGTTTTAAAGTTAGAGTCCGGAAACGAAAATTGTGGACGGACAGACGGACAGACAGACAGACGGACAGACGGACGTCGGACACATCAATCTAATAGGCGGGTTGGTTACACGCAACCCGCCTAAAAACTATGTAATAGGTATAATCGAATGTTACAGATTTACTTAAGTTTTGATATAACAGTAATAAATTACAACTATAATTTTTTTTAAATGTAATGGTATCAGATTGAATGTAATAGATTGTATCTCTGTCCATGTAACAAAAAAATAGAGGAAAATAAGAATGGATTTTGTTATCCTTTCTACCCACAATTAATCTCTGGTCAATTATTACTGCTGCAAAGGCATAGTATTCTCCTGACAACAGATTATGAAAGTTATTACTGTTAATGAATTCCCACAATCACTAGCCAAATAAAAGTCTGGGCCCTCTTCATGGAAAAATGCCGAGTTCATCCCGTAAATAGACATAAATTGGAAAAATTATCTCCCAGTCCCCAGACTATGAGCAAAACAACCATAGGAATGCCAGATGAACTGCAAATACGATTTTCTTACCACTAAAGAGTCCATAAATGAGTTGCAGAAGCACAGGCTATTACTGGGTGTTGAGACACACACGATTCAATGGGGAGGGGGAACTTAATAGGGAATCCTTGAGTGAGAAGTAAGTGACAATCAGGCCAAAAGACCCCTCCATTCAATGTCATTATAACACAGGGATTATCATGCAATCTGCGACTATATCCAGAGATAATCACTGATGTACTCAGACAACTTGGCATGTCAGTGTGATGTTCACTCTTTGGCTTGGATATTTTGCACTGTTCTAACTGGAGAATCTAAGGTACATGGAATGGTACATTAACCTCAAGACTGTGAAATAAATATTGGTTTGACCTCAATACTTAACTCTATTTAAATGGTTCACAGCTACTGTCATATTTAACAAAAATACAGCCAAGTATTCATGTGATAAATATACTCTGATGAGAAGAATTCCCTTAAAAGCACAAGTAAACATTAATTAAACCTTCAGGGTCAGTATCCATGTGCACAGGTTGCAATGGTGGCTTACATTTAGAACTTTAAATTTTCATGGCAAATTAACATATATAACATAAATTCTTTAAGTTGAAATAACTTCTGTTTATCATCAAATTTTAATGTGTCTTTTTTAAACTTTTTTTTTTTAATACTGTCAAGTTCAGTGAAAACCAAAATTTGGTATCAAGAAACATAAAATATCTGAGTGAACTTTTAACCACAAGCTGTGAACATGAAATACAAACAATTTTTCAGAAATTCTGGTCAAGCATAACTGGACAGACAACAGAGATCTCACTGCACAGACATCCATATTTTGTAGACAAATATGGTCTACTGAAATCTGCCTGCAACTGTGTTTTGTCCAAAAGGTTTTAAATATTTTAATGATTGGCTATTCTAGTGCTGGGAGAATGCTAAGGAATTACCTGTTGATGTTCATATTGGCAAAATATAAACAAATATCAATCCCTGTCGATCATGGAGTTAGGAGTTCAATAAAATATACACAAAACAAGGAAAATAGACACATTTAAGCACAACAAACCAAACTCGCTCACTATATAGTACATACTATGCTTTATCTATCCTCACTTGTGATTGGCTGATTTTATGATTACCTTTACCCGTTTACAACAGTATGGAAAACCCACAGTGTTTTCTATTTACTTCCTATTTTGCATTTACGCCTAGTTTTGTGATTTCAAGTAGTGAATGTTACAAATGTTCACAATATATTATTCTTATCAGTGTTTTATTGTGACAAAAAGACTACAAACATGAGTTTAAAAACTATCACTTGAATTTCAATTCTACTCTTCATCGATTGGCAAAGAACCAGCAAGTGACAATACGTAAATTTTTAAGCATCATTCCGGCATTAGTTTATCTATTCTCAACATGAACTTTTTTCTTAAATCCTTTTTTAAAAGTGATAGCATCCTGATATAATTTTGAATAAGAGCAGTCCATGAGTGCAGAGCTACACCAAGGCACGTAATAATTAGTAACTTTGAAAATATGGATTTTTTATTTTGTACCCAGATGATGGTGTGATACTGATGACTCTCAAAATTTAATGGGATTTAAGTTGGCCCAAGATCCCCATCTTCTTATTTTTTTTTTCAAGATCCAAGCAGTAGCAATTGCATGACAAATAAACAAACAGACAGACAGTCATGAAAAGAATACCTCCTTGGTGGAGGTGATTATGGTGATACTTTTGTATCATTATGATGTCACGAATTTCGCAAGCATATGTGAGTTAATAATATAATTAGCTTAATTTATAAAAATCAAAGTATACGATGTTAACTCATTACATGGCCTGTTAAAACAAAGGCAACTACACTAATGTGTCTGAGGGAGACATCAACTAGCTGGAAAATTACTCCTGATAGATTTATTGACCACATCCAATTAAACAGTTTTATGGAATAACCCCACACCTATAAATCTTGAATCACACTGTTGTTAACTAGTAGTCTGGCCATTATAACATCCCTTCAATCCTATGGTCTGTGTACATTACCACACAATCTCAAATGCTCTGTCCTGTTGTGTGCAGACTGTCTATCCCCAATTCACAAACAAAAGGTTTTTGATGAAATAAAATCACAGCTAGTGATTTGTAGCTTATTAGTATACTAAAAAATAAAAGCAATTTTTAAGGCTTTCTCTTTTTTATCACATGTTAAAAAGTGTCATGAAGATGACATCTTTCACTGATTTTGTAAATATTTGTGGATATTATTTTTCAAAAATCAGGAGGATTCATAGTTTATTGTGTGCAAAACAATTGATTTAACATTAACAGCATAAGTCAAATTTACTATTCATGGGCCACCAGTCACAAAGTACAGGCATGAAAACACAGCCTTACACTATTCCTAGACAGTAGACATATCCCCAATTATGGATGCAACACTAGACCTCTGCTTTGTCATTTTAGGCTTTTTATTGGCTTTTTTTATTCCTGTCTCTTTGAAAGCAGGTGTAATGATTGCATTGCGGGTAACAGCCCCTCTGGATAATCCCAGGATGCTTCCATCGGCATAGAAACACAGCTCAATTACACCTCAATCAATAACCACACAGGAGGCAGGATCATAAATGTCCTACTTAGAATTCCAGAACACAGTAATGACTGACAAAAGTTCTGTGAAACATCCCATAAAACTGTAAGATATAGCTATTGGATTTAAAGGCGTTATTTTTTTCCATGGAACAAGAGAAAAAACTCAGTATGATGCATTCTTGCAGTATTGCTAGCATTGATTTTTGTCACCACTACGCACCAAGTAAAACTATTTACAGTTGAACCCTATTAACTTTTTGAATTGCAGAATACTAGGTTAAATTCAGTGGACAAAGCTCTCTGTGGTCTGTCATTAATCGCTACTTTAATAGTAAATCCCCCGGATCCGCTAGTGCACAAGTCAACAAAATGGACAATCATTTCAGATTCCTTACACACTACATCAGTTCTGTGATGTCTGTTCATGCTGAAATGACTGATACAGTTCCCCCAAGGAATCCAGTGCCAGTTCTAATAAACCAGTTTTGATCAGTTCTCAATCCCTTCCCTTTGTGTCTATGCCCTCATATAAATAATAGTTATTGACCTTTGGACATTTTAAGCAAATGCAATTAGTCTTCCTTCAATGTCAGTTGTAAAATCCAAATTAGAATTGAGCTGGTGCAGCAGAAACTCTTGTTAAGTAATATTAGTTTTGTAAATTCTTACAAGTAAACTTCAATAATGTAGTTCCCTTTAAAATAGCAGTGGGTTGGTACTGGGTAGTATATTTTCCATTTCAGTATCCCACCAATGCTAAACAATTCCAATTCTGGGATACCAAAAAGTTATGTTGTAGAATATTCCCAATCAAATAGACCAGTTAACAGTTAACAATTCATTAAAAAAATCAAAGTTCTGCTTAAAGAATTTGAAATTACATACATATATACGGAATTTTCACAATCTACAAAAACATGGGATGAAAATTTACAATTTATTCAGATTTAGGGTTGTTTCTATAACTGGTATTTGAATATTAATATTTAAGTTTTCCTACAATTACTATCTGCTGATAATCAAGATGCCAGTTGTACAGTGTCACCACGGCACTTCAATGAAATAGTCTTGATATCAAGATATTGGGGCTACACACTTACCCCTACTAAAAATTTCCCACACACAGCAAAGTAGTGAAGTACCAGTTAAATTTGGCATGTAACAATTTGGCTCAAACCTCTCTATGGTCATGGGTTCAAACCCTGCTCTTACATCATGCTGCAAACACTGATGGTCAGTTCCCATGTGATATTACTAGTGAATAAAAGCAATGTCAAAACCTATTGTGAGTTGCCATTTGAATTGGAAGCATTGTGTTCTGAAGTACGCATGTGTAATCTGAGTAGTACTGATTTTGCAGAAAGTAGATTTTCTATTCCTATCGACAGTCAGCTAATGTATCACAGTAGTTCAACTATTGCAATCATCTCTTGACTGGAAGACAATCCCTTATTATTGCCACTCCGGAGGTCAATCTTTTCAATTACAACAATACTAAACCCATTGCAAACTACAACTGGGGCAATCTTATAGGGAAGTTCCATTACTTCTTAATGTGTTTCCAATTGAATATATTTGTAAGTCCATCAAGAAAAGTTATGACAATATTAAACTGTTGAAATTATGACAAACTGCTTTAGATCGTTAACAGATTTTTATCATCTTCTATCCATCTTAAACCTATCCTTCCACTCATAAAGTCATCTTACAGTAATCGTAAACCCATCTGTTCTATCATAAGTTGATCTTTAAGGTTTGTAAACCAGGAAACTATCTCAAACCTATCAGGAACCTATCAGAAAACTTCTTAAAGCTATCGCAGTATCCATCAGAAAGCTATCTGGACATATGAGAAACCTATCTTGAAACTAGGGATGGGTCGGTACGAAAAATGTGTACATCGGGAGGTCGCCAATGCAAAACCGTACCGATACCGGGACTCCGTGTTTTAGTACACTCCAAACAACATGGACGTTTATTCTTCACGACATTGCAATAAAAGTGACCAAATGCATAAAATATGAGATAAACGCTTATCATTTCTTCAAATTTCTTATTTGTTCCCAATATTTTAAAATTTGCTTCAATTATATAGGCTGACAAGCCACATTGAGGTTATAAATTGTCATGACCAAAACATGGCAGAAGTCTGCAAATAGATGAAAATATGGGGATAAAAGCTTATAATTTCTTCAGATTTGGGGTATGTTTCTGATATTTTAACTCTTCCTTCCATTATATGTGCTGACAAGCGAAGTGGCGGTTGTAAAATCTCATCACAGTGTTTCAGTAGAATTCTCTTGATACCGAGATACCTGTCCTACCAACCCATCCCTACTAATGAAATTACCTCAAACAGCGCCCATATATCATGAAAAGTTCAATTGTTTCCAATCGAGAAGTAGGTTTACGATAAGAATGCAAAATGGAAGAGCCCTATTACTCAATTGTTCCATACCAGGCCATCACATCAGGCCAAGTTTGTTTGGTTTTTTTTTTTGGTTTTTTTTTTAAAAAAAAAAAAAAGGTGTAGAGAAAAAGTTGAGTGGAAAGTAAGTTTTCAAAAATCCTGTTATGCTTCACTTTTGGTATATTTAAAGAGGTACTACCTACAAGATGAAACCTGATAGATCTGGCATCTCTATGTTGGAGTAACCCTATACAAACCTTTTACATTCACAAAATATTGCTGCTGTGATATGTACATTAATAGTGTGGCAGTTGAAGTGTTTGTTAGCAACTAAGAAAGCTTACCTGAGGATGGCAGTTATACCCAATTCACATTACAGGCGGTATCACCCACGGTAACCCGTGTTTGGTAAAGTAACGTCCCTGTCCTTGGATCACTGTCTAACCGCAGGACATATCACCAGTAGTGTGAATGGGGCATGAATTAAACTGACTATGAGTGATTCTGAATGCTCTTTCAACTTTTGGACTTTAAGAATACCTGCGTGTGGCAGATATCCTGTCAACTATAAGTTTGAAAGTCATTTCTACTTAAATTTAACCAGTCACCAGAAAACCCAGCGAAGTAGATTAAAATATTTATGCTTTTTCAAATATTTATTTGCTCCACTGCAAACACGTACAAGCAAAGTTTTTCAGTGTCACTAATTTCCACATCAATGTCTATTTCTAGGATCAATTATATCTAATTAAATAAAGACCAATTTGCATGAAATCTTCATGATAATAAGCTGGCATGATTAGTTAATGAAAATACCCCTATTGTAGCTCATTGGTATGCAGCTGAAATTATTTAATTATTATTATTATTATCATCATCATTATTATTATTATTTACAAACTCTCAAAGCACTTCATTTAGAGGTGTATCAAATTCTACGGTGCAATAAAACATAAGGGGTAGAGGATATATCATATATCCATGGACTTTCTGATAAATGGCAGTAAATTGAAGGATAACCAGAGGCCCATGACTCCATTTAAATGTCTTGTTATCTGGAGATCCTGGTTAAATAGAAGTGTTGTTGAGATTTCACAGTATTAAGTTGTATATTTCATTTTTTCATAATGCCTGTATTTATGTCTGGTTACAGGATGCCCAGATCATCTATATTAAGAAACTGAGGACAAAATAACAAAACCAGGAACATTTAAATTGTTATTTCCATGTCTAAAATGGGAGACATTCTTTACATTTTATCTCAATACATTCATTTATATCGTCTGCCCAATATACTTCAGTGATATCTCGAATTGTTCGTGATTGAAAGGCTACTACCTGGATCCAGACAGGAAACTATAACTTTGCTAATTCTTCTAATTTCCCAAGCGGAGTTCCTGGGTACAAGGTTAATCAACTATGTTAATTTTTCTCATTTCACAGGCTGTGGTCCAAGGTACGAGGTAAATAAACTATGCCACATGTAATTCTTCTCACTTCACAGGCTGACGTCCTAGATGCAAGGTAATTCGACGGTGTTTATTCTCATTTCACAGGCTGAGATCTTAGGTACAAGGTTAACCAACTGTGAAGAGATGCACGACAACTGAGAATGAATTATGTGTCCTTCATCCACAGTTTTACTATGTTAAGTCAGATCTAACGTGATCTGAAATATACCTTTGCTTGAATTCAATGCCCTAATAGAGAACTCATATTTATCTCTACTTCAAAGTTAAGTCTACTTTACCAGCTTATACTGAAAACGATTCCAATGTATAACTAGACATACGCATCGGAGAACCAATGCAAATTTGTATCCACCGGAAAGACAACTCACCAAATTCAGTGAACCACTGTTGACCTTGAGGGAAGGGCCAAAGGTCAACTCTAGGACCAATAATAAGCGAGTTATAAGCACTTTTAACTTTGGCTATCCTCGTTTGACCTTGAAAAAGGGGTCCAAGGTCAAATCTGACAACATCAGAAGATTCGCAGCACATGATTTTCTATAGGTTGGTTTCACATTGCAAACCTCTAATAAGGGAGATATAGGCACTCTTAAAGTCCGCTATGTGGGTTACTTTGGCACTCCGTGGATGACCTTGAATTAAGAGCTTCAAGGTCAAATGTCTGCAAGGTTATAGAGGACATGTATATCTGTTATACATATCACCTTTGTAATGAAGTGATTCAACCTTCTACCTATGAGAAACAACCAGTAGAAAAATGTAGATAATTTTCAAAGAAATGCCTGTGGCGGCCAGCTTGTTTTTCAGAATGAGGCTAGTTTCAGCTTACCCCCCAATGAAGATATCCTGCAAATTTGGTGAATTTACCTGGTGTAGTTTTTCTCTTAGAGCGTTAATGCCGAAAATCTCTCTCGGCAGCATAGTAGCGAATGCTAAACCAAAGTATCCGCCGGATGCCTCCAGTGGATACAATTAATTAACTTAATTAACTACATAGGGAGAGTTTATTATTGACAGTCTTCTTAATGATTAATACTGTATTAAGTCAGTCATATTCACCGATAACCTGGGTGTGCAGATTTTGGAGATTTCCCCATTTTTCCTCGATAATCTAAGCAATTTCCTGATCAAGGAAATACATTGATTGTTGCAATCAATTCTGGTCTACAAAGATATGCACAGTGACAAGAAGATGAACAAGAAATTTAGCCCAACTACAAGCCTATGATTAGCAGAGTATTCTGAACAAGTGTCTATATAATGAATCAGAATACAACCAGACCAGTGATCAGTGAGTAAACAGTCTCCAACCAGTGCTTTCTGCAATAGCACAGCTGTTGTTTTAATCCACCCGGCTTACTAATAATCACTCAATGTATTTTCACTATTAATTTAGACTGTAAAGCCAAAGGTACATTTCATTGATTTTTTTTAACAATAGAACAAGCGCTATTTCTTCATTGAATACAAACAACTAGTGTGTCAGACCATAGAGTGGAATTTTGTGAATAATCAACCATCATTTTAATCCTTGGCTTACTGTAGAACTGAAGTTGAACAGCTTGTACTTGTTTGTCAAAGTAAGGTATTATGATAACAGACGAGACCAAAGTCCATTTTGCCAAACAAGTCAGACAACTCACCCTTATTCTCCTCATGGCGGCCACAATCTCCACACGACTGCTGGGGCGCGGCACATCCAGCGTACCGATGTACTGAAAACACAGAAATGGGCAGGCATGAACAATAATGTACAGAAACAATGAAATCAAGGATATTGATGTACTGATAGTCCAGAAAAACACAGGAATATATATACAATCAAAAACTAGGTTAACACTAAAATACTGGACAGAAAATACTACACAGGTAATGTAAGTACATAAAGTAATGGACAAAGTAAGGCTTTTAAGTAAGGCTCGTTCAACAGCCAGAATCATACTGGAACAGGTCTTCAGCACTCCCACTTGTGGGAGTCATACCCACACAGTAGTATAGGGATTGGTGCTCGATCTTTCAATATCGAGCAATTATCCCACAGAACTGCCAATATCAACGCATAGTACCAACATTTCAAAGTCGAAATACTACATACACCAAACAGACAAAAATAAGAAAACCTGGTAATTAATACTAATTTTAATTCTTAAACGTAATATTTATTGTATAAAATCTTTACAAGCCATAGTTACAACTGAAACAACATGGCGTCAGGTCTAGCGCCATCTTTGTTTACATTGTCAGTGAATTACTTCCTGTTTCACGGAAGAGGTACAAAACCTGACAGCTAGTACACAGCAAAGCAATAAAACTCTTGTTTTATGTGAGTTTTGCTCATTTTATTTTATTTACCGGTATATTGTGGAAATGTATTTTTGGTGCAAAAATAGTATGTCTTGATAATTTTGAGAATTAATATATGCACGTTTTCAAAGAACCTGTATTAAAATATCAATCAATCCACCACCCTAATTTTCAAACAATATCGATCCTCAACATGGCACTCGATCCCTACACTACCACACAGAGGTGACTGCTTGTGATTAGATGCCAAACTTCCTAACCACTAGGCCACCGAGAACCTGTACTGGCCGGACAATATCCAGGGTAAGGATGAAAACTAACAAAAGGAAACAATTTCCTTCAATATTAATAAATAATATACTGAGTCTACTGACATTCATCAAAGAGGATATTGAAACAAAAAACTTCTAACAATGAAGGGATGTTTACTTAACATCATTTTAATAGCGCCCCTTTTTCAAATAAGATGTTTAACAATGAAAAATATTTAAAACGCTGCAATGGCAATAGGTGTTGCCAGATACCCTCCAAAACCTGATCAGCGAAAATGCATGCATTGGTTTAGGCTGTGGATCAACCACAAGCTTTAAGACCCAAAAATCTTTAAAAGTGTTGCCATGACAACAGTTGCTCCCGGATACCCGCCAAAACCCAGTCAGCTCTAGATCTTCTTGGAGTAAATTTGGTGAAAATACATGCATGGGTTTAGGCTGTCAATTGCACACAAACTTTCATACCCCAAAATCTTAAAAGTGTTGCCATGACAACAGTTGATACTGGATACCCCCAAAACATAATAGGCTCTTTAGATTTGGTGGAAATTGGTGCATGGGTTTAGGCTGTGGAACACCACAAGCTTTGTGCCCGCCACCACTGCCCGAATGGCGCAGAGGATGGTTAAAAACTGCTTTCAACTTTACAGTTATCTTCTCAATCTATAAAGATGATTATTCCGAGACTATTTAACAGAAAAGGTGCTAATAAACCATTGTTAATTGACCCAGACTGGTGAAATGAGCATTTTAATCAGTACCATCTCAATCAATTGTTTTTTGTACAGCTTCATTGTAAGCGTTAATTTTGTATGTAGAAATTATGCATAAAAATAAAGTTCTTTTTCTCATGACGGTATTTCAACACTATTTAGTATCATCATCACAGATGGCTACATTAGAAGTATTTATGAATTTGTGAGATGTACCTTATTGTTTATAGACCTATTTGCCTTGCATAGACATTATTTTACATCAATTTAAAGTCATTTAATAAAACTAGAAATGTCAAAGTGATTCATTTTATCCTAAAAAAGTAAAGAGAGATAGTCTAATAAACAAGAGAAATGGCAACAATCAACTGACTTGCTTGACTATATGTGAAAGTTTGTGGAAAAATGCATACCGATATATCATCCTTAGTTCTGGAGGATAAGTGATTTCCCAGTATGCTTTTGCAAATGTTAGATGATTATTTACTCAGAAAAGGGTGGCGCAATTTACCAATAATTTTTTTTTAATTCCTCAACAATTTATCAACATGGTTACACAAATGTCAAACTAGTAGTTTTTTTCCACAGAAAATGTGAGCTTGGAAATATAGACTCACATAAGTGCTGGGAGTGATACAGGTTGTGATACAGTAAAAGCTATTAATGCTAACCACTTGGTCAAAGTAACCATCATTTAGTATTCTTTGATTGATGTAAATAAGCTGAGAGCTGCTAATAGCTTTTCCCTTAAAGATACCGTTAACATGCTTTGAGTAAATGTCCTATAAAAATCCCTAAGGTTGAGGCAAGAAAAAAAATGCCCAAAGTCGCCAATCCATCAGAATTACACTCAAATACTCAGCTAATGTAAAGTGGCCATCCATCATGGTTTAAGATGTAATATTAAAACCCACACCAGAAATATAATATATTGTGCCTCTTGTTAAATTTGCTCACTCATCCAAATTGGGAGAAAGGGAGTCAACTTTACTGGTGCAAGACAGTTTTAGTATGGAAATTATTGGACTGGGGATTTGAGAAGTATCTTAAGGAAAAAAATAAAATATTAAGACCATATCAATGTCTTTTTGTTTTGTTTTCTTTCTTTGGGATTCTTTATTACTTTGACGATATCTTGAATTTGTTTTTCTGCTATTTATCAGATAACAACTAGTCAACTACTGTTCTTTATAATTTACCCCTAGACATACACATATTGGCAAGTGAAATACAATTTGCGGTGAATTTGTTTTCAAAAAGCTATGACTTTGTACTCTGCCAAATTATATTTGGAAATTCTTATGAAATGTGGTGTTCTCAATTTAAAGAATAGCCAAATTGTCTATGATTTACACCACATCCCAATAAAAAAATTTTTTTTAAAAAATTATTTGTGTTCACATTGTGTGCCTCTGAAGAAAAGCCTCCACTTCAATGAATAGCAAAATTTCTCCAGTTTACGGTGTTTGCTAATGCAACCCTCTGACACAACAGAAGTCACGCCCCAACCCAGATAGCTATCACCCATAAAACTCGCCCAACTAACTCAAAAATGAAATGCAAAACACGCAAAGGGGGGGGGGGGGGGGGGGGGGGGGGGGGTCCATAAGAGACTGGAGATTGTAAGGGCACATACATATACTTCATTTACAGAAGTCGGGGCTGACAGACTTATACCGGTAGTTTAGTGATTTGTATCTGGAAATTCCCTGCTCCACAATGCTCCAAAAAATAACTGAAACTAAGTCTCCATGAAATATTAACAAATTCTGACTTTTATGTAATATTAATGCACAGAGTAGAAAAGTGAATCAACTTAATTGTGATTTCTAGGGAAATTTGATCCTGTCAAGTAAATATTGACTCCACCCATCACTACAGTGACTTTCAGTAAAGTGAGAGAAATGAAGGAGGGCTGAACATGGCCATAAAATAAAGCAACCACAAAATAAACTGTAAACGCAAAATAATATTCAAGAAATTATATTTTAAGTAAAACATCTGACCATTAATTATGGGCCGTGACAATTTATCAGTAATATTTTATTTCTGTCAACTAGAAAATACAGACTTTTGGTGAAAACCTAGATTTTTAATAAATATATTGTATTATACTTAACATCCTTATGTTATTTCATATCTGCTTTATCTATAGGAATACAGCCCCCGGTCTCCACCCACACAACTTGTACCCATATTAGCCGATGTTTCTATTTGCATGACTTACAATTTGAGAACACAATCTGTGACATATGTGTTCACATGTGTACGAAAGTTGTGGGCATTTTCAACATAAGCACATCACGAATCCCCAGTAATACTGGATAAATATTAACCAGACATTAATAAAACAAAAAACAAAAAATTTGACAACCATTAGCAATTTTCTTTTTACAATACAAAAAACATCCTGTCATGAATGACAAGATTCAGATCACCTGCAGGTTTAACACTTGCCCTCAGTTGCAGATAATATAACCCACAGGTCTAAGGGGTCTGAGAATTCTTCAAAATAGTTAGCTCACATCATATCATGGTAGGAAAAGCCAAGGTATACTGTATGATTTTCAACTTTATTATTGGAATAGTCACCCCTCCCTCTGTTGTCACCCTGTCAGAGCCCAGGCGGACACTTGCAAGATAATAACCTCTCTTCAGGTTTCTCCTTTTTGGACTTCAGCACATTAAAGGATCTGTATCAAATTTACCCTATATAAATGATTCTATTCTATATTTTTAAGACCCTACCAATCATTAAACCCCACCCCCCATCCCCACCCCAGACTGACTCTCAAATCTCCTTCAGGTACAAGTGACAAAATACTTGTAATACTTTAAATTAAGATGCAAAAACACTGCCTTCTCAGAATGCAGATCGTGTGTATATGGACACACAAATATCCCTTCCACCCATCCCCCCTTTTTTCCCTGACTCCACCCCGTGTCATGTGTCAATCCCCAGGCTATGAGGAAGAAGAATGAGTCCATTCCAATATTGTAGAAATGCATGTAAAATCCACCACAGCCCTATAAAATCTGCCACTGTCTCCAAACGCCCCTTCCTTAAAATTTACAAAAAAAGAAGCAAATTTCAAGCACATTCTGCATAAACTGAGATGAAAGGTCTGAAAGAGTCACTAAAATCAGAAACATGAAGGGAGAATTTGCTACAATTCAAAGAAAGGGGTTTTTTTCCTGACTATGCAATTGTGGTGAATTTTACTTTTCTCTTACTCCACACAGCTACCCTGCATGCATCATTTGAAGCTCTGATTGAAGAAAATATGAAAGAAGGACCCCACATTTCCCAGTGCACCAGAAATACCCTGGATTTAAGCTTATTAAGTGCTTCCCTGGTCTTCAGCAAGCTCTGTTTATCTTTACTCTTGGAATTAAGTCTGACAAGAGTTTTACATGGTCAGTGAATTTAAAGGACAGCCTTCTGACAGAGGGTTGAGGGACACAAGATCCGAGTCCATTATACCAGATCATCCCCATGCCAAATAGACTCTTTAATCTTGAAGACTTTATTTTTGTCATAGAGACTTGTTTATTGAATAGTTACAAGAAAACTCACATTTTTGCAGTTATGTGAGAACTATTTTATTCCTACTTCCTCCTTTGAACTTATATTACTTTTCATAACTATCCTTATTTCAAATTTCTGTGTGGCAAAAAAAGGAATCAACTTTGTAGCCATGGTAACAATGACAACGTCCGATAGGCCAATAGTATTTCCTTCATTTTCATAAGAGCTGAATTCAAACCCCCACTCAAAGAGATCACTGTGAGTCTAGTTATTAATTGAAAACATGGAAACATGATGTGCCAGAGACCCTATGATATCCCAATAGAGAACTTTTCTTAACATATTTAAACTGACTTATGAAAAGAAAACCTCAAACTGCAAAGGTATAGGAAAGACTACAGACACAGTGTATATTCCAGACCAGAGACCTAAATGGAATATCCAGCAACATCCTTCGCAGTTTTCCATTGCAATTTTTTAACTGTCAAATTCTTTCATCTACTGTTGCAAATTTCTTGTGAACATTATACAAAATGACAAGTGTGAAAAATAGGTTGACACAAATTACATTTTAAGTATTTTTAATCTCATTAGTATTTAATAGAATAACTGTAAGAGCAGGTCAAATTTACATTTTAGTAGAACAGAATTAATGTCCCAACATGAGAAAATGCATTATTTGTGTTAGGATAACTGTAAGATCAGTGTAATTAGAACCAATTGTGTAAATATTGGAGTGTCTAGTTAAACAGAGTAACTACACATCAGTTGATTGGGTCTGTGGCTATTTATCAAAATTCCCAAACCTCTGGCAAATGTCAACAGAAGCAGATCCAGACTTATCCCACATGAGTTCCCACCAGATTGTCACCATACAAGTCAACAAAAGACATAAATCTTAAAAAATAAAATTTGCATGGCTTGTGAATATTTCAAAGTATATGGAGAGAAGAGTGTCACTAGAGCAACGATGTAGAGGTGTATTCTTCAACTGAGCCAATCAAATTACTCCATGTAACGCCAGACGCAACATTAATAGGAGGCTTTAATTATAACGCACTACAGTTAAAGAATTGAGTAAAGGGCATTCTGGAGAAAGGAATGTCCATAAACTTTGAAAGGTTTGTCTATATTCACAAGCAGATAATGTAAGGCGCTCGTCAATTTTTAGACATATTCAGTAATCTGTGATTTCTGTGTCTTATCATTGTAAAGAGAATTTACCCAAGGGAAGAGTTATATTAGATGCTGTGGTAAATACATTGAACTTAACTTATAACTAGAAATAGGACGCCCTCTTGCTTGTAGCTGCGACATATGAATAGAAACAGGATAGCATAGAAGAACACACATTATCATGTGTAATGTCCACCCTATCAACCTTTTGTTAAGAAGATAGAAGCAAATTACTGTTTATCTATTTTTGGCAAAAATTCGAAAATTCAAAATGGCCGCCAATTTTGGGAAAAGGAAAATTTTTTGAAAATTGCCAAGAGTACATTTCTTAGATAGCCTATGGGTCGAAAATTTCAACGAAATAACTCTATTTTGCACGGTTAAGGCCAGTTTGTGTTTTTCCATTTTTGGCAAAAATTCGAAAATTCAAAATGGCCGCCATATGTGGGGAGGGGAAAATTTTTGGAAAATTGCAAAGAGTACATTTCTTAGATACCCCTTGGGTCGAAAATTTCGCCGAAATCGCTCTATCTCACACGGTTAAGGAGATAGAAGCAAATTTGTGTTTTGCCATTGTTGGTAAAAATTCGAAATTCAAAATGGCCGCCATTTTTGGGGAGGGGAAAATTTTTTGAAAATTGCAAAGATTACATTCCTTAGATACCCTGTGGGTCGAAAATTTTGACGAAATCGCTCTATCTCGCATGGTTAAGGAGATAGAAGGAAATTTGTGTTTTGCCATTTTTGGCAAAAATTCGAAAATTCAAAATGGCCGCCATTTTTGGGGAGGGGAAAATTTTTTAGAAAATTGTAAAGATTACATTCCTTAAATACCCTGTAGGTCGAAAATTTCGACGAAATCGCTCTATCTCGCACGGTTAAGGAGATAGAAGGAAATTTGTGTTTTGCCATTTTTGGCAAAAATTCAAAATGGCCGCCATTTTTGGGGAGGGGAAAATTTTTGGAAAATTGCAAAGAGTACACTCCTTAGATACCCTGTGGGTTGAAAATTTTGCCGAAATCGCTCTATCTCGCACGGTTAAGGAGATAGAAGCAAATTAGTGTTTTGTCATTTTTGGCAAAAATTCGAAAATTCAAAATGGCCGCCATTTTTGGGGAGGGGAAATTTTTTTTGAAAATTGTAAAGATTACATTCCTTAAATACCCTGTGGGTTGAAAATTTTGCCGAAATCGCTCTATCTCGCACGGTTAAGGAGATAGAAGCAAATTAGTGTTTTGCCATTTTTGACAAAAATTCTAAAATTCAAAATGGCCGCCATTTTTGGGGAGGGGCAAATTTTTTAAAAATTACCAAGAGTACAATGCTCAGATACCCTGTGGGTCGAAATTTTTGACAAAATCGCTCTATCTCACACAGTTAAGGAGATAGATGCAAATTTGTGTTTTGTCATTTTTGGCAAAAATTCGAAAATTCAAAATGGCCGCCATTTTTGGGGAGGGGAAATTTTTTTTGAAAATTGTAAAGATTACATTCCTTAAATACCCTGTGGGTCGAAAATTTCGACGAAATCGCTCTATCTCGCACGGTTAAGGAGATAGAAGGAAATTTGTGTTTTGCCATTTTTGGCAAAAATTCAAAATGGCCGCCATTTTTGGGGAGGGGAAAATTTTTGGAAAATTGCAAAGAGTACACTCCTTAGATACCCTGTGGGTTGAAAATTTTGCCGAAATCGCTCTATCTCGCACGGTTAAGGAGATAGAAGCAAATTAGTGTTTTGCCATTTTTGACAAAAATTCTAAAATTCAAAATGGCCGCCATTTTTGGGGAGGGGCAAATTTTTTAAAAATTACCAAGAGTACAATGCTCAGATACCCTGTGGGTCGAAATCTTTGACGAAATCGCTCTATCTCACACAGTTAAGGAGATAGAAGCAAATTTGTGTTTTGCCATTTTTGGCAAAAATTCGAAAATTCAAAATGGCCGCCATTTTTGGGGAGGGGAAATTTTTTTTGAAACTTTTAAAGATTACATTCCTTAAATACCCTGTGGGTCGAAAATTTCGACGAAATCGCTCTATTTCGCACGGTTAAGGAGATAGAAGCAAATTTGTGTTTTGTCATTTTTTGGCAAAAATTCGAAAATTCAAAATGGCCGCCATTTTTGGGGAGGGGAAATTTTTTTTGAAAATTGTAAAGATTACATTCCTTAAATACCCTGTGGGTCGAAAATTTCGACGAAATCGCTCTATCTCGCACGGTTAAGGAGATAGAAGGAAATTTGTGTTTTGCCATTTTTGGCAAAAATTCAAAATGGCCGCCATTTTTGGGGAGGGGAAAATTTTTGGAAAATTGCAAAGAGTACACTCCTTAGATACCCTGTGGGTTGAAAATTTTGCCGAAATCGCTCTATCTCGCACGGTTAAGGAGATAGAAGCAAATTAGTGTTTTGCCATTTTTGACAAAAATTCTAAAATTCAAAATGGCCGCCATTTTTGGGGAGGGGCAAATTTTTTAAAAATTACCAAGAGTACAATGCTCAGATACCCTGTGGGTCGAAATCTTTGACGAAATCGCTCTATCTCACACAGTTAAGGAGATAGAAGCAAATTTGTGTTTTGCCATTTTTGGCAAAAATTCGAAAATTCAAAATGGCCGCCATTTTTGGGGAGGGGAAATTTTTTTTGAAACTTGTAAAGATTACATTCCTTAAATACCCTGTGGGTCGAAAATTTCGACGAAATCGCTCTATTTCGCACGGTTAAGGAGATAGAAGCAAATTTGTGTTTTGCCATTTTTGGCAAAAATTCAAAATGGCCGCCATTTTTGGGGAGGGGAAAATTTTTGGAAAATTGCAAAGAGTACACTCCGTAGATACCCTGTGGGTTGAAAATTTCGACGAAATCGCTCTATCTCACACAGTTAAGGAGATAGAAGCAAATTTGTGTTTTGCCATTTTTGGCAAAAATTCTAAACTTCAAAATGGCCGCCATCTTTGGGGAGGGGCAAATTTTTTAAAAATTACCAACAGTACAATGCTCAGATACCCTGTGGGTCAAAAATTTTGACGAAATCGCTCTATCTCGCACGGTTAAGGAGATAGAAGCAAATTTGTGTTTTGCCATTTTTGGCAAAAATTCGAAAATTCAAAATGGCCGCCATTTTTGGGGAGGGGAAAATTTTTGGAAAATTGCACAGAGTACACTCCTTAGATACCCTGTGGGTCGAAAATTTCGACGAAATCGCTCTATCTCGCATGGTTAAGGAGATAGAAGCAAATTTGTGTTTTACCATTTTTGGCAAAAATTCGAAAATTCAAAATGGCCGCCATTTTTGGGGAGGGGAAAATTTTTTGAAAATTGCAAAGATTACATTCCTTAGATACCCTGTGGGTCGAAAATTTCGACGAAATCGCTCTATCTCGCACGGTTAAGGAGATAGAAGCAAATTTGTGTTTTGGCATTTTTGGCAAAAATTCGAAAATTCAAAATGGCCGCCATTTTTGGGAAGGGGAAAATTTTTGGAAAATTGCAAAGAGTACACTCCTTAGATACCCTGTCGGTCGAAAATTTCGACGAAATCGCTCTATCTCGCACGGTTAAGGAGATAGAAGCAAATTTGTGTTTTGCCATTTTTGGCAAAAATTCAAAATGGCCGCCATTTTTGGGGAGGGGAAAATTTTTGGAAAATTGCAAAGAGTACACTCCTTAGATACCCTGTGGGTCGAAAATTTTGCCGAAATCGCTCTATCTCGCACGGTTAAGGAGATAGAAGCAAATTTGTGTTTTGCCATTTTTGGCAAAAATTCTAAAATTCAAAATGGCCGCCATTTTTGGGGAGGGGAAAATTTTTGGAAAATTACCAAGAGTAAAATGGTCAGATACCCTGTGGGTCGAAATTTTTGACGAAATCGCTCTATCTCGCACGGTTAAGGAGATAGAAGCAAATTTGTGTTTTGCCATTTTTGGCAAAAATTCGAAAATTCAAAATGGCCGCCATTTTTGGGGAGGGGAAAATTTTTGGAAAATTGCAAAGAGTACACTCCTTAGATACCCTGTGGGTCGAAAATTTTGCCGAAATCGCTCTATCTCGCACGGTTAAGGAGATAGAAGCAAATTTGTGTTTTGCCATTTTTGGCAAAAATTCGAAAATTCAAAATGGCCGCCATTTTTGGGGAGGGGAAAATTTTTGGAAAATTGTAAAGATTACATTCCTTAAATACCCTGTGGGTCGAAAATTTTGCCGAAATCGCTCTATCTCGCAACGGTTAAGGAGATAGAAGCAAATTTGTGTTTTGCCATTTTTGGCAAAAATTCGAAAATTCAAAATGGCCGCCATTTTTGGGGAGGGGAAAATTTTTTGAAAATTGCAAAGATTACATTCCTTAGATACCCTGTGGGTCGAAAATTTCGACGAAATCGCTCTATCTCGCACGGTTAAGGAGATATTAAGATTTTTTCGTTTTTCGCAAAAATTCAAGATGGCCGCTAAAAGTGGCGAAAATTGAAAATTTTCAATTTTGTACAGAATACTCTTCTACTACCCTGTGAGTCAAAAATTCTGTCGAAATCGCTCTATCTCTTACGGTTTCTGAGATATTAGCAAATTACTCAAAAGTAGTACTGAAAATACACAATGAAGTACCTAAATGGCTATTACTCATGTACTGACAAAGCTATCAGTCCCAAATGCAATACCAAGCGAGCTATGGACATAACAATCTTGTATTCAAAATTGTAGTAAAATATCTTTAATTATCTTGGCTTAAATGCACGGAAACCAATGGGTACTGAAAATAGCTGTACTTAAGTATTACTCAGTAAGCAAAAGAGGTACAACAGCCAAAAGCAATCCCAAGCAAGCTACTGACCCAATAAGCCTGCATACCAAATTTGGTGACAATAGCTCTAATACTTTTCCTTTAAATGAGCGGAAACCATGCGTGACGCCAGACATCGGACGCCGGACATCGGACGCCGGACGGCGAAAAAAGCAAAAATAATATATCCACCCCCCAGGGGGGTGGACATAATTACTGCTTTAGATAATACTGTTCCTGAACCCCATTATCAAATACTCTATTTATCTGTATAAACGCCCCAGCAGTGATGCATTTTTAAAATGGGAGGGGGGACTATTAGCGGTATAAAAATAGCATCAAAGATGCCCACACCCCACAACCTGGGGAAATAATTTTCGACAACATGAGATGTAGAAGAAACAGTATAAACATGAGTAGACTTTCACAACAAAGTTATATAATAGTCCAAATAATGTTTAGCCAGAAAAAATAATATTTAAGATAAATAAACTGTCTGTACATTATGAAGCTGTAAAATAAAAAAAACTGAAACTCAAAGAAAGGTAGTGTCGAAAAACCAGTCAGCTCCAATCTGTGCTGGGGCTTGGAATGCAAAGAAAAAACCACAAAAATATTTATATACTATAAGGTAGAATAAACAGAAAAAGTGTTGCCATGACAACAATTGTTGCCAGGTATTGCCAAAAAAACTAAGCAGCTCCAATTCGTGTAGGGGTATGGAATGCAAAAAATCCACAAAAATATTTATATGTGGGTCCAAGAAACAGAAGAATAGTGTTGCCATGGCAAAACTTGTTACCAGGTATTGCCGAAAAACTAATCAGCTGCAATCTGTGCAGGGTTATGGAATGCAAAGAACCCATAAAATTATTTATAAGTCGATGAAACTGAAGAAAAGTGTTACCATGGCAACACTTGTTGCCAGGTATTGTCGAAAAACTAGTCAGCTCTAATCCGTGCAGCAGTTTGGAATGCAAAGAACCCACAAAATGCACAAAATGTTTATATATGGGTCCAAGAAACAGAAGAAAAGTGTTGCCATGGTAACACTTGTTACCAGGTATTGCCAAAAAACTAATCAGCTCCAATCTGTGCAGGGTTATGGAATGTAAAGAACCCATAAAATTATTTATAAGTCGATGAAACTGAAGAAAAGTGTTACCATGGCAACACTTGTTGCCAGGTATTGTCGAAAAAACTAGTCAGCTCTAATCCATGCAGGGGTTTGGAATGCAAAGAACCCACAACATGCACAAAATGTTTATATATAGGTCCAAGAAAAAGATAAACTGTTGCCATGGCAAAACCTGTTGCCAGGTATTGCCAAAACAGTAATCAGCTCCAATCCATGCAGGAGTTTAGAATGCAAAGAACCCAAAAAAAGATTTTTAAACCCAAGAAAAATGAGAAAGTGTTGCCTGAGGCACCCACAAAATCACAAGTTGAAAAACAATACAGAAAAAGTATTACCATGGCAACAGCTGTTACCAAAAACTTGCAAAAAGCATCATCACTACTCTTGTAGTTCCCCTTGCAAGAAATACATCCTGAAAATACTGGTTAAAATCTTTGCATGGGTTTCATTTATAAAGATCCCACCAATTTAAAAGTGAAAAACCACAGAAAAAGTGTTGCCAGGCAACAGCTGTTGGCAAATGTTGCCTAAACCCAAATCACAAGGTCCTCTTGTAATGGACATATTTTGAAAGTTTTGAATAATGTTAAATGCCCACAAAATAAAGAACCAAGAAACAGAAAAAGTGTTGCCATGAAAACACTTGTTGCAAAAATTGCCAAGAAAGCAATCACACATAAGTTCTCATACCATTAAACCTCCACAGTTATATATACATGCAAAATTTTAATGAAATTTCAGTTATCTTCAGTATACTCTATACCATACTATATACAAAATAAAAAAACTGAAACTCAACATAATGCTTTTATACATGGGAGTTTAAGGTCACCTTAAAACAGGACACACCTTGAATAACAGTTACAACCAAATACCAAATTTGAATTGAATCAGTCAACCAATTTTGGAGATACTGTCTGGAAATGGAAAAACTTAAAATCAAATAAGTATCTTACTAGTGCGAGTTTAAGGTCACCTTAAAATAGGGGACACCTTGAAAACAAGTTACAACCACATGGCAAATTTGAATTTAATCCATCATGCCATTTTTGAGATACTGTCTGGAAACGAAAAACCTTAACCTCAATATAAATATATATTACTACTGGGAGTTTAAGGTAACCTTAAAATAGGGCACACCTTGAGGACCAATTACATCCACATGCCAAATTCGAATTTAATTCATCATGCCATTTTTGAGATACTTTCTGGAAAGGAAGTGTGACGACACTGACCATATTTGTACTCCAACATAGCTCATAAGTTTATTAAATATCAGGAATTTATTATAACCTTACAAAAGAGATTTTTTTCCTATGTAGACAGATGTACGTGAGATCAAAAATTAAAGTCTTAATTAGCACATCAAATATCTTTCAAACACCAAAAATTGTCCCAACATTAAACTCAAAGCTAGTTTGCAGCTGTGAGAGTTTAAGGGAATCTTTTTCTGTAGGTTCTGTTCACAGTTGGTTACATCCACAACTTGAAAGACGCTTAGAATTGCCCAGTGTTTGAAATTCTGTTGAAAAATTGCCAAACTTAAAGTGAATATAATTCTGTTATTACTGGGAGTTTACAATCACCTTATTGTGATGCACTTACCTGTGGCCAGTTACATATACATGCAAAATTTGAATGAATTTCTCAAGTATTTCCAGTATACTATATGGAAAAATAATGTAAACTCAATATAACTTCTTAATACATGAGAGTTTAATGTCACCTTAAAATAGGGCACACCTTGAAAACCAGTTACAACCACATGCCAAATTCGAATTGAATCTGTCTACAAATTTTTAAGATACTGTCCGGAAACGAAAAACCTTCAAATTAATATTAGTATCTTACTACTGTGAGTTTAAGGTCATCTTAAATAGGCCACACCTTGAGGAACATCAACATGCCAAATTGGAAATTAATTCATCAAGCCATTTTTGAGATACTCTCTGGAAAGTAAATGTGAATGACACTGACCATGTATGTCTTCCATCAAACCTGCTGGTGACACAAACTAATGCAACCTTAAACTCATTAGTTTATAAAATATCAGCAATTTACTATAACCTTACAAAAGAGACCATTTTTTGGTGCAAGTACATGATGAATATCAATGTAAAAAGTCCTAATTAGCATATAAAATATCTTCCCAACACCAAAAACATTGCCCCAAACTTAAACTCAAAGTTTGTTTACACTGCTGTATATTGTAGTGAGTTTAAGGTAATCTTTTCCTGAAAGTTCTGTTCAAGGTTTGTGACATCCACAACTGAAATGCCTAGAATTGCACTATATTTGAAATACTGTTCAAAAATTACCAAACTTAAAGTGAATATAATTCGGTTATTAATGAGAGTTTAAGGTCACCTTATTGTGTGGCACTTACCTATGGCCAGTTACATATAATTGCAAAAGTTGTGTGAAATTGCTGAAGTTACTTTCAGTATACTCCATGGAGAAAGAAAAAACGTAAACTGGACATAAGTTTTTTTTATACATGGGAGTTTAAGATCACCTTAAAATAGGGCACACCTTCAAAACTAGTTACAACCACATGCCAAATTTGAATTGAATCCATCAAGCCATTTTTGAGATATTGTCCGGAAACGAAAAAACTTAAACTCAGTATAAGTATCTTACTAGTAAGATTTTAAGGTCACAAAACTATACAACAAACCCTGAGAAGCAGTTACATCCACATGTCAAATTTGAATTAAATATGACAAGTCATTTTTGAGATACTGTCGGGAATAGAAAGTGTGACGACGACAGACAACAATGACGCTGATGCCACAAAATGAGATGAGGAAGCAATCCCTATATGCCACACAGCACAAATGCTGGCGACACAAAAAGTAACTATTTGGAAAATAAATACATACATATGCAGGAAGAGTACCCTTATGTTAATCATATATTCCAAATAAGCCATAGCTTTACTATTAAGTACTAGCTTATATCATCAAAATTTAATATACAGGGTGTATCCACTAAATTTCAATATTTTTTCCATGACTTCTTCATGATCAAAGCTTTAAAATCAAGGACCTTTTACATGCTTCATGGCATGAAAGAGACATATACCGAGGCCACGAGCTGATCCCGCCGGTTTTACCTTTGAGAACCAGGCATAAGGTTTCAGTCACAGTACAGGAAGATGTGGGAGACACCAAAATTTGATCTGATTACATAAATATATCCTTGTGTTGAAATGCTGGATGAAAGAAAGGAACAACGCCATTTCGCGAGAGAGTGCCTTTTAATTTCCATGGCTTTTTATGAATTTTCCAAAACCTGGAGTCAATTTCCATGACTTTTCCAGGCCTGGAAAAGAAAAAATGGAATTCCATGACTTTTCCAGGTTTTCCATGACTGGATACACCCTGAAAATAAAAGCATACAATTCTGTGTGCCTATTGCATGGTCTTTCTCTGAATACCATTGTTTATTTATTGATGTCTGGGACAATCTGCCATGATGCAACTACTGTACTAGAAATTTATCACACTTATTTTCTGTTTTCCAGAATATAAAAAACCTCATCAATCAATAAAGTTACAATAAAATCAAAGACCAGAATTGATCTCCATTTCGCATGCAATATTTCCCAAGTGTTAGATTCACTTCCACTAGAAAATAAAAATACAGTATAAAATCTATCATGAACAAGATCACTTGGGGAGTGCAGACCTCCACCAAGGCACAAAAATAATTAAATGGGAAAATCTGGATCTTTGATAACTTTTTTTGTATCCAGGTATTGATCCGGATGAGTCTCAAAATTTAATGGGATCTATGTTGGACCTAGGCCCATCTTATGATTTCTTACAACCAGTAGTATTTGTGTAATCCTCCTAACAAACAGACAGACAGACACATAAACGGCCATGGATTTAATAGTTTCACAGGACAAAATCAACATATTATAAACTTTAAAAACATTGCGAAATGTGAAGGACATTCGTGACAGGGTTTGAATGTAAAAAAAATAAACATCTTTAAATCTACAATTTTCCGCATAGTATAGCAGCACCCAGGACTGAGCACATTGTATAAGATTTATAATGACAGACAAAAGCTTGGCTCAGGGTGTTTTACATTAAAATGTATGGACTGAGCGGAGCAGGCTCATCCATCATAATCCAACCACAACCATTCAAGTGTCTCAGCTTCACATAAAACCCTTCCTTACAATTTTAAAACCAAATCAACATCCCTGTCTCGGAGAGCCTCCTAATATTACCCTTTAAATCTGATTTTTGATCAGTGTTTGTTTATTCTCTAATTTGTTTATTCTCTTTTCTCGTGGATTAATCACTAAAAATAGAGTACTGACAGATCATGAATATCCCTTGAATCTTCAACTGTAACTATGAATAAGATTATCACAATAAACTCCCTTGGTGAAAAGTATAATTTTTTTTCTTGTCCTCAAGGAATTCCAGAGGTCCTGATCCATGATTACAATTCAAATTCAAGATCTTAAATTGAAGCAGAATATTTACATACAACAGATATCAAATAAATTTCATCAAAAGGTATAATACTGAAATTTGCAGTGAGACTATCATATGATAATGGAATATCCAAATCAGTCACATTTTTTGTGAAACTGAGCAAAAAGTGGTGAACAGGAAACTCATAAAACCATTCATTTAAAAATATTGTTTGGAGACATAAATAACACGGGTAAAGTTCCACATTTAGATTTTACCCAACGTCTTTTTTTTCATTTACATAATTTTTGACTATAATTTGCATCGATGTACATTAGTGCTCCAATGATGTTTGTAGAAAAGTTGCTCATTGACTGACTTCTCCGTAAACAAAGTTCCATCAAATGACTGAAATTCAGACCATGCAAAATGCTTAGATGTCACCAACCTGGCACAAAGTATGCTTATCTTGTCCAGCTGTAATAGTTACATTTTATTGAGAATGTGGTGAAATTTTTCTACAATATCTTTAGATATAATTTTTTGACTGTATTATTAGCATAGGGACAAGATTTGATGGTAGATTTCTGTATTTGTACTGGTTTTGAGAGTGTTGGTTCAATGATCAACCAGCTTATTTGCTTCACTAGTACTTTCAATTGGTTAATATTGAATTGCAGGTACCTGTACTTGGGTCAGTTAAGGCCGAGCTGGCCCCATCTTTGGCCTCGAGTTATCACCATGCTTTGCAATGAATTTATTTATTTTTTAGTCTCCATTGTCACATGTAGTACCTTTGTATGCAGGTACCTACACTCAAGTCAGGCAAGACCCTATCTTACCACCACACTTTGCAGTGAATTTATTTATTTAGCATCTCATGTCACACACAGCACCTTTGTATAGGTACTTTGTGACTGGCAATTAAAAAGATGGAAGAAACCAGTACATATTGTTGGTCAAAGTTCTGTACTTTAAACTGCCAACAAACGGCAAGCAACCACCAGCTTTCCCTCTTGAATTCGGGCCAGGATTTAAACTCCAATCTCAGAGGTGGGAGGCAAGTTTGTTACTACTGTGCTACCATGGCCCCTTAGTTTGCAATGAAATGAATGATGGTGTGACTAACAAATTTAATATACTAGTGTGAGTCCTGAAGAAGTGCCCCCCTACCTTTGCAGTAAATGGAATGCCGTGTGTAAAGGCCTCGTCATTATGTAGCGGGATCCTGGAGTCGTAGCCATCATCTGACACCAGATCATACTGCTTCTTGGAGGGCATTCTCCTCAGACGCTCAAGCATTGAGACGTCAGTGGGCGGAGCCTAACCTGAACACAGTAAGCATGAAGATGTCAGTGGACAGAGCCTACATTCAACAAAACAAGCATAAAGATGTTAGTGGGCGAACCCTACATTCACAACATAAAATGCATGAAGATGTCAGTAAGCGGAGCCTAACTTGAACACAAAAAAACGTGAAGATGTCAGCAGGTGGAGCTTACCTGAAAGTAATTAAGCATGGAGACGTTAGTAGAGATAATTCATACAGAAAATAAGTTTCAAATCAACAGGCTGAGTTCATCTTGCTAAAAAAGGCAAGCAGACAGCAGCAGCAACAGGGTATATTCCACTTTTAACTAGATATTGCATCTCGATGCAGTGTTTCCCCAGACGGGACATGGTTGAAGCATTATGTTTTCATGCTTTCAGTGCATTAAGTGTGAAAATATCTCCAAAATGGCCAAAAATGACCTTAGTGAGGTACTTTGGCGGTCTGTGAATGACCTTCAATGAAGAGCTTCAAGGTCAAATTTCTGCACGTTAACAGAGGCCATATATATGTATTATAAGGAGGGGCCCACGGTCAAATCCAACCACACCAGAAGATTCCCAGTCTATGATTTCCTATAGGTTGGTTTACCATCCCAAACCTCTAGGACTAATAATAAGCGAGTTATAAGCACTTTTAAGTTTGGCTATCCTCGTTTGACCTTGAAGGAGGGCCCCAAGGACAAATCCGACTACACCAAAAGATTCCCAGCCCATGATTTCCTATAGGTTGGTTTACCATCCCAAACCTCTAGGACCAATAATAAGCAAGTTATAAGCACTTTTAAGTTTTGCTATCCTCGTTTGACCTTGAAGGAGGGGCCCAAGGTCAAATCTGACCACACCAAAAGATTCCCAGCCCATGATTTCCTATATGTTGGTTTACCATCCCAAACCTCTAGGAATAATAATAAGCGAGTTATAAGCATTTTTACGTTTGGCTATCCTCGTTTGACCTTGAAGGAGGGGTCCAGGGTCAAATCTGACAACATCAGAAGATTCACAGCACATAATTTCCTATAGGTTGTTTTCACATTGCAAACCTCTAGGACCAATAATAAACGAGATATAGGCACTTTTAAAGTCCGCTATATGGCTTACTTTGGCACTCTGTGGATGACATTGATGAATTAACAGCTTCAGGGTCAAATGTCTGCGAGGTTGTAGAGGATATGTTTATCTGTTATACATATCACCTATGAAGAGATTCAACCTTCTACCTATGGGAAACGCCAGTAGAAAAATACAGATAATTTTCAAATACTTAATGCCCGCAGTGGCTATCTTGTTTTTTAGAATGAGGATAATTTCAGTCCCAGAGAAGCTTACCCCCAATGAAGATATCCTGCAAATTTGGCGAACCTAGCTAGTGTAGTTTTCCTCTTAGAGTGTTAACGCCGAAAATCTCTCTATGCGCAGCGGCGGTGGCGGCGTAGTGAACGCTAAACCAAAGTATCCACCAGATGCCTCCAGTGGATGCAATAATAAAGGAGGTATATGGCCTCAAAGTCTTATATAGGCATATATATGCAGTAAAAGGTACCATTTTGAGTCATTTTAGCGGGCCTAAGGTGACCTTGAAAATAATAGCCAAGGTCAACAAACTAGATGCTGGTACTCCATTATGTACTCAACCTCCAAAGCCATTTTCAATAGTTTCCATGCAATATAGTCAGCATTAAGAGCAAAAATATCTCCAAAAAGGCCAAAAATGGCCTCGGTGAGGTACTTTGATAGTCTGTGGATGACCTTCAATGAAGAGCTTCAAGGTCAAATTTCTGTATGCTTACAGAGGACCTATATATGTATTACCGATATATATATATTTTTTTTTTTTTTTTTTTTTTTTTTTTTTTTTTTTTTTTTTTTTTTTTTTTTTTATAAATTTTTTTATTCAAACAGACATGCAGGTAAGTATTTTCCAGAAAATGTGTGAAATTTTTCCACAGCAAAAGATAACAAGAGGTAAAATAAAGTCTCATGTCTCATCACCTAACAAATAAAGAATAAATTATTTGAAATAGTGATTCTACAATATCAAACATAAAATAAATGATGCTATAACTGTAACAACATTTTCTAGTCACTTGACATAGTATTTAATGAATACATTTACAAATGCATGATTCTACAATATCAAACATTAAAAAAAATCATACATTGATAGGTTACAATAAAAAGATTAACTAGAGGATCGCTCGCAAAAAAAAAAGATAATGTTTTTGCATAGCAAAAACAAAGCGTCCCGAAAAGGATATAAAGGTGAGTGCTAAAGTATTAAGAAAATGCTTTGTTTCTAGCCTTATACTGTTGTGGCAACCAAAGTCAGCGCAGTCTGCTCTATCTAGCACGGTTTTCAAGATATAAGCATTTTTGTGTTTTGCAAAAAATAAAGAAATTAAAAATGTCCGCTATATTTGGCGAGACAAAAATATTTTGAAAATTGGCATGGCTACTCTGCAGAGATACCCAGCAGGTCCAAAATTTTGTTGAGTTCACTCCATATAGCACGGTTTTCGAGATATAAGCATTTTTGTGTTTTGCAAAAACTTTGAAAATTCAAAATGGCCACCATTTTGGGGAGACAAAAATTTTTGTCAAGACCACTGCCGTGGTGTGTATCTCCCGCCGAGCATTAAAGCAGAAGAAATAGCTTTTCCGAGATAATTTCACAATTTTTCATTTTCGTGTGTGAAAGGTCTTCCAAAAGTAGGTGAATGAGTTATTTGAGAAAAATTGGCTATCTGCAATACTATTAAGAGATAATTCACATTTACTCATTTTGAGTAGGTGAATAATTATCTATGGGTCTGAAACTTCACCAAGTGAAAGCTCTCCCAAAAGTAGGTGAATGAGTTATTTGAGAAAAATTGGCTATCTGCAATACTTTTAGAGATAATTCGCATTTACTCATTTTCAGTAGGTGAGTAATTAGCTATGGGTCTGAAACTTCACCGAGTGAAAGCTCTCCCAAAAGTAGGTGAATGAGTTATTTGAGAAAAATTGGCTATCTGCAATACTTTTAGAGATAATTCGCATTTACTCATTTTCAGTAGGTGAGTAATTAGCTATGGGTCTGAAACTTCACCGAGTGAAAGCTCTCCCAAAAGTAGGTGAATGATTAATTTGACAAAAATTGGCTATCTGCAATACTTTTAGAGATAATTCGCATTTACTCATTTTGAGTAGGTGAGTAATTAGCTATGGGTCTGAAACTTCACCAAGTGAAAGCTCTCCCAAAAGTAGGTGAATGAGTTATTTGAGAAAAATTGGCTATCTGCAATACTTTTAGAGATAATTCGCATTTACTCATTTTGAGTAGACGAGTAATTAGCTATGGGTCTGAAACTTCACCAAGTGAAAGCTCTCCCAAAAGAAGGTGAATGATTAATTTGAGAAAAATTGGCTATCTGCAATACTTTTAGAGATAATTCGCATTTACTCATTTTGAGTAGGTGAGTAATTAGCTATGGGTCTGAAACTTCACCAAGTGAAAGCTCTCCCAAAAGTAGGTGAATGAGTTATTTGAGAAAAATTGGCTATCTGCAATACTTTTACAGATAATTCGCATTTACTCATTTTGAGTAGGTGAGTAATTAGCTATGGGTCTGAAACTTGACCAAGTGAAAGCTCTCCCAAAAGTAGGTGAATGATTAATTTGAGAAAAACTGGCTATCTGCAATACTTTTAGAGATAATTCGCATTTACTCATTTTGAGTAGGTGAGTAATTAGCTATGGGTCTGAAACTTCACCAAGTGAAAGCTCTCCCAAAAGTAGGTGAATGAGTTATTTGAGAAAAATTGGCTATCTGCAATACTTTTAGAGATAATTCGCATTTACTCATTTTGAGTAGGTGAGTAATTAGCTATGGGTCTGAAATTTCACCAAGTGAAAGCTCTTTCAAAAGTAGGTGAATGAGTTATTTGAGAAAAATTGGCTATCTGCAATACTTTTAGAGATAATTCGCATTTACTCATTTTCAGTAGGTGAGTAATTAGCTATGGGTCTGAAACTTCACCAAGTGAAAGCTCTGCCAAAAGTAGGTGAATGAGTTATTTGAGAAAAATTGGCTATCTGCAATACTTTTAGAGATAATTCGCATTTACTCATTTTGAGTAGGTGAGTAATTAGCTATGGGTCTGAAACTTCACCAAGTGAAAGCTCTCCCAAAAGTAGGTGAATGAGTTATTTGAGAAAAATTGGCTATCTGCAATACTTTTAGAGATAATTCACATTTACTCATTTTCAGTAGGTGAGTAATTAGCTATGGGTCTGAAACTTCACCAAGTGAAAGCTCTGCCAAAAGTACGTGAATGAGTTATTTGAGAAAAATTGGCTATCTGCAATACTTTTAGAGATAATTCGCATTCATTTTCAGTAGGTGAGTAATTAGCTATGGGTCTGAAACTTCACCGAGTGAAAGCTCTCCCAAAAGTAGGTGAATGAGTTATTTGAGAAAAATTGGCTATCTGCAATACTTTTAGAGATAATTCGCATTTACTCATTTTGAGTAGGTGAGTAATTAGCTATGGGCCTGAAACTTCACCAAGTGAAAGCTCTCCCAAAAGTAGGTGAATGAGTTATTTGAGAAAAATTGGCTATCTGCAATACTTTTAGAGATAATTCGCATTTACTCATTTTGAGTAGGTGAGTAATTAGCTATGGGTCTGAAACTTCACCAAGTGAAAGCTCTCCCAAAAGTAGGTGAATGAGTTATTTGAGAAAAATTGGCTATCTGCAATACTTTTAGAGATAATTCGCATTTACTCATTTTGAGTAGGTGAGTAATTAGCTATGGGTCTGAAACTTCACCAAGTGAAAGCTCTCCCAAAAGTAGGTGAATGAGTTATTTGAGAAAAATTGGCTATCTGCAATACTTTTAGAGATAATTCGCATTTACTCATTTTCAGTAGGTGAGTAATTAGCTATGGGTCTGAAACTTCACCAAGTGAAAGCTCTGCCAAAAGTAGGTGAATGAGTTATTTGAGAAAAATTGGCTATCTGCAATACTTTTAGAGATAATTCGCATTTACTCATTTTCAGTAGGTGAGTAATTAGCTATGGGTCTGAAACTTCACCAAGTGAAAGCTCTTTCAAAAGTAGGTGAATGAGTTATTTGAGAAAAATTGGCTATCTGCAATACTTTTAGAGATAATTCGCATTTACTCATTTTCAGTAGGTGAGTAATTAGCTATGGGTCTGAAACTTCACCAAGTGAAAGCTCTCCCAAAAGTAGGTGAATGAATTATTTGAGAAAAATTGGCTATCTGCAATACTTTTAGAGATAATTCACATTTACTCATTTTGAGTAGGTGAGTAATTAGCTATGGGTCTGAAACTTCACCAAGTGAAAGCTCTGCCAAAAGTACGTGAATGAGTTATTTGAGAAAAATTGGCTATCTGCAATACTTTTAGAGATAATTCGCATTTACTCATTTTGAGTAGGTGAGTAATTAGCTATGGGTCTGAAACTTCACCAAGTGAAAGCTCTCCCAAAAGTAGGTGAATGATTAATTTGACAAAAATTGGCTATCCGCAATACTTTTAGAGATAATTCGCATTTACTCATTTTGAGTAGGTGAGTAATTAGCTATGGGTCTGAAACTTCACCAAGTGAAAGCTCTCCCAAAAGTAGGTGAATGAGTTATTTGAGAAAAATCGGCTATCTGCAATACTTTTAGAGATAATTCGCATTTACTCATTTTGAGTAGGTGAGTAATTAGCTATGGGTCTGAAACTTCACCATGTGAAAGCTCTTTGGGATAGCTGCTCTGCAGAGATACCCTGAAGATAAAAAATTTCGTCGAAATCGCTCTATGTAGCACGGTTTTCGAAATATTAGCATTTTTGTGTTTTGCAATTTTTGAGCAAAAATTCGAAAATTCAAAATGGCCGCCATTTTTGGCAAGACAAAATTTTTTTGAAAATTGGCATGGCTACTCTGCAGAGATACCCTGTGGGTCAAAAATTTCGTCGAAATCGCTCTATCTAGCACGGTTTTCGAGATATAAGCATTTTTGTGTTTTGCAATTTTGCGAAAAATTCGAAAATTCAAAATGGCCGCCATTTTTTGCGAGAAATTTTTTGTTTGAAAATTGGCATGGCTACTCTGCAGAGATACCCTGTGGGTCAAAAATTTCGTCGAAATCGCTCTATCTAGCAGGGTTTTTGAGATATAAGCATTTTTATGTTTTGAAATTTTTGCGAAAAATTCGAAAATTCAAAATGGCCGCCATTTTTGGTGAGACAAAATTTTTTTCAAAATTGGGATAACTACTCTGCAGAGATACCCTGTGGGTCAAAAATTTCGTCGAAATCGCTCTATCTAGCACGGTTTTCGAGATATAAGCATTTTTGTGTTTTGCAATTTTTGCGAAAATTTTGAAAATTCAAAATGGCCGCCATTTTTGGCGAGACAAATTTTTTTGAAAATTGGGAAAAGTACCCCGCAGAGATATCCTGCGGGTCAAAAATTTTGTCGAAATTGCTCTATCTAGCACGGTTTTTGAGATATAAGCATTTTTGTGTTTTACAATTTTTGCGAAAATTTCGAAAATTCAAAATGGCCGCCATTTTGGGCGAGACAAAAATTTTTTGAAAATTGGGAAAACTACTCCGCAGAGATACCCTGCGGGTCAAAAATTTCGTCGAAATCGCTCTATCTAGCACGGTTTTCGAGATATAAGCATTTTTGTGTTTTCCTTATTTGGAAAATTCGTAATGATTAATTAATCATTAATTACTCGGCCATTTCTTGACCAATCAATGCCAAAATCTAATGATTTCCAGATTTTAATAGAATGAATGTATTTGCCAAGTTTCAGGTGAATTGATAAAATTCCTTTCAAGTTATCATCCGGACAAGCTTCCCCATCGAAAAAAGACATTTTTGGTCATGTGACCTCTCTGATTGGTTGAAATGTCACTGCAGCATATTCAAAAAAATTCCCCAAGGCTACTGCCTAAACCTGCCAAATTTGAAAAGAATCCGCCTAACGGTTACAGAGTTATAAGGAAAACAAAATGCGGAGCCGGCGGAGCCGGCGGAGCCGGCGGAGCCGGAAGCTCTCCCATACACAAACAAGCGTCCCTTGCGGGACGCTTAATAATGGTAATTTCATACATCTAACAAGAATAGTTGTGTTCAAAGAAAAGATAAGATTGTCTTTGGATATCTATGGGAAGTATCTTTGGATTATATACATTCTCATATGGTATGGTGTTAATTATGTTCTGTTATATGTTGTTAAAAATGCCTTCCCATGTTTGCCACCTTTTAGCATATATTTCCATTTTTGAAGTAATTTTGGACAGTATTTTTTGCTCCTCGAATCTATCTTGTATTATCTTCTGAAGCCGAAATATATCAAGTTTTTTCCTTTTTTGAGCACAGCTGAAAATGTAATGTCTGCTTATTATAAGAATAAAGTTTATTGGCCAAAAATGTTCATCTTGTTTTTCATAGCCTAAAACTTTTGTAACATTTGTCCATTCTGCATTGTAGGAAATTTTTGAAAGGAGCCAAGTTTTGATATTATTCCACAGAATTATAACATTATTACAATGGAGAAATAAATGCTCTATGGATTCTGAATCTTGATTACAGAGTCTGCACAAGTTGGAACTTGTCAGTTTCAGTTTATAGAGATATTCATTTGTGCCTAAAATTCTGTACATTATTCGATACTGAAACCAAACGTAATTATTATCAGGGATAGATCTGAAACATACCCTATAAATAGTTTCCCAATGATTGTTACATATCATACTTAGATTCCATTTGACCTCATGCCGTTGTTCAGACCTTTTTATATCTGTTAACTTAAGGTAAAATTTCTTACTTCCCTGTTGTGGGTTAAACAGAATTTCTGCATGGAATGGGATAAATGGTCTTATTATTTCAAAGTTGTCTCCTTTTTTATGGATTTCTAGAAATTTATTCACCAATTTCTTAATTGTATAGTAATTAAGTATGTTTATCCTAATATGATATTTAATTTTCAGCGACTCTATATCCATTACCTTCCCTGCCAAATCTACTATATCAGCAACTGTACTAATTGCATTGGCAAACCAATCTGGAAAGAACAATTTATTTACACTTATTTGATTATTAAACCATAAAGAGCTGCGGCGGTGGCAGCGTAGTGAACGCTAAACCAAAGTATCCACCAGATGCCTCCAGTGGATGCAATAATAAAGGAGGTATATGGCCTCAAAGTCTTATATAGGCATATATATGCAGTAAAAGGTACCATTTTGAGTCATTTTAGCGGGCCTAAGGTGACCTTGAAAATAATAGCCAAGGTCAACAAACTAGATGCTGGTACTCCATTATGTACTCAACCTCCAAAGCCATTTTCAATAGTTTCCATGCAATATAGTCAGCATTAAGAGCAAAAATATCTCCAAAAAGGCCAAAAATGGCCTCGGTGAGGTACTTTGATAGTCTGTGGATGACCTTCAATGAAGAGCTTCAAGGTCAAATTTCTGCATGCTTACAGAGGACCTATATATGTATTACCGGTATATTTACCACCCATAGGATGATCTAACTATGTATATGAGAACTGGGCCAAAATGTGAAAAAAATGGCCAAAATTTGAGTTTTAAGAGGCCACCAGTGACCTTGAAATTGCAGGTCAAGGTCACAAAACAATAGTGTTTGTGGCATTGCCCATATATACCCACATACCAAATTTGAAAGGTCTAACTAAAATATTTTTTAAGTTATCGCATCCGAAAGGAAATCTCTGTGGTGGCGGCAGCAGCGTGACCTTACTGAATCCTGACAACTATTGACATTGACAACTAACCATGACTGTCCAAAGTTTCTGGCCCAAAGGAACTGTACCAGCAAGTACATGTATTTTTTTGTAAGATACTACTCTTATTAAATTAGACAATGTGATATTGTCATGACATTTTTACTATGAATACAATACTAAAGTCATGGTACACAACAGAATGAAAATTTGAAAGAAACTGATTTCAGTCAAGAAGTTGAAAACATATCAAGTTGGGTACTTTTAAATCAAAAACTTTTCTCAAAATACTCCATCTGAAAATAAGACTGACAGATTAATTTGTTTGTCCCACTCCAACACAATATACTGCCCGCCACGGACTAACAGGTAGTTTATAAATTGTGAACTTGAGTGGGGGGACCTTTGCCTGTGCACAAAATACATGGAGAAATCAGCCATCTTTCCGATGCAGCCGAGCTTTACTTCTAAACAGAGAAACGTCTCAATAAGTAATGACAGTTGTCTTTGTTGTCCGGAGGGGTAATTTATGGTCACAAACAAGATATGGAGTCTTCATTAATCTTAAAGAACGCTACAGGGGGGGCTGCCTTACCTGCAATTACAGGTAATATTCCTCCACAAACATGGGAGATGGTCAAGTGGACTATCGAATACACAAAGACCTATCATAGTTGTATTCCTTATTTCAGCCATCTTTTGGGACTCCATTAACAAAAGTCCATTATTACAGGTGTTTTATGATTATAGCTTATAATTTTAACACATAATTTCTATTGTACTCTGGAGTATTGAATTATATTCCAATCTGATTTATTTGGATTTAATACTGTTTTTAAACAGTGTAGTACATAGCACAGTAATTCTAATGATGGGAAGAAAATACTGACTACTAACTACTTTTACAAAACCATCATGATTTCAGCAAGCAACTACTGACTTAAAGATCATGCCCAAGGTTTGAACCCAGGTTGGAGGAAAGTACTGATGATTCTTGGGCCAATCAGCATGCAGCACAAAATCTGAAACTTTTCTGTACACTTACCATCACACAATGGCAGTTGGTGTTTTAAACAGGATTCATATAACAAGATTACTTTATGCTTCAAAACTTTCCATACAGTCACCTGATCCATGATTTCAACAACAACTAACCACAGTTTCACCATAATTTTAACTAATATTATACAATTACTGACAAAACATTACAAATTGCCTGTTCTCAAACCTTAAGCAATAAAACCACAATTTCTGACCTGTCATTACTATTTGTAAATCACATTCAGTTGATGGCCACACATCATTTTATGCCACAAATTTATAATTTTGTGCACAAATGAATTTGCTCATCACAGATGGCATATATGGGAACATACATTTACAGCTTTATATTTTTCAATAATAAAAGTGAGCCCAACAAATGTGTCCAAAATTAATATATTTTAGTTTGTCCATTAAATAGACAGTGCTGAAGGCATATTTATAAAGACTCAGATGCAAAACTTGGTCTCATCAAGGTCATATATTGTCATAAACCTTTGAAGGTTGTCATATAATGGAGCCACAATTCAAAATTTATAGTTTCAGTTTTATTAGCATTTAGCAGTAAGAACATTTGCAAAGTATCCTACACTAACAGAAAATGAAACTGCAGACTATTAGAAAGCTTATGAACTTGAATGTAATTCTTTGGTGATAATCAACTGTAGCAGAACCTCCATTATTCAAACTTCTATTATCCAAAAAATAAGCGTTATGATTCTGGTTTTCCAGTCTGAAATACCTCTTCAGTTTTGACAAAATTCTCTCATCTGAACAAAATATTACCCTCCTGCTATGTTTTGGTAATAGAATATTAGAAAATGTACTATCATTAGCAGAAAGTACATATTAGAAATCTTAATGAACTTACCGAAAAAAAGAGTTGCAAGAATAACATATATCATGAAATACAAGAAGCAGTCAAAAGATGAGGTATAAATGTTGTTTGCCAGTGGAGTTCAAAACTTCATATTATCCTTGATTTAAGGTTACTCCATTTAGCCAAAATCATGTAAGACAATAAATCCTGGAGTGCTCTGACTAGTACAAGAGTAAATCTTGTGAAATCTAAACAATACCCAGAAACTACGGAGTAAATAAACATAGGGCTGGTATCTACTGGTAGTTTACTAGGCGGCCTGGAAACCAGTACACAGACATAGATTCCCATTTGTTGTGTAATATAACAGACTGAGTGTATAAATCAATCACTTTAAACACACTGCAGTACACTCTAGATTTTTCACAACTTTCACCCTTGTTTTTGTAAATATTGACCATGCTTATTAACCATATTTTCTATTGATCTTGTATTAGCTGCAAAGCTGCCATGTGGAATATTTCAATTAATGTATGCATTCTTATCCATTATAAAATTACATGTGAATAATATATTGCTGTTGCCAATGTCACTGTTATTATATTAGTGCCAAAACTTCTGAAACTTTACCAAATAAACTGCACTCCTTTTGTATATCCTAGTCTGTCAACAAATTTACCAACACATAACAATGAAAACAGTCCATGTACAATACTACGAAATACAATACTTGGAGATAAATTATGTCTTCAATTAAACAACATCTACAGTTCCCCTTTCCTCAAGAAAGGCGCAGAAATGCTACACATCAAAGTTTAGCAATCGGATACATCCCTAAAAAAATTTTAGTTTCCCAGCCTCAAAGGCCTCTTAGAGTTCAGGGAATGGCTGAAAGACTGTGTGTATCCATTTGCTATTGGCTGGTGTCCCTGGTTAAAGACACACATATACACATGCTGGCTGCCACTGGTGGTTTAAAACACTATAACAGATTGCTGTTATGTTGCTGTCAATGCAGTCTGTGTGTGTGGAGGGATGCTGGCTCTTCTCTCCATCTCAGCTGCTACACAACCAACTACTAGCCTGACCCGGGCGTATTGTACATATTCCCCCAAAACCTAATACATTCCAGAACATACTACAGTAAAACCTCTTTTATCTGACCCTCTGGGGGTTGACAGGTCGGATAATAGAAAGGCTTAAACTAATGGCTTTAAATGGAGTTTGGAAATTAGGTTTTAGGTTGCATAACTGAAAATTCGGAAAATAGAATGTTGGATAATAGAGGTTCTACTATATTTGTATCAGTGATACAACTCCTGATATAACTCCTGATATAAAACAATCTGAGGTGTAACTAGGAATCATTATACCTTTAAATGGAGTTTGGAAAGTAGGTTTTAGGTTGGATAACTGAAAATTTGGATAATAGAATGTCGGATAATAGAGGTTCTGCTATATTTGTATCAGTGATACAACTCCTGATATAAAACAATCTGAGGTGTAACTAGGAATCATTATACCTGAGTGATCTTACTTTTATTCTGCTTGCAAAAAATAGTGCCCCCTGCTCCCCCCGGTAATGTAGTTATTTTTATAAATGTAGATCACAGGTATTGTCACTTCTGGCCAAATCAATTAATTTCAGTCGATTCTGATGCCAGATAAAGCTGGGGGTTATTCTTTTGAGTACATTCATTTGTTTATCTGTCTGTCTGTTTGTTTGTGTTCATAACCCCAAAAGTAATAAACTGAACTTTCTGAAATTATTTATGCAGATAGGGCCTCCTAAAAGAAGAAGCAATTAAATTTAGAGAAAGATATAGATCATATTCTGAATAGAAAAAAAATGCAGATTTTTTGGAAACATGTCCTGGTGAAGATCTGCACTCTACCAGTGCTTTTAGCTGTGAATAATGTCTTTTAGCCGTGAATAATGTCTTTTAGCCGTGAATAATGTCTTTTAGCTGTGAATAATGTCTTTGCATTCAGTATTTTTAATATCTTAATGAAAATGTATCACAACTGATTGTCTTTACACTGAAATCCTACACAGAAAAATCAAGTACTTTTCATTATTCAAAACCAAAAAACTAAATGTTGAACTTTCCATTCAAAAATACAGAATAAATTTCCTTTTTTTTCCTATTCTCAATTCCTAATGAAAGTCCAAAAGTATAATGGGGTTTATAGGAGAAAACTTAAGTTAGACATTGAAATACTTATTTCACAAAGCATTAAAGCAAGCCTTCTGTGAGACTAGTGTGTTTGCACTGAGCATCTGAGGTCACAAACACACATCTACAATAAGATGTGAGAAGTCTGTCAAAGGGAAGCACTTGTACAACCTCAGAGGAGGAAGATATTATTAGAAAAAAAATATTTTTCAATACCAAAATTCTGTGGATAAATATATTTATATTGCAGCTTGAATTCAGAATCAACCTCCACAGTTCAAATTAAACCTATACAATGAATATATTGGGACTATCTGCAATGTTAACTCCAATGGACCTTTACCAATCACAATGTCATTCTTTATCACAGAAGTATACTATTCAAGGGAAAATATGGGTATACATGTTATGACCCAGGTGTGAAATTGTCCATTTCATGAAATGGACAACCAAACTGTCCATTTCGTAAAATGGACAAATCCATGTATATTTTGCTATCAATTTCATGAAATGAACAAAGTCAGGTATGAAAGTAAAATTTTCATTCATGGGCAATCTTTTGGTTCAAGTTATTCACTTTATTCCCCTATAATAATGATATGTGTATGAAATATCTTACAATAAGTCAGTTAATCGTTAAATTGTCATAAATATTTGAAATAAATTTGAAATAAAAGTGTCTATTATATAAAGCATGCCTTCTTAATGGGAATAACTATTTAAAATTACACTTTCAAAAAGCATATTGGTATCTGGTATGTTATTTTTTAACTTATGCTTAAAAGAAATATAATAGAACTTAGTCTCTTTTGTACACTAATCTTGTTTAAAAGGCTTTCCTTTAATGATTAGATCTAAGGGTTAATTCAGTGCCTGTCATAGTCCTAAGTCTATGACAGTATAATGTGGACAAGTAAATAACAGTGATATCAACATTTGCAATTAGTAATGTAAATAAACTACAAATGTGGATTAGTGTTAAAAACTCTTAATGTTATAAAATATATGTTGTAGTTTAGTCTCACCTAGATGCTATCTCAAATTCTTAAAAAGTTTGTCCGGGCTGTATCTCAGAAACCGTACGGTGTAGGAAGTTGATACTTGGTAGGGAAATTGGTTAGGAGCCTATAATAGGAGGTGTAGGTGTGCAAAGTCATGGTCTGACCTTGATTTGACCTTTGACCTTGCCGTAGTGACCTTGACCTCTATAATCTTGTCCGGGCTATATCTCGGAAACTGTAAGGTGTAGGAAGTTGATACTTGCTAGGGACATTGGTTAGGGGGTGTAGGTGTGCAACGTCATGGTCACACCTTCATTTGACCTTTGACCTTGCCGTAGTGACCTTGACCCATAAAATCTTGTCCGGGGTATATCTCGGAAACCGTAAGGTGTAGGAAGTTGATACTGAGTAGGGACATTGGCTAGGGTGTGTAGATGTAAAACGTCATGGACCTTGATTTGACCTTTGACCTTGCCGTAGTGACCTTGACCTATAATGCCTTGTCTGGGCTATATTTTGGAAACCATAATATGTAGGAAGTTGATATTTGGTAGGGACATTGGTCAAGGGTTATATGTGTGCAACGTCTTGGTGTGACCTGGCTTTGACCTTTGATCTTGCATATCTGATGCCATTTTATGTCTCTACGAGGAGATCTGATATATTTATCTCTCTTATATCTCTCATATCTTTTTCATGAATCTTGGTTGTTGCACCTTTGGGTGTCTTTTGGTGTAGATTAAGCACTGTTAAAGTCACATTAGAAGTCATTAACTGTTTTATTTTTGCAATTTCCCATTGTAACAAATGGTATTGCATCAAGTGAGCCACAGGATTTGCCCCAATTCCACATAAAAGCATGTATTGCTACATCTGTATGGGTAATATTCAAAACATCCAAACCATAATTCGACCATATAAATGAAAATCAAAATGGGAGAAGTCTTAAAGCTTCATAATTTTTAGTTTACTGAATTGTCTTGTTTTAATACTTAATCTTTACATGCAATTTCTTTCTCTTGGATGTTATTTTCTCTACTTAAACATTATTTGGACACTGACACTGCTCTGAAAGTATCCCAATCTGTGTACTGTTTCACTACTTCTATATCTCATGGTGTTGAAAACTATTTCCCAGGCTGTGGGGTACGGGCATCTCTGATGCTATTTTTTTCTTCACTCTGAATGAGAGTAAAAAATTCATACATTTAGTTGTCCATTTCATGAAATGGTCAGTAGAATTTTTAGCCATTTCATGAAATGGACAAATATTTTGTCCATTTCATGAAATGGACAATTTCCTCTTTTTTTTTCCTTTTTTCCTCAGGTTTTTCTCCTGAATTTCCCATATGAATTTAATGTGAAAAAGATTCTAACATTTTGTTAAATTTGTGTATTTTCACATTTCCTATCCTTTGGCATTTTTGCCATTTACCATGTATATAAGCTGTACTTGAGTACATTACGAGTACAACTGTCCACACGTTCTACTTGTTGTGATGAGGTTCTCAGCTGGAAAATCAGTTATTTTATTTTATTATGACATTCCATGGTTTGCAGTACCATGAATGGTAATAGAACCTCATTTGCCCTTAAATTTTATACACAATTAGTATGTCAAACAGAAATTAAACCAACAACAGGCACTGATCTGCAGCTCAATTGATTATAAAAGGTTTCATGGCATAATTCTGTAAGAAACTGAAGTACAACATAATTATGACATAAAAACTTTTATAAACAATATTACCGATACAAAATTTAAGTGTGGTGGTGCAATGTTATTTACATTTTCAATGCATAAATAAGGTGACAGATTGTGAGATTATGCAGGAGAAATGGACAACAATATTAATTTTTAGTTATAAACTTGTTGCTGAAACAAATTTGTGTTTTATTTACAGAATTGTCAGAATAAATAAATTTAAACTGCTACAGGTAAACATGACAGACGGGGCAATTGATATCAAGTCAGGTAAGAGTATGCTGGTTTTAGATTCAACAAATACTTTACTGCATCAAACAAACATAATTTACTTTCTGAAACCTCACTGATTTCAACAAAGTCTTGAATGGCACAGCAAGCTTATTATGATTTTTATTGATTTTTGAGATACGGATTAGTGCTGTCATGACATTCGCTTCTTCCAATACTACCATTTGGAAGGCCTATTATAAGCGAAAATCTGATTATTTTTTTACATCTGATTACAAAGGTATTAGCATATTAATATAATAATGATACAATATCTTTTAAAAGTGAAGGATTATTCAGCATTTTGAAATATATTTTTGGCTTTTTGACAACCCAGTCCATACAAATGAAGTCACATGACCTCTCAGGAAAGCGTTAAACAATTGCTCAAATGTAGTTTCAGAATTGCATCTTTAATTTTTTTTCACGTCTTTAAGTCAATTACTTGATGTAAAGCTTTCAAATGTATAAACATCTCATTCTAGTTTTATTTATTTGAGGGGTATATGTTATAATATAGCCAATATACAGCATTTTATTTTGTCAGAATTAGATATTCTTTTGATATACTGACGATTTTCAAAGGGTCGCTACATTTGACAGTATATAAACAACTAGACTTTCACCAAGTCCTTGTGTCTTTTGTGTAATATATGGGTACTGTATGACTTTTGGAGAAACAGACAGCCCTGACAAAAGTCTTGGTTTTTTCAGAGGCCATCTCCCTTACTCCTGAATGCTTGTGGTATAATGAACTCCTGTAAGCTTCCAATTTAAATGTTCAGGTTATTGATGGATACAAATACAAAGACTTGGAGCAAGTCTAATAAACAACAAAAATAAAAGACCAATATGATACTATAAATGTTAGAAAATGGTAATAAGTACAGGCTGGAAAACAATATTTTTGTACATTTTAAATTTTTAATTGAATAGTTTCATTTTGAGAAATGTTATGAAGTCAACATATGTTGGCACTCGGTTAGCCAACGTTGGCAATATTCAATGTAAGTTTACACTGGCGAGTGACAACACTAATTCGCATATGTGAGTGGCTGATATTATTCTCTAACCAAATTATCAAATGATATGAAGTACAAATAATGCTTTGATTATGCTGTAAACATTTCTTTGAAAGCGTTATATTTTGACAATATATTGCTATTATCTGCCATTTTTAGCAGAAATACCAGTGAACATCCATTCTGTTTGCAAATAGAAATATTTTTTCCTTGACCTCTAATAAAGATATATAAGGCAGGCGCTCACTGGTAAGTTGATGTTCACTGCCAGAATGCCACTATAAACAATTGCACAAACTAAACAAAAATGTCAAGATAGGCATTGTATTATTGTATTTCATTTAAATCATGACCAAAGTGATTCCCCAAAGGATCACTTTGTGACAAGATGGTCTAATGATTTTAGTTACCCCAAAATCCAACTGAATCGAAAAGATCACTCAAATCACTTCAAAAAGTGTTAAGGAAAAGCATTTTTGATGCTAAAGGACAAAGTTGGGATTTTACGTCCTGTCCAATAGCCAGGGTCATATTGGGACAGGTCCTCAGCATTGTCACTTGTGGGAGTCGATCCCACACAGAGATGACTGCCTGTGATTAGACAGCAAACTTGCTAATCCTTAGGCCACCAAGGACCTCGATACATTGATACTTAACAAACCGAACATGCAATAACTGTGTTAGACGTGGCTACCTCAGCTCTACTTTACTTGCATGTAGAGCCATGGCACGACCCCACATAAAACTGGAGATTTGCACAAATGACTTTCCTGTTGAATTAAAGTAGATGAATCGCTCAATTTTCATGCAGTTAAAATCAATTGATTTTGATATAAGGGGCACAGAGATAATGATATTTAAGCTATTTGACACGACTTTTATCATAAAAGAACATTTTCAATTTTTGGGAAAATCTTCAATAAAATCTTGAAAATGGATAAAGTCCATTTATTTCCACCCAATTATGTTTGTATAATGACGGGGATTGAAACTAAATAGTTGTGGAAATACTTGGGTGAACACATTTGTAGGTATTTGTTTTTGACGCAAATCTCCAGTTTTATGCGGGGTCATGCCACAGCTCTACACACAAGTAGAGCCTAGGTAACCATGTCTATAATTATGTTAATGTATAACTCTACAAAGAGAGATAATAAAATGCAAGTGACAAACTTGGGTAGCTGAGCGGTAATATTGCCAAAGTTGTGGTCACTGAGATAAACAGTCTTCTGAAATTATCCCATAAAAACTGTTAAAAGGTTTAAACAACCCAACATAAAACAATGCTTGCCATGACATTTGGTTTAATGCTTAGCTTGTGTAATTTTTGTTATTTACACTACTTAGATTTGAAAACACTGAAGACCGTTTATCACTATGTCAATTCGACGCTCCGGTGGATTCGACGGTTCTTCCTAAAAGTTGGAAAACTGTAGTGTTTTGACACAAACTCACAAAATTTTATTATAAAAATAAGAAATATTGTGAACTGAACTTTAAATAGTATTTTCTCCATTATATCTTCAGGGTTTTTAAAGAAATGAAAATTGTCTGAAACTCTATTTGTGATTACCCCTCTAGTAACATTTTTTATAGATCCAAGAGCAAATTAGTTTATAAAATATATGAAAAAGATGAACACTTGTGGTTAACCTCCATCTTGGTTGAATATTTCAATCTTTGAAATCAAATTGTACACTTGAAATGGTCATGTCTAAATACTGTATAAGTGGTTTTTTTCGCGGGTACTTAAGTTCGCGAATGTACACTGTAGGCCTGGTTCGCGAGAATTTATTTTCGCGGTGAAATATATTCAATTATCGCCCAAACTAACAACATGTTCAAATTAAAATATTACGCGGACTTCTGCTGGTTTGACTGGAAATGCATAGTTGACGTCTTTTCTTTTATACACGTTGTCAGTGTGTGAACCTACTCTGGGAGATTATAAATTTATGAAACCCAATCGAACACACTTTCATTGATCGGCGCATTATCAAAGAAGTTGTGTAGCGGGGTCGTGTAATTGAATTAATCCCTCCCTATTGGTGAGAAAGATCAAAGAAGTTAGGCGTTTCTGTGAATGGTACATTTGATAAAGCAATGGAATTTATTGTTTCCGTGGCAGTGTCAAATATTATATCTTGCACAATCTTGTATTATCGCTCACGCTAGACTGGTTCTACTGATAAATATTGGCTAGAAGTTATTTTCGCGTTTTGTAGTCACTCGCGAATATAGCGAAAATTAATTCCACGCGAAAATAACCACTTATACAGTATACTATGCAAGCAACAAATATGATACTTTCGAAAACTGAATATAACTAGAAATAGGCCGCCCTGTTGATAGTAGATGCGAATAGAAACAGGATAGCATAGAAGAACACACATTATCATGTGTAATGTCCACCCATGAACCTTTTGCCCAAATTGTACAGTAGTCTTACAAGACCCTGTTTCATTTGTAAAATATATCAATGATGCTTAAATATTTGTTAGTGTAGATGTAAATTATTTCAGCTTCATGCCTTTTTGCATTGGTTGGGTTGAAAATTTTGACGAAATCACTCTATCTTGCACGGTTAAGAAGATAGAAGCAAATTCCTGTTTTTCTATTTTTGGCAAAAATTTGAAAATTCAAAATGGCCGCCATTTTTGGGAAAAGGAAATTTTTTTGAAAATGGCCAAGAGTACATTTCTTAGATACCCTATGGGTCGAAAATTTCAACAAAATAACTCTATTTTGCACGGTTAAGGCCAGTTTGTGTTTTTCCATTTTGGGCAAAAATTCGAAAATTCAAAATGGCTGCCATTTTTGGGGAGGGGAAAATTTTTTGAAAATTGCAAAGATTACATTCCTTAGATACCCTGTGGGTTGAAAAATTTCGACGAAATCGCTCTATCTCGCATGGTTAAGGAGATAGAAGCAAATTTGTGTTTTGCCATTTTTGGCAAAAATTTGAAAATTCAAAATGGCCGCCATTTTAGGGGAGGGGAAATTTTTTTTTAAATTGCCAAGAATACAATGCTCAAATACCTGTGGGTCGAAAATTTCGACGAAGTCGCTCTATCTCGCATGGTTAAGGAGATAGAAGGAAATTTGTGTTTTGCCATTTTTGGCAAAACTTCGAAAATTCAAAATGGCCGCCATTTTTGGGGAGGGGAAAATTTTTGGAAAATTGCAAAGATTGCATTGCTTAGATACCCTGTGCGTCGAAAATTTTGACGAAATCACTCTATCTCGCACGGTTAAGGAGATAGAAGCAAATTAGTGTTTTGCCATTTTTGGCAAAAATTCGAAAATTCAAAATGGCCGCCATTTTTGGGGAGGGGAAAATTTTTTGAAAATTGCAAATATTACATTCTTAGATACCCTGTGGGTCGAAAATTTCGACGAAATCGCTCTATCTCGCACGGTTAAGGAGATAGAAGCAAATTAGTGTTTTGCCATTTTTGGCAAAAATTGGAAAATTCAAAATGGCCGCCATTTTTGGGGAGGGGAAAATTTTTTGAAAATTGCAAAGAGTACACTCCTCAGATACCCTGTGGGTCGAAAATTTCGACGAAATCGCTCTATCTCGCACGGTTAAGGAGATAGAAACAAATTTGTGTTTTGCCATTTTTGGCAAAAATTCGAAAATTCAAAATGGCCGCCATTTTTGGGGAGGGGAAAATTTTTTGAAAATTGCAAAGAGTACACTCCTTAGATACCCTGTGGGTTGAAAATTTCGACGAAATCGGTCTATCTCACACGGTTAAGGAGATAGAAGGAAATTTGTGTTTTGCCATTTTTGGCAAAAATTCGAAAATTCAAAATGGCCGCCATTTTTGGGGAGGGGAAAATTTTTTGAAAATTGCAAATATTACATTCCTTAGATACCCTGTGGGTCGAAAATTTCCACGAAATCGCTCTATCTCGCACGGTTAAGGAGATAGAAGCAAATTTGTGTTTTGCCATTTTTGGCAAAAATTCGAAAATTCAAAATGGCCGCCATTTTTGGGGAGGGGAAAATTTTTGGAAAATTGCAAAGATTGCATTCCTTAGATACCCTGTAGGTCGAAAATTTCGACGAAATCACTCTATCTCGCACGGTTAAGGAGATAGAAGCAAATTTGTGTTTTGCCATTTTTGGCAAAAATTCGAAAATTTAAAATGGCCGCCATTTTTGGGGAGGGGAAAATTTTTTGAAAATTGCAAATATTACATTCCTCAGATACCCTGTGGGTCGAAAATTTCGACGAAATCGCTCTATCTCGCACGGTTAAGGAGATAGAAACAAATTTGTGTTTTGCCATTTTTGGCAAAAATTCGAAAATTCAAAATGGCCGCCATTTTTGGGGAGGGGAAAATTTTTTGAAAATTGCAAAGAGTACACTCCTTAGATACCCTGTGGGTCGAAAATTTCGACGAAATCGCTCTATCTCACACGGTTAAGGAGATAGAAGGAAATTTGTGTTTTGCCATTTTTGGCAAAAATTCGAAAATTCAAAATGGCCGCCATTTTTGGGGAGGGGAAAATTTTTTGAAAATTGCAAATATTACATTCCTTAGATACCCTGTGGGTCGAAAATTTCCACGAAATCGCTCTATCTCGCACGGTTAAGGAGATAGAAGCAAATTTGTGTTTTGCCATTTTTGGCAAAAATTCGAAAATTCAAAATGGCCGCCATTTTTGGGGAGGGGAAAATTTTTGGAAAATTGCAAAGATTGCATTCCTTAGATACCCTGTAGGTCGAAAATTTCGACGAAATCACTCTATCTCGCACGGTTAAGGAGATAGAAGCAAATTTGTGTTTTGCCATTTTTGGCAAAAATTCGAAAATTTAAAATGGCCGCCATTTTTGGGGAGGGGAAAATTTTTTGAAAATTGCAAATATTACATTCCTTAGATACCCTGTGGGTCGAAAATTTCGACGAAATCGCTCTATCTCGCACGGTTAAGGAGATAGAAGCAAATTTGTGTTTTGCCATTTTTGGCAAAAATTCTAAAATTCAAAATGGCCGCCATTTTTGGGGAGGGGAAAATTTTTTGAAAATTGCAAAGAGTACACCCCTTAGATACCCTGTGGGTCGAAAATTTCGACGAAATCGCTCTATCTCACACGGTTAAGGAGATAGAAGGAAATTTGTGTTTTGCCATTTTTGGCAAAAATTCGAAAATTCAAAATGGTCGCCATTTTTGGGGAGGGGAAAATTTTTTGAAAATTGCAAAGAGTACACCCCTTAGATACCCTGTGGGTCGAAAATTTTGCCGAAATCGCTCTATCTCGCACGGTTAAGGAGATAGAAGCAAATTAGTGTTTTGCCATTTTTGGCAAAAATTCTAAAATTCAAAATGGCCGCCATTTTTGGGGAGGGGAAAATTTTTTGAAAATTGCAAATATTACATTCCTTAGATACCCTGTGGGTCGAAAATTTCGACGAAATCGCTCTATCTCGCACGGTTAAGGAGATAGAAGCAAATTTGTGTTTTGCCATTTTTGGGAAAAATTCGAAAATTCAAAATGGCCGCCATTTTTGGGGAGGGGAAAATTTTTTGAAAATTGCAAAGAGTACACTCCTCAGATACCCTGTGGGTCGAAAATTTTGCCGAAATCGCTCTATCTCGCACGGTTAAGGAGATAGGAGCAAATTACTCAAAAGTAGTACTGAAAATACACAATGAAGTACCTAAATGGCTATTACTCATGTACTGACAAAGCTATCAGTCCCAAATGCAATACCAAGCGAGCTATGGACATAACAATCTTGTATTCAAAATTGTAGTAAAATATCTTTAATTATTTTGGCTTAAATGCACGGAAACCAATGGGTACTGAAAATAGCTGTACTTAAGTATTACTCAGTAAGCAAAAGAGGTACAACAGCCAAAAGCAATCCCAAGCAAGCTACTGACCCAATAAGCCTGCATACCAAATTTGGTGACAATAGCTCTAATACTTTTCCTTTAAATGAGCGGAAACCATGCGTGACGCCGGACATCGGACGCCGGACATCGGACATCGGACGGCGAAAAAAGCAAAAATAATATATCCACCCCCCAGGGGGGTGGACATAATTATTGCAGTTTATTGCACATTTGACAAGATATCTGAAAAGTGTTGTGTACACTGTGTGTAGTTAAGTAGGTAGTTTTGAAATCAGGCTGTGCTTCAAAAATTTCAAACCATCTGGTTTCTTAATAAATTTTAATGCAAAAAAAATCAAGCAGAAGAACTACTCCATTGACTTTTGTGTAGGTAAAGCAGTTTCCAAAATATTTTTAAAAGATTGAGATTACTATCTTACTTAAATTTGGTTTAGGTTTCAATGGTTAACATTTTAGAAATTTTGCAATCAGAAGGGATGAGCAGGTAGGGGGATTAATTATTCTTCCTAACTTTATTCATACTATAGTTGGCATGTTATAGTGATTGCAATATCAAACAGGGGATAATGTGTATAAATACACATTAAATCCAAATTTCTTTATTTAAACTCATTCTTGCATTTAGTTTGAAGGTGTTTTTTATGTTATTTTTTGTTTTTATTGCAAGTCATGTAAGTCTCTGCAAGTGCTTTTGATTAGTATATTTCTAGTATCTAGTTGTAGTATTGTTTAATTAAAACTCTACTATATACACTCCATAATTGTTTATGCATGCCAGAATGTTTGAGTTTTGATTAGTTTTGATTGCATGAAAATAAAATGGTTACTGCCTTGCTACCAATTATCGCCGGGTACCAATTATCGCCACCACAAAATAAAGGTAGAGGATATTTACCCAACGGCTGTGTACGCTAGATCAGTTTCACTGCTAGCGTACCCAACGGTTGTGTACGCAAGATCTATTTGACTGCTAGCGTACCCAACGGCTGGGTACGCAAGATTTATATCACTGCTAGCGTACCCAACGGTTGGGTACGCTAACAGGGATATCGGTCTATCGTACCCAACGACTGTGTACGCAAGATTTATATCAGTGCTAGTTTGCCCAACAGCTGTGTATATACACTACTGGCATACCCAACTACCCTGCACCCAAGGCACTGAACCCTATGTTCCCAATGGCTGTGTACACTAGATCAGTTTCACTGCTAGTGTAGCCAATGGTTGGGTACGCAAGATGTATTACACTGCTAGCGTTCCCAACGGTTCTGTACGTTAGCAGGGATATCAGTCTCAGTCTAGCGTACACAATGGTTGTGTACGTAAGATCTATTTCACTGCTAGCGTACCCAACGGTTGTGAACGCTAGCAGTGATATTGGTCTAGCATACCCAACGGTTGTGTACGCAAGATTTATATCGCAGCTAGCCTACCCAATGGCTGTATACATACACTACTGGCATGCCCATCTACCCTGCACTCAAGACAGCAAACCCTATGTTCCCAATGGTTGTGCACCCTAGGTCAATAGCTTTCTTAGCATACCCAACAGTTGTGTATGCAAGATCTATTTCACTGCTAGCCTACCCAACGGTTGTGTACGTTAGCAGTGATATGGGTCTAGCTTACCCAAAGACTGTGTATGGAAGACCCATATCACTGCTAGCATACCCAACAGCTGTGTATGTACACTAACGGCATACCCAACTATCCTGCAATCAAAGCAGTGAACCCTTTGTTCCCAATGGTTGTGCACCCTACATCAATAGCATTGTTAGTGTACCCAACTGTTGTGTACACAAGATGTATTTCACTGCTAGTGTACCCAACGGCTGTGTATGTACACTAATGGCATATGCAACTCTCCTGCATCCAGTTAAAGCACTAAGTTCTGTTTTCCCAATGGTTATATACCCTAGCTTAACGTCATTAATATTTTCTTTTGCTAGTGTAACCAAAAGCTGTTTAAGGTACTGGCATACCCAACTACCCTGTACCCAAGGCAGTAAACTCTGTGTTCCCAAGATCAGTATCATTGCTGGCATACCCAGTGGCTGTGTACACAAGATCCATATCACTGCTAGCGTACTCAGCAGTTGTGATATTGGTCTAGTGTACCCAGTGGTTGTGCACGCAAGATCTATATCGCTGCTAGTGTACCCAACAACTCCAAATTTTTTACAGCCTACCAAATTTCTCATTACCCAAGGTAGTATGCACTCAATGGTTGTGCACTCGATATCAGTACCCTTCATAGTGTACTCAACAGGTCTGTATCCAAGGCATTGTGAAGTAATTAGTTTTTAAGGAATTTTTTTGAGTAGTCAGAAATGGGCCAAATTAAGGACCACTCTCTGAATTAAACTTATTCAGCTTATTGTTACATTTTAACAAAGTTAATTTAAGGAAGAAGTGATTAAAATATGGGTACACTAGCACTGATCCTGTGTACATAGCCGTTGGGTACGCTAGCGATGATATAAATCTTGTATACACAGCCGTTGGGTACGCTAGACCAATATCACAACTAGCGTACACAGCCGTTGGGTAAATAACCACATTCATATTTCAGTAATGGCCACACATTTTCAAAGCTTTTCATTGTGTTTCTGTTCTATTCACTGTTGAAATAGTTTTTTTCTTATTTGCTAGACTTGGGATGTACTTGTGGGTCCGTACTTGTGGTCAGGTTATGTCAATTTGGATTTTGTCTGGCGATAATTGGTACCCGGCGATAATTGGTAGCAAGGCAGTACTACTTTTTGAATTAGTGACACTATAATGATTGTTTATGCATGCCAGAATGTTTGTGTTTTGAATTAAAGCTAACGAATCTGACATATAAGCGGTTCTTAAATAGTGTCGGCGAGTTGTGGTGACGGCGAAGTGCCCATACGTACTGTACACCAATTAAACAATGTTTTTAGCATAAAATAAAAATTTACGAACGATAATAAAATTATACAAACATAGCGGCACTTACATTTCACTGATAGTTAACATAAAATGCCATCTGAATAACACAAATACACTGGAGAAACACATAAAAACTGTCTCACAAAATATTCAAAATTCCAGCGACGATAATTGGGTCAAAGTTAGGCTGTACCTTTCACCGAATTTACTGTAAAATCAGTCAAGATAACCGCATACTATATTCTTACTAACCAATGTGCTTTAAAATCCCATTTGTTGTCCAACTTGGCTGTTGTATTGTGGATACATAGTGAATTTATAAGTAAAATTAATTCTTTTAAACTTTGAATCTAATGTTAGATTTTGAAGTTCTTAAAATATGCAGTTCGAATTATCAAATAAATGTATAAATCTAGCATACTGAATAGTGGTTTAAAATTAATGATCCGCACTTTTAAAATGTCAACATATTCTAGCTTTGAAATAATGTAGACACCTGGGTCAGGGGTGGCATAAGAGGGCATATATATAAGCTCACACAAATATGTTGATACCCGTTGGGTGGATAGTGGGCAGGGCCCAGATGTCAAATAGCTCCTGTCTTTTACATATAGTGGAGGAATCTGGGTTGGTGTCCTCCCACATCCATTGAAAAATACTGAACTGAATATGTTTGGGTTGTGTGAAGTGTCTAGAGACAGGGGTAGAGTTTTGTGCATTGAATTTTTGGACACTCCTGTAGTGTTCATACATTCTTTGTCTGATGGGTCTTTTAGTTTCACCAATGTATTGGAGACCACATTTGGTGTATTTTATAATGTAAATGACATTATTTAATTCACATGTGTATTTGAGCTTAAATGGTAAGTTTACACATTTGAAGACCTTTTTAGAGTGATGATTGGTTATGTAATCTATTTTGGTCAAGTTGCTACAGTAAGTGCATTTCCCTAATCTTGTGCAGAGAGAACTGAAATATTTCTTAATTTTAGTATTTTCCTTGGGTGGATAAGTGATTGACGCATTGGTGAGTAAGTCTTTAAGGTTGGGTAGTCTTCTATAACCTACCAGTGGCTTGTCCTTGAAAATCTTTATAAGCTCATCAGTGTATTGGATAATGTTCCAATTATTTCTGATTAAAGGTTTAATAGGAGGGTTGCTAGGGTTGAACTCAGTCATCGTGACTGGTGTGTCAAGTGTAGGTCAGGAGCAGTGTCTAGCAAGTCTGACTGTTTGAACTGTTTTGCCCTATTGAAGTGTCTTTTGAGACTGTCCATATGATCTTTTTCTAATACAATGCTGAGGGGTGCAGAACTGTATTCAAAGTACAGATGAGTGTCTAGAATTGTTGTATAAAGTAGTAATGAGTTCTCTATTCTCATTAAACTTGACTGAAAAGTATCAAGGAAATTAATGTTAGTATAGCTAGATTCATGGGTGAATCTTCTGGATTCATGCAGTGAAATGAGATACTCAGTGAAATGATTGAGTGAGTCTTCACCATGTATCCATACCATGAAAATATCATCAATGAAACGCTTCCAAACTAATGGTTTTAGATGATAGGCTTCAAGTGCTCTACTTTCAAACCTATTCATAAACAGATTAGCATAATTTGGTGTTAAAGAGGTGTCCATGGCGCCCTTCCTCCCATTTGAAGGTAGTATTCACCATTGAATTCAAAATTTATACTATGGAGAACAAGTTTCAATAAATCTAAAATGAATTGAGTAATGGATGTTTTGATGGGTCACTCCTATAAGTTTGACTGCCACTGCCAATATTCCCTAAATCTTAATGAATCATTCCAATGGGATAAAACTCTGGACAAATATCCTAGACATGGAAAATGTACCCTACTTAAAACTAAGAGAAGTATGGACATGTGCCTATGAAATATGTTTTAAAAGCATTTCAGACAATGATTTCATTTGTTTTCAATATTGAGTTCTACTCAGAATTCTAGGTACAAGGTACAAACTTAAAAATCGAATATATCCCAATCTGATGCCTGTAGCCTCTGTACAGAACATCTGCAGACCATAGAACATTTATTCTGTTTTTGCACCAGGGCATTTCAAATTTTGGACAATATTTAAATATGGATAAAAATAAACTTAATATAAATATAAGATTATCTGAAATAATGAAATCTATACTATAGGATATTTTTTAAGTCTTAAGTCCAAAAGTTAAGCTTTGTGAAACCCTGTCAGTCAAAGACCACAGACTTAGCCTCATTTTAAGACAAAAATCTTAGCACTAAGTCAAAGTTCAGGCTAAGTCTTTTTGTAAAACTGACACCTGGCTAAAACCTTTCTGGAAATTGACCCTACTGTCCAAATATTAATAACATCCGAGTACACCTGGTAAAAGTATATGTTGCTCATTTTGACTGTGAATATTGGGGTGCCTTATAATACTCAGAGCTCTGAAGGTGTGGTTGGAGGGGTGTGGTGGGTGCAGTGGAATGTGGTAAGGGCACATGTGGTAAAATATTTGTAAAGTGTTTGTTAGAAAACCCTATCGTGGTCTCATATTTCTTTAATAATATTAATGAGGTTAGTGGATACAGGGATACAAGCATCTCGAGACCACGGCAGCTCGTGACAAACAACTCATACCCAAGATTTTTTCATAAATATTGCTAGGAAACCCCATGGACTTCTGTCTCCTCATGTTTTCTAATTTGCATAATTTATTTGATAATAGTTCTAAGAAACCCCCACAGAATTCTATGACCTCACGTTTTTTAATTTATATATTTTTGTTTTAAAATATTGCAGGCAAACACCATGGACTTGTGTTTACTCATGTTTTCTAATTTGCATAATTTATTTTATGATAGTTCTCATGAAATTGCTAGGAAACCCCCACAGAAGTAAGAGAATTTAATCATTAACTAAACAGACTTCAAGCAGCATTTCTATTCATTAAATATAAAATATTGTTAAAAAACCCCACCTAATTGGGTGATCTCATATTTCTTCATCAATATTATGACCTGTGTATGCAAGGATTTGATATTCAAGTGTGTATGAGTTGTGGGTACGAGTTGTTGGTCATGAGATGCCGTGTTGCATGTAAATCGTGGATACATTAGTACAATGTGATTTTTCATCTTTATTTGTAAAATATTGCTTGAGACCACATTGTGGCCTCATGTTTCCTTCACTTAGCGAGTGTACAAATACCAGATTTTGATATTCTAGTTATAAAATATTGCTGGAAAAGTTGGAAAATATTGATGTCACAGTGCACTCCTCTGATCCAGTAGTGCGGTGAGAAAATATTCAGTGATAAATCTTATTTTTGTGAAATATTGTTAGAAACCCCATCGTGGCCTCATATATCCTTCAGTCGCTGTGTGTACAAGAACTATGAAGTGCGGTTAAAATATGTGTTAAGAGGTGAGTTAAAGTTTTACAACGCCCCGACTATTGGCGTTTAGTGGGGGCTCATATTTTGGACTCAAAATCGTTAATCGGTGCTACGTATACTGCTGAGTCAACTTGATGCTTTTTTCTTTCCAAGTTGTGTTTGCAATAAAATGAAAATACTATGAGTAAAGTAGAAGATTTTGATTTTCCATATTGTAGAGACCAAGCTGTACACTATGAAAAAATTACGAAAGTTGGACAAGGGACATTCGGGTATGTTATCGAGCGATATTAGAAGTTGTGAGGAACGGAACTTCCGGAATTGAGATTGAATAGAGTATTCAATTCCAATCACTTTGATCACTTAAACCATGATCTAAATGTTCATGCTTCCCCATAGGATCCCTTGGTGTAATGATTTTAGTTATGGTGTTCCTATGTACCTTAAACTTCAGCATAATTGACTGATCATGCACACAGTCACCAGGGTACGTTTTTCATTGTTAAACAACTGGTGTGACATAAATTTTAACCGCAATTTGCTGGAATACGGTAAATGAATGCTACCGTACTGTAGAATTTCTTCTCGAGTGCAGTGATTTACCGTACTCCAGCCACTTCAAAAATTTTATGCATATACTATAATAGGACTACAAGTTTGGCAACTCACAGATCTGTCAGATTTTCACCCTCTGTCATTTCATCAGCAATAATCTGTTTTAAATCCAACCTATCACACAACAAGTGCACATAAACTTGAAAAAGAAGTATGTTGCTATCCATTTATACTGCCTTGCAACCAATTATCGCCAGACAGAATTCAAATAGGTACAACTTCACCAAAAGTAACATTCCAAGTCTCACACATAAAGTATAACTATTTCCAAAGTGAATGGAACAAATACACACCAAAAAGCTTTCAAAATATGTGGCCATTACTGAAATATGAATGTTTTATTTTCTGGTGGCGATAATTGGTAACCGGCGATAATTGGTAGCAAGGCAGTAGTATTTATTGCACAGCACATACTGGTCCACCATAGAGATGTAGATGACCTGTGCTCTTTTGGTCAATGACCATGTGAGTGAACTCGGTGCAAACTGTATAGTATATGCATAAAATTTATGTCACACCAGTTGTTTAGCAATGAAAAACGTACCCTGGTGACTGTGATCATGCATATACAATAACTTTAATAAGGCTACACAATTGAACCTGTCTGGCCACATGGCTTCCACTAAATATATAACTTTAATATAAAATTATATTTATCGAAAGCCAAAAGAATTAAGCAAGTGGTGTCACATACAAAAATCGAAGTGACTCCTGTCACAGAATCATGGTTTTAAATTTTTGTCTAAAGTCACGTCATCACAAATAACGCCCATCAATTCGCACAAATAAAATATGTTGGGAAATCTTCCCACAGAATACCGTCACCTCATGAATATTAATAAATATTTCCTACGCATATGTAAGTATTGATGAGCTGTGAAGTCCATCTAGTATTTGTTGTTAAAGCAGAAATTATTGTTAAGGAACCACCATGGAACTCCGAGGCCTCGTGAATATTGCCCCTGTTCAACCAAAGGACTAAGGCCCGATCCTGTCGGCGACCCTTAATTGTGGACAGTCGGTGAAGAAAATGGTAAAATGGGCGGGAATACTGAATCGGTATCAAAGCCTGGGATTAAGTACAGATCGGCCTCGGGAAGCCTGAGGAGGCCCCAGGCAGCCCCACAGAGTCCCCGACTGTTCTGCGATTAAGAACCGATTAAGCCAGTTTTCAGGTCGGTTTCAACCACGATCTTGTCGTACACATACCGACTGGGTCCCAGGACGCCTCAGGCCACCTGGGACTAAGCCCCGACTAACCCCCGATTAAGTCCCGGCATCCTCGGGCCTCCTCAGTCTTCCCCAGACCATGATGGCCGATTCTTGTTTTTGCAGAAAAGCTGGATTTTCTGGGTATATATATATATAAATTCCACGATCTAACTATCATTACTTTTATGGGAACACAGCAGGATGCCACCTTTTAATGGAAGACAGCTTCTCAAAAACAACACACAAATCCAAACATAACTTCCTAAATGGAATAAATATTGCATATATTTGGAAAACTACATCCTAATTTTACTTACATTTTTTTTTTTTTTTTTTTGGGGGGGGGGGGGGGGGGGGGGGGATATTTGAAACAGAAATGTTTTCCTAGAAATCTTAAAATTAAAATCTTTTACTCCACTTCACAAATATTTAGGAAATATAACCACCAAACTGGTTTTCTTTACAATGATGGGGGGTTATGTTTGCAAAATAGTTTGTCAGTTCTTTGGTTTGGGTTCTGTTTGCTATTGGGTTTGTCTGTTTCTTGGTTGGTGGTTATGTTTGGTATTTGGTTTGTGTGTTTGTTAGTTGGGGGTTAGGTTTGGTATTGGGTTTGTGTGTTTGTGGGTTGGTAAGTATGTTATAGTGCCTTTTAACTCTAGGGATGATGTAGTGTTGGACTTTTTATGTCAGCTGACTTGTCAGTCAGCTGACATTATGTCGTCACTCTGCGGCGTGGGCGTACGCGTCCGCGTGAACAACTTCTCCTCCAAAACTACAAGGCCTAGAGACGTGCTGTTTTTTTTAAAAGATACCTTATCTATCGAGGATGAAAAATTGTTCAAGGCATGCAAATCTGTCTGTTCGTCTGTTTGCTAGAGACATTACAAGGGGGGTACCCCCACCAAAAGTGTGAAAATTTCAACACTTAATCACAATTTTCTCAGTGACTATTGCAGGGATTTCTCTTATATCTTGCATATATGTACTAGGCCAGAGGTAGATTCTCTTGTGTGAGTATGAGACCTGGATCTGTCTTACTTTTTTTTAATAAATTTTTTTAATAATTTTTAATGCATTAAAATTCATGAAATCATGCACAAAATCATTTATAACTTGAAAACTATTGCATCTAGAGCATTTTGTTAAAATATGTTATTCAGCTACTTTTTTCATAGCTACAATATGGTGAGTAAGTTGGGTGCCTGTCTCAATAGCTAAGTGAGTAATAGCTACTTTTGGGCTTTTCAGTAACTTCCATCATGAGTAGAATCACTTGTAACTTAAAAACTATTGCATTTAGAGAATTTCGTATAAATATGTTATTCAGCTACTTTTGGGTCAGCTATAACATAGTAAAATTTCAGACCTGTAGCTCATGGCATAGCTGAGTAATAGCTACTTTTAGGTTATCACTGTTGAGTAAATCGCTTATAACTTGGAAACTATTGCATTTAGAGTATTTTGTTTCAATATGTTATTCACCAATTTTGGGATCAGCTATAACATAGTGAAGTTTCAGATCTGTGGCTCATTGCATAGCTGATTAATAGCTACTTTGAAGTTCTCACTATTGAGTAAATCGGTTGTAATTGGAAAACTATTGCATTTAGAGAATTTCGTATAAATATGTTATTCAGCTACTTTTGGGTCAGCTATAACATAGTAAAATTTCAGACCTGTAGCTCATGGCATGGCTGAGTAATAGCTACTTTTAGGTTATCACTGTTGAGTAAATCGCTTATAACTTCAAAACTATTGCATTTAGAGAATTTCGTATAAATATGTTATTCAGCTACTTTTGGGTCAGCTATAACATAGTAAAATTTCAGACCTGTAGCTCATGGCATAGCTGAGTAATAGCTACTTTTAGGTTATCACTGTTGAGTAAATCGCTTATAACTTGGAAACTATTGCATTTAGAGTATTTTGTTTCAATATGTTATTCACCAATTTTGGGATCAGCTATAACATAGTGAAGTTTCAGATCTGTTGCTCATTGCATAGCTGATTAATAGCTACTTTGAAGTTCTCACTATTGAGTAAATCGGTTGTAATTGGAAAACTATTGCATTTAGAGAATTTCGTATAAATATGTTATTCAGCTACTTTTGGGTCAGCTATAACATAGTAAAATTTCAGACCTGTAGCTCATGGCATAGCTGAGTAATAGCTACTTTTAGGTCATCACTATTGAGTAAATCAGTTGTAACTTGAAAACTATTGCATTTACAGTATTTTGCTTAAATATGTTGTTCACCTACTTTTGGGTCAGCTATAACATAGTAAAATTTCAGACCTGTAGCTCATGGCATAGCTGAGTAATAGCTACTTTTAGGTTATCACTGTTGAGTAAATTGCTTATAACTTGGAAACTATTGCATTTAGAGTATTTTGTTTCAATATGTTATTCACCAATTTTGGGATCAGCTATAACATAGTGAAGTTTCAGATCTGTGGCTCATTGCATAGCTGAGTAATAGCTACTTTGAAGTTCTCACTATTGAGTAAATCGGTTGTAATTGGAAAACTATTGCATTTAGAGAATTTCGTATAAATATGTTATTCAGCTACTTTTGGGTCAGCTATAACATAGTAAAATTTCAGACCTGTAGCTCATGGCATAGCTGAGTAATAGCTACTTTTAGGTCATCACTATTGAGTAAATCAGTTGTAACTTGAAAACTATTGCATTTACAGTATTTTGCTTAAATATGTTGTTCACCTACCTTTGGGTCAGCTATAACATAGTAAAATTTCAGACCTGTAGCTCATTGCATAGCTGAGTAATAACTACTTTGAGGTTCTCACTATTGAGTAAATCAGTTGTAATTCCAAAACTATTGCATTTAGAGAATTTAGTATAAATATGTTATTCAGCTACTTTTGGGTCAGCTATAACATAGTAAAATTTCAGACCTGTAGCTCATGGCATAGCTGAGTAATAGCTACTTTTAGGTTATCACTGTTGAGTAAATTGCTTATAACTTGGAAATTATTGCATTTAGAGTATTTTGTTTCAATATGTTATTCACCTATTTTGAGGTCAGCTATAACATAGTGAAGTTCCAGACCTGTGACTCATTGCATAGCTGAGTAATAGCTACTTTGAAGTTCTCAATGTTGAGTAAATCACTTGTAATTTGAAAACTATTGCATTTAGAGAATTTAGTATAAATATGTTATTCAGCTACTTTTGGGTCAGCTATAACATAGTAAAATTTCAGACCTGTAGCTCATGGCATAGCTGAGTAATAGCTACTTTGAAGTTCTCACTGTTGAGTAAATCAGTTGTAATTGGAAAACTGTTGCCTTTACAGAAATTTGTGCAAATATGTTATTCAGCTACTTTTGGGTCAGCTATAACATAGTGAAATTACAGACCTGTAGCTCATGGCACAACTGAGCAATAGCTATTCTCAGGCACTGACTGTTGAGTAAATCAGCTATAACTTGAAAAATATTGCATTTGGAGTATTTTGTTAAAATACATTGTTCACCTACTTTGGGGTTAGCTATAACATAGTGAAATTACAGACCTATAGCTCATGGCATAGTGGAGCAATAGCTATTTTCAGGTTCTCACTATTGAGTAAATCAGTTGTAACTTGAAAACTATTGCATTTACAGTATTTTGCTTAAATATGTTGTTCACCTACTTTTAGGTCAGCTATAACAGTGCAAAAATTCAGACATGTAGCTCATTGCATAGCTGAGTAATAGTTACTTTGAGGTTCTCACTCTTGAGTAAATCAGTTGTAACTTGAAAATTATTACATTTAGAGTATTTTGTTTAAATATGTTATTCACATAATTTTTGGTCAGCTATGACATAGTGAAATTGCAGACCTCTATGTCATGGCATAGCTGAGCAATAGCTTCTTTCAGGTTCTCCCTGTTGAGTAAATCATTGTATCCAACCTGTAGGAAATCATGGGCTGGGAATCTATTAATATGGTCCGATTTGACCTTGGAACCCTCCTTCAAGGTCAAATGAGGATAGCCAAACATAAAAGTGCTTATAACTCGCTTATTATTGGTCCTAGAGGTTGGAATGAAAACCAACCTATAGAAAATCTTGAGCTGGGAATTTTTTGGTGTGGTCGGATTTCACCTTGGACCCCTCCTTCAAGGTCAAATGAGGATAGCCAAACTTAAAAGTGCTTATAACTCACTTATTATTGGTCCTAGAGGTTTCGAATGGAAAACCAACCTATAGAAAATCATGGGCTGGGAATCTTTTGGTGTGGTCGGATTTGACCTTAGACCCCTCCTTCCAGGTCAAACGAAGATAGCCAAACTTTAAAGTGCTTATAACTCACTTATTATTGGTCCTAGAGGTTTCGAATGGAAAACCAACCTATAGAAAATCATGGGCTGGGAATCTTTTGGTGTGGTCGGATTTGACCTTAGACCCCTCCTTCCAGGTCAAACGAAGATAGCCAAACTTTAAAGTGCTTATAACTCACTTATTATTGGTCCTAGAGGTTTCGAATGGAAAACCAACCTATAGAAAATCATGGGCTGGGAATCTTTTGGTGTGGTCGGATTTGACCTTAGACCCCTCCTTCCAGGTCAAACGAAGATAGCCAAACTTAAAGTGCTTATAACTCGCGTATTATTGGTCTTGGAGGTTTGGGATGGTAAACCAACATATAGGAAATCATGGGCTGGGATTCTTTTGGTGTGGTCAGATTTGACCTGGGACCCCTCCTTCAAGGTCAATTGAGGATAGCCAAACTTACAATTATTATTGGTCCTACAAGTTTGGGATGGTAAACAAGCTACAGGAAATCATGGGCTGGGAATTTTTTTGTGTGGTCGGATTTGACCTTGGACCCCCTCCTTCAAGGTCAAACAAGGATAGCCAAACTTAAAAAGTGCCTATGACTCACTTATTATTGGTCCGAGAGGTTTGGGATGGTAAACCATCCTAAATTCTTTGGCTGGGAATCTTTTGGTATGGTCAGATTTGACCTTTGGACCCCTTCTTCATGGTCGAACGAGGATATTGCATTTATAGTATTTCTTTAAATATTTTTAACCTACTTTTTACACTTAAACAATTACCTTGTTACTTTATTTCATAATACCATTTGCAGGGCACAACTTTTTTGTCCTTTTCTTCTGTCAGCTTCGGAATATCTTTCGAACATGCTGTTCAGTTACCATTTACTGTATTTCTGTACAGCCCTTTCCCTGATAATTATGCTCTCCTCTCATTATCACCATCACAAATGAAAAACATTCAGTCAGCTGACACAGTGCCCGTTCACGGGCACTCTCCTCTTGTTTATTAAAGATTTTAACCAATCCCATGGATTTTAAGCTAAAAATGGGCTGATTATTGGCCATATTGGGAGTTTATTTATTTTAATTTTTTTTTCTATGTGACCTTTTTTGGTTATGTGTGCTACTATGGGTTATTTGGTTCATGTTTGGGGTGGTGTAGGTGTTGGACTTTTTTTTTCTTTGTGATAAGTATTTGTACTAAACTGTTATGTTTTGGGAGGGGAATTGGAATAACTTGCAGCTGAATAATTGTTTTTGGAATATTTGGGTGGCCCTGAAAAGGGCCTGGCAGGTCAAAGACCCGCCCTGACTGGATGGCTACTGAGGAGGCTGCTGCTGTTAAGGCGGTGCTGTAGTGGTGATAGTGAAGAGTTGCGGTTGCTGCTGCTGAGGCTGCTCAATGATATGTGTGGATGTCCGATCTGGTAGCTGGCTTAGTATTCCACTGAAGTTGTGTCTACTGCCCTCGTCCTGCACTGTTAGAACTGATGGAGGATTGCCAAAGCCAAGTGGGCTGGGTGTGTAGTAGACGTAACTGCTGCTAGCTGCTGCTTGGGTGGAAGTAGACGCCTGTTGAGTGGTTGTTGGGAGTATCCCGACCCTCTGGGACTCCGTGGTAATAGTGGCTGATCTTCTGGGTAGTGCTTAACGTCTACGGTTGCTTTTAATGCTTTCAGTATCTCTAAAAATTCTGCCCTTGAGGTCCTCAAATTCCTCTTGGGTCATCTTTTCAGCCTCTGATGCCACGTAGTGAAAGAAGGGCTGCCTGTCTGACTAAATTTGAGGACGCCAGCTTGGATTGGTTAGGGTCGGCTTCTCTTTGTCGGGGCTTAGTCCCAGACCCAGATTTCTTCGTCTGAGGCTTCACGGGACTAATGAAACCGATTCACTTTCACACGCATGAAACTTCAAAGATCTGTTATGAGTCAGGGACTGCCAAACAGGCTTCCTGGGACTAAGCTACGGAGGCCTGGGACTAAGGGTCGCAGGACGCCTGGGACAACATAGGACTGTGTAAATTTGGGTCTGAGGAGGCCTGGGGAAGCCTGGACTGGACATTTTGTTGTCGGCGGGAAATGAGAATCGCTTTGGGTCGTGAAAAATATCAAACATGTTTGATTTCTCTCACGGCCACAACCGACAACTACCGACCCTTACAGGACGTCTGGGACTAAGCAAATATTTGAAACCGACTCCCAAAAACCCTTAATCGGGGAGCTTAGTCGTGTGGTGGAACACCCACATAAAACCACTATGTCGTGACCGGAGCCACTTCGTACAAAAATAATTTAGAACGATATAACTTTAGCACAGGTCATGGTTCCCAATACTAGACACAATAATGACAATAACTAAGCACCGGTCTTTTTGTTAATAAGAGCAAAATAGCCTTTACCCCTATACATTTGAATAAAACTGTGTATTTTCTGTCATAACAATGGGAAATAACAACCTTTTAAAAAGGGCTGTCAAAAATTAGGAAGATATAGTGGCCTAATTGATATTGTGTGAACACAGGAATTACAAGGATTTGTCAGATATATTTAGAATTTTTCATGGCTGCTGCTAATTACAAATTACTTAAAATTGTTTTTATCTGTGTGGAAAGAGCGCAAGTTGACAAGCACACAATGCACCAAAGTTATACATGCACCAAAGTTATATAAAATAGTAATACAGGAAAGGCCACAGTTCAATAGAAAAGATCACTGCAGATCACTTAAGCAAACTACATCTGCTCAACAGTATGGTATATCCTCATTTCATCGTTTTAAGCGTGAGCTCTAGTGTGGCTCACTTTTTTAAAAAAATTTTTTTAGCCCCTCAAGGGCTGTGGATGGTGTGGGGGTGGGGGGTGGTGGTATTGTTTTCACACATGGTGTCCGGATGGGTGGGCAGGTGGCAGGGAAAAGTTTGTCCGGGCTGTATCTCAGAAACCGTAAGGTGTAGGCAGTTGATACTTGGTAGGGACATTAGTTAGGGGGTGTAGGTGTACATCATGGTGTGACCTTGATTTGATCTTTGTCCTTACTGCAGTGACCTTGTGTTTGAAAATCTTGTCCAGGCTATATCTCAGAAACCGTAAGATGTAGGGAGTTGATACTTGTTAGGGACATTGCTTAGGGGATGTTGGTGTGTAACGTCATGGTTAAGGCTGTAAGCGAGCCCAAAAATGCGCCTCGATTCCTCGTTTTGGAATAACCAACTCAAATTCGCTTAATTATCACCCACAACTGCATCATATTTGGCATATTGTACCTTATAAAATGGTTGAATTACGTAAAACAGGAAAGAATGTTGATATTTCATGGAATTTTGGAATAAAGATGTATTTATAATGCAAAATACAGGAAATCTTATTTGAGGTGTCTTTGAAATATGTTTCATTAAAATGCCTTCTTATAAAAAAATTGTTATACATTTTTAAGGTTTGCAAATTCTTAAAATATAAAAAATAAAAGTGGAAATACCTTATATTAGAAAAAAAATGTAAATATATTCACATATTAACAGAAAAATCAACTTTTGTAGTAGATTTTATGTCTATTTTAGTTGTTTTTGAAGACCCGGTTCATTTTTCTTGACTTGAGAATTAAACTGGATCATTCGCTTCCGAGGAACCGATGGATCGTTACAGCCCTAGTCATGGTGTGACTTTAGTTTGACCTTTCCATATTGACCTTGACCTTTAAAATCTTGTCTGGGCTATATCTCGGAAACCAAAAGGGGTAGGAAGTTGATACTTGGTGGGGACATTGGTTGGGGGTTGTAGGTGTGCATCGTCCTTGATTTGACCTTTGACCTTGCCATAGTGGCCCTTAGGGATTGGTTCAGCATGGATGGCACTGTGCTGATGTGGATCAAATCTTATCTCACAAACTGCAGACAGAAGGTTAAATTGGGTAATAGCTTTTCGGATGCCTTCTCACTCCCTTATGGAGTCCCCCAAGGTTCTGTCCTGGGTCCACTGCTTTTTACTCTTCACACTACCCCTCGCAGCCATATAATTTCCAGGTTCAATGTTACCCATCATCTTTATGCTGATGACACCCAAATATACTTAGCACTTGACTCCAGGAACTTTGATTCCTGTATTGCTGAGCTCACTGAGTGTCTTGCTTTCTTTCAAAAATGGATGGTTGGTGTCAGACTGAAACTTAATCCAGAAAAAACAGAATTCACCGTCATTGGCGATAGACAGGCCAGGGAGTCCCTTATGCAAAAATTTCCCACCCAGTTTCTTGGAAATTCTATCTCCCTTATTGTATTGTATTGCATTGTATTGTATTGTATTGGGTTTTTATATTCAGTGCAATATCTCAACATACTACAGGACTCAAAGCACTATTTGACCCATCCGACTGAACAAAGTACAGTCCAAGCTCTCAAGTCACTTGCATTCCCCTAACTGAAAAACAGAGGCTCAATATAGCCATTTATCGATGTCCTTGAGGTTCTTTAGCCTGCCACTGGGGATAGGATCCAATGACAGAGGACCGCCATTTTTAAGTGGTCATCTGAGCCACTATGTATCTGCTTGTACCTGGGTTTGAACCCACGTCCTCTGCTCCTAGGCGAATGCCCTGCCAATGAAGTTAAGAATTTAGGTGTTACTTTTGATTCTTAAAACACCTTTGCCAGTATATAACCATGGTTTGTTGTGCCTGCTACTATGATCTCAAATATTTTAGATGCATTCGTAATTTCCTCAGTGTTAGTGTTCAAAACTTGTGCAAAACAGTTAATGGATGTCGGGCTTGTAACTTTGGAAAGTTGGAAGCCCCAGACAAAAGTTGCAAGTTTTATTAGAACTTGATATTTTCCCAAGACAGAAAAAATGTGAAAAATAAAAAAAGTCACAAGTTGTATTCATTTGTTTTGATAATTGGTTAAAATTAAGATGTACATAATTTTCAACAGCCAGGGTCATAAAAAAAAATCGCTTCAGATATGTTACAAGCATCTGGGCTTGCATGGATGAAAATATAAGAGCCCGTCCTTAAACTTAACAGCAAATTGCTTTCGGGCAGGCGGCAGTTTCGAACACTGCTCAGTGTGGAGACTGCAGTCCTGCTGGCAAACTCAATGATCAGTAGTCGAATTGACCACTGCAGTACCCTACTTTATGGTGTGAATAAATATAACGTGGCCAAACTCCAAAAAGATTCAAAATGCCCTTTGTAGAATTGTTTTCAGACTTGATAAAACAAGCCATGTTACTGCCTATCTGGAAAAACTACATTGGCTCCCCATTTCATACCGTATCCTGTTCAGATATAATCTTATTACATTCAAGGCTATCAAATTCTCTAAATCCACATACTTATCATCCTTAATCGAAACTAATAGCCTTACTCGTGGAAATTGGCCTTATCTTTCTTCAGTTCATCCCAAGAATGCCATTGGTAGGCAAGGTTTTGCAATGGCTTCTCCCACTGAATGGAACAGACTCTCACAATCGGTCCAATCACAAAACACAATAATACTGTTTTGAAGCCAGTTAAAAACCTACTTGTTTAGACTTGCATATCCTCTACCATATTGTATCTACTCTTGCAGGCACTAAATTTGGATTTTGACCCCGCATATCCCTCAACTTTCCCTTTTCTTGCCTCAAGCGCACTGGAGGATGTTGTGTCAATTTTGCGCTATATAAATGTTTCTATTGTATTCTATATTATAACAGCAATCCTTCAAGTCTCATAGGGGAAACAATTCATAGCAATAAAGTATATTCTTATTTGAAATTATGTTAGTATTTTTCCAATTGACCAGTATTGACTACTCTTGACCAGAAAAGGGCAGTTTTAACCAGTTTTACCACTGACCCAATCAATACTCATTGGCCGGTTCCTTGCCAACCGTTCATTCACTTCGGAAACTGTCCGCCTTATTTACTACATTTGTAAGGTACTGTACAATAATTGTAGCACTGGTTGATTTTCACAAAAGGGATCAAGCGCAAGTTGAGCCAAAAAACAGCTCTAGTTTACAGCTGTTTATGGCGAACTTGAGCTGATTTTTGGCCCAACTTGATCTTGATCCCTTTTTTGAATATGGCCAAGTTGTGTATATTTTTATTCTACCTCACAATAATTGGTACCCCATGATAATTGGTAGCAAGGCAGTACACAGCTGGGGTTAAATACTGATGGTGTCAGATTGTAAAAAGCTAAAACTAGTTTATTTAGACAGCAATAGCTTAATATGACATTTCACAATTTGACATGTCACTCATATGCCTATTCAATATGATGAAATGTCCAAACAGATCCAACAGTAGTTATGTAGTGGTTGCCTGGTGGATTGCTTGACATCCAATGGACCAGACACATGTTGATCTTTGGAGTGATGTTTGTAGGACATCAGCACCACCCCACCCCACCCCACCCCCCAAACGATCTTTTTAAAATATTTTTTTATGAATTTTTGAAATCATTTTTAAAATCACCTATAACTTGAAAAGTATTGCATTTAGAGCATTTTGTTAAAATATGTTATTCAGCTACTTTTTCCATAGCTACAACATGGGGAGTAACATGGATGTCTATCCCAATAGCTAAGTGAGTAATGGCTACTTTTGGACTTTTCTGTACCTTCCATAATGAGTAAAATCACTTGTAACTCGAAGGCTATTACATTTAGAGAATTTTGTATAAATATGTCATTCAGCTACTTTTGGGTCAGCTATATCATAGTAAATTGCAGACCTGTAGCTCATTGCTTAGGTGAGTATAGCTACTTTGAGGTTTTCACTGTTGAGTAAATCAGTTATAACTTCAAAGCTATTGTGTTTAGAGTATTTTGTTTAAATATGTTGTTCACCTACTCATGGGTCAGCTATAACATAGTGAAGTTGCACACCAGTTTGTCATGGCATAGCTGAGTAAAAGCTACTTTCAGGTTCTCACTGTTGAGTAAATCAGTTGTAATTTGAAAACTATTGCATTTAGAGAATTTTGATTAAATGTGCTGTTCACGTACTTTTGGGTCAGCTTTTATATAGTGAAATTGCAGACCTGTAGGTCAGGGCATAGCTGAGCAGTAGCTACTTCCAGGTTCTCACTGTTGAGTAAATCATGTGTAGCTCATGGCATAGCTGAGTAATAGCTATTGCATTTAAAGTATTTTCTATAAATATCTTTTTCACCTACTTTTGGGTCAGCTTATAACATAGTGAAATTGCAGACCTGTATTTCATGGCATAGCCGAGCAATAGCAACTTTCAGGTTCTCACTGATGAGTAAATCACTCGTAACTTGAAAACTATTGCATGTACAGAAGTTTGTATAAATATGTTATTAACCAACTTTTGTTTCAGCTATAACATGATAAAGTTGCATACCTGCAGCTCATTGCATAGCTGAGAAACAGCTACTTTGAGGTTTTCTCTGTTGAGTAAATCAGGTATAGTTTGAAAACTATTGCATTTAAAGTATTTTCTTTAAATATGTTGTTCACCTAGTTTTTTGGTCAGCTATAACATAGTGAAATTCCAGACCTGCAGGTCATACATAGCTGAGCAATAGCTACTTTCAGGTTCTCACTGTTCAGTAAATCAGTTATAACTTGAAAACTATTACATTTAGAGTATTTTTGTTTAAATATGTCATTCACCTACTTTTGGGTCAGCCATAACATAGTGAAGTTGCAGACCCGTAGCTCATGGCATAGCTGAGCAATAGCTACTTTGAGGTTTTCTCTGTTGAGTAAATCATTTGTACCTTGAAAACCATTGCATTTAGAGAATTTTGTTTCAGTATGTTGTTCACGTACTTTTGGGGTAGCTACCACATAGTAAAATTGCAGACCTATAGATCATGGCATAGCTGAACAAGAGCTACTTTCAGGTTTTTACTGTTGAGTAAATCAGTTGTAACTTGAAAAGTATTGCATGTAGAGTATTCTGTTTAAATATGTTGTTCATGTACTTATGGGTCGGCTATAACATAGTGAAATTGTAGACCTGTAGCTGATTCTACTTTTTGGTCAGCTGTAAAATAGTAAAATTGCAGACCGGTAGCTCCTTGCATAGCTGAGAAATAGCTACTTTCAGGTTCTCACTGTTGAGTAAATCGGTTGTAACTTTAAGACTATTGCATTTACAGTATTTCTTTAAATATGATATTTATCTACTTTTGCGTGAGCTATACCATATTAAAATTACAGCCCTTTAACTGATTGCATAGCTGAGCAAAAGCTACTTTGAGAATCTGACCCAGAGCCCGTTCAAGGTCACTGATTACTTGTTTGTTTATGAAACTTAAATGTACAACAAGGTGTACAAACACGAGAGCATAAATTACTGGACTTTTCAGCACTGCCTTTTCCCTGTTTGACCGAATTGATATGAAAAGCTACCTCAGCAAATGTTTCATTCACTGGAGTCAAGCTGGTGGTCTTTCTGGAATTGTTCAAAATTGTTCTTGTAGTTGACTCACTGACACTAATACAATAACATAGAAAAACAAGGCCTCTGCTGCAGCAGTTATCTCCCGCCTTAGGATCAGTAATATAAGGGGGAAATAAGGGAGATATAAGGCCTTTGTAGTAAGATGATACCACTTGACACTGAAGAAGAGGTCAAAGGTCAAAGTCAGCAATTGGAAAAGATTCGCAGGCCATGACTTTCTTGAAGTTGTTTTCACATTTCAAACCCCTAGTAGCAATGATAAGGGAGATATAAGGCCTTTTTAATAGGATAATCCCATTTGACTTTAAATGTGATAAGTTGGCCATTTGGTTTTCGAAACTAGGCCAAAATTACTATCAGGCTAACTTTCTTAGCCACATTTTGTGCAAATTTGAGGAACCTAGCTGCAATATTTCAAGTTTTACAGCATCTTAATGATTTTCAAATAATTAAGCATCCTGTAAGGGAAGCTTGTTTGTATATGGGAGAAGCGACTCCGCCGGATCCGCATTTTCTTTTTGCAATAGCTTTGTAACCATAAGGCGGATTCTCTTCATATTTTGCAGGTGTATGCAGTAGCCCTGGGAAAAATTTCTGAATATGATGTCATGAGATTTCAACCAATCAGAGCAGTCACATGACCAAAAACATGTTTTTCAAAAGGGTGTGCTTGTCCGGATGATAACTTAAAAAGTACTTCACCTATTCATATAAAATTTGGCAAGTAGGTTTGTTATATAGATGTCTGGAAATCATTAACTTTTGGAAGTGATGCAATACAAAATGGCCGACTTGTTAACGATTTACTAAATGTCACAATTTTTCTCAACGCTGAAAACGCAAAAACACATTTATCTCTGAAACGGAGCCAGATAGAGCAATTTCAACGAAAATTCTGACCCACAGGATATCTGCATAGTCTGCTGGCAACCTTTCTCAAAAATCATTTTCCCACCATTTTTGGCGGCCAACTTGAATTTGTGCGTTAAACGCAAAAATGCGTTTATCTCGGAAACAGAGGGAGATGGAGCGATTTTGACGAAACTTTTGACCTGCAGGGTATCCGCAAAGTGTACTGGCGACTTTTTGCAAAAATAATTTTCCCGCCACTTTTGGCGGCCATCTTGAATTTCTGCGTTAAACGCAAAAACACATTTATCTCAATAACGGAGCGACATAGAGCAATTTCAACGAAATTTTTAACCCACAGGGTGTCTGCGGAGTTTACTGGCGACTTTTCGCAAAAATCGTTTTCCCGCGCCTTTTAACGGCCATCTTGAAGTTCTGAATAAAACAGGAAAACATGTTTATCTCGGAAACGGAGCGAGATAGAGCAATTTCCACGAAATTTTTGACCCGCAGGTTATCTGCAGAATCTACTGGCGACTTTTCGCAAAAATCGTTTTCCCACAAACTTTTAACGGCCATCTTGAAGTTCTGAATAAAACAGGAAAACATGTTTATCTCGGAAACGGAGCGAGATAGAGCAATTTCCACGAAATTTTTGACCCGCAGGTTATCTGCAGAATCTACTGGCGACTTTTCGCAAAAATCGTTTTCCCACAAACTTTTAACGGCCATCTTGAAGTTCTGAATAAAACAGGAAAACATGTTTATCTCGGAAACGGAGCGAGATAGAGCAATTTCCACGAAATTTTTGACCCGCAGGTTATCTGCAGAGTCTACTGGCGATTTTTCCCCAAAATCGTTTTCCTGCAACTTTTGGTGGACATTTTGAATTTCTTTTTCTCTTGCAAAGGAATACTCTAGTTGGCTATTACGGCCATTTTGTTTTTCAAAATGAGGCCAAAATTATTCACAGGCAAAATATTTGCAGACCAGGACTTCCCATGGGCTGATTTTACATTCTGAAGCCCTAGCAACAATAGTAAGATACATGTATAAGGACGTTTTAGTATGATGACCCCATTAACCGTTAAGCAGGGGTTAAAGGTCAAATTCAACACCTGGGAAATATTCCCATACCTTGACTTCTTACAAATTCTTTTTACATCCCAAACCCCTAGGAGCAATAATAAGGGAGATATAAGGCCTTTAAGAAGGATAACCCCATTTGACATTAATATATATGATGTGGCGGCCATTTTGTTTTTCAAACTGGGCCAAAACATAAACATTCCCTGGAAATTTGGTGAAGATATCTGTATAAATGAATGAGATATTAAGGTTTATGTAAAAACGTGACAGACAGACACACACACGCACATATGGAAAACATTTTATAATCGACTGACCACGGTCCTTTGGTCGCTGACTGGAGATAAAAAAGCCTGAAGTACATACCTCAGTAAAACTTGTTAGTGAAATAAATGATTATTGTAACAGAGTGTGATCTTAGTACCAGTTTTGTTCTTAAATCTCAATTGCAGGAAGCTAGATTAAATCTAACCGAATTCAGTTTCCCCCTACATAAAGTATCTTCCATTTGAGTCATGATTAATAATTGCATTCAGATATTGTCATCAAGTGCAATGTGAAACACACAGTATTTCCCATGATAAGTGGTAAAATTATGTGAATAATGTTATTGAAAGATGTGTTTACACAAAAACAAAAATTGTGTAACATTGTCTTCAGTATTATTAAGCGTCCCTCGCTTGTTTGTATATTGGAGAAACGACTCCACCGGATCCGCATTTTCTCTTCGCAATAGCTTGGCATCCGTAAGGCGGATTCTTTTCATATGTGGCAGGTGTATGCAGTACCCCTGGGAAATATGCTGCAATGACATTTTCACCAATCAGAGAGGTCACATGACCAAAAATGCGTTTTTGGAAGGGTGTCCTTGTCCAGATGATAACTTACGAAGTATTATATCTATCCACCTGAAATTTAGCAAATTCCTTGCTCATATAAAGATCTGGGCGACATTAAATTTTGGCAGGGATAGGTTAAGAAATGACGGAGTTATTGATGATTAATTAATCATTAACCAAAATGGTGGCCATTTTGAATTTTCGAATTTTTTTCAAAAATGCAAAACACAAAAAAGCTTGTATCTCGAAAACCATTCTAGATAGAGCGATTTCAATGAAAATTTTGACCCATAGGGTAGCTGCTAAGTAGGTGACCCAGTTGTTAAAACTTTTTTGTCCCACCAAAAATGGCTGCCATTTTGTATTTCTGAATATGTTTAAAAAATGCAAAACAAAAATGCTCGTATCTCAAAAACCATGCTAGATAGAACGATTTCAACAAAATTTTTGACCCACAGGGTAGCTCTGCTAAGTAGGTGACCCACTTTTCAAAAAAATTTTGTCCCGCCATGCCAAAAACTTTCTTACATGATTAAGCTGCCATTGTTTCTGCTTTTCAGGATGGATTGTTTTAGCATGGCAAAAACAATCGCCTTGTTTTGCAAGCAATCCTCTAGTTTGAAATTGCAATTTTTGTGTTAGAAACTAAAATGATGGTTCCACTTAATCCTATAAAAAATTTTTGGACATAAGATCCAGATTTTGACAATATTCCCTAAAGGGTTTCATGTTTTTGATTTGATGGTTTAGACCTATTACAAGCTATAGCTTTAAACCACAGCAGTCAAAAACCTGCCAACACTACCAACCCTTTAATTTTGTAAAGTAACTATTGTATAAGCATTTAAATCAGTGATATTGTTCTTAGCTTCTATTGAAGTCACATGAACTTGTCTACAACCACTCTTCATTAAAACCATGTAAACATGAATCTCAGCGGACCATAAAATATTTCCACATTGCCTGGAATTCTATGGAATAGTTGAAATTTTTATGGAAAATCTTAATTTATTTTACTTGGAAGTGAATTCTAATCCCCCAAAACACTTATATAGTTACTTTGACATTTATAATAATTTTTTTAAGAATATGTTGAAGTAAGAAACATTGTTAATATTGAATTAACATCAATTGTTTTTTGTAATTCAGTGAAGTGTTCAAAGCAAGGGACAGAAAGAGTAAAAGATTGGTGGCTTTGAAGAAGATTTTGATGGAAAATGAAAAAGAAGGCGTAAGTCTGACAAAACTATGTTGTCTTTTTTTTTTTTTCAGATATCATAGTATTGAATTCAGTGTTGTTTTTCAATTAACATAGCACCATAGCACAATGAATTTAAACTTACTTAAATGAGGAGCCCATAACATTGTGTTTTATAAAGGGATCCTGTAAATGTAAAATTTTTGTTGCAAATAATTAAGCATCCCTTATTTGTTTTTCGGTGGAGTTTTTTGTCAATCAAACTGGGGTCATAAAATCACAGATTTTATCACAGATAGAATCACACATAATAGGAAACCACATGCAGGGAATTCAGAAAATTGCTTGGATTTATTCTCTAAAATGTTTTTTTATTGCATAAAAACGTACTTACATAATCCCAACAAATGCTTACGTGACCTACCGTTCGGTCAAGGACACAGACAATGTGTCTCGCCATTTTTTTCTACTGAAAGTACACACGTAAACCCCAGCGGGCACCTGCTGGAGGTTATATATTCTCTGTAAGTTGCCATTCTTTTTTTGACCGCCGTCAAGTGCACACGCGTTCTTTTTGGCGCTTCAAAGTATATTTACAATAGGCGCAGTTTATTCTTCTGTTATGCTACCTTGGAATATTCACCAACCTTGCATTTAAGGCAGAGATCATGAGCAAGGAAAGGATTAATGTTCTGGTAAGAATTTTTCACAAGAGAATTCCTCTCTTCAGGAATTTATTAACACCATGAGCAGTGAGGTGCCGTTTCTGATTTCCCAGTTTGAGGAGTTGAGGCCAAGTTCAAACCTCCCTTCTTTCTCAGAAATTCTTCTTTTCACAGGAGCAGGGTATGTGTGCCCCTGTCTCTCAGACAAGACCTGAGTCATCAGAAGGTGAACTTTTTGGATGATTCAAACTTTCCTTCCAGGAAACACTGTAGGTCTCCCTCTTTTCTCAGACATTCATCTTTTCACAGGAGCAGGGTATGTGTGCCCCTGTCTCTCAGACAAGACCTGATTTATCAGAAGGTGAACTTTTACATGATTCAAACTTACCTTCCAGGAAACACCATCGCTTTAGGTCTCCTCAGGGTGAGGCAGACTCGTATCAGTTACAATTGCACCTTTCCCATGTGGAGATGTGGAATGCCATTAGAGGGCTGCTGTATCTAGAAGTTCCACAAGTTGAGTGTCTTGTGGCTCCTGGTTGTGGTTCTTAGGAACCAGAATTTAGCTTTATCTCCTGTTTAGCACATGGTTTCACAGATTTAGGAAGCTTCAGGAACAACATTGTAGGACAAATCTGGCTCATAATCCTTGTTCCCATGGTCAGTTTCTTGCCTTTGAGAGGCCAGATATGATCTTACAAAACTTCTCCCAAGAGACTCCTTTGAAGTCTCCTCTTCTATCTCTGTCTCATCAAAAAGCACATTATACAGGAGTTAGTCTGTAGAGAGAATGTGCAGATTTTAGGCCATGTTAGGTGGTTTAAGATGCCCATTGAGGAGTTGAATATCAGGATTCAGGAACTAGACAAATAAATTGGGACTTCAGGAGATCTGAAAACTATGCAGTTGTCAGCAGATCTCATTGACAAATGACAAGTGCTCACAACTCCAGACATCTGTTACTTGATCTCTGGAGATGGCTTTGTACTCTGACTTAAAGTAAAATATGGCCCTTGCTGGCAACATGTTCATAGCCAGGGACAGCTTGCTGAAGTTATAGTTCGAACCTGAGATAATGCCAGGAATTATGATTCCGGGAGGTCATCTCACTCAAAAACTGCTCACGAAGGTATCAAGTCTTTTCGTTACAAACGAACACAGCCAAATACCTTCTGCGCGCGCATCGCGAAGTGGCAGTGAAGAAGATGAAATGAATGGCCAGCATTGCAGCTTTTTCGCCAGGTATAGTTCAAAATACCAACCTCAGCCCAGATTAGTAGGTTTACTACAACATGGCTATCGCCTAGAGTTCAATATCCTTCAAAAATTGTCGAAAATTCCACTCAATTTGAGCGAATTTCACAACAAAAACAAACATGGCGCCCTCCACGAAGTAGTTCAGGTCATGCTATCAAGGCGATAGTTATGTCACAATTCACAACTCAAGGATATTATGCCAAACTATTCCTGGTATCCAAACCCATGAAACGGTGGAGACCAGTGATAGATTTGAGTTTTTTAAACAGTCATTTGCATGTACGAACTTTCAAAATGGAACAGCCGAATCTATCAGGAAGTCGATTCGAAAGGGGGAGTGGGTCACCTCAATAGACCTCAAAGACGCTTATTTTCATGTTCCAATTCACCCACAATCTCAAAAATATCTGAGATTTCAAACAAAAAAAGGGGTTTTCCAATTTCAGGCACTCCCTTTTGGTGTCGCAACAGCTCCCCTAGAGTTTACTCGCATTGTGAAAGAGGTAAAACTCATAGCTCAAGCCAAGAACCTCAGAATCCATCAATATCTGGACGACTGGCTTCTTCGGTCACCAACAAAGGATCAATGTCTCAAAGATTTGGAAAATTTGGTGAAATTGGTCCAAGAACTAGGCTGGCTCATCAATTTCCAAAAATCGGAATTGGTTCCCACACATAATCTAGATTTTCTCGGCTATCACTTCGATCTTCAGAGGGGTCTGGTCTTTCCAACCCAAAAGAAACTTGATCGGTTAAAAGTTAAGACTGTTTCCATCAGAAAGTCATTAGTCTTGACTCCAAGAAAGCTCATGTCACTCATAGGGACATTAGCTTCCTTAGAAAAAACGGTACCTCTGGGAAGGTTGCACATAAGACCTTTTCAGTGGTACCTAAGGTCACACTGGAAGTTTCCCCAGTCACTGGACAAAAGCATTCCAGTAACAAGGAATTTCCTGAATTATCTCAAATGGTGGGAGGATCTACAAAATCTTATGGCAGGTGCTCCTCTCCATCCTCATGTTCACAACACTTTGGTGTTCACAGATGCCTCCCAAAAAGGCTGGGGAGCTCACTTGAACCAAATAGTCCTCAGTGGCCTCTGGTCAAACAAGGAGGCTCAGCTTCACATCAACATATTGGAGCTAAAAGCTGTTCTTCTGGCCCTAAAGGGGTTTCAGGAGCACTTGCAAGGTCAAAGCGTGCTCATCTGTTCAGAGAACAGTACAGTAGTATCTTATCTGAACAAAGAAGGAGGCACCCATTCCATAGAAATGTGTGCTCTTATCTGGAGAATTCTGGCATTCACAAATTCCAGAAGGATCCAGATAAGAGCAAGACATGTACCTGGATCCCTAAAATGTGATAGCAGACTCCCTACCAAGAAGGGACAAGGTCATACAAACAGAGTGGTCCCTTCACCAACAGATATTCAACCAAATTTGCAAAGTTTGGCACACACCATTGGTAGACCTGTTTGCAACTCATCTAAATTACAAACTTCCAATTTATGTATCTCCTGTCCCAGACAAAAAGGCTTGGAAAATAGATGCATTGAATATCTGTTGGGAAGGCCTAGACGGCTATGTCTTCTGTCCAGTAGCCATCCTGCCACAAGTAATTCAAAAAATAATAACATACCCATGCAGGATGATAGTACTGGCCCCAGGGTGGCCAGGGATCCCATGGTTTTGGGATCTGGTGGATCTCTCGACCAAGGTACCCCTACAGCTCCCTCATTGGAAGACACTACTGAAACAGCCACACTCCAACAGGTTCCACAACAATGTGGAGTACCTGAATCTACATGTGTGGCTTCTGGATTCCAGGAATCCAATTCTGGAAGATTCTCATCTGAGGTGGCAGAAAGAATTAAGGCACCTCAGAGGGAATCCTCAAGAAAAGTCTATCAATCAAGGTGGGCCATTTATGGGCAATGGTGCTCACAGAATAAGGTGGACATCACCTCAACAACTGTTCCCCAGGTAGCAGAATTTTTAAACTACCTGTTCACAGTCAAAAACCTCAAACCAGCTACAATTACTGGTTATAGAACAGCAATAGCTGATGCTTTGGGTTCTCAGGGTGAACTCATCTCAAAAAGTCTAGAACTGAATAGACTTATTGCCAGCTTCACCAGGGACAGACCTAAACCAAATAGGTCCATACCTACATGGGACCTCTCCTTGGTCCTCTTAGGTTTGACAAAACCTCCTTTTGATCCTTTATCTGAGGCTCCTTTGAAGTGGCTAACTTACAAGACAGTTTTCCTGCTGGCTTTAGCCTCAGGTAAAAGAAGGAGTGAGATACATGCTTGGACTCACTCTTCTGTCTCTTCAAGGAGAAATTGGTCACAGGTCACTGTTTCTCCTTCTCCAGCATTCCTGGCCAAAAACCAGTTGGCTTCGGATGGCCCTGATTCCATTAAACCAGTAGTTATACCAGCTCTTACTACCATGTTCGACAGTTCACTGGTGGAGGACAAGTCACTTTGTCCAGTTAGGGCCCTCAAAGTCTACTTAGACAAGACCAAATCCATGAGAAAGGGCAAGGCCCTTCTCTTTGTATCACTTAGGGAAGGTTATTCCAAGGATATCTCAAGAATAACCATTTCCCAGTGGATCAAACACACCATTCACACTTGCTATCAGTCTTCGGATATGACTGATCAACAGGTCACTCAGGTCAGAGCTCATGATGTTAGAGCTATGGCTGCATTACTTGCGTTCAAAGGAGGTATCTCCTTAGAGCAGGTCTTGAGCTCATGTTATTGGAGATCCCACAATACCTTCAGAAACTTTTATTTGAAAGATATTTGCTGGGAAAATGATGACATTTTTAAGTTAGGTCCCATTGTGTCTGCACAGCATATAGTGAACAATTGAGACTTAATAGTTTAATCAGTCTTTATTTTTTCAGGATGTATGGAATTGGACTGGAATGTAGTAGGACTTTGATTTTTGAACACGACTATGGATAAGAATTCCTGTTTATGGTTGCTTGGCTTGAGGGACAGCTGCACTCTGACTGTTGGAGTTCTATTCAACTGGGCACAGCTGACCTTTGACCCCTGCACACCTGCACAGATAGAGTGACAGGATTCATAGATATCATACTATGTATAGTACAGCATGCTGCTTTCATAAGTGGGTGAGTACTTTGCAGTTACTTTATTACAACTACTTTTTCACTTTATCAGTACTTGTAATAACAATAATATAATAATTACCGTTTAACTATATGTACTATATTACAGTTGTTTGTAGTATAACATATGGTGTCTATGCATTTTTTCTATCTGTATAACCTCAAGAACTCTCCTATAGCACTTGACAGTCCTCAGAAGTCTACCCACCATGGACCTCAGGGCTGCATTCAAGCATTTGTTGGGATTATGTAAGTACGTTTTTATGCAATAAATTTGGTTAATTTTATTGTAATTGGAATTTTTATAAATAAAAATACTTACATAATCCCAACAAGGAGAGTCCCACCCTCCTCCCCTCTACCATCTTCTGAGGGATAGGGTCAAAAATTGAAGAATGGCAACTTATAGAGAATATATAACCTCCAGCAGGTGCCCGCTGGGGTTTACGTGTGTACTTTCAGTAGAAAAAAATGGCGAGACACATTGTCTGTGTCCTTGACCGAACGGTAGGTCACGTAAGCATTTGTTGGGATTATGTAAGTATTTTTATTTATAAAAATTCCAATTACAATAAAATTAACCAAATTTGTGAAACTGGGGTCATAAAATTAAAGAGTTTTTCCTATATGTCATTTATTATTGCTTTTAGAACCTTAGAATGTATTTTGAAGTAATAGGAAACCGTATACAAGGAGTCTAGAAGGTGGTTGAACAGATTTTGTGTTTCTAACTTTGTTTCTCCATTATAAGTGTTTTTATAGCTTTTCAAACCATATGCTGGGAGTCCATAAATCTGGTCAGATTTTCACCCAAGTCCTGTTATATTGGTCAATTTTCCTGTTATATATTTACTGTTTCCTTACAGTCTAGTTTTTACAGTAAAATATGTTGTTTTGTACATAAATATGAAAATAAAGCACTTATGGGTTGATATTTATAGTAACATAAAGCAGTTAAATTATTTTTATGTATGAAACTTGAGTTTACATACAGGATATAGCCAGTTGCCTATTTCACGAAAATGAGTAAAATACTTGAAAATTGAAATGAGGCTACTGAGCCATTATGTGTCATTTACTTCTCAGAAACTACAACACAGAGTAAGATGCTGATTTAGTTACAGAATAACATAATGAACCCAGCAAAATAGAATTCTTCAAATCATACAAGTTTTTGGAAGAAACACTTAAGGTATTAATAATTATAGCTCTGTTATACTTTACAGTTTCCAATTACAGCCTTGAGGGAAATAAAAATCCTACAATTATTAACCCATGATAATGTGGTGCAGTTATTGGAAATTTGCCGAACTAAACGTAAGTAGATTGTTTTATGCCCTGTCAATATGAACATTTTCTCTTTGCCCCTGAATCATCAATGTAGTTTGGCTGCTGCATATCACAGACTACCAGAATTCTACCATTTCCTTCATTTTGTTAAATGAACATAAAAAGTTTTGCATTGTGAGAAACTGGTTTTTTAAATATGTCTACTTTTTATTCCTTTTAATTGTTATATGCCTGAATTTCAAAAAAAAAAAAAAAATAAATAAATTGGTCCTATTTCTCACAAAATTAATTTATTTTGAATAAAAATGGCTTAAAATATCTCACATTGAACTTGGTTATTTTAAATTTTTGTTCTTGTACGGGGAGGCATATGTTTTCACAATACCAGTCAATATTTATGAAGGAAGGAATTCTATTAACTAATTAATGTACATTGTATCCAATATGACATAGATTATACCATAGACCTCTGTTGTCTTGATGCTAAATTAATTGGAAGGGCAATATATGGTTTCAAGTAAATAAATTATAAAACATGTAATATACATAAATAAATATGATAAAAAACAATTGTGAATAATTTATAGCAATAAGTGTCGCTTTGACTTTTGTTAAAATCTCAGCTAAAGATAGCTCTTTACATATTTGTAACCACATCCTATAACATGCCCAGGAGTGGTTTACCCAATATCAATAGATAATATAATGCATAAATTGAATTTCATACATAGTTTTCTTATGCAGCACCCATCCTGTTGAGTATTGTTACATGATCAAACCTACTACGATGGAGTGCACATTTCCTCACAGGGACTGCCCGAGCTACTTTGGACCTTCATTGATATAAAGCACACTATAAAAGTTCTTGTTAGATTAAGTTAGAGTAGATGTTATAACCTCACTGATGTCTATTGAGTCTAACGTTCATAACCGTTGTATATTTCCAGCAGCCTTTACTACTATTTCAAGAAAGATAACTATTACAAAAAAGCATTCATTGTTTCCTTGATTATTATTTATAACCTTTATTTTTTTGTCTAGCAACCCCTTACAACCGCTTCAAGAGTACATTCTATCTGGTGTTTGAGTTCTGTGAACATGACATGGCAGGTCTCCTGTCTAATGCTAATGTCAAGTTCAACCTGGGGGAGATTAAGAAGGTCATGCAGCAGCTTTTGAACGGACTATACTACATCCACAGTAACAATGTCCTCCATAGGGACATGAAGGCGGCCAATATACTCATCACCAAAAATGGCACCCTGAAACTGGCCGACTTTGGCTTGGCACGTGCCTTCAGTAAGAACCGGGGCCAGCCAAATCGTTATACAAATCGAGTCGTAACCTTGTGGTATCGCCCCCCAGAGCTGCTGCTAGGTGAGAGGAACTACGGACCGCCAATAGACCTGTGGGGTGCTGGATGCATAATGGCAGAGCTGTGGACTAGGAGTCCAATAATGCAAGGGGGTACTGAACAGCACCAGTTAAATCTTATCAGCCAACTGTGTGGCTCAATATGCCCTGAAGTTTGGCAAGGAGTGGATTCCCTCGAAATGTACACCAAACTGGATTTGCCTAAAGGACAAAAACGTAAGGTGAAGGATAGGTTGAAGCCTTACGTCAGGTGTCAGTTTGCCCTGGATTTACTGGACAAGTTACTGACTCTTGATCCTAAACAGAGGCTGGACTCAGACACTGCATTAAACCATGATTTCTTCTGGACTGACCCAATGCCGGCAGATCTTGCTAAAATGTTGTCGCAACATTCCACCTCGATGTTTGAGTTTCTGGCACCACCGAGAAGAGGGCGGGGTTCAATGCACCCCCAGGGGGCAAGTCAGCAGCAAAGGGCACCCAATCCAGACCAGCATTTTGACAGGGTGTTTTAATGTGTGTCTTGAGAAAACAAGGAATTGTGCGGATTCACAAATTATTATGGTAATTGTTTTGGCCTAGAGCATGGGGATACGCACTAGTAAAAAATGAAAAACTTAGTCACTCTCCTGAAAACAAAGTTTGGTTCAAACTTTTCAAATTTTAATTTTCCAAAATTTTTAGGAATTATCAACATGGCACAAAAGATGTTTTTTTCCCAATTATAAACAGAAGTTCTTTTGAGAATATGTTAACGTTTAGCCAAGCTATCTGTGAATGTTATGGTTTACATTATTTTTGCATAGTTACAAGATCTTATTGCAGGTTTCTTTTATTCAGTTTTGAATGTATCATTTAAAAGGTTAAACTAAATTTATATTCACTAGTTCGTCGAGATAACATTCATCGAAAATCTCAATGTGACAGCACCAGTACACATATAAAGTGGTAGGAGTATGCAATTTTAAAGCATCTTTTCCAGCAATGCTTTATTTGATAGATCAATGGCAGGCTACCTATATATTATTAGGCTTTGTATTTTAAGTAATAGTTTAAAGAAATAGCAGTAACAATGTACAAATAATTTATACAATTCTTGATTGAGACAAGTGCAATTACATATTATTTTTTTCAAGTTCTGTATCAGACTGCATGGGTTGATTTGTTTGTGCACAATAGTTAACCTTGATTCATAGCAGCAAAATGTGAATGTATCTTTTAAGGTGTATTATTTGTACAAGATCAAGAAACATGTGTATAAGAATGAAAGTATAAGAATGTTAATACAAGATAAAGTAGTTCTGTGAACATATCGTGATGTCCTTACAACTGGGTCATTTCCTCCTTATGAGGCAGGAGAAAATAGTACATAATTTTGGATTTACATTGTGTTTAATTTGTCAGTTCTGAAAGCGACGAAAATTGATATGTTTCAGTGTATTTTAAAGTAATTTTATATAGTTAATCCTTGGTAAGAGTTGTATGATAAAAATATGTGGCATTTTGTTCTTTTTGTTAGGGGTGCGTCCGAGCAGTCGACACTCGCCGAGCGAGGCGAATTTCATGAAAATTCGACCCCAATTCTTGGAGTCGAATGCTCGTGTATATATAACAACCTAGTACTATAGAACCGGTTACATTTTTTAGTTAATAAAACATAAATAACATACCTTACTTTCATCAAATCGCATAATCCACCATTTCTAACATAATATTATTGATATTATGTGCTGACAATAGCTAATTCAAGCAATTCAAAACTTTTATCTTTGTATTTTTTTTCGTTTACGGGAGCCACCATATCGGATGTCGTTTCCTGTTATGGTGGATACTAAATGTCACGAGGGCTCGATGTCGAGTCGAGTTTTTATCTGCGAGTAATCGACCCAAATTATTTGTACTCGTCCCACCCCTACTTTTTGTGGAGATTTCTTCGGAAAATCTTCCCATTTCATGCAGATACATGGAAAGCTATAACATGGTTTTACAGTGTAGAAACCTGACCAGATGGGCAGCAAAATGTGAATGTATCTTTTAAGGTGTATTATTTGTACAAGATCAAGAAACATGTGTATAAGAATGAAAGTATAAGAATGTTAATACAAGATAAAGTAGTTCTGTGAACATATCGTGATGTCCTTACAACTGGGTCATTTCCTCCTTATGAGGCAGGAGAAAATAGTACATAATTTTGGATTTACATTGTGTTTAATTTGTCAGTTCTGAAAGCGACGAAAATTGATATGTTTCAGTGTATTTTAAAGTAATTTTATATAGTTAATCCTTGGTAAGAGTTGTATGATAAAAATATGTGGCATTTTGTTCTTTTTGTTAGGGGTGCGTCCGAGCAGTCGACACTCGCCGAGCGAGGCGAATTTCATGAAAATTCGACCCCAATTCTTGGAGTCGAATGCTCGTGTATATATAACAACCTAGTACTATAGAACCGGTTACATTTTTTAGTTAATAAAACATAAATAACATACCTTACTTTCATCAAATCGCATAATCCACCATTTCTAACATAATATTATTGATATTATGTGCTGACAATAGCTAATTCAAGCAATTCAAAACTTTTATCTTTGTATTTTTTTTCGTTTACGGGAGCCACCATATCGGATGTCGTTTCCTGTTATGGTGGATACTAAATGTCACGAGGGCTCGATGTCGAGTCGAGTTTTTATCTGCGAGTAATCGACCCAAATTATTTGTACTCGTCCCACCCCTACTTTTTGTGGAGATTTCTTCGGAAAATCTTCCCATTTCATGCAGATACATGGAAAGCTATAACATGGTTTTACAGTGTAGAAACCTGACCAGATGGGCTGACAATACTTCATCACTCTCACCATCCTTCTGTTGTGACATATTAGAGTAAGAAATCTCAAATTCGCCACATATCTGAAATTCGCCACATGTGAAAATACTAATAAAATAAATGAATTGTGGTGAGATTTGTTGAATGTATAGTAAATTAAGGTTTTTTTGAACCAAAAAATACCAATTTTTAGACAAAAACATCATTTTCTTCATAAAATTAACTAAGGTTTTAGACGTGGCAAATTTTAGATTCCTGGCGAATTTTAGATTTCTTACTCTATAAAGACCGAAAGTGTGCAGACCACACAAAACAATGCAGTGCGCATATTTTTGCGTACATTTATCTGAGGCAATAAATGGACGATCGCTGATAATAGAGAACCAAACAATACACACAAAATATAGTGCGACAAATAGGTGTGTAAAACAACATATTTACAATAATATTTATGGATTGATAAAAGAAACCGGTCTTTATAATAGAAATAAAGTCCTCAGGTTCGTACCTCAGACTTTATTTCTACAGTCAAAGTATTTAAAGCAATAAATGTGAAATAAGCCATTGTGGGACAAAAGTAAAACAATAATAATTTGTGCAAATTTATCCTTAAAAACTCAGAGGGCCTAGTGTTATAATAAAAATGAAATGAATCTGCTATTATTTTAAGTATATTGTGAACACATCTTATATGATACATTGACTAATTTTTGTTCATAATTGGTGAGATCAAGTCATAAATTGTGTTCATTCTGTCTTTCAGATTTTGTGTGTACTCTATAAAATTATGTGAATATATCAGACTCTGATCTTGTAGTTTGATTCTGTATTTTGGAACTCAGTAAGTTACTGATGCTGGACTCTAAACAGAGGTTCAGTGCTGACACTGCATTGAACCATGATTTCTTCTGGACAGACCCAGTGCTGGCAGATCTTGCTAAAATGCTGTCCTATATGCATCCCCAGGGGGCAAGTCAGCAGCAAAGGCCACCCATTGTGATTTTATCAACTGATATTTACGACCTTGCGGATGTTCAGTATAATAAGAAAATTGGTGTAAAGCTTCACAATAAGGTTACCTTAAAATCAGCCAAATCAGGTGTCTTTGTGCACAGTATACAGGCAGAAAACATTTGTTAAACCTGTTAAATAATAATAAACAATGTTAGGTAATAGGAAACTATGCACTGGGATTTGAAACCCCGTCTAATTTGCCCCCCAGCCCCTCTCTAGGTTGAAGTGGGGTCATAAATTTGAATTTCTTGAATTTTGCAGTGTATCAAACAAAAATATTGCCTGAAGTCCTATAAAACTTATTGAATTATTCATTGACTATTCAGATGGAATGATTTGTATTTTTTTTTTGGCCCCATCTTTCATTTCCAGGTGAATCTGTCAATCCAAAATTGTTAAGATTATTATTTTTTACCCCACTGCCCTTAAAGGCTGTCAGGGTATTGTTTTCACCCATGGTGTCTGGATGGGCGAGTGGGTGGGCGAGCAGTGGGAAAAAGTTTGTCCGGGCTGTATCTCAGAAATTGTAAGGTGTAGGAAGTTGATACTTGGTAGGGATATTGGTTAGGGGGTGTAGGTGTGCAGCTTCATGGTGTGACATTGATTTGACCTTTGACCTTGCTGTAGTGACCTTGAGTTTAAAAATCTTGTTTGGGCTATATCTCATAGACCATAAGGTGTAGGAAGTTGATACTTGGTAGGGACATTGGTTAGGGGCTGTAGGTGTGCAACGTCATAGTATGACCTTGATTTGACCTTTCCATAGTGACCTTGACCTATAAAATCTTGTCTGGGCTATATCTCGGAAACCGTAAGGTGTAGGAAGTTGATACTTGGTAGGGACATTGGTTGGGGGTGTAGGTGTGCAACGTCATGGTGTGACCTTGATTAGACCTTTGACCTTGCCATTGTGACCTTGACCTATAAAATCTTGTCAGGGCTATATCTTGGAAACTGTAAGGTCCAGGAAGTTGATACTTGATAGGGTAATTGGTTGGGTGTTGTAGGTGTGTAACGTCATGGTGTGACCTTGATTTGACCTTTGACCTTGGCGTAATGACCTTGACCTATAAAATATTGTCCAGACTATATCTAGGAAGCAGTCAAGTGTAGGACGTTGATACTTGGTAGGGACATTGGTTACAGCTTTCTCTTATGACAAAGATATATGGGTTGCTGCATCTGATTATCATATATACTTTCACACAATTGTGCTATTTTCATTGACATATATTTTCCTATTAATAATTTTACAGTGTCATAATTTTTAGTGTACTGATTAATGTTGTCATCTTGCTGTTGAATTGTCTTGTTTTAATACTTCATCTTTACATACATTTTCTGTCTCATAGACATTATTTTCTCTGCTTAAACATTATTTGGACCTTTATATTACTGACACTGCTCAGAAATTTCCTGATCTTTGTACTGTTTCACTACTTCTATATCTCATGGTGTTGAAAACTATTTCCCCAGGCTGTGGAGTACGGGCATCTCTAATGGTATTTTATTACTTTGGTTGTAAGTGTGATAAGTTCTGCAGTTAGTCATACACTTATATATCTCCAGTTAGTTACATAATTAAACATTACTAACTAAAACTGCTGTACACAAAAGTTAATTAACTTAATCCTGATTTCTAATTGCAGTATCATAGGAAGAAAAATTCAACACCTTTATCTGCTGAAAGGTCTGTGTAAGTGCAGGCTGTGAAATAAGGACTGTAAAGTAAAACGTGTGATTAAACATATCGAATTTATGCAATAACATATATGTCCAAGTGTTTAACAGTGTTAGATACTAATCTCTCTTGATACTGTTATGCTGAAATTAAACCTTTATTTAGTGCCAGTGAATTATTTACTAATAAAATTTACCCCCAGTATGACCCTTGATTTGACCTTTGACCTTGCCGTAGTGACCTTGAGTTTGAAAATCTTGTCCGGGCTATATCTCGGAAACCATAAGGTGTAGTAAGTTGATACTTGGTAGGGATATTGGTTAGGGGGTGTAGGTGTGCAACGTCATGGTGTGACCTTGATTTGACCTTTGACCTTGCCGTAGTGACCTTGACCTATAAAATCTTGTCCGGGCTATATCTCAGAAACCGTAAGGTGTAGGAAGTTAATATTTGGTAGGGACATTGGTTAGGGGGTGTAGGTGTGCAACATCACGGTCTGACCTTGATTTGACCTTTGACCTTGCTGTAGTGACCTTGACCTATAAAATCTTGTCCGGGCTATATCTCGGAAACCGTAAGGTGTAGAAAGTTGATACTTGGTAGGAATATTGGTTAGGGGGTGTAGGTGTGCAGCGTCATGGTCTGACCTTGATTTGACCTTTGACCTTGGCGTAGTGACCTTGACCTATAAAATCTTGTCCGGGCTATATCTCAGAAACCGTAAGGTGTAGGAAGTTGATACTTGGTAGGGATATTGGTTAGGGGGTATAGGTGTGCAACGTCATGGTCTGACCTTGATTTGTCCTTTGACCTTGCCGTAGTGACCTTGACCTATAAAATCTTCTCCGGGCTATATCTCAGAAACCGTAAGGTGTAGGAAGTTGATACTTGGTAGGGATATTGGTTAGGGGGTGTAGGTGTGCAATGTCATGGTCTGACAAGGATTTGACCTTTGACCTTGCCGTAGTGACCTTGAGTTTGAAAATCTTGTCCGGGCTATATCTCGGAAACCGCAAAGTGTAGGAAGTTGATACTTGGTAGGGACATTGGTTAGGGGGTGTAGTTGTGCAACGTCATGATCTGACCTTGATTTGACCTTTGACCTTGCTGTAGTGACCTTGACCTATAAAATCTTGTTGCACCTTTGAGTCTGTTTTTTGATGCAGATTTAGCACTGTTAAAGTCATATTAGAATTTATTAAGAATTTTACTTTCATAACTTCCCATTGTAAGAGATAGAATTTCATCAAGTGAGCCACAGATTTTGCTCCAACACCACACATAAGCATTCATTAAATGTATTACCACTTCTGTATGCATGATAATATTCAAACCATCTAAACCATAATTGGGCCATGCAGGTGTAGATAAAGAGTGTTGAATTTTAGTTTGCTGATTAATGCTGTTATCTTGTTATTGAATTATCTTGTTTTAGTACTTCATCTTTATATGCATTATCTTTCTTTTAAACATTATTTCTCCATTTAAACATTGTTTGGACCTTTATATAACTGACAGTATTCTGAAAGTATCCTGAAGTTTGTACTGGTACAGTACTTCTGTATCTCATGGTGTTGAAAATATTTCCCTAGGCTGTGGGGTACGGGCATCTCTGATGCTATTTTTTAATTTTTTGTACACATTCCATACCTTGAGTAATTAAATCTATATATTCCACAGCTCAGTCATTGAAAGTACACCTTCAATGATTTGCCCACGGAATATATGCATTCAATGGTTATCCACATTCAATACAACATATACACTACTTAACTAAAAACATGACAGCCTTTGAACTTAACCATGAATTGTGGGGGGCAGTGTGGAATTATTTCTTATGCCCCCTTCTCATATAAACTTTCAATAGGCGGCAAATAACAGTTATAAAGCCATTTCCAACCATCCTAACATCTTCTTTAAATCTTATACTTCCGCTTTCTACCATTAGCTACCTTCCCAGCATTTGTACTTGCCACGGAAATTTTTGAATATGCTCAAAATTTCCGTCTAATTATTGAAAATTCCTTCTGAACACCTCACACTGAGGTAAAGCCAAAGTTTGTTGTATGTTTCCGAGATCAAGGTCACTTCTTTCTGTGAATTTTGACCACAAATCGCCTCCTTACACTTTGGCCGAGATGAGAAGGGCTTTACAACACAGACTTCAGCAGTTCTATATGAAAAGAGAGAAGAGCATTTTCAGTTTAAACAGAAATGGCCTCAGATGGAAGAAAGTGTAGAATAAATAGAAATTTCAGGAATTCCTTGTAGCAGTAAATCTGGAATATAAGGAAAAAGAAACGTAATGACCAATGACTATGTTTTGATAGAAGGTCTTGCAGCATTCCTTCAAGATTATGAAGTGATTTAGTAAAAATCATCTTAGATAATGAAAAAGTACACGAGTCTTTCAGAACAAAGTATTACTATGTAACGGTGCAGGAAAAATAACACCTGACAGAGAAAAAGGATGTAAAGACAAAATATCAAAACAAGACAAGTTAAATTGTTAACTAAAAGTTATCATATGAAGCTGTAAAATGAATAAATTGATATTAAAACATATACTGAATTGAAACCTTTCAACACATACTCAGAAAAGGTTGATCTATAGACATGGCAGAGCATACTTAATTTCACAGTAGAATATTTACCATAAGTTCCTTTCATTGTACATAGACTATTTGAGGAAAGGGGACATTTAACTTTGAAAATAATACTGTGAGAAATATACATGCTGATTTACCAATGTAAAAACATAAGCTTGACAGTACAAATGTATTTTCCTTGTTTGTAGCATTGGTGTTGGCCATTTTTCCATATACGGCTCACGTTAGATTCATATTCTGAACTAAACTCGCATATTTTGCAAATTTTATTGTCTAAAACTAACAGAGTTCTATAGTTTAAACATTGTTACTTTGAATATGTCATTTAATGGCTCCATTTAACAATAAAATGATCTTATGTTGAAAGCGGTATATATCTGAACAGTTCCAAGCAAAAAGAAGCCAGCTTTCCTCTCACATTTGATGTCAGCCCCATTGTTTATTTTCTGTGCACTCTGGGAAGTTTCAAGAGACTATTAAAAAAGGCAAAGGTTTATGTTATTTTAGATGCTGATTACAGCAAATATGGTCAACTTTGACGCATAAAAAACTTTGGTTGTTGACTTGTAACATAAAATCGGAGAAGTTTCACTGAAAAATGGGTATGTTAAATTCTGCAGTCATCCATTAAGTGACATATCCTGATACAGCATGGGCTGTTGAATTCTATATAAAAAGACTCAAACTTTAGCCTTTGTCCTAACAACAGTTTTCTATCATGCTAATATCGAATAATACTGAACTATTGACTGCCTAAGTTCTTTTTATTTTACTAAATGAAATACACAAGTTAGTCAACTTGAATTTTTTGAGTTAATAAATGGAATATTCGAGTTGGTAACTGGAATGTACAATTTACTAATTTGAATATACCAGTTACCTTACTTGAATATTGGAGTAAACTAAGTTAAATATTCAAGTTAGCTAACTGGATATATCCCAGTGAGTAACTGGAATATTGGGAATTACTCACTGGAATATACCAGATGACTAACTGGAATATACTGGTTAACTAACTTAAATATAACAGTTAGCTATCATGGATATAGAAGTTAGTAACTTGAATAAACGAGTTAACTAACTGGAATATATGAGATAGTAACTTGAATACACAAGATAGTAACTGGAATGTATGAGTTGCTAACTGGAATATATGAATCAGTAACTTGAATATATGAGTTACTCACTTGAATCTATGAGTTAGTAACTTGAATATTCGAGTTAAGTAACTTGAATATACAATCTTGAACATATGAGTTAGTAAAATGGAATATCGTAATTCAAGTTTGTATCTCCTGCTGGGCTTTAACCTGGGAGGGAGATCATGAAATGCATCCTGTGTGTCATGCAGATTGCATTTACACATTTTGTAAATTACTTGAATATTCCATTTTTAGATTTTCTGGACTTTGGGCTAAAGCTAAGTGAGTAATAGCACTTATACCTAATTTGAGTCTCTGGCTTCTAACTTTAAAACTATTACAGTAAGAGTATGTTGGTAAAATATGTTGTTCAGCAACTTTCTCCTTCCCTACAAGATGGTATGTACTTTGGAGCTTAATTGCAATATATAATTGTGTAAGAGCAATTTTCTTAATTTTAGCTAAATTATTGAAAGGGTAAATCTCTTCAAAAGTACTGCATTTAGCTTATTCCTTTCCAATATGTTGTTTTATTTTTGGTTCAGCTATAACATGATAAAATTGCAGACCTGTAGCACATTGCACAGCTCAGCAATAGCTACTTTAGGTTTTCACTGTTGAGTAAATCACCTGTAACATGAAACTACTGCATTTAGAGTATTCTGTTAAAATATGTCATATGTCAGCTGTAACATAGTAAGATTGCAGACCTGTAGCCTATTACATAGCTGAGCAATAGCTATTTTAAGGGTTTCCCTGTTCAGTGAGTCACTGGTAACTTTTATGTTTAGAGTATTTTGTTGATAAACGTTATTCACATACTTTTGGGTCAGCTATAAGCTATCTTACTAGGTAAGATTGCAGACTTGTAGCTCAGTGCATAGCTAAACAGTAGCTATTTTGAGATGCTCACTGTTGATAGATCACTTGTAGAATTTTGAAATGTGAAATCATGTCCTGTGAATCTTATGCAATTGTTGAATTTGACCTTTGACCCCTACTTCAAGGTTAAGTGAGGTCATCCCACTATAGATTTCTGAATCTGGCCGCCATCTGGAATTTTCACAGAAATTGAAAATGTTCATTATCTCGAATATCATTAGAAATAGAGCGATTTTCAGCAAATTTTGGACCCTTTGGGTGCTATACACCCTGGATATAATGCCTTTTAAAAATTTTTTGAAAACCATTAGAGGTAGAATGATTTTGAGCAAATTTTGGACTCATTGGGTACTATAGACCCTGGATAATTTTTTAATTTTATGAATTCTGGCTGCCATCTTGAATTTTGGCGGAAATGGAAAATTATCCACAAAATTATTCGAGATAGAGAGATTTCAAGTAAATTTTGGACTTTTTGAGTAATATAAACCCTGAATATAATGCCTCTGAAAAATTTTGTATTTCTTGAATTCCAGTTACCATCTTGAATTTTAGTCAAAATCAAAAATTTCTCATTTATCGTTTGCTTAAGCCCCCTTCTCATATACACGTTTTCAACAGGCGGTAAATGACAGTTATAAAGCCGTCTCCAACCTTACTGACATCTTCTTTAAATCTTATACTTCCGTCTGCTACCTTTAGCTACCTTCCCTTCATTTATCCTTGCCACGGAAATTTTGGTTATGTTCAAAACAATTCAAAATAGGTCTAGTTACTGACATTCGCTTCTGACCGCCTCACACCGAGGTAAAGCCGAACATTGTTGTATGTTGTCCGAGATCAAGGTTGTCTTTTTCCGTGAATTTCTGCCTTGAAAACATATTTAATAGATATAGAAGGAAACACAAGGTTGAATCTCGATTCCTCAAGGAAATAGCAGACCTTGGTGAGGTCTACTGGGACTCAATGACTCTACTGTAGGGGGTGGGAGGCGGTTATACTCGACTACACAAGGCAATAGGCATTATCAAAACTGAAGCACCATCATCTACTACATTTTTCATCCAATTTTAGAAGAAAAACCGCGGCGATTCTACCACAAATCGCCGACTTTGACTACCGCCGAGATGAGAAGGGGGCTTAAATTGTATCCCCGGACGAAAGTCGGGGATACTTAGGATTCAGTATGGTCACGCTGCCGCCACCACAGAGATTTCCTTTCGGACACGATAACTTAAAAAATATTTTAGTTATACCTTTCAAATTTGGTGTGTTGGTATATATGGGTAATACCATGAACACTAGTGTTTTGTGACCTTGACCTTCAATTTCAAGGTCACTGGCAGCCTCTTAAATGTCAGATTTCAGCAATTTTTTCACATTTTGGCCCACTTTTCATATACAGAAAGTTAATTATCCTATGGGTCGTATATATAATACATATATATGTCCCCTGTAAGCATGCAGAAATTTGACCTTGAAGCTCTTCATTGAAGGTCATCCACAGACGACCAAAGTACCTCAATGAGGCCATTTTTGGCCTTTTTGGAGATATTTTCACACTTAATGCTGACTATATTGCATCATTCCCCCAGGGTCACCTTAGGCCTGATAAATGACTCAAAATGGTACCTTTTACTGTATATATATGCCTATTTAAGACTGTGAAGCCATATACCTCCTTTATTATTGTATCCACTAGAGGCAGACTGGTGGATACTTTTGTTTAGCGTTCGGTATTCCACCGCGCACAGAGATATTTTCAGCGTTCACACTCTCAGAGGAAAAATACACTAGCTAGGTTCACCAAATTTGCAGAATATTTTCACTGGTGATAAGCTTCTCTGGGACTGAAATTTAGCCTCATTCTGAAAAACAAGATGGCCGCCGCAAGCATTTCTTTGAAAATTATCTACATTTTTTCTACTGGCTGTATCTCATAGGTAGAAGGTTGAATCTCTTCTTAGGTGATATGTATAACAGGTATACATGTCCTCTACAACCTTGCAGACATTTGACCTTGAAGCTCTTAATTCAAGGTCATCCATGGAGTGCCATTAAGTAACCCACATAGCGGCCTTTAAAAGTGTTAGTGCCTATATCTCGCTTATTATTGGTCCTAGAGGTTTGCAATGTGAAACCAACCTGTAAGAAGTCATGTGCTGCGAATCTTCTGATGTCAGATTTTACCTTGGACTCCTCCTTGAAGGTCAAACGAGGATAGCCAAACTTAAAAGTGCTTATAACTCGCTTATTATTGGTCCTAGAGGTTTGGGATGGTAAACCAACAACTAGGAAGTCATGGGCTGGGAATGTTCTGGTGTGGAGGGATTTGAACTTGGGCCCCTCCTTCTTAAGGTCAAATGAGGATAGCCAAAATTAAAAGTGCTTATAACTCACTTATTATTGGTCGTAGAGGTTTGGGATGGTAAACCAGCCTATAGGAAATCATGGGCTGGGAATTGTTTTGTGTTGTCAGATTTGACCTTGGGCCCCTCCTTAATGGTCAAACAAGGATAGCCAAACTTAAAAGTGCTTATAACGCACTTATTTTTGGTCGTAGAGGTTTGGGATGGTAAACCAACCTATAGGAAATCATGGATTGGAATCTTCTGGTGTGGTCGGATTTGACCTTGGGCCCCTCCTTATAATACATATATATGTCCTCTGTAAGCATGCAGAAATTTGACCTTTAAGCTCTTCATTGAAGGTCATCCGCAGACCATCAAAGTACCTCACCAAGGCCATTTTTGGCCTTTTTGGAGATATTTTCACACTTAATGCACTTACTTCAAATGTGAAATATAGGAAATCATGTCCTGCGAATGTTGTACAGTGTCAGATTTGATCTTTGACCCCTAGTTCAAGGTTCATTTGTTGAGAATGCCTTTCATCTCCTTTATTATTGCTCCTTGGGCTTAGAACCATTTTTTGTGGTCAGACTACCTCTATTTCACCTTAATATCCTCAGGAGATGAATACCGCGGCAGTGGTCTTGATATCTTTAATATAAAACTTAGCAAATGTCAATACACTACACCCAAATATTCAAGATAGGTAGCTAACTTTATATATGTCGTGTACAAGTTGGGATTTTGTACAAGTTATAACTTGTACAAAATCTTGTACAAGTTATAACTTGTATGGCTGAGTTGTATAAGTTATAACTTGTACAGATTTTGTGCGTCTAAAAAGCTTAACTTGTACAACTCTTGTTAGGCCAATACACTTTTTAATAGTTTTGAGGCTGTACAAGTAAGTTTTCATGGTTCTAAAAGCGTAAGATGAATCAGTAAGTTGTGCAAGTTAGGCCTTGAACTTTTTAACAGTTCTTGAGCTGTACAACTGAGTTGTAAAAGTGAAGCTTTTTAAAGGACAAAAACTTAGTTGTATAAATTAGGCCAATACACTTTTTAATAACTTTGAAGCTGTACAAGTAAGTTTTCATAATTTGGGGCTCGTACAAAGCCCGGCTTAATTGATTGCAGTTAATGGTATTATTTTGGGGTACTAGGTGAAAACTCATTTTAAACAGTAGGGATTAATACAGATTTGAAAGACTAAAGAAACCCTCTTGTGACTAACATATATTAAACAATGGAGATTTATACAGGTTGCACCTGAAAGAATTTAAAAACACTTTGTTGGTTAAGATAGGTTTAGCTTGTGTTTGTCGACCTCCAAGGTTCATGTTCAGATGAATTTTTGACCAATTTCTCAATCTTTTTGAGTATCTGTCTTCTGTAAGTTCCTCATTTTTTATGTGCGGGGATTTCAATATTCATGTGGACACTACTTCTGGTGACAGTACTAAATTTTTGAATTGTCTTGATTCATGCAATATTACTCAGCATGTTCGCACACCTACTCACCTTCATGGTCACATCCTTGTCCTTGTCCTCACACCAACTGAGCCTACTGTTGTTTCCAATGTTCGAGTTGGTGGATTCTTTTCTGATCACGCCGTTGTCCATGGTCAGCTTGATTTGGCTAGTCCCTCTGCACCTAAATCAAACACATTTACCTTTCGGAGGTATCACAAGATAAACATGCGGACTCGGATGTGTGATCTCGCAAATTGTTCATTTGTTGCAAGTCCTGGCAGTACAGTTAGTGCCCTTCATGAGCAATACATAAGAGATTTGAGTGGCTTGCTAGACAAACATGCTCCTACGGTCACCCGAACCTTTACTAAAGGGGCTGCAGGTTGGCTATCAGACACCTACTTACAGGCTAAAGCTGTCGGGCGTCAATTTGAGAGATTCTGGCGGAAAGACAAGTCTCTACAGAATCGGGCAAGACTTCGTAAACAGATTGCTCGGTGCAATACCCTAATCTCCAGGGACAAGTCTAATTATTATAGAAACCTCATCAGTGACAACGCTCATGACTCTAAGAAAGTGTGGCAGGTTCTACGCTCAGTACTACACTCTGTTCCCGACAAGGTACTTCCCTCTCGTGCCTCTCACATAGGTCTTGCCAACCTTTTTGTCACCTTTTTCTCTGATAAAATAAGTAAAATCAGGGACTCCTTTACAACACTGACTCATTCACTCTTCCTGCTCCTTCAGATGTACCCAAATTTGACCTTTTTAAATCTGTTTCAGAGGATGAAGTATGAAAAGTCATTACCAAGTCACCAACTAAATCTTACCTGCTTGATCCATGGCCTACTTTTCTAGTGAAGGGATGCTTAGATATTCTCCTGCCCTTAATTACTAAGCTTGTCAACTGTTCTCTAACTGAAGGTGCTGTCCCTACTGGTTTCAAAAAAGCTATAGTCTCTCCTTTGATTAAAAAGTCTTCACTACCACCTGACGAATTAAAAAATTACCGACCTGTCTCCGGCTTGAGCTTCATCTCCAAACTCGCTGAGCATGTAGTGGCTTCTCAGTTAAATGACCATGTCACCTCCAATGGTCTTGAAAATGTTAGTCAGTCTGCCTATAAGCAAGGTCATTTGACCGAAACCACACTACTGTCTATTAAAAACGATGTCCACCTTGCTCTTGCTAGAAGTGAAGCTACTGCTGTTCTTCTCTTGGACCAATCAGCAGCATTCGACACCATTGATCGTAGTACACTCCTTGAATGTTTGAGTTCTTGGTTTGGTGTTGGAGGTGTGGTGCTGGACTGGTTCAGGTCGTACCTTTGTGATCGCTATCAGTGCATCAAGATTGGTTCTGTTTTATCTGATGCTAAAAGGCTATTGTATGGTGTGCCCCAGGGCTCTGTCTTGGGCCCAATCCTTTTCTCATTATACACTACTACGCTAAGTAAAGTTATTCAAAATCATCCTGGCATATGTTTCCACTTTCATGCAGATGACACACAGTTATACGTTCATCTCACACACAAGCATGCCACTCCGGCCTTTGAAAGGCTTAAAAACTGCTTGGATGATGTCAGAAAGTGGCTCTCTGTAAACAAGCTTAAACTTAATCCAGATAAGACCGAGTTTATTCTGTTCAGTTCTAAAAATGTCCGTACAAAACTTGGCAAATTTTTCCCAGTTAATATACTTGGAACCCCACTGTCACCTGCTGAGGCAATTAGGAATCTTGGTGTCTGGTTTGATTCAGATTTTTCTTTCTCTTGCCATGTCGGGAATATCTGTAAGGCTTGTTTCGTCCATATCAGGGATTTAAAGTGACTCAGAGGGTATCTTACACGTGAAACTGCTCTCTTGGCTGCAAATTCCTTGGTTGGAAGTCGGCTTGACTACTGTAATTCCCTATTCAGAAGTCTCTCTGCTCTTGACCTTCATAGACTCCAATGTGTTCAGAACAGTCTAGCTAGAATTGTGGCGAATACCACCAAGTACTCGCATATCACTCCTGTAAGAAAGAGTCTTCATTGGTTGCCTATCATGCATCGCTCTGTATTCAAGACCGCCCTATTGGTGTACAAGTTTCTACCTAGTGGCCATCCAAAATACTTTGAACCTTTCCTTAAACCTAGACAGAGTGTGTACAGAATGCGCAGAAGTCAATCTGAGGGTATTTTGCTTGAGGTCCCATATTTTGCATCAATATATAAGTCAAAAAAGCATTTTGGCCTTAGCTTTGCATATGATGCTCTGATGATTTGGAATGATCTCCCTGATGATGTACGCTCAGCTAAATCTCTCTCCTCATTCAGGAAGAAGTTGAAAACATACCTCTTTGAAAAAGCCTACCCACCCTAGTTTTTTTTCCTCAATTTTCATTTCCTCTTCTCCGTGGTGCCGACCCTTGAAATGTCTCTGATTTAACGATTACGATCTCTGATTTTTGGCCTTATGCGTCTTAGAGTCTGTCAATAGATAGAGATTAAGCGCTATAAAAGTACTATTAGAATTAGAATTAGGTTAAACAGTGAGGGTTAATTTTTGACATGGTGGTAATTGACTGACAATGAGGAATTCTAGAGGTTGCCACACTTTTTATAATCACCATCAATCAAAACAGTAAAGGCAGTAAGGGTTAATGTAATTAATTGCCTTCCAATGAGGGCTTGAGCTTTTAATAATCAGTATCAATTAAGGCTATAACAAAAAACCTCCAATTACAGTAATTCACATGTGGCTTCCTTTGGCTTGAGGTCTAATCTATTCATTCTTAAATGACATTTAACCTTTTTTGGTCAGATCAAAGAAATCAGAATTAAAAGGCTTACCCTTTCATGTTAATATTCTGCTTATGATACACTATGGTAAACAACTTAAACACATCATCACTTAACTTCATATTTGAAAAATTTATTCAATTGATGACTTTGAAAAATTTGTACTTAAAAAGTTTTGTTAAGTTTTTGTTAGGTTAAATGGAATACCCATATTAAAGCCGACTGTAATTTGAAAAGTTCAAAGCAACAGTATATTAAAAAACATACAGTCAGTACAATAAAAAAATTATCTATCAACTTGAATCTTTCTGCATAATCTGATGTAGAATTTGTCACATCACTACAATATCTACAAAAACCCATTTCTTTAAATGGAATACCTATGTTAAAGCCAACTGTAATCTGAAAAGGTAAAACCAAAAATATACTACCAAACTGTGCTGAAAAATAGTGCTGTACAAGTTATAACTTGTAACAAGCATAATTTTTGTACAAGTTGTAACTTGCACAAAATTTGAAAAACATTTTGTGCAAGTTATAACTTACACAACTCAGCCATACAAGTTATAACTTGTACAAGATTTTTTACAAGTTATAACTTGTACAGGGGCGGATTTCATGAAAGGTCTCAGACTTAGCCCAGTCTCAGGCTGAGCCACTGGCTCAAATCCGAGCCTTTTGGCTCAGCTAAGTCTTTGTCTCAAATGGTTTTCACAGAAGGGGTCTCAGTTGAGACCAAGCTTATCAAATAACCACAGTGGTTTTCTGTGTCATGTGACCATTTTTTGTAGTCAAAATATTCTACTGATGACATATATGTTCCTTGTTTGACACGTAATATCTCTGGTCAAATACCATTTTGCAATGGGAAACCTTGTAAACATGTAAAAACACCCAAAGACTACTTCAGGGGGTTGTTTTATATACTTGTACCCTATTTTCAGCCATTTCAAGTTTTGAAGTGAAGAAAGAATTATGGCGGCCATATTTGAGCCTTTGTTTACAAAACTTAAGCCCACTTTCTACCAGTCTCAACATTTGAGCCAGCGGCTCAGCCAAAGCTGAGACTGAGACCTTTTGTGAAATCCATTAAGGCTGAGCCCATGGGCTCAAGTAAAATGTTCCAATAATTTGAGACAAAAGTCTCAAGTTTGAGCCTGAGACCGGGCTAAGACCTTTCGTGAAATCCGCCCCAGAATCCCAACTTGTACAGGACATATTCCAGCAAGTTAACTCATATATTTCAGTTATTAACTAGTATATTCCAGTTACTAACTAGTGTGCTCCAGTTACTAACGCATATATTCCAGTTAGATAACTTGTATATTCAAATTAGTTAACTCATATCTTTCAGTTACATGCTCATAATTATTCGAGTTAGTAAATCATATATTTAAGTTAGTAACTCATACATTCAAGTTAGTAACTCGTTTATTCAAATTAGCAACGTAAAGTTTTGGCGGTCCAGAGCTTCCGTAAAATAATACCTTTTGGCAAAAAAAAAAAAAAATTACTGTTTCAGTAAGTTGCAGTAAATTATTATCACAAAGTATCTTAGTCAAGTTGTTGAAATTTTAAATATTTAGCATTTAAACTTTTCTTCAGTTGTCAATGAACTTTTTTAAAGATTTTTTCAGAAAAGGAAAAGTTGCACAGTTAATGAAAATCTATAATATAGATTAATTATCAAAAATGACCTTGTAATTTACTTTGTGCTGTCCAATAAGACCACATGTTCACAATATTAATTTGCTGTTTTGTCCTATTGGTTGCTGTTTATTTACTGTTTTGTCTTATTTTATTAATTTTTGCCTTTTGTAAAACAACAATAAAAAAAGAAGGAAAAAAAGCACTGAACAGGAGTTGGGCAGTCCAGATATTTAATGTTTAAAATGACTCGATTGCTTATTATTTTAGTGCCTGCAATATACGTTATTTTTTTTTGTTTATACAACAAGAACTGTATTAACCTAATATATAAAGAACTGCAGACACACAGGATAACCAAATTCCAAAATAATACTGGTGGATTGGTATGGAATGTGAAACCCAAAGTGTTGATACTGACTTCCATGAAGTCTGGGAGTTTATTCTTGGGTCAGCTGTTTGCTACAAATCCTGACATATTTTACATGTTCGAACCTCTTCATTCTTATGGTCCTGCTGAAGATATCGAGATACAAAATGAACTAAAGTCTTCTGCACAGTCTTATGGCTTTAACTGTGTGGGGAAACCAACATATTGTCGATTAAACTATTTGTACTCTTGTCAAATACACCAGTTTTTCAAAGAGGCAATGTTTGTACATCCAAAGAATATTGAAAATATCCATAAGTGGTTTGGGAGAATATTTGGAGACCTTCAGCGGAGGCTGAACATGAATGCTGAAGAAGCTGGACTAGATTATTTATGTTCCAAAACACACAAGATCATAGTTATAAAAACTATTCGGATAGATCACATTGAAGAGGTAGTGCCACTGATCCGAGATGGAGTTAAGGTATGTACAATTAAATCTTAACAGAAAATTCCTGTAGCAGTGGATATGTCACACACTTTAATTATATCCCCAGACGAAAGTCGGGGATATATTGGATTCAGGTCCGTCACGCCGCCGCCATAGAAATTTCCTTGTGTACACGATAACTCAAAAACGGATCAATATTTTTTTTAAAACTTGGTACACATGTTAAGGATGCCCAAAGGAAGATCCCTATTTTAAGGTGACCTTAAATTCCCAATAATAAAGAACTTATGGCCACCTCAAGGTCAGAAATTACACTTTTGGCCACTTAGAGCCCTCTAGGTCACAAACTATGAGGCTTATCTGCCTCAAATTTTACCTGAGAACACATTAATATATTCTTAGTACATGTGCCGAAAATCAAGACTTTAAGTTGAGGAGAAAAATTGTCTTTGAGGCCCAAAAAGACCCCACTTAGGACTTTTTTCCTAGATTTTTAACTTATTTTGCCCTATAATTTGGAAGTGGTAATTCTGATGAGTCTCAAACTGCACTAGATGTAACTCTTATATGTAATCCTTGTCTGTGAAAAATTTAAAGGCTGTAGGTTTACCTGTTAGGCCGACTTAAGATCTCAAAATTGCCCACAGAGACCCAATTTATGGACTTTTTGCCATCTTCAAGCACTGTAGCTTTCAAACTATGTCTCTCATCTAAGTGAAATATCATCTGAGAATATATCAATATGTTTTTCTTGTATGTACTCCAAAATTTAGGCCTTTAATAGACATTCCTTATTTATATATTTGATTTTATTTTAGTTATAAGATTAACTGAGCTTTTTGTATTTGATTACCCCTTTTATATTATAAGTGTTTGTTTACCATTTGTGCTGCAGCACTCCATCTCTTTGTAGTCCCACCCCCCATCCCCCACCCACCTCTGGGACCTCCAGCTATTGAGTGACACTAAATAAACAAAGGTATACAGATCTTCTGTAATAGTGAGAGAGGTGTGGAGAAGGGGAGAGAGGTGGGGTGGGGGGTGGGAGGTGGTGTTTGCTTCATTATCTAATTATCTAAGACAAAGGGAGTCAGAACTGAGATTGTGTCACATATTTAGGTTGCATATATATGGACCACATATATAGGAATTGAGGAAATGAATAACTGAAAAACAATGCAAATTCTAAAAATAATATAATAAAATAATAATATAAATAATATATGATTTTTAAATAATATTTTATTTGTGAACAAATATAGAAACAGAGATACACTTTTGGAATTATGAATTTAGAATGGACATTCAATCATCAATCATTTAAATACTTTGAAAATAGGTTCAGAGTTACCCTTTGCAGGAAGATTGAAAAGTATGATGAGTTGAGTTAAAAATAATATTTTATTTGTCAACAAATATAGAAACAGATATGCTCTTTTGAGATTATTAATTTAGAATGGACATTCAATCATCAACCATTTAAATACTTCGAAAATAGGTTCAGAGTTATCATTGCAGGAAGATTGAAAATATGATCTGTTGAGTTATGTATTCGACGTCTGGGGATACACCATCTTCCTTGGGAAGATATAAACTTAGTAGATTGATGTGCTGAAGTTCATATAACTTTTCCCAATATTTATGGCATACAACAAATGGATTAAATAAAAAATTCCCGATCAAAACCTGTGGCGTGAGTGATGACCTGTCTGGGGATATGTTGGCGCCGAGTTGGCCCAATCTAGTTCTTAGATATTTTTTGTTAATAAAATGGGATGGTGAAAAGTAAAATAAAAAAAAGCAAAATTCAAAATCTAAAATTTTTCCTTTGGTGAAATATTAATTTCTATTGAACTTCTTAAAATTTGAGATTTGGTAAAATTTTCTTCAAGCATAATTTCTACTTTAAACTTCTACTTAGTCATGAATTTCAGATAATTGTCTGGAACAAACCTTCTGAGGACTTGATACGGTATTTGTTTCTACTCAAAGGGCATTTTAGTGAAAAAAGTTTAACTTGCAAACCGGTGTTTGTGTATTGCAACCAACTGTATGAAAATTACACCTGTGTTTCCTGAAAAATGGTGTTTACATGAATTATTATAATATTTATTCCAGTATTTCCATTTCATTCAGTCCAATCTTGCAGTAATTGTTTTCTATGTACCAGTAGAAACCCCTGAGAACAATATAGAGTCTAAAATTGTTGGGAAAAACTTCTCAAAATATAATTTAAAAAACACAAGTTTTGTATGAAGAACAAGGTGTCTGGTTTTAACAGTAGTGTCAAGCCTTCATATGGCTAAGTACCTGTCCGTATTCTATCATTATCTTTTACACTTCTCCGGATGAACAGAGATATATCTTGAACATCTCGGGTTCCATGGGTGTACATCTCAAAGCCTAAAGTTGTGACATGACATATAAAACAGCTGCAAACATTTAGTAATAACTTGAGAAAAACTGCAACTGTACTTGAGGTAACATTTGTTAAAAGAAAGTCATACTTTTATAACTTTAACCAAATTACTTTAAAGAGACAAATACATACTGAGAACACAAAAGTAGAATATGGCTGAAAAGTTATACAAACAAGAGCAACCCAATATAAGTTTTTTACCCCACAGCCCATTGTTTTCACCCATGGTGTCTGGATGGGCGGGCAGACGGGTGGCGGGAAAAAGTTTGTCCGGGCTGTATCTCAGAAACCGTAAGGTGTAGGAAGTTCATACTTGGTAGGGACATTGGTCAGGATGTGTAGGTGTGCAGCGTCATGGTCTGACCTTGATTTGACCTTGCCATAGTGACCTTGACCTATAAAATCTTGTCCGGGCTATATCTCGGAAACCGTAAGGTGTAGGAAGTTGATACTTGGTAGGGACATTGGTTAGTGGGTGGAGGTGTGCAACGTCATGGTGTGACCTTGGTTTGACCTTGCTGTAGTGACCTTGACCTATAAAATCTTGTCCAGGCTATATCTCGGAAACCGTAAGGTGTAGGAAGTTGATACTTGGTAGGGACATTGGTTGGGGGAAGTAGTTGTGCAACGTCATGGTCTGACCAGGATTTGACCTTGCTGTAGTGACCTTGATCTAAAAAATCTTGTCTGGGCTATATCTCGGAAACCGTAAGGTGTAGGAAGTTGATATTTGGTAGGGACATTGGTTAGTGGGTGGAGGTGTGCAACGTCATGGTGTGACCTTGGTTTGACCTTGCTGTAGTGACCTTGACCTATAAAATCTTGTCCAGGCTATATCTCGGAAACCGTAAGGTGTAGGAAGTTGATACTTGGTAGGGACATTGGTTGGGGGAAGTAGTTGTGCAACGTCATAGTCTGACCAGGATTTGACCTTTGACCTTGCCGTAGTGACCTTGATCTAAAAAATCTTGTCTGGGCTATATCTCGGAAACCGTGAGGTGTAGGAAGTTGATATTTGGTAGGGACATTGGTTAGTGGGTGTAGGTGTGCAACGTCATGGTCTGACCTTGATTTGACCTTTGACCTTACTGTAGTGACCTTGACCTATAAAATCTTGTCAGGGCTATATCTCAGAAACCGTAAGGTGTAGAAAGTTGATACTTGGTAGGGACATTGCTTGGGGGAAGTAGTTGTGCAACGTCATGGTGTGACCTTGATTTGACCTTGCTGTAGTGTCCTTTACCAATAAAATCTTGACGGGCTATATCTCGGAAACCGTAAGGTGTAGGAAGTTGATACTTGGTAGGGACATTGGTTGGGGGAAGTAGTTGTGCAACGTCATGGTCTGACCAGGATTTGACCTTTGACCTTGCCGTAGTGACCTTGACCTATAAAATCTTGTCTGGGCTATATCTCAGAAACCGTGAGGTGTACGAAGTTGATACTTAGTAGGAATATTCGTTAGGAGGTGTAGGTGTGCATCGTCATTATCTGACCTTGATTTAACCTTTGACCTTGCTGTAGTGACCTTGACCTATAAAATCTTGTCTGGGCTATAATTCGGAAACCGTAAGGTGTAGGAAGTTGATGCTTGGTAGGGACATTGGTTAGCGGTTGTAGGTGTGCAGCATCATGGTGTGACCTTGATTTGACCTTTGACCTTGTCGTTTTGACCTTGACCCTTGAAAATCTTGTTGCACCTTTGGGTCTGTCTTTTGATGCAGATTAAGCACTGTTAAAGTCATATTAGAATTCATTAAGAATTTTACTTTTACAACTTCCCATTGTAACAGACAGAATTTCATCAAATGAGCCACAGATATGGCTCCAACACCACACATAAGTATTCATTAAATGTATTACCACTTCTGTATGCATGGTAATATTCAAAACATCTAAACCATAATTCGGCCATGCCAGATGTAGATAAAGTACATGCATTATCTTTCTCTTAGACATTATTTTCTCTATTTAAACATTGTTTGGACCTTTATATAACTGACAGTTCTCTGAAAGTATACTGAATTTTGTACTGATACAGTACTTCTATATCTCAAGGTGTTAAAAATATCTCCCTAGGCTGTGGGGTACGGGCATCTCTAAATTTTTTTAAATGAGGCAAGTGATACATTATCAAACCTGGATATTACTCTTGAATGTTGAGACCTTGAGGGTCATTGGTGTGCAATTTATGTTACCAAATATCTTTCTGTTTTCCTCCTGACATTCAATGCATGTAGGTTCAGGGGGTGGGCATGTATGAAGTCCACTACATGTATTTCAGTGTCATCCAAACCACCATGCTTAGGTAGGTTGAAGTGTTGTCCCACTGTATCTTTGGTACTTTGGGATGTAATGTTGTAAAAGTGGCATTGGAATCGATCCATGAGCCTGCATTTGGTTTGGCCCACATGCTGTTTGTTGCATGTTTTGCATGTGATACAGTATATCAAATTGTCGCTTTTACAGCCAATCTTATTTTAGAAGAGTATTCCCTTTGTGTGAAGGTGCTGATAATATGTGTTGTTTTGTTTATTTTTGGACAATATCTGCATTTTTTTGGCTGTGCATGCATTCTCATGTGCTGCTGGGCCTGCAGTGTGTGCTTAGGGTTTAGAAGGGTTAAAAACCTTTGCTGTGACTAATCTGTTTTGATTGCGCCAGTAACCAAATATGACTCTTTGTCATGTAAGTATTTGGTCTCATTGATTCTAGTGACAAAATCCCAGTTTTTCTTTGCTATGTCCCTAGGTCTATTCCAGCCTGGTTGGTAGGTGGTGATAAGGAATAAATTCGTATTGGGTTCTGGTTTGGGTTTAGCTTTGGGCTCTAAAATGGTATCCCTGTCCTTTCTCCTGGCTAAGATGTAGGCATTTTCAATGACTTAGAGGTAGCCTCTTCTGATGAAATGATAAGTTATGTTGGTCTTGACCGTTTTGCTGGACTGTGTGGTTCGCTAAAAAGATTGGAATTTGGGAAAACAGCTTTTAATTTACATGTAGTGTTTACAAATATGAAAGTATACTTAACTAATTCAACACAGTTATTGTCTGAATTTTATGTCACTATTACTGTCTCAGGGCCATGATGAGTGCCTATTCCTTCTGTGTTAGGTTGAGAGCAGGTTTGGATTTTCTGGGAGCTTGGTCATTGGACTGGCCCCTAGCTGTTTCTAGGTTCTGAGTTTGGTTTCAGAATGGGTGATGATAATCATGTTCTGGTAGAACTAGAGGGGCTCCTGGCAGTGGATTCATTGCCCCTGTTGTATGTGTTTCTTGGCATCCATGGGACCTGGAGTGGTTCTAACTTGGCGCCTGGCCTTGTTTGGGTGTGCCTGGGGGTGGTTCTATGTAGGCTTGCTGTGGACCCAGTAATTCTTTATCATATCGTCGCTCACAGGATTATCCATGACTCCAACCAGTTTTTATGTCAGCTGACTTGTCAGGCAGCTGACATTATGTCATCACTCTGCGGGTTGGCGCATGCATCCGCATGAACAACTTCTCCTCCAAACTACAAGGCCTAGAGACATGCTGTTTTTTTTAAAAGATACCTTATCTATCGAGGATGAAAAATTGTTCAAGGCATGCAAATCTGTCTGTTCGTCTGTTTGCTAGAGCCATAACAAGGGAGGTACCCCCACCAAAAGTGTGAAAATTTCAACACTTTATCACAATTTTCTCAGTGATTATTGCAGGGATTTCTCTCATATCTTGCATATATGTACTAGACCACAAGTAGATTCCCTTGTGTGAGTGTCAGACCTGGATCTTTCTTAATTATTTTTTATGAATTTTTTAAATAATTTTTAATGCATTAAAATTAATGAAATCATGCACTAAATCAATTATAACTTGAAAACTATTGCATTTAGAGCATTTTGTTAAAATATCTTATTCAGCTACTTTTTCCATAGCTACAACATGGTGAGTAACTTGGGTGTCTGTCTCAATAGCTAAGTGAGTAATAGCTACTTTTGTACTTTTCAGTAACTTTCATCATGAGTAAAATCACTTGTAACTTGAAAACAATTGCATTTAGAGAATTTTGTGTAAATATGTTATTCAGCTATTTTGGGGTCAGCTATAACACAGTAAAATTTCAGACATGTAGCTCATGGCATAGCTGAGTAATAGCTACTTTTAGGTTATCACTGTTGAGTGAATCACTTATAACTTGAAAACTATTGTATTTAGATTATTTAGTTTCAGTATGTTATTCACCTATTTTGGGGTCAGCTATAACATAGTAAAATTAAAACTATTGCATATGCAATATTTTCTTTACATATGTTTTTAACTTACTTTTTACGCCTTAACAATTACCTTCTTACTTTCCTTCTAAACACCATTTCCAGGAAACAACTTTTGTGTCCTTTTCTTCTGTCACTTCTACTCTGAAACTCAAAACACACAGTCAGCTGACACCGAGCTCGTTCATGGGCACTGATTGCTTGTTTGGATAAGAGATCACTCATTTGTTCGCGGTCCTTCTGGACTAAGCCTGCCAAGAGTGTTAGGTCTTTCTCTGCATCTGTGTTGTTATCCCCATATACATGTTTGATAGACCATTTCCCTTGGCAGTATCATGGAAGTACTTTTCCTTGAGTTCCTGGGCCATGGAGTCAAGTATTTTCTTGGCTGCCTGTTTGACTTGATCAACAATGGCTTAATAGCTTGATTCTGGGATGATGTGTTGTGGGATGGGTTGGAGTCCTAGTCTCCAGGCTGGTAGGAGGTCATCAGCTGCAAGTTGCTTGAGGTAATTGCCTCTTAATTTAGCCTTCTCTGCTTAAGATATTGCAGTGCGTGCCTGATGCCAGAGGTCTACAGCATCATCTTTAACTCTGAAGGACTCATCCTGAAATGATACAGATATGTGTGATTTTGAGTTAATTTGCACTTGGTGGTTGGAGGTGTTGTTTTGAGTATCATAGGATTCAGGATCTACAGTATCTCGGTTTAAGTGTGAGACTAGGGAGCCAATGGGGTCATTATGCCTGTTTTCATCGTCAGTTACTGTTAGATTTGTCATTGCTCACTGTTGCTGTGGCATTATCTGATACACTAGGATTAGCAGTATAGTGTGCATTGATATAGTCAGATTGTAGAATTTAGCTGGGTTTTCTTGAATTTCTGGTAAAACTAGTATAATTTGTAAGTGTATTTGAAAATTCATCCAGCAAGGATCAAACAAGTGAGATGCCTTCTGAGTGGTGGACATCCCTTGTATTGTTATTGATGAATTCTTCTCATAAATGGTGTCATCAGATATAGAGGAATTATTGTTTCTTGTGTCTGGTTTGGATAATTTTTTGGAGGGTTTGTGCCTCTGAGGGAGTAGAAAATCAGACTTTTTGGCTGAAATAGCTTTGTTATTATTTAATTGGATTTACCCATCCCTCAAACTACTAATGGTCATTTTGTTCCTTTCCGGGAGTGGACTGACATCAATGTTTGATAGAAATGGGTTTAATTCACCTTTATACTAAACTGTTCTAAACATGTAGGCTCGGGTACCCATACATATTTCCAATGTAGTCTTCCAAATAAATTTAAATATTTTTCTTGAATACCAATAATGTTATTCGGATTATATTAATCTAAATGTTCAAATATGTAAATGTTCAAAAGCATTAAATAATGTATCCATGCCTGGCAGATTTTCCAGTTGATATTTCAGTAATTCGGAGTTCTCAGAATTTTACAGCAGCCAAACGTTAAGGTAAACTTTCTGCTTTATTATTTACCGGTATATTGATAGTGGAAACCTAACTATTAAATTAAAGGAAAACAGGCACAAAGGCATAATCATGGTAAAAATAGGTAATATTTCAAACGAGTTCAAACTCTGTCAGTATGCAGATGATATGTGTCTTTTCTTAAAAGATGAATTGCAGATACCATTTGTTCTTGAGGTGGTACATAAATTTGGTGACCTAGCAGGACCAAAACTAAACAAAGATAAAACAGAAGGACTGTGGCTAGCTAAAGACAACTACCGGCCGAAAGATTGCTGCATTGAAAATATAAGGTGGCCCACAGATCCTATTCGATGCCTTGGCATCTATATCGGTATAGATATTGAAAAGTGTAAACATATGAATTGGTGGTCTAAGCTTCAGAAAATTGAAAAAATTTTGATGCCATGAGAATATGAGAAACCTGACCATCTTAGGATAGGTGACAGTCATAAACCACCTCATAGTTCCTAAAATTATTTTTCCAAGCCAATTTCTGGAAATTCCAAATGAGTTTATAAAAAAGTGTGAAAACATAGTTTACAAATTTATATGGGACTCGAAAGACATGGTTAAATGCAACACTTTGATAGACATAACGCAGGGTGGATTAAATCTAACCGACTTTGATTCAAAGGTAAATAGCTATGTGGATCTATAGAGTTCTAAATGATATAGCAGATTGGACATTTTTTAGGAAAGCTTACTTTAATATTTTTGGACCTGAAAATCTAGTTTGACACTTAAATTTTACTGGATGTAAGCAGTTTCCCCTTGCCAAAACATTACCAACTTTTTATCAGAGCACAGTTCTTTCATTTAACAAAACTAAACAGTAAAATCAATCGGTAAAAGTGCATGAAAAATTAGATTGTATGAAAGAGTCAGTGAAGTTGATGAAATGTGTTGTACAAAACTGCAATGTAACTTGAGTGTGCCAGATAAATTGTTATAATAAAGAAAGTCTAACCCAATGATGAAAATGCCAAAGCTACACAAAATGTGTTCCTAAAATATATAGGCACTGTGTGACAGATCTGAATTGTATATCTCTACCGTCCATATCAAAATACTAGGTGTTAATATGTCTTACTACCAATGTAGTAATGTTATGAATCTCATTTCTGGGTTTAAAATTTGTTCCAGATGTCTTATTAGCTCGCACACATTCTCTTTTCAGTGTCCTATGTTATGACCAATTAAAGGCATTGTTCTGAGGGTTAAAAAAAATTAGTTCGAAATACTAATTTAAACCTGACTAGCTGATATTTCAGTAATTCGGAGTTCTCAGAATTTTAAAGGAGCCAAATGTTAAGGTAAACTTTCTGACATTTTTGAAGGGATTAAATTTCTATCATCATCCATAATTTTCTGGAAACACTTGAACCTTTCTAAATAAAACATGAAGTTTTATTTTGACTACAAATGATGATCATGCCTCGTGATGGACCTGATCCATTTAAATTGCTCTGATGATCTGATTTCTGATGATATTCTTGATTTATAATAGAAGTACTATAGTACTGTATAAGTAGAAATTTTAGCTAGAAAAAAAATTCACAACTTCTTCATTTTTAAGAAATTCACTTATTTTCACTGATGGCTAGTTTCTACTTTAAGAAATTAATACAGGTTTAAAATTGCACTAGGAATTAATTTTCATTAGCAAGCTGGTAAATAGCTAAAATAGCTGAAAGAGAGCACTCATAAAACACACACCTCTGCCAAGGCATGTACGGTAATAATAATTAGGTTGTAAAATCTGGATTACTTTTTTGTATCCAGTCTGTGATTCAGATCACTCTCAAAATTTAATATGATCTAAGTTGCACCAAGAACCATCTTTTTGTGTAATCCTGCTGAGAAACAAACAGGCAATTTTGGTCATGAAAATAATACTTCCTAGGCAGAGGTAATTTATTATATAATTACTACTACAGTCTATTTACTACTTTATTATTAATTCTATTTGTATGGTCACACATGTACTCTGACTTTACCAGAACTGAATAACATGGCTTGGTGCATTTAAATATATATGCACAGATTCACATATTTCACAATGTACTCCTATAAGATGTTAACTGACATAAACTAGTGCATATTACACAACCAAAACAGTGTATTTGTGTTATCCCTTCAGACTCTATTTAACAGGGCTGTGAAGTATAAAAATATAAGAAAGAATTGATATTCTTTGCAGGTGGTCTACTTAATACGAGATCCAAGAGGTGTGTTCAGTTCACGCCTTCCGTTGGCACAATTTCGCCACTGGACAAAAAGCCAGTTCTTAGAAGGGGTAGAAAGTGAATGCAGAAAGTACAGCAAAAACATTGAGTTCATAAGAAGTGTTCCCACAAATCCTGAACTTGCCAAACTATTCAGAAAAAACTTCATCATACAAAGACATGAAGATCTTGTTAAAAATCCATCAGAAATGGCACGCAGATTGTACAAGTTCCTTCAGCTGGAAATTCCAGAGCAAGTGGAAACATTTGCAGAATCAAATGTCATAGTGCGCTCCTGGCATGAACCTAACATGACAGAAAAATCACCATCTCCTTTCAAAGGACTACAGCTTTCTAGCTGGCAGGTAAATCTGTCATTTGAGAAAGTTCTACAGATTCAGAATATATGTCAAATACCAATGAAGACATTTGGTTATGGTGTGATACACAACAGAGCCGACATGGATGATGTAAATATTGCAATTACTGGAGCGGTAGACGACACTTTGCCATTTTATATAGGTCTCTCATGAAGGCACATAGGAACCAAGTAAACACCATCCAGTGCGGTACATTCACATTTAAGTCCTCTGTACACTGAATGGAAAAGCTTTGGCAAAAAGGGACCAGAAATAGGCAAATCTTGGTGATTTTAGTTAAAGCTTTGCTTTGCAAACTCCAGTGACACCTACCAGTCCACACTTGGAGAATTATTCCAAATAAAAATTGGTTTGAATTGTATCTATTAAGTAAATCAATGCTCATAGATAGGTTAGTTCTTTATAGTTCTAACCTTATTATTGACTTACATCATACTCTGTTGGATTGGTGGGTGTAGGATTTAAGAATCAAGTTCACATATACATTGTAGTTATATTGTAAAGACAAACTTAATTTCAAGTTTTTGAAATTTTCTACAGGAGCCACTCTGGTAAAATAAAACAACATTCATGCAAATTCTGCATCAGTTGGTTAGATAAGTGGCCTAAGATGACAGACAAAAATATGATGAAATAATATGCATGTTGCAAGAAATTAGAAGACATGAATTGTGAAAACTACATCAACAGTAAAACTGTGGTAATACACTCTCCACCAACCTTTGAGGCTGACAGTTTCTAACCTGGCCCTAGGTCCTCATGTAAGAAAGTTGATAACTGCTTGCCAGAATCTAGACCAACTAGTATACACTGCTTTGACCTAACAAGAAAAAAAACATTTGGCATGATGTGATCTACACAATCTTTAAATGGACTAACTTATTTCCATTCCATGATTTCCCATACAAAAATTGAAATAGCAATAAACATCTAATATACACTCAATAAACATCTGATAGACATCAGATTGATGCCTGTTAAGATGTTAATTAGGTGTCTGTTGGAAAAACAACTGATGTCTCATGATTCTTGTCCACATATGCATAATTTCATGTTTATTAAATATTTGTTACTATTCCGTTTTATTGTTTAGTGTTTGTTAGATGTCTGTTACACTTAGCTGAAATGCAAAAAAAAAAAAAAATGATTATGGAGTGTTTGTTAAAATGCAAAAATATGATTATCGAGTGTTTGTTAAACTTATAAAGTTTTAAGTGTTTGTTAAGTATCTGTTAAACTTCACTGATTTCAAAATATGTTGGTGTCTATTGGTTTTTTGTTACACTTAGATGTTTTACACAAATTTTCAAATAAATTTATTTACTTATTATTAAATGTCTGTCAAACTTCACCAATTTTAAAAGTTTTTAGTGTCCATTGGGTGTTTGTTAAACTTAACATTTCTGCACAAGTTTTCATAAGAGCTCTGTAGTATCTCTTAGATGTCATAAAAAATTAACTGTTTCTCTCAACTTTTTGTCTATTTGCCAGTATTTGGTGTTTAAGTCTTTCTTTAAAAGTAATAGATGACTATTTAAGTTGCACCTAATAGATATAGGTATAGCCTGAACAAATTTTTAAAGTCATTATGGCAAGGTCAAATCAAGGTCACACCATGACATTGCACACCTACACCCCAGATGTCTCTAAGTGTCAACCTCCTACACCTTATGGTTTCTGAGATATAGCCAGGACAAGATTTCAAAGGCCAAAGTTTTTACAGCAAGGTCAAAGGTCAAATCAAGGTCACACATTGATGCTGAACATCTAGACCCCCAATCAATGTTCCTGCCAAGTATCAACTTCCTATACCTTATGGTTTTGGAGATATAACTCGGACAATATATGTTAAAGTTCAAGGTCTCTACAAGGTCAAAGGTCAACTCAATGTCTCCCCGTGATGTTGAATACCTACACCCCAACCAATACCCGCACCAAGTATAAAATTCCTATGTCTATACCTCACAGTCCCTGAAATACACCCTGGACAAGACATCGTTTTTCATTTTCCTTTAAAGTCTGTCAGGTGACAAAAATTTATTTGCAACATTAACTACACACAGTGTTTTTTCCAGAAAAAAATGAATGAAATTATTCAAACTATCTTGGAATCATGCACTGTTTCTGTATGTCTCTGTTTAAAATTCATCATACTTGATAGGTTTTTATCAGATCAATTTGGTGGACTATAAATTTCTTAAATTTTTCCCAAACTCTTCAACTTTGGTAAAGTTATAAGTAATGTACTTTTGCAATATTGTGCTATTTCTATTGACTGCTATTCTCCAGTTAATAAATTTTACATGTTATCTTGCTATGGAATTGTTTTGTTTTAATACTAATTCTTTATCTTTACATACATTTCTTTCCTTTAACGTTATTTTCTCAACTTAAACATTATTTGGACTGTTATACAAGTGACACTGCTCTGAAAGTATCTCGATCTTTGTACTGTTTCACTCCTTCTATATCTCATGGTGTTGAAAATATTTCCCCAGGCTGTGGGGTTCGGGCATCTCTGACGCTATTTTTAAGAAATGACACTGTAGTTTATTTCAAATAATGATTATGTAATATCATAAAAATGAAAGGTCCCGTAATAGTATTGCATTGAATTTTAAGGAAATTGGTCCGATGCGGGGACATAGTACTGTATATACTGTTAACGCTACAGATCTGAACTCTGTACAGTGCTGGACTGTTTAGCATGTGATATAACATTAGTGTATTCTGATGCTATTTTTTAAATTTGATTCTGTTGTTTTACCTTATAGTCTGCCTGGCAGAGATTAAGTGCTATGAAAGTACCAAACAGAATAGAATGTCTATTGGGAGTTGATTAAAGGCCTATAGTGTATATTCCTCTCAGGTCTTGAATATTCATAAGTATATATTAGATGTCTGACTAAGAGACATCCAATAGACACCCAATGAATGCCTCAGATGAGGGGAACACAATAAATAAAATATGCCGGTTCAAGAAACACTTTAAAGTCTTATTTAAAACTGTTAGTAAAATCATAAGTTTGTTAACACATCTATGAAAAACAATGTTATTAACCAATTTTAGTACTATACAAGCTGCACATTTTTTTATAATTCCAACTGCAATAATATGGTGTTTATGAATCATAATCAATGAGTTATTAGCATTATTAGTTACACTAAGTTAAAAAAAATACCTTGTTGCTACCACTACAACTATCTGTAAGACCTTTTGCGACATAAGTCTGGTTACCCAAAAGTACTTACAACTACTATATTACATTTTTACAATAGTGAAGGCTTGTAATAAAGTGTATAACCACTGTTTGGGTGTACTATGTGTATTTATAATTTGCCTAATATAAATATGCTAGCATTTAATAACAACCACAATTTCTTCAAAGGCAACAGTAAATGGTAATAAGTACTTGGTTGAAAATTTGGGGGCCACGGTGGCAGAGTGGTAACACTCTCGCCTTCCACCTCTGAGATCGAAGTTTGAATCCTGGCCAGACCTCAAGTGGGAAAGCTGGTAGTTGTTTGCTGTTGGTCGGCAGTTTACAGTACAGTACCTTGACCAACTGTATGTACTGGTTTCCTCTGCCGATAAGACTACCTGTTGTGATATGACCTATACAATGTGTTGACACTTGACAGTGACATTAAAACCAAAATAATCTAGACCTAGCGCATCGGAAAACCGATGCAAATTGTATCCACCGTAAAGACAATGCACCAAAACCTCTAGGACCAATAATAAGCAAGTTATAAGCACTTTTAAGTTTGGCTGTCCTCATTTGACCTTCAAGGAGGGGCCAAAGGTCAAATCCGACCACGCCAGAAGATTCCCAGCCCATGATTTCCTATATGTTGGTTTATCCATCCCAAACATCTAGGACCAATAATAAGCAAGTTATAAGCACTTTTAAGTTTGGCTGTCCTCATTTCACCTTGAAGGAGGGGCCCAAGGTCAAATCCGACCACACCAGAAGATTCCCAGCCCATGATTTTCTACATGTTGGTTTACCATCCCAAACCTCTAGGACCAATAATAAGCAAGTTATAGGCACTTTTACCTTTGGCTATCCTCGTTTGACCTTGAAGGAGGGGCCCAAGGTCAAATCCGACCACGCCAGAAGATTCCCATCCCATGATTTCCTATAGGTTGGTTTACCATCCCAAACCTCTAGAACCAATAATAAGAGAGTTATAAGCTCTTTTAAGTTTGGCTGTCCTCATTTGACCTTGAAGGAGGGGCCCAAGGTCAAATCCGACCACACCAGAAGATTCCCAGTGCATGATTTCCTATATGTTGGTTTACCATCCCAAACCTCTAGGACCAATAATAAGTGAGTTATAAGCACTTTTAAGTTTGGCTATCCTCATTTGACCTTGAACGAGGGGCCCAAGGTCAAATCCGACCACACCAGAAAATTCCCAGCCCATGATTTCCTATAGGTTGGTTTACCATCCCAAACCTCTAGGACCAATAATAAGTGAGTTATAAGCACTTTTACCTTTGGCTATCCTCATTTGACCTTCAAGGAGGGGCCCAAGGTCAAATCCGCCCACACCAGAAGATTCCCAGCCCATGATTTTCTATATGCTGGTTTACCATCCCAAACATCTAGGACCAATAATAAGCGAGTTATAAGCACTTTTAAGTTTGGCTGTCCTCGTTTGACCTTGAATGAGGGGCCCAAGGTCAAATCCGACCACACCAGAAGATTCCCAGCCCATGATTTTCTATATGTTGGTTTACCATCCCAAACCTCTAGGACCAATAATAAGCGAGTTATAGGCACTTTTACCTTTGGCTATCCTCGTTTGACCTTGAAGGAGGGGCCCAAGGTCAAATCCGACCACACCAGAAGATTCCCAGCCCATGATTTCCTATATGCTGGTTTACCATCCCAAACCTCTAGGACCAATAATAAGCGAGTTATAAGCACTTTTAAGTTTGGCTGTCCTCGTTTGACCTTGAAGGAGGGGCCCAAGGTCAAATCCGACTATGCCAGAAGATTCCCAGCCCATGATTTCCTATATGTTGGTTTACCATCCCAAACCTCTAGGACCAATAATAAGCAAGTTATAAGCACTTTTAAGTTTGGCTGTCCTCATTTGACCTTGAAGGAGGGACCCAAGGTCAAATCTGACCACAGCAGAAGATTCCCAGCCCATGATTTCCTATATGTTGGTTTACCATCCCAAACCTCTAGGATCGATAATAAGCGAGTTATAAGCACTTTTAAGTTTGGCTATCCTCATTTGACCTTGAAGGAGGGGTCCAAGGTCAAATCTGACCACATCAGAAGATTCGCAGCACATGATTTCCTATAGGTTGGCTTCACATTGCAAACCTCTAGGACCAATAATAAGGGAGATATAGATACTTTTAAAGTCCGCTATGTGGGTTACTTCGGCACTCCGTGGATGACCTTGAGTTAGGAGCTTCAAGGTCAAATGTGTGCAAGGTTGTAGAGGACATGTATATGTGTCATACATATCACCTATGAAGAGATTCAACCTTCTACCTATGAGGAACAGCCAGTAGAAAAATGTAGATTATTTTCAAAGAAATGCCCGTGGCGGCCATCTTGTTTTTCAGAATGAGGCTATTTTCCTTCCCAGAGAAGCTTACCCCCCAATGAAGATATCCTGCAAATTTGGTGAACCTAGCTGCTGTTGTTTTCCTCTTAGAGCGTTAACGCTGAAAATCTCTCTACGCGCGGCGGCGGCGGCGGCGTAGCAAACGCTAAACCAAAGTATCCACCGGATGCTTCCGGAAGCTCCTAACTCAAGGTCATCCACGGAGTGCCGAAGTAACCCACATAGCGGACTTTAAAAGTGCCTATATCTCCCTTATTATTGGTCCTAGAGGTTTGCAATGTGAAGCCAACCTATAGGAAATCATGTGCTGCGAATCTTCTGATGTGGTCAGATTTGACCTTGGACCCCTCCTTCAAGGTCAAACGAGGACAGCCAAACTTAAAAGTGCTTATAACTCGCTTATTATCGATCCTAGAGGTTTGGGATGGTAAACCAACATATAGGAAATCATGGGCCGGGAATCTTCTGGTGTGGTCAGATTTGACCTTGGGCCCCTCCTTCAAGGTCAAATGAGGACAGCCAAACTTAAAAGTGCTTTTAACTCGCTTATTATTGGTCCTAGAGGTTTGGGATGGTAAACCAGCATATAGAAAATCATGGGCTGGGAATCTTCTGGTGAGGTCGGATTTGACCTTGGGCCCCTCCTTCAAGGTCAAACGAGGACAGCCAAACTTAAAAGTGCTTATAACTCGCTTATTATTGGTCCTAGAGGTTTGGGATGGTAAACCAGTATATAGGAAATCATGGGCTGGGAATCTTCTGGTGTGGTCGGATTTGACCTTGGGCCCCTCGTTCAAGGTCAAATGAGGACAGCCAAACTTAAAAGTGCTTATAACTCGCTTATTATTGGTCCTAGAAGTTTTGGTGCATTGTCTTTACGGTGGATACAATTTGCATCGGTTCTCCGATGCGCTAGGTCTAGTTTATTTAATTGAAGAAAAAAATTTGCCACCATCTCAGGAAGTCACCAACAAATTTCAGGAAGCCACTGGAAGTGGGTTTGAAACTGGCAGTTACATTGAGACACTTATCAACAGGATGAAGCTACACTTCACTGCAGTACCATTGGAGGGTTGGCAGACCTACCATTTGTAAATTTGTCCCCAAGGTGTGCAAAGCCATCTTAAAAGAATTTCAGTAGGAATATTTTATTTGTCCAATGGATCCTGAAGACGGCAAACATATAGCTATAAAAAAGCAGAAGTCAGGCAGTGAATATTTCAACTACAAGGGTTACTTCTCCCTGGTACTGTTAGCCCTGGTCGATGCAGAGTACAAGATCCTGTGGGTCAATGTGGGAGCCAGTGGGTCATCATCTGCTGCTCAGATATTCAACTGTAGCAAACTTAGAAGAAAGATTGAGAACGGCAACTTGGGGCTACCACCGCCAAAACCACTAGGACCTGGGGGCCAAATCTACACTACTTCCTTTTGGGGGACGATGCCTTTGCTCTTTAATGCCTTGGCTGGTGAAGCCCTACAGCAGAAGACAACTGACCAGGGAGGAGAGAATAGCCAACTACAGGATATCCAGAGGCTGGAAAATGCTTTTGGAATTTTAGTGGGAAGGCTAAGGGTACTGCTGACCACCATGGAGCAGAGGCCAAAAGTTGTGAGAGACATTGTGTTAACATGTGTAATACTACATAACATGCTGAGAAGCCATGAGGGGGAGCAGACAGACCACCCACTCCAGCGGATGACATGCAACCACCACAGGCAGACCAGGGGGAACAGAGACATCATGAGAACTTTAGAAACCCATTGAGGGAGGCCAAACATCAACAAGACCTACTGAAAGACTACTTCAATAACCTAGGGGCACTGGCTGTGCAGGAGGACCGAATTTAAGAAGACTAAGACGGGAACAAGCTGTCAATTCTGTTAGTCCTTTTTAGGACTACCCAAATATTCCAAGATCTTTTATTTCAATGGTGATTTTTTTTCAAACCATTCCGATGCCAATACAAGTTTAACCAAAAATAACCCATTTCTAACATATATTCTAAACAATTGTACCCCTACAATTACGCAAGAACATATAAATATTTAAACCCAAGACATCAAATGTCAAAATTCAAACCCTACACCCACATTTAATCAGAGTTTTTATTTTGAAAAAAAAAGAATTTTTCAAATGAAAAAGCCTTTTTGATTTGCAGAATTTAGATTTATTTCCAAGTGTAACCTTTTTTTTTAAAAAGTTTGCAAAAACAAATTTGCTTTGGAATTAAAACCTCAACATGTTAAAGTTATATCTGCTTAAAAACGTTCTCAATGAAATGTTGTGCAACTTGTGCAACATTGAGTCAATCAGTCACATAAGTCAGTCTGTCAGTCATGTGTTACTTTGTCATACTGTCTGTTTGTCTTGTCAGTCCATCCACACATTCATTACAATTCTTTCTTTTTTTAGGGTGGGTGTTTGAAAGTTTTAACATTATGGCATCACTCTGCGGCGTCTGCGTCTGGGTCCCCGTCCACGTGAACATCTCCAAAAGTACAAGACCCAGAGACATGCTGTTAATTTTAAAAGATACCTTATCTATCGAGGATGATAAATCGTAGAATTCATGCAGATCTGTCTGTTCCTCTGTTCCCCAGAGCCGTTAGAAGCGAGGTACCCCCCCCCCCCAAAGTGTGAAAATATCAACATTTTATCACAATTTTCTCATTGACTATTGAAGGGATTTCTCTCTTATCTTGCATATATGTATTAGGCCACAGATAGATTCCTTTGTGCGAGTATAAGACCTGGATCTTTCTTAATTATATTTTTATGAATTTATAAAATAATTTTTAATGCATTCAAATTCCTGAAATCATGCACTAAATCACTTATAACTTTAAAAGTATGACATGTAGAGCATTATGTTAAAATATGTTATTCAGCTACTTTTTCCATAACATGGTGAGTAACTTGGGCATCTATCCCCATAGCTAAATGAGTAATAGCTACTTTGTGACTTTTCAATAACTTCCATAATGAGTAAAATCACTTATAACTTGAAAACTATTGCATATAGAGAATTTTGTATAAATATGTTATTCAGCTACTTTTGGGTCAGCTATAACATAGTAAAATTTCAGACCTGTAGCTCATGGCATAGCTGAGTAATAGCTACTTTTAGGTTATCACTGTTGAGTAAATTACTTATAACTTGAAAGCTATTCCATTTAGAGTATTATGTTTAATTATGTTATTCACCTGCTTTAGGGTCAGCTATACCATAGACCTGTAGCTCATGACATAGCTGAGCAGTAGCTACTTTGAGGTTCTCACTGTTGAGTAAATCAGTTGTAACTTTAAAACTATTGCATTTACAGTAATTTCTTTCAATGTGTTATACTTTTCAGTAAAATTTCAGACCTGTAACATCATTATACAGATGAGTAATAGCTACTTGGAGGTTATCACTGTTGAGTAAATCAGTTGTAAGGTGAAAACTATTGCATTTACAGTATTTTGTTTAATATATTATTCAGCTACTTTTGGGTCGGGTATAACATAGTAAAATTGCAGGCCTGTAGGTCATTGCATATAGCTGAGTAATAGCTAATTTGAGGTTATCACTGTTGAGTAAATTGCTTATAACTTGAAAACTATTGCATTTAGAGAATTTTGTTCAAGTATGTTATTCAGCTACTTTTGGGTTAGCTAAACTATTGCATTTACAGTATTTTGTTTAATATATTATTCAGCTACTTTTGGGTCAGCTATAACATAGTGAAATTGCAGAAATGTAGCTCATGGCATAGCTGAGAAAATAGCTACTTTCAGCTTCTCACTGATGAGTCAGTTGTAACTTGAAAACTATTGCATTTACAGTATTTTGTTTGAATATGTTTTCCACCTACTTTTTACACCTTAATAGTTAACTTGGTACTTTACTTCTGAATATCATTTGCATGGTACAACTTTCGTGTCCTTTCCTTCTTTCACTTCTAATCTGAAACTGAAAACACACAGTCAGCTGACACAGCCCATTCTCGGGCACTGATTGCTTGTTTTAAATTTGTGTTAAACATTCACTCACTCATTCACACAATTTTTGTTATGTATTTGAGGGAAGTGTAAGTGTTAGACGGTGTGCTTTATTTTGTTTTTGGGAAGAACAAGCAGCTGAATAATTGTTTTGGAAAGATTTGGGTGGCCCTTATAAGGGGCTTTTTGGTGTGACTTAATGCAGGCTAATCTGCTGATTTGGACTGACTCTGCTGGCTAGACTGGCTGGGAGGTCTTGCTTGTTCTTGCTGAGTGGTAGTGGGCATGGGTGACTGCTGGTTAAAGTTGAGAGGGTGAAAATGGTTGTGGTGTGTCAATCTGCTGGTACTGTAGTACGTTTGGAATGCTTCCAGAGAGACTTGATAATCCAGAAGTGTTGTGCTGACTGTCTTCCTATTGTCCAGAGACGACAGATGGCGGGTTAAATGTCTTTGTTGGGCTCAAAGCAAACATCAGTTGTCTGGAAGGCCCAGGCTGCTGGTCATCTACAACAATGAAAGATACAGGCTTGATGATGCTGATGATGACCTCTGTGGTTGCTGACTTTGGCAAGGTTGTGGTGCTGCTGTCTGAGTTGGCTGTACAACTGGTGCAGAGACTGGTTGAGTATGTATTCAAGTCCTGCTGTGGCCTGTGTTGCTTCTGGAACTTGAAATGTAGTGACCTGTTGAGTTGTTGTGACCTGTCTCTTGCATTCTTCGGTCTTGTACTGTATTCCACTAAGAAGTTTCACTGTCCTCAAGCTCAAAAAGCCTTGCTCCTCCAGGTGTTCAATCTTGGAGTAGAGATAGTTGCAGAATGACTGTCTTGGATTTGGAGTAGAATCCTGACGTGCACCCAAGAAACTGGAAATCATCGACTTCATCTGCTGGAACTGATCTAAAATTGGATCTTCAGCAGTGGTGGTGGTGACAGCAGCTGGTCGGTGTAAAGGGTTTGTGGTCGACAGCTGATGAGTAACATCTGATTCAATGCTGATTTCCATCTCAGATTTAGTCTCTCATGAAGTATCTGGAACTGAAGCTGTGGCCCCCGAAGGTCTCAGTAGTCACTTGAACCCAGATGACTTGGACACTGCCTTCCTTCTGATGTGACCTCGTAGAAAACTAAAACTATCTCTCAACCAAGTCTTTCGGTGCTCTTCACTGCAGCTTGTCCTGACTTTGTTTGAGTGAGCTTGTCATATCTGGTACGTTGAGTCTAGAACCACTTCTTGACAGCGATGACAGATAAATTCCTGGAAGCTGCGACTGTCTCCCAAAGTCCCGCCTTCCTCTGCTTGTCTTCGCGTGAGTCTTGTCATACAGTTCCTTGTGCTGTTTAATGAACTCCACGATGGCTTCCTCATCAGATTCACTCAGGAAAATAGACCATTTGCCCCTTCTTCTGCCTGGATTGTGTGTATTCAGGATCTGTATCTGTTGGAGGTTGCTTTTCTGTTCTATCCTCAGCCTCTTCTATCTGCTCGATCCCTTCTATCCTCTCTCTTTCCAACCTCTCTCTGTCCGTCCCTCTCCCCCTGCCATTGCCTCTCCCTCTCCTCTCTCTACTCTCTCTCTTCTTATTCTCTCTATATCCTCAGCAGTATCTCCTAACTTAAACTGTGGTTGAGAATCTGTAGGTACTTCAATCTTTCTCCTTCTACCCCTTGGCATCTTGTCAAATTATATGTACAGCTGCGTCAAAAAACAAAAACTTTAAAGTGAGACCTCAGAGAACACGTTTCACTCCCAACCAGTCCAGCCTAACTCAAAACATTAAATAATTTAAAACAAAAGTAAAACTTAAAAATTAAAGCTGCACACCTCTTGTCTCTCGACAGTCAAAACACAAATGAATGAAGTGTGTGTGCCGACTGGTACTTTTATAGCCACAGATTTAGATACCGACAGGCTGTAAGACGAAAAAATATTGCGGGCCTGTTGGTTACAGTTCCAGCTTGTCTGTTAGTGTAACATTTACAGGCCGGCAAAAGTTACCGACTGTACTGTTATTTTTCCCGCACAGTCTGTTTGTCATCATGTACAGTCTGGATCACCATATTTGGGACAAGCTGGATAAATGACACAGACAGGCCTGTTGCATTAACCAACAAGGCGGGAAGTGTAACCAACAGGCTGTTAAGTTAATCGACCGGCCTGTTGCTATGTGTATGGAATTATTAGGGTCTGTTCCAAGGGTCGGCAATGGCCGTAGAAATATCAAACATGTTTGATATTTCACCGACTCTCCCCAACAAGTCTGGAAACTGCAACCGACCCTAACCGACTATGTAAACATTGGTCTCGACTCCAAAAAAACCCATAGTTACCAATGGGTCGGCTCCAGTGGAACATTTAAAGGCAATTTTGGCGGGAGTTTGACCAGACAGTGTCGATTTTACAAACTTCTCACCCACTGCAAATAGATCTATAACTTGTCCTTGAAAGCACACAGTGTACATGACTGGCAAACAACTAGTACTTGAACATACAGTAACCAACGTTCTACTCTATCACAATAAATTCCCCCTGCAAATGAAGCAGTGTGCTATGCACCTCGCATCACCAGCCAAATAAACAAGTGTCTATTAGGAATTTATTTTGTGTCTGTTAGATGATGTTTATTCCTTTGAAATTTTTAACTGGGTGGATAAAAAAAGTTTTGACAGCACAACCAGGTGAAGTGAACTTTCTGAATTACTCTATTTTGTATGCAAAATGTGCCATATGCTTACATCAACTCCAAAAATTGACTCAAAAAATTGACACTGTGATTATTGAATTTTGAGCCAAAAACTAAATACACTATAGCACTAAGGTAAATAATAATACTGACACTTTGTAACATTCCAATAAAGTGTGTGGCTATTATGGTAAAATTAACTCCATGAACATTCTAGTGATGACCAGGAGAACAGAACTTAGACAATGGATGATGTAAAGCATATTAATAGTAATAGTGGTAACATACTCTCCTTCAACCTTTAAGGTTGTAAGTTTCTTGCCTGGCCCTAGCCCTACATGAGACAAGTGATGGCTGCTTGTCAGAAGACTTACTAATCTGCACTGCCTTTCCCAACAAGTAAATCCACTTGTTATGACATGATCCATACATTCTTTTGTGACATTAAAACAAACAAATCCTATGAAATTATGTACATTCCCATCATTTGGTAGATAGCTTAAGTGTCACAACCTGTTAAAATGCACTTTCTGAACTACTCCATTTTTATGCAATAAATGGACAATATTGCTTACATCAACTTGAATTATTATAATGGACTTCAAAACGTTGACACTTTAAAAATCATTAAAATAGATTTTGGGGCTGAATTTTCAATAATCACAATAATTTTTCAGGTGTGGTTGGAAATGCCATTAGATAACATCACCACTGTGTCTGCATCAAATGTTGAAAAATTAAGAGATAAAGGTACAAAAGTTTGATGTTTTGAATTATCTTAAAGTTATAATTACAAATATTCTGGGCTTACAAGAAACACATCTGGTACCAGATGAAAGAAATGAATGAAAAAACACCTAGATTGTGAAACTGAACTCCAACGAGTAAATTCAGCTTCACAGTGTGTGATCATTTTATTAAAAAAATTGTAATTTTTTTATTTGTACTATTACAGTTCTTCTACTTGACTTCTGTAATGCTACTCATTAGCGTGTCCCTTGGAAGTTGTAACATGGAAATTATAAATGTACTTAATGTGCTGCAAAGTGATCTTACCTAATGTAAAATGGACTTTAAAACTACCTAATCCAAATTAATTGACAAACTCAAAGTACAGCAATCCCCAAAGATGTTCGATAAGAGTCCATTAATACAGCTATCTTATAAGGTGAGGGAGCTGCTAGGTGAGGTCAATCAGGCTTTTGTAAAAATCCAATTTTTAAGCATGTTTCAGGAGGCAATAGAGGTAGGATCATGTAACATGTATGTTATCAGATAGGTCATTCCAGATTTTTAGATACTTCAAAAGGTCAAGCTGTAGCTGAAATGTTTGATTAATTTGTAAACAGGTGAGTAAAAATGTAGAACTGTCGAGTACTTGTGGTCAGGGTGACTATATCCATTGTTATAGGAGCAAATCCTGAGAGACAAAGGCAGTTCAAAATAACTAGGTTTTGAACTGACAATTGTCCTGCATCAACTGGCAGTAAGTGGAGTTTCATTATGACCGTAATTACACGAGGAAATTTAATTTGATTTGTAACTATCTATGCAAGAGTGTTCCAAATGCACTGCTGTCTAAATAGGTGGATTCTGGATAAACTTCTAAACAGAGAGTTACACAATATGACGATGAGAACTAACCAATCCATTTGCTGAAAGAATAGCTGTTTTATAGGTCAGATACTGTGCAATACCTCAGAGATCACACTTCTGCAGGAAACAGGTTTTCAGGTTTTCTAAGCATGTTCAGAAAATGAGAAATCTGCATTTAACCAACTACTTGGATTTCTAAGACTATCATCAGGCTACAAAATGTTTCCAAATATATTGAGAAGGATATGCAGGACATTATTTTTTGCAGCTGATTTTTTAAGTTAAACCCAAAACAATACACTTGGAACTCAATTTTAATATCGTGAACAACATCCCTCTTTGGACATCTTGAAGCCAAGAATTTATATTAACTAGCACAGAACAGTATTGTTTTTGTGGGACAAATGATTATCAAACTACTGCATATTATCAACATAAAAGTGAAAAATATCAGCATGAGCACCAATGGTTTTGTTCAAACGAGTTGTATAAGTTAGTACAAGAGATGACATGTTTATAGTTATCATTGTAATAATTAAACAATCCATTCAGTCAATGATAGCACAAAATATTTTTATGTACTAGACTGTAATTAAGTGAAAAAAACTTTGAGAATCATATAGAAATTCTATACTTGTACTTACTAATAGTAAAACAAAAACATCCAAAAACAAAGGACACATTGAAACTCATAACCCATGTCAGCCAATTGAGTGGTGCTCATAACAGTCTTCCATGAAATGAATTGACTATTAAATAATAGGTTCAGGAGAAGGTTTGATAGGTTTACACACGTATACTATAGTTATTCCGAGTGGTCAAGAAATGAATCTCTGCTTAATATTAACTGACAAGCATTAATAGAAATTATGTGATATTATATATTAATTTTATCCAAACAAATACTTTGTTGTAATAGAGAAAATTTAATGTAGAAACAAGTTAAAAACCATGTAAATTAACATGATATAAATGCATATTAAAGGTCAAATCAACAAACTACTTCTACATAAAGTATACAGAATGCAACTTAATATTGAGGATATATTGATAATTGTACAGTTATAGCTGTTGAATGAGAAATAAACCATCAAATTTAATTTTTTTTACCTTAATTATAGAAGGCACACACCTTCCTTGGTTAAGAAAGGACTGGCTATATATTATTTTTTTACCTTAAGTATAGAAGGCACACACCTTCCTTGGTTAAGAAAGTACTGGCTATATATTAATTACACAATATTTTGAATACAATTATTAATGTAAAGTTAACCTCCAGAGCCCTCCAAAGTGAAGGAACATGAATCTGACAATATCCCAAAATTCAATGAACATGTTTTTTTTTTTCCTTTGTTGCAATTTCAAATTCTGTGTCTTCAAATAGTTGGAAATTTGTTTTCTTTGTTTCCTAACTGAATCAGAAGCTACAGTATTAATTATTTGGTTCTCATTAATATCATGAATCCAGCTCACTGTCAGTGATGAATAGGAACCACCTGAAGGCCCTGTAAACATGTCAAAAGACCACAAATTTGACATTTGTCCCAATTAGGACACATGTTCAATAATGCCTTTTGTTGTTGAGATTACAGAGCACCCATTAGTTGAGACAATATACTGTTTCAGTAAGATGTAGTGAATTGTTATCAAACAATTACCTAGTTGAGCAGATTTAAATGTGTTCTTATATCAGGTGTGCATCTATCATGTTCACTGCTGTTTTTTTCATTTTTCCTGGTAAAATACATCATAAATTGACTTTCACATTTACAAGCAAAATCTATAATACAAATAATTTACAATGTACATGGTAAACCAATAATCATCTTAGCAGATTCTCCTTCCTGCCAATAAGACAAAGTGTATGCCTTAGTAAGGGCTGTAACTGCATTATATCCTTTTCAAACAGAGGTCATTCAATCTCAAATACTCTTTAAAATGCAGCGATTTCATATTGTTCTGGTGTCTTCAGTATGTGTTATTGTACTTTGTTTATACAGCAATAACCTTCTTACAATATTTTATAAAGAAATGCAGACATACAGGATAACCAAAGTCAAAACAAACACAGGTAGATTGTCATCAAATGCAAAACCCAAAGTGCTGATACTGACTTCCATGAAGTCTGGGAGTTCATTTTTGGGTCAGCTGTTTGCCACAAATCCTGACATATTTTACTTGTTCGAGCCTCTCCATTCTTATGGTCCTGCAAAAAGTGACCAGATAATAAATGAATTAAAAGCTTCTGCACAGTCTTATGGCTTTAACTGTGTAGGCACGCCAACATATTGTCGATTAAATTATTTGTACTCTTGTCAAATACTTCATTTTCTAAAAGAGGCAATGTTTGTAAATCCACAGAAAACTCGAAAGATGTATAAGTGGAATGAGAGAATATTTGGAAATGTGGAGCAAAGGAAGAATATGAATGGTGACAATACTGAACTAGATTATTTATGTTCCAAGACATACAAGATCATAGTTATAAAAACTATCCGGATAGATCACATTGAAGAAGTAGTGCCACTGATCCAAGATGGAGTTAGGGTAAGTACAGTTCAATCTCAGTAGAAAACTCCTAGAGTAGGTGGAAATTTCACAGTGCATTATTTTTATTCATTTTACTTAACTAACTAGGATAGTGAATATTTATACCAAGTGAAATTTTAATAATCTCTGAAGAATAAACTTGCTGTTGGTAAAAAACTAATATTAGTTGAACTTCTTAATATTTGAAAATTGGTAAATCTTTCCTTAAGCTGAACTTTCTACAGGACTTCTACATAATGAGGGATTTCATATAACTGGGTGATTTTTTCAACGGGACAGACTCTTTTGAGGACTAGATATTTAGCTCAACTTAAGCAGAATTCTTTAACTCAACAGAGTTTAACTTGGAAGGTGTTGGCATATACTGCGACCAACCACATGGAAATTATACATGGATTTCCCAAAAGGAGATCTAATATTAACTTTCACAGTCCCCATCATTTAACAGAATCTAAGGGATAGCAATCCAAAGACGCAGGAGGTGAGGTGGTTGAAGATTTATTTATTTGGGTTTTAATGTTACTTTCAACACTGTATAGGTCATATCACAATGGGCATTTTTATGGGCAGAGGAAACCAGTACATACAGTCGGTCAAGGTTTTGTACTGTAAACTGCTGACCATCGGTAAGAAACTACCATCATTCACATATAATGCTCGGGGTTTGAACTGCCAACCTCAAAGGTGGGAGGCGAGTGTATTACCACTGTGTAACCGTGGTCCCCGAGGTGTTCATGGAGGATAGACTATTGCAAAAAGGTGAACTTTAAACTTTTCTTCTACATATCTCTGGATGAACAGAGATATATATTGAATATCACTGGTTCCATATAGCAAACAAAATGTGGCAGGAAATCGTTGGATATTTTAACATCACCATGTATTTCTACCTGATGAAAATGAGCATCAAACAAGAAATAAGCACACCTATTGGAGTTGCTTCAGCAGGTCCACATAAATGTCCTCCCATATTGTTATCAATTAACCTTTTATCAATTAGCCTGTGTCAAATTGTCTCCATTCTTGGACTTTGAAAAATTAAATAATAATGCACTTTTCTTAAACTAAACGAAGTATTAAGGCACCCCATACATTATTGCAATTTTGTTTTTCAAACATAATTAAATGTGCTTTAGTTTTTGAATATCTACAAAATTATTTTACTTGGGCTATAGGTATCATTGATTGAATCACTAATCTTTTCTTAATGTCTGCCGCTTTTACTCAAGTAAAAGATGAAGCTTCAGTTATAGTTAATTTAAATTGGAACCTTCTTTTGATTTATAAGAAAATTAATCAATTCATATTGCTAAATGTAATGAGCAGTTATCATGACACACATGATTAGCATTTGCTTCACATTTAAAATCAATAGGCATCTATTGACTGATTCCATTTACAAATGCACTTGATCAGGGTTCTACTTTATTACTTCAAAATCCAAAATCGATTTTGAAGTATGTTGGTCAGTCGGTTTGTATGTTGGTTTGTTTGTATGTATATGTGTATGTTTGTTAGCACGTTCTAGGCCACAATTTTGAAGCTGGGTTTCTCATATTTTCCCTATAACATTGTCAGGTGTCAGAATAGAGAAGGTCCGAATTTCAACAAAATCGGTAGCATTTTCACAAAGCTATGACCATTTTAGTAAATGGCTTATAACTTCGAAACTATTGCATTTAGAGTGTGGTTCAGGTACTTTATCTTTAGCTATAAGATGGTGCATAGTTTGACACTCTGTTGCATTAGCTAAGTGAGTAATAGCTATTTCTCTGATTTGTAGCACAATTTTAAAATGAGAATGTGTCAAATTTCTTCAAAAGTATTGCACATAGTGATGTTCTTTGAATACATTATTTACCTATATTGGGGTTATGACATAATGAAGTTGCAGAGCAGTAGCTAATTACATAGCTGAGCAATAGCTACTTTGAGGTTCTCACTGTTGAGTAAATCGCTTGTAACTTTGAAATTATTGCATTTAGAGTATTTTGTTGAAAGATGTTATTCATCTACTTTTAGGTCGGGTGTAACATAGTAAAATTTCAGACCTGTAGCTCATTCCATAGCTGAGTAATAGCTACTTTGAGATTCTCACTGTTGAGTAAATCGCTTGTAACTTTAAAACTATTGCATTTAGAGTATTTCGTTGAAATATGTTACTTACCTAGTTTTGGTCAGGTGTAACATAGTCAAATTTCAGACCTGTAGCTCATTCCATAGCTGAGCAATCGCTACTTTGAGGTTCTCACTGTTGAGTAAATCGCTTGTAACTTTAAAACTATTGGATTTAGAGTATTTTGTTGAAATGTGTTACAGTGACAAGTGTACATCAAACAATTACATAGTTCAAAATAATAATTTTACACCCGTTCCACCACAGGACTTATATGCCACTTTAAACTTTTAGTATTATTAAAATTAGTGTGTAGTGTGATAACAAATGACAACATATAGCATCAATTCAAAGAATTATGACACATTGTTTTCAAAGACCTCCCTTTTCCTTAGTTTCCAAGCCTCTTTAACATCTATACAGGTATTTTATTTTACTATTTGAATTCATGATTTTTTTCAACTTTTTCTTCTGTTGAAAAGGTATCGATGTTTCCAATTTCAACCTGTATTGAGTTAAATAAAGAAATTCTTCAATCACTGTACAAAGTACAATTACAGATGAAATGAAACTCATCTTCAATAGAATCATTACACCAGAAACATTTTCTGTCATTGAGATTAACATTTGAAAATCAACCAATTTCAGCTGCAAGAACATGACCAATTAGACATCTTTGATATTTTGTACAGTTAAATTTAATATAATTTTCAGTTTCAAAATTTCTTTTAATTTTTCTATATGTTCACAATTTCGGTTTATATAGTACAGCAGCTTTCCGATTTTGTTCTAGGGTGTTCAGGAGTTTACATTCTATTTCTTTCAAATAAAAAAGCATGCCAAATCTGAGCTTTTTATCCTAAAATTTTATCTTTTATTTCATTAACCCAGGTTACCTTGTAGTCTGCACTCTTTAAATCATTGTTAGCAACTATGTTTGGTAATCTTACATCTTCTATCCCAGAATTCATCTGCTGCCTTTGAACAGTTGAACAGGTGCCTAGATGATGTAAAAGAGTGAATGTCAACTAGTGAACTCAAAATGAATCCAGATAAGACTGAATTTATTGTTTTGGGCTCAAAAAGACAGAGGGATAAGTTGAAAGCATATTTCCCAACTACCATCTTAGGTAGTCCCCTCTGCCCTACCGAGTCAGTCAAGAATTTGGGAATATGGTTCGATTCTGATTTTTCCTTGTCCAAACATGTTCAGAATGTCTGCAAAGATTGTTTTGTGCAACTGTGTGACTTTAGACATGTCAGGCAGTTTCTTACTCGTGATGCTTCTGTACTTGTGGCCAATGCTCTTGTTAGTAGTCAGTTGGATTACTGTAACTCACTATTCAAGAGTCTCACTAAGTGCAATCTTCGTAAATTACAGGACATCCACAATAGTGCAGCTCAAATCATATCACATACCAGTAGATACACTAGAACAACTCCTGTACTTAAGAAATTACATTGGCTTCCTGTTGAATTTCTTTCACACTGGTTTTCCCAAGTATCTTGCTCCATATATCTCTTCCTACAGCAATTGTTACAGTACCAGGCACAGTCAGAGTGGTGGTTATTTCCTTGTGGTTCCAAATCTCCAACTCTCTGTCCACAAATCTGTTAAGCAGTTTAGTTATAGTTTTGCTTTTGATGCCCCACTGTTTGGAATGCTCTTCCTGATCAGATTTGTGTGTCCCCCTCACTAGCCTCTTTCAGAAAGCAGCTAAAAACCTACCTGCACACCAAGGCATACGTACCCACCTTTAAGTCTTACTCTGGCTAGTAAACCCTGCCATTCTCTGTGGTGCTTGGCCTTTTTTCTGTCCCTGGATACTGAAATTGGTTGATTGTTTTGGTTTTGTGGTGTCTTAGAGTCCCCTTTGAATAGGGGAGATTAAGCGCTATAAAAGTACAATTAGAATTAGAATTCTAGGTTCTTGATGCAGTTCCAAAATTTGCAGATGTTCAAGTAAAGTTGGAGTTTTAAAGTTAACCACCCAAATTCACCAATGTTTCCGAAATTGGGCCTTTACAGTGCACACCAAGATAATATCTTAGTACACGCATTTGCAGTGCATCACCATCATTACAAGAAGCCAATAATTGGTACAATGCATGTTTCATATAGCTTTTTTATATGTTTTATAACCACCATAATTATTTGATTTGTTTTAATTATAAATCAACAAATAAACAAATGCAATATTATTATGTTGTTTGCAGGTGATCTACTTAATACGAGATCCAAGAGGTGTGTTCAGTTCACGCCTTCCATTGAAACCATTTTGCCACTGGAACCAAAGCCAGTTCTTAGAAGGGGTGGAAAGTGAATGCAGAAAGTACAGCAAAAACATTGAGTTCATAAGAAGTGTTCCCACAAATCCTGAACTTGCCAAACTATTTAAAGAAAACTTTGTCATACAAAGACATGAAGATTTTGTTAAAAATTCATCAGAAATGGCAAGTAGATTGTACAGGTTCCTTAAGCTGGAAATGCCAGAGCAAGTGAAAACATTTGCAGAATCTAATGTCATAGTGCGCTCTTGGCATGAACCTAACATGACAGAAAAATCACCAGCTCCTTCCAAAGGACAACAGCTTTCAGGTTGGCAGGTAAATCTGCCATTTGAGAAAGTTCTACAGATTCAGAATATATGTCAAAAACCAATGAAGACATTTGGCTATGGTGTGATACACAACAAAGCCGACGTGGATGATGTCAATATTGCAATTACTGGAGCGGTAGATGACACTTTACCATATTATATAGGTCTCTCATAAAGGCAGATATGAACCACAATGATCCCATATTATCCAATTTATCCTCATACAGGAGTCCTCTTTACACTGACGAAAATGGGCGAAAAGGCTACCATTTACTTTTTTTATTTCATCAGTAGGTTTAAAGATCTTTGTGATCATTGAATTTTGAGCTAAATACACTCATTTAATTATTACCTGTTTTATGGGTTAAACTGAGTAAAATTAATATGTTTTTAAAGGGTTTAAATATTTACAAAATGTTTTTAAGCACTATCTTTTGGATTACTAACTGTTTCCACTTCAACATTTACATTGTTCAAATTTTCATATTTTTAAATGTAAAATACATTTTTATGAAGAAAAATGTATATACTTACCATATGAAAACAACTTGGAGTGGTTTTTAGCAGGAAGAATTTAGATCTGTTCCTTCAACAGGTCTCCTTCTCTGGGTCAGGTTCTTAGCCTGTCTAAAGGTGTTCCTCTCAGGGACAAGGTTCTGTCTATTCAGCAGCTCATCCTTTCTCTGCCTTGGAACACCTTTAAATTACCTCTCCAACTGGGCACCTTTATTTCTCTTGGCTTCCACTTGGCAGCTTCTCTAAGAGAGTTGCCAAATGAGCCTCTGACAACTATTGGCTCTAATGAGCCTATATGTAGTCACATGTGCACTGAGATGCCCAACCTCAAAGCCAACTTTCCTTACTTCCTTGACTAAGGAAGTAAATACTGAAAGGCTAGTGGCTAGGCCCTAAGGCACTGCCACAAAGTGGTACACCCTGCCCAAAAGCAAAACTCTGAACAAGAGTGAACCAAAGGAGAGAAAGGATGCATATTGAGGAAGAGAAGTGGTCCACTGGCCAATTAGAAGTGAGAAAATGATCAACTGAAAAGTTTCCATCCTGATAGTTTGGAGAAGCAGGAAAAGATCCAAATCTAGGAAAAGATCTAAATCCAATGCTGATTTCCAGACTTCTATCTCTTTGTCAAGGAAAAAGGGGACCTGAGAAAATCAGGTAAAAAAGAGCCCAGGCACTTGAACTGCTCCTACGAACAGCTGAATGACAAAGAGCAGCATACTTCTGAGGAGAAGCAAAAAAGCTGAAGAAGATGAAATCAGGAAAGTGGAATCTGAGAGACCACTGGAAGGTGAAAACCAAGTTCCAGGTTTCTGGAAAAAGAAAGGCTGACACCCAAACATTTCAAATGAAATGGAAGAAATCAGTTGACCTCCCACTGGTAAGTGGAGGGATCTGGAAGTAAGAGTGAAAGTTTGAATAAAACAAAACACTCTTATCTCCTGAAGGACACCATAACAGAGGTTGGAACTTGGAAAGGAACCACATCCCTTAAGCACTAAGTTAGAGAGAAGACTCCCTCGTTGGGAGGAGAAAGGCCTTTATTGGTGTGCCTCAAGAGGCTAAAGCAGAAAGCTAAAAAGAGGCACCTTTAGTAAGGGCAACATGAAAAGCTTCTGCTTATACTGTTATATGTGAAAAAAAGAAGTCTCTGAAGAGAGACATCACAAAAAACAGTATAACACCAACAAGGGCCCAATTTACCCTACAAAGTGACTAGGCACAAGTGAGGGAAAACTGTAAAAACAAAGTGCAAAGAGAATTGATGGCTGGAAAAGGCCATAGATAAACCAGCTAAAATGAAACTGGAAGATCCATAGAAAAGATGTCCAAAGCATGGTGGATGAAAAAGACCACTGAGAACTGCTGTCTGGTCAATGAACTTGAACAAGTGATCAACCAAGTTAGGCTGAAGGAAAAAATCCCAGAGAACTAAGGATCCTAAGGTCCATCTCAGATCTCTTCTAATAGCAGAGGACCTCTGCCTAGGGAAGAGAAGGTCTTAAGAAGCCCACCAGGCTAGATGCCAGGTCCGGAAACCTGAGGAAGTCAACCCCAAAAAAACCCTGAAGAGGGTTTGTACCTGGCAAAACTAAGTTTTAGAAGGTAACTTTGGGAAATTTTCCAACCTATAAAACTTAGAATGAGAAGATCCCAAAATGAATGAGTGACAGAAAGTAAGAATCTGGCCTCATGAAGGAACTTCTAAGCCTGGGAATAGTGGTTGACCTAGAGAAAAATAAGACTGATCAAAAGGAAAGAGCAGTCAAATTTATACCCTAATTCTGTTGGACAGGAAGCCTAGAAAATCTTCTGTGGAGAAGATTGAAGGACAGAGTCCTACGCATCCATATAGTCTAACAGACTGGCACCAAAAATGTTGGAATAGGGTCCCTGAAGTCTGCCTAAAGGTTAACTAAGGATAGAGGGACACCAACATACCCAAAAAGGGGATGTGCCCATTGGAAGTCAGATCTAAAAAAAGGTGAAAATGCAATAGGAAACTGTTGAGTAATAGAAGACTTCCACCAAGCCCCAAACAAAAATTTTCTATATTTAGAAAATGAATGGAGCTGTGTTTAGGAAGTAGCAAAATCAGTTGGATTCAACTGATAAACTCTTCTTAAGGGACCCTGAACAAAAATGGTCTTGAGAAGGTAATCCCAGCCCAAAAAGACAGCCTGATTAGGCTGAGCCTTAGGCACAAAAGAGGCCAAAAGACTAAAAATGGACTGAGAAACCAAATGACCAACTGACAGAACTGGAATGTAGGAAACCGGGAACAGTGAGATGGGTCTCCAAAGGGGAAGACCAAGTCAACCCCATGAGCCGTTAACCACCATCCTCCAGATTTGAAGGTGGGGTAAGGCTAAAAAAGGAAACCCTGGGTTCAGAATTGAACCCAAAAACACTGAAACCAGGATCTGTATCCCAGAAATGTCAATTGAAAGGGCCTGTACAAGAAATGAACCCGTGAATGGTAGGTACCTGTAGTACCGTAAATATACGCTAAAATTATGCGTAAAACATGGGTATTATAACACATTATGCTCTGACAGAATAATAATCAAAGAATTATGAAAAAGGAATGCATACACAAACCTGGAAATGCTGTAATCACTGAGAAAATGACTATTTTCAAACGACTGATCGGTTGACCTCCATTTTAACTGTGACATCATCGTCACGTGACCTGGTGAATGATTCATAAAAAGCCCCCAAAATACGGTCAAAATACATGGTGAAACGAAGAATTTCGTGGAAAGAATGAAGGAAAACCGTAAATTAGAATTATAATGCCTGTAGAAGTGCATAAAACGAATTAATTTACCAAGGAAATGAATATCTCCAAAGGAAATCCGACATTCTGCACCACGTGACCAGATGAGCGATAATACGAATTTTGAAGAAAAACATAAAATATTGCACAAAATATACAATAAATTCACCAGACATCGAAGGAAATGGTAAATAAAATGGAGGAAGAGTGAATAAAACAGCTTAAGTGTACTTACATAGCATCAAATACGTGTTAATGCAGGTCTTAATGATATAGCAGAAACGCCTGTTGACACTACAACCGCCACAAAAAGAATGAACTATTTCTGTATTACTGCGCATGGCAGAGTGAATTAGGTCACCAGGGGTCAAAGGTAGCAGGTGCATAGGTTTAAAGAGGGTCTCCCTTCATATTTTAAATTCTATGTATGGTGTATGTGGCGGTCATCAAACGCCAAGCCACGCTTACCCAAGTGTTTTCATATGGTAGAGTATATTACATTTTTATGAAATAAAAATTGTAACGTTTATAAAATAACTCAAGAAACTAGGTTTGACTGGAAACATTTCTTAAAAATTTACAAAATAGCTGAAGAAATGAAGGAAATGCTGGAAATGTTTTAATCATGAAATGTTTGATGAAGAGTATAGATAAAAACATTTAAACTACATTTGTTAACAATGTTTTGTAAATGTTTGCTCTGAAAATGTTTTTTAAATGTTTAATGGCAATTGGTTTTCATACCAATCATTTTATAATGTTTTTAAAATGTTTTCTATCAAAAGTTTTGAAAACATTATATCACAAATGTTTTTTACACCCATATTTTCAGAATACTTATTAAATGTTTAAGTTCAAATTTTTGCAAGCATTAAGATGGTGGTGAGCAATAATACAAGATTTCAGGGGACTTTGTCAAAAATTGCCCCATATGAAATGCCTAAAAGTAACAAGCAATCAGTGCCAATGAAGGGGCTCTGTGTCAACTGACTGTGTGTTTTGAGTTTCAGAGTAGAAGTGAAAGAAGAAAAGGACACAAAAGTTGTGCCCTGCAATTGGTATTGAAAGTAAAAGAACAAAGTTAATTATTAAGGTGTAAAAAGTAGTTGAATAACATATTTAAACAAAATATTGTAAATGCAATAGTTTTCGAGTTAGAACTGATTTACTCAATCTCAAAGTAGCTTTGCTTAGCTATGCAATGAGCTACAGATCTGCAATTTTACTATGGTATAGCTGACCCAAAAGTAACTGAATTATATACCTATTTGAACAAAATTCTCTAAATGCAATAGTTTTCGAGTTACAACTGATTAACTCAAAAGTGAAAACCTCAATGTAGCTATTGCTCAGCTATGCAATAGGGTACAGATGTGCCATTTCACTATCTGGAAAGTAGGTAAATAACATATTTAAAGAAATTATTGTAAATGCAATAGTTTTCAAGTTACAACTGATTTACTCAACAGTAATAACCTGAAAGTAGCTATTTCTCATCTATGCAATGAGATACAGGTGTGCAATTTAAATATCTGGAAAGTAGGTGACTTACATATGTAAAGTAAATGCTGTAAATGTAATAGTTTTCAAGTTACAACTGATTTACTCAACAGTGAGAACCTGGAAGTAGATATTGCTCATCTACGCTATGAGTTACAGGTCTGTAATTTCACTATGTTATACAGGACTGAAAAGTAGGTAAATAACATAATAAGATATTACTGTAAATTGAATAGTTTTCAAGTTACAACTGATTTACTCAACAGTCAAAACTTGAAAGTAGCTATTGCCCAGCTATGCCATGAGCTACTTTTCTGCGAGTTTACTCTGTTATAGCTAACCCAAAAGTGGATGAATAACATATTTAAACAAAATTCTCTAAATAATATAGATTTCAATTTATTTGCAACTTACTCAACAGTGAGAACCGGAAAGTAGCTATTGCTCAACTATGCAATGAACTATAGGCCTTCAATTTCACTACACTATAGCTGACCCAAAAGTAGGTGAACAAGATATTTAAACAAAATACTGTAAATTTGAAAATTTTAATTACTTAAATGTAGCTTTTATAAGCTACAAGCTTACCATGTGGGACTGAATGCTGTTCTCAGATGGCCGTAAGGCATCAGGCCAACGTCTAAGAAAAATAGACATTTATAGTTGGCCGTAGCCTCAAGTTGTCGTCACATGATAACCTTTGACCTCACGACCTGCTTTCTCGTTGAAATTTTTTAAACCTTACCCCTCAGCTGTAATACAGCGGGCAGGCAGGGTGGGACTCTTCTCAGTCCCACATGGTAAGCTTGTAGCTTATAAAAGCTACATTTAAGTAATTAAAATTTTCAATTTTATTGCGCTACAATAGCTTATCATGTGGGACTGAATGCTGAATCCAACCGCCTGGTGGCGGGATTACAGCTGAGACTGGAAGATATGTCAATTTTTCTTAGATTTTGAAGTAAAGATTAGAATGAATGTTAGAAATACCAGTCTGAGTCCCGTTTACAGTGCCCCAATCCCAAAGACCGGGCCTGTAAAGAGCCAAAAACCTGAATAGAGTGAATGACAGTGCTAAAATTGTCGAGATGTTTTGATAGTAGGATAGAAGTGCAGCCGTGCTCACTTAAGAGGCATAAGGGCCCTTAGGGCCCATTCACGCTTGAAAAACCAGCCCAATGGTTGGAAATCTCATATATTTTTGCCACTGAATATGAGATTAATGACAACCTGATAAGTCCTTAATACATATATACTTGATAAACTAAAAATAAAAAATGACCTTACCCATAACATCTTGAGAGGTAAACCTATACCTAGATCCTGGGATTAGACTCCTGAAGACTTGGTTATAGCGGATGTGCCCCCCCCCCCTTCTTTTCTTTCCGGGGACAACTAGTCTGAGGGGAAGGATCTAGGACTTGTTGTGCCGCCACCACTGGTCCCCTAGATACATATTGTTGTTGTTGTCTGACGAAGTAAGGTCTTTTAGGTAAAAATTTGTAAATGTGTTGTGAGCTTTCCAGTGACAGGCTTGCGTGATTTGGTCCACGAAGGCCCGAATGTCATGCGCTTTAACTTGGACCAGGTCCAAGGCTTGTTGGTCTGCTTGTTTATAACAAAGTAGAATGGTTTGTTTCAACCAAGAAGAGAGAGTAGCGGGTCTGATGTCTGAGGTATGTCCTTTCTTGAAGGAGATGAAAAGGAGGGATCGAGACCCTCTCATGTCTTTGGTTCAATCCAAATAGTACCTCAGGGCCCGCACCGGACACAGGGTCCTGTCTTCTTTGAATTGTCTATCTACAATGGTAGTCAAAGCAGGAATAGTCACCAGAGACACACTTTGAGAACCTTCTCTTGTTAGTTGGTTTTTGGCTATGAAATCTGAAGAGGGGAACAAGGCAACCTTTTCCCATTGGCCTAGATTAGATACTTTGTTTGCAACCCAGGCATGGATTTCGCTGTGGCGCTTGCCGGAGGCCAAAGCTACCAAGAAAGCAGTTTTGAGAGTAAGATGTTTGAGGTCTGTGTCTTTCATAGGGTGAAAGGGCGCTTTTGTGAGCTCATTGAGAACAACAGGAAGGTTCCAATTTAGAAGATTCCTGGAACTTTTGGGACGATCCCTGTGAAAACTGGAGAGCAACCTATGAAGGTCTGAACTTTGTGCAATATGGTGGCCCGCTGGGCCCAAGGTATCAACAATGGCCGTCCTGTAACCATCATCAATGGCCGAGGGGCGCCTGTTTAGATCTTGATACAGGTACATGAAAAAATCTGAGATATGTTTCACAGATAGAGATAGAAATCCACCGAATTTTCTCTGCACCATTTCTCAAATAAGGCCCACTTTGACTTATAGATGGTCCTTGTTGATGACCTCTGAGGGGCAGCAATTCTCTCTGCCACCTCCACAGAGAAGCCTTGTTCTTGGAGCTGTCCACTCCTAGACACTAGGTGTGGAGGTTGAGATGCTGTGGATTGCTGTGGAACATATAATTGTGGGACTGTTTGAGAAGAGTTGTTGACACTGGAAGTTTTAGTCGGATCTATGTTGAGAGCTGCACTAGGTCCCAAAACAAGGGCATCCCTGGCCAGCCTGGGGCTATTACGATGATCAGGCAATAGCATTGTCTGATTTTTTGGATCACCCTGTGAAGGAGAGCCGTCGGAGGGTAAGCATAGGCAGTGAGACCTGTCCAGTTTATGTTCAGAGCATCCATGTCCCAAGCCTTTGGGTCTGGGACTGGAGACACGTACAGTGGAAGTTTGTGGTTCAGATGAGTGACAAATAGGTCTACATGAGGTGTGAACAACTTTTGGCAAATCTGTTTGAACATCCGTGGATGCAGTGACCATTCTGTTGACTGCACTTGGTTGGACCTGGACAGAAGGTCGGCCATCACATTCAGACACCCTGGAATGTGTCTGGCTTTCAATGTTATGTGATAGTGATGGCACCAGGTCATGATCTTCCACAGGAGAGCATACATCTCAGTCTGCTGAGTGACTTCCTCCTTGTTTGTTTATGTAGGCTACCACTGTCGAGTTGTCCGTTACAACTAGCACTGTTTGGTTCTGGCACTGGTCCTTGAACTTTCGAAGGGCCAGAGAGACAGCCTTCAATTCTAGGTTATATCTGATTTACTCAACAATGGTAACCTCAAAGAAGCTATTACTCTGCTATGCAATGAGCTATAAGTCTGAAAATTTACTATGTTATAGCTGACTCAAAAGTAGCTGAATAACATATAATACACAAAATTCTCTAAATGCAATAGTTTTAAAGTTACAAGTGATTTAACTGATTAAGGAAGTTACAGAAAAGTCAGAAATTAGCTATTACTCATTTAGCAATGGGGAAAGATGCCTAAGTTACTCACCATGTTGTAGCTATGGAAAAAGTAGCTAAATAACATATTTTAATAAAATGCTCTAAATTTGAAAATTTTAATTACTTAAATGTAGCTTTTATAAGCTACAAGCTTACCATGTGGGACTTAATGCTGTTCTCGGGTTGCCACACCCGGGCCAACGTCTTAGAAAAAAAGACAGTTCTTGTTAGCCGCAGGATATACTGGTAGTTGTCGTCACGTGACGACAACTTCTGACCAATCGCCCTACTTTCTCGTTGAAATTTTCTAAAACCTACCCCTCAGCTGTAAACAGCAGGGAGGCAGGGTGGGACTCTTCTAAGTCCCACATAGTAAGCTTGTAGCTTATAAAAGCTACATTTAAGTAATTAAAATTTTCAATTTTATTACGCTACAATAGCTTACCATGTGGGACTTAATGCTGAATTCAACCGCCCGGTGGCGGGATTATAGTTGAGACTGGAAGATATGTCATTTTTTCTAAGATTTGAATTAATATATATAGAAATAGTGTTAGAAATACCAGTCTGAGTCCCATTTACAGTGCCCCGATCCCGAAGACCGGGCCTGTAAAGAGCCAAAAACCTAAGTAGAATGAGGGAGTGCTAAAAACTGTCTAGATGTTTGATTGTAGGACGGAAGTGCAGCAGTGCTCACTTAGAGGTCTAAGGGTCCCTAAGGGCCCTTCACGCGTGACAGACCAGCCCAATGGTTGGAAATCTCATAAATTTTTGCCACCTGAATATGAGATTAATGACAACTTAATAAGTCCTTAATACAAATTACTTGATAAACTAAAAAACAAAAATGACCTTACCCGTAACATCTTGAAGGTAAAGGAATACCTAGATCCTGGGAGAGACTCCTGGAGACTTGGTTGTAGTGGATATGCCCCCCCCCCCCCCCCCTTTCTTTCCGAGGACAACTGGTCTGAGGGGAAGGATCTAGGACTTGTTGTGCCGCCACTACGGGTCCCAGATACATATTGTTGTCGGTGTCTGACTAAGTAAGGTCTTTTAGGTAAAAATTTGTAAATGTGTTGTGAGCTTTCCAGTGACAGGCTTGCATGATTTGGTCCACCGATGTCATGCGCTTTAACTTGGACCAAGTCCAAGGCTTGTTGATCTGCTTGTTTGTAACAAAGTAGGATGGTTTGTTTCAACCAGGAAGAGAGAGTAGCGGGTCTGAGGTATGTCCTTTCTTAAAGGAGATGAAAAGGAGGGAACGAGACCCTCTCAGGTCTTTGGTTCGGTCCAGATAATACCTCAGGGCCCGCACCGGACACAGGGTCCTGTCTTCTTTGAATTGTCTATCTACAATGGTAGTCAAAGAAGGAATAGTCACCAGAGACACACTTTGAGAACCTTCTCTTGCTAATTGGTTTTTGGCTATGAAATCAGAAGAAGGGAACAAGGCGACCTTTTCCCATTGGCCTAGATTAGATACTTTGTTTGCGACCCAGGCATGGATTTCGCTGCGGCGTTTGCCGGAGGCCAAAGCTAGCAAGAAAGCAGTTTTGAGAGTAAGATGTTTGAGGTCTGTGTCTTTCATGGGCTCAAAGGGTGCTTTTGTGAGCCCGTTGAGGACAACAGAGAGGTTCCACTTAGGTAAATTTCTGGAACTTTTGGGACGATCCCTGTGAAAACTGGAGAGTAACCTATGAAGGTCTGCATTATGTGCAATATGGTGGGCCGTTGGGCCCAAAGTGTCAACGATTGCAGTCCTGTAACCATCAATGGTCGAGGGGCACCTGTTTAGGTCTTGGTACAGGTACATGAAAAAATCTGAGATTTGTTTCACAGATGGAGTGGAGAAATCCACCGAATTTTCTCTGCACCATTTTTCAAATAGGGCCCACTTTGACTTGTAGATGGTCCTTGTTGATGACCGCTGAGGAGCAGCAATTCTCTCTGCCACCTCCACAGAGAAGCCTTGTTCTTGGAGTTGTCCGCTCCTAGAAACCAGGCGTGGAGGTTCAGCTGTTGTGGGTTGTTGTGAAACACATACTTGTGGGACTGTTTGAGTAGGGTCATTGACACTGGGAGTTGTAGTGGGATCTCTGTTGAGAGCTGCACTAGGTCCCAAAACCAGGGCATCCCTGGCCAGCCTGGGGCTATTACGATGATCAGGCAATGGCACTGCTTGATCTTTTGGATCACCTTGTGAAGGAGAGCCGTAGGAGGGTAAGCATAGGCCGTGAAGTTTATGTTTAGAGCATCTATGTCCCAAGCCTTTGGGTCTGGGACAGGAGATACGCACAGTGGAAGTTTGTGGTTCAGGTGAGTGGCAAATAAGTTTACATGAGGTGTGAACCACTTCTGGCAGATCTGTTTGAACACCTGCGGATGCAGAGACCATTCTGTTGACTGCACTTGGCTGGACCTGGACAGTAGGTCGGCCATCACATTCAGGCACCCTGGAATGTGCCTGGCTTTCAATGTTATGTGGTAGTGATGGCACCGGGTCATGATCTTCCACAGGAGACCACACATCTCTGCTGAGTGAGTTCCTCCTTGTTTGTTGATGTAGGCTACCACGGTTGAGTTGTCCGTCGCAACTAGCACTGTTTGGTTCTGGCACTGGTCCTTGAAGTCTCGAAGGGCCAGGGAGACCGCCTTCAATTCTAGGACATTTATGTGTAGCCTTTTTTCCCGATCTGACCACAGACCCTTTGTAGAATTTTGATCTAAGTGAGCGCCCCAACCTTCGTTTGAGGCGTTGGTAAAGAGTTGGATACTGTGGTCTTTGGGATGAAGGTCTGCACCTTTCATCACGTTTGAGGGGTTTTGCCACCAATCTAGGTGGGCTGCAATGGCTTCTGTCCAAGGAAGGAGGTTGTCCAGCGACTGAGGATATCTCCAGTGCACCTTGAGATGAAACTGAAAGGGCCTCATGTGAAGGCGTCCCTCCGGGATCATTTTCTCCGTTGAGGCTAGCAACCCAATTAGCGACATCAAACATCTTGCAGTCAAAACACGTTTTGACTTGAGTCGTAGGATCAAATCCTGAAGTTTGAGCCATATCTCTTGAGTGGGTTTTACAAGGGCTGAATCTAGATGGTATTCGTAGCCCACGAACGAAAACACCTGAGTAGGTTTTAGTTCTGATTTTTCCTGATTTATTATCCACCCCAAGGACTGGGTTAGGTCTACCACCGCCTGAGTGTTCACTTGGGCTTCCTCCTGAGACAGAGACCTGATCAGCCAGTCGTCCAGGTATTGGTGAATTCTGAGTCCTCTTGAGAGGGCCATTAGTTTCACTTCCTTTACAATCATTGTAAAGACCTGAGGGGCTGTGGCTAGTCCGAATGGGAGGGAGGTGAACTGGAACACCTGAGACTTGTAGCAAAACCTTAGGTATTTCCTTGAGTTTGGGTGGATGGGGATGTGTAGGTAAGCGTCCGACAGATCTATCGACGATACCCACTCCCCTGAATCAGGGAGGTCCTGATGGACTCTGGAGTCTCCATTTTGAGCCTGCTTAGGTCTATGACTGGCCTCCATTGTTGATTAGGCTTGGGTACTAGGAACAGGCGACTGTAAAACCCGAGAGATTTTACATTTTCCACCCTTTCGATTGCGTTCTTTGACAGGAGAGACTGGATACAAGTGGCCAAGGCTTGGTCTTTTTGCTGGGCCTTGTACTCCGACAGAATCACAGGGAATCTGACCAAATTTGGCTTTGAAAGGAATGGCAGTACGTAGCCATTGGTGATAATGTTTAACACGTTTTGAGAACATTTGTTTGTTAGCCAGTCTCTCCTTAAAGAACGGAGGCGACCTCCTACTGGTGGACTGAGTGAGGCTTTGAAGGAGTCATTGGGAAGAGGGGTTTCCACGCCCCCTTCCCCTATTGTGGGGTCGAAAATGACCCCTGGAGCCTCTGAAGTTCGGTTTTCCCCTTCCTGAGGAAAACGATTGGTTACTGCTTTGTGAGGAATTGCGCCCATAGGGGCGTTTCCTGTAGGAGCCTCTTATCTTGTGGGGACCACGAAAGGGCTTATTCTGGTAGGGTGCGAAACCCTGAGAGTCTTTTGAGGTGCCTTTTTATGTCAGCTGACTTGTCAGTCAGCTGACATTATGTCGTCACTCTGCGGCGTGGGCGTCCGCGTCCGCGTGAACAACTTCTCCAAAACTACAAGGCCTAGAGACGTGCTGTTTTTTTTAAAAGATACCTTATCTATCGAGGATGAAAAATTGTTCAAGGCATGCAAATCTGTCTGTTCGTCTGTTTGCTAGAGACATTACAAGGGGGGTACCCCCACCAAAAGTGTGAAAATTTCAACACTTAATCACAATTTTCTCAGTGACTATTGCAGGGATTTCTCTCATATCTTGCATATATGTACTAGGTCACAGGTAGATTCTCTTGTGTGAGTATGAGACCTGGATCTGTCTTACTTTTTTTTTAATAAATTTTTTTAATAATTTTTAATGCATTAAAATTCATGAAATCATGCACAAAATCATTTATAACTTGAAAAGTGTTGCATTTAGAGCATTTTGTTAAAATATGTTATTCAGCTACTTTTTTCATAGCTACAATATGGTGAGTAAGTTGGGTGCCTGTCTCAATAGCTAAGTGAGTAATAGCTACTTTTGGGCTTTTCAGTAACTTCCATCATGAGTAAAATCACTTGTAACTTAAAAACTATTGCATTTAGAGAATTTCGTATAAATATGTTATTCAGCTACTTTTGGGCCAGCTATAACATAGTGAAATTTCAGATCTGTAGGTCATGGCATAGCTGAGTAATAGCTACTTTAAAGTTCTCACTATTGAGTAAATCAGTTGTAATTGGAAAACTATTGCATTTAGAGTATTTCGTATAAATATGTTATTCAGCTACTTTTGGGTCAGCTATAACATAGTAAAATTTCAGACCTGTAGCTCATGGCATAGCTGAGTAATAGCTACTTTTAGGTCATCACTATTGAGTAAATCAGTTGTAACTTGAAAACTATTGCATTTACAGTATTTTGTTTCAATATGTTATTCACCTATTTTGGGATCAGCTATAACATAGTGAAGTTTCAGATCTGTGGCTCATTGCATAGCTGAGTAATAGCTACTTTGAAGTTCTCACTATTGAGTAAATCACTCGTAACTTAAAACCTATTGCATTTAGAGAATTTCGTATAAATATGTTATTCAGCTACTTTTGGGCCAGCTATAACATAGTGAAATTTCAGATCTGTAGGTCATGGCAACGCTGAGTAATAGCTACTTTGAAGTTCTCACTATTGAGTAAATCAGTTGTAATTGGGAAACTATTGCATTTACAGAATTTCGTATAAATATGTTATTCAGCTACTTTTGGGTCAGCTATAACATAGTAAAATTTCAGACCTGTAGCTCATGGCATAGCTGAGTAATAGCTACTTTTAGGTCATCACTATTGAGTAAATCAGTTGTAACTTGAAAACTATTGCATTTACAGTATTTTGCTTAAATATGTTGTTCACCTACTTTTGGGTCAGCTATAACATAGTAAAATTTCAGACCTGTAGCTCATTGCATAGCTGAGTAATAACTACTTTGAGGTTCTCACTATTGAGTAAATCAGTTGTAATTGCAAAACTATTGCATTTAGAGAATTTAGTATAAATATGTTATTCAGCTACTTTTGGGTCAGCTATAACATAGTAAAATTTCAGACCTGTAGCTCATGGCATAGCTGAGTAATAGCTACTTTTAGGTCATCACTATTGAGTAAATCAGTTGTAACTTGAAAACTATTGCATGTACAGTATTTTGCTTAAATATGTTGTTCACCTACTTTTGGGTCAGCTATAACATAGTAAAATTTCAGACCTGTAGCTCATGGCATAGCTGAGTAATAGCTACTTTGAGGTTATCACTGTTGAGTAAATCACTTATAACTTGGAAATTATTGCATTTAGAGTATTTTGTTTCAATATGTTATTCACCTATATTGGAGTCTGCTATAACATAGTGAAGTTCCAGACCTGTGACTCATTGCATAGCTGAGTAATAGCTACTTTGAAGTTCTCAATGTTGAGCAAATCACTTATAATTTGAAAACTATTGCATTTAGAGAATTTAGTATAAATATGTTATTCAGCTACTTTTGGGTCAGCTATAACATAGTAAAATTTCAGACCTGTAGCTCATGGCACTTTTCACTTTAGGGAAATTGTTTATTCTAGAGGCTCAGTGAGGAGTGTAGGGTGCCCGTGAGTCGCCCACGGGACGGAATTTAGAGTGGACAGACTGTGTTACATAGTAACTAACTTAGAATTAGGGCATACTGGTGTTACTCCTCACGGTCCTGTTCTTAGTTTAGGGAACCGGAGTGCAATGAGTACCATCCGCTGGTTGTTCCTCTTACTGTTGTTTTGGAGAAAGTCAGTAAGCAGTGATCCTAATGTGTTTATTCCGTTGTCTGCTCATGGTCTTACTTCATTACCACACCCCTACAGACTCCACAGCTATGTCCTGAATACACATCTTTTCCCTTGTGTTGCTAAGCGTCATGGCCTTGCGACCTTATTGTTACTTTGTGGTGACATCTCCCTTAATCCTGGACCAATCTCGTTTGGGGTGGTAAATTGCCGATCTGTAAGAAACAAGGGACCCTGCATCGATGATGCTGTAACAGTACATTCTGTCGACATTCTTGCTGTCACTGAAACACATATTCGCCAGGAGGAAACAGACAGCCTTCTACATTCCATCACCCCGACAGGCTTCAAATTCTGCCACAAACCCCGTATTCATGGCCGTGGTGGTGGTGTCGGATTTTTTATCAACAAAGCTATACAGTTTAGATCTGTGGATACACCTACTTTCAGTTCCTTTGAAAATGTTAGCATTGCAATTGGGTCGGCGGCTCAACAGCTTGTGTTGACTTGTGTTTATCGTCCACCTGGCTCATGCTCTGAAAGTTTCCTGGACCAATTTCTCAATCTTTTGGAATATTTATCCTCTGTTTCTCCCTCTTTCCTAATTTGTGGGGATTTCAATATTCATGTGGATACTTCTTCAAATGATAGTATCAAATTCCAGAACTGTTTAGAATCATGCAATATAACACAAAATGTTCAAACGGCTACCCATCTACATGGTCATATCCTAGACCTTGTTCTCACTCCTACTGATGCCAGTGCCATCTCTAATGTACGAGTTGCTGAATTTATTTCAGATCATGCTCTTGTCCTTGCTCAGCTTGACTCAGTTAATCCTCCTTCACATAAGGCAAAAGTTGTCACCTTCAGGAGGTATCATAAAATTGACATGGACAGTTTCCGTAAGGATTTGGGAAATAGCGCATTCGTAAAATGCCCTGGTGATACAGTCAGTGGTTTGTGTGAACAATACTTAGATGATTTGAGCAAATTGCTCGACAAGCATGCACCATTGGTTACTCGCACTTTTACTAAGCAAGCTACTGGTTGGCTATCTGACACCTACAGGCTGGCAAAAACCATCAGGCGACAGCTGGAACGAATCTGGCGTAAAGATAAATCTGCCTATAATCGAGCTAGACTTCGAAGACAGATTGGTCGCTGCAATTCACTGGTCAACAAAGATAAGGCAAATTACTTCAGAAACCTGGTCAGAGAAAATACCAATGACTCCAAGAAGCTATGGCAGGTCTTGCGTTCCGCACTGCACTCTAGTTCTGAAGCAGTACTCCCTTCTCATGAATCTAAGAAAGGTCTTGCTGACCGGTTTGTCACTTTCTTCAGTGACAAAATAGATAAAATCAGAAACTCATTTTCCTCTAGTGACTCATTCACTCTGCCTCCTCCACCTGATGTACCCAATTTCAGCTGCTTTAAACAAGTTTCTCAAGAGGAAATTAGAAAAATTATCATGAAGTCACCCACTAAATCTTGTTTGTTAGACCCATGGCCTACATTTCTTGTTAAGGAATGTATTGATATTTTACTGCCCTCTATCACCAGGCTTGTTAACTGCTCGTTGTCAGAAGGTGTTGTACCTGATGAGTTCAAGAAGGCTATTGTAACCCCATTGATTAAAAAGTCATCACTACCACCCAGTGACTTAAAAAACTACAGACCTGTTTCTGGGTTGGGCTTCATATCCAAACTGGTTGAACGTGTTGTTGCTTCTCAGTTGAATGACCATGTTAGTTTGAACGGACTTGAGAATGTCAGGCAATCTGCCTACAAACTAGGTCACTCAACTGAATCTGCATTGCTTTCAATTAAGAATGATGTTCATTTGGCTTTTGCTAAAGGTGAGGCTACTGCTGTCGTTCTCTTGGATCAATCAGCAGCGTTTGATACTATTGATCATGATACGCTACTTAATTCTCTTAGCTCCTGGTTTGGTGTGAGCGGGGTTGTCCTCGATTGGTTTAAGTCTTATCTCTCAGACCGTGTTCAGTGCATTAAGATTGGGTCAATTTTATCTGATGCCAAAAAGTTATTGTATGGTGTGCCTCAAGGCTCTGTACTGGGGCCAATCCTTTTTTCACTCTATACTACTCCACTGAGTAAAGTCATACAGAATCATCCTGGTATTAGTTTCCAGTTCTACGCTGATGACACACAATTGTATGTACACCTCACACATAAAAATGTTGCCTCTGCCCTTGATAAGCTGTCACACTGCCTTGAAGACGTAAAGAGATGGCTCTCTACAAATAAGCTCAAGCTAAATCCAGATAAGACTGAATTCATTGTGTTTGGCTCAAAGTCTCAGCGCGAAAAACTTAATCAGTCCTTCCCGGTCAATATACTTGGTAATCTCATATCACCAACAGATGCAGTTAGGAACCTTGGTGTCTGGTTTGATTCTGATTTCTCATTCTCTTGCCATGTTAGGAAGGTCTGCAAGGCTTGTTTTGCTCATGTCCGGGATCTTAAGCGACTCCGAGGACATCTGACACATGAAGCTACTCTTATGGCTGCCAATGCTCTGGTCGGAAGTCGACTAGATTACTGTAACTCTCTGTTCAGAGGTCTCTCAGCTCTAGATCTGCGCAAACTTCAATGTGTTCAGAATAGCCTTGCCAGAATTGTTGCCAACACCACCAAGTACTCACACATCACTCCAGTTAGAAAAGCACTACATTGGTTGCCAATTAAGTACCGTACTATCTTTAAGACTGCCATGCTGGTATATAAGTTCCTACACAGTGGTAACCCCAAATACTTTGAACCCTTCCTCATTCCCAGACATAGTGCATATAACACTCGTCGAAGTCAATCTGATGGCATATTTCTTGAGGTTCCCCACTTTGGTTCAATTTTCAAGTCTCGAAAACATTTTGGACTCAGTTTTGCGTATGACGCACCTATGATTTGGAATGACCTTCCTGATGAGGTCCGCTCTGCAAACTCACTTGCCTCTTTCAGGTCAAAGTTGAAGTCATACCTCTTTGGAAAAGCATACCCACCCTAAATTTCCAATCTCCTTTCTGCTTTCTCCGCGGTGCTGACTCCTGCAATGTCTCTGGTTTTTGAATATTGAACAATGTTTTTGTGTGATGCGCCTTAGAGTCTGTCTTTTGACGGAGATTAAGCACTATAAAAGTGCTATTAGAATTAGAATGGCATAGCTGAGTAATAGCTACTTTTAGGTTATCACTGTTGAGTAAATCACTTATAACTTGGAAACTATTGCATTTAGAGTATTTTGCTGCAATATGTTATTCACCTATTTTGGGGTCAGCTATAACATAGTGAAGTTCCAGACCTGTGGCTCATTGCATAGCTGAGTAATAGCTACTTTGAAGTTCTCACTGTTGAGTAAATCAGTTGTAATTGGAAAACTATTGCCTTTACAGAAATTTATGCAAATATGTTATTCAGCTACTTTTGGGTCAGCTATAACATAGTGAAATTACAGACCTGTAGCTCATGGCACAACTGAGCAATAGCTATTCTCAGGCACTGACTGTTGAGTAAATCGGCTATAACTTGAAAAATATTGCATTTGGAGTATTTTGTTAAAATATATTGTTCACCTACTTTTGGGTTAGCTATAACATAGTGAAATTACAGACCTATAGCTCATGGCATAGCGGAGCAATAGCTATTTTCAGGTTCTCACTATTGAGTAAATCAGTTGTAACTTGAAAACTATTGCATTTACAGTATTTTGCTTAAATATGTTGTTCACCTACTTTTAGGTCAGCTATAACAGAGCAAAAATTCAGACATGTAGCTCATTGCATAGCTGAGTAATAGTTACTTTGAGGTTCTCACTCTTGAGTAAATCAGTAGTAACTTGAAAACTATTACATTTAGAGTATTTTGTTAAATATGTTTTTCACAGACGTTTTGGTCAGCTATAACATAGTGAAATTGCAGACCTCTATGTCATGGCATAGCTGAGCAATAGCTTCTTTCAGGTTCTCACTGTTGAGTAAATCATTGTATCCAACCTGTAGGAAATCATGGGCTGGGAATCTGTTAATATGGTCCGATTTGACCTTGGAACCCTCCTTCAAGGTCAAATGAGGATAGCCAAACATAAAAGTGCTTATAACTCGCTTATTATTGGTCCTAGAGGTTTGGAATGAAAACCAACCTATAGAAAATCATGAGCTGGGAATTTTTTGGTGTGGTCGGATTTCACCTTGGACCCCTCCTTCAAGGTCAAATGAGGATAGCCAAACTTAAAAGTGCTTATAACTCGCTTATTATTGGTGCTAGAGGTTTGGAATGGAAAACCAACCTATAGAAAATCATGGGCTGGGAATCTTTTGGTGTGGTCAGATTTCACCTTAGACCCCTCCTTCCAGGTCAAACGAAGATAGCCAAACTTAAAGTGCTTATAACTCGCGTATTATTGGTCTTGGAGGTTTGGGATGGTAAACCAACATATAGGAAATCATGGGCTGGGATTCTTTTGGTGTGGTCAGATTTGACCTGGGACCCCTCCTTCAAGGTCAATTGAGGATAGCCAAACTTACAATTGCTTAGAACTCGCTTATTATTGGTCCTACAGGTTTGGGATGGTAAACAAGCTACAGGAAATCATGGGCTGGGAATTTTTTTGTGTGGTCGGATTTGACCTTGGACCCCTCCGTCAAGGTCAAACAAGGATAGCCAAACTTAAAAAGTGCCTATGACTCACTTATTATTGGTCCGAGAGGTTTGGGATGGTAAACCATCCTAAATTCTTTGGCTGGGAATCTTTTGGCATGGTCAGATTTGACCTTTGGACCCCTTCTTCATGGTCGAACGAGAATATTGCATTTATAGTATTTCTTTAAATATTTTTAACCTACTTTTTACACTTAAACAATTACCTTGTTACTTTATTTCATAATACCATTTGCAGGGCACAACTTTTTTGTCCTTTTTTTCTGTCAGCTTCGGAATATCTTTCGAACATGCTGTACAGTTACCATTTACTGTATTTCTGTACAGCCCTTTCCCTGATAATTATGCTTTCCTCTCATTATCACCATCACAAATCAAAAACATTCAGTCAGCTGACACAGTGCCCGTTCACGGGCACTCTCCTCTTGTTTGAGAAGGAAGTCTTCACCTTCCTTCACAAGTTGAGACTTGAACAAGGACGGATCCCAAAAGGATGAGTTCCTAAGTTCTTATTAGCCATAGAATATAACTCCCTCTGGAGAATATGGGCTAGGGATTTGCTGAGACATGTGAGGGCCCTGTGTTGAATAAGAATGGTCTTATTCCAAAAATCCATGTACTCCGCGACTTCCTCATATCTGCCCTTTGCTGCTTTCTCAGGATTGGCACCTTTTTGAATCTGAGACTTGATCTTCTTGACAGTTGAGTTGATGCTATGTTGACACTTCTCCAGGGAAGCATTGCAAGAAGAAGAAGTTTTGGCAAAGGCAATGGTGAAATTGAGGGTTGAGATATTTTGTCTAGCCTGATGCTCCAATTCTTTGAGAACTGGGAGGGGGACCTTTCCCATAGGGGCCCCAGAGGGTTTAGGAGTAATACAGATCTTGGCAAAGTCCGTATTAAACTCCTGAATTTTATCCTGAAAACAGGGCTGTCCCACCCTGTACCACTTAGAAGTGGAAGGAGGAGGTTTGACATATTTACCCTCCGGTAAATTAGCAGCCTTAAAGTCATGTTGAAATTTATCAAAGGCGTCCTTGATAACTGAGCTGAGGGGCAGAATAGAGGAAGGACCTCTAGGTCTGAGCTCTTGACGGCCTTTTTCATCATCCAGACCCATCACTGAAGTTGAAGATCTAGGCATAGACTTCCTGGGGTCAGGGAGGGAAAGAATATGCCTAAAAGTGTCGACCTCTTCAGCGTACTGTGAGGGCATGTCAGACAGAGCTACTTCCCTATAATAAGGGGGGTCTGGATCATGTGGTGGAAGGTCTTGATCAGAAACAGCCCCTGAGGGCTGAGCCCTAGAGGGCTTAGAAGACCTGTGTCTGGTTGCAGGGGACTGATCCTCCCCTGAAGAAGATGACACATATCTGGACCTTGACTTGTGTTTACTCTTATCAGAGTGCTTTTTAGGTTTGGTAGAAGGGATCCAAGGTTCATCGGATTCCTCATATGGTTGGTCCGAGGCAGATCCCGGATCAATTTCCTACCTACTACGAGAGTGGCTTTGCTTTTTGTGTGAGTACGAGACCTCTTTCGGTGGTAGTTCAGAGGAAGCAACGTACTGATCTGAGGGATCATGCTGGTCAAGTACTAGGCGAGGAGGGAGTGAAAAGATTGTCAGCAGCACTCTCGAGGTCTGCATTTGAGCCAGTGAAGGTATCCCCGTCGCCTTCGCCCAAAAGATTGAGTTCATTATCTTTGGAACTAGTTTCCACCTTTTGTTTTTTAAGATAACGTTTCCTGTGCTGAATTTTCTTCATCTGTTCATCTGTAAAAGATGCACAGATATCACAGGGAGTTTCGAAGGTGACACAGGGGTCATCACCCTTGCCAGGCTCCCTACAGGTAGGGCAATAGTTGTGTAGGTCGAAACTAAAACAAAAATGGCGGCATTTCTGAGCTCTCGGTTTGTCTTTATTCGTTTGATGGAGAGACATTTTAAACGCAATAAAAGACGTGCAATGTAAAGTGCCTGTACCGAGGAAAACTCAAAACACGCGAAAGTAAGAAAATACTTCTCCTGTCAAAATAAAAATTTTACAGAATGATCTATGTTATATAATAAAAGAAATATCCAAAAAAGAACCTCCAACAATAAGTAAATGCTGAGAAATAAATGAAAATGTCTGTATATTTACAAACTGCTACCAGTCAACATGGCCAACAAGAAAGCAGGGCGATTGGTCAGAAGTTATCACGTGACGACAACTACGAGTATATCCTGCTGCTAACAAGAACTGTCTTTTTTCCTAAGACGTTGGCCCGGGTGTGGCAACCCGACAACAGCATTAAGTCCCACATTGTAAGCTATTGTAGCGTAATAAAAGCAATACTTTAACCCAATTACGGTTTATTGCTAAGTTATAAGTGATTTAGTGCATGATTTCATGAATTTTAATGCATTAAAATTATTTAAAATATTCATAAACAAGATGGCCGCCAAAAGTGGCGAAAATTGAAATTTTTCCCCTTTGCATAGGATACTCTTGGACTACCCTACGGCTCAAAAATTCGCTCGAAATCGCTCTATCTCTTACGGTTTTTGAGATATTCACACTTTTTCATTTTCCGCTAAAATCCAAGATGGCCGCCAAAAGTGGTGAAAATTGAAATTTTTCCCCTTTGCATAGGATACACTTGTACTACCTGTGGGTCAAAAATTCGCTCGAAATCTCTCTATCTCTTACGGTTTTCGAGATATTCACACTTTTTCATTTTCCGCAAAAATCAAAGATGGCTGCCAAAAGTGGTGAAAATTGAAATTTTTTCCCTTTGCATAGGATACTCTTGTACTACCCTGTGGGTCAAAAATTCGCTCGAAATCGCTCTATCTCTGACGGTTTTCAAGATATTCACACTTTTTCATTTTCCGCAAAAATCCAAGATGGCCGCCAAAAGTAACAAAAATTGAAATTTTTTCCCTTTGAATAGGATAGTGGTGTACTACCCTGTGGGTCAAAAATTCGCTCGAAATCGCTCTATCTCTTACGGTTTTCGAGATATTCACACTTTTTCATTTTCCGCTAAAATCCAAGATGGCCACCAAAAGTGGCGAAAATTTCAATTTTTTCCACTTTGCATAGAACACTCTTGTACTACCCTGCGGGTCAAAAATTCGCTCGAAATCGCTCTATCTGTTACGGTTTTCGAGATTTTACACTCTTTCTTTTTCGAGGTCAAAAATTCGCTCAAAATCACTTTATCTCTTACGGTTTTCGAAATATTCACACTTTTTCATTTTCCGCAAAAATCAAAGATGGCCGCCAAAACTTGAAATTTTTCCCCTTTGCATAGGATACTCTTCTACTACCCTGTGGGTCAGAAATTCGCTCGAAATCGCTCTATCTCTTACAGTTTTCGAGATATTCACACTTTTTCATTTACCGCTAAAATCCAAGATGGCCGCCAAAAGTGGCGAAAATTGAAAATTTTCCCCTTTGCATAGGATACTCTTGTACTACCCTGCGGACCAAAAATTCGCTCAAAATTGCTCTATCTCTTACGGTTTTCGAGATATTCACACTTTTTCATTCTCCGCTAAAATCCAAGATGGCCGCCAAAACTGGCGAAAATTGAGATTTTTCCCCTTTGCATAGGATACTCTTATACTACCCTGTGGGTCAAAAATTCGCTCGAAATCGCTATTTTTATTTCGTTAATATATCCTATCCAATGGACAATTGCTAACTCGGTCGGCGCAGACCGGCCCGCCAAACGCCAGACGTCCTGTGTTTCCACCAGCTTGCCGGTCCCAGTACTGTGCATTCGCCAGGTGGCGCATGGTATTTACTTCCTGTCTAGACAACATGACATCATATCATCTTTTTCGTTTGGCGCGTGTACTGTGCAGACGTGTTTTCAACATCTCCTGAGTTTTTAAAGGAAAAAGTGTGCATTATGACAGATTTTCAACCTTAATTGCAAATATTAAGAGTAGAAGGGTTATCTATATATCAAGCACGGATATACATTAAGAAAACTGCTGGGGCCGGTTTCATGAAAAGTCTCAAACTGAGCCAGACTCAAGGCTGAGTCAGGGTCTCAAATCTGAGACTTTTGTCTCGGCTGAGTTTTTGGCTCAAATGGATTTCACAAAGGGTGGATCAGCTGAGACCAGTCTCAAGTTGTGGTCTCAACTTTTTAATCTCATTTCATATATTTAGTGGGCTTATTTTTAGTTTAAAAAGTTATATTTCATGATTATTATCATTTTAAATATCTTTAATACTCATAATACAAAGAAATTATATGATAATATATTATTCTAAGTGATTCATAAGATTGAGACTCAACTGAGGTTGAGTCTGGCTTTGAGTCCACCCTTGAGGCCTGTCACTTGATAATAGCCTATAAAGCATGTCAATTCTATTGACTTTTGTTATTAGTAAATATTGAATATGTGGCTGTAATTACAAAATAAAACGAAAATAGAAGATTTCAAGATTTATCAATTTCATTTTGGAACAAATTGCATCGCTTTATGTATGTGTTTTTTTGCATCACAGCTTGGACTCAAATTTGAGACACCTCCTTCATGGGCTCAAATTTGAGCCTGTGACTGAGCCAGGTCTCAAGTTGAGCTTGTTTGTGAAATGCATTGAGTCTGAGTTCACAAACTCAGCAAAATATTTCCAAAATTTGAGACAAAGTCTCAACTTTTGAGTCTGACTCAAGGCTTAAGTCTGTTCATGAAACCGGCCCCTGGAAACACTCCCTAGATGACTCAATTTAGTGTTGATGATAGGGCAGTTAACGACGAGAAATATGAAGGCCGCCAATTTGCTAGTTTCCTCCCATTCAACAATTGTGTTGTTAGGGGCAGATCAACATGAAGGAAAATACTGGATATTCTACTTACAAGGTATTGTTATCCGTGTCTTTGTTGTGATTGTCCCTAGTATTTGCAACTAGCAATCACGGAAAACTTCATTCTATGTAGTATTTAACACTGTAAATAGAAGGAATTCCCAACAGAAGAGATGCATTCTTCAGATTTCTTCAGAGCGCACTGGTACCGACTTCTCTGCTGTATAGCATCAGTCACACCAGCCTAGCTCGAGTATTAGTGTTTTTTCATCAGAAGCAAGAGATGCCCTCTTCAGATTTCTTCAGAGCGCACTGGTCCAGACATCTTTGCTGTAAAGCATTAGTCAACCGGCAAGCTCCAGTTTAGCTGACCTTACAATAGAAGTGATATCAGTCCCTCCCTTGCAGACCCGGCTTTGTTGTCGGTAGTGGAGTTTTGTGGACAGTCAGAATACTGTTAGTGGCCGGTTAAGTGTCACACAAAGAACGCGACCACTCCCATCAGCCAATCGCGTGTCTTTCCGACCAGCAAACTGGTCACGTGACAAGCCGAATAACAATTGCTTCTAAAAATAGCTCAAGGGCTTTCCCAGCAACTGTCAAATCTACAAATAGATGTGCGTTTTTTAAAAGAAATACTTTAATCAATGAAGAAATCCTACAGTAAGCTGGATTCAACACAAAAGATGGTTGTTAAATTGTTTCAACAACTGGTTACAGACCATACCGACCAGCTACACAGCCTTGTACCGACCAGCTGCCCGCTTCACAGCCCTTAATGTGCAGTGCTACAATCAACCAGTTACAGAGTCTCCCTACCTAGTTCCATTCAGCCTGCAGAAAGCTGAGTTTTCAACACAATATAGTTGTAAAATTGCTTCAGCAACTGGTTACAGAGTGCACCGACCAGGTACCGGCTACACAGCCTTTGTACAGCTTACCCGACCCCCCCCAACTGGTTACAGAGTCATCCGACCCAGTCCATTCAACTCTGTGTTGATTCTGGGGCAGGTAGACAGCAAGTATCTACAAATATGGCTTCAACTGACCGGTTACGGAGTCTTCAAATCACCAGACCAGTTTACCGGCTATACAGCCTTATTTTCACCAAAACTGGTTGCAGAGTGATCACTTCAACCACTGGTTACAGAGCCTGCCGACAAGGTACCGGCTATACAGCCTTGCTTCACCAAAACTGGTTACAGAGTCTACCCACCTAGTCCATTCAACTCTCTAGGTAGATGTGGAAGCATTTACAAGAATTACTTCGACCGACTGGTTACGGAGTGTACCGACCAGGTGCCGGGCTACACAGCCCTTATTTTGACTCCAGCCTACCAGTTCTTTGCTGGTTACAGAATTACAGATTACAGAGAAAACTACAATTTTTACAAACTGAAAAAAAACTAGCTAAATATAGACCAGTAGCTGTCTAAATTCATGGGTGACTCCAGCCTACCAGTTTTGCCGGTTACAGAGAATTACTGGTTACAGGGAATTACCGGTTACAGAGACCTGGTACCTGACAGAGTTGTCCAAGGTCATGTTGGTTACAGAGAATTCTTAGACCAATCAGTGGTCTTGATATGGCAATTTCCAAAGCTACTACCAGGCAGCCTTGCCTTATCACACCTCTTACCAGCCTGTAATCGGTTCTGGACTTGACTGGAAAAATAGGTCATTTCAGCAGCAAGAGGAAAGGTAGTCTACAGTCAAACAAGTTTTCATCACGTCCGGCCAGGGGTCAGCCATCTTTCAAATAACAATTACTGTGTGAATGCTGCACCTTGCAGGCAGCTGGCCTGGGGCAAAGAGTCTGTAAAATGTGAAAAATTGACCGGACCACAACAAGAACAGAGAGACTGTTAACTTGGATCATTGTCACCAGACCAGACCAGTGTCCGGAGGGACCGGAAATGTTTGTCAGACTACCAAATGTCCCACATGTGGAACACAATCTGCCTGTAGGATCTAGACTAAATCCTTTTTGGGAACCTTGGAAGCCTTGGGGGCTGTACCCAAGACCAAACTTGACAAGGTCACCAAAAATCCATCAGCTTATGGACAAGATGCAGTCCAGCCAGTTCAAAATCTCTGGGTTTCTTCAGCTGACCTTTCTTGGTTCCAAAACCACACAGCCGTTGGAGACCTATTCTAGGTCTGGACAAACCAAGCCTTTCGGAGACCATCAGGACCTCCCTCCAACAAGGGGAGTGGGTTACCTCAATAGATTTCAAGGGCGCCTACTTCCATATACCTATACAGGAACAGTCCAGGAAATACCTGAGATTTCACATCCAACGTCAGGCATACCAGTTCAAGACCCTGCCATTCGGTTTGCCCACAGCATCCATGGAGTTCACTGTGATACCAAAGGAGGTGAAACTGATGGCTATACACAAGGGTTTAAGAATCCACCAGTATCTAGACTGGTTGGTGAGAGCCAGATCCCACCAGGCTTGTCTCCAACATACACAGGAACTAGTAAAAAATGTGTCAGCAGTTCGGTTGGCTGGTGAACTTAGAGAAATCAGAGCTGGAGCCCAAACAAGACTTTGATTTTGTAGGCTACCAGTTCGACCTCAGGTCTGGTCGGGTCCGACTGACTCTGGACCGGTGGCAGAACCTTCAAGAGAAAATTCTGAAACTGCTATCCCTACCGGCTTGCCCGGTCCAGGAATTCATGCCCTTGATAGGTTTACTAACAGCTACAGAAAAGCAAGTTCATCTAGGCTGACTTCATATAAGACCCATTCAGTGGCATCACTGGAAGGTAACAGAATCACTGAAAAAGGTGATCCCAATCCCCAGGTCCCTGTACCCCCATTTACAATGGTGGCTGAAGGAAGACAATGTACTTACAGGCCAACCATTACACCCAATATAACATGCTCTGCAAATATTTACAGACACATCAAAAGAAGGGTGGGGTGCTCACTTAGACGAGCACACTGCACGAGGAACCTGGTCCCTTCCGGGAAGCAAGCTGCATATAAGCTATCCAGAACTAAAAGCAGTCTTTCTGGCTTTAAAAGAGTTCCAAGACCTTTGCTCAAACAAGATAGTACTTGTAGCAACCGACAACACCACAGTAGTGTCATACATAAACAAGGAAGGAGGCATGAGGTCGGGCCCACTTTGTGCCCTACTATGGAGAATCTTGACCTGGTGTACCAGGAAACAAGTGACTCTAAAGCCCGACACATTCCAGGCTGGCTGAATGTGGTAACAGACAAGCTACCCAGGCTAGGCCAGACCATCCAAACAGAGTGGTTTCTCCTTCCAGAGGTCTTCCACTACATATGCAGCAGGTAGCACCGGCCCAAATAGACTTATTTGCCACGAGGTTCAACAACAAGTTGCCTGTGTTTGTTCCACCGGTACCGGATCTCCTAGCCACAGCAGTGGATGCGCTCAGTCTGCCATGGTAGGATCTGAAAGCATACACCTTCCCACCATCAGCCATACTGGGCAAAGTGGTGGAGAAGTTGCAAGACTCCCCATGCAAGAGAATCATTCTGATTGCTCCGGGGTGGCCCAACGTACTTTGGTTTTGGGATCTAGTGGCCATGTCCAGCCAAATCCCACTGAGCCTGCCTAATCTGCCCAACCTGTTGACAGCCATTCAATCAGATCCCTCACAGAAATCTGACAAATCTTAATCTCCATGTATGGCTCCTAGAGCCTCAGCAATCGAGGAGCAGGGCTTGTCTGAGACAGTGGCAGCAAGAATTCAGGCTCCTCAAAGGGGATCAATCAGATCAGTCTATGAGGCAAGTGGGCCATTTTCACAAAGTGATGTATCACTCATCAGGTGGACTTCGGGGCACCCCCTGTTAAGTCAGTTGCTGACTTCCTTATGTACCTGTTTCAGGACAGGAAGTTGCAGCCCAGCACCATTGATGGTTACAGATCAGTCATTGCTGATACACTGGGAAATTTGCCCATCAATATCAGTAAGAATGAAAATCTCACTCGTCTCCTGGATAGTTTCCACTAAGACAGACCCAAAGGCCGGAGGGGAATCCCCTCCTGGAACCTCTCCCTGGTTTTTGCACCAGCTGACAAGGTTCATTTTGAACCAATTAAAGAGGCCTCCTTGAAGCATTTGACCTTCAAGACAGTTTTCCTCTTGGCCCTGGGGTCGGGCAAGCGTAGAAGTGAGATACATGCTTGGCAAAACGGAAATATTAGACACCAATCCAACTGGTCAAGGTGTCCCTGTACCCATCACCCAGCTTTCTCTCCAAGAATCAGCTGGCCAAAGAGGGTCCAAACAGTGTGGCCCCAGGGGTTATAACAGCCCTGGCCCCAACTCTGGATAGATCCCTCAAGTCTGACAGGTCCCTCTGTCCGGTCAGAGCATTGCGCTACTATTTGGACAGGACCTCAGACCTCGGGCAGAATAAGGAGCTGGTTTTTGTCTCCTTTAAGAAAGGTTTTGACAAAGACATCTCACCTGCCACTATCTCCTTGGATCAAGCAGACTGTGATCCTATGTTATGAGCTCTCTGACCAGGAGGCCCACACTGTACATCAGGTTAAAGCCCATAATGTCAGGGGTTTTGCTGCTTCTAAGGTCTTCCAGTCAGGAGTCTCCTTAGATCCAATCTTGTCAGCCTGCCACTGAAGTCACATAATACCTTCACACAATTCTATCTGAAGGGTGTGGCTTGGGCTGATTCAGAGCTTTACCAATTGGGCTAGGTAGTGGCTGCTCGGCAGATCCACAAGTGGCCCTTAGATTGAGGAGATTTGTATATATGTATAAACAGTTCTTCATGTACATAAGAATTAAGTAAGGTCTGCAAAAGGGGGGTGGGGGATGGGGGTATAGCCCCGGGTAACCGGCCGCTGGCAACCGACCATGGCCTTACAGGGTTTCCTGACCTTAAGGTTAACCCAGGCCTGGGCCTATAGGTCTCCTGACGAAGTCAGCCTAGACCGTAGGTTAAAATTTGCTATTACTTGTGAGTTCACATAAGTCCCTAGTAACTTACCCGCCGACCAAGCGGTAGTTATTCAGCAATTGTCCATTGGATAGGATGTATTAACGCAATAAAATTGCAAATTTAATAACTAAATTTAATTTTTATAAGTTAATACCCTATCCAATGGACACACAAGACCCTCCCACCGACCCCGCTATCAGCTTACTAGGGGTCTAATAGGTTTAGACAATGAAAAAGATGATATGATGTCATGTTGTCTAGACAGGAAGTAAATACCATGCGCCACCTGGCAAATGCACAGTACTGGGACCGGCCAGCTGGTGGAAACACAGGACGTCTTTTTCTGGCGTTTGGCGGGCCGGTCTGCGCCGACCGAGTTAGCAATTGTCCATTGGATAGGGTATTAACTTATAAAAATTTAATTTACTTATTAAATTTGCAAATCTCTTACGGTTTGCAAGATATTTGTGATTTTTCACATTTTCACTAAAAGTAGCAATAAAGTAGCCATTACTCACTTGTATATTGAGCAACAGTTGTGAAACTTAAATATGTTACACTTCACAAAAAAGTAGATGAACAACATATTTGAGAGAAATTGTGTAGCTGCAATACTTTTGAAGATATAAGCCATTTACTCATTATGGTTATCATTAAATATTGACAAAGTAGCTATTACTCACTTAGCTATGGAGATACACTTTCAAACTACTGACCATGTTGTAGCTGTGGAGAAAGTAGCTGAACAACATATTGGAACAAAATACTCTAAATGCAATAGTTTCAGAGTTATAAGCCATATAATTATATTAGGTAAAAGTGCTATTACTCATTCAAAAGTAGGTCAAAGTTCACCAAACCCCAAAAATATTGAAGAGCGTAAAAATTCATTAGGACAAGTAATTTACCAAAAATGTGTAATTGTAGTAGTTTCAGAGAAAACTTCGTGACCCATGCACACACACATATGGTGCAAATTATAATCTCCCGCCGACAAGCCAGGCGGGAGATAAAAATAATTAAGAAAGATCTAGGTCTTATACTCACACAAGGGAATCTACCTGTAGCCTAGTACATTTATGCAAGATATGAGAGAAATCCCTTGTTTTTTCGGAGCAGAAGATGCTCACGCAGATGCGTACACGGATGCCGCTGAGTGATGCCATAATGTCAGCTGTCTGACAAGTCAGCTGACATAAAAATTGAAAGGGGGCACAATTTTTAAGCTACTATCTTACAATTTTAGACATAAATATAATTTTTCATTGGTGAGCAACCTAAAACATTGAATTTGACCTCTGACCCCAATTAAGGTTAATATTGCTTGTTAATATTGTCAAAGTAATATTTTTGAGACAATATTATGTTCATTTGTAACATTTTTCATTGAACTTCCAATACACAGTTTACACATGAAATGTTTTAAAAACCTTCTATCATAAATGGGCTTCGTACTCATCATTTTTTAACCTTTGCCAAACATTTCCAAACATTTGCAAAACTCAAAAAAGTTCACTGGGAAGTTATTTATTTTTATCAGAACATCTAGAATTTTGACACCTGGCCTTTATTAAGCATGCAAATTACAACAGGCATGTTTTAGTATAGATATAGTCAACATACGACCTCTAAGTCAGAACTTGAAATGAGAACAGAGAAGTCAGAATGTAGCAATCAGAAAAGAGAATTCAGAATAGTGAATAGTGAGTACAGATATAGAGAAATAAGTGGGATAGAAATAGGAAATAAATATTAAGAACTTAGGAGCTTTTGTGTGAAACATTTGGAACTGTACTTGGTTAATTATTAAATTATCAAAACTTTAAATAAATAACAACATCTAAGAAGAACTCTTGCTACACCCCAAACCACTATAATTACAACACAATATTGCAAGAAAGTAACATTATACCAAATAACCACAAATACTGAAAAGACAATGGAATATAATGTATTCTGCAATTGTAAATCTTTCTTGTTTTTCACACTTTACTGTTACTGTCAGATAAAAACATTGTAAATGCATCCCTAAATAGGCTATCATAGAGTTGTAACATTTATAACTTTCAAATTTATGAATTTTCCAGTGATCCCCAGGGGTACAGAAATTAGAAAACATGGAATGTCAAAACTGCATTAATAGTAATAGTGGTTGTACACTCTCCTCCAACTTTTGAGGGTGTGGGGTTCACTCCTGGACTTAACCTCATGTAAGAAAATGAGTACTTGGTATTGGTGCCCTGTAATGTACTGTACAGAATCTTGACTGACTAGTCTAAACTGATTTCTCCCAGATGTAAACCAACTTCAAGTGATGTGATCTACACAATCTTTCTTAAGTGACATTAAATTTTAAACAAGGCCGAAAGGAGATTTCGATCTACTAATGTGAGCCGCAAAGCTATCAGAGACGCAAGTAGTGCACTGAAGCGGTCACCCATCCCAATACTAACGTAGCCCACTGCCGCTTAACTTCAGTGAAGAGACGGGTACTCATCATGCTACGCTACAATTCATGAAAGTCCGGAGACAAAAATAAGGGGAAAAAAACGAAATTCTACCAACTTGGTTCCATCCACATCATTTGCTAGAAAGCTTTAATGTCATAACCAGGAACAAGATGACAAGAAGCAATCAGTGCCCGTGAACGGGCTCTGTGTCAGCTGACTGTGTTTTGAGTTTCGGAGTACAAGTGACAGAAGAAAAGGACACAAAGTTGTGCCATGCAAATGGTATTCAGGAGAGTAACAAGGTAACTGTTTAGGTGTAAAAAGTAGGTGAAAACATATTTAAAGAAAATACTGCAAATGCAATAATTTTTGAGTTGCAACTGATTTACTCAACAGTGAGAATCTCAAAGTTACTTTTGCTCAGCTATGCAATCAGTTAAAGGGCTGCAATTTTAATATAGTATAGCTCATGCAAACGTAGGTAAATAACATATTTAAAGAAATACTGTAAATGAAATAGTTTTTTAAGTTACAAATGATTTATTTAACAGTGAGAACCTGAAAGTAGCTATTACTCAGCTATGCAAGGAGCTACAGGTCTGCAATTTTACTATTTTATAGCTGACCCAAAATTACATTAATAACTTATTTAAACAAAATACTGTAAATGCAATAGTTACAACTAATTTACCAACAGGGAGAACCTGAAAATAGCTATTACATAGCTATGCCATGAGCTACAAGTTTGCAATTTTAAAAAATGTTATAGCTAATTCAAAAGTAGATGAATAAGATATTTAAAGAAATTCTCTGAATGCAATGGTTTTCAAGTAGCAACTGATTTACTCAACAGAGAAAACCTCAAAGTAGATATTGCTCAGCTATGCAATGAGCTACAGGTCTGCAATTTTACTATGTTATAGCTGAACCAAAAGTAGGTGAATGACATATTTAAAAAAAATACTCTAAATGCAATAGTTTTCAAGTTACACATGATTTACTCAACAGTGAGAACCTGAAATTAGCTTAGTTAATTGCTCAGCTAGGCCATTACCTGTAGGTCTGCAATTTGACTATGTTATAGCTGACCCAAACGTAGGTGAACAATGTATTTAAAGAAAATACTGTAAATGCAATAGTTTTCAAGTTACAACTAATTTACTCAACAGTAAGAACCTGAAAGTAACTATTGCTCAGCTATGCAATGACCTACAGGTCTGCAAATTCACTATGTTATAGCTGACCCAAAAGTAGGTGAACAATATATTTAAACAAAATACTCTAAATACAATACTTTTGAAGTTAGAACTGATTCACTCAACAGCGGGAACCTGAAAGTAGCTATTGCTCAGCTCGGTTTTTCAAGTTTTGGCAAAAATTCGAAAATTCAACATGGCCGCCATTTTTGGGAAGAGGAAAATTTTTTGAAAATTACCAAGAGTACATTGCTTAGATACCCTGTGGATCGAAAATTTCGACGAAATCGCTCTATCTCGCACGGTTAAGGAGATAGAAGGAAATTTGTGTTTTTCCATTTTTGGCAAAAATTCGAAAATACAAAATGGCCCCCATTTGTGGGGAGAGGAAAATTTTTTAAAAATTGCCAAGAGTACATTTCTCAGATACCCTGTGGGTCGAAAATTTTCGACAAAATCGCCCTATCTCACACGGTTAAGGAGATAGAAGCAAATTTGTGTTTTTCCATTTTTTGGCAAAAATTCGAAAATACAAAATGGCCGCCATTTTTTGGGAGGGGAAATTTTTTTGAAAATTGCCAAGAGTACATTGCTCAGATACCCTGTTGGCCGAAAATTTCGACAAAATCGCTCTATCTCGCACGGTTAAGGAGACAAAAGGAAATTTGTGTTTTGCCATTTTTGGCAAAGTAGCTAAGTAGCTATTACTCAGTTATATAGCTATTATCACTAAAAGCAATCCCAAGCAAGCTATCGACCTAAGTAATGCTCATACTAAATTTGGTAAAGATATGTCAAATATTTTTCCTTAAAATGCCAGGAAACAAAAGAAGTACACAAAAGTAGCTAAGTAGCTATTACTCAGTTAGCTATAGACCTATCGTCACCAAAAGCAATCCCATGCAAACTATTAACCCAATAAACACCGATACCAAATTTGGTAAAGATAGGATAAATACTTTTCCTTCAAATGAGCGGAAACCAAGTGTCCGGACGGCGGATGCCGGAAAAAGCAAAAATAATATGTCCACCCCCCAGTGGGGTGGACATAATTCTTTAAATGTAATAGTTTTCAAGTTACAACTCATTAACTCAACAGCGAAAACCTCAAAGTAGCTATAGCTCAGCTATGGGATGAGCTATGGGTCTGCAACTTTACTATGCTATGGCTGACCCAAAAGTAGGTGAACAACATATTTAAAGAAAATACTATAAATGCAATAGTTTTCAAGTTACAACTGATTTACTCAACAGTGAGAACCTGAAAGTAGTGATTACTCAGCTATGCCATGACATACAGGTCTGCAATTTCACTATGTTATAGCTGACCCCAAAGTAGGTGAACAACATATTTAAACAAAATACTCTAAATGCAATTCCTTTCAAGTTACAACTGATTTACTTCAGAGTGAGAACCTGAAAATAGCTATTGCTCAGCTATGCTACGAGCTACAGGTCTGCAATTTTACAGTGTTATAGCTGACCCAAAAGTACATGACAAATATACAAAACAAAATACTCTAAATGCAACAGTTTGGAAGATACAAACAATTTACTCAACAGTGATAACCTCAAAGTAGCTATTACTCGGCTATGCAATGAGCTACAGGTCTGCAATTTTATTATGTTATAGCTGACCCAAAAGTTGCTGAATAACATATTTAGACAAAATTCTCTAAATGCAATAGTTTTTGAGTTACAAGTGATTTTACTCATTATGAAAGGTATTGAAAAATAAGAAAGTAGCTATGACTCACTTAGCTATTGGGAAAGGCTCCCAAGTTACTCACCATGTTGTAGCTATGGAAAAAAGTAGCTGAATAACATATTTTAACAAAATTCTGTAAATGCAAAACTTTTCAAGTTATAAGTGATTTAGTGTATAATTCATAAATTTTAATGCATTAAAAATATATTAAAAAAATTCATAAAAAATAATTAAGAAAGATCCAGGCCTGATACTAGAGGGAATCTACTTGTGGCCTAGTAGATATATGCAAGATAAGAGATAAATCCCTACAGTAGTCAATGAGAAAATTTTTTATGAAATATTGAAATTTTCACACTTTGGTGGAGGTACCTCACTTGTAATGGCTCTGAGAAACAGACCTCACTTGTAATGGCTCTGAGAAACAGACCTCACTTGTAATGGCTCTGAGAAACAGACGAACAGATCTGCATGGCTTGAACAATTTTTCACCCTCGATAGATAAGGTATCTTTTAAAAGAAACATGGACACATACGCAGACACTGCAGAGAGATGCCAGAATGGCAGCTGACTGATAAAAAAAATTGGTCTCACACAAGGCTGCCTCTGCACTTCAAAATTGTTTTGCTGAAAAGTGTGCATGAACTCACTATTTTATGAAGCCCCTGTTAGGGACATAGTGATCTTTATTTTATCATGTCCTCAGTAATGATCATGAGATCATCTTGTGAGCATGACATTTTGTGTGGTGATCACTAGAGGATCTTATGAGCACCAATGATTATCTTGCGATTACAAAAAGATCTCTTGATCATAAGACAATCTCGTGATCTCAACTTTATTATTAAGCAGTGATCACCACTTAAATTATCTGTGATCACCAGATGATATGGTGCTCACGGCTCACTTAGTTATGGTTACCAGATGATGTTGTGATCACCATTTATTTACTTGTGATCACCAGATGATGTGGTGCACCATGTGATGAGATTATCTGGTGATTGCAACAAAATAAGTGGTCATCATTGTATCATCTGGTGATATAAAGCGGTTGCTCATTTGGAATTTAACCATTTACCAGTTTTTTTGGTTTTTGCCACATTGCAGAAATAGAGAACCCACACATTTAATATTGGTAAAACTATTTTTGTCACAATATTTCTTTGTTGTTTTTCTGTGCTTTTATTTTTGATATTTCAGGTGCTTATAAAACATGTAAACTACATCAATGGCAAAAACAATTAATTATTGATTTAATGTCGGATTCTTTTCACATTGTGTTGAAGTTATGCACTTTGCTGTAAAACAAATACTCAAAATTTCAATGATACTATTGACTTTTCTAGTAACAGATAGCATATGATATCACCCACAATCAAGTAATTTAGTGAAATTCCTACAATGTACTAGGGAGTCTGCAAATGTTTAAATATTTTTAGGAATTATCTTTCATACATATGTGGGTATAACCCAAACTAACACCCGAGGGGATTATATATCATCATATCCTAATTTGAAATGCATCGACTGAATGTCAATTGTGAGAGAGTGCTTTGTCTTTTTGTATTAATTTTTGCATACGATAAAGTGTTTAAACCTATGTTATCTCAAGTTACAGTTGAATATGGGACGAAACACTGCACCCACAATACTGCTGGACAGATCTCCAATGAAAAAACCAAGGTGTTAATTCTAACACAGATGAAAACTGGAAGTTCTTTTCTTGGTCAGTTGTTTGCCAGTAATCCAGAAGTGTTTTATATGTTTGAACCTTTGCATGCTTTTAACCCTAAAGAGGATTATGGAATAAAGAAAGAAATCAAGAATTCCTCAGAACAACATGGATATAAATGCATTAATCAAAAGATTACTTGTAGACTCAATTATTTATACTCCTGTCAAATACACCAGTTTTTTCAGGAGGCTAGGTTTGCTCATCCCAGAAGTATACACAGTATTTCTGTATGGTTCAGGAGAATCTTTGCAGACCTGCAGGAAAGGCTGGAATTCAAAGCAGAAAATGCTGGTCTAGATGTTGTATGTTCTGATAGTCATAATGTAATAGCAATAAAAACCATCAGAATAGACTACATAGAGGAAGTGGTGGCACTGATGAAAAGTGGAGTGAAAGTGAGAATATTACTATTATCCTAGCAATTAAGGCTTATCTTAAGCATGCAATTACTGCTTAGCATGTAATTATGCCTTTGTAGCATACAATTACTACTTTCCTAGTTATTCCAGTCATGGCAAAAATTGTAGACAACCCAAATTTTTCCTTCATCTTGAGAGCACTTGTCATAGGTCAAAGATGGGAGGTTTACGTCCTGTTCAACAGCCACGGTCATATTGGGACAGGTCCTCAGCATTATCATTTGTGGGAAGTGACCACAGCCAGTGGTGACAGTCTGTGGTTAAATGCAAAACATGCCAACCCAATAGGCCACCAAATACCTCTTTGACAGAACTTGTCTTTTCTCAGGCAAACTACTGGAGCTGCCAACCACCCTGGGAAACATTACCTTTATTAATGGCCTGTATACTGTTTCAAGGCAGCCAAGCTGACAATTCTGTCCAATAGCCATAGCTTGATAGTTGCTGTTGTAAGACGAAATCAGGTATACACCCCACAAAAGAAATGTTAAATGTCAACAATTATGAGGTTTTTTTTGAAATGTACACATTGTATATACATGTATTTTATATCATCTAAAACTATTATTTTAATCAAAGTTAATTTTTGAAGGATCAATGAAAATTATAAAAGGCCACCACAGTCTAAAAGTTCTCAGAATTGCTGGGCATCTCAATTTCACAATAAAGTTGTGCTTATTATTTTATGATCTGCAGCTACTACTGAAGGCTAGTAGATCAATAAATGTTCCTGGCATTTGCACTGTACGCTGTTCACTAATTTACTTGGCAATAAAATCTTATTGAACTTGAGATTTTTTGACAATTTTAGGCTGAATATCTGATCTATTGCAAAATTTTAGGCTGAATATCTGATCTATTGCAAAATTTTAGGCTGAATATCTGATCTATTGCAAAATTTCAGTGAAGTTTTTGCTTCTCCTTAAAGGCTGCCCCCATGGGCGAATTTTACATTTCTTACTCTAATCTTCAAGCTTCTGCCAGGCCATATGGCTGTTCTTTGTACAGGTGATATACTCAAAATATATCCTCAATTATTCATTCACTATCTTTATTTATAAATGTGACTGTATTACTGTGTTTGAATGTACAACCTCAGAATTTTTTTTTCAATGCATTATAATTATAGTTGCTCTTTGTGTATCACAGAGATTGAATGTATAACTTTCAGCTTTCTAACAATACATATAGTGTACTCTTTGGACAGGTAATCTACTTAGTTCGAGATCCCAGAGGCATATTCTGTTCCCGTCTTCGATTTCAACAATACCAACTGATGACCCAAGCAAGATTTATGTCACGGGTAAGACAAGTCTGCACACTATTCACCAAAAACATCAACTTCATCAAGAATGTCTCCACAAATCCAACACTCGCGGACACATTCAGGGAAAACTTCATACTCGTGAGGCATGAAGACATTGTGCAAAAGCCGCTGGACATGGCAGAGAAGATATACAGATTTGTTGGTATCGCCATGGCGAAGGGTGTAAAAGAATTTGCACAAGCAAATGTCATCGTGCGATCGTGGCATGCACCAAACTTGACAGCAAAGCCTCTCTCACAAATGTCAAACCTTTCTAACTGGCAGATAAATATGGGGTTTGAGAAGGTTTTGCTGGTTCAGAGAATGTGTACAGACCCAATGCAGGTGTTAGGATATCATGGAATAGAAAATGAAACTGACCTGAAGAATGCAGAGCATAGAATTACAGGACAAGTTAACCACACTGTTCCATTTCATGTGGGATTAGAGAAATAACTCACGAAAGAAAGAAGAGGCTAGGACCTCCTGTTGACAAAATCTGAAATATTGTCAAATATATTTGATGATGGAAATTCGAGTAACAAATAGCTTTAAATTCTTTAACCACCAAATGATAAATCTTAATCAGTGGCATTTGTTAATTTTATCTTTGCATTTTTCTGCATTAAAAAATTTATAAAATGTGTAATTAACAATAGGACAGCTTGTCAAAAAAATCCAAAACACCGGGAACTGTCATAAATGCATCTATTAAATGTCCCACCAGAGAATATACATGTATTGTGTTCAACCATTTAGTAAACTGTGGATACACCATTTGTATTGTAAGTATTTGCTGGTCATTAGCTCATACGGCAGATGGGGTTATCTTAAGGAATCAACAAACCAAAATACAAATGTTCCCACTTATGCCAAGGACCATCATTGAAACCAATTCAGAAGTGGAATGGGAGTTAGCAATACGTACCAATGAACCACCTGGAGGTTAATGAAATGAGATTGTCCAGAACAATATACTAAGAAACTCTAGTTTTCTTGTGGAAAGTAGCTACTTTTAACATGAATATCTCAATGGTTTAGATCTCACATATTTTCTTTCTTTATGTTAGATCACAGAATAGGACTTTATTAATAAGATGTTTGTGGTAAAATATAAACAATGAGATTTAAGAGAAGTCATGAATAAAAACAGACGACAGATTCCATGAAAACTTTATGTTTAAATGAAAACATAACAATATCCACTGCAAATCAACAACTCAACAAGTTCTACATATAAATAAGGTCTGTCAGAAGTATTAATGTTTGCACTTGAGTATTCTCTCACTTATACTGTTCTCTTCAACCTAGTACTCTTTTCAGAAATAAAAACCAACAAAAATCTGTTTTCTTTGAAAGATAGCAGAAATTGGTTAATTTGACTGTAATCTCTTTGTGTAAATATTTTGAAAACTTTCAATATTCAAGAAGGACACTCTTGTCTTGATTCTGAACCAAAAAAATAGTAGTTATAATGTTTCCACTTCAGTATTCTCTCACCAGTACTGTTCTCTTCAACCAAGTATACTCTATCAACTAAGTATTCAGGAACAAAAAAACAAACAAGATCTGTTTTTTCTTTGAAAGATAGCAGACATTGGTCAATTTGATAACTTTCAATTTTCAAGTGAAGACGAATACTATTTTCTTGATTCTGTAAAGAAACAAGGCCAAAAGGTGTTTCGGTCCCCTAGCGTGAGCGCAAAGCCATCAGTGGTACTAGAATTTACGAAAGTCTGGTGACGCAAAGAAATTCCAACACAGACACATCCCACAGCTGGTGTAGAACTCAGTCGGTCACCCATCCAAGTATTAACGTAGCCCATTGCTGCTTATCTTCAGTGAGCAGACAAATACTCATCACGCTGCGCCACAATTCATGAAAGTCCAGAGACAAAAAAAAAGTGATTCCTAGAAGAGCGAGCTTTATCGAGGCTCGCGCTTAAAAAGAAAATATTACTCGATACTCTGAGGAGTACTGTGGGGTGCCCCTTAACAGCTCTAATGTAAATACTACTGAAACGTGACTACTTATTTAACCTACAATTACAGTCTGCCTCAGGTTAATATTCCAACAATATTAATCATACAGGGCTTTTATACATACAAGTTTGTGTGGTGAGCTCAAAGAATACATTCATAATCCACACTTGTATATATTACTGTAAATATATCAGTATTTCTGCGTTCAATTAGTAAAATTTATTATTTGGCATTTAATCAGTAAATGCACATATTTTTTACTTAAATTTTCAGTAAATGTATACATTTACGGAATTGGTCATTAAATATCCTAACTCCCAAATATTTCAGTAAGTATGCATATTTACTATTTCTCTGTTTGGTCCAGTAAATATGTGTGTTTACTGAATCATTATGAAGGCTTCAACAGTTAGGTGTTATCTGCTATGTAGTGCTGGTATCGAATGATAACATGCACATCGATATCAAACCATATTTTTGCCTTGCGTATCGATCGATATTGAAATATCGGGGTATTAGATGCTTTCTTGGGAGAGACCTTCCAAACTCTTTTGCGAGGTTTAGTATTTCCCGAAACGTAAACAAATATGGCATTTCCAGTTTAGCGGTAAGTGAAATATGACAAAAATAGTAGGATAACCAATATATTCTTCAAATATTGTCCTTTATTTGAATGAAAAACATGATATTTGTACCTGTTAAGTGGTATGTTTCGATATTGATATTATACTCTACATTATTGATATCGGCAAATGTAGCGTGAATCGATAAATATTTCAATATCGATAAACAATACCAGCACTACTGCTATGTCCTCATCACTATCAGAAATCTACATAATACTAGATATACACTTTCTCTGAACTGTATTTTCTAAGAAAATGCAGAAAAGTAGAGCCTTCCATGAATAACAATGCTGGTGAACATGTACTCAGACCTCAACAGTGATTTTTACAATCAAAATACTGCTGGGAGCTAGTTACGTCAGACCTGACTTTAAAACATACAAAATACAACATAACTAAAATTCAATGTTTTAACTGAAATTCATTAATTTAACTGAAATATACATTCAACTCAACACATAAATACATGGATGAGTGCAGATGTTTCAATTTCAGTTCTGAAGTCCCTTCATCATTAAAACAATAACTCCAACATATATTTTATAACAAAACTTTGATTATTCCGGTGACCTTCTAACATTTTCCAAAGGTACTCAAACTAAACAAACTTCAAGTTTGCAAAGTTTCAAAACTGACAATTTACACTGATGTAATGATTGCATAATAAAGCAGTGAGTTTTCCTACATAGTAGTGGTCCTACGATTCGACGTCTATTTAAAAGTTTCGATGTAGAAAATCAATTCTCATTTTAAGAATCGATTGTGAATCGAAAGTAAGATTTATAAACCACCTATTTTTCCCCTTTTCTACAGATATTTAACATTTTATTTTTGTAACATTTGTTTACATTCTCTGCCATGTTTCTTTTACTGGTATGTAGTTCCTGTTGGTTACAACTAAAACTCAAAATTTCTATACGTATTTAGAAGATCTTTTAATACAATAAACTAAGTTCAACCTAAATTAACTTAACTTTCAGTGCTTCATACACAACATGCATACTCCCTATAAATGGAGAATAATGACCTTGGCCATAAATCAAGTGGAGAGAGATCACACTACTGTAATACTTCAGCAGTCTGCCATGAATATTTTTGACAAATTTTGTTGAATGAGAAAACTGAAATGTTTACTACATTGTCATATTTAGAACTGTACAGCATCTAAGAAATTATAATTATATGAAATGAATACACCATGAAGATCTGCTTAAAAAGGGAAATTCATGGAATATTTTTTTTCAGGATGAGAGAAATTAAACAGAATAATAGGCAAACATTTTACAGTAAGATTCAAAGAGAAAAAGGGAGAACAGTGAACTTTTTATGTTGAAGCCAACATAATTTATAAACCTCATTTGTGACTTACATGGAGATATTTGCAGTTTTAAGTGAAGTCAGAACAAGTAAGACATGGGTATGTTAGCAGTGTGGAGTTACAATGAACAAAACTGGTTGAAATAATGGTTATTTTTTAAGGTTGATTGGATGCTTAATATGCTTTAGTTACATTCAAAATACCTCAGATGATTTATGAGCTGAAAAGGGTTGATGACAAAAAGAAATAACAATTTTTAACTTTTAAGATTACTTCAATAGATAATCACATTTTTGCTGAGTCTTTTAATCTCCTGGTATTTTAACCAACTCCCTTCCCCATCCTGAACTTGAACCAAATAACCTGGAGTTTTGAAATTCAACTTGTAGGTTTACACTCTATTGTATGCATGTGCATATCTCATCTTCAGTGTAATGCTGGGAAAAATTGTACATATGCTACCACATGCTTATTGCTTTTGACCTAGTGGTTAACAAGTCTGGCTTCTATTTTATCATAGGGTGTTATCTCTTTGTGGATTCCAATCCCACAAGTGGCAATACTGCATGCCTGTCTCAGCTATTATGACCCTGGTTGTTGAACATGATGTACATCTTTAACTTAAACTTTAAGTCTTTAACCAACACAATTTTAAATCAATACAATTTGTGAGCATTTTTTTCACTATTCCCTTCTTTTCTATCTTAAAAAATATCCACATGATTCAGTTCTAATGGAACTTGCAATTTTTGTACAGGGCTTCCATCTTTCCAAAGTTACAAGCCCGACAGCCATTAACTTTTTTGCACGAGTTTTGAACACTGCCCAAACTGTAACCAAATAACCAGGATTTTTTTCACCACTGACCTATCAGAAGACTGCTGTTATTATATTTGGTAAAAAAAATATTCTGTCTTTCTTACAAAGCAAGCAGAAAATCGATTATAATCGATAATCGATTGCTTAGAATTACCGATTAATCGATTCTGATTTTATAGACCGATTCTTAAACACTACTACATAGGGCAAGAAAACACTTTATTTATTATTGATTATATAATATTAATAATTGAAGAATTTGTACTAAAAATATTGATAAAAAATCACAGACCTGTACAGCCATTTCATCGCACTGAGCCAACTTGAGTTCAAATCGCCAAAAACTTATTCACCGAAATGAGACTCATCATAAGCATAATGGACAAATGAAATTCAGCTCAATAGAGATCAACAGTATTTTATAGCAGTTGAATTAGATCAACAATACTCTGTATACAAAACACTATGCACAGAATCTGAGCAATAAAATACAAACTGTATTATTTTCATGACTTTACATAAAAAGTATCATAAAAAACAAGCATTAAACAACTCACTGGAAACTTACTCTGACCAACTAGCGCAGTGGTAACACACTCGCCTCCCAACTCTGAGGCAACCTCAAATGCTTAGAATCATGAAGTTACCGCATTGAGCAGTGATAACATTTGCAAACTTTCAAAATATGTAATAAAATCTTCCAATTAATTTAGAAAAGAAAATCAGTTTTTTTTTTCAAATGTAGTCTGCTCAATGGGAATCAACAGAGAAGAAATAGACTGAAGTCTCAATATCCTACTATTTATTTATTTATTTGGGGTTTTACGTCGCTTTCAACACTGTACAGGTCATATCACGACTGGTAGTTGGAAGGGCAGAGGAAACCAGTACATACAGTTCGTCAGGGTTCTGTACTGTAAACTGCCGACCAACGGCAAGCAACTACCAGCTTTCCCACTTGAGGCCGTGCCGGGAATCGAACCCCGGCCTCAGAGGTGGGAGGCGAGAGTGTTACCACTCTGCCACTGTGGCCCCTCAATATCCTACTAAGGCTGAGTTTGAATTTAATTGCATCACTTCACACAGAGTGAGAGGAAAGTACGGACACCATAAAATCATCTTCAGCTCTAACAAAGCCAATGTAAAGTTTGTTCTTGTTCTCAGAATTTCATTCTAAAAACACTGGATTAATACGATATTTCAAATAAGTCCTCTTGTCATAACCTTTATTCTAAGACCTATATTTTAGATTCAATTTAAATAATATTCAGCCTTTTTACCGTAAAACTATTTACATTATAACTAGCAGCCTGTAGCTCAGTCAATGAAAACATCCCAATTTATGTGGAGGTATTGTCAGTAATATGGTTACAAGACAAAGAACCCCACTCAACCAAAAGACCCAAATTAAAAATTCTTATTCTTTGAATTGTTTTTATATTCTTTAGCATTTTTCCTTGTCTTACCTATGTCCTAATTTCACAGAATTTTACCCTCATTTTAGAGATTTCTGCCCTCATCACATTAAATGTCAACAGTTAAAATACCTAAGACTGAGAGTGATAGATGCCCTGTGACCAGAGACTGGCCTCTAGCCCTGAGAGACCAGACTGCTGACCATTACTGCCCATTGTATGACTGGCTGCTTGCAGTTCAGTTAGTGAGGATGCCGCTGCTTTATGTAGAGGTATTGTGAGATATTCCGGTAATTGCAGACTGATTGTATGATGGCTTCCTGACTCCCCTGATTGGATTCGCACTTGGACTGGCTGATTTGTCACCATATTAATGGGCAGGTCCTCTTCTGCCACTCCTGTAACTCCTCCGACTCCGATAAATGTTGGTGGTGGAGTGACCAGTCTCTGTGGCTGTTGAAGTCCTGGGTTTGAACCCGATACATTTACTGCTGACCCTGCAGTACCACCAGCCCCCCCTATGATGTTACTGCTGTTGAATTTCACGAGCTGCTGATGGAACTGCAGCTGTTTCATGATGGCATCCGTGTCATCTGTTCTTGTGGAGGTAGTGTTGTCATTATTACTGGTATTCAAGTCTAAAGGCACATCAGTGACTGTAGTATAAGCAGGAGGTAGCTTGGCTTCTTTCCACATGACTGGACTGTTCTGTTTGCGTCTTCTGTCCTTCCTGTTCACTGTCGTGTTGTTTCGTGGCCTGAGCTTAGTTTGGGCAGCAATGGGTGGCTTCCTGATAGTTTTATTCTTTACCTGTGGGTAAGGTTTTGCGGGGGGCAGAATGTCGTCTGTGGAGGCGACTGGGAGCTGAGCTTGCCACTGGTCCCCCTCTTTTCTCAGTAACTCCTGCTGTTCTGCTGATAACTCGCTCACCTGGAGAAGAAACACAAAGAGAAACTTGAAAGGAAGCAACACGACAAAGTGACTCATTTTAGAGTGAGGACTGGGACATATGACATAAAGGAACTCTCCTTTATTTTTCTTTGAATTATGCCAAAATTTGATTGAATTTTGAATTTTATTACTTTCTTAATCTCTTTTTTACCTATTCAGTTTGTCATTGAATTTTGATTGATTTTGAGTAATTTTGAATATATCTAATGGTAGTTCTTTCCCAAGATGTACTCACCTCTCCCCTTATTCAGGCCCTCCCCACATGAAAAATTCCATGAAGATCTACTCATTACTTTTGGAGTAATGTCAACCAGAAAACCAAAGTCATTGAAAATAGAACGAAAATGAGACCTTTGCAAATTTGGAATTTTTAGATATCAAGAATATGATACAGATCTTTCCCAAAATTTAAGTATTTCTTCCTTTGGTCAGCCCCTAATTACATGAAAAAATTTATAGAGATCTGTTCATTACTTTTGGGGTTATTGTGAACAGACGGACAAATGAATGCATCTAATAACATAACCTCCTGGTGAAGGTAACAATAATCCTTCACCAATTGTCTGTTGTAAACAATTCATTACTTTACTCTCTGATGAGTACATCTGACAGGTCGTTTTAGCTTGGTAACTGTACTTTACAATCCATCCCTGTGGCTTATTCCTTACCAGTATTTTGGACTTGTTGGCTCTCTTCATATCCTCAGGTAGGGAGTCCTCCCCATGTACACTGCGGATGTGGTTTTTCAGTGTGTCTTTCTTGATGCAGCTGTAGGTACACAGGTGACACATGAAGGGTTTGTAGCCCAGGTGTGCACTGTACCTGTGTCTCTCCAGGTAACGCTTCTCAATAAACCCCTCCCCACACACCTCACACTTGTGTGGCTTCTCACCTGTAAAATATCATTATGACTGGTATTCATCAAAAAACTCCATCTTACTCCTTAACTCAAATCCCTATAATGTAGAATTTAAATATTATTATTGAGTTTAAATTAAAACTCAAATTATTTACAGACATTTGACATTTTGTTTTACATAAATCTGTGTACACCAACCATCATATTTGCTTTAGTGTACTTCCGGTGGGTTCACACAAAACAATGGATTGCTGGATTCGGGTCAGGTTTAGCATTATGGATACTTCTCCTTATTTTAGTCCAGTGTCACAAAACCTAGTAACACTTTGTATTTATTTGTAACTTCATCCCCGATAACCACACACAAGTGTCGCCTTTCTCTTTCAAATATGAAAGAAACTGAATAGTCAAGGGATGCCATAGGTCACCAATCCCGAGTAGTGAGTACAGGTTGAGGAATGACCTAGGTCAGCAATCCCCAGTTGTGAGTATGAGTCAAGGAATGACCTAGGTCAGCAATCCCGAGTTGTAAGTACGAGTCAAGAAATGACCTAGGTCAGCAATCCCGAGTTGTGAGTACGAGTCGAAGGATGACCTAGGTCAGCAATCCTGAGTTGTGAGTATGAGTCAAGGAATGAGCTAGGTCAGCAATCCCGAGTTGTGAGTATGAGTCGAGGAATGACCTAGGTCAGCAATCCCAAGTTGTGAGTATGAATGAGTCAATTCCCCGCTTCTTACCTGTGTGTGTGCGAGTGTGTCTCACTAGGTGCGTGCTCTGTGTGAAACTCTTGTGGCACTGTTTACACGTGTACGGTTTAGCGCCTGTATGTGTGCGGATGTGAGCATTCAGCTGAGACTGTGTCAGTGTGGAGTACTCACACAGCTGAAAACACAATGAATAGGGAAACATTCCATGTTCTTTTGAACAAAATATGGAATGAGATGGTATAACAAATTTTACAATATTGAGACCATTTTGCTGTAGTACTGAAACAAAATACCATAACTACCATCTTGACTGTCAGAACATAAAATAATGGGAAGACTTTAAATATTATACACTACAAATACGAAGATACTTTAACCTACTCTCCAGCTTTTTTTATATTTTCAGTCTTATTTCTCACCTTGATAAGTACCTTTTGTTTTCATTAACTCAAATTCCTGTTAATGGGCCTATTTATTTGGGATAGCACCAGGGCACACATGTTTCAGTGTCCCAGAATCTAAATGGTTCTATACTTACTGAATATCAACAGAATATAGGCTACCACCTCAACCCTAGTGCAGAGGTCATACTATAATCAGAATATAGTGGAAGTAGTTTGTCCATTCTTATTGGTCATATTAAAACGCTATAGTACAGAAATTCTACACCAGAGTACCACAGATATGTACTAACAGAGCTATAATATATATAATGTAAAAATTGGGTTCATTTCATTGTAATTGGAATTTTTATTAAAAAAATTACTTACAATTACTTACTTGACTTGCCGTTTGGTCAAGGACACAAAAAATGTGTCTCATTATGTTTTGAAGTTCTAAAAGGTCTAATCATAAGACATCCTCAAATACAGTATGGGGATAAAATCAAAGCAGAAGTAGCTTATATCCATTACAAAAACATTCAATGCCTTATCCAACAACTTCAATTTATTCTTTATTTTAAAATTTGTTTTTGACCTTATACTGCAAACTGATTTTTAAATAATGTTTCTTTATAAAAAATATGTGCACAAAATGTGCAAAAACACATTTTTGCTGAGAATACGGCTCTCCTTTTTACAATCAAAGCCCATGATATGTTTTCACATATTGGGTGGGTGGGTGTGGGGCACCCCAAGCAAGCACCCCAGCAATGTGATCTCCGATGCTGTTGATTTACATACAACAAATACAAAACATGAAGCAGTAGATCCAAAGTTCAAGTGCTAATATCGGAAACATTTAAGGATACTACAAATGGTGGAACACTCCCAAAGCTTTTAAAATTGAATTGTTTTAATACCTTGTACATAGTACAGTAAATTTACTGACATTAATGGATCATTTTACAGATTGCCTGATATGTAGTTCCATTATGCTCCATTCAAACTACAGCAGGTATGTGCCTCGGTACTCAGCGGCGGAATGCCTCCAAGAACGCCCCATACCTTCCCAGATCTGGTGTAGGATTCACACTACGGGTGGTGTAATTCACGGTTAGAGGCGGTGGGTGAAATGTCCCTGTCCTTCAAATACTGCCCGAGGGTTGTATGCCACCTGGTGACACAGTGGCAAAACGTCCATTTACCTCTACTTGCCTTATGTCTCTGTGTTACACTGAAAGATGACCGAGTCATAACCTTATATACACCACGGACCACACCTTCAGGGGTTACCGTAGCAAGAAATTCATCTGTGCATGCTCGCATTCATCTGCCCATGCCAAAAGTACATAATTCAGAGGTGGAAATTTTAAACATTTTAATGACCAGTGGACCTATTCATATATAATTAATGTAATTTATACTTAAAGGTAAATCGATAGTTACACTTAAAGTGAATGTGTTTCACTGTCTCAAGTCTTCTACTTGAGGGTATACTATCTTTACCTTGCACTTAAATGGTTTCTCTGGGTTGTGTTTCTTCAAGTGAAAGTTGAATTCATGTTTGAAGTAACAGCTGAACTCACAGTGTGGACACTTGAAGTTCTTCTCTACAGCTTCTCCTTTAGAGTCCACACCTGATTAGTTAAAATATAGCACAAATCCTAGTGAATGATATAAATCAGCCAATCGGATTCACTGAAACTAATACATGAAGTTCTTCTTAGCAGGTTTGTCCTTTTAATAAATTCCACTTCTCACAGTTCAAAATTAAACAGAAATCTTATTGATACAAACTGACTCATTACACAAGTTACATAAATTCTTCAAAATGAAACGAAATCCTGATGAGTGAGGAGTTCAGCCAATCAGATTTAATATTACAATTCACCCACATGAAGTTCCTCTCACCTGCCTGTTCTGACTGCTAATATTAGTACAGAAATTCAGCCGATTGACCCAGTTTAATCACGCCAAATGTGTGAGACATAGTGAACAACCAAAATACTTCACAGCCACCCTTCCATCTGATAGGATGAAACAGAACACAAACCAGAATGAATGATGTTACCTAAAATCTAGCACTCCCAATTAAAGTGTTTTCTGAAAGCAGTGATCTCAAAGATTAAATTCACAAAACTTCAATTTACACTGAAATATATGGAAATTTATGAAAAACTATGAGTCAGTTTTACTGTGTTTACGGTACATCTGGTATTTGGTCTAAGAACACTGATAAGTAGTCAAGTTTTGGTAAGCGTCACCACTTAGTTAGGTATTGTTATTACTGTGTTTTAAGCTCACATGACTCTGTAGGTTTATCTGGTATTTGGTCTAGGAATGCTGTTAATTAGTCAAGTTTTTGTAAGGCATTTAGTAAGGCAGTGTTACCATGTTTTCTGGTCACATGACTCTGTAGGTACATCTGGTACTTGGTTTTGTAGTCACACAGGTGGCAACTGTAGTAGTCGTCGGAGTGTTTCACCATGTGTACCTTCAGGTTGGTACTACCCCCAGGTACTGCAGCCCCACAGATGCTGCAGAGATTCACCTGCCGCTCTGTACTGGAATGGAGCAAAAAACAGTGTGGTCAAACCCTTCTACAGAGTCAAAAATGTAAAACTGACCAGTGTGTGAAATTCTGCACCAGGGGGCACACTTTAAAACTAAGATAATCTGATCAATATTTGTGCCAATTTTGCCATAGGAGAAATCAGGGACCTGATGTATTCACAGAAATCACAAACATGTAGAAAATTTCTTGCATGTCAAGGAAATAGAAGGGGGTTTTTCCTACTGGCGAAATTTCATGTATTGCGGCAAATTAAACACTTCTTATTCTCAGGTAGAAGTAGATGCTTAGTCTCCAAATACTACATGTGTTCACTTGATAATCTCCTAGAAATAAAATAATAAAGCTGAACTCAGTAGAGGCAGTTGGAATTAAATGTTCGCGGACAAAATTCCGGCTCGATATCGAGCCCTTGTGAAGTTTAGCATGTGTTTTCACAGAAATTAACATTCAATTTGATACAAGCCTTGCGTTGTTGAACTTAGCTGAGTTGACCACATAAAACAGTGAAAATCATGTCAACAATGGTACAAAATGGTTTAAAATGGTGATTTAATGGAAAAATTGTGCTGTTAACATATCTATATAACATGCAACCGGTTCAATAAGGTATTAGAATTGGGATAAAATTTTCATAAATTTTAGCTCATTTGTGATTATCAACCACTTGTTCACACCTCAACTTTCAGCAGAACTCTGTTTTGTAAAAATCCAGAATAAACTGACTCGGCAGTCATTTTCTACAGAAACGTATCATTGTGTGGAATTTCTTTTTAAGAATAAAAGCTTTTGACTGAGAATCACTCTAGCTTATAAGTTTTCTAGAAATGTTTATGTTTACTACAAGCAGTTTATAATACCCTACTATGGATCCAAGATCCACTTAAATCACTCTAACTCGCTCTGTTAATCGATTTTATCTTTAACTTTGAAAATAATTTAATTTAAACTGCACAAATACTTTCACTCGAACTAATGAAGGAATTTAATTTAAACTACAAAAGGATTTTAACTTAATTATTAAACGATTTAACTTAATCTATTAAAGCACCTTTAACTTAAACTGTAAATGGATTTTAACTAACACAACTGAATGATTTTTATTTGAACAGATGTAGGACTTTTAACTATTTTAACATAAACTATTGAAGGATCCAAACAATTAGAGGAGAACATCGACCTGTACTCACACTGGCAGGTGTTTCTGCATGTGGTACTTGAGGCCGGAGGAGTCTGCTGCAGAGTAGTTGCAGTTCATGTGTGTACACTTGTACGGCTTCAGCTTCAAATGTTTACTGCGCACGTGACGACTCATCTGATCACGGTCAGAAAACGTCAGAGCACAGCCATCTTCTGTACAGGGAACTCGATCTAACCCTGCCAAAAAAATGATATAAGTACAGTAGTGCTGGTATTGTTTATCGATATTGAAATATTTATCGATTCATGCTACATTTGCCGATATCAATAATGTAGAGTATAATATCAATATCGAAACATACCACTTAACAGGTACAAATATCATGTTTTTCATTCAAATAAAGGACAATATTTGAAGAATATATTTGTTTTCCTACTATTTTTGTCATCTTTCACTTACCGCTAAAGCGGAAATGCCATATTTGTTTACGTTTCGGGAAATGCTAAATCTCGCGAAAGAGTTTGGAAGGTCTCTCCCAGGAAAGCATCTAATACCCCGATATTTCATTATCGATCGATACGCAAGGCAAAAATATGGTTTGATATCGATGTGCATATTATCATTCAATACCAACACTAAAGTACAGGTAAAACTCAAGTAAATATCATTGAAAGGGGACAATGTATTGTAGATGTAACAAAGATTGTATAAAAGTAACTGTTATGGTTTTAGGCCCTGTTCAACAGCCAGGGTCATATTGGGACAGACCCTCAGCAATTGTCACTTGATAGAGAGGAATCCACATAGAGGTGACAGACATGATGGTTCCTGTAACAGTAAAGTAAAATCACTCCCATACTAAATTTAATATTGAATAAAATATAGCATTACCAATAAAATGTGATCACCCTGAATACAAGGTTACGGGTCGGTTCTTGGGAAACGGTTACCCAGTCACTTTTACTGAGTCATAGCTTTACTACTTACTGTTGTGAACCTTCATGTGTTTTGTCAGATGTTTCTTGGCCTTGAACCCTGACCCACAATCTGGGCAAGTAAAGGGCCTCTCACCTAAAAAAAACATGCAGAATTTCATAACAAGTGGAACTCTTACAATTCACACAATCTTTAGCAAGATTGACACTGACATCTGAATGTTAAGTAATAAAACTTTTACTGCATTTTGTAAATTAACTATGAATGCATTAAAGAAGTCTCACCAAAGGTGAATTCTAATGTATTTACTACAACTAACATATATAAAGCCATAGCCTCACCAGTGTGCACCCTGACATGTTCTTGCAGTTTGAAGTTGTCCATGAAGCACTTGTCGCAGTGTGAACAGATGAACTGCTGACCCGTAGAATGAGATAGCTTGTAATGCTTCCTGAAACCCTCCACACTGGAGTGAAGCTCAGTACAAACAGGGCACATGTAGGCATTATCCTGAAATACAGGGATTATACATTAACATGTAGGACATTGCTACAGACAAGTACAATGCTTGGTGAAACCCTACACACTGCACACAATATAAGGTCAGCAAATTCTCTACACTGGGGCACAGCTTGCAGCAGACAAGGCACAGCTGAGAGCTGTCCTTCTGTAATATACAGTTTAGTAAAGGGATTGGTGCTCGATCTTTATCGATCGATCATCCCACAGAACTGCCGATATCGACACACACTACCAGCATTTCAATATCGAAATAACATAAACCAAACAGACAAAAAAGTAAACAAAATGGTATTTTTACTGATTAAACGCATATTTATTGTATAAAATCTTTAAAATACATAGTTTCAACTGAAACAAAACAGGGTCAAGTCTGGCGCCATCTTTGTTTACATTGTCTGTGACCTACTTCCTGTTTTACAGAAGATACAAAACCTGACAGCTAGTATACAGAAAAGCATAAAATGCTTGTTTTATGTAACTTTTGTTCTTTTTATTTTCTATTACAGAATTGCATTTTTGGTGAAGAAATAGCATGTTTTAATTATTTCTTGAATCATATGTGCACATTTTCAAAGAACTGGTATTATTGCCCATGGCTTACGTTAACGGTCCCAATATTAAAATATCGATCGATCCACCACCCTAAATTTTAATTTGATATCGATCCTCAACATGGCACTCAATCCCTACACTAATACAGTTATAATATTACAGACAAGAACACCAATTAGAACCATGTACAGTTAAACAAAATCCGACAGAGCTGTGCTGTAATTGAAAGTTATATACCAAAGCATATAATTAAACTTTTCCTCTAGCAAAGACCAACATGGGCAATGGGATCAGGGTTTTTAGAACAGTTCATAGTGGACTATAAAACCAAACTTTCACCTGGTGTTTTGAAACTGGATTAAACTAGTTCTACTTTTCTAAGACAGTCATCATATTGTGAAAACCTGTTAATAAGTATGTTTGTATGGTGCTGATAAGGTGGCTACACATAATGACAAATACATTACACAAAGTGATCAACACCATCCATCCACGGCAGTTTACTAGAACTATGTTCTTTGGTATAAAAAACAAGCATTCTGACGCATGCATTTATCTCCCGCCATATAAACTAGAGGAATGCTTTTGCTAACAAAAGCGAAGCGTCCCTTAAAGTTTAAAATGCTTTGTGGTTTTAATAAGCATGCTGTAAAACTAAGAATGCACAAAGCTGCACCGTATGCTTTCCCAATACCTCTTAATACATTCTGAAGCTATAAAAGCAACAATAAAGGAGATATAAGGCAAAAACTCCAAAGCAGCTATTTATGACCCCAGTTTGGCCCATAAGGGTGGGGTCGGGGGTAAAACTGACCGGCTATTTAGACTCTCCACATATTCTTTCTCAATACCTCTTAATACATTCTGAAGCTATAAAAGCAACAATAAAGGAGATATAAGGCAAAAACTCAAAACCAGCTATTTTATGACCCCAGTTTGACACATAGGGGGTGGGGGGGTGGGGGGTAAAACTGACCGGCTATTTAGACTCTCCACATATGCTTTCCCAATATCTCTTAATACATTTTGAAGGTATAAAAGCAACAATAAAGGAGATACAAGGCAAAACTCCAAAGCAACTATTTTATGACCCCAGCTTGACCCATAAGGAGGGGTTGGGGGATAAAACTGACCGGCTATTTAGATTCTCCATATATGCTTTCCCAATACCTCTTAATACATTCTGAAGCTATAAAAGCAACAATAAAGGAGATATAAGGCAAAAACTCCAAAGCAGCTATTTATGACCCCAGTTTGGCCCATAAGGGGGGGCTCGGGGGGTAAAACTGACCAGCTATTTAGACTCTCCACATATGCTTTCCCAATACCTCTTAATATATTCTGAAGCTATAAAAGCAACAATAAAGGAGATAAAGGCAAAAACTCAAAATCGGCTATTTTATGACCCCAGTTTGACCCATAAGGGGGGGTCGGGGGGTAAAACTGACTGGCTATTTAGACTCTCTATATATGCTTTCCCAATACCTCTTAATACATTCTGAAGCTATAAAAGCAACAATAAAGGAGATATAAGGCAAAAACTCAAAATCAGCTATTTTATGACCCCAGTTTGACCCATAAGGGGGGGGGGGGGGCAGGGGGTAAAACTGACCGGCTATTTAGACTCTCCACATATGCTTTCCCAATACCTCTTAATATATTCTGAAGGTATAAAAGCAACAATAAAGGAGATAAAGGCAAAAACTGAAAATCGGCTATTTTATGACCCCAGTTTGACCCATAAGGGGGGGCCAGGGGGTAAAACTGACCGGCTATTTAGACTCTCCACATATGCTTTCCCAATACCTCTTAATATATTCTGAAGCTATAAAAGCAACAATAAAGGAGACAAAGGCAAAAACTCAAAATCGGCTATTTTATGACCCCAGTTTGACCCATAACGGGGGGTCGGGGGGTAAAACTGACTGGCTATTTAGACTCTCCATATATGCTTTCCCAATACCTCTTAATACATTCTGAAGCTATAAAAGCAACAATAAGATATAAGGCAAAAACTCAAAATCAGCTATTTTATGACCCCAGTTTGACCCATAAGGGGGGGTCGTGGGGTAAAACTGACTGGCTATTTAGACTCTCCACATATGGTTTCCTATTACCTCCCAGTACATTTTATAGCTCTAAATGCAATACTTAAGAAGATAATATGGGGGTTGGCCTAAATTTAAGGCTTTCAGATTGGAAGGTGTCAGAAAATCACTCATAAATGAGACATTTTTCACGGGATTGCTCCCAAAATCTAATCAGCTCGCTTTTTCGATAGTATGAACAGGTGTGTCAAATTATAAGGCTCTGTAGCAAGTAGTTTTTCCTGAACTGTGATGACAGGGGGAGTGTACTTCAAAAAATAGTTTTTGATCATGTGACCTTCATAAAGGTCAAATTTAAGCATGCAGAAAAAATTTCCCACGCCTAAGGTATATAACTGCCAAATATGGTTTGAAACCTTCTAATAACTAGATTGGGCCAACTCGGCGCCAACATATCCCCAGACAGGTCATCACTCATGCCACAGGTTTTGATCGGGAATTTTTTTATGTAAGCCATTTGTTGTATGCCATAAATCTTGGGAAAAGTTATATGAACTTCAGCACATCAATCTACCAAGTTTATATCTTCCCAAGGAAGATGGTGTATCCCCAGACGCCGAATACATAACTCAACAGAGCATATTTTCAATCTTCCTGCAATGATAACTCTGAACCTATTTTCAAAGTATTTAAATGGTTGATGATTGAATGTCCATTCCAAATTAATAATCCCAAAAGAGCATATCTGTTTCTATATTTGTTGACAAATAAAATATTATTTCTAACTCAACTCATCATACTTTTCAATCTTCCTGCAAAGGGTGACTCTGAACCTATTTTCAAAGTATTTAAATGATTCATAATCCCAAAAGCGCATATCTGTTTCTATATTTGTTCACAAATAAAATATTATTTAAAAATTATATATTATTTATATTATTATTTTGTTATATTATTTTTAGAATTTGCATTGTTTTTCAGTTATTCATTTCCTCAATTCCTATATATGTGGTCCATATATATGCAACCTAAATATGTGACACAATCTCAGTTCTGACTCCCCTTTGTCTTATTAGATAATGAAGCAAACCCCATCTCCCAACCCCACCCCACCCCTCTCCCCTTCTCCACACCTCTCTCACTGTTACAGAAGATCTGCAACCCCACTGAAAAGTCTGGTTCTTTGTTTCTCATTTGATATCATTCAATACCTTTGTTTATTTTGTGTCACTCAATAGCTGGAGGTCCCAGAGGTGGATGGGGGGTGGGACTACAAAGAGAGTGCTACAGCACAAATGGTAAACAAACAAAAGGGGTAATCAAATACAAAAAGCTCAGTTAATCTTATCACTAAAATCAAATCAAATATATAAATAAGGAATGTCCAACAGGAAAATTATATACCTCCAGAATTAAATATAAATTATCAAACCACAAGAACAGATTTATAATAATAATTCAGAATTGAGAATTTTAAGAATGTGATTATCAACTGAAATGAGTTAGTAACTGTAGGAACTGTGTCAAAATTAACTGAGGCAAACTGAATAAAACTGGGCTAGTTGAGGGTTAAAAATCCCCTATTTTTACTACATAAGGCTATAATTTCATTAATATTGGACTTATAGCTCACCAGAAAATAACAGTGTCCATTTTGCCTACTTGAATATGTTTAACCAGTTTCATTTTAAAAAGTTAAAAACTCAGCAAGCAGAGAGATAACACACAAAAATAAGTACTTAAAAGCCTAAGATAGCCATAACATTATTAATAAAAATTTAAATAGACAGGCACTTCCTTTGAAAAATTCAAAGATTTCAGCTCTATGACCCACATAGTTCGACAGTTACAGGGCTTTAAAGTGGTATAATATCCATAAACTGGGTCTCTGTGGGCATTTTACAATTGTTAAAGAGACCTTAGCAATTAAACTACAGAGCTGAAACTTTTTGGGGGACAAACATAACAAACAAAAATTATATATAATACAGTTTAAGACTTGTCACACTAAGCATTTCCAAATAACAGGGCAAAATACGGAAAAAAATGTCAAAAAAGGTCACTTGGGTGAGTGTTTATGGCCCTCATACACAGGTTAAATGTCTACTAAAAGCCTTGATTTTCAGCACATGTAGAAAGGACATAATAATGCATTCCCAGATGGGATTTCAGCTCCATCAATCACATAGTTTAACAGTCACAGGGCTTAAAGGTGGCAAAAAGTCCAAATATTGGGTCTCTGTGGGCCTTTTAGAGATCTCGATGTGGCCTTCAAATTAAAGCTTCAGATTTATAATCTGTCACATACTAAGATTATACATAGAATATATATCTAATAAAGTTTGAAACTTCTCAGACTTACCATTTCCAAGTTACAGAGCAAAACATGTGAAAAATATCTTAAAAGGGTCACTCGGGTGGGTGTTTATGGTCCTCATACACAGTTTAAATGTCTACTTGAAGCCATGATTTTTGGCACATGTAAAAAGAACATAATAATGTATTCCCAGATGAGATTTCAGCCCTATCATTCACATAGTTTAACAGTCACAGGGCTTAAAGGTGGCAAAAGTCCAAATACTGGGTCTTTGGGAGCCCGTCAGAGACCTCAATGTGGCCTTCAAATTAAAGCTTCAGACTTAAAATTTGTCACATACTAAGATTACACATAGAATATGTATCTAATACAGTTTGAAACTTCTCAGACTTACCATTTCCAAGTTACAGGGCAAAATATGTGAAAAATGTCTAAAAAGGGTCACTCGGGTGGGGATTTATGGCCCTCATACATGGGTTAAATGTCTATTAAAGGCCTAAATTTTGGAGTACATACAAGAAAAACATATTGATATATTCTCAGATGATATTTCACTTAGATGAGAGACATTGTTTGAAAGCTACAGTGCTTGAAGGTGGCAAAAAGTCCATAAATTGGGTCTCTGTGGGCAATTTTGAGACCTCAAGTCGGCCTAACAGGTAAACCTACAGCCTTTAAATTTTTCACAGACAAGGATTACATATAAGAGTTACACCCAGAGCAGTTTGAGACTCATCAGAAGTACCACTTCCAAATTATAGGGCAAAATATGTTAAAAATCTAGGAAAAAAGTCCTAAGTGGGGTCTTTATGGGCCCCAAACACAATTTTCTCCTCAACTTAAAGTCTTGATCTTCGGCACATGTACTAAGAATATATTAATGTGTTCTCAGGTAAAATTTAAGCCAGATACCCCTCATAGTTTGTGACCTAGAGGGCTCTAAGTGGTCAAAAGTGCAATTTCTGACCTTAAGGTGGCTATAAGTTCTTTATTATTGGGAGTTTAAGGTCACCTTAAAATAGGGATCTTCCTTTGGGCATCCTTAACATGTGTACCAAGTTTGAAAAAAAAATATTAATCCGTTTTTGAGTTATCGCGGCCACAAGGAAATTTCTACGGCGGCGGCGGCGGCGCGACGGACCTGAATCCAATATATCCCCGACTTTCGTCTGGGGATATAATAAGGGAGATATTCAAGGGAGACCATAATGCGGCCGCAGCGGCGGCGGTGAGGAAACTGAGGTGAAAACAAATAAGCGGAATATAATTAGTGGAATATAAATTTTCTTGTGAGATGGAGGCACGTGTAGAAATGACAACAAGTTTAATGTCTCATTGCAATACTTTTAAAGACAAAAGGCATTTACTCATTTTAGTAGCTATTACTCTGCCATCCAAAGAGCTAGAGTTCTGCAACTTTATTATGCAGTAGATCAACCCAAAGTAGGTGAAGGACATATTTAGAAGAAATTGCCTATCTGTAACACTTTTAGAGATAAAAGATATTTACTTATTTTAGTGGCTATTACTCTGCCATCCAAAGAGCTACAGTTCTGCAACTTCACTATGTGGTAGATCACCCAAAAGTAGGTGAATGACTTATTTAGAAGAAATTGCCTACCTGTAATACTTTTAGAGATAAAAGACATTTACTCATTTTAGTAGCTATTACTCAGCTATCCAAAGAGCTCAGTTCTGCAACTTCTCTAAGTGGTAGATCACCCAAAAGTAGGTGAATGACTTATTTAGAAGAAATTGCCTACCTGTAATACTTTTAGAGATAAAAGATTTACTCATTTTAGTAGCTATGAGTGTGCTATGCAAAAAGCTATAGATCTGCAACTTCACTATGTGGTAGATGACCCAAAAGTAGGTGAATGACTTATTTAGAAGAAATTGCCTACCTATAATACTTTTAGAGATAAAAGACATTCACTCATTTTAGTAGCTATTACTCAGCTATCTACTGACTTAGCTATTGACCTACATCTGCAAAAGCAACAAAAATATAAAGGACACAGGAAAGTAAGCTTATCAAAAACTAGATGAATAACAAATGAAAAGATTTGCTTACTTTAATACTTGTGAAGGTATTTGACATTTATTTCCATCATAATTTTGCTACAAATAAGAAAATAGCTATTGCTCACTTATGACATGCAATGGAACCCCAAACGATATGACATCTTATAGTTAAGGAAAAAGGAGCTGAACAAATTATTTTAGGAAAATACTGTAACTGCAGTAGTTTTTGAGTTACAATGGATTTACTCAACAGTCAGAATTTCAAAGTAGCTATTACTCAGCTATCCAATGTGCAACAGGTCTGTAACTTTACTATCTGATAGCTCATCAAAAACTAGATGAATAACATATTTGAAAATATTTCCCTAACTTGAATACTTTTGAAGATATTTGAAATTTACTTATGTTGTTATTTTGCTACAAATAAGCAAATAGCTATTACTCACTTATGGCATGCAATAGAACCTCAAACTATATGCCATCTTATAGTTAAGGACAAAGTAGCTGAATAACATAGTTTAGGAAAATACACTAACTGCAATAGTTTTGGAGTTACAATGGATTTACTCAACAGTCACAATTTCAAAGTAGCTATTACTCAGCTATCTAATGTGCAACAGGTCTGAAACTTTACTATGTGATAGCTTATCAAAAACTAGATGAATAACATATTTGAAAAGAATTCCCTAATTTTAATACTTTTGAAGATATTTGACATTTACTTATGTCGTTATTTTGCTTCAAATAAGGAAATAGCTATTACTCACTTATGGCATGCAATAGAACTCCAAACTATATGCCATGTTATAGTTAAGGACAAAGTAGCTGAACAACATATTTTACGAAAATACTCTAACTGCACTAGTTTTGGAGTTACAATGGATTTAATCAACTGTAGAATTTCAAAGTAGGTATTACTCAGCTTTTAAAGTAGGTATTACTCACTTATGGCATGCAATGGGACCCCAAACTATGTACCATCTTATAGCTAAGGACAAAGTAGCTGAACAACATATTTGAAGAAAAAGCTGTAACTGCAATAGTTTTTGAGTTATGAGCCCTTTACTCCAAGTAGCTAAGATTGCTATTACTCACTTATCTTTAGGCCTAAGTCCATAAAACCAAAAAAATTTTGAAGGGCGTGAAAATTCATTGGGACAATTAATTTACAAAAAATCTGTAGCTGTAGTAGTTTTGGAAAAATCTGCGTGACTAACTAACGCACGCACGCACAGGCATCATTCCGTAATCTCCCTCCCGGGCTAAAGCCCGGCAGGAGATAAAAACATGAATACAAACTGTGAACTGAGGTTTACAACTGTCATAATGAAGCAAAAAATAACTTGTTTATATGGGACTTTATTTTTCATGCATAGTATTGACCATTTCATGAAATAGACAACTCATTTTTTCATGAAATGGGCAGGCGAATATTGAATAAAGTGCCTATTTCATGAAATGGTCAAGTCATTGCTTTTTTCACAATATTATTATATAGGCAAAAATCTTGCCTATTTCACAAAACTGGCAAATCCATGAACTGGGCATAACAGAAAAACAGAATGGTAATAGCAAACTTAGTTAACTAAGGTAGTGATGCTTTTAATAAGGTCTAGGCATTGTACTCAAACTTCAAAAAGGGGCCACGGTGGCGTAATGGTAACACAGTCATCTCCAACCTCTGAGGTTGGCCGTTCAAACCAAGGACCCCTATGTGGGAAGGATGGTAGTTTCTTATTGATGGTTGGCAGTTTACAGTAGAGAACCTTGAGCAACTGTGTGCACTGGTTTCCGCTGCCCATAAAACTACCCATCATGATAGGACCTATTCAGTGTTGAAAGCGACATTAAAACCAAAATAAATAAATAACAAACTTCAATATACTTGATGTTAATATATAGTATATGTGTATGTACAATTTGAGATTTTGTACACGTTGCAACTCATACAAAGAGCCTGTACAAGTCGCAACTTGTAAAAGCAGTTTGTACCAGTTGCAACTTGTACAAGATTGGCTGTACAAGTTGTAACTTGTACAGAATTTCACCATCAAATAAACCCAACTTGTACAGTACTGTTGTTCTGTAGTTCAGCTACTCAGCAGAGTTAACCTATGGGTCAAAAATTTTGTAGAAATTGCTCTATCTAGCACGGTTTTTGAGATACAAGCATTTTTGTGTTTTGCAATCTTTGCGAAAAATTCGAAAATTCAAAATGGCCGCCATTTTTGGTGAGTGAAATATTCGTTGAAACTTGGAAATGCTAATTTTCACAGATTTCCTATGGATCAAAAGTTTTCGAGATACAAACATTTTTGTGTTTTGCATTTTTGAAAGAAATTCGAAAATTCAAAATGGCCACCACTTTTTGGCAATTGAAATATTCGTTGAAACTTGGAAAGGCTAGTTTTCACAGATACCCTGTGGGTCAAAAATTTGGCCGAAATCCCACTAGTAAATTTTTATTTTATGAAAAAAATGGTTTCAAAAAGTACTCCTATATCAGTGTTGTTCTATATGTGTACCTTATGAGCCTATATTTCCAATTTTGTGGTTTGCCTATTTTGTCAAAAATTCGAAAATTGAATATGACCCCCATTTTTGGGGAGGAGAAAATTTTTGGAAAATTGGGGAGAGTACACATGTAGTTTGCTGCAATACCCTGTGGATCGAAAATTTCGACGAAATCGCTCTATCTCGCATGGTTAAGGAGATACAAGCAGTTTTGTGTTTTACTCGTTAAGAAAATTGCTAATGCTTACTTAATCATCAATAACTCAGTCATTTCTTAACCTATCCCTGCCAAAATTTATTGTCGCCCATTGTCCGCATTATGGCTGCGAAGCTATTGCGAAAAGAAAATGCGAATCCGGCAGAATTGCTTCTCCTATATACAAACAAGCGTCCCTCGCGGGACTCTTAATAAACATTTGTATGAAATACAAAGTTCAGCATGAGAGCATTTCCTTATTAATGTTTGAAAGATTCCAGCTTTGATCTCATTGGAGTTATGGAACTGTAGACTGGGGTCTTTTTTCCTTTAAAAAAGACTTATTCACAAAAGTGTTAACAACAACAGACTTCATAGATCAAACTTAAAAAAGTAATAAATCAGAAACAGAAATTTGCAAATTTAATAAGTAAATTAAATTTTTATAAGTTAATACCCTATCCAAGGGACAATTGCTTTACCGTTCGGCGCGACCGGTCCCGCCAAACGCCAGATAAAGACGCCCTGTATATAATACCGGCAAGACCGGTCAGTAGTGTGCATTCGCTAGGTGGCGCATCATATTTGCTTCCTGTCTAGACAGAGTGACGTCAGTTCATCTTTTTCGTTGTCTAAACAGATTTAGACCCCTAGTAAGCTGGTAGCGGGGTCAGTTGGGAGGGCCTTGCCTCTCCATTGGATAGGGTATTAACTTAGAAAAATTTAATTTACTTATTAAATTTGCAATTTTATTGCGTTAATACATCCTAACCAATGGACAATTGCTGAATAACTACCGCTTGGTTGGCGGGTAAGTTACTAGGGACTTGGTGTGAACTCAAAATGGTAACAAAATTTTTAACCTACGGTCTAGGCCGACTTAGTCAGGAGACCTATAGGTCCATGGTGGTTACCAGAGCCCGGTTGCCGGGGCTATACCAGCGTTGCCCCCCCCCCCCTTTTCTTACAGACCTGTTCTGAGGTAGGGGAAAAGAGGGATGAGTTCAGTCCCAGAAGGCAAATAAACCTCCCGGAGGAAAAATGTCAATAGTCTCATGAACTATTTACACTATGTACAAGGATACAAATTTCCTCGATATAAGGGCTATTTGTGGATCTGCTGAGCAGCCACTACTGGGCCCAAGTAATGAGGCTCTAACTCAGCCCTAGCCACATGCTTCAGAAGAACTGTGTGAAGGTGATATGTGACTTACAGTGGCAGGCTGAGAGGACTGTTCTAAGGAGACTCCCGACTGGAATGCCTTAGAAGCAGCAAAGGCCCTAACATCATGGGCTTGGCCTGATGTAAGGTGAGGGCTTGCTGGTCAGAGAGCTCGTAGCATAGGATCACAGTAGCTTGATCCATGAGGAGATGGTGGCAGGAGAGATGTCCTTGTCGAAACCTTTCTTGGAAGGAGACAAAGACCAGCTCCTTGTTATGCCCAAGATCTGAGGTCCTACCCAGATGGTAAGGCAGGGCTCTGACTGGACATATGGACCTGTCACCCTTCAGTGCCTTATCCAGAGTGGGGGCAAGGGCTGCATTAACCACGGGGGCCACACTATCTGGACTCTCTTTGGCCAGCTGATTCTTGGAAAGAAGGCTGGCTGAGGGGTAGAGACACCATGGACCAGTCTGATTGGTGTCTGAAGTTGTTATGCAGCCATGCATGGATCTCACCCTTCGCTTGCCTGAACCCAAGGCCAACAGGAAGACAGTCTAGAAAGTCAAGTGTTTCGGGGAGGCCTCCTTGAGGGGTTCAAAGGGAGCCTATGTCAGCTGGTGCAGAACCAGGGAAAGGTTCCAAGAGGGAATGCCCCTCTGCCCTTGGATCTGTCTCTGTGGAAACTATCCGGGAGATGAGTGAGAATTTTCTTGGCTGCCATTCATGGGCGAATTTCCTAATTGTCAGAAATGGCTGGTCTATAGCCATCAATAGTGCCCGGCTGTAACTTCCTGTCTTGAAAAAAGTACAGAGGGAAGTCAGCTATGGCTGTTTTTTTTTGTTTTTTTTTGTGAGATGGTGTGCTGAAGTCCACCTGATTACTGAGTTACCACTTTGTAAAACATATGGTCCACTTTGCCTCATATACTGATCTGGTTGATCCTCTTGAGGAGCCTCAATTTGAGCTGCCACTGCCTCAGGGAAGCCCTGCTTCCTTGGATTTAGATTTATTTGTTGTTTTACGTTGCGTTCAACAGCCAGGGTCATATTGCCACGGGTAGTTTACAGGTGGAGGAAACCAGTGCATACTGCACTGTAAACCACCGGGCATCGGCAAGTAACTACCAACTTTCCAACATGAAGCGCCCGGCCCGAGATTGAACCGGCGGCCTCAGAGGTTGGAGGCAAGAACTCTAACCGCTACACCACCGAGCCCCCCCCCTCTGCTTCCTTGGAAGCTGGGGCTCTAAGGGCCAGGCATGTAGACTCAGATTTACCAGGTTCCTGTGAAGGGTCTGGTAGATTAGCTGAGCCAAGGTCAGGCAGAAAGTGCAGGCACAGTAGGATCTGACTTGACATGGCCACCAGGTCCCAGAACCAAGGCATGTTGGGCCACCCTGGTGCAACCAGTAGGAGTCTGTTGCACAGGTGGTCCTGCAACTTCTCCACCACTTGCCCAAGAAGGCTGCTGGTGGGAAGGCATGTGGGTCCAGATCCTCCCAAGGTAGACTGAGGGCCTCTACTGCCCGGGCTTGTGGATCTGGAACTGGTGAGACAGAGATGTAGTTGTTGAGCCTGGTGGCAAACAGGTCCACTTGAGGCTGGTGCCACCGGCAGCATATTGTTTGAAGCCCTTGGAAGGAGGGACTATTCTGTTTGAATGGTCTGTCCTAGCCTGGATAGCTTGTCTATCACATTCGGCCAGCCTGTTCCTGATACACCAGGTCAGGATTCTCCACAAGAAGGCACAAAGAGGGTCCGATTTCATCCCCCCCTTTATACAGACCACCACCATGGGGTTGTCTGTAGCTATGACAGCAATATAGTTCAAGCAGGGGTTTTGGAATTCTTTTAGGGCCAAAAGACCGCCTTTAATTCCTGAACTGGGATCACCTTTTCTAGTGATTCAGGTAGTCTCCTGCTGTTCATCAACTGTCACTGTATCTGCCTAATGAGGAAGGCCACCTATGTGGACATGCCTTGCTATGGCTGTCGGTAATGTTATTAGGGGGATCAGCCGCCGGACCGGGCACATCGGTCCGGAGAGAAGTTCCTGGATTGCAGATAACGTCTGCAAACGCCCTAGGACTGATCTCAACAGGCCTTCTTCCAGGTTGGACTGGTAGCCTACCAAGTCGAAGGCTTACTCAAGGTCCAGTTCTCATTTCACATGATACCATTCAAACTTACTCCTGACACAGAGCTACTAGAGATTGTGTATGTTGGAGACAGGTTTGGTGGGAACCGGAATTGACCAACCAGTCGTGCTGGTGGATTGTGGTACTTAGTAATGTCATAGTTAGACCTCCTTTGCCACCACCACGAGGACACCCCCTGTGTACTGTGAAAAAAGACCACAGGAGTGCATGAATTGGCAGGGAAGGCCCTGGATGAGCAAACTCTGGCACTTCCTGGTTGGCTGAATGGGGTGAGGGAGTAGGGAACCTTGAGGTTAGCCACTCCTCTGGCTGAAGAGAGGTTTATGTGGTTCCTGGAAAACCATCCGACTCATTTAGGGTACTGAGCCATTATGGGAACTGTGACCCCTGGTCTGATTAACAGATAAAAAGGGTTGTAATCTTGAGGGGAAGCTCGAGTTTGCAAATTCAGGCCCCTGGTGTCAGCTGATACTGGTCACGAGCTGGGTAAATGGCAAGCTGAGTGGCCAGTCTAGGAGGCTGGATCACTGGTATCTCCCTGGAACCACTAACAAAAAACTGATGCACCTCCAGAATGACTGATACAGCAGACTTCTTGTTGGCAGTAGTCTAACCAGTCCGGTTGAGTTAGACATCTCACCGGCAAGAGTAACTGGCTGGTGTGGGTCTGATAAGATAAGGCTGATAGGTAGTTGGATAATTTTAGTCACTTTCAACCAGCTAGGAGATCCTGACTGTAGGCTGGATGACTGGCCAGGCAGGTTGAGACACTGTCATCTCACCAGGACTAGTGACTGGTCTAAGAATTTCTCTGTAACCAGCTTCCTAAGGCAGCAGCTGGTTGGTCTAAGATGGCCATTTGGACCCTTAAAAGGCCTCGGCTGGTCTGTTAGCCAGTCCTGTGGACCTGCCCAGTACCAGGACCTAACCGGTTATAGGTTAAGCAATGCTCTGTAACCGGTTCCTGGTTGGTCCACAGTTCTGTGAAAAACTCATTTGAGCTGGCAGAACTGGGCGACTACGTCTCAGCAGGGGTAAGCTTATCTGAAGAACTGCCTTCTTCCTGTCCGTAATGGTGGAATCAGAAGGCTTTCTCTGTAACCAACACTTCTCAGTAACCGGTAAGCCACTTCACTGGTAAAGAACCGGTAAACTGGTGCTTCTCTGTAACCAAGAAATCAGACAGCCACAGGTCTGTATCATTATTTGATCACTTGGTAGATCTGTCAATCCGGTAAGCTGGTGTTCCAGTTTCAATCAGGTTTCTTCACCGGAATTTCTCTGCCTATAAGCCAGACTCTGTAACCGGCTTGGTATGAAGCTACTGGTCCATGGAGGTTTTGTAAGCCGGAACCCGGTCGGTAGGTTCTGTAACCGGTTGGTTGAGGCAATTTACTGAAGACCTTCCTGTCTATCTGTCACCGGCAAATCTCTGTAACTGGTGACTGTTGTCCTCACTGGACTTGTTGATCTAGGTTGTCTTCTGCCCATGGGAACAACTGATTTCTCTGTAACCGGTAAACTCTGTAACCGGTGAGGCTGCTGTCAGCACTGGGATGGTGGGAGCAGCAGATCTCTGTGTAACCAGTAAATTCTCTCTGTATTTTCTGCCTGTAAACCGGTCTGGTGGGCTCTGTAACTGGCTAAGGGGAAGCACACAGGTCAATGAGGGCTGTGTAGCCGACACCCAGTGGGTAGGCTCTGTAACCGGTATTGTATGCAGCATAAACTCAGTGGCCTGGACAGCTAGCTGGAGCAACTTTTATAACCAGTTCCCGGTAGGCCCATCCTCTGTAACCGGTTGGTAGATCTTCTTACTCTCAACCTGCCCCAGTACCCGTAGTCCCGTACCAAGGTAGGGTCAAAGGGGGGGGGGGGGGGGAGAGGGCTAGCTGGAGACCCCACCGGTAGTCTGAGCAGAGCTGGTACCGGTAAAATTCAGCACAAGGGGTCTAGACCTGGTCATCTTCTTCTTCTTGCTAGCTGAACCGGTCACACTTGGGGATCTGTGGAGTCACAATTTCTTCTGCTAGCCTTGCCGGTCGTGTATGGAGATCTGTGAAGTCACACGACCGGCACTTCAAAACTCGCAGATTCTGTGACCACTTGTCATCTAATTCTTCAGGCCAACAGACGAGTTGCTGGATTTCTACTTGCCAGTTAAAAATGGGTGTTGAGAAATAAATGGTCGTCTTCTTCTGATGAAAACTTCTGTTGAAAACACGATTCCTCCATAGTTAAATGCGTATCACGTGACCTCCATAGTTGAATGCGTGTCACATGACCAGGTCCGTGTCACGTTACAACATAAGCTGGAAGTGATGACGTCAGACGATGCATTCTTCTTTCCTACTAATTTCTTCTCGTCGACATACACGCAGTGTTACTCGACAATGTAGAATATAATGGAGGGTGAATCGTGGTGAACAACACTTCTGAACAGAAGAAGGAATGCTGCAGGGACAACACACGACCTCTCACCCACGACTTCGTCTCGACGACAAGCACAAAGAAAATCTTCAAAACTGGCCATAAAATGCTGGATACTGCCTCGTTTAAGTCCTGGAGAGGCAATGATATGTAAGTAACACAATATATATATTTTTTTTCAGATGAAAATAAGCTTTAAATTCGTAGAATAATCCATCTTTTCTTCAAACTTTGAGATAACTTCAAATACACGTCTACACACTACATGCGCCAAACGAAAAAGATGAACTGACGTCACTCTGTCTAGACAGGAAGCAAGTATGATGCGCCACCTAGTGAATGCACACTACTGACCGGTCCTGCCGGTATTATATACAGGACGTCTTTTTCTGGCGTTTGGCGGGACCGGTCGCGCCGACCGGTACAGCAATTGTCCATTGGATAGGATGTATTAACGCAATAAAACTTCTAAATACAATCATCTGTCTTGCTGTGGCTAAGGGAGAGCATCAAAGGATAGATGATAGCATATGCATAATTCTAATTGACACATGGTTTTCATAAATAAAATCCTTGTGTAGTCTTAAAATTCAGATGCGTTTTTATCATCATAAAATAATGAATTTATACCTTTGTTGTGAAATAAATAAATTTAGGATAATTGTCGACAGACAACTTGTACAAAATCTCAACTTGTACATAACATATACAAGGAATCCACTTGAAAATTAACACTGTGCTAAAATTATTTTGAAAGATCTGTACTTGGCACAGAGTCTGGCCAATATTTGGAATGTTTTTAGACATACAAAAACACTCTATAACAGACACTTGGAAAGAACAGTTCTTTAACCAACAGATGCTACTGTAAGGCATAGATTTTATAAAATTACCACACAGAATAGATACGAATTTGGCTCCAATATATTGTACAAATTACTGTCATACTATAAATCTCTGCAAATGTTGGTAAATGCAAAACAAACCTTACCTGTTTGCACCCAGCAATAAAATCTTTTGATAGGAACTTCTTCTTTGGCTTGGCTGAAAAATATAAATCTAAAGATTTGAAAAAGAAATGGCAAAAAGTTAACACGGTAATATCAATACAGCATGAAAATGGTTTTCTTAACATTCAAAATTATTCAGAAATTAGAATATCGTTTGGAGAAATAAAGTCTATCTTTTTAACACAAAAATCTCAACTGATCCAAAAAAGAAAAAAAAAATTAACTTTTTAAATTATATAACTATTAAGTAGTTCTTGGGTCCAATGATTCTCGCTATACTGTATACTAGTGGATAAGAATATATACCATGATTATGCTGCAGATCCCACAACTAATATCAGGGATGACCTTAAAAGAAGGTGAAACACAACACACACATACACACATTTTTATTTATTTTTTATTAACAGCAACGTTTGGTGCAGTTAAAAAATTAAAATCTCACTACATTACCTCTTGTTGATCTGCTTATCCTCTTCATTCCACTGTTTAATGTTATGTCACACTCAATAGGTCCCCTAATATCACTCGCCCCCTTAGTCTCACCGTCAGCCTCCTTTTCTCTTTTCTGTTGCAAATCACCCAAGCTTAATACTGTTGAAGAAATGGCCATACCATCTTCAAGCTTCACCTTCACTTTTGCTTGAAGAGCTTCCTCCTGCTTTAAAACCACTTCATCTGCACTTAAACCCAAGCCGTTCAATGTTACAGTGTCCCTTTGTTCAGTCTTTACATTTTCCAAATGAATCCTTGCATTTCTTTTCCGAGTTCTTTTCCCCGTTTTCTGTTTTCTATAAGTTGACTTTCTGCCTCTTTTAACTCTTGCTTGCACAATATCTTGTTCATCACTTATCTGTGTTTCCACACCCACATGATCCTGAGCAGCTGTAGTCACTTTTCTATCAATTTCCACTGTTGACACGATATGACTTTCATTTTCAGTGTCTCTGTTTGTAATAATATCTGCAGTTACTTTTTCATTCTCACAGTTTATCTCTAAATTAATACATTGCTTTTCCATATTTAACTGAGCTTTACTTACCATCTCTCCAGAAGACATTTCAAGGTCATCCACCCCATATGGTGAACAGGTCCCTCTTTGTGGTTCAGTATCACAGTCACTTGAGCCATTATTAACAATATCAGTGATAGATTCCCCGATTGAAAAATTACCATCATTTATTAAATGCTTCAGCAAGTCATGTTCAGTTTGTGTCCCTGTATCGCAGAGCGTACACGGAAACTGTTTTTCCAAACTCTCTTTGCTTGTATTTCCATCCTTAGTGCTGTCACTTTTAGGCAATGGATATTTGATGCTAATTGATAGCTCTGTTTCAAGACTCCTGTCTTGTAAAACCTGAGGGAGAGAACCATTCTCAATTTCAAATGATTTGTTCAAATCAATCCCACTCATGTCAAAGCTGTTTGTAATGTTAACACAAGCAAGGGCATCTTCTTCCAGTTCACTCAAAAACTCCTTCTTTTGCATATAGTCTTTAATAAAAACAGCAGCACCTGTCACGCCTAGTTTTTCAGTGTCATTCAATAAGCCAGATAATCTTTCTCTGCTCCAGGTGTCCAAACAGCCCATTTTACCAGTGTACAGGTACCTTACTATGCTGACGACATTTGCTGCTTCACAGTTATCCAATGATACATACTCAACAGCTTCAGAAGAGGACAAAGAGTCAGTTCTGCAGAATAGAGTTGTGAAATATTCACTAAAAGCTGACAACACTACTTTGTGGGCAGATGCTACAGGGAGATTGTTGCAAAAGAGCTGAACATCCACCAGCTTTTCATTTTCCCAAAGCCAGAGCAGATGGCTATGCAGCTTCTCTCCTTGCTCCATTTTAAGCTGGTTCTTATTTATTCACTAGCTAAAAATATACAATAATGAAATTAGTGTAAACAAAGCAAAATACACAGCTCATACACCAGTTTTTTCCACCAAATCTAAGAGAAAAAAATAGTATCAGAAATGCCCATACCCCACAGCCTGGGGAAATAGTTTTCAACACCATGAGATATAGAAGTAGTGAAACAGTACAAAGATTGGGATACTTTCAGAGCAGTGTCAGTTATATTAAGGTCTAAATGATGTTTAAGTAGAGAAAATAACATCTAAGAGCAACAAAATGTATGCAAAGATAAAGTATTAAAACAAGACAATTCAATAGTAAGATGACAGCATTAATCAGTAAACTAAAAACTATGCTGCACAACTACAACCCCTAAGCAATGTCCCTACCAACTATCAATTTCCTACACTTTACAGTTTCAGAGATATTGCCTGGAGAGAATTTTAAAGGTCAAGGTCACTACAGCAAGGTCAAATGTCAAATCAAGGTCACACCATGACATTGCACACCTACAACCCCCAACCAATGTCCCTACTAAGTACCAACTTCCTACACTGTACGCTTTCTGAGATATAGCCCGGACAAGATTTTATAGGTCAAGGTCACTACGGCAAGGTCAAAGGTCAAATCAAGGTCACACCATGACGTTGCACACCTACAACCCCTAACCAATATCCCTACCAAGTATTAAGGTCAAAGATCAAATCAAGGTCACACCATGACGTTGTGCAGCTACAACCCCTAACCAATGTCCCTACCAAGTATCAATAATCAGTTGCAGCGACCCATATATCTTTGTCATAAGAGAAAGATGTCTCAAATATGGCAGGTGAACACACTTGAGCAGAACAACATGGTCACACCATGATGTACACCTACACCCCCTAACCAATGTCCCTATCAACCTTCTACACCTTATGGAATCAAAGAAATAGCCCAGACAAGATTTTAAAACCCATGGTCACTATGACAAGGTCAAAGGTCAAATCAAGGTCACACCTTGATGTTGCACACCTACACCTACAACCCCTAACCAATACCCCTACCAAGTATCAACTTCCTACACCTTATGGTTTCCAAGATATAGCCCAGACAAGATTTTATAAGTCAAGGTCACTACGGTAAGGTCAAATCAAGGTCACATCATGACGTTGCACACCTACACCCAAGAACCAATGTCACTACTGAGTAACAACCTCCTACACCTCACGGTTTTTGAGATATAGCCCAGACAAGACTTTATAGATCAAGGTCACTACGGCAAGGTCAAATCAAGGTCACAACATGACCATGTCTCTACCAAGTATTAACTTCCTACACCTTACAGCTTCCAAGATATAGCCCGGAAAAGATTTTATAGGTCAAGGTCACTATGGCAAGGTCAAAGGTCAAATCAAGGTTACACTATGACATTGCACACCTACACCCTCTAACCAATGTCCGTACTATGTATCAACTTACTACACCTTACAGTTTCTAAGATATAGCCCGGACAAGATTTTATAGGTCAGGGTCACTATGGCGAGGTCAAAGGTCAAATCAAGGTCAGACCATGATGTTGCACACCTACACCTCCTAACCAATGTCCCTACCCAGTGTCAACTTCTTACACCTTATGGTTTCTGAGATACAGCTGGAACAAACTTTTTCCCGCCGCCTGCCTGCCCATCTGGACACAATGGGTGAAAACAATACCCTGACAGCCCTTAAGGGCTGTCGGGTAAAAAGGTAGATAATTTTCAAAGAAATGCCTGTGGTGGCCATCTTGTTTTTCACAATGAGGCTTATTTCAGTCCCAGAGAAGCTTTTCTTCCAAAAAAGATATCCTGTAAATTTGGTGAACGTAGCTGTTGCAGTTTCCCTCGGAGGGCATTAACACCGAAAATCTCTATGCAGGGCAGCATAGCGAACACTAAACCAAAGTATCCACCGGATGGCTCCAGTGGGTACAACAAGATATTAAACAATAAATGAAATCTAACCCATTAATTAAGGGGTCACAGAATTGACCTTGAAAGGCAAAAAGAACTAGAGGATCGCTCGCAAAAAAAAAGATAATGTTTTTGCATAGCAAAAACAAAGCGTCCCGAAAAGGATATAAAGGTGAGTGCTAAAGTATTAAGAAAATGCTTCGTTTGTAGCCTTATACTGTTGTGGCAACCAAAGTCAGCGCAGTCTGCTCTATCTAGCACGGTTTTCAAGATATAAGCATTTTTGTGTTTTGCAAAAAATAAAAAAATTAAAAATGTCCGCTATATTTGGCGAGACAAAAATATTTTGAAAATTGGCATGGCTACTCTGCAGAGATACCCAGCAGGTCAAAAATTTTGTTGAGTTCGCTCCATATAGCACGTTTTTCGAGATATAAGCATTTTTGTGTTTTGCAAAAACTTTGAAAATTCAAAATGGCCACCATTTTTGGGGGAGACAAAAATTTTTGTCAAGACCACTGCCGCGGTGTGTATCTCCCGCCAAGCATTAAAGCAGAAGAAATAGCTTTTCCAAGATATTCACAATTTTTCATTTTCGTGTGTGAAAGCTCTTCCAAAAGTAGGTGAATGAGTTATTTGAGAAAAATTGGCTATCTGCAATACTATTAAGAGATAATTCACATTTACTCATTTTGAGTAGATGAATAATTATCTATGGGTCTGAAACTTCACCAAGTGAAAGCTCTCCCAAAAGTAGGTGAATGAGTTATTTGAGAAAAATTGGCTATCTGCAATACTTTTAGAGATAATTCGCATTTACTCATTTTGAGTAGGTGAGTAATTAGCTATGGGTCTGAAACTTCACCATGTGAAAGCTCTCCCACAAGTAGATGAATGAGTATTTGATAAAAATTGGGTATCCGCAATACTTTTACAGATAATTAGCATTTACTCATTTTGAGGAGGTGAATAAATAGCTATGGGTCTGAAACTTCACAGAGTGAAAGCTGTGCCAAAAGTAGGTGAATGAGTTATTTGAGAAATATTGGCTATCTGCAATACTTTTAGAGATAATTCACATTTACTCATTTTGAGTAGGTGAATAATTATCTATGGGTCTGAAACTTCACCAAGTGAAAACTCTGCCAATAGTAGGTGAATGAGTTATTTGAGAAAAATTGGCTATCTGCAATACTTTTAGACATAATTCGCATTTACTCATTTTGAGTAGGTGAGTAATTAGCTATGGGTCTGGAACTTCATCAAGTGAAAGCTCTCCCAAAAGTAGGTGAATGATTTATTTGAGAAAAATTGTCTATCTGCAATACTTTTAGAGATAATTCACATTTACTCATTTTGAGTAGGTGAGTAATTAGCTATGGGTCTGAAACTTCACCAAGTGAAAGCTCTCCCAAAAGTAGGTGAATGATTTATTTGAGAAAAATTGGCTATCTGCAATACTTTTAGAGATAATTCGCATTTACTCATTTTGAGTAGGTGAGTAATTAGCTATGGGTCTGAAACTTCACCATGTAAAAGCTCTTCCAAAAGTAGGTGAATGAGTTATTTGAGAAAAATTGGCTATCTGCAATACTTTTAAGAGATAATTCGCATTTACTCATTTTGAGTAGGTGAGTAATCATCTACGGGTCTGAAACTTCACCATGTGAAAGCTCTCCCAAAAGTACATGAATGAGTTATTTGATAAAAATTGGGTATCCGCAACAGTTTTTGAGATAATTAGCATTTACTCATTTTGAGTAGGTGAGTAATTAGCTACGGGTCTGAAACTTCACCAAGTGAAAGCTCTTCCAAAAGTAGGTGAATGAGTTATTTGAGAAAAATTGGCTATCTGCAATACTTTTAGAGGTAATTTGCATTTACTCATTTTGAGTAGGTGAGCAATTAGCTATGGGTCTGAAACTTCACCAAGTGAAAGCTCTTTGGGATAGCTGCTCTGCAGAGATACCCTGAAGATCAAAAATTTCGTCGAAATAGCTCTATGTAGCATGGTTTTCGAAATATTAGCATTTTTGTGTTTTGCAATTTTTCCGCAAAAATTCGAAAATTCAAAATGGCCGCCATTTTTGGCAAGACAAATTTTTTTTGAAAATTGGCATGGCTACTCTGCAGGGATACCCTGTGGGTCAAAAATTTTGTCGAAATCGCTCTATCTAGCATGGTTTTCGAGATATAAGCATTTTTATGTTTTGCAATTTTGCGAAAAATTCGAAAATTCAAAATGGCCGCCATTTTTTGCGAGAAATTTTTTCTTTTGAAAATTGGCATGGCTACTCTGCAGAGATACCCTGTGGGTCAAACATTTTGTCGAAATCGCTCTATCTAGCACGGTTTTCGAGATATAAGCATTTTTATGTTTTGCAATTTTGCGAAAATTTCGAAAATTCAAAATGGCCGCCATTTTTTGCGAGAAATTTTTTTTTTTGAAAATTGGCATGGCTACTCTGCAGAGATACCCTGTGGGTCAAACATTTCGTCGAAATCGCTCTATCTAGCACAGTTTTCGAGATATAAGAATTTTTATGTTTTGCAATTTGTGCGAAAAATTCGAAAATTCAAAATGGCCGGCATTTTTGGCGAGACAAAAATTTTTTCAATATTGGGATAACTACTCCGCAGAGATACCCTGTGGGTCAAAAATTTCGTCGAAATCGCTCTATCTAGCACGGTTTTCGAGATATAAGCATTTTTGTGTTTTGCAATTTTTGCGAAAATTTCAAAATGGCCGCCATTTTTGGCGAGACAAAAATTTTTTGAAAATTGGGAAAACTACTCCGCAGAGATATCCTGCGGCTCAAAAATTTCGTCGAAATTGATCTATCTAGCACGGTTTTTGAGATATTAGCATTTTTGTGTTTTGCAATTTTTGCGAAAATTTCGAAAATTCAAAATGGCCGCCATTTTTGGCGAGACAAAATTTTTTGGAAAAATGGCAAAACTACTCCACAGAGATACCCTGCGGGTCAAAAATTTCGTCAAAATCGCTCTATCTAGCACGGTTTTCGAGATATAAGCATTTTTGTGTTTTCCTTATTTGGAAAATTCATAATGATTAATTAATCATTAATTACTCGCCCATTTCTTAACCAATCAATGCCAAAATCTAATGATTTCCAGATTTTAATAGAATGAATGTATTTGCCAAGTTTCAGGTGAATTGATAAAATTCCTTTCAAGTTATCATCCCGACAAGCTTCCCCATCGAAAAAAGACATTTTTGGTCATGTGACCTCTCTGATTGGTTGAAATGTCACTGCAGCATATTCAAAAAAATTCCCCAAGGCTACTGCCTAAACCTGCCAAATTTGAAAAGAATCCGCCTAACGGTTAGAGAGTTATAAGGAAAACAAAATGCGGAGCCGGCGGAGCCGCCGGAGCCTGAAGGTCTCCCATACACAAACAAGCATCCCTTGCGGGACGCTTAATAATTCAATGAATCTTGACAGGAGTTCAGGCATACTGTAAAATATATAATTTTGTATTCCCTCCCAATACATTTGAAAGCTCCAATTGCAATAATGAAAGTGATATTTGACATTTTAAAAGTCTTGGCTGATCTTAAGGCAACCTTAACATGATGATGTGACATTTGAAGCTATAAATCCCAATTTTCATACTTTAATAACATGATACTAAACCTGTGTAAGATGCTTGATGTGAGTGCACAATATGTGTTTAAAAGGGTCAATTTCAGCAGGTTTTATTCAATAAACAATCATCAAATGACCCTTAGTCAACTGAGTCTATTTTTTTCTGAAATTCAACTCACACCTAAAATTTAAATGGGTGGAAAGCACTTGCCAAATTTTGTTGATCTATATGTTGTATTTTCAGAGAAAAACTGGTAAAAATGAAGAACAAGAAAATAAATTGTTTTTGAGTATGTGACTTTAATAAAGGTCACAGGTAAAATGCATACCTTTCAAAAATTCTCCCACACCTCTTGATGATAATTGCCCAAAATAATTTTTATCGGCCTTATATTTAGGGAGATGTTCAACCGAGAAAATACTGTTGGGAGGAGGCGGTGTAGACTGTCTGAAAACACGGTGAAACCAATAAGCATCCCCCTTTCAAAGGACATTGGTTATATGTTATATTATAGGCTGGTTGTATATGTAGCCAATGCAATGTTTTTGTACTTTGGTTATATTTTTTAAAACTTTTATGGTGATATAGAACTGAGGTCTAACAAAATTCATGATGGAGATTGGGTTACTGGAAAGCAAATAAAACATCTGTGAATAATTAATGTCACAGAGAGCACAAACTGTATGTGTTTTTTATATTATGGCTATTTTGTCCTTGACAATATTACATTACACAGATTAATCATATTTCACATTTGATGATTAATTTACATGTTACAATACAAAGATAAATCAGATCTCACAGTTTTTAATCGTATCATATTTACAGTTACACGAGTATTGGCTATATTATCATTTTTATGTCACTTTGGGAAAATATGTTGTATGAACATCAATTTATTTACTCAAAAGTTTTCAAAAACTTCTGTGTGGAGATTCCAGGATTTGTGACAAGTTTGAGCTCTGATTTTAAGCAAAAACTATACAACCACCCCTTGGATTTTTTGTGGCTAAAGTCTATTTATAACTTGGGCTTGTGTCAATATCAATATGAATCAACATTAGTAGCCACAAAACAAGCACAAGTACAAAAAAGAATTTGAGCTTAGGTTGTGTCAAGTTACTACCATGTGCAGTACTACCATGCCACCTATTATTACCACCCTAAATAAAATGTTCATATTTCAGTTTAATTTCACATATCTTCAAAATAATTTTGTGTGTACTTGTCTGGTTATCTTCAATACTATTGTGCTTTATCTGCCACATTTGGAAGTAGCACCGCTAAAAATAGTTTATTTTGATAAGTAAAGATATTATCCCATCAATTTTATATTTAGTTTGCCTTTCAAATTCAATCCTTGAGAAAGTGTCAGCATCAAAATCTATACAAATCCAACACCAGCCATCTACTGTCTACAAAGTCTTGCATGTCTATTTGGTTCTTCCCACTGCTGATTGGTAACCAGCAATAAATTAATTGGTAGTATGTATGTGCAAGTATGCACAGTTCACACACCATAAAATGACACACTACTTTTGGAGAATCTTTATAGCTATTGTAAGCTTTTAACCACAGTTTGATATGGATGATTCCTAACTTTATTGCTTGCCACATATCATGGTCAGTATACCAATAATGGTCATCCCATGTTTCCTAAGTTTACTTCTAAATATAAAGCTCTAACCTTTAATGTGTAGTAGTTAGTTGTTAATTAATAACATAAAAGTCACTTAAAAGGAGCAACTGTTTTCACTCTATGAAGTTCAAATCAGTCTCAAAATATTAAGTTACACTGAAAAACATAACCTGAAAAAGTAAATAAACCAACAAAATGCTGCAAGACTTCCAAGACTTCCTTTGAGTTATTCATTTTTGTGTATCCAGCAGTTCTGTTGTTATAATGGTATTTATTATTGATTGTATAGGTGTATTTTATGGTCAATGATGGACAACAACTGCTGCAGTGTTTCAAAAGTGGGGGCAATCCCCCACCACTGCAGAAAATGTGGGGGAGGGGTTAAAAAATCTGGGGGACAATTTCATGATTAAGTTTAAACTAATGAAAAACACTTTTTTCTATTTATTTAGTCATTTTTAACAGTGGACTTCTGTTACTGATCAAGGCAACTTCTTTGTAACAAAACTGTTAGAGTTCCGATGTCGGAACTGTAACCAAAATAAAATCAAAGACTAGTACATGTAATAAGTAAGAACATCACCTGTCCTTGCCTGTGCCCATGACTTCAACCAGTGTCTGTGTCCTTGTCAGTGACAACAACTATCCTTATTTGTACCCGTTTTTTGTGCCACTGTTATCTCCAATTGTTCTGTTAAGGACAGACGGGAGAAATTTAATTTTGATGTGATCCTAAAGTAATGTTGACCCACCCACCCCCACCCCCACTCGTGTCCATAAAAGAATGATCAGAAATCATCCCATCTGTGAATTGATAAGGGTATTAAGGGTACAGATAGGTGTAGCTAGCTGAAAATATTGTTATTGGGTATTTACTAGCACACTGTCAGTAGGGTCAGCACCGGCTTGACTGGCCCATTGTTGCTACAATCCTGTCAATATCATTTTTCTTGTCTCCATTTTTGAAGTCATAATTCACTGTATGATTCATTTCATATTTTTGGGTGTAATATACGTAAATGGTGTTTGTAGCACACATTATTTTCTGAGTTCTTTCACAACTTCATAAACGATCACAAAACCACATTGTCAACAAACACGTTTGAACAGAAGAAATCAAACCCTCGACAAACTCTCGATCAGTGCTGTGTTTCGATTTTCTAAATCTCTCTTCTTTTCACTTTATAATTTTTATATATTTCCCGCATCGCCTCGTGAAATACGCGTTCTCATATAATTTTGCGGACTCCAAGAAAATCTGTGTTTGTAGGTGCATTAATGCGCGATCCCTCGTAAAACGCATCCTAGAAGCAACACTGCTGCTGGTGCTGATTGCTCGTTGATTTGTCATGGTAGTCCACCGCATGTAGATAGGAAATAAAGCTTTTAGTCAAGCTTGAGTCTCATTTCACTAGACCGAGTTTTCTGTCCCAAAATATGCCTTTTTAAAACTAATGGATGGCATTTTCGGACAGAGTTCCTCGCCACACAAAAGACTTCAATATATGAAAATTACTGTCACTTTAAACTTTAAAATATCCACTTAAATGTATTAACAGTATAAAGCATTTAGATGCAGGAACACAATTTTCTGTGTTTGCAGTAATATACACACTTTTTCTGCACTTCCTGTTTGTATAAACAATGATGAAATTTTGCAAGTGAAATAAATTTTGGTAAATACATCCATTAACTATGTAAAAAGTTTATTTCTTTTAATGAAGGGCACATCCTTGATACTCAAGGTACCACCTAGTACATGTTTAATGTCAGGATGTGTGTCATTTGTTGCCCTTCAATATGTTTATGTTTTTCGGGGAGGCTCGGTACACGTTTTCCGTGGGTTGAGATATCTTGTCTTGCGACACGGAATGATGTAATAGAGGCGGCCATTTTCTCACCAAGCGGTTCGTTTGGTGGATTCGATAATCGTAAAGTCATGTGGATAAAATTTTGTGGGAGGTTTTATGATGACTCGGGATGGAGACAAATGAAACTCACAAGAAGCAATTACAACAGTTTATTGATGAACTAACACATAAAAAATAGATACAAAACTAAGTTACCAATAGCAATGTTATACATTTACAATGTTTACAAAGAATCTTTGTCAAAGATATACACAAAGGCTAACAGCAATATTGACATTATACTTTACAATGAGAACAATACCAATACTTACACTTTGGGATCTTCTTCAGTTTGATACATGTCAGGTGGTTCCACTCTAAGCATGAACCACAGCCAATTGATTCAGAGCTGCTCAAGACCTGTTTGCATTCCCCACATTTCCATTCTTCTTCCTTAATCTGGTCAATGATTTCAATGATTATTTTCCATCCATCACTGTCAAAGAATGGTCTTAGCATGTTGACATCTACCCATCTGCCCATTCACATAAATTTTTCACTGCATTCAAGGAACTGTTCACAGGATTCTTCATCCGGGTTGCTATGTTGTGCACATCTTTCATCCGGATCTCCTTGGAGGTCTTATCTCCCAAGTGCTGCCTCCTTAGTCTTCGGTCTGGATCCACCCTCAGCATCTCCTGGACTTCTTTCAGTGTGTCCTTGTCAAGCTTCCTGGTCCTATGGTGGTGAGTGTAGACATCCTCTGTGATATCATGATTGTGCTCATTGATCCAATTCTTCAACATCAGTTGCTGGCCGTCTTCAGTAGTTTTGAAATGCATTCTAAATGGACAGCCTATCTTAGAAGTTGCTGTCTGCCTCTCTCCTTTGGTCACCCTCTTCCTGTTTTCCCCTTCATGATGACAAGCAAACTTCAATTCATTGTACTTGAGTTCAGGATTGAGCCTTTTCTGTGCAGCTTCGATGCTTCTGCTATCTTTAGTAACCAGAACACAGAAATTCTGTGTTTGATACTGTTTAATAGCTGCATCTAATTCATCATAAGTATTGAACTTTTGACCAAGACTAAGAACAGAAGACATCTTTGAGTAGTAGTACACAATGTGTAAACACAATGTAACTGATGCTTGACTCTGAAAAGGTGTGGGTTTATATAGACAGAAACACCCTCCAAATTGTAATTCTCTGTGAACTGTAAGTTGTCAGTGTTTTCAATTCTTTGGTAATTGAATTACCTAACATTCACCACAGTCCAATTAGTGGGTTAGACTAAATTAGACACGGAAATGCAACTAGTGAGGAAGGCCCAAGTGCATTTTGAATTCTGTTATTAAGTGGGGTGGACTAAGTTACAAGGTGTCACAATGAAATGCAGTTAGTGAGGAAAGCCCAATGGGATTTTGAATTCTGATGATAATCTGTTAAACCCACTCCACCACGAATGCTGCAAAAGTGTACTTACGTAGTTGTGTGTGTTGACATCTTGAGTTAAAGTGTTGAAAGACATTAAATGGGGGATTAAATGCAGGTGTTATATTCTGTATGTGAAAGACAGGGATAAAGTGAGTGATTAATTGATGGTTATTGTTTCCTCCGTGTGTTCCGTGTACTAAGAGTGCCGATCTCGGTACACGTTTTCCGTGGGTGGAGTCACAACGTATGTTTTTTGCATACGTATGCCATCTGTCTCTCGTCAATACATCCATCTTTTAAATATTGGCTGAGAGACAGATTGATCGGTCTACATTTCACCGACAACCAACCCCTGCACATCCAGAGCTGTTACAGAGTGGTAATAGTGTGCGGCGACATGTACAAATATCAACAACTTACAAAAATATGTTGAATATTATGTTAAATCGGATAATACCGTTTCTGTCCATACATAATAGCACAGAAAGGGGTAAAACAAACAAATGTCACTGGCACATATTTCATGTGACACCGGTGTTGCGTTAAATTTGTTCCTTAAAAATATAAAATAAACCATGGATAACAAATATTCATGTGTTTTATTACTGTTAAATTATTGTTTAAGGATTAAAATGTACTGTACTGCTCAGCCAGTGAAGTTCGTCACCCCAGTGAAGTTCGTCACCTGCAGTAAAAACGCTCAAGGCCAGGCAATATTCACATTTAAATAAATGGAATAGCTTCTTTCAACGGCAAAGTATATATATATATGCCGTAACTGGACAGTAGAAACTGTTTAATATTGTCATAAAATGTAGGTGACACACTTCGCTGGGGTGACGAACTTCACTGGCTGAGCAGTACAAACATCAACAACTTACAAAAATATGTTGAAACTAGAAATAGGCCGCCCTGTTGATAGTAGATGCGAATAGAAACAGGATAGCATAGAAGAACACACATTATCATGTGTAATGTCCACCCATGAACCTTTTGCCCAAATTGTACAGTAGTCTTACAAGACCCTGTTTCATTTGTAAAATATATCAATGATGCTTAAATATTTGTTAGTGTAGATGTAAATTATTTCAGCTTCATGCCTTTTTGCATTGGTTGGGTTGAAAATTTTGACGAAATCACTCTATCTTGCACGGTTAAGAAGATAGAAGCAAATTCCTGTTTTTCTATTTTTGGCAAAAATTTGAAAATTCAAAATGGCCGCCATTTTTGGGAAAAGGAAATTTTTTTGAAAATTGCCAAGAGTACATTCCTTAGATACCCTATGGGTCGAAAATTTCAACGAAATAACTCTATTTTGCACGGTTAAGGCCAGTTTGTGTTTTTCCATTTTGGGCAAAAATTCGAAAATTCAAAATGGCTGCCATTTTTGGGGAGGGGAAAATTTTTTGAAAATTGCAAAGATTACATTCCTTAGATACTCTGTGGGTTGAAAATTTCGACGAAATCGCTCTATCTCGCATGGTTAAGGAGATAGAAGCAAATTTGTGTTTTGCCATTTTTGGCAAAAATTCGAAAATTCAAAATGGCCGCCATTTTAGGGGAGGGGAAATTTTTTTTTAAATTGCCAAGAATACAATGCTCAAATACCTGTGGGTCGAAAATTTTGACGAAATCGCTCTATCTCGCACGGTTAAGGAGATAGAAGGAAATTTGTGTTTTGCCATTTTTGGCAAAACTTCGAAAATTCAAAATGGCCGCCATTTTTGGGGAGGGGAAAATTTTTTGAAAATTGCAAAGATTGCATTCCTTAGATACCATGTGGGTAGAAAATTTCGACGAAATCGCTCTATCTCGCACGGTTAAGGAGATAGAAGCAAATTAGTGTTTTGCCATTTTTGGCAAAAATTCGAAAATTCAAAATGGCCGCCATTTTTGGGGAGGGGAAAATGTTTTGAAAATTGCAAAGATTGCATTCCTCAGATACCCTGTGGGTCGAAAATTTCGACGAAATCGCTCTATCTCGCACGGTTAAGGAGATAGAAGCAAATTAGTGTTTTGCCATTTTTGGCAAAAATTCGAAAATTCAAAATGGCTGCCATTTTTGGGGAGGGGAAAATTTTTTAAAATTTACCAAGAGTACAATGCTCAGATACCCTGTGGGTCAAAAATTTTGACGAAATCGCTCTATCTCGCACGGTTAAGGAGATAGAAGCAAATTTGTGTTTTGCCATTTTTGGCAAAAATTCGAAAATTCAAAATGGCCGCCATTTTTGGGGAGGGGAAAATTTTTTAAAAATTGCAAAGATTGCATTGGTTAGATACCCTGTGCGTCGAAAATTTTGCCGAAATCGCTCTATCTCGCACGGTTAAGGAGATAGAAGCAAATTAGTGTTTTGCCATTTTTGGCAAAAATTCAAAATGGCCGCCATTTTTGGGGAGGGGAAAATTTTTTGAAAATTGCAAAGATTGCATTGCTTAGATACCCTGTGGGTCGAAAATTTCGACGAAATCGCTCTATCTCGCACGGTTAAGGAGATAGAAGCAAATTAGTGTTTTGCCATTTTTGGCAAAAATTCAAAAATTCAAAATGGCCGCCATTTTTGGGGAGGGGAAAATTTTTTGAAAATTGCAAAGATTACATTCCTTAGATACCTGTGGGTCGAAAATTTCGACGAAATCGCTCTATCTCGCACGGTTAAGGAGATAGAAGCAAATTTGTGTTTTGCCATTTTTGGCAAAAATTCGAAAATTCAAAATGGCCGCCATTTTTGGGGAGGGGAAAATTTTTTGAAAATTGCAAAGATTGCATTGCTTAGATACCCTGTGGGTCGAAAATTTCGACGAAATCGCTCTATCTCGCACGGTTAAGGAGATAGAAGCAAATTAGTGTTTTGCCATTTTTGGCAAAAATTCGAAAATTCAAAATGGCTGCCATTTTTGGGGAGGGGAAAATTTTTTAAAATTTACCAAGAGTACAATGCTCAGATACCCTGTGGGTCAAAAATTTTGACGAAATCGCTCTATCTCGCACGGTTAAGGAGATAGAAGCAAATTAGTGTTTTGCCATTTTTGGCAAAAATTCGAAAATTCAAAATGGCTGCCATTTTTGGGGAGGGGAAAATTTTTTAAAATTTACCAAGAGTACAATGCTCAGATACCCTGTGGGTCAAAAATTTTGACGAAATCGCTCTATCTCGCACGGTTAAGGAGATAGAAGCAAATTAGTGTTTTGCCATTTTTGGCAAAAATTCGAAAATTCAAAATGGCCGCCATTTTTGGGGAGGGGAAAATTTTTTGAAAATTGCAAAGATTACATTCCTTAGATACCCTGTGGGTCGAAAATTTCGACGAAATCGCTCTATCTCGCACGGTTAAGGAGATAGAAGCAAATTTGTGTTTTGCCATTTTTGGCAAAAATTCGAAAATTCAAAATGGCCGCCATTTTTGGGGAGGGGAAAATTTTTTGAAAATTGCAAAGATTGCATTGCTTAGATACCCTGTGGGTCGAAAATTTTGCCGAAATCGCTCTATCTCGCACGGTTAAGGAGATAGAAGCAAATTAGTGTTTTGCCATTTTTGGCAAAAATTCGAAAATTCAAAATGGCTGCCATTTTTGGGGAGGGGAAAATTTTTTAAAATTTACCAAGAGTACAATGCTCAGATACCCTGTGGGTCAAAAATTTTGACGAAATCGCTCTATCTCGCACGGTTAAGGAGATAGAAGTAAATTTGTGTTTTGCCATTTTTGGCAAAAATTCGAAAATTCAAAATGGCCGCCATTTTTGGGGAGGGGAAAATTTTTTAAAAATTGCAAAGATTGCATTGGTTAGATACCCTGTGCGTCGAAAATTTTGCCGAAATCGCTCTATCTCGCACGGTTAAGGAGATAGAAGCAAATTTGTGTTTTGCCATTTTTGGCAAAAATTCAAAAATTCAAAATGGCCGCCATTTTTGGGGAGGGGAAAATTTTTTGAAAATTGGCAAGAGTAGAATTTTTAGATACCCTGTGGGTCGAAAATTTTGCCGAAATCGCTCTATCTGGCACGGTTAAGGAGATAGAAGCAAATTAGTGTTTTGCCATTTTTGGCAAAAATTCAAAATGGCCGCCATTTTTGGGGAGGGGAAAATTTTTTGAAAATTGCAAATAGTACATTCCTTAGATACCCTGTGGGTCGAAAATTTCGACGAAATCGCTCTATCTCGCACGGTTAAGGAGATAGAAGCAAATTAGTGTTTTGCCATTTTTGGCAAAAATTCAAAATGGCCGCCATTTTTGGGGAGGGGAAAATGTTTTGAAAATTGCAAAGATTGCATTCCTCAGATACCCTGTGGGTCGAAAATTTCGACGAAATCGCTCTATCTCGCACGGTTAAGGAGATAGAAGCAAATTAGTGTTTTGCCATTTTTGGCAAAAATTCAAAAATTCAAAATGGCCGCCATTTTTGGGGAGGGGAAAATTTTTTGAAAATTGCAAAGATTGCATTGCTTAGATACCCTGTGGGTCGAAAATTTCGACGAAATCGCTCTATCTCGCACGGTTAAGGAGATAGAAGTAAATTTGTGTTTTGCCATTTTTGGCAAAAATTCGAAAATTCAAAATGGCCGCCATTTTTGGGGAGGGGAAAATTTTTTAAAAATTACCAAGAGTAGAATTTTTAGATACCCTGGGGGTCGAAAATTTTGCCGAAATCGCTCTATCTCGCACGGTTAAGGAGATAGAAGCAAATTAGTGTTTTGCCATTTTTGGCAAAAATTCAAAAATTCAAAATGGCCGCCATTTTTGGGGAGGGGAAAATTTTTTGAAAATTGCAAATATTACATTCCTTAGATACCCTGTGGGTCAAAAATTCTGTCGAAATCGCTCTATCTCTTACGGTTTCTGAGATATTAGCAAATTACTCAAAAGTAGTACTGAAAATACACAATGAAGTACCTAAATGGCTATTACTCATGTACTGACAAAGCTATCAGTCCCAAATGCAATACCAAGCGAGCTATGGACATAACAATCTTGTATTCAAAATTGTAGTAAAATATCTTTAATTATTTTGGCTTAAATGCACGGAAACCAATGGGTACTGAAAATAGCTGTACTTAAGTATTACTCAGTAAGCAAAAGAGGTACAACAGCCAAAAGCAATCCCAAGCAAGCTACTGACCCAATAAGCCTGCATACCAAATTTGGTGACAATAGCTCTAATACTTTTCCTTTAAATGAGCGGAAACCATGCGTGACGCCGGACATCGGACGCCGGACATCGGACGGCGAAAAAAGCAAAAATAATATATCCACCCCCCAGGGGGGTGGACATAATTCAACTTAAATATGTTAAATATTATATTTTTCCGCTGATTTTGCAACCATTTCCTCGCAGACACGATAATGTAGAAACGGGTAAAGGAGCTAATTTCCCGGGCACAAATTTCATGGGCCACCGGGACGAAACCTCAGGATGAAACCAAACCTCTGTGTACGAAACCTCTGCATACCAGGTTAGGATCAAGTGAAGAGAGAGGCGTATTCAGTCGAAACGCCACTAAAACATGGGTCGAGGGGGGGGGGGGGGGGGGGGGGAGATCTTCCTGTTTTGCCGAGCGGTGCCTCTACTGTATCTTCACTTGTTCCCTCATGCAGTTACTATTTCATGTTATAAAGTTTGTGCGATCTGAAAGTGTTTAATTTATGTTTACAAATACATTAACATCGAGAACTTCAAAAGTATAAACGTGTACGTAGTAAGTTTATCTTCGTAGTGCTGTTGAAAACACCTAAAAAATCCCTTCCACCCAATCATCGCCCATTCTGTGTTGCTACTAAAACGTATGCATTCGAAAATGTTACAATCCACCGAACTTACATGCATCACAGTAGGCGTATTTCACAACCGAGAATCTGCAAAATCCGTCGAATCTAGGTTCAGATTTGGATTCGTTGGATTGGCTAGATTTGTGAAATACAATTTTCTGTAGATCTGAATCCAAATTTAAAACATAACATAAACAAACATAAACATCATATATTAATATAAATTAAGATGCAGTATTGTAATATTATAATATCACAGTAAAAATAAAATTTGCCAAATATTAAAATATCCTGTCACATGTTGCTGCAATTATTTTTCAAAGAATTATGGGTAATCCAAGGACACTGAATATGTTGATCTACCTCGAGAGGTAGATCAACGGATTCATAATCCAGATTCAGATTCAAGTCACAAAACAAGCGAATCCGTTGATCTGACGAATCTAGATTCGACGGATTACGGTTGTGAAATACGCCTACTGCCAGAAGGCAGTAAAAATAGTTGAATCACAAAATTTTCAACACTAATAAATTTCCCCTAGCTTTTTTGTAAAGATCTTATGCCACTGATAAAATAATTATAATTTGTATCAACATTTTGCATATAATTAGATTACAGTTTAAGTTACAAAAACTTTCTGTTCAAATTATTCATACAAAAATTCAAACCTTTACTTGTTTAGGTTTGACTAAGTAATTAACAATTCAGCATTTTGGGCTATATTTTGTTCAAAATAGCAGGCTGATATGTAAAAGCTTATCATTCAGAACATCAGTATCCAGTTAATATAAAACTTTTCAATTATTGTCCATGTACTATTTAAATGGAGCCATTATTAAGACAGTTTTGAACACGAGTTATCCCAGCCCTGTTTGAGAAAAAACTTATATATTGCTGGATGTATTGTCTGTTTTGTATCAGTATTTGTATAAGTCATTAACCTGTATTGCATGTTATTCAAATTAGTAAACCTAATAACCTAACCGGTTCTCTCTCATCATCGTGTATTTGTGCCAATTTGATTCTCTTCATCATGCTTATTCCTATCCTGGATAGGACACAACAACATCAGACTTCCTGTTTTGTTTCGTGATCTTTGTGGTGCATACATTTTAAAGTTTTGACACCACCCACAGAACAAAAGCTCTTACGCAGTTAATAACTGTGAAGTCAAGTATACCATTAGTTAAGAGTACATGTGTGATGTTGGATGTCACATTTCAATTTGATTTATTTTTAGTTCATGTCATGCCTGTATCTAGTAGATGGAATGTAATACTCAACACTGATATTGATAAAGACGATTGGGAATGTTTATAAAATATGTCTTAAACCCCTTAAGAGAAATAATTTTATTTGATTTCTGTTTGGTTTGAGATACAGAATTATCCTTAGAATTCTTGGTACAAGAGCCTTACGCAATGAAAGGAATATAAACAATACTGCATTATGTGTTTTCTGTGCAACATCACATTGAAAAATTGAGTATTTATTTTTTGTGTCCAGTGATCCTTCACTTTTGGAGTAACTTAAAAGCTTAAAATTAGTCTGTGCTCAATAGAATAAAAGATAGTTGACATGTAAAGTACAAAAAATTGTGTATAAACTGTAATCATACAGCAGAAAGTACAATTCTTTGTAACAATCATGTTAAATGGTTCCCTGTTGACGTTTTCTTAATTACCATATTTCTGTTATTATGTATATGTATACATTTTGTATTGTGTTTTTAAAAAGTAAAAATAAAAAAAATTCCTGATAAAGGTACATTTAAGTTAAAAAGAGCCTCCAATAACCTGGGATTTATTTATACTTTTAGGCAAATTCTACTTAACAGAGTGCTGCTATGACAGTCGTAGCTGTATGTGCTGAATATTTAATTAAGTGGGTGTAAAATAAAAAAGACCATTTGTAAAACTTGTGCAATAAATAAAGTTTTATTGCTAAAATATGACTCAATAATATTTTTAGGCCTTTGTTTTGTGTTATATCAGTGTGATGCCAAAAAGAAAAAGTTTGTTTTCAAAAGATATTGATCAGCATTAAAGTATGCACCAATAAAGAATTTTTTATATAATTAAAGACACATTTTGTCCTTTTGTATCGTGCATAACTTAAGTTTGAAAATACATTAAAATACATTACAATTAAATCCCTAAATTTCACACATAATTAAATGAATTAATTGTTTTCACATTTTGGAATCATACACTTAAAGACCATAAAATTCATGCTCAGGCTTGAAGTGTTTCTCTTTCTTGCTTTGATTGTTTGATTGGTTGATTGAGAGGCCAAATGTTCAAACATTTCGCGATTAAAGTAGAGCTTATTTTTCACCTTTTAAAATGGCTTTGATCAGAAAGAACTGATGTGCAGAAGTAAATAGTAAATGTTCTATGCAATAGCAAAATGATGCTACAAAAGCTTATACTATGTAATAATGAGTGATTTTCAAAATATAAAGACAATAAAGAATATAATGTGATGAAATATATGAAATTTATGTCATCAAATATATGTTTATTAAGTTTAATATTATAGACTGATACCTCTATTTGTCAATTCTCGAGATGTACCACTTTTATTCAAGTACATTTAATTGCTTATTATTATGCTAGAAAATATATAATATATATATTATATATATAATAAACAGTAACCAGTGGACTCAATTAGTGTAACCAGCTTACAGTACTTTATAATCCAATTAAAGTGACTGATCTACTTGGCTTTACAGACTAAAATGTATGTTAAAACAATCGACTGGCCTTTTTTGAACAATCAACTCTATAACTTTTCATCATTAAACCAAACAATTTCAGCTGTCAATTCTAATACACACACGGTTCACTGAAGGATGAATGTTTAGTTGCTGTGCCAGTTAAATGATCATGGAAATGTTGAGAGATATAGCTTTTTATCCTTGGTGATTACTATGGCATCTCCATGAAAAGCTTTCTTCTCCAGTCATTTGTCAATCTTGCGAAGTCACATAGCTTTGAGGTACATCAACTTTACACATTTGGTGCACATGTGACTTTAATTCAATATTATTGTGTACGCTTTCACAGGATTTTTATCTTGTCTTTCTTACTGCAATAAATACATCATTTCTCGCAAAGCACTTTGCTTTTTAGTGAATCAAGCTGGTTACATCAGTACAGTGAAAGTAAACAAATCATGATTCAGAGCACTTAGGTTCCCCACAAATTAGAATACTTATTCCAGTGATCATATCACAGTTTTGATTTCCAAGTAGATCTAGTTAGTTTTGATTTCATGTGGGGTTATTCACAACATATTATGATGAACTTAATTTTAACCTCTGAGTGTATGTATCAAGGGCAACAAAAAGACAAATCAACCCTTAACATATCGTAGCTTATCCTGGTCTGCTAAGTAACAACTATGAGAACTACAGATCAGGTATATTTTGACTACTTTAACCTTTCTGGTAATCCCATGCTAAAATGGAGGGTTTTTACTCATGAATTGCTCTCAAACATTCCCAAATTACAAGTATTATTCCAATTATTGTCACTTAGCTGGCAAGTACAAAGGCTTTACAGCCCCTTATTACACTCTCGATAGTCCCCAGTCCAGTTCCTTAGTAGGCACATAGCACCCCCTGTAGCTCCTAAACAACCCCAAACCCTGAACTAATGACATACCAGTCACATATAGCTACTTTAGCTCCCAGTCACTAACATCCCCCAAATATTTCTCTTCTCGTACAAGCCCTGTAGCTCCTAAACATTCATAGCCTCTCACATACTTGTCCCAGATGTTGGCTGGCCTATATAAACTCCTTGCATTTCTACAGAGGCAGTCATTTTCACGTGGATGCCAAGAGCACAAGTGCATTCTTTGGAGAAAACATTTTTATAAGTATCAACATCCTATTGAAGAACAAGATAATAGAGACTTTCATGAAGAAGACTGGAGGAAAGGAGCCCCCCATACAAGTTAGAGAGGACACATGAAGGGACTCAGGAAAAGGACGATGGGGACACAACCGAAGTGGAGAGGGATTCTCTTGGTGTACCAGAGATCTCACAGAGTTTCGCCTAAATTACCCCAGACCCTTGGGATAGCAGTGAGGCCAGCAACAAAGGGACACCCAGGAATGGGGAAGAGGAGGGAAAAGTCTGCTGCTGCCAATCTCAAGAGATGTAAGGAAAGTGCCAAGAGGGACAAAGCCTGGTTGGACGCAATATGTAGATGTCTTCATGATGATGCTGAAGCAATGGTTTTCCATGCATAGGAAGGACTAAGAGAAGTTGAGCCATACCAGGTGTGGACAGGGTAGAGAAGAGAAGACAAAGAGGAGCAGTGGGCCATGTGCAACTTTGAATTTCAGAAGCGAATATCAAGTGGCAGAGTATTCTAAGAAACACCCTCAGGCCCATGGTGCCACAGTCAAAGCCACAGTAATTGCCACAGCAGCAACATTTTTCCTTCTCCGCCACGGCCGCAGTTTTTATTATTTTGATGATGCTGTCATCATGCATGACCTATCTGTCGAGACATCTTCTCCAATCTCTTCCCAAGTCATCAGCAAAAGGTAGACTTCCACTACTGCTTCATCTGTCGAACCCTTCCTCCTCAAGGATGTGATACAGATTAACTATATTTATTATATCCCCAGATGAAAGTCGGGGATATATTGGATTCAGGTCCGTCGCGCCGCCGCCGCCGCCGCCGCCGTAGAAATTTCCTTGTGGACGCGATAACTCAAAAACAAATTAATATTTTTTTTTCAAACTTGGTACACATGTTAAGGGTGCCCAAAGGAAGATCCCTATTTTAAGGTGACCTTAAACTCCCAGTAAAAAAGAACTTATGGCCACCTTAAGGTCAGAAATTGCACTTTTGGCCACTTAGAGCCCTGTAGGTCACAAACTATGATGCTCAGCTGGCTGAAATTTTACCTGACAACACATTAATATGTTCTTAGTACATGTGCCGAAAATCATGACTTTAAGTTGAGGAGAAAATTGTGTTTGAGGCCCATAAATACCCCCACTTAGGGATTTTTTGCTATACTTTTCACATATTTTGCCCTATAATTTGGAAGTGATAATTCTGATGAGTCTCAAACTGCGCTAGGTATAACTTTGATATGTAATCCTTGTCTGTAGAAAATTTTAGGGCTGTAGGTTTACCCAAAGGGGTCGACTTAAGGTCTCAAAAGTGCCCACAGAGACCCAATTTATGCACTTTTTGCCACTTTCAAGCACTGTAGCTTTCAAACTATGTCTCTCATCTAAGTTAAATATCATCTGGGAATATATATATGTGTTTTCTTATATGTGCCCCAACATTTAGGCCTTTAATAGACAGTTAACCTGTGTATCAGGACCATAAACACCCACCCGAGTGACCCTTATAAGACATTTTTCACATCTTTTTCCCTGTAACTTGGAAATGGTAAGTCTGAGAAGTTTCAAACTGTATTAGATATATATTCTGTGTGTAATCTTAGTATGTAACAGATTTTAAGTCTGAAGCTTTAATTTTGAAGGTCAAATTGAGGTCTCTAAAAGGCTCCCAAAGACCCAATATTTGGACTTTTTGCTACTTTTAAGCCCTGTGACTGTCAAACTATGTGACTGATAGAGCTCAAATCCTATCTGAGAAGATATTAGTATGTTATTTTTATATGTGCCAAAAATTAAGGCTTTAAGAAGACATTTAACCTGTGTATGAGGACCATAAATCCCCACCCGAGTGACCATTTTTAGACATTTTTCACATATTTTTCCCTGTAACTTGGAAATGGTAAGTCTAAGAAGTTTCAAACTGTATTAGATGCATATTCTATGTGTAATCTTAGTATGTGACAAATTTTAAGTCTGAAGCTTTAATTTGAAGGCCACATTTAGGTCTCTAGAAGGCCCCATAAAGACCCAGTATTTGGACTTTTTGCCAATTTTAAGGCCTGTGACTGTTAAACTATGTGACAGATAGAGCTGAAATCTCATCTGGGAATACATTATTATGTTCTTTTTACATGTGCCAAAAATCAAGGCTTCAAGTAGACATTTAACCTGTGTATGAGAACCTTAAACACCCACCTGAGTGACCCTTTTAAGACATTTTTCACATATTTTGCTCTGTAACTTGGAAATAGTAAGTCTGAGAAGTTTCAAACTTTATTAGATACATATTCTATGTGTAATCTTAGTATGTAACAAATTTTAAGTCTGAAGCTTTAATTTGAAAGCCACATCGAGATCTCTAAAAGGCCCACAATGACCCAATATTTGGACTTTTTACCACCTTTAAGCCCTGTAACTGTTAAACTATGTGATTGATGGAGCTGAAATCCCATCTGGGAATGCATTATTATGTCCTTTTTACATATGCCGAAAATCAAGGTTTTTAGTAGACATTTAACCTGTGTATGAGGGCCATAGACACTCGCCCAAGTGCCTTTTTTGACATTTTTTCCGTATTTTGCCCTGTTATTTGGAAATGCTTAGTGTGACAAGTCTTAAACTGTATTATATATAATTTTTGTTTGTTATGTATGTCCCCCAAAAAGTTTCAGATCTGTAGTTTAATTGCTAAGGTCTCTTTAACAATTGTAAAATGCCCACAGAAACCCAATTTATGGATATTATGCCACTTTAAAGCCCAGTAACTGTCAAACTATGTGGGTTATAGAGCTGAAATCTTTGAATTTTTAAAAGGAAATGCCTGTTTATTTAAATTTTGAATATTAATAATGTTATGGCTATCTTAGTCTTTTAAGAACTTATTTTTGTGTGTTATACCTCTGCTTGCTGAGTTTTTCACTTTTTAAAATGAAACTGGTTAAACATATTCAAGTAGACAAAATGGACACTTTAAGTGAGCTTTAAGTCCCAATATTAATGAAATTATATCCTTATGTAGTAAAACTAGGGGATTTTTAACCCTCAACTAGCCCAGTTTTATTCAACTTGCCTCAGTTAATTTTGGCACAGCTCCTACAGTTATGAACTCATTTCAGTTGATAATCACATACTTAAAATTCTCAATTCTTTTTGTATTTGAGTACCCCTTTTATATAGATTGTTTGTTTACCATTTATGCTCAACCCACATCCCCCACCCGGATTCCCCCCACCCACCTCTGGGACCTCCAGCTATATTGAGTGACACTAAATAAACAAAGGTATTTAATGATATCAGATGAGAAACAAAGAACTCAATGGGGTTGCAGATCTTGTGTAATAGTGAGAGAGGTGTGGAGAAGGGGAGAGGGGTGGGGGTGGGAGGTGGTGGGCTTCATTACATATAACACAAAGGGGAGTCAGAACTGAGATTGTGTCACATATTTAGGTTGCATATATATGGACCACATATATAGGTATAGAGGAAATGAATAACTGAAAACAATTTGCAAATTCTAAAAATAATATAATAAAATAATAATATAAATATTTTTTTTTTAAGTAATATTTTATTTGTGAACAAATATAGAAACAGATATGCGCTTTTGGGATTATGAATTTTAGAATGGACATTGAATCATCAATCATTTAAATACTTTGAAGGAAGATTGAAAAATATGATGAGTTGAGTTAAAAATAATATTTTATTTGTCAACAAATATAGAAACAGATATGCTCTTTTGGGATTATTATTTTAGAATGGACATTCAATCATCAATCATTTAAATACTTTGAAAATAGGTTTAGAGTTATCATTGCAGGAAGATTGAAAATATAATTTGAGTTATGTATTCGGCGTCTGGGGATACACCATCTTCCTTGGGGAGATATAAACAGAGTAGATTGATGTGCTGAAGTTCATATAATAATGGGTAATTATGTTTTAAAAAATTCCCGATCAAAACCTGTGGCGTGAGTGATGACCTGTCTGGGGATATGTTGGCGCCGAGTTGGCCCAATCTAGTTTATTTCGGATTTTACACTGCTTTCAGTACTGTCAGGTCATATTACGATGGGTAGTTTTGTGGCCAGAGGAAACCAGTACATACAGTTGGTCAAGGTTCTGTACTGTAAACCATTGACCATCAGTAAGCATCTAACCAACTTTCCCACAAATTCTCCGGGGTTTGAACTGCTGACCTTAGAGGTTGAAGGTGGGTGTTTTACCACTGTGCCACTATAACCCCCGTGATAGAGGTTGGAGAAGTGATTCAAAATGACTGAGAAATTGGGATTGTTACTGGATGTGATGTTCAAGTAGTCCATCAGTCCCACCGAAAAAAACACAATACAGCCCAAAAGGACACGTGTCCCTTTAGCTATTGGAGAGTAAGAGAGGAAAATTCAGAATCCACAGGTGTTGTCAATGTCATCAAAGTCATGAGACAAAAAAAAGTGATCTGTAGAAGCACAAGCTCATGGTGAATGTTAGCTTCAGGCCACTGTTGAGGGGCTCATAGCCAGATTCTATCACAGTGAACGTGACATTCAATTCTTTGCAACATTTTCCTGAACAATTTGGAGGGCATTTTTTGAGAGTTTATGTAGGCATTTCAATCCCACTGGTAAAGCTTAGACATCAGCTTGTCAAATTGACCATATTCAAGCAGTACTTGAAAGTCTCTCCAGGGTCCAAGTCACATCTAATGCTGTCTGCACTACAAGTATTTCATAAATGACTGCTTTCATGCAATAAATAAATATTGAATAGGAAATTGGAATAACTAGGGGGGGTCCAATTGTATGAATGGCCCCAAACCAGTTTTTTCGGAAATTCAAGACAATATATGGTGTAGTTTTGGAATGTATCCAATTTCATGGTCATTTATGGCATTTTTCTACAGAATGTACAGAAACAGGTAAAAATCCTTACACGGACATCACTTTTAACAATATTGTATGAGTAGTAATTACGACTTGTATGTATGTTCCCAAACAACCATCCTTAATTATTCTGTAAATGTGTCGCCTATTTTAAGATCTTTGTGATAAAAAAGTTTAAAGCTTCAACAGTGTCAAGATGATTTCATTTATTAATTGGACTCTGTTTTTGCAGATGATTCGCTTGATCCAAAAACTTTGTAATACAAATATTATCAAAGTAAGTTTTAGATTTTCATGAAAGCAAAATATTACCTGCAAAAACAACAGACAAGTGTTGTCAAAGAGGTCCTCAATGGCCTAGTGCATGGTTAGAAGTTTTGCATCTAATCACAGGCTGTATCGTATGCAAGGTTCGAGTCCCACAAGTGACATTGCCTGTCGCAAAACCTGTCCCAATATGACCCTGGCTGTTGAAACCAGCCATGGCCAGATTGGACGTAAAACCCCAATTTTGACTTTGCAAAGCTAACTCTAGAAAATTGGATGTGCATAAGCTGCACTGTGCCTAAGGTTGAGTCTTTCGTTTCTTCCACTGAGAGTACCCAGATGATACCTTTATGCAAGATGTAGAGAGCAGAAAAAAATACAGCTGATGTGTGTCGGGGGATCCAGAGATGACAGACTTTGCACTGTAGACAATCTTGGTGCCGATGCTATGGATTCAGAAAGAGAGGAGAGCGGATACAGTTGATATGCATCATGGCAACATAGATGCTCCACTTGGGCTCCAGATATTAATCATTGGTCTACCAGAGGAAGAACTAGCCATTGATTACAGCTTAACCAAGGTGATACAGAAAACATCTGTGGCTGATCCTGCACCTTTACCTGTGAATAGTTCATTTGTTCTTTCTTATGAGAAGGTGGAGACCAGTACTGAGCATTGAGTGAAGCTGATTAATAGATATGGGTACACTTACACTGTCATACGAAAATGTGCACAATCAAGAGAGTGACAGTGTACCATTAGAAACAAAAAGGTTTTAATGCAAGGCCAAGGTTAAACAAAAGGGTAACATATTTAAAAACACACAAGGGCGAATCATCTTTCAAAAATGGGGGTGAATTATGTTCAGGGACAAATTGTCTCAAATACGTACACCTTAGATTTCACAGATATTAAATGAATTCTTTTATCTAAATTCGACCAGTTTGAGGCAATTTTGAAAAAATAATATATATATAAGCAATAAGATGAATTTAGAGTGCAAAACTGAAATATACACATCACCTAGACCTAGTCCAAAAAGGTCAACAAAGTCTCCTGTATATTATTATTAATGGAATGTAACAATTCACAATAAATTTAATGTGGTCAAAATACAATGGCTCTCACATTCTACGTGAAAAACATAAAGTATATTCCATGGAAATTGTATAAAATAAGCTTATTTTATACGTTTTCTGTGATAAGTTCCTCCTAAAACTAGGTAACGACATTTGTTCAATATATTTCATTCTGGAATATTACAAACGTAGACCGGGGCTTTATGTTATACTACTGCCACGGTTCAGTATTAGCCAGTGTAAACAACAACAACAACAACAACAACATATTTGGGTTTTTTTTCTACCGAATGTATTAACTCAAGCATAAACATCGGGTATGTGAAGTATGTACTGAGTAAAATGGTGATAACCTATTACATTTCGTAAATGAACTAGGTACCAATCAACTGTACGTAATGGTTTTCTAAATGTCTTATAATATCGCTCATTATTTCTAGAGCGATATTATAGGAGTAACACAGTCCGAACCGTGGCATACGCCGAATTTACCATTTTTTGATCCTATGAATGCCTCGAAATATGGCAAAATTCAATGTATACCATGGTTTCGAAGGATGATTGATCTGGAAGTAGTGCCCAAACAAAGCATTCAAAGATAAGATGCTTTATGTATGGTTGTCATGTGGAAACTTCCAACATGAAAAAACATGTAATTGTAAGATGTCTACCTAGCTTTGTTTTAAGGAAAGCACAGTTATTATTGGTGGTGGACCAATTCACGCCCGGGTACCAATTCACGCCCATCCCTAAATTTATCCAAAACAATCACAGTTAAACAATAAATTACAAATGTAAATGATCCATTAGATGATTATCTATGATGTGGTAAACATCTTCTCAATGAAAAATAATAAATCTTCAAGAAAATTGAGGGTGGGCGTGAATTGGTACCCGGGCGTGAATTGGTCCACCACCACTAGAAGAACAGATGCAAAGGTATGAAGATCTTCTGTTATCTGCTGCAAGGGATGCTGGCTGACTTTCACTTGCTGGACTGTAAAAGCTTGTCATCAGAAGGAAGTGGTTCCCAAAATGTAGATCTAGAAACCCTGAGCTTCATAAGGATGACCAGCAACTGGTCGAGAACTTCAACTTCTGGTTAACTGGCCAGGAGCTTAGTGGCAAGCCAAGTATCAGTCCACCCAGTTGCACTGCTTCATTGTTGCACTGGCGGGTACTTGGTGTACTCCTGGGCAATGTTGCCAAATGTAAGGATCCACAGCCTCGGCCAAGGTACAACTCTGCTGTGTGGAGGCGACATCCTGTACATTCACAACACTCAGTTAACATTCCCCCAAACAGGCATTTTCGATTGACTGAACCCAGGGTCTGTGTGCAGTCTCTTTTAACTACAGAGAAGCGGAGTGATTTATTACACTCTGGTTACATGTCATCAGACTTTTAAAAATAAATGAAAGCATTAATCAGGTCGTCATGGTTACGCTCTGTCATAGGCATTCGGTTTTAAGTAGAAAATGGAAGTTTAACCAGGTAGTCATGGTTATGCTATTACCTCTAACCAGAATGTCTCATCAAGAACTGAACGTCATCTTAAAGTAACAAAACAGGGGGGAATGTAGTAATTACCTATCAGCAGAAATCATGTTCGTCTGCGATATCTCCTCCTTGACCCCTGAGGCCACGTGACTTGAAGACGCGACAGGATTTAAAACAAAACAATGTGAACAGAACCTGCCTTGACTTCAAACAGTAAACACCTTCCTGTGGTAAACTCCACAAGTGAGTACCAAAACACTTCAAAATTGAAAGATTTGTCACGAATTTCGGGTTTGTTTATATCAACCGCTATATTTACAGAAAGTAACTGTTTTTGGTAGATTTTAAATTTCAAAACACTGTTATTTCTACTACATTGAAATAAACTACATCCCGGAATGTGGTTTAGGATATAACCAACAATGGAATCGATTATAGCTGGATCATCGCTCGGAAAAATGGATGATTAATTGACTGTGCAAAATGGAGATGATTTCCATCACTACTGTAAATACCAAAGTACCATTTTATGTTATGAAATGTGAAAAATAGATGCTCTTATATCCAAGAAAAACGGTGATACTCAAATCAACAAGAGCCTCGAATCAAGGATACTTGACTATAGTAGTGACTTTCTACCAGTAAACACCCATGCTGAAGTTAATATTTTGAATTTAAATTACACTGAATGCTTTATAATTCATTCTTCTACCACCAGATTGTCAAATGATATACACTACAATAAATAACTGAGATACATTTTGTTACAATTGTTTCAAAGCTTTATGTTGTAACATTTTATCTCTATTACTGGCCATTTATTCCTGGCAAACCAGGAATTACCAATGAATGCCCATTTTGTAGATATATATCAGAATTTATCCTTGGCCTCTAACAAATACATTTAAGGTGTGCATTTACTGGTATGAAGCCACTATTTACTTTTCACATTTCAATGACAAAGTGAGCTTATTATTGGGACACCCATAATAAGCAACAATAGAAAGCTATGCTGATTTTACCCATGAAGTATTTTCTTGATTAACCAATCAAATTCACTGACACATTCATATGATTTTAGAATATGCTGCATTCTTTGGCAGGTCTTAATGTGTTGAGTTTGTGTCTACAAACAGGAAGCTTTGTGCATTCTTTAATTATTTCACAACCTGTATGTTCACAGGTTGTGTGTGTACATATATAAATGATGAATCCAGGAAAATTGGTCTCCTGGAAAATTAACTTATAAAAATGACCTCCCCGAAGTTTGTGGGGGTGAAAAATTTGACTCCCGGAAGTTTTTTTTAATAATAATGAAAAAGTCCAGATATTTACATCAGTCTTCATTGTAACTTTAACAATGCAGTTTAAAAATAAGAAAAACTCTCTTCTGACTTTAATTTTCAATCAAATTTCACCAAATTTAGAGGAATCCATCTGTACCCCATAAAATATCTGCCCACCAAATTTGAGCTCAATTGATGTTATGGTTTTGGGGTTATAAGAGTGAAAATGTGTACAGACAGGACAGAAAGACAGAATCAAACTGATTAATAACCCTCTCCTATCGTTGAGCGTTAATAAAATGTAACAGGACATAAACAAACAATTTCTGCATATAAAAGATCAGATACTCTTTAATTTCATTGAAATGCCTACTAAGGATTAAAAGACCAAAGATTTTAAATTCCTCAGGCTTAAAGAATAAAACTGATGTCCCTGTATGTACCTTTTGACATTTAATTTCAAAGACAGCTGTATGTAATTGAAATATACTTAGGACCTATTCAAGAATGCAAGACCAAAGGTTTAATTCCTTTAACTACTCAGCATTGAATAATTAAACATAATGTCTCTTTAGCCATTTTATGTCAAAGGCACCAGTGTTTGATTGAACTATACATTCAAATACCTACTCATGATTGTAATATCAAAGTTTTAATTACATTATAATTTATATAACTACCCAGGATTAAAAATTTTAACAAAATGTCCATTTAGTAGCCACTTTATTCTGTAATAAATATGTTATACTTTTTATTTAGTCTTTATTTGTGCCTACCATATTATTCATTATCATGAAGAAATAAACTTCAATGAGGCCATTGTTTCACCCCCAGACATTTAGGGGAAGCCAATTTTCTGTTTCCCACAAATGATAAAGTATTCAAGTAAATAGTGGTGATGTTATTTATTTTGCACCACTTTCATACAGTAAACTGGTGGTTTTGTTCTTGTTATGTATGGTGCCGTGTCTACATGAGGAAATGAATAATTTTGGTAGATATCATTGCCAACAACAACTAAATTCTTGCCAGAGTGATGTGCACTTCCCTGGAAAGTGTTTTATGATAAAATAAACAACACTAAAATGTATAACAATTAATTCTAAGACAATGCTTGATCATTGGTCATTAAAAGAAGAGCAACCCAATCTCAATCTGACAACATCTGAATCCACATCAGCATAGGGTACATTACATTGCAGTAAATTGTAATTACACCTTAGACCTGAGTCTACTAAACCCCATTATCAACACAGGGCATGTGGATATAGTCTTACCATAAAAATTTAGCGTCTGATCACTCGATTGACGCTCACTTCTGTGGTAGTGGATTTGGATCCAGCATACAACAGGCAGAATTCAGCAGATCTTCACTAAAACAGATGTCAGAGGGCTGTAAATTTATTGCCATGTAAATCTTTTAAAGGGTCATGTGATCTAGTAAACTTGGAGACACATTTCTTGCAAGTAACTCTGTGTATTGATTGTTTTTAGATACTTTGCAAATGTGTAAGTGAACCTCATGAAGACAAAATACACAGAAAAGCTGAAGAAATATGTGGAGAAAAATAGGCTGTCAAAGGTGAAATATTTTAGGAGAAAACATGACCTTGACCTCTCAACAGCCATATCAAAAGACAAGAATACATTGCTACATTATGCATATAATTGTGGACATACAGAGATCGCCAGGTTGGTAAAGGTTATAATTCAGTGTTGTTGCAAGTTCATTGGACAATTAACTTCCAATAAATGTATCCTTTTCATCAGTGTATGGAGAGATTTTCTTGTTACCCATCTCTCATGAAAAAATGAAAAAATTACACCTAGATTCCTGAAATTTACAGGATGTGTTTTTTTTATTACAATTGCTTGACTTGGATTAATTTTGGCCTCATTTTGAAAAACAAAAACATAATGGGTCACTCCTGCCATTTCTTAAAAATTAATCCAGCTTTTTGTTAGACAAGCTATGGCTAGTTCTCAGCTGAAGAAGGTTGAATCTCTTTATGAGTGATATGTGAACAGATATACATGTGTATCTTCTGCAAACACTTTGACCTCGAGGCTCTTTATTGAATGTCATCCACAGTGGGCCAAATTACTTCATGTAACCAATTTTGACCAAACCTAAAAGTATCTTGGAGGTTTGGGATGTCAAGCGAACATGTATGAAATCATAGGCTCAAAATCTTTTGTGGTCAGATTTGATCTTGGCCCCTCTTTCAATGCCTAGATTCTTGTTATAACTTTTTTGTAAAAGATTGTCATCAAATAAGAATACACAGATGAACATATTTTAACTGTTTTTATACTTTTTACTGTCTTTTTGTCCTTCAACATTTTATTTAATTCCATTACATATTTATAACATGTTTGAGAACTAGTTATAAATAAACTCTGTTGTTATCAGCCACACATCACTAAAAAGGGCTGTTTGGCAACAGAAACTAATACTTTGCATACATTTGTTAAATTTTAAGGTATGGTCAAGAGCTTTTCAATGGAAATTATGTACAATGTATATTGATGTTCGATTATTTGTGATATATCACAATCTTTTAATTTTTGTTGAGTTATACTCCATTGTGAGTGTATCTGTTTTCAATGAACAAATATATAATTTAAGCGGTATAAAATATTCAGCTAAATTTTGTTCACATTTTAGGTATCTTCAAAAACATGGGTGTTCCTTATTTGTACAAAATTTGGATGGAGAGTTACCTCTACACAAAGCTTGTTTATACTTCATCAAACATCCGTCAAAGTCAGGTAAGTTGGATCTGCTATGCCACAAATATATGTACAGTGGAACTGTTGGGTTTTATATCCCTTTTCACAGCCTAGGTGATATTAGAACAAGCAGTCTTGGGTTTGATTGGAACACTCAACCACAGAGTGAGAGCTTAAATGGTTAATTATTTTATGAATTATCCATTATCTGAATAAAATCTCATTCATCCAACATTATGGATGAAATGGCTCAACTGTAGAATACTAGAATCTTTATCTTATTATGAATATGCCAGAAAGTGAATATTTGAAAAAAATGTGTTTATGAAACAATAGAGCCCTGTGAGACTCTATCACTTCTAATTAGCAGCAAATCACATTTTCTAAAAGGGTATTCTTAAAGGAGCTACTGTTGAAAAAATACATAATAACTGTATCTAGTGTTCCTAAAATGTTTGTGTATTTTTTCTATATGTTAGTGTGACTCATTGCTGGTACTTGTGAACAGATATCAGGTTTTTCTTATTTCCTAACCAGTGTATGAAAAGATGATTGTTCCCATGACTACATCATATCCGGAGTCTCTGTCAGTGAAGAATGACATTGGTGTGACACCCCGAGACTTGCTGAAACAGGCCTGGCTGAACCACAAACAGCAGCAAGTAGGCAGAGCTAAATACCCAAACATTACTTTACTTAATATGTAACTCATTTGAGTAAGAATAAATAATGTCTGCAGTTGCACTGTGAGAAGAGAAACACTCTGGCTGCCATTATGGTGTATGAATCTGTGTTTCAATAGTCAGTGTAACACTTGGCAGTTACTTGCTGATATTCACTGGTTTCCAATTCAGAAATTTCACAAACTAGTTTGCCTGGGCTGATATTTACCAGGCTGAGCATAGATCAGTGAAGATTTTTTAGGTCAAATTTGAGAAGAAAAGATTTAACTTTTCCTTAGAGGTATGGATAAGTTTGGTAATCGGAAACAGTTAATCTGATTTTTGGACTAAATTTTGGATTAACTTTGATCCACGTACTTGTATGGATAAACCTTGGATCAAGACTTATAAAAAATAACTGACAGTAGATGTTGTCTCAGGCAAGAAGATGAATTTCTGTGTAAAATGCAAAAATGCATGTATCTCAGAAATGGTGCGAGATAGAGCGATTTCGACAAAATTTTTGATGCACAGGGTACATGCAGAATCATTTGCAACTTTTTTCCAAAAGTCGTTTTCATGCTATTTTAAATGGCCATCTTGAAATTCTGCTTAAAATGCAAAACCGCATCTATCTCAGAAATGACTCTACATAGAATAATTTCGAAGAAATTTTTGGCCGCTAGGGTATAAGCAGAGTCATCTGGCACTTTTTGCCAAATGCCGTTTTAACTAATCTGGTCAAAGTTTTTGTCAAAAGTCATTTTCCTGCCATTTTTGGCGGCCATCTTGTAATTCTGCATTAGACAAATATGTGAGGTAAATGGATTTCGGTGAAATTTTTGGACCAAAGGCTATGTGCAGAGTCCTCTGGCACTTTTTTCCCAAAATTGTTTTCATCTTGAATATCTGTGTTAAATGCAGAAACACATTTTTCTTGGAAATGGTGCAACATAGAGTGATTTTGACAAAGTGTTTTACCCCAAAGGGTTTACGCAGAGACATCTGGGACTTTTTGCGAAAAAATGTTTCCCCAATATTTTTGGCGGCCATCATGAAAATTAGTTATCTTGGATACAGCAACTTTGGTGAAAGTTTTGGCTCCCAGGTTATATGCGTTCATTTGGCAATATTTGTCAGCAATTGTTATCCCACCATATTTGGCAGCCATCTTGAAATTCTGCGTAAAACACAAAAATGAATTTATCTTGGAAACGGTGCAAGATAGAGTGATTTTGACAAACTTTTTGGTCCACAGGGTATACACATAGTCATCTGGCACTCTTTCAAGAAAGCATTTCCCTGCCATTTTTTGTAGGCTGGTAAATGGAGCAAAATAGTCATTTCAGCAAAATCATTAATGCTCATTGGGACGCTTTGTTTTTGTTGTGAAAATAATTTCTTTTTTTCTTGCTAAGCAATACTCAAGTTTAAATTTTGAAAAAAATAAATATTCAATCTTTTTGGCTTGTCAGATGTGAAGAAGTGTTTGTAACACTGGCTTACTCGCAAATTTTCTCTCATATTTGAGATGATCTTGATCTGGTCTTAGTCCATATTCAATGAATATTAGTGCATCCATATTAGCCCCCCAATGAGCCAGACAATCAATTAATTCAGACAAACTTAAGTTTGTATTAGATAATATCTTGCTGAACTTTTCTGTAATTTTTACAGTCTCCAGTGGTGATAACTTCTGAGAGTGAGGCAGAATCTGTTGAATATGTGAAGCAGGAAAACATCAAAGCAAACAGAAAGAGACACACAGGTGGTAGTTCATAGAAACACTAAAGACTGACTAAATAGCTCACGCTATTCACATCTGTAATTGTCTAGTACACATATCTGCATTATATTCTAGTGATAACCATTGTGTGCGATTAGATTTCTAAATTAAGAAAATATTGCTGAAACTAAGTAACCTAAAGATTGATTATATATAGATCATTAAAAATATATCTTTTAGGTGCTTCCACTGATTAAAATCCATGCAGAAATGGTGGGAAAAACCAAAAGGTATAAATGTAGCCCCTTTATTTGAATACATTTTTCATGGCTGATATTTTTCATTATTATGGTTAATAGTGACTTAATTTGCATATGTTTTTGAAGACAAATGGAAAACAGTTTAAGTAAAACAATCCTTGTAAAATATACTGTGCACTTTTTACACTCGAATAAAAAAAATACACAATCCTCAAGTCACAGATTTGGAATGTATATGCATGTTGTCTTCTTCCCACTTCATTCTGCTCTATTCTGGAATATAATGATGATTCATCACTGCACAGAGCTGACAACCAAAGAGATTTACATAGTTCTTTCATTGGTTCTTGGACATAGCAAGGATCCTTATGACAGACACACAGCTCCAGGGACAATGATTAAATCTTACCTCACTAGCCAATCATTTGATATTTTTTTTTATAAAGGATGATCTTTTATTGATAAACAGGGAAGTCAAATGGTGTGGTCACAGACCCAGTGGAGGAGTTACATCACTACATAGAGGCTGGGGACCTGACTGGTGTAAAGAGACTGGTCAAGCATTCTAGTTTGACTATACAGATGGTTTTATTTGCAGACAGTAACACGCCTCTACACACAGCTGCAGACTGGGGACAGGATGCTGTACTTAGGTCTGATATCAGTGTACAGTATATATCAGCCTTATGAAATATCTCAAGCTTTTACTTTAGATTTTGTGAAAAATGAAGTTTATTAACTTAAAAATATTTTACAAAGATATTTTCTGTTTTAAATTATGATGCATGAACGATCACGGTTAAGTTTCACTATATCAGTCACAAGTGTACAAAATACTAGATAATCTTTTGGTTTCAAAACGCGGAAAACTAATTCTGATTTTAGTAAATAGGGTGACGATTTCTTTACAGTATAAATTCTACAGGGATGTTGTGTTAAAAATTCCAGTGGTTTTTGATCTCTGATCAGGTACCTAGAGCAAATGAATACTGATCTTTTAATCTCTTTTGCAGCTTATGAATGTATTGGGAGGTGATAGGAAATCATATGCAGGGGGTCGAATATGCTTGTCAAGATTGTTGCAAAGCATCAGGGATATTTCCATAAGTTCTGTAATAACGGTAAAGGAGGTGAGCTTTACTGCTAATTTAGATTGAAACTCCTTGTTTAATTGGACATAAACAAAGATCATATTACAAAGACATTTCTGAGAAATATGCTGCTAATGGTTCAAAACTTTTACCAGTGATAGGGACAACCACTTTAAGTATCCAAAGTAACAGTTTTTACTGGTTAGTGATGGTACTGGGAAGTAACTAATGTTGGCATCTTTCATCTTTGATCAGGTATCTACTGAGTGAAGGCTGTGACCCGTTACTTGTAAACAGTGAAGGAGACCTGCCACTCCACAGGGCATGCAGCTTTGCCAGGGAAACTGATCGGCCTTATGGTAACATTGTGCTCTTCTAGTAAATGTAATCAATTGTCCAATCAAAGTGAAAGGGTTTTATAATGACCAGGGTCATATTGAGACTGGCTATCAGCATTGACCCTTGTGGGAGTCAAACCCACACCCGCAAGTCCCAGCATATGATTAGATACCAAACTCACCAGCCATCAGTTGTTCATTGGTATGATTTATATTGTAGTTAAGTAACACTTTACCTTATATATCTTTTAACAGTAAAATAATGACTGTGTTTATGTGGTTGATTTCTTCTGAACATGATGTAATGACAGGTCTTATGGTGAGTATAACACAGCAGTAAAAAATAATGCCATTTAAAATATATAAAGGTCATTTGATAAATGTCCTCCCATATCAAAGCAATATTATAAAGATTGGAAGCACACAGACTATAGAAAACATTGCAGTGCACATATTTTTGCGTCCATTTATCTGAATCAATAAATGGACGATCGCCAATAATAGAGAACCAAACGATACAGACAAAATATAGTGCGACAAATTGGTGTGTAAAATTGGTGATTAATAAAAGAAACTGATCTTTATAACATTGAAGTACTCGCCCTCGGACTTTATTTCCACAATAGATCTTGGGTCAACTGTCCCTGGGAAATTGTATACAACTAGTATCCGATGTTAATACTGGGATTTTGTGTTGGGTATCGGTTCCCTCTTTCGTCAAAAATATGGGGTGAGTGTTTAATAGTTTCAAAAACCCTGAAGAGTTTACTTAAATAAACATCCATTAGAAGTTAGAACGCTGGCGAATTGGCAATGTTTTAAAAATTTATGGTATGCATATGAATATAATGTATATGAATATAGCTTTAAGTGTAAGATGTGAATAAATAAGTGTGTAGAGCAAAAGTTTTTGGTTTTACCATTCAGTGTACCAAGACCTCTACCTAGTTTTACCTTAGGTGTAGGCTGGTCCAACTCCTTATAAATATAGCTTTAGTGTAAAATGTAAATTACATTGATTTCCAGTGAAAGACTGAGGTTATTTTTTCTTCAGTGGGCTGGCAGTTGAATAGGACATAAAACCCTAACTTTTACCTTTGACCTTTCACTTCAGTGTACCGTGACCTAGTTTCACCTCTACTGCAGGCTGCTCCAGACTCTGTAGATGTGGAGAACAACAGAGGCAAGACTTGCAGAAACACGGTCAGTTTTCTCAAAGCCAGGGCATTGGAGGATTGTGCCAGGGTAAGGGTGGACTGTAATTATGGTTAAAACACTGCTTTCTTATTTATATTAATTAAAACTATAGCAGGCATTTATTTAAGCCAGACATCGAATTGAATATGGGAAATATCTTTGAAAATCATTGTAAGGGATAATATTATACTTGAAAAAAGCTCTTATTTTGATGAGAGTTTAGGATTTGTCATTTATCAACAAAACAGGACAGGTCGAATTGCTTTCACTTTTCTTAATGCCAGGATTGTGTGAGGGGAATGTGTGTAGGTTGCTGTAGATGGATGTAAGTGAAGGAGAAGATATTTCCTCTAAGTTTCATATAGTTTCTTCCATCATGTTGTTACTTACAACTTGTATGTGTCACAATCAATCGCTAAACTTCTGACATTCAGTTGTGAAATTAAAATAATTTAATGTTGTTGAAGGTTGAAGTCATTCAGTCCTTGTCTTACATATATGTCCATTGCTCATTTCAGGTTTCATTTGCTTGAGTTGACTCAGAGTATATTTCTAATCTTCTTACACAGGATTACAGCCTGTTGCAGGTTTACCTAATCAAGCAGTGTAGCTACCCTTATATCAATCTCAGTGAACAAGGACACACATTTATAGTACCTTATCCAGAGTATGGTTTCTATGACCCATACAGGGATCAGACCACAGACTCTTAAAAATCCAATACCATAATTGCTAATATCCAGATCACAGTACAGCCAGTAAGTTATGGTTACCAGTGGCGGCGATACCTGCCCCTACCTCCACGATCTTAATCTTAGTCAATACTCTTCCTTCCTGATTTATCTTATTCCATCTCTATTCTTTCCTCAGAAGGAAATTTCAAATAATTCAAATTTTCTGTCTGCTGTAGGCAGTATGATGGTCACAGCTGATGATGTTCATCATCGATGTTCACCAGCTTGGTGTATAATTTTTGTGGCTCTACTGCTACCATTCTCCCCTATTACTGTATCTTTTCTGTGTTAAACTGTCATCAAGCATGTCTCTACAGGTATGAAGGTCAAAGGTCAAAGTTGGGGTTTTACATCCCGTTCAACAGCAAGGATCATATTGGGACAAGTCCTCAGCATTGTCACTTATGGGAGTTGAACCCACACAGCAGTGAGAGCCTGTGATTAGATGCCAAACCTGCTGACCCATTATACCACTGAGGATATCTTCTAGCATATTATCTTTTCTGATTCAGATTATCTTTTGTAGCAAACTGTAGCAAGAGGTTTGAAGCCAATTTTCACAGGTGGTACCGTGGTACAGTATTCTGCCTTTGTGTTGTTCCAACTTATAACCCTCAGAAACAGGTGGTCAGAAAATACTGGCTGTGGTGTGATCTGAGTATAAGCCACTGAAACCATTGTATTCATCTGAGTAAATGAATAAGTAGTCTGACAACAATGTGAAACCCAACACCCTAACCACTGGGTGATAGAAACCACAATTAATATTGTTAGATTTTTTTTCAATTGCTTTGTGTGATTGTATATCAGGAGGCCACAGACTCAGAGGATGACTCAGATGCTGAGGATGATGCTTTTTGCAGGAAACTGTTTGCCGAGATGATGTCAGAGTATGGAGAAACATGGGGTGACTATGAGCAAGGTACAGTCAATGGTACATTCTCCAAATGTCTAAAATAAGGAGAGAGACAGGTTAAATTTATTGTTTGAATGAAATCTCACCTGTGTTACATTCCATTTGAAACTATGTTTTCAGTCAAAATTAAAATGCTTTTCACAAACTAATCCTGTTTCTAACTTTCTGTAAAAACATTTTCTGATATTTGCTTTTGTCACAGATTTCACTGGCTACCAGCACAGGGATGGGGGAACAGGTGCTTGGATGGACAGAATGGCAAAGGAAAGGAAGAGGAAATATCATCAACATACAGAGCAATCCCATACAGGAGACAGAGGTGAGTACATTGGCTGAGAGTAGGGTAAGCTTATAACAGTAGTATTAAAACAACAAATGGGATTGTAGTTTTCTGTTTGGCTGTCTCAGGGCCCAGTGTGAGGTATACAGTTAAGTCATCACCAAGACAGACTGGTAGCCTGCCAACTCATTACTACTGTACTGCTACCAACTCACACTGCTTCCAACTTAACACCACAAACTCGTCACCAGCAAAATTCTTTGTAAATTTTTCATAAATATTGTATAAACTCTTACCCAAAAGTATATTATAATATTAGGAAAGTTCCTGCTTGTTTTTGTTGCATCAAAAATTCAAGTCACAAAGATTGCATAAACCTATAAGTCTACAGGAATTCCTTTACAAGTTCCTGGTGATGTGTGGGTGTTGCCAACCTGGTAGTTCTGATGAATTTGCAGTAATAAGTTTGTTACAGTGGTGACATGCTACTTGATGAGTGGCACTAAAAATGGCCTTTTAAAAATCTAATATTTATTTCTACTTAAAACTGAATTACAAAAGAATTTTAATGTAACAGAATTCAACTTAAAGAGAGTTCAATTGTACATAAAAATGTCAAAAGTCATTCATCTTAATTTGCAACAATAACATTTATTTTTTCAGGAACCAAACACAAGAAAACCAATGCAGATGCAGGTGAGTCGAGTGGCTCCAGTAACCGTGGACACATATCTGATGAACAGAAGGCTGAATTCAATAGAAAAATGAAAGCACAATATGCAGAGGAACAAGCTAGAACCACTAAAAAGAAAACATTAGAAAAACGACTAAAATATGAACTTAAATGTGACTCAGTGTTTAAGAAGAAGAAGACGTGTGTCAGTGTTTTAGGATACAGTGATATTCCCTGGCCGTTTGATAAAGGTGTGACAGATATGGAGCAGTTTCTGTTTGGAGGCATGGATAGACAGAGTGAAGAATACACAAAGTATGTCAAAGTTCAACAGGTGCGATGGCACCCTGACAGATTCCTGCAGAAGTGTGGAGATAGACTGAAGGAAGGAGAGAAAGACAGGATAATAAACAGAGTCAACGAGATCTCTCAGGTGTTAAATGCTCTGAACAGGTGATAGATATTATAAGTAGTCAAACTAATATCTCAGGTGTTAAATATTGTTAATGGGTCATACATCTTGAACTTAAAGGTACAATAGTGAAACAAATATCCCAGGTTTCTAAGGCGCTCATCAATCCATAACAAGATTAGTAAACCATTATTTATTTGTTAAAAACTCTAGTTTAAATTGCGTAAATCCAAGTGATCTCCAAATATCGCCCACTGAATTACAACTGGAGTTATAGTCAACTTGTTACAGCAGTAGTATTTACCACCTTTTCATGTGATTTCAGGGAAAGATAATCAGAGATAATATTAAATGTTAAGTACTTTACAGGTTGTCAAATATGTGCTTTGTTTTAATGTATTTCTGAGAAATGCTGAAAGACTCGTACTTTACCCAAACTTTTGAATGAGTATCTAACATAACAGACTTTTTTTCAGTCTGTCACAGACTGGTATTCAGGGGAGTAGTAACAGTCTTAACACAGGAGGTGGAATAAACTCCATCCATATGAAGTACTACACTCACAACATGGAGACTGTACGCTTGGACAAATCAATACATTACACAGATGCATCTCTCTCTTCACCCAGGATTATAGGAGGCAACATCAACCTGGGAGTCGTATCATGTACACGACTGCCAACCATGTGGGCCACTTTACCATGTCTTCTTTGTTATTTGGAATATTCCTCAGTCTGTAAAGTGTTTAGTCTTGTGATAAATCAATACTAATTTATTAATAAAAACCTATCAAAGGTAGATCAAATAGAGTTTGTTTTTTACTTTCATCTTGACATCAAAGTTGTGTGATCCTGTGTTGGGATATGTCTCATAGTTTACAGCAACACTAGTGTCTGTAGTGAAAAATATGTGAGTCATATGTCAAGGGGGCCAGCAACCTTATTTACAAAGATTCTATGCTAAAATACAGGAACTTTGTTTTTCAAAATTCATTCTCAGACTGTAATATAAAGAGGGGGCCACAGTGGCAGAGTGGTAACACTCTCACCTCCCACCTCTGAGGCCGGGGTTCGGTTCCCAGCACGGCCTCAAGTGGGAAAGCTGGTAGTTGCTAGTGCTCTCGTGATAACTCGTCAACTCGAGTTTCATATCATTTTTGTTCAACTCGTGAACGTGAGTTTGTCTTATTGCAAACTCGAGTTCCTTTAAAATACTGCAAAAGTATATAAATAAACCACTTGCCAGTGTACAAAAATAAAATAAAAGCACAATTTGACTTGTTTACTTAATATTTTCCTTCATATTTATCAATTACGACGTAAAGCCAATGATATCTCTCCATATATCTTACCTGGAAAAACAACCAATCAAAACGTCCGTTTTATTTCTCAACATGGCGAGAATGTTGATCCTTATTTTGCAGATAAAATATGACAAATTTTGTTGGAATATGGTTAAAAATAGATTTCATTATTAAAGCAATCGTATTAGTGCACATATATTTAAGGTTTGGGTGTTTTCAAATATTGTTATTGACTCGAGTTCAACTCGAGTTGACTCGTCGGTGATTGATGAAACTCGAGTCGGTACTTTGACAACTCGCGGAAGCACTAGTAGTTGCTTGCCGTTGGTCGGCAGTTTACAGAACCCTGACGAACTGTATGTACTGGTTTCCTCTGCCCTTCCAACTACCCGTCGTGATATGACCTGTACAGTGTTGAAAGCGGCGTAAAACCCCAAATAAATAAATAAATAAAAAGTAATATAAAAAATAATTTTAACTGTGGAATCATTTAATTTTTAATCAAGGAGCTTTTTATTATGTCATCACTGCGGCGTGGGCGGACGCGTATGCGTCGCGTGAACAACTTCTTCTCCAAAACTACAAGGCCTAGAGACATGCTTTTTTTTAAAAGATACCTTATCTATCGAGGATGAAAAATTGTTCAAGGCATGCAAATCTGTCTGTTCGTCTGTTTGCTAGAGACATTACAAGGGGGGTACCCCCACCAAAAGTGCGAAAATTTCAACTTTTTATCACAATTTTCTCAGTGACTATTGCAGGCATTTCTCTCATATCTTGCATATATGTACTAGGCCAGAGGTAGATTCTGTTTTGTGAGTATGAGACCTGGATCTGTCTTACTTTTTTTTTAATAAATTTTTTTAATAATTTTTAATGCATTAAAATTCATGAAATCATGCACTAAATCACTTATAACTTCAAAAGTGTTGCATTTACAGCATTTTGTGAAAATATGTTGTTCAGCTACTTTTTTCATAGCTACAATATGGTGAGTAAGTTGGGTGTCTGTCTCAATAGCTAAGTGAGTAATAGCTACTTTTGGGCTTTTCAGTAACTTCCATTATGAGTAAAATCACTTGTAACTTAAAAACTATTGCATTTAGAGAATTTCGTATAAATATGTTATTCAGCTACTTTTGGGCCAGCTATAACATAGTGAAATTTCAGACCTGTAGCTCATGGCATAGCTGAGTAATAGCTACTTTTAGGTTATCACTGTTGAGTAAATCGCTTATAACTTGAAAACTATTGTATTTAGAGAATTTCGTATAAATATGTTATTCAGCTACTTTTGGGTCAGCTATAACATGGTAAAATTTCAGACCTGTAGCTCATGGCATAGCTGAGTAATAGCTACTTTTAGGTTATCACTGTTGAGTAAATCACTTATAACTTGAAAAGTGTTGCATTTAGAGCATTTTGTTAAAATATGTTATTCGGCTACTTTTTTCATAGCTACAATATGGTGAGTAAGTTGGGTGTCTGTCTCAATAGCTAAGTGAGTAATAGCTACTTTTGGGCTTTTCAGTAACTTCCATCATGAGTAAAATCACTTGTAACTTAAAAACTATTGCATTTAGAGAATTTCGTATAAATATGTTATTCAGCTACTTTTGGGCCAGCTATAACATAGTAAAATTTCAGACCTGTAGCTCATGGCATAGCTGAGTAATAGCTACTTTTAGGTTATCACTGTTGAGTAAATCACTTATAACTTGAAAACTATTGCATTTAGAGTATTTTGTTACCCCACAGCCCTTAAGGGCTGTCGGGGTATTGTTTTCACCCATGGTGTCCGGATGGGCGGGCAGGCGGGCGGGTGGGCGGGCGGCGGGAAATAGTTTGTCCGGGCTGTATCTCAGAAACCGTAAGGTGTAGGAAGTTGATACTTGGTAGGGACATTGGTCAGGGGGTGTAGGTGTGCAACGTCATGGTCTGACCTTGATTTGACCTTTGACCATGCCGTAGTGACCTTGAGTTTGAAAATCTTGTCCGGGCTGTATCTCGGAAACCGTAAGGTGTAGGAAGTTGATATGTGGTAGGGACATTGGTTAGGGGGTGTAGTTGTGCAACGTCATGGTCTGACCTTGATTTGACCTTTGACCTTGCCGTAGTGACCTTGACCTATAAAATCTTGTCCGGGCTATATCTCGGAAACCGTAAGGTGTAGGAAGTTGATACTTGGTAGGGACATTGGTTAGGGGGTGTAGTTGTGCAACGTCATGGTCTGACCTTGATTTGACCTTTGACCTTGCCATAGTGACCTTGACCTATAAATTCTTGTCCAGGTTATATCTCGGAAACTGTAAGGTATAGGAAGTTGATATTTGGTAGGGACATTGGTTAGGGGGTGTAGGTGTGCAACGTCATGGTGTAACCTTGATTTGACCTTTGACCTTGCCGTAGTGACCTTGACCTATAAAACCTTGTCTAGGGTATATCTCAGAAACCGTAAAGTGTAGGAAGTTAATACTTGGTAGGGGTATTGGTTAGGGGGTGTAGGTGTGCAACGTCATGGTCTGACCTTGATTTGACCTTTGACCTTGCCATAGTGGCCTTGACCTATAAAATCTTGTTCGGGCTATATCTCGGAAACCGTAAGGTGTAGGAAGTTGATATTTGGTAGGGACATTTGCTAGGGGGTGTAGGTGTGCAGTATCATGGTCTGACCTTGATTTGACCTTTGACCTTGCCATAGTGACCTTGACCTATAAAATGTTGTCCGGGCTATATCTCGGAAACCGTAAGGTGTAGGAAGTTGGTACTTGGTAGGGACATTGGTTAGGGTGTGTAGGTGTGCAACGTCATGGTCTGACCAGGATTTGACCTTTGACCTTGCCATAGTGACCTTGAGTTTAAAAATCTTGTCTGGGCTATATCTCGGAAACCGTAAGGTGTAGGAAGTTGATACTTGGTAGGGACATTGGTTAGGGGATATAGTTGTGCAACGTCATGGTCTGACCTTGATTTGACCTTTGACCTTGGCGTAGTGACCTTGACCTATAAAATCTTGTTCGGGCTATATCTTGGAAACCGTAGGGTTGAGGAAATTGATACTTGGTAGGGACATTGGTTAGGGGCTGTAGGTGTGTATTATCATGGTGTCACCTTAATTTGACCTTTGACCTTGTCCTAGTGACCTTGACCTATAAAATCTTGTTGCACCTTTGGGTCTCTCTTTTGATGCAGATTAAGCACTGTTAAAGTCATATTAGAATTTATTAAGAATTTTACTTTCATAACTTCCCATTGTAAGAGATAGAATTTCATCAAGTGCGCCACAGATTTTGCTCCAACACCACACATAAGCATTCATTAAATGTATTACCACTTCTATATGCATGGTAATATTCAAACCATCTAAACCATAATTTGGCCATGCAGATGTAGATAAAGAGGGTTGAATTTTAGTTTGCTGATTAATGCTGTCATCTTGTTATTGAATTATCTTGTTTTAATACTTCATCTTTATATGCATGATCTTTCTTTTAAACATTATTTGGACCTTTATATAACTGACAGTGCTCTGAAAGTATCCTAAAGTTTATACTGATACAGTACTTCTGTATCTCATGGTGTTGAAAATATTTCCCTAGGCTGTGGGGTACGGGCATCTCTGATGCTATTTTTTCAATATGTTATTCACCTATTTTGGGGTCAGCTATAACATAGTGAAGTTTCAGACCTGTGGCTCATTTCATAGCTGAGTAATAGCTACTTTGAAGTTCTCACTGTTGAGTAAATCAGTTATAATTGGAAAACTATTGCATTTACAGAAATTTGTGCAAATATGTTATTCAGCTACTTTTGGGTCAGCTATAACATAGTGAAATTATAGACCTATAGCTCATGGGACAACTGAGCAATAGCTATTCTCAGGTACTGACTGTTGAGTAAATCAGCTATAACTTGAAAAATATTGCATTTGGAGTATTTTGTTAAAATATATTGTTCACCTACTTTGGGGTCAGCTATAACATAGTGAAATTACAGACCTATAGCTCATGGCATAGCGGAGCAATAGCTATTTTCAGGTTCTCACTATTGAGTAAATCAGTTGTAGCTTGAAAACTATTGCATTTACAGTAGTTTGCTTAAATATGTTGTTCACCTACTTTTGGGTTAGCTATAACATAGTAAAATTTCAGACATGTAGCTCATTGCATAGCTGAGTAATAGTTCCTTTGAGGTTCTCACGGTTGAGTAAATCAGTTGTAACTTGAAAACTATTACATTTAGAGTAATTTGTTAAATATGTTATTCACAGAATTTTTGGTCAGCTATAACATAGTGAAATTGCAGACCTCTATGTCATGGCATAGCTGAGCAATAGCTACTTTCAGGTTCTCACTGTTGAATAAATCGTTGTATCCACTGGATAGCCGCAGTGTGTAGAGAGAGATTTCACCATTACTGCTCTGATGAAAAAAAATATTATAGCTAGCTTTCTTAAGTTTGCAGTATATATTAATAACCATAAAATGTTGTCTGGGAATATTTTTGGCCTCATTTTGAGAAACAAGATGGCCGCCACAGGTGTTTTTTGTCAGTCATGAAAAGTGCTTATATCTCCCTTATTATTGATCCTAGAGGTTTGGGATGATAAACCAACCTGTAGGAAATCATGGGGTGGGAATCTTTTGGTGTGGTCAGATTTGACATTCAATGACCCCTCCTTCAAGGTCAAACAAGGATAGCCAAACTTAAAAGTGCTTATAACTCGCTTATTATTGGTCCCAGAGGTTTGGGATGGTAAACAGACAGGAAATCATGGGCTGTGAATCTGTTGATATGGTCCGATTTGACCTTGGAACCCTCCTTCAAGGTCAAATGAGGATAGCGAAAATTGAAAGTGCCTACAACTCGCTTATTATTGGTGACAGAGATTTGGGATGGTAAACCATCCCACAGGAAATCATTGGCTCGGAATCTTTTGGTATGGTCAGATTTGACCTTTGGACCCCTCCTTCAAGGTCAAATGAGGACAGCCAAGCTTAAAAGTGCTTATAACTCATTTATAATTGGTCCTAGAGGTTTGGAATGGTAAACCATAGGAAATCATGGGCTGGGAATGTATTTGTGTGGTTAGATTTGACCTTTGACCCCTTCTTCAAGGTCGAACGAGGATATTGCATTTGTAGTATTTCTTTAAATATGTTTTAACCTATTTTTTACACTTAAACAATTACCTTGTTCTTTTCCTTCATACTAATACCATTTACAGGGCACAACTTTTTTATCCTTTTCTTCTGTCAGCTTCGGAATTTCTTTCGAACTTGCTGTTCAGTTACCATTTACTGTATTTCTGTACAGCCCTATTCCTGATAATTATTCTGTCCTCTAATCACCTTCACAAATCAAAAACACTCAGTCAGCTGACACAGTGCCCGTTCACGGGCACTCTCCTCTTGTATACAATAAAGTTAAGAGTGAAGATACGAGACACACTGTTGTTTCCTCCTGACATGATTATAGTTTACACAAAAACCAGTGTTTTATTTCCTGAAGACATTACATTGACTCTGTTGGATTTTATTCCAAGAAATCTTCACTTTTTTCTCCTTCAAGATAACCATATTTCCACACAGCATTGTCTGATTACCAATAGAGAATATTAGCACGTAAATCTCTCCCAAAATAGTTTAGTCACCTGAAAGTCTATTTTATCTCTTCATACATGCTAACAAAGCATACACTTCTCTGTCATGATTTTCTGTTCACCACATGACAATCTTCCCACAGTGTATAGTCTTATTTGCAGAACGGGTACAAAATGTTAGAAATTGTCACATTTTAACAAAGGAATAATCTTTTTTTTTTCTAGTCTTTTCTAAAATGTAAAAAAGGTATGTAGAATAACTACTATGGATTTGGTACACATTTCTATAATGGATTTTTTCAGTAGATTTTTGTATATCAACCTCCAATATCCACAGGATCTGGTTCTAGTCATTGCTACCACACCCGTTGCATGCTAGTACATTGTGACTAGTTTGTCAGAGTGTTGTCAATGAAATACCACACACAGTATTCACAAACACAGGTCAGTGTAGGTCGGATCAAATTTGAGAAATAGAATGAAACTGTTAATCAAATTTTTGGATCAGGTCAGATTGGTATTCTTGAAACATTTGATCTAATCTGTGGATTACATTTTGGATTAACATAGAACCATGCACTTTGGTAGTTTAAATTTTAGATCAAGACAGATCTTGATCTGATATTAATGTATAATAGTGAATACCATCCTGGCGCCCAGCTTCTTATTGTATTACCGGTATGTGTAGAAATAGCTTTAACATGCTCAGAAAATTTATATATTTTACCCCTTGCAAATGACAACAAAAAGACCAAATCAACTGATTAAATATCTCACAATTTTTTACTGTAGTAATAAATACTGAGTGTGAGGGCGTTTGTTACAGGATATACGCCCGGCAAAAATTCCAAATAATGCCAGAGCGCCGTTAGTTTTTTTTTGGTGTTTTTCATAAACTTAAAATATCTCGGAGGGCTATTTCATGTTGATGAGAATACCCAATTTTGTTTGTTTTAACATCCTTCAAACTGGGTGTGATTACACAACTAGAGTTATTTCACTTTCAACAGTTGGGTGATTATGCAGTTGTACGGTACCGTAATATCTCTGATTGGTAACCAAATCACAAAACATCACAAAGAAAAATCAGGAAATTGTATAAAAATTAAGTGAAGGATGCATCAGGGATTTCCTCACTGGCAGTTTTTATGTCAGCTGACTTGTCAGTCAGCTGACATTATGTCGTCACTCTGCGGCGTGGGCGTACGCGTACGCGTCCGCGTACGCGTCCGCGTGAACAACTTCTCCTCCAAAACTACAAGGCCTAGAGACGTGCTGTTTTTTTTAAAAGATACCTTATCTATCGAGGATGAAAAATTGTTCAAGGCATGCAAATCTGTCTGTTCGTCTGTTTGCTAGAGACATTACAAGGGGGGTACCCCCACCAAAAGTGTGAAAATTTCAACACTTAATCACAATTTTCTCAGTGACTATTGCAGGGATTTCTATCATATCTTGCATATATGTACTAGGCCACAGGTAGATTCTCTTGTGTGAGTATGAGACCTGGATCTGTCTTACTTTTTTTTTAATAAATTTTTTTAATAATTTTTAATGCATTAAAATTCATGAAATCATGCACAAAATCATTTATAACTTGAAAAGTGTTGCATTTAGAGCATTTTGTTAAAATATGTTATTCAGCTACTTTTTTCATAGCTACAATATGGTGAGTAAGTTGGGTGCCTGTCTCAATAGCTAAGTGAGTAATAGCTACTTTTGGGCTTTTCAGTAACTTCCATCATGAGTAGAATCACTTGTAACTGAAAAACTATTGCATTTACAGAATTTCGTATAAATATGTTATTCAGCTACTTTTGGGTCAGCTATAACATAGTAAAATTTTAGACCTGTAGCTCATGGCATAGCTGAGTAATAGCTACTTTTAGGTTATCACTATTGAGTAAATCGCTTATAACTTCAAAACTATTGCATTTAGAGAATTTCATATAAATATGTTATTCAGCTACTTTTGGGTCAGCTATAACATAGTAAAATTTCAGACCTGTAGCTCATGGCATAGCTGAGTAATAGCTACTTTTAGGTTATCACTGTTGAGTAAATCGCTTATAACTTGGAAACTATTGCATTTAGAGTATTTTGTTGCAATATATTATTCACCTATTTTGGGATCAGCTATAACATAGTGAAGTTTCAGATCTGTGGCTCATTGCATAGCTGAGTAATAGCTACTTTAAAGTTCTCACTATTGAGTAAATCAGTTGTAATTGGAAAACTATTGCATTTAGAGAATTTCGTATAAATATGTTATTCAGCTACTTTTGGGTCAGCTATAACATAGTAAAATTTCAGACCTGTAGCTCATGGCATAGCTGAGTAATAGCTACTTTTAGGTCATCACTATTGAGTAAATCAGTTGTAACTTCAAAACTATTGCATTTACAGTATTTTGCTTGAATATGTTATTCACTTACTTTTGGGTCAGCTATAACATAGTGAAATTTCAGACCTGTAGCTCATTGCATAGCTGAGTAATAACTACTTTGAGGTTCTCACTATTGAGTAAATCAGTTGTAATTGCAAAACTATTACATTTAGAGAATTTAGTATAAATATGTTATTCAGCTACTTTTGGGTCAGCTATAACATAGTAAAATTTCAGACCTGTAGCTCATGGCATAGCTGAGTAATAGCTACTTTTAGGTCATCACTATTGAGTAAATCAGTTGTAACTTGAAAACTATTGCATGTACAGTATTTTGCTTAAATATGTTGTTCACCTACTTTTGAGTCAGCTATAACATAGTGAAATTTCAGACCTGTAGCTCATTGCATAGCTGAGTAATAACTACTTTGATGTTCTCACTATTGAGTAAATCAGTTGTAATTGCAAAACTATTGCATTTAGAGAATTTAGTATAAATATGTTATTCAGCTACTTTTGGGTCAGCTATAACATAGTAAAATTTCAGACCTGTAGCTCATGGCATAGCTGAGTAATAGCTACTTTTAGGTCATCACTATTGAGTAAATCAGTTGTAACTTGAAAACTATTGCATGTACAGTATTTTGCTTAAATATGTTGTTCACCTACTTTTGGGTCAGCTATAACATAGTAAAATTTCAGACCTGTAGCTCATGGCATAGCTGAGTAATAGCTACTTTGAGGTTATCACTGTTGAGTAAATTGCTTATAACTTGGAAATTATTGCATTTAGAGTATTTTGTTTCAATATGTTATTCACCTATTTTGGGGTCAGCTATAACATAGTGAAGTTCCAGACCTGTGACTCATTGCATAGCTGAGTAATAGCTACTTTGAAGTTCTCAGTGTTGAGTAAATCACTTATAATTTGAAAACTATTGCATTTAGAGAATTTAGTATAAATATGTTATTCAGCTACTTTTGGCTCAGCTATAACATAGTAAAATTTCAGACCTGTAGCTCATGGCATAGCTGAGTAATAGCTACTTTTAGGTCATCACTATTGAGTAAATCACTTATAACTTGCAAACTATTGCATTTAGAGTATTTTGTTGCAATATGTTATTCACCTATTTTGGGGTCAGCTATAACATAGTGAAGTTCCAGACCTGTGGCTCATTGGATAGCTGAGTAATAGCTACTTTGAAGTTCTCACTGTTGAGTAAATCAGTTGTAATTGGAAAACTATTGCCTTTACAGAAATTTGTGCAAATATGTTATTCAGCTACTTTTGGGTCAGCTATAACATAGTGAAATTACAGACCTGTAGCTCATGGCACAACTGAGCAATAGCTATTCTCGGGCACTGACTGTTGAGTAAATCGGCTATAACTTGAAAAATATTGCATTTGGAGTATTTTGTTAAAATATATTGTTCACCTACTTTTGGGTTAGCTATAACATAGTGAAATTACAGACCTATAGCTCATGGCATAGCGTAGCAATAGCTATTTTCAGGTTCTCACTATTGAGTAAATCAGTTGTAACTTGAAAACTATTGCATTTACAGTATTTTGCTTAAATATGTTGTTCACCTACTTTTAGGTCAGCTATAACAGAGCAAAAATTCAGACATGTAGCTCATTGCATAGCTGAGTAATAGTTCCTTTGAGGTTCTCACTGTTGAGTAAATCAGTTGTAACTTGAAAACTATTACATTTAGAGTATTTTGTTAAATATGTTATTCACAGACGTTTTGGTCAGCTATAACATAGTGAAATTGCAGACCTCTATGTCATGGCATAGCTGAGCAAAGCTTCTTTCAGGTTCTCACTGTTGAGTAAATCATTGTACCCAACCTGTAGGAAATCATGGGCTGGGAATCTGTTAATATGGTCCGATTTGACCTTGGAACCCTCCTTCAAGGTCAAATGAGGATAGCCAAACATAAAAGTGCTTATAACTCGCTTATTATTGGTCCTAGAGGTTTGGAATGAAAACCAACCTATAGAAAATCATGAGCTGGGAATTCTTTGGTGTGGTCGGACTTCACCTTGGACCCCTCCTTCAAGGTCAAATGAGGATAGCCAAACTTAAAAGTGCTTATAACTCGCTTATTATTGGTCCTAGAGGTTTGGAATGGAAAACCAACCTATAGAAAATCATGGGCTGGGAATCTTTTGGTGTGGTCGGATTTCACCTTAGACCCCTCCTTCCAGGTCAAACGAAGATAGCCAAACTTAAAGTGCTTATAACTCGCATATTATTGGTCTTGGAGGTTTGGGATGGTAAACCAACATATAGGAAATCATGGGCTGGGATTCTTTTGGTGTGGTCAGATTTGACCTGGGACCCCTCCTTCAAGGTCAATTGAGGATAGCCAAACTTACAATTGCTTATAACTCACTTATTATTGGTCCTACAAGTTTGGGATGGTAAACAAGCTACAGGAAATCATGGGCTGGGAATTTTTTTGTGTGGTCGGATTTGACCTTAGACCCCTCCGTCAAGGTCAAACAAGGATAGCCAAACTTAAAAAGTGCCTATGACTCACTTATTATTGGTCCGACAGGTTTGTGATGGTAAACCATCCTAAATTCTTTGGCTGGGAATCTTTTGGTATGGTCAGATTTGACCTTTGGATCCCTTCTTCATGGTCGAACGAGGATATTGCATTTATAGTATTTCTTTAAATATTTTTAACCTACTTTTTACACTTAAACAATTACCTTGTTACTTTATTTCATAATACCATTTGCAGGGCACAACTTTTTTGTCCTTTTCTTCTGTCAGCTTCGGAATATCTTTCGAACATGCTGTTCAGTTGCCATTTACTGTATTTCTGTACAGCCCTTTCCCTGATAATTATGCTTTCCTCTCATTATCACCATCACAAATCAAAAACATTCAGTCAGCTGACACAGTGCCCGTTCACGGGCACTCTCCTCTTGTTACATACCTTAGTGCAGGTCATAATCCTCGACTGTTTTATTCACCAGAAAAAAAAAACATGGCCGAAAGGGGTTTCTGTCTACCAGTGCGAGCCGCAAAGCCATCAGAGACACGAGTAGTGCACTGAAGCGGTCAACTATCCAAGTACTAACATAGCCCATTGCAGCTCAACTTCAGTGAAGAGACAGATACTCCTCACGCTACGCCACAATTCATGAAAGTCCAAGGATCTCTAGAAGCGCAAGCCTCTCTAGAGCTCCCGCTTAAAACTGTTCAACTATTCTGTGAACTGGTTTTGATAACACCCAATGTTACATTGAGGAGCAGATACTTAAGGGGTCAAGTGGAACACTAATTTGACAATTAATAGCATGCCCCTCAGCTCAATGGTCGTGGCCTTGAATCAGGCTTCTGGGAACATGTAAGATTAAATTGGGGCCTATCCTGACATAACCCAGACTGTTACAACAAAGATATAAAAATCTTAATGTTTTACAATCAAAGAATGACCAATTATTAAGGGGCATTAACTACACTAGTTTGATCCAGTGTCCTGGTGTTGTGGACAGACACGCAGGTTTCACCTTGGTGTAAATGTGTCCAGTGAAATAGAGAAATACTGCAGTTATTAGGGAATTAAGCTCTGTCATAAAATGAAGAAGATGGCGTACAATGGGGATGTTTTCAGAAACCAAACCAAGCATCAAAACTGCTCCCAATGCATTCTGACAGCTACCAATGCATTCTGACAACTACCAATGCATTCTGACAGCTACCAATGCATTCTGACAACTCCCAATGCATTCCGACAACTACCAATGCATTCTGACAGCTACCAATGCATTCTGACAGCTACCAATGCATTCTGACAACTCCCAATGCATTCTGACACCCTCACTTGCCTTGTGTATGACCGTGCTTTGCATGGTCACATTAAGGTAGGTAATGTACAAAAATGAATTTAATGAAAATTCCTGGTAAATAAACATCACAGATCTTATGTGATCGGAAATGTTATGTAATGAGGACTCCGATTCATTAGAGTTTCGGATGAGAGAACTATTAGATCTAAGGCAGACTCAAGGAGGGAAACTGATACAAGTGAAAGAGTGATGAAGAGTTGAATTATGTTGAACAGAGAAGGAATTGCTTTATTCAATGTATGGTCTGATATTGTTGGATTTGCTCCAAAACAGGTCAGAGCAGCAACAGGAATTTTTAAAATTTATTTATGAACACATTAAAATGCACAATATAACACTTTACAACAGAACACAAGACAGTGCATTATAGTGCACACAAATGTTGTACAACAGGTTCTCTCAATTGCAAAGACTTTCATCATTTTACTATGCCGGATTGCTGTACAACAAAAGCTAGCTTGCAAAAATCTGGTTAAAATTACCCCAGGACTTTTAAAATTACTGTGTTTCAATTCTAATTTGGCAACATACTCCTGTTCTAAATATTTTTTTTTAAGAAATTGCAAAAAAATCACATAAGTTAGAATTGCATTAGATTTTGAAGTTCTGAAAATATACAACTTGGCTGCTAGATAAACAATATTAGCTGGACTATTAGTTGGTGTAAGGTTTCTAATACTATAGTGGAAGGGTTGTTAGCTTATATCCAAGCATGAGGTGCACATGGGTTTTCAATTCAGAACAAAATTTTCTTACATTTTTGCATTGTACAAAAAGATATAATATAGTTTCTGTCCATTGTTTGCAATGGCTGCATTTGCCATCATCATGGCTCTTAATTTAAAACAGTAAATCATTTGTACCTAGAATTCTGTATCGTATTCTTTACTGCATGAAGACTATATCGTTATACTTTACATTATTGAAACAAACCTGAAATATTTGTTTCCACATATCTTTAGATATAGAGTAAGAACTCTAAAATTTGCCACATATCTGAAATTCACCACATGTTGAAATACTAATAAAATAAACTATTGAGGTGAGATTTGTTGAATGTACAGTAAATTAAGGCTTTTTGAACTGAAAAATACCAATTTTAAGACAAAATATTATTTTCTTTGTAAAATTAACTGAGGTTTTAGAGGTGGCGAATTTTACATTCCTGGCAAATTTTAGATTTCTTACTCTAGTAATGTTAAAAGAATTTTCCCAGGATGAAGAGCAGATTGTATTATCTTCTACTTTATGACTACCCAATATTCTATAGAAATCCTTATTCCCTTTTTTGATTTACAAATTATTTTTATTTGGTTTGGGATATATATATATTTTGGATGTTTAGAAGCATCTTTTTCTTGCGAAAAATACACCATTTCCACACACACACATCCACACTCTTAAGATGGCCAACAAAAACAATGAATGGCGCCTATTGGCATGGTCACATGACCATTGGGGGGCTTCCTAGTCCACACTCTCTCACAGGTTTTTGAAGGTACCTTAAAACGTTTCTCAACACTGGCCAGTGAGTTGGATGGCTTTAGCATATAGTTTTGGTCAGGAAATGGTAAGTATTTATCTAATAGAAGTTAAAATTGCAACAAAACTTTTCATTTTAGTTTGCCTTAATAAATTTTAAAACAGGTGTTGACTGTGGTGTTCCAAATAGTTAGTTTTAATATGGTACAGCATTATTAAATCATTCTGAGACATGTAGTCTCCATTTACATAGATCAGTTCAAAATGGGAATTTGACGATAGCCTGATTGTCCACATGTAGAAGAGACTCAGTATCTAACTGAGTGATTTACAAGTTTACTGTATTAATAATGTAACTTCTTTCACCGTTCTAGTCGTGAGTTTGAATTCAGCTTATGATATTTTGTGGCATTCACTGAACCCCTGTCTAGATATGATTTCAGTTGTCTTATTATTAAATTTGAAAGGTATATTACTATTAATTTATTAGATATAAAGTACATGATAAATATATGACAATATATCACTATCAGATGATCAAAGAGTTACATTTTGTGTGATAACTGTTCATGTTAGGCTGCAGATAAATGACTACTAACATGTAGAAGTTCAAGTGTGCCTTAAGTGCTGATAATACATGAAGATGTCCATCTTTTCAAAACTACTTAATACAAGTAGCCAGATTCTTAGAAACACTAAACTTATTAAATTTTCTGATTTTTGTATATTAGTCTTAATACATGTTGTTTATTTTAACAATGAATTGTTTTAGAAAGGATCATTGAATGTTGGAATGAAAATGATGAAACTTTTTAAAGATAAGAAATTTTTGTAGTTATTGTTTTAATAACTGTCATAACAGAAATCAGGGACGGAGACAAGGTGAACCCTTGTTCTTGCATTAAGTGTTTTTCATTGTCAGACTATTTTAGACATCACAGTCTTGTATCTGTGCAATATTTCATGCAGTCAAATCTGGGATATCCTGACTTTTCTGCCCTTTCTTTGCGTTATTTTATATACAAATATGTGCATTGGTCCATGTGTTACAATTGAAGAAATTTAATAAATAGATACAAGCCATAAAGGCTTTTTGACCATTGTAAGCTATTTGGGGATAGACATATTGACATATTAATGTTTGGACATACCGGTAATTTCATTACTGCTGATATTATAGACATACTGATAGAGAGTTCTGAGATGTTGCTGAAACTGAAACATAAATAAAACATTTTGAATCATTGTGAATGAAGCAAGAGCTATAAAAGAACCATGCATAGGTTATGTTGGCATGTTACAAGTGTCATAGTTTTCTCTTTGTTGCAGTCTCGAATTGCAGAGAATCTGAGGAATCCCAGGACCAGGTGCCGTGTGGCAGATATTCAAGTGTTGGAGAATCTAGATCTAAAGAAGGTTAGTATTTTGAACAGAGTACAACTTCTCTCATTTGATCATGCCAAAAAGGTCAGAGATTCTGTTTGGATATTAATTAGAATGTTTATAAAATAGAAGACTGGGGTATTTTAGTGTATAACAATAGGGTAATAACAATTTTAGAGAGTCGAAATGAGTTTATAAAATGGATTACTATACCTCAGTGATTCATAAGAAAGATTTCATTGGCTAAAATCTGTTTGTAACACCCTTTTATAATTACAGATATGGCAAGGGCTTTAACAGGTAAATCGGCCTTATGACATCAATGGACCTTCACTCTTATGAAGATCCTCAGTTACTATTCTCACTTGAAACATTAAAAAGTGTCATAATTTTATAAATATACTGTATGTAAATTATATACAACTTGAGCATCAATTTGAAGGTCTTAATGAGTAGAAAAGTTTGTTGCATAACTGTTGCAAAGATGTTGCATAACTGTTGCAAAGAGAATGCAAATGTTAAGACACAGATTTTGTGCTGTTTTATCACCATACCTACTGGTTATTATGAAATTCTCATTTGGACATTCAGACCAATTATGCACATTTAAATTAGTTACTATGATAACATATACGGAATGTAAGATCTTTCAGAGAGCTGTATCTGGCAGATCTATGTCTGGCTTTCGAGCTGTGGCCTATTATATTCAGTAAATGATAGGTTACTAGAATGTTATACAAGGTCATACTTTATGTTCCCACTTGTACTTGATACTTAAACTGAATGATTCTAAGGGGTTATGTGTCAATCAATCATCAATTCAATATATATGCACAGTCTAAATTTTGGGGGGCTGACATTCAGTCCTGACATTTACCTCGGTTATCACTTTATATATGCTGTCACAGCAGTCAGTGTTTTTTACAATTATTTAAGGCAAAAAGATAACTTTACATTGTAGTTTAGCAGAAGGCTGCAGTACTTAACCATCATGATTTTAATCATTTGTTTCTGTTTCCAGTTTTCAGGAATCTGGTATGATTTGGGCAGGTTACCTCAGAGACATGAGCGTGCCTTGCCTTCACCCGGAGTAAGTGACATAAAAGTAGATCCAGATGGCAGGATTCAGATCCGCTATTCCCATGAAAGGTAAACACAATCACTAGCTGAAGGAGTTTTCTTAAGAACTGATCTTGTAGAGTAAGAAATCTAAAATTCGCCAGGAATCTAAAATTCGCCACCTCTAAAACCTTAGTTAATTTTATGAAGAAAATGATGTTTTTGTCTAAAAATTGGTATTTTTCAGTTCAAAAAGCCTTAATTTAATATACAGTCAACAAATCTCACCACAATTCATTTATTTTATTAGTATTTTCACCTGTGGCGAATTTCAGATATGTGGCGAATTTTAGATTTCTTACTCTATATTGTTTATTTAGACCAAGAACTGTGAAATTCAGCAAAGCATATGAAACTTAGCAGTAAGGAACCCCCCCCCCCCCCTTCTAATAAAATTCTTCATAGGTTTTAATGGTGTGACAGTCACTACTTTAGGCCTGTGGTCTCCCCCTAATGTAAATTGGCATTAGCTATGTCTATTATACCTTACTTTTAAAAGATGCCCCCCATGGAGAATTTCAGATGTGGTGAATTCCCTGTTTCTTATCAGATTCTATAAGTAATAAATGGGTTTACACACTGTACTTAAATATGCATTGAAGGACATTTCTAAGAAACAGACCTTGTTGATTGTTTACATGAAACTGTGGTTCTATAAAGAGGTCACTTTTAATCCATTTGTAGTTAGAATGTTTCACCAATTTAGAATATTCCTGTTTCTGTTTAGAATAACTGTTTCTGAAGCATATTAAGCAAAAGAATATACTTTTAAAACATTTTCTCTCTTGAGAAACATTGGTCAGTTTAAGAAATGAATTGATAATTGAAGATGTAACCTGGATTTAATATACTCGGTTTGAGGGCCTCTTTGTATTTGCACACGAGGATATTTTATCTAAAATGTATTCCAAAATCAAATGCTGGTACATGAACCTTCGTATTTGCTTAAATAAGAAATGTTCTGAGTTATTTTTACAATATCCCTATAAGTTATGTTGAAATAAATAGTTGTATTGACATTCTGTATATTTATCAGAGTTTAGCCTAATATCTGAACTTAAATTACACTGGAAATATATTCTTTTGTTGAAAGTGTCCAATATCTTTCACTATTGGGCAATTGTACGGCTCTTTGATTTTGACCATATATAGAAGCCTTTTTTACACATTTCCAAAGAAATACCTATATTTATTTCAACTAGAATGATCACAAAAACCCAAACATACACACCGGAAATATAGGAATGAAAAGTAAGTATGTTAAAAACATCTTTAAAATTACAAATTAAGGAATGGGTGTAATTGAAATAGGTTAATAGACTCCTAAGTGTCCAATATTAGAAAATAGTAGATTGTTGACTCAATCTCTTCGGGACTTCGTAAACAATACATTATTTTCTAATATTGGACACTTTCTTGGCCGTTAACCTAAACATAACAGTTGGAGTACCTTATGAGCCCAGGTATAGCTCTGACTGCTGTGTATAGTTAATGCATACTAGTAAAGGTTTAATGTTAAAATTGTATTGTATTAGGGATATGCATTACACTATTCTCTTGATGTATGCATGTGGAATAAGATAATAGCTCTCGCACAAATATACAATGTGGACCATGTAGCACTTGAGCTTCAGTTTCTCTTGTCTAATGTTGACAACACTTGTCAACAAGTGAAGGAGATTTATTGTGTTTTGTTCGTGGAAAAGAAACCACAGAAAGTCCTTGTGAGCATCTCCGAGTGTGTAGCAACACTTCATTAACAATTCAGTTCAATTGGCACTTTTATTGTAGACATGACATATATGACCAATGTTCCAAAATCTTTTGTAACTTACAACTATCTTTGGTCAGTGATTTGTGAACATCAGATATAATAAAATATTAAAAAATTATTTTTTTTTAAGTTTACCTTTTTATGACTTATTATTGATTTTGATTTGATGTCGCCTTCACATTTTATTCTATATGGGTCTTATCATGATATGCAGTTGAAGAGTTGGAGGAAAATTTGAGAATTTCAAAGTAAGAGTGTTTTGTATACACTTAAACTATATTTTACTATTTATAGTTAAGCTCTATAAAGTGGAGTCTGAGGGAACCAGAAAACATTTTTACTTAACATGGAAATCAACCAACTGAGGGGAAATTTCACTGCAAAACACCTTATAAGGACATGTTATCTGGCTTACCTGTATTTTATTTATTCATTCAATGAAGCACTGAGTATTCTGACTTATATAGGCCAAGCATGTAGTTCATAGACATATTAGAATATGTTGGTAATGGTTAATAAATTTTTATTATTATTGTTTTTTCCCCTCTTTCAACAATGGAAAATGCACTTAGTCTGTTAACCAATGCTTAAACCTTAAGAGCTGACAGGGTATTGTTTTCACTCATGCTGTCTGGATGGCCAGGCGGGCGGACAGGCGGGTGGGTGTCTATATCTCAGAAAAGGTAATGTGTAGGAAGTTGATACTTGGTAGGGACATTGGTTTGGGGGTGTAGGTGCGCAACGTCATGGTGTGACCTTGATTTGACCTTGCCACAGTTACCTTGAGTTTGAAAATCTTGTCTGGCCTATATCTCAGAAACCATAAGGTTTAAGAAGTTGATACTTGGTAGGGACATTGGTTGGGGGTGTAGGTGTGCAACGTCATGGTCTGACGTTAATTTGACCTTTGACCTTGCTGAAGTGACCTTGACCTTTAAAATCTTGTCTGGGCTAAATCTCAGCAACCGTAAGGTGTAGGAAGTTGATACTTTGTTTGGACATTGGTTGGGGGTTGTAGGTGTGCAGCATCCTCGTGTGAAATTGATTTGATCTTTGACTTTGCGGTAGTGACCTTGACCTATAAAATCTTGTCCAGGCTATATCTCAGCCATTCTCCAATTAATGAATTTTACAGCTTCATAATTTTTAGTTTCCTGTCAAGGTTGGCAGTTGTCAGGAAAAAGTCAGGGAAATTCAAGGTCAGGGAAAAGTCAGGGAATTTAGTTCTGGTCAGGGAATTTTGGAATTTTGAAAAATGTCAGGGAAAATCCCTAGAAATTCAGAGAAAATTGACTTTCGTGAGTCATGCATGTAAGGTTAATTGAAGCCATGATGCCACAAATTGGAAATGTATGTGTATAGAAATGCAACAAAAATTGAAATGCAGTGTTGATCTAGAAGGTTCTACATAAATAGGCCTATAAAATTTGAACAATACATGATGTGCACATTATTATGTAATACCCTTCAATTAAGCATTGACTATGGCAAATTTTTGTTACCACAAATGGCGTCAATTGCGTATTGTAGAATTTTTTTGCATAGGCAGGTCTTAAAGTATTAGTGACTTATATTACAGACAGGGAATTATTTTGTTTACCAGGACTGGCTGAAGTAACATTATATATTTTACTACATGTCACAAGTTTGTGTAATCACAAATTTTTCAAATTACAAAGTACTTTTATTCATGCGACCCGGCAATCGGAGTGGACTCAGTAAATAAAAAGTACTAATTATATTGCATTAGGCGATGCTTATTGATCCAATATATTTGTTGTTTTCATGATTGTATCATGGGGTTATTATTACTTTGTTGATCAGAAAAAGTTTTTAAACATTGATCTATGCAACAGTTATCGTCAGCATTTCGCTGCGATGGTCAGGGAAAATGAAGTTGTCAGGGATTTTTCAAAGCAACCATGACTAGCAACCCTGATTACTGATGAATGCTGTCATCTTGCTGTTGAATTATCTTGTTCTAATACTTTATCTTTACATATATTTTCTTTCTCTTAGATGTTATTTTCTACATTTAAACATCATTTGGAGCTTTATATAACTGACACTGCTCTGAAAGTATCCTGATCTTTGTACTGTTTCACTACTTCTATATCTGATGGTGTTGAAAACTTTTTACCCAGGCTGTGGGGTACGGGCATCTCTGATGCTATTTTCATTACTAATGAGGAATGTACTCAACATATTTTCCTGTAAGGAAGTCATCACCAATCAGGTTCTGTGTAAGATTCCCAGCCCAACCCAAAGAGGGACAGTTTGTAGTTACTTGCCCATACTCATTGGTTTTCAGTACAAAATGGTGACCAGTTAGTATACATGGCTTTCCTCCACCCCCTTAGCCAACCTTCATGATATAACCAATACAAGGTGTTGAAAATGACATAAAAATGTAGCGCAATCCATCAGCTCAAGTTTAAATTATTAACTCTTCACTCCCCCTTCTCATTAGGTATATAAATACACCCATAGCATCACCATATGTGGTAATAATG